>JANFCV010000011.1:5226361-6484542 GCA_024500475.1 Phthorimaea operculella
TCTGCGTGCAATTTATTGATTTTATCTTATATTGTGACTGTACCTGAGTAGTGTCTGCTTGCATTTCTATTGACTTTATTCAAAGAAAGGGAGGAGTTTATCACATCAAAACCCGCGAAAGCAAGAAATTGAAAATGAGTCGCCACTCGGAGCGTATTGGGGACCGCATCGCGGAAGAAGCACAACTGCTGGCTGAAGAAAAATGGATAATCGAAGCACTCAATCAAATAAAAAAGCAAAGAAACGCTTTGCAGGTTGGTGTTCTCATGTTTACCTTACCTTACCACAACAGCCCACATGCGTCTCTCCCTATCGGGGGGTTTCTTCATACTCACCATGGTTGTCAGGCAGATTTGTGAGCTGCTGCCCATTTCCTGATTATCCCTTATTCTCTTTTATAACACCCATGGGTAGATGGGGTGACGCTATTCTAAGCTGCTATTATAATCATTTTAAACTTTTTCAATTTTAGATAGAGAGATTGCAGCTGGAAAGCCATGCAGCAAAACTGAGACAGAAGAAGAACTTAGAAAACAAAAGGACTCAAGCCTCTGCTCAAGCAGAAGTTGCAAAAGAACAACAAAACCCTCCTGCTGTGCAAACGCCTGGAAAAACCCGGGATAATATACAATTTGAAGTGCCAATCGCTTCAGAGGCGCTTGATGCTCTACAAATTCTGGATTTCGATGCTTGCAACGACGAAGAATTGGATTTGGCTGTGTCCGAGTCTGTCTTCAGTAAGTATTGGGTTGTTTTATATTCTCTTACAAGCTGTTCAAACTATTGCAAATTTTACATCTCGTAATAGACCAAAGGGAACTTTAGGAAATTAAGCCCCCAAATGATAACTGTTTATCACACAGATCTTTCTGTTTTCTTGTATTTCCATAGTTTTTTTATCATCAGATGGACTGTTACATTGACTACAGAAAACTAACAGGTGCTTGTATTTCTTTTTCAGGCAATGAGCAGAGAAGGAATGTCCAGGAGTATGAGGAAGATGATGATGAAGATGATGGAGGAGATACTCTCATTGATATGAACATGTTCATGAACAGCAACAGATCCAACAGTGGTATTCGCTAACTTTTTTGATGTTCTAAGTCATTTTCGATGCCAATGAGTAATGTGTGTAATTCTCTGTACCTTTACATATTTATAACTGTGTACACTTAACCATTTTTAACAGTGTAGTGTATTACTTATGTACTGAAATGAGTAAAGTTTGACATGTTTGTAATCTTTAGTGTAATTCTGTGTACCTTAAAGGTATCTAAATGTTAGGTATTTAACAGTGTATAATGATGTGTGTAGTTCTCTTTACCTTTTTTGTGCTGTGAGAAATTAAGAAGATTGTGATTTTGTTCTAAACAAGTCATATTAATTTTGGAAATCCTGAGAGGTTTTTGTATGAGAAGACTGGAAGCTATTTTATTGGTAAGCTAAATTGTGATTTTGTTTTTAACAATAAAACAAGTTACGTATATTTAAATCAAGGTGTTTAATTATTTTATCTAAACATGATAATCAACAAATTGATCACCATACCTCAATTGCAATTATTTAAATAAATTTTCTACTATTGTTAAGTGTTCTTCATGTAGCATTTTGTCATTGCGTGGTTCATTCAATAGAATCCAGACCCTGAAAAGATGAATATAGTAACTTTAATAATTAAGCGTTAGAGTGCCGTCATCCGAATAGGCCATATTTGACGTCTGTCAAACCCATACTAGGAAACATGTCAACAAAGAAAAATAGACCTTATGTCATAGCATTAATATGATTTTGACAGACGTCAAATATGGCCTATTCGGATGACGGTACTCTAGGAATAGTCCCTCCGCATACATACCAGATTAAAAATTAAAACATACTAAACAAGGTGGGTTCAAACAAAAACTTTGTTGAAATAGGTATTGATCATATATAGCCACAATAGATCTGAAAAGGTCGCAGTGGCTGTTGGTCTGATCAGGACCAACCCCTTCTAACCAAATAATAATGATAAAATAATATATTAATAAAATATAATAAGATTGTAAATGATTACGAGATAATATAAAAAAGTTATAATAAGTGTTATTTAAAAAAAATCTTGCTTAGAGCCTATTACCCTTGGACAAATCAACATAATACCCCATACTGCACTGTATGTAGAAGGTTCAAAAAATATATTTTGAAAACTTACATTGACTTTGTATGCGTCTCCGGTTAGTCTGATATCTCTTTGATATTGAGAGCGCTCCCATCGGTCAAGCAAGCTTCTTCTGTAGTGCTGCAATGTAAGAAAATAAATTATTTGAAACTTCTTTGCAGCAAATAAATAACTCACAGCTGAGTAAGGTTATTTTCTCAAACTACTGCGATGTTTTTTATCTGTGGTCTTTTCTGTGAGTGAGCCTCCATGGAGAAGTGTGTTATCTAATAGGTGTTTACACTTACATTGCCGTTTACTAGGTTGTGAATGTGATAGAGGCCCCACCCAGGCAGACCAAGTCCTGCCGTGATGATGAAGAAGGTGGGCAGGATCTCGTACCACATATTTTTATTCAAATATCGCCCAAAATCACAAATAAAATTCCTCGCACGGAATTTGACAACTGATTGTGTGTTGCCCTTTCATCAATGCAAAAGCTACCCAGATCAAAAGAAAGGTAGGTAAACTTTTTTTTACATTTAACTTGGATATTTCAATACAAACCGTATAATTATATTATTCGGTGCCGGATAAAAATAGCTTCACCCCATTTATACCTGAGGGATGCCCTAAAAGCGACTAAGGGATAAACAAGTGTGTAAAGTCCTTGGGGATAAATCCGTCCAAGAAATAGGTAGCAGTCTTCCCTGTGAATACAATATGCTTATCCCGCGCTTCAAGCATGCATAGTGTAGTGGGTAGGTAAGTTAAATATTATGGGCCTTACCTTACCACAAAAAAGATAGACCAGCGTTCAACGCGTGTCTAGCGTTTTTTTGTGTCTAACTTTTTTGTATGTTTATATGATGAATTTCCTACCCACCCAGCCATGTCATGTCAAGCTGGGGACTGTTGTCACTGTTGATGATGATTTCGTTTCCAAACGATTAGTGGGTAGATCAAGGATTGAGAGATTGTGTGAGGTGCGAGCAATAGCAACTTCATACTTCTGTCTGATATATGAAAAATATGCTACTAACGTTCCCATTCACAAAGTAATGCACCCACCACAAGGCGTACCCTGGTACTGCTATAGCAGCACAAATAATTCCAAATGTAGGAACTATATGATACCACATTTTGGATTTCCTTCTATCCAATTATCGAAAACACCAAAGAAAACACAAAGCCTGAAATGAAACTTGAGTGTCAAAAAGAAATAATGTGTCAGTCATATAAGTCATCTCATGTCAAGATGTCATGTCATAAAAAAGCAAATCAATGTTTCATCAGTCAGACTAAAGAGGTCATACTTTCTTGACTTTTATCCAAGCTTTTATCGTTTTGGAGTTTTTTTTTCAGTTTTTATCCGAGGTTTTTATACCGTAGTTTTCATAGTAGTTTTTAAGTTAACGAAATTTTCTACTTTACATGGTATTATTTTTTGTTCTGGCAACATCAGATATCGGATCATCAAAAATGGCAGACGTTCCGATCGACTGTGAATTCCCTGTTTGGGGATTATTACCGAAAAAAGAGACGGGGGTCGTCTCATTTTTGACTAAATATCCCGAATATGATGGAAGGGATACCGTCATTGCAATTTTTGACTCGGGTGTGGATCCTGCGGCGGCTGGACTAAAGGTAAGAAATCTGTCTTGTCATGGACCAGTTTACTTGCTATTTCTTCTGTTTTATGGGTCTGTAATTATGTAATTTCTTTCTTAGGTGACTAGCACGGGCGAGACAAAGGTCATAGAGAGGTTTGACTGCAGTGGGTGCGGCGATGTGGACACCAGTACGGTTATTCGCAAAGTTGTTGACGACAGCATTACCGGCCTTACAGGTCGTAAACTGAAGGTAAATTCGACCTTATCGACTTGTTTATTTTTCGATTCTTCACGTTCAATATCCCAGATAATCAATATTAGTTCCTAAACTGCTCTTAGATGCTCCATCACAAAAGCTTCTTTACACCAAAAGCACCAGAAGTGTTCACAACCAAATAAATATGTGTCTGTCTAAAAATATCTTTGTTGCTATGCACAAAATCTCCACGAATAGAGTTCTAATTAAACCAATGTTTATGTTAACTGGTCTACCAAATCTGTTAATATCATGAAATATGCAGTTGTATCTCACAAATCTTATCTCTATTTGGTAGAGTATGATATTTCAGTCTCTATGATCTATTACTGATTAAGTTGCATATTACTTAGATTCCTGATACCTGGAAGAATCCCAAAGGAGAATGGCGGGTTGGTGTACTGAATGCATTCAGCCTGTACCCCAGCAAGCTCAGGGAACGGGTGCAGGAACACCGCAAAGAGCACCAGTGGGACGTCGGTCACAAGCCAACCTTCGCTGCGGCTAATAAACAATTGCAAGACTTTGAGACTGAAGTTGGTGAGTAACCAAGTAATCTGTGTCATGTAAAAAGAACACTGTAACAACTGCCATCTGATTTGTCATCTCTTTTGTGTCCTATATTGGTAGTAACATGGAACAAAAGGGACAACATCACTTTGATAATTGATTGCTCAGCATTCTTTTTACATGATGGGAACTGTAACACCTGCTCATATTTTACTGAATAATATTTGAAGACCATCTCTGATGCATCTGTGATTCAAATTGATAATGGTCTTTTATCACATGTTCAACAACTTTTTTGTGCTAAGGACTTCTAGCTTAATTCCATGCCAAATTACTGGATTGAAACATTCCTTTATGAGCAAGTTTAAGAAATGCTTGAAACAAAACAAAACTAATGCAGCCTTAAAAAAATAATTTCCATACTAAAATTTGAATCGCAATGGAACATAATGTCTAGTATTTCAAAAAACTAAACATAAATAAATTAAAACTGAAGCATGTTTTGGAAAACTTGACAAACAGTTTATTCAATTGAACAAAAACAAGGATAAAATAACAAAGAAAGCTTTTGATTCTAGCTGGCAAGAGTTCAAATCTGAGTACAGAGGAGAAACTTCAAAAGGAAGAATTGGAGGCAAGAGTGGATGTCTTGTCCAATGCTGAGAAAAAGTACAATGACCTCGGCCCAACTTATGACTGTGTGCTTTTCCATGATGGCACTGTTTGGAGGTAAGTTATAAAGAGACTAAAAGATAGATAATCCTTGCATGTTATATTCTATTCTATGAGTAAAATTAATATGTAAAACATGCAGTTTAATATTGCCTAAATAAACATTCTCTCCTGATTCTATGCCCTTCTAAGGCCTACATATGCTACCTTGATGTTATGTTACATTAGGTGATTATTATTATTATTATTAATAGCCTATTCTATTGTGTCCCACTGCTGGGCAAAGGCCTCCCCTTCCTTCCTACATTAGGTGATATTGGCTTAAAATACACCCATCATCAAAAGATGGATGACTAAAGGACTCGCAGGTTTCATGTATGTTACAATTTTAAGTGACAGGTGACAAAACCATAATGACCGTATTTTTACGGCCGTTTTCGCTCTGCCTACCCCATAAGAGATATAATGTGTAAGGAGTGTGTATGTATGTCATCATTTTAGGTTTTTATTCCATTACACTGAAAACTGAATATCTATCATTTCCCTCAGGGCCTGCATTGACACATCAGAATCTGGTGACTTAGCTTCTGGTCCACTACTGGGCGAGTATAGCGTGACTCACGAGCATGCACACCTGACGGCTCTGGACGAGATGACTGTCAGCATCAATGTGCATGATGAAGGAAACACGCTGGAAGTCGTTGGCATGTGCTGTAAGTACAAGTCTTTTGTTGGAACCCTTATCTGAAAGGCTGGGGTCTTCCTAGCAGTAGCACATACAGTTTTACGGTGGGATTTTCCCTGTCATGTAACATACATAACTTCCTATTGAAACTCTACCTATAACAAAATTGCATTAAAATCCGTTTCGTGGTTTAGGATTAATAGTAGTATTATACTGCACATGTATGTGATGAATGATGATAGATAAGATAAGATAGATACTTTATTTGCACACAAATAAACTGATTACAAAGATTAAATTACCATAACTAATTAGCATTCTGATACCCTATTTGTGTTTTAGTGTATTTTCATAGGCTATCAACTTTTAGTTCAATTAATCTGATCTTGTAATTGTTTCAAATCAAATCATTGATAACAATCAATTAGAATTGTTTAAAATATGTGGTGTAAAAAAATCAAATACTAATATGATGAATGACGCCGGGTGGTGCCGGCTTAGAATAGAATCACCCCATACCTTTTCCATGGGTGTAGTAAGAAGCGACTATGTTATTTGAGAGCTGATGTGTATTGCAATTTTAGGCGACAGGCTGACAGCCTGACAGCCTGTCGCTAAGGTGATATACAGTCTTCTGAATGACTCTCAAATTTTTGACAGATGTGGTGTAAATGGCCATTTTAACAGCCGTTTATGCTCTGCCTAAATATGTATGCCTTGCCTCCCCATCAAAGGATATGAGTGTGAAAGTATGTATGAATGTACTAATATGGTGAGAACCAGTCTATGAAACCATTTGAAATTGATTTTCTAACATCCTGCATACTAAATAGAACAAGAAAAAAATTATCTTATAAATAAATACGTTTTCTTTCTAGCAACCCACGGCACCCACGTAGCGGCGATCGCGTCTGGCTACTTCCCTGAAGAGCCTGACAAAAATGGCGTCGCACCCGGCGCTAAGATAGTCTCCCTGACCATCGGTGACAGCCGGCTCGGGTCTATGGAGACGGGCACGGCGCTAGTCAGGGCGTGCATCAAAGTCATGGAGCTTAGCAAACGGATGAAGATCGACGTCATCAATATGAGCTACGGGGAGCACTCGCATTGGGCCAACGCTGGGTAACTACGCGATAAACAGTTCATTATGTGTTCATTTGGTCAACTTAGAATGGATATAGTACAATATTAGTGTTGCCGAACTATCGATAGTTTTCATTCATTAAGACTATCGATAGGCCTATCGATAGTATCCATACTATCGATAGTATCGATACAATCAATACTATCCATACTATCGATAGTTTTGGAATCGAGGAATACTATCGATAGTGCAATACTATCGATAGTATCGATAGTTTTACTATCGATGGTTTTGAACTATCGATAGTAATGATAGTATCGATACTATCGACATACAATCGATAGTTTAACGATAGTGAAAACTATCGATTGTCGATACTATCGATAGTCCCAAAACTATCGATAGTATGGTTAGTATCGAGGTGCAATACTATCGATAGTATAGTATCGATACTATAGTTTTACAATCGATAGTCTTCTATCTGACGGCAACACTAGCTGCAACAGTCTCCCTGAGTATCGGACACAGCCGGCTCGGGTCTATGGAGACGGGCACGGCGCTAGTCAGGGCGTGCATCAAAGTCATGGAGCTTAGCAAACGGATGAAGATCGACGTCATCAATATGAGCTACGGGGAGCACTCGCATTGGGCCAACGCTGGGTAACTACGCGATAAACAGTTCATTATGTGTTGATTTCGTCAACTTAGAATGGATATAGTACAATATTAGTGTTGCCGAACTATCGATAGTTTTCATTCATTAAGGCAATCCATAGGCCTATCGATAGTATCCATACAATCGATAGTATCCATACAATCGATAGTATCCATACTATCGATAGTTCAAAATCAAGGAATACTATCGACAAGGTGCAATACTATCGATAGTATCGATAGTTTTGGACTATCGATAGTTTTGGACTATCGATAGTTTTGGCCAGTCGATAGTCCAATAACTATCGATAGTATCGATACTATCGATAGTTTTAGTCAATCGACAGTCCCAAGACTATCGATAGTGTGGTTAGTATCGAGGTGCAATCCTATCGATAGTATAGTATCGATACTAAAGTTTTCCAATCGATAGTCTTCTATCTGACGGCAACACTAGCTGCAACAGTCTCCCTGAGTATCGGACACAGCCGGCTCGGGTCTATGGAGACGGGCACGGCGCTAGTCAGGGCGTGCATCAAAGTCATGGAGCTTAGCAAACGGATGAAGATCGACGTCATCAATATGAGCTACGGGGAGCACTCGCATTGGGCCAACGCTGGGTAACTACGCGATAAACAGTTCATTATGTGTTGATTTGGTCAACATAGAATAGATGTAGTACAATATTAGTGTTGCCGAACTATCGATAGTTTTACTATCGATAGTTTTCATTCATTAAGGCAATCGATATGCCTATCGATAGTTCAAAATGAAGGAATACTATCGACAAGGTGCAATTCTATCGATAGTATCGATACTATCGATAGTTTTGGACTATCGACAAGGTGCAATACTATCAATAGTATTGATACTATCGATAGTTTTAGCCAATCGATAGTCCCAAAACTATCGAGAGTACGGTTAGTACCGAGGTGCAATACTATCGATAGTATAGTAGCGATACTATCGTTTTACAATGGATAGTCTTCTATCTGACGGCAACACTAGCTGCAACAGTCTCCCTGAGTATCGGACACAGCCGGCTCGGGTCTATGGAGACGGGCACGGCGCTAGTCAGGGCGTGCATCAAAGTCATGGAGCTTAGCAAACGGATGAAGATCGACGTCATCAATATGAGCTACGGGGAGCACTCGCATTGGGCCAACGCTGGGTAACTACGCGATAAACAGTTCATTATGTGTTGATTTGGTCAACTTAGAATGGATATAGTACAATATTAGTGTTGCCGAACTATCGATAGTTTTACTATCGATAGTTTTTATTCATTGAGGCAATCGATAGTATCCATACTATCGATAGTATCGATAGTTCAAAATGAAGGAATACTATTGACAAGGTGCAATACTATCGAAAGTATCAATACTATCGATGGTTTTGGCCAGTCGATAGTCCAATAACTATCGATAATATCAATACTATCGATAATCCCAAAACTATCGATAGTATAGTATCGATACTATCGTTTTACAATGGATAGTCTTCTATCTGACGGCAACACTAGCTGCAACAGTCTCCCTGAGTATCGGACACAGCCGGCTCGGGTCTATGGAGACGGGCACGGCGCTAGTCAGGGCGTGCATCAAAGTCATGGAGCTTAGCAAACGGATGAAGATCGACGTCATCAATATGAGCTACGGGGAGCACTCGCATTGGGCCAACGCTGGGTAACTACGCGATAAACAGTTCATTATGGGTTGATTTGGTCAACTTAGAATGGATATAGTACAATGTGTGCCAAACAAAACATGTTGCGCCGACCCCAAGTAATTGACTCGATAGTTTTACTATCGATAGTTTTCATTCATTAGGCAATTAATAGGCCTGTCGATAGTATCCATACTATCGATAGTTCAAAATGAAGGGATACTATCGACAAGGTGCAATACTATCGATAAGGTGCAATACTATTGATAGTATCGATACTATCGATGGTTTTGGCCAGTCGATAGTCCAATAACTATCGATAGTATCGAGGTGCAATAACTATCGATAGTATCGATACTATAGTTTTACAATCGATAGTCTTCTATCTGACGGCAACACTAGCTGCAACAGTCTCCCTGAGTATCGGACACAGCCGGCTCGGGTCTATGGAGACGGGCACGGCGCTGTCAGGGCGTGCACCAAAGTCATGGAGCTTAACAAACGGATGAAGATCGACGTCATCAATATGAGCTACGGGAGCACTCGCATTGGGCCAACGCTGGGTAACTACGCGATAAACAGTTCATTATGTGTTCATTTGGTCAAATTAGAATGGATAGTACAATATTAGTGTTGCCGAACTATCGATAGTTTGGCCAGTCGATAGTCCAAAACTATCGATAGTATCGATAAACAATCGATAGTTTTCACTATCGTTCAACTATCGATGTCTATCGTTTTACAATCGATAGTCTTCTATCTGACGGCAACACTAGCTGCAACAGTCTCCCTGAGTATCGGACACAGCCGGCTCGGGTCTATGGAGACGGGCACGGCGCTAGTCAGGGCGTGCATCAAAGTCATGGAGCTTAGCAAACGGATGAAGATCGACGTCATCAATATGAGCTACGGGAGCACTCGCATTGGGCCAACGCTGGGTAACATTGCGATAAACAGTTCATTATGTGTTGATTTGGTCAACTTAGAATGGATATAGTACAATATGCCAAACAAAACATGTTGCGCCGACCCCAAGTAATTAGGATCGATAGTATCGATAATTCGATAGTTTTGGACTATCGATAGTTCAAGGTGCAATACTATCGATAGTATCGATACTATCGATAGTTTTGGACTATCGACACTATCGATAGTTCAAAAATCATCGATAGTATCGATACTATCGATAAACAATCGATAGTTTACTATCGTTCAACTATCGATTGTCTATCGTTTTACAATCGATAGTCTTCTATCTCACGGCAACACTAGCTGCAACAGTCTCCCTGAGTATCGGACACAGCCGGCTCGGGTCTATGGAGACGGGCACGGCGCTAGTCAGGGCGTGCATCAAAGTCATGGAGCTTAGCAAACGGATGAAGATCGACGTCATCAATATGAGCTACGGGGAGCACTCGCATTGGGCCAACGCTGGGTAACTACGCGATAAACAGTTCATTATGTGTTGATTTGGTCAACATAGAATAGATGTAGTACAATATTAGTGTTGCCGAACTATCGATAGTATAGTTCAAAATGAAGGCCTATCGATAGGTGCATACTATCGATAGTATCCATACTATCGATAGTATCGATAGTTCAAAATGAAGGAATACTATCGACAAGGTGCAATACTATCGATAGTATCGATACTATCGATATTTTTGGACTATCGACAAGGTGCAGTACTATCGATAGTATCTATACTATCGATAGTTCTAGCCAATCGATAGTCCCAAAACTATCGATAGTATGGTTAGTATCGAGGTGCAATACTATCGATAGTATAGTATCGATACTATCGTTTTACAATCGATAGTCTTCTATCTGACGGCAACACTAGCTGCAACAGTCTCCCTGAGTATCGGACACAGCCGGCTCGGGTCTATGGAGACGGGCACGGCGCTAGTCAGGGCGTGCATCAAAGTCATGGAGCTTAGCAAACGGATGAAGATCGACGTCATCAATATGAGCTACGGGGAGCACTCGCATTGGGCCAACGCTGGGTAACTACGCGATAAACAGTTCATTATGTGTTGATTTGGTCAACTTAGAATGGATATAGTACAATGTGCCAAACAAAACATGTTGCGCCGACTCCAAGTAATTAGGATCGATAGTATCGATAATATCGATAGTTTTGGACTATCGATAGTTCAAAGGTGCAATACTATCGATAGTATCGATACTATCGATAGTTTTGGACTATCGACACTATCGATAGTTCAAAATCATCGATAGTTTCGATACTATCGATAAACAATCTATAGTTTTTCTATCGTTCAACTATCGATTGTCTATCGTTTTACAATCGATAGTCTTCTATCTGACGGCAACACTAGCTGCAACAGTCTCCTGAGTATCGGACACAGCCGGCTCGGGTCTATGGAGACGGGCACGGCGCTAGTCAGGCGTGCATCAAAGTCATGGAGCTTAGCAAACGGATGAAGATCGACGTCATCAATATGAGCTACGGGGAGCACTCGCATTGGGCCAACGCTGGGTAACTACGCGATAAACAGTTCATTATGTGTTGATTTGGTCAAATTAGAGTGGATGTAGTACCTATTAGAGTGCCCGACATGCTCGTGGCCCGATTCGGCCCACTTTCTACCTGCTAGAGTGCCCGACATGCTCTTGGCCCGATTCGGCCCACTTTCTACCTACTAGAGTGCCCGACACGCTCTTGGTCCGTTTCGTCACACTTTCTACCTAGTAGAGTGCCCGACACGCTCTTGGTCCGTTTCGTCACACTTTCTACCTACTAGAGTGCCCGACACGCTCTTGGTCCGTTTCGTCACACTTTCTACCTACTAGAGTGCCCGACACGCTCTTGGTCCGTTTCGTCACACTTTCTACCTACTAGAGTGCCCGACACGCTCTTGGTCCGTTTCGTCACACTTTCTACCTAGTAGAGTGCCCGACACGCTCTTGGTCCGTTTCGTCACACTTTCTACCTACTAGAGTGCCCGACACGCTCTGGTCCGTTTCGTCACACTTTCTACCTACTAGAGTGCCCGACACGCTCTTGGTCCGTTTCGTCACACTTTCTACCTACTAGAGTGCCCGACACGCTCTTGGTCCGTTTCGTCACACTTTCTACCTACTAGAGTGCCCGACACGCTCTTGGTCCGTTTCGTCACACTTTCTACCTACTAGAGTGCCCGACACGCTCTTGGCCCGATTCGGCCCACTTTCTACCTACTAGAGTGCCCGACACGCTCTTGGCCCGATTCGGCCCACTTTCTACCTACTAGAGTGCCCGACAAGCGCTTGGCCCGATTCTAGCCCGAGGGTACTATCGGCAGCACATGAACCTATCCCAAGCAAGGGATCACCCTATTACTCTGGTGTTTTCATACAAACACTACGAGAGACCAGTTTAAGCTGGCCTCACTTAACTTGATTTTAATTATTACACCGTAACGGTCCCGCAACACACAGATATTTTTATTGATTTATGTAATATATGCTGTCCTCATACTGGTCAAATTATAAAAAACGGACTTGGTGAATTAAAAAAAAAATTCACCCGAACCGTACTGGACACTGGACAGGAACAAGTAGGTCACTCGAAGTTAGTTCGCTCGAGTTTAGGTTAATGACATGTGTCGTTCAAAGTGACATTTGGGTTCTAATGCGTGTCCGGTCCGACTCGCTCTTGACCACTTTTCGAGCTACAAAGCTAAAATGGACGTAACCAAACTGGGAACAATCTCGGCCGGCACCCACGCTGGGTACTATCGGCAGCACATATAGGTACCTACAATGTTGCGCGACATGTCGTCTCCGATCGCCGTAAGTGTTGTACCATCGAACGCGGTTCGAGTTCCTCTTTCAAACGACACCCCACACATGGTACCTACTGCTACCTACTACCGTACCGTGGGCGGTTTTCCAGTTCTAATTTTTAATTTTTAAGTTTTAAGTTCTAAGTTCTAAGTTTTCGCGAGGCGAACGTGTCCGCTTGGCGAACACTATGCACCCACAACCTTTATCACATCGCAGAAAACATTTCGTTACCGCGTTTTAGAAACTAACAGCGACATCTGTTGTCGAGTAGCGGAACTACTATAGACAAACAATCGATAGTTGAACGATAGTGAAAACTATCGATTGTCTATCGTTTTACAATCGATAGTCTTCTATCTCACGGCAACACTAGCTGCAACAGTCTCCCTGAGTATCGGACACAGCCGGCTCGGGTCTATGGAGACGGGCACGGCGCTAGTCAGGGCGTGCATCAAAGTCATGGAGCTTAGCAAACGGATGAAGATCGACGTCATCAATATGAGCTACGGGAGCACTCGCATTGGGCCAACGCTGGGTAACTACGCGATAAACAGTTCATTATGTGTTGATTTCGTCAACTTAGAATGGATATAGTACAATATTAGTGTTGCCGAACTATCGATAGTTTTCATTCATTAAGGCAATCGATAGGCCTATCGATAAATATCCATACAATCGATAGTATCGATACAATCGATAGTATATCGATACTATCGATAGTTCAAAATGAAGGAATACTATCGACAAGGTGCAATACTATCGATAGTATCGATACTATCGATAGTTTTAGCCAATCGATAGTCCCATAACTATCGATAGTATCGATACTATCGATAGTTTTAACCAATCGATAGTCCCAAAACTATCGATAGTATGATTAGTATCGAGGTGCAATACTATCGATAGTATAGTATCGATACTATAGTTTTACAATGGATAGTCTTCTATCTGACGGCAACACTAGCTGCAACAGTCTCCCTGAGTATCGGACACAGCCGGCTCGGGTCTATGGAGACGGGCACGGCGCTAGTCAGGGCGTGCATCAAAGTCATGGAGCTTAGCAAACGGATGAAGATCGACGTCATCAATATGAGCTACGGGGAGCACTCGCATTGGGCCAACGCTGGGTAACTACGCGATAAACAGTTCATTATGTGTTGATTTGGTCAACTTAGAATGGATATAGTACAATATTAGTGTTGCCGAACTATCGATAGTTTTCATTCATTAAGGCAATCGATAGGCCTATCGATAGTATCGATAGTTCAAAATGAAGGAATACTATCGACAAGGTGCAATACTATCGATACTATCGATAGTTTTGGACTATCGACAAGGTGCAATACTATCGATAGTATCGATACTATCGATAGTTTTGGACTATCGACAAGATGCAATACTATCGATAGTATCGATACTATCGATAGTTTTAGCCAATCGATAGTCCCAAAACTATCGACAGTAAGGTTAGTATCGAGGTGCAATACTATCGATAGTATAGTATCGATACTATAGTTTTACAATCGATAGTCTTCTATCTCACGGCAACACTAGCTGCAACAGTCTCCCTGAGTATCGGACACAGCCGGCTCGGGTCTATGGAGACGGGCACGGCGCTAGTCAGGGCGTGCATCAAAGTCATGGAGCTTAGCAAACGGATGAAGATCGACGTCATCAATATGAGCTACGGGGAGCACTCGCATTGGGCCAACGCTGGGTAACATTGCGATAAACACTTCATTATGTGTTGATTTGGGCAACTTAGAGTGGATATAGTACAATATTAGTGTTGCCGAACTATCGATAGTTATCATTCATTAAGGCAATCGATAGGCCTATCGATAGTTCAAAATGAAGCAATGCAATCGATAGTCCAATAGTATCCATAATCAATAGCGTCGATACTATCGATATCATAGTATCGATACTATCGATAGTTTCGGCCAATCGATAGTCCCAAAATTATCGATAGTATCGAGGTGCAACACTATCGATAGTATCGATACTATCGATAGTATCGATAATATCGATAGTTTTAAACTATCGATAGTTCAAAAACCATCGATAGTATCGGTACTATTGTTATATAGTTGAACGATAGTGAGAACTATCGAATGTCTATCGTTTTACAATCGATAGTCTTCTATCTGACGGCAACACTAGCTGCAACAGTCTCCCTGAGTATCGGACACAGCCGGCTCGGGTCTATGGAGACGGGCACGGCGCTAGTCAGGGCGTGCATCAAAGTCATGGAGCTTAGCAAACGGATGAAGATCGACGTCATCAATATGAGCTACGGGGAGCACTCGCATTGGGCCAACGCTGGGTAACATTGCGATAAACAGTTCATTATGTGTTGATTTGGTCAACTTAGAGTGGATATAGTACAATATTAGTGTTGCCGAACTATCGATAGTTTTACAATCGATAGTCTTCTATCTCACGGCAACACTAGCTGCAACAGTCTCCCTGAGTATCGGACACAGCCGGCTCGGGTCTATGGAGACGGGCACGGCGCTAGTCAGGGCGTGCATCAAAGTCATGGAGCTTAGCAAACGGATGAAGATCGACGTCATCAATATGAGCTACGGGAGCACTCGCATTGGGCCAACTCTGGGTAACATTGCGATAAACAGTTCATTATGTGTTGATTTGGTCAACTTAGAGTGGATATAGTACAATATTAGTGTTGCCGAACTATCGATAGTTTTACAATCGATAGTCTTCTATCTGACGGCAACACTAGCTGCAACAGTCTCCCTGAGTATCGGACACAGCCGGCTCGGGTCTATGGAGACGGGCACGGCGCTAGTCAGGGCGTGCATCAAAGTCATGGAGCTTAGCAAACGGATGAAGATCGACGTCATCAATATGAGCTACGGGGAGCACTCGCATTGGGCCAACGCTGGGTAACTACGCGATAAACAGTTCATTATGTGTTGATTTGGTCAAATTAGAATGCATATAGTACAATGTGCCAAACAAAACATGTTGCGCCGACCCCAAGTAATTAGGATAAGGGCAAGAAGATGACAATTTGCCAAAAATGGCGTCGCGCCCGGTGCTAAGATTAGTGTTGCCGAACTATCGATAGTTTTACTATCGATAGTTCAAAATGAAGCAATACTATTGACAAGGTGCAATACTATCGATAGTATTGATACCTTTGTTAGTTTTGGACTATCGATAATTCAAAAACTATCGATAGGATCGATACTATTGATGGTTTTGGCCAATCGATAGTCCTAAAACTATCGATAGTCCAAAACTATCGATTGTTCAAAAACTCGATAGTATCGATACTATCGATAAATAATCGATAGTTTTCACTATCGTTCAAATATCGATTGTCTATCGTTTTACAATCGATAGTCTTCTATCTCACGGCAACACTAGCTGCAACAGTCTCCCTGAGTATCGGACACAGCCGGCTCGGGTCTATGGAGACGGGCACGGCGCTAGTCAGGGCGTGCATCAAAGTCATGGAGCTTAGCAAACGGATGAAGATCGACGTCATCAATATGAGCTACGGGGAGCACTCGCATTGGGCCAACGCTGGGTAACTACGCGATAAACAGTTCATTATGTGTTCATTTGGTCAAATTAGAATGGATATAGTACAATATTAGTGTTGCCGAACTATCGATAGTTTTGGCCAGTCGATAGTCCCAAAACTATCGATAGTATCGATAAACAATCGATAGTTTTCACTATCGTTCAACTATCGAATGTCTATCGTTTTACAATCGATAGTCTTCTATCTGACGGCAACACTAGCTGCAACAGTCTCCCTGAGTATCGGACACAGCCGGCTCGGGTCTATGGAGACGGGCACGGCGCTAGTCAGGGCGTGCATCAAAGTCATGGAGCTTAGCAAACGGATGAAGATCGACGTCATCAATATGAGCTACGGGGAGCACTCGCATTGGGCCAACGCTGGGTAACATTGCGATAAACAGTTCATTATGTGTTGATTTGGTCAACTTAGAGTGGATATAGTACAATGTGCCAAACAAAACATGTTGCGCCGACCCCAAGTAATTAGGATCGATAGTATCGATAATATCGATAGTTTTGGACTATCGATAGTTCAAAGGTGCAATACTATCGATAGTATCGATACTATCGATAGTTTTGGACTATCGACACTATCGATAGTTCAAAAATCATCGATAGTATCGATACTATCGATAAACAATCTATAGTTTTCACTATCGTTCAACTATCGATTGTCTATCGTTTTACAATCGATAGTCTTCTATCTGACGGCAACACTAGCTGCAACAGTCTCCCTGAGTATCGGACACAGCCGGCTCGGGTCTATGGAGACGGGCACGGCGCTAGTCAGGGCGTGCATCAAAGTCATGGAGCTTAGCAAACGGATGAAGATCGACGTCATCAATATGAGCTACGGGGAGCACTCGCATTGGGCCAACGCTGGGTAACATTGCGATAAACAGTTCATTATGTGTTGATTTGGTCAACTTAGAGTGGATATAGTACAATATTAGTGTTTCCGAACTATAGATAGTATAGTTCAAAATGAAGGAATACTATCGACAAGGTGCATTACTATCGATAGTATCCATATTATCGATAGTATAGTTTAAAATGAAGTAATACTATCGACAAGGTGCAATACTATCGATAGTATCCATACTATCGATGATTTTGGCCAGTCGATAGATATACTATCGATAGTATCGATTCTATCGATAGTTTTAGCCAATCGATAGTCCCGAAACTATCGATAGTATGGTTAGTATCGAGGTGCAATACTATCGATAGTATAGTAGCGATACTATAGTTTTACAATCGATAGTCTTCTATCTGACGGCAACACTAGCTGCAACAGTCTCCCTGAGTATCGGACACAGCCGGCTCGGGTCTATGGAGACGGGCACGGCGCTAGTCAGGGCGTGCATCAAAGTCATGGAGCTTAGCAAACGGATGAAGATCGACGTCATCAATATGAGCTACGGGGAGCACTCGCATTGGGCCAACGCTGGGTAACTACGCGATAAACAGTCACTTATGTGTTGATTTGGTCAACTTAGAGTGGATATAGTACAATGTGCCAAACAAAACATGTTGCGCCGACCCCAAGTAATTAGGATCGATAGTATCGATAATATCGATAGTTTTGGACTATCGATAGTTCAAAGGTGCAATACTATCGATAGTATCGATACTATCGATAGTTTTGGACTATCGACACTATCGATAGTTCAAAAATCATCGATAGTATCGATACTATCGATAAACAATCTATAGTTTTCACTATCGTTCAACTATCGATTGTCTATCGTTTTACAATCGATAGTCTTCTATCTGACGGCAACACTAGCTGCAACAGTCTCCCTGAGTATCGGACACAGCCGGCTCGGGTCTATGGAGACGGGCACGGCGCTAGTCAGGGCGTGCAT
Source organism: Phthorimaea operculella (assembly GCA_024500475.1). NCBI lineage: Eukaryota > Metazoa > Arthropoda > Insecta > Lepidoptera > Gelechiidae > Phthorimaea > Phthorimaea operculella. The sequence continues at coordinate 5,244,856 of JANFCV010000011.1, forward strand.
CAAAGTCATGGAGCTTAGCAAACGGATGAAGATCGACGTCATCAATATGAGCTACGGGAGCACTCGCATTGGGCCAACGCTGGGTAACTACGCGATAAACAGTTCATTATGTGTTGATTTGGTCAAATTAGAATGGATATAGTACCTATTAGAGTGCCCGACACGCTCGTGGTCCGATTCGCCCACTTTCTACCTGTAGAGTGCCCGACATGCTCTTGGCCCGATTCGGCCCACTTTCTACCTACTAGAGTGCCCGACACGCTCTTGGTCCGTTTCGTCACACTTTCTACCTAGTAGAGTGCCCGACACGCTCTTGGTCCGTTTCGTCACACTTTCTACCTACTAGAGTGCCCGACACGCTCTTGGACCGATTCGGCACACTTTCTACCTACTAGAGTGCCCGACACGCTCTTGGTCCGTTTCGTCACACTTTCTACCTACTAGAGTGCCCGACACGCTCTTGGTCCGTTTCGTCACACTTTCTACCTAGTAGAGTGCCCGACACGCTCTTGGTCCGTTTCGTCACACTTTCTACCTACTAGAGTGCCCGACACGCTCTCGGCCCGATTCGGCACACTTTCTACCTACTAGAGTGCCCGACACGCTCTTGGTCCGTTTCGTCACACTTTCTACCTACTAGAGTGCCCGACACGCTCTTGGTCCGTTTCGTCACACTTTCTACCTACTAGAGTGCCCGACACGCTCTTGGTCCGTTTCGGCACACTTTCTACCTACTAGAGTGCCCGACACGCTCTTGGCCCGATTCGGCCCACTTTCTACCTACTAGAGTGCCCGACACGCTCTTGGCCCGATTCGGCCCACTTTCTACCTACTAGAGTGCCCGACAAGCGCTTGGCCCGATTCTAGCCCGAGGGTACTATCGGCAGCACATGAACCTATCCCAAGCAAGGGATCACCCTATTACTCTGGTGTTTTCATACAAACACTACGAGAGACCAGTTTAAGCTGGCCTCACTTAACTTGATTTTAATTATTACACCGTAACGGTCCCGCAACACACAGATATTTTTATTGATTTATGTAATATATGCTGTCCTCATACTGGTCAAATTATAAAAAACGGACTTGGTGAATTAAAAAAAAATTTCACCCGAACCGTACTGGACACTGGACAGGAACAAGTAGGTCACTCGAAGTTAGTTCGCTCGAGTTTAGGTTAATGACATGTGTCGTTCAAAGTGACATTTGGGTTCTAATGCGTGTCCGGTCCGACTCGCTCTTGACCACTTTTCGAGCTACAAAGCTAAAATGGACGTAACCAAACTGGGAACAATCTCGGCCGGCACCCACGCTGGGTACTATCGGCAGCACATATAGGTACCTACAATGTTGCGCGACATGTCGTCGTCTCCGATCGCCGTAAGTGTTGTACCATCGAACGCGGTTCGAGTTCCTCTTTCAAACGACACCCCACACATGGTACCTACTGCTACCTACTACCCTACCGTGGGCGGTTTTCCAGTTCTAATTTTTAATTTTTAAGTTCTAAGTTCTAAGTTTTCGCGAGGCGAACGTGTCCGCGTGGCGAACACTATGCACCCACAACCTTTATCACATCGCAGAAAACATTTCGTTACCGCGTTTTAGAAACTAACAGCGACATCTGTTGTCGAGTAGCGGAACTACTATAGACAAACAATCGATAGTTGAACGATCGTTCAACTATCGATTGTCTATCGTTTTACAATCGATAGTCTTCTATCTGACGGCAACACTAGCTGCAACAGTCTCCCTGAGTATCGGACACAGCCGGCTCGGGTCTATGGAGACGGGCACGGCGCTAGTCAGGGCGTGCATCAAAGTCATGGAGCTTAGCAAACGGATGAAGATCGACGTCATCAATATGAGCTACGGGGAGCACTCGCATTGGGCCAACGCTGGGTAACTACGCGATAAACAGTTCATTATGTGTTGATTTGGTCAACTTAGAATGGATATAGTACAATATTAGTGTTGCCGAACTATCGATAGTATCCATACTACCGATAGTATCGATAGTTCAAAATGAAGGAATACTATCGATAAGATGCAATACTATCGATAAGGTGCAATACTATCGATAGTATCGATACTATCGATGGTTTTGGCCAGTCGATAATCCAATAACTATCGATAGTATCGATAGTTTTAGCCAATCGATAGTCCCAAAACTATCGATAGTATGGTTAGTATCGAGGTGCAATACTATAGATAGTATAGTATCGATACTATCGTTTTGCAATCGATAGTCTTCTATCTGACGGCAACACTAGCTGCAACAGTCTCCCTGAGTATCGGACACAGCCGGCTCGGGTCTATGGAGACGGGCACGGCGCTAGTCAGGGCGTGCATCAAAGTCATGGAGCTTAGCAAACGGATGAAGATCGACGTCATCAATATGAGCTACGGGGAGCACTCGCATTGGGCCAACGCTGGGTAACATTGCGATACACAGTTCATTATGGGTTGATTTGGTCAAATTAGAATGGATATAGTACAATGTGCCAAACAAAACATGTTGCGCCGACTCCAAGTAATTAGGATAACCCGACATGCTCGTGGCCCGATTCGGCCCACTTTCTACCTGCTAGAGTGCCCGACACGCTCTTGGCCCGATTCGGCCCACTTTCTACCTACTAGAGTGCCCGACACGCTCTTGGCCCGATTCGGCCCACTTTCTACCTACTAGAGTGCCCGACACGCTCTCGGCCCGATTCGGCCCACTTTCTACCTACTAGGGTGCCCGACACGCTCTCGGCCCGATTCGGCCCACTTTCTACCTACTAGTGCCCGACACGCTCTTGGCCCGATTCGGCCCACTTTCTACCTACTAGAGTGCCCGACACGCTCTTGGCCCGATTCGGCCCACTTTCTACCTACTAGAGTGCCCGACACGCTCTTGGCCCGATTCGGCCCACTTTCTACCTACTAGAGTGCCCGACACGCTCGGCCCGATTCGGCCCACTTTCTCCCTACTTGAGTGCCCGACACGCTCTTGGCCCGATTCGGCCCACTTTCTACCTACTAGAGTGCCCGACACGCTCTTGGCCCGATTCGGCCCACTTTCTACCTGCTAGGGTGCCCGACACGCTCTCGGCCCGATTCGGCCCACTTTCTACCTGCTAGAGTGCCCGACACGCTCTTGGTCCGATTCGGCCCACTTTCTACCTACTAGAGTGCCCGACACGCTCTCGGCCCGATTCGGCCCACTTTCTACCTGCTAGAGTGCCCGACACGCTCTTGGCCCGATTCGGCCCACTTTCTACCTACTAGAGTGCCCGACACGCTCTTGGCCCGATTCGGCCCACTTTCTACCTACTAGAGTGCCCGACAAGCGCTTGGCCCGATTCTAGCCCGAGGGTACTATCGGCAGCACATGAACCTATCCCAAGCAAGGGATCACCCTATTACTCTGGTGTTTTCATACAAACACTACGAGAGACCAGTTTAAGCTGGCCTCACTTAACTTGATTTTAATTATTACACCGTAACGGTCCCGCAACACACAGATATTTTTATTGATTTATGTAATATATGCTGTCCTCATACTGGTCAAATTATAAAAAACGGACTCGGTGAATTAAAAAAAAATTTCACCCGAACCGTACTGGACACTGGACAGGAACAAGTAGGTCACTCGAAGTTAGTTCGCTCGAGTTTAGGTTAATGACATGTGTCGTTCAAAGTGACATTTGGGTTCTAATGCGTGTCCGGTCCGACTCGCTCTTGACCACTTTTCGAGCTGCAAAGCTAAAATGGACGTAACCAAACTGGGAACAATCTCGGCCGGCACCCACGCTGGGTACTATCGGCAGCACATATAGGTACAATGTTGCGCGACATGTCGTCTCCGATCGCCGTAAGTGTTGTACCATCGCACGCGGTTCGAGTTCCTCTTTCAAACGACACCCCACACATGGTACCTACTGCTACCTACTACCATACCGTGGGCGGTTTCCCAGTTCTAATTTTTAATTTTTAAGTTTTAAGTTCTAAGTTCTAAGTTTTCGCGAGGCGAACGTGTCCGCGTGGCGAACACTACGCACCCGACACCTTTATCATATCGCAGAAAACATTTCGTTACCGCGTTTTAGAAACTAACAGCGACATCTGTTGTCGAGTAGCGGAACTACTATAGACAAACAATCGATAGTTTTCACTTTCGTTCAACTATCGATTGTCTATCGTTTTACAATGGATAGTCTTCTATCTGACGGCAACACTAGCTGCAACAGTCTCCCTGAGTATCGGACACAGCCGGCTCGGGTCTATGGAGACGGGCACGGCGCTAGTCAGGGCGTGCATCAAAGTCATGGAGCTTAGCAAACGGATGAAGATCGACGTCATCAATATGAGCTACGGGGAGCACTCGCATTGGGCCAACGCTGGGTAACTACGCGATAAACACTTCATTATGTGTTGATTTGGTCAAATTAGAGTGGATATAGTACAATATTAGTGTTGCCGAACTATCGATAGTTTTACTAGATAATATCGATACTATCGATAGTATCGATAGTTCAAAATGAAGGAATACTATCGATGAGGTGCAATACTATCGATAGTATCGATACTTTCGAGAGTTTTGGACTATCGATAGTTTCGATACTATCGATAGTTTTAGCCAATCGATAGTCCCAAAACTATCGATAGTATGGTTAGTATCGAGGTGCAATACTATCGATGGTATAGTATCGATACTATCGTTCAACTATCGATTGTCTATCGTTTTACAATCGATAGTCTTCTATCTGACGGCAACACTAGCTGCAACAGTCTCCCTGAGTATCGGACACAGCCGGCTCGGGTCTATGGAGACGGGCACGGCGCTAGTCAGGGCGTGCATCAAAGTCATGGAGCTTAGCAAACGGATGAAGATCGACGTCATCAATATGAGCTACGGGGAGCACTCGCATTGGGCCAACGCTGGGTAACTACGCGATAAACAGTTCATTATGTGTTCATTTGGTCAACTTAGAATGGATATAGTACAATATTAGTGTTGCCGAACTATCGATAGTTTTCATTCATTAAGACTATCGATAGGCCTATCGATAGTATCCATACTATCGATAGTATCGATAGTTCAATCAAGCAATACTATCGACAAGGTGTAATACTATCGATAGTTTTGGACTATCGACAAGGTGCAATACTATCGATAGTCCCTAAACTATCGATAGTATTAAGGTGCATTACTATCGATGGTTTTTGAACTATCGATAGTAATGATAGTATCGATACTATCGACATACAATCGATAGTTTAACGATAGTGAAAACTATCGATTGTCGATACTATCGATAGTCCCAAAACTATCGATAGTATGGTTAGTATCGAGGTGCAATACTATAGATAGTATAGTATCGATACTATCGTTTTACAATCGATAGTCTTCTATCTGACGGCAACACTAGCTGCAACAGTCTCCCTGAGTATCGGACACAGCCGGCTCGGGTCTATGGAGACGGGCACGGCGCTAGTCAGGGCGTGCATCAAAGTCATGGAGCTTAGCAAACGGATGAAGATCGACGTCATCAATATGAGCTACGGGGAGCACTCGCATTGGGCCAACGCTGGGTAACTACGCGATAAACACTTCATTATGTGTTGATTTGGTCAACATAGAGTGGATATAGTACAATGTGTGCCAAACGAAACATGTTGCGCCGACCCCAAGTAATTAGGATAACCCGACATGCTCGTGGCCCGATTCGGCCCACTTTCTACCTATCTGCTAGAGTGCCCTACACGCTCTCGGCCCGATTCGGCCCACTTTCTACCTACTAGAGTGCCCGACACGCTCTTGGCCCGATTCGGCCCACTTTCTACCTACTAGAGTGCCCGACACGCTCTTGGCCCGATTCGGCCCACTTTCTACCTGCTAGAGTTCCCGACACGCTCTTGGCCCGATTCGACCCACTTTCTACCTACTAGAGTGCCCGACACGCTCTTGGCCCGATTCGGCCCACTTTCTACCTGCTAGAGTTCCCGACACGCTCTTGGCCCGATTCGGCCCACTTTCTACCTACTAGAGTGCCCGACACGCTCTTGGCCCGATTCGGCCCACTTTCTACCTGCTAGAGTGCCCGACACGCTCTTGGCCCGATTCGGCCCACTTTCTACCTAGAGAGCCCGACACGCTCTTGGCCGAATAGGGCCCACTTTCTACCTGCTAGAGTTCCCGACACGCTCTCGGCCCGATTCGGCCCACTTTCTACCTGCTATAGTTCCCGACACGCTCTTGGCCCGATTCGGCCCACTTTCTACCTGCTAGAGTTCCCGACACGCTCTTGGCCCGATTCGGCCCACTTTCTAGAGTGCCCGACATGCTCTTGGCCCGATTCGGCCCACTTTCTACCTGCTAGAGTGCCCGACACGCTCTTGGCCCGATTCGGCCCACTTTCTACCTGCTAGAGTGCCCGACACGCTCTTGGCCCGATTCGGCCCACTTTCTACCTGCTAGAGTGCCCGACATGCTCTTGGCCCGATTCGGCCCACTTTCTACCTGCTAGAGTGCCCGACACGCTCTCGGCCCGATTCGGCCCACTTTCTACCTACTAGAGTGCCCGACACGCTCTCGGCCCGATTCGGCCCACTTTCTACCTACTAGAGTGCCCGACACGCTCTCGGCCCGATTCGGCCCACTTTCTACCTGCTAGAGTGCCCGACACGCTCTCGGCCCGATTCGGCCCACTTTCTACCTGCTAGAGTGCCCGACACGCTCTTGGCCCGATTCGGCCACTTTCTACCTACTAGAGTGCCCGACAAGCGCTTGGCCCGATTCTAGCCCGAGGGTACTATCGGCAGCACATGAACCTATCCCAAGCAAGAGATCACCCTATTACTCTGGTGTTTTCATACAAACACTACGAGAGACCAGTTTAAGCTGGCCTCACTGGCCGGTCCGACTCGCTCTTGACCACTTTTCGAGCCACAAAGCTAAAATGGACGTAACCAAACTGGGAACAATCTCGGCCGGCCTGCACCCACGCTGGGTACTATCGGCAGCACATATAGGTACTCACAATGTTGCGCGACATGTCGTCACCGATCGCCGTAAGTGTTGTACCATCGAACGCGGTTCGAGTTCCTCTTTCAAACGACACCCCACACATGGTACCTACTACTACCTACTACCGTACCGTACCGTAGGCGGTTTTCCAGTTCTAATTTTTAATTTTTAAGTTCTAAGTTCTAAGTTTTCGCGAGGCGAACGTGTCCGCGTGGCGAACACTATGCACCCACAACCTTTATCACATCGCAGAAAACATTTCGTTACCGCGTTTTAGAAACTAACAGCGACATCTGTTGTCGAGTAGCGGAACTACTATAGACAAACAATCGATAGTTGAACGATAGTTTTCACTATCGATTGTCTATCGTTTTACAATCGATAGTCTTCTATCTGACGGCAACACTAGCTGCAACAGTCTCCCTGAGTATCGGACACAGCCGGCTCGGGTCTATGGAGACGGGCACGGCGCTAGTCAGGGCGTGCATCAAAGTCATGGAGCTTAGCAAACGGATGAAGATCGACGTCATCAATATGAGCTACGGGGAGCACTCGCATTGGGCCAACGCTGGGTAACTACGCGATAAACAGTTCATTATGTGTTGATTTGGTCACCTTAGAATGGATATAGTACCTATTAGAGTGCCCGACATGCTCGTGGCCCGATTCGGCCCACTTTCTACCTGCTAGAGTGCCCGACACGCTCTTGGCCCGATTCGGCCCACTTTCTACCTGCTAGAGTGCCCGACACGCTCTTGGCCCGATTCGGCCCACTTTCTATCTGCTTGAGTGCCCGACATGCTCTTGGCCCGATTCGGCCCACTTTCTACCTGCTAGAGTGCCCGACACGCTCTTGGCCCGATTCGGCCCACTTTCTACCTACTAGAGTGCCCGACACGCTCTTGGCCCGATTCGGCCCACTTTCTACCTGCTAGAGTGCCCGACACGCTCTTGGCCCGATTCGGCCCACTTTCTACCTGCTAGAGTGCCCGACACGCTCTTGGCCCGATTCGGCCTACTTTCTACCTGCTAGAGTGCCCGACACGCTCTTGGCCCGATTCGGCCCACTTTCTACCTGCTAGACTGCCCGACACGCTCTTGGCCCGATTCGGCCCACTTTCTACCTACTAGAGTGCCCGACAAGCGCTTGGCCCGATTCTAGCCCGAGGGTACTATCGGCAGCACATGAACCTATCCCAAGCAAGGGATCACCCTATTACTCTGGTGTTTTCATACAAACACTACGAGAGACCAGTTTAAGCTGGCCTCACTTAACTTGATTTTAATTATTACACCGTAACGGTCCCGCAACACACAGATATTTTTATTGATTTATGTAATATATGCTGTCCTCATACTGGTCAAATTATAAAAAACGGACTCGGTGAATTAAAAAAAAATTTCACCCGAACCGTACTGGACACTGGACAGGAACAAGTAGGTCACTCGAAGTTAGTTCGCTCGAGTTTAGGTTAATGACATGTGTCGTTCAAAGTGACGTTCAGACTCGCTCTTGACCACTTTTCGAGCTACAAAGCTAAAATGGACGTAACCAAACTGGGAACAATCTCGGCCGGCACCCACGCTGGGTACTATCGGCAGCACATATAGGTACAATGTTGCGCGACATGTCGTCTCCAATCGCCGTAAGTGTTGTACCATCGAACGCGGTTCGAGTTCCTCTTTCAAACGACACCCCACACATGGTACCTACTGCTACCTACTACCGTACCGTGGGCGGTTTTCCAGTTCTAATTTTTAATTTTTAAGTTCTAAGTTCTAAGTTTTCGCGAGGCGAACGTGTCCGCTTGGCGAACACTATGCACCCACAACCTTTATCACATCGCAGAAAACATTTCGTTACCGCGTTTTAGAAACTAACAGCGACATCTGTTGTCGAGTAGCGGAACTACTATAGACAAACAATCGATAGTTGAACGATAGTGAAAACTATCGATTGTCTATCGTTTTACAATCGATAGTCTTCTATCTGACGGCAACACTAGCTGCAACAGTCTCCCTGAGTATCGGACACAGCCGGCTCGGGTCTATGGAGACGGGCACGGCGCTAGTCAGGGCGTGCATCAAAGTCATGGAGCTTAGCAAACGGATGAAGATCGACGTCATCAATATGAGCTACGGGGAGCACTCGCATTGGGCCAACGCTGGGTAACTACGCGATAAACAGTTCATTATGTGTTGATTTGGTCAAATTAGAATGGATATAGTACCTATTAGAGTGCCCGACACGCTCTTGGTCCGTTTCGTCACACTTTCTACCTAGTAGAGTGCCCGACACGCTCTTGGTCCGTTTCGTCACACTTTCTACCTACTAGAGTGCCCGACACGCTCTTGGTCCGTTTCGTCACACTTTCTACCTACTAGAGTGCCCGACACGCTCTTGGTCCGTTTCGTCACACTTTCTACCTACTAGAGTGCCCGACACGCTCTTGGTCCGTTTCGTCACACTTTCTACCTAGTAGAGTGCCCGACACGCTCTTGGTCCGTTTCGTCACACTTTCTACCTACTAGAGTGCCCGACACGCTCTTGGTCCGTTTCGTCACACTTTCTACCTAGTAGAGTGCCCGACACGCTCTTGGTCCGTTTCGTCACACTTTCTACCTAGTAGAGTGCCCGACACGCTCTCGGCCCGATTCGGCCCACTTTCTACCTACTAGAGTGCCCGACACGCTCTTGGTCCGTTTCGTCACACTTTCTACCTAGTAGAGTGCCCGACACGCTCTGGTCCGTTTCGTCACACTTTCTACCTAGTAGAGTGCCCGACACGCTCTTGGTCCGTTTCGTCACACTTTCTACCTACTAGAGTGCCCGACACGCTCTTGGTCCGTTTCGTCACACTTTCTACCTACTAGAGTGCCCGACACGCTCTTGGTCCGTTTCGTTACACTTTCTACCTACTAGAGTGCCCGACACGCTCTTGGTCCGTTTCGTCACACTTTCTACCTAGTAGAGTGCCCGACACGCTCTGGTCCGTTTCGTCACACTTTCTACCTACTAGAGTGCCCGACACGCTCTTGGTCCGTTTCGTCACACTTTCTACCTACTAGAGTGCCCGACACGCTCTTGGTCCGTTTCGTCACACTTTCTACCTACTAGAGTGCCCGACACGCTCTTGGTCCGTTTCGTCACACTTTCTACCTAGTAGAGTGCCCGACACGCTCTTGGTCCGTTTCGTCACACTTTCTACCTACTAGAGTGCCCGACACGCTCTTGGTCCGTTTCGTCACACTTTCTACCTAGTAGAGTGCCCGACACGCTCTTGGTCCGTTTCGTCACACTTTCTACCTACTAGAGTGCCCGACACGCTCTTGGTCCGTTTCGTCACACTTTCTACCTAGTAGAGTGCCCGACACGCTCTTGGTCCGTTTCGTCACACTTTCTACCTACTAGAGTGCCCGACACGCTCTTGGTCCGTTTCGGCCCACTTTCTACCTAGTAGAGTGCCCGACACGCTCTTGGTCCGTTTCGTCACACTTTCTACCTACTAGAGTGCCCGACACGCTCTTGGTCCGTTTCGTCACACTTTCTACCTACTAGAGTGCCCGACACGCTCTTGGTCCGTTTCGTCACACTTTCTACCTAGTAGAGTGCCCGACACGCTCTTGGTCCGTTTCGTCACACTTTCTACCTACTAGAGTGCCCGACACGCTCTTGGTCCGTTTCGTCACACTTTCTACCTAGTAGAGTGCCCGACACGCTCTTGGTCCGTTTCGTCACACTTTCTACCTAGTAGAGTGCCCGACACGCTCTTGGTCCGTTTCGTCACACTTTCTACCTACTAGAGTGCCCGACACGCTTTTGGTCCGTTTCGTCACACTTTCTACCTAGTAGAGTGCCCGACACGCTCTTGGTCCGTTTCGTCACACTTTCTACCTACTAGAGTGCCCGACACGCTCTTGGTCCGTTTCGTCACACTTTCTACCTAGTAGAGTGCCCGACACGCTCTTGGTCCGTTTCGTCACACTTTCTACCTACTAGAGTGCCCGACACGCTCTTGGTCCATTTCGTCACACTTTCTACCTACTAGAGTGCCCGACACGCTCTTGGTCCGTTTCGTCACACTTTCTACTAGAGTGCCCGACACGCTCTTGGCCCGATTCGGCCCACTTTCTACCTACTAGAGTGCCCGACACGCTCTCGGCCCGATTCGGCCCACTTTCTACCTGCTAGAGTGCCCGACACGCTCTTGGCCCGATTCGGCCCACTTTCTACCTACTAGAGTGCCCGACAAGCGCGTGGCCCGATTCTAGCCCGAGGGTACTATCGGCAGCACATGAACCTATCCCAAGCAAGGGATCACCCTATTACTCTGGTGTTTTCATACAAACACTACGAGAGACCAGTTTAAGCTGGCCTCACTTAACTTGATTTTAATTATTACACCGTAACGGTCCCGCAACACTCAGATATTTTTATTGATTTATGTAATATATGCTGTCCTCATACTGGTCAAATTATAAAAAACAGACTTGTTGAATATTAAAAAAAAAAAAAAAAATTCACCCGAAGCGTACTGGACACTGGACAGGAACAAGTGGGTCACTCGAAGTTAGTTCGCTCGAGTTTAGGTTAATGACATGTGTCGTTCAAAGTGACATTTGGGTTCTAATGCGTGTCCGGTCCGACTCGCTCTTGACCACTTTTCGAGCTACAAAGCTAAAATGGACGTAACCAAACTGGGAACAATCTCGGCCGGCACCCACGCTGGGTACTATCGGCAGCACATATAGGTACAATGTTGCGCGACATGTCGTCTCCGATCGCCGTAAGTGTTGTACCATCGAACGCGGTTCGAGTTCCTCTTTCAAACGACACCCCACACATGGTACCTACTGCTACCTACTACCGTACCGTGGGCGGTTTTCCAGTTCTAATTTTTAATTTTTAAGTTCTAAGTTTTCGCGAGGCGAACGTGTCCGCGTGGCGAACACTACGCACCCGACACCTTTATCACATCGCAGAAAACATTTCGTTACCGCGTTTTAGAAACTAACAGCGACATCTGTTGTCGAGTAGCGGAACTACTATAGACAAACAATCGATAGTTGAACGATAGTGAAAACTATCGATTGTCTATCGTTTTGCAATCGATAGTCTTCTATCTGACGGCAACACTAGCTGCAACAGTCTCCCTGAGTATCGGACACAGCCGGCTCGGGTCTATGGAGACGGGCACGGCGCTAGTCAGGGCGTGCATCAAAGTCATGGAGCTTAGCAAACGGATGAAGATCGACGTCATCAATATGAGCTACGGGGAGCACTCGCATTGGGCCAACGCTGGGTAACTACGCGATAAACAGTTCATTATGTGTTGATTTGGTCAACTTAGAATGGATATAGTACCTATTAGAGTGCCCGACATGCTCGTGGCCCGATTCGGCCCACTTTCTACCTGCTAGAGTGCCCGACATGCTCTTGGCCCGATTCGGCCCACTTTCTACCTACTAGAGTGCCCGACACGCTCTTGGTCCGTTTCGTCACACTTTCTACCTAGTAGAGTGCCCGACGCTCTTGGTCCGTTTCGTCTCACTTTCTACCTACTAGAGTGCCCGACACGCTCTCGGCCCGATTCGGCACACTTTCTACCTACTAGAGTGCCCGACACGCTCTTGGTCCGTTTCGTCACACTTTCTACCTACTAGAGTGCCCGACACGCTCTTGGTCCGTTTCGTCACACTTTCTACCTAGTAGAGTGCCCGACACGCTCTTGGTCCGTTTCGTCACACTTTCTACCTACTAGAGTGCCCGACACGCTCTTGGTCCGTTTCGTCACACTTTCTACCTAGTAGAGTGCCCGACACGCTCTTGGTCCGTTTCGTCACACTTTCTACCTACTAGAGTGCCCGACACGCTCTTGGTCCGTTTCGTCACACTTTCTACCTAGTAGAGTGCCCGACACGCTCTTGGTCCGTTTCGTCACACTTTCTACCTACTAGAGTGCCCGACACGCTCTTGGTCCATTTCGTCACACTTTCTACCTACTAGAGTGCCCGACACGCTCTTGGTCCGTTTCGTCACACTTTCTACCCTAGAGTGCCCGACACGCTCTTGGTCCGTTTCGACCCACTTTCTACCTACTAGAGTGCCCGACACGCTCTTGGTCCGTTTCGTCACACTTTCTACCTAGTAGAGTGCCCGACACGCTCTTGGTCCGTTTCGTCACACTTTCTACCTACTAGAGTGCCCGACACGCTCTTGGTCCGATTCGTCACACTTTCTACCTACTAGAGTGCCCGACACGCTCTTGGTCCGTTTCGTCACACTTTCTACCTACTAGAGTGCCCGACACGCTCTTGGTCCGTTTCGTCACACTTTCTACCTACTAGAGTGCCCGACACGCTCTTGGTCCGTTTCGTCACACTTTCTACCTACTAGAGTGCCCGACACGCTCTTGGTCCGTTTCGTCACACTTTCTACCTACTAGAGTGCCCGACACGCTCTTGGTCCGATTCGTCACACTTTCTACCTACTAGAGTGCCCGACACGCTCTTGGCCCGATTCGGCCCACTTTCTACCTGCTAGAGTGCCCGACACGCTCTTGGCCCGATTCGGCCCACTTTCTACCTACTAGAGTGCCCGACACGCTCTTGGCCCGATTCGGCCCACTTTCTACCTACTAGAGTGCCCGACAAGCGCTTGGCCCGATTCTAGCCCGGGGTACTATCGGCAGCACATGAACCTATCCCAAGCAAGGATCACCCTATTACTCTGGTGTTTTCATACAAACACTACGAGAGACCAGTTTAAGCTGGCCTCACTTAACTTGATTTTAATTATTACACCGTAACGGTCCCGCAACACACAGATATTTTTATTGATTTATGTAATATATGCTGTCCTCATACTGGTCAAATTATAAAAGACGGATTTGGTGAATTAAAAAAAAAATTCACCCGAACCGTACTGGACACTGGACAGGAACAAGTAGGTTACTCGAAGTTAGTTCGCTCGAGTTTAGGTTAATGACATGTGTCGTTCAAAGTGACATTTTAGTTCTAATGCGTGTCCGGTCCGACTCGCTCTTGACCACTTTTCGAGCTACAAAGCTAAAATGGACGTAACCAAACTGGGAACAATCTCGGCCGGCACCCACGCTGGGTACTATCGGCAGCACATATAGGTACAATGTTGCGCGACATGTCGTCTCCGATCGCCGTAAGTGTTGTACCATCGAACGCGGTTCGAGTTCCTCTTTCAAACGACACCCCACACATGGTACCTACTGCTACCTACTACCGTACCGTGGGCGGTTTTCCAGTTCTAATTTTTAATTTTTAAGTTCTAAGTTCTAAGTTTTCGCGAGGCGAACGTGTCCGCGTGGCGAACACTATGCACCCACAACCTTTATCACATCGCAGAAAACATTTCGTTACCGCGTTTTAGAAACTAACAGCGACATCTGTTGTCGAGTAGCGGAACTACTATAGACAAACAATCGATAGTTGAACGATAGTGAAACTATCGATTGTCTATCGTTTTACAATCGATAGTCTTCTATCTCACGGCAACACTAGCTGCAACAGTCTCCTGAGTATCGGACACAGCCGGCTCGGGTCTATGGAGACGGGCACGGCGCTAGTCAGGCGTGCATCAAAGTCATGGAGCTTAGCAAACGGATGAAGATCGACGTCATCAATATGAGCTACGGGGAGCACTCGCATTGGGCCAACGCTGGGTAACTACGCGATAAACACTTCATTATGTGTTGATTTGGTCAAATTAGAATGAATATAGTACCTATTAGAGTGCCCGACATGCTCGTGGCCCGATTCGGCCACTTTCTACCTGCTAGAGTGCCCGACATGCTCTTGGCCCGATTCGGCCCACTTCTACCTACTAGAGTGCCCGATATGCTCTGGCCCGATTCGGCCCACTTTCTACCTACTAGAGTGCCCGACACGCTCTTGGTCCGTTTCGTCACACTTTCTACCTAGTAGAGTGCCCGACACGCTCTTGGTCCGTTTAGTCACACTTCTACCTACTACAGGGCCCCCACGCTCTTGGTCCGTTTCGTCACACTTTCTACCTAGTAGAGTGCCCGACACGCTCTTGGTCCGTTTCGTCACACTTTCTACCTACTAGAGTGCCCGACACGCTCTTGGTCCGTTTCGTCACACTTTCTACCTAGTAGAGTGCCCGACACGCTCTTGGTCCGTTTCGTCACACTTTCTACCTACTAGAGTGCCCGACACGCTCTTGGTCCGTTTCGTCACACTTTCTACCTAGTAGAGTGCCCGACACGCTCTTGGTCCGTTTCGTCACACTTTCTACCTACTAGATTGCCCGACACGCTCTTGGTCCGTTTCGTCACACTTTCTACCTACTAGAGTGCCCGACACGCTCTTGGTCCGTTTCGTCACACTTTCTACCTAGTAGAGTGCCCGACACGCTCTTGGTCCGTTTCGTCACACTTTCTACCTACTAGAGTGCCCGACACGCTCTTGGTCCGTTTCGTCACACTTTCTACCTACTAGAGTGCCCGACACGCTCTTGGTCCGTTTCGTCACACTTTCTACCTACTAGAGTGCCCGACACGCTCTTGGTCCGTTTCGTCACACTTTCTACCTACTAGAGTGCCCGACACGCTCTTGGTCCGTTTCGTCACACTTTCTACCTACTAGAGTGCCCGACACGCTCTTGGTCCGTTTCGTCACACTTTCTACCTACTAGAGTGCCCGACACGCTCTTGGTCCGTTTCGTCACACTTTCTACCTACTAGAGTGCCCGACACGCTCTTGGTCCGTTTCGTCACACTTTCTACCTACTAGAGTGCCCGACACGCTCTTGGTCCGTTTCGTCACACTTTCTACCTACTAGAGTGCCCGACACGCTCTTGGTCCGTTTCGTCACACTTTCTACCTACTAGAGTGCCCGACACGCTCTTGGCCCGATTCGGCCCACTTTCTACCTACTAGAGTGCCCGACACGCTCTCGGCCCGATTCGGCCCACTTTCTACCTGCTAGAGTGCCCGACACGCTCTTGGCCCGATTCGGCCCACTTTCTACCTACTAGAGTGCCCGACAAGCGCTTGGCCCGATTCTAGCCCGGGGGAACTATCGGCAGCACATGAACCTATCCCAAGCAAGGGATCACCCTATTACTCTGGTGTTTTCATACAAACACTACGAGAGACCAGTTTAAGCTGGCCTCACTTAACTTGATTTTAATTATTACACCGTAACGGTCCCGCAACACACAGATATTTTTATTGATTTATGTAATATATGCTGTCCTCATACTGGTCAAATTATAAAAGACGGATTTGGTGAATTAAAAAAAAAATTCACCCGAACCGTACTGGACACTGGACAGGAACAAGTAGGTTACTCGAAGTTAGTTCGCTCGAGTTTAGGTTAATGACATGTGTCGTTCAAAGTGACATTTGGGTTCTAATGCGTGTCCGGTCCGACTCGCTCTTGACCACTTTTCGAGCTACAAAGCTAAAATGGACGTAACCAAACTGGGAACAATCTCGGCCGGCACCCACGCTGGGTACTATCGGCAGCACATATAGGTACAATGTTGCGCGACATGTCGTCTCCGATCGCCGTAAGTGTTGTACCATCGAACGCGGTTCGAGTTCCTCTTTCAAACGACACCCCACACATGGTACCTACTGCTACCTACTACCGTACCGTGGGCGGTTTTCCAGTTCTAATTTTTAATTTTTAAGTTCTAAGTTCTAAGTTTTCGCGAGGCGAACGTGTCCGCGTGGCGAACACTATGCACCCACAACCTTTATCACATCGCAGAAAACATTTCGTTACCGCGTTTTAGAAACTAACAGCGACATCTGTTGTCGAGTAGCGGAACTACTATAGACAAACAATCGATAGTTGAACGATAGTGAAAACTATCGATTGTCTATCGTTTTACAATCGATAGTCTTCTATCTCACGGCAACACTAGCTGCAACAGTCTCCCTGAGTATCGGACACAGCCGGCTCGGGTCTATGGAGACGGGCACGGCGCTAGTCAGGGCGTGCATCAAAGTCATGGAGCTTAGCAAACGGATGAAGATCGACGTCATCAATATGAGCTACGGGAGCACTCGCATTGGGCCAACGCTGGGTAACTACGCGATAAACACTTCATTATGTGTTGATTTGGTCAAATTAGAATGGATATAGTACAATATTAGAGTGCCCGACATGCTCGTGGCCGATTCGCCCACTTTCTACCTGCTAGAGTGCCCGACATGCTCTGGCCCGATTCGGCCCACTTTCTACCTACTAGAGTGCCCGACATGCTCTTGGCCCGATTCGGCCCACTTTCTACCTACTAGAGTGCCCGACACGCTCTTGGTCCGTTTCGTCACACTTTCTACCTAGTAGAGTGCCCGACACGCTCTTGGTCCGTTTCGTCACACTTTCTACCTAGTAGAGTGCCCGACACGCTCTTGGTCCGTTTCGTCACACTTTCTACCTAGTAGAGTGCCCGACACGCTCTTGGTCCGTTTCGTCACACTTTCACCTACTAGAGTGCCCGACACGCTCTTGGTCCGTTTCGTCACACTTTCTACCTAGTAGAGTGCCCGACACGCTCTTGGTCCGTTTCGTCACACTTTCTACCTACTAGAGTGCCCGACACGCTCTTGGTCCGTTTCGTCACACTTTCTACCTAGTAGAGTGCCCGACACGCTCTTGGTCCGTTTCGTCACACTTTCTACCTACTAGATTGCCCGACACGCTCTTGGTCCGTTTCGTCACACTTTCACCTACTAGAGTGCCCGACACGCTCTTGGTACGTTGCGTCACTTTCTACCTAGTAGAGTGCCCGACACGCTCTTGGTCCGTTTCGTCACACTTTCTACCTACTAGAGTGCCCGACACGCTCTTGGTCCGTTTCGTCACACTTTCTACCTACTAGAGTGCCCGACACGCTCTTGGTCCGTTTCGTCACACTTTCTACCTAGTAGAGTGCCCGACACGCTCTTGGTCCGTTTCGTCACACTTTCTACCTACTAGAGTGCCCGACACGCTCTTGGTCCGTTTCGTCACACTTTCTACCTACTAGAGTGCCCGACACGCTCTTGGTCCGTTTCGTCACACTTTCTACCTACTAGAGTGCCCGACACGCTCTTGGTCCGTTTCGTCACACTTTCTACCTACTAGAGTGCCCGACACGCTCTTGGTCCGTTTCGTCACACTTTCTACCTACTAGAGTGCCCGACACGCTCTTGGTCCGTTTCGTCACACTTTCTACCTACTAGAGTGCCCGACACGCTCTTGGTCCGTTTCGTCACACTTTCTACCTACTAGAGTGCCCGACACGCTCTTGGCCCGATTCGGCCCACTTTCTACCTACTAGAATGCCCGACAAGCTCCGGCCCGATTCGGCCCACTTTCTACCTGCTAGAGTGCCCGACACGCTCTTGGCCCGATTCGGCCCACTTTCTACCTACTAGAGTGCCCGACAAGCGCTTGGCCCGATTCTAGCCCGGGGGTACTATCGGCAGCACATGAACCTATCCCAAGCAAGGGATCACCCTATTACTCTGGTGTTTTCATACAAACACTACGAGAGACCAGTTTAAGCTGGCCTCACTTAACTTGATTTTAATTATTACACCGTAACGGTCCCGCAACACACAGATATTTTTATTGATTTATGTAATATATGCTGTCCTCATACTGGTCAAATTATAAAAGACGGATTTGGTGAATTAAAAAAAAAATTCACCCGAACCGTACTGGACACTGGACAGGAACAAGTAGGTTACTCGAAGTTAGTTCGCTCGAGTTTAGGTTAATGACATGTGTCGTTCAAAGTGACATTTTAGTTCTAATGCGTGTCCGGTCCGACTCGCTCTTGACCACTTTTCGAGCTACAAAGCTAAAATGGACGTAACCAAACTGGGAACAATCTCGGCCGGCACCCACGCTGGGTACTATCGGCAGCACATATAGGTACAATGTTGCGCGACATGTCGTCTCCGATCGCCGTAAGTGTTGTACCATCGAACGCGGTTCGAGTTCCTCTTTCAAACGACACCCCACACATGGTACCTACTGCTACCTACTACCGTACCGTGGGCGGTTTTCCAGTTCTAATTTTTAATTTTTAAGTTCTAAGTTCTAAGTTTTCGAGGCGGCGTGTCCGCGTGGCGAACACTATGCACCCACAACCTTTATCACATCGCAGAAAACATTTCGTTACCGCGTTTTAGAAACTAACAGCGACATCTGTTGTCGAGTAGCGGAACTACTATAGACAAACAATCGATAGTTGAACGATAGTGAAACTATCGATTGTCTATCGTTTTACAATCGATAGTCTTCATCTGACGGCAACACTAGCTGCAACAGTCTCCTGAGTATCGGACACAGCCGGCTCGGGTCTATGGAGACGGGCACGGCGCTAGTCAGGGCGTGCATCAAAGTCATGGAGCTTAGCAAACGGATGAAGATCGACGTCATCAATATGAGCTACGGGAGCACTCGCATTGGGCCAACGCTGGGTAACTACGCGATAAACACTTCATTATGTGTTGATTTGGTCAACTTAGAATGGATATAGTACAATATTAGTGCTGCCGAACTATCGATAGTTTTACTATCGATAGTTTTCATTCATTAAGGCCTACACAATCGATAGGCCTATCGATAGTATCGATACTATAGATAGTATCGATAGTTCAAAATGAAGGAATACCATCGACAAGGTGCAATACTATCGATAGTATAGATACTATCGATAGTTTTAGCCAATCGATAGTCCCAAAACTATCGATAATATTGAGGAGCAATACTATCGATAATATCGATAGTTTTTGACTATGGATAGGTCAAAAACTATCGATAGTATCGATAATCGATACTCTTCACTATTGTTCAACTATCGATTGTCTATCGTTTTACAATCGATAGTCTTCTATCTGACGGCAACACTAGCTGCAACAGTCTCCCTGAGTATCGGACACAGCCGGCTCGGGTCTATGGAGACGGGCACGGCGCTAGTCAGGGCGTGCATCAAAGTCATGGAGCTTAGCAAACGGATGAAGATCGACGTCATCAATATGAGCTACGGGGAGCACTCGCATTGGGCCAACGCTGGGTAACTACGCGATAAACAGTTCATTATGTGTTGATTTGGTCAAATTAGAATGAATATAGTACCTATTAGAGTGCCCGACATGCTCGTGGCCCGATTCGGCCCACTTTCTACCTGCTAGAGTGCCCGACATGCTCTTGGCCCGATTCGGCCCACTTTCTACCTACTAGAGTGCCCGACATGCTCTTGGCCCGATTCGGCCCACTTTCTACCTACTAGAGTGCCCGACACGCTCTTGGTCCGTTTCGTCACACTTTCTACCTAGTAGAGTGCCCGACACGCTCTTGGTCCGTTTCGTCACACTTTCTACCTAGTAGAGTGCCCGACACGCTCTTGGTCCGTTTCGTCACACTTTCTACCTAGTAGAGTGCCCGACACGCTCTTGGTCCGTTTCGTCACCCTTTCTACCTACTAGAGTGCCCGACACGCTCTTGGTCCGTTTCGTCACACTTTCTACCTAGTAGAGTGCCCGACACGCTCTTGGTCCGTTTCGTCACACTTTCTACCTACTAGAGTGCCCGACACGCTCTTGGTCCGTTTCGTCACACTTTCTACCTAGTAGAGTGCCCGACACGCTCTTGGTCCGTTTCGTCACACTTTCTACCTACTAGATTGCCCGACACGCTCTTGGTCCGTTTCGTCACACTTTCTACCTACTAGAGTGCCCGACACGCTCTTGGTCCGTTTCGTCACACTTTCTACCTAGTAGAGTGCCCGACACGCTCTTGGTCCGTTTCGTCACACTTTCTACCTACTAGAGTGCCCGACACGCTCTTGGTCCGTTTCGTCACACTTTCTACCTAGTAGAGTGCCCGACACGCTCTTGGTCCGTTTCGTCACACTTTCTACCTACTAGAGTGCCCGACACGCTCTTGGTCCGTTTCGTCACACTTTCTACCTAGTAGAGTGCCCGACACGCTCTTGGTCCGTTTCGTCACACTTTCTACCTACTAGAGTGCCCGACACGCTCTTGGTCCGTTTCGTCACACTTTCTACCTAGTAGAGTGCCCGACACGCTCTTGGTCCGTTTCGTCACACTTTCTACCTACTAGAGTGCCCGACACGCTCTTGGTCCATTTCGTCACACTTTCTACCTACTAGAGTGCCCGACACGCTCTTGGTCCGTTTCGTCACACTTTCTACCTACTAGAGTGCCCGACACGCTCTTGGTCCGTTTCGTCACACTTTCTACCTACTAGAGTGCCCGACACGCTCTTGGCCCGATTCGGCCCACTTTCTACCTGCTAGAGTGCCCGACACGCTCTCGGCCCGATTCGGCCCACTTTCTACCTACTAGAGTGCCCGACAAGCGCTTGGCCCGATTCTAGCCCGAAGGTACTATCGGCAGCACATGAACCTATCCCAAGCAAGGGATCACCCTATTACTCTGGTGTTTTCATACAAACACTACGAGAGACCAGTTTAAGCTGGCCTCACTTAACTTGATTTTAATTATTACACCGTAACGGTCCCGCAACACACAGATATTTTTATTGATTTATGTAATATATGCTGTCCTCATACTGGTCAAATTATAAAAGACGGATTTGGTGAATTAAAAAAAAAATTCACCCGAACCGTACTGGACACTGGACAGGAACAAGTAGGTTACTCGAAGTTAGTTCGCTCGAGTTTAGGTTAATGACATGTGTCGTTCAAAGTGACATTTTAGTTCTAATGCGTGTCCGGTCCGACTCGCTCTTGACCACTTTTCGAGCTACAAAGCTAAAATGGACGTAACCAAACTGGGAACAATCTCGGCCGGCACCCACGCTGGGTACTATCGGCAGCACATATAGGTACAATGTTGCGCGACATGTCGTCTCCAATCGCCGTAAGTGTTGTACCATCGAACGCGGTTCGAGTTCCTCTTCAAACGACACCCCACACATGGTACCTACTGCTACCTACTACCGTACCGTGGGCGGTTTTCCAGTTCTAATTTTTAATTTTTAAGTTCTAAGTTTTCGCGAGGCGAACGTGTCCGCGTGGCGAACACTATGCACCCACAACCTTTATCACATCGCAGAAAACATTTCGTTACCGCGTTTTAGAAACTAACAGCGACATCTGTTGTCGAGTAGCGGAACTACTATAGACAAACAATCGATAGTTGAACGATAGTGAAAACTATCGATTGTCTATCGTTTTACAATCGATAGTCTTCTATCTGACGGCAACACTAGCTGCAACAGTCTCCCTGAGTATCGGACACAGCCGGCTCGGGTCTATGGAGACGGGCACGGCGCTAGTCAGGCGTGCATCAAAGTCATGGAGCTTAGCAAACGGATGAAGATCGACGTCATCAATATGAGCTACGGGGAGCACTCGCATTGGGCCAACGCTGGGTAACTACGCGATAAACAGTTCATTATGTGTTGATTTGGACAACTTAGAGTGGATATAGTACAATATTAGTGTTGCCGAACTATCGATAGTTTTCATTCATTAAGGCAATCGATAGGCCTATCGATAGTATCCATACTATCGATAGTATCGATAGTTCATAATGAAGGAATACTATCGACAAGGTGCAATACTATCGATAGTATCGATACTATCGATAGTTTTGGCCAGTCGATAGTCCAATAACTATCGATAGTATGGTTTGTATCGAGATGCAATACTATCGATAGTTTTGGACTATCGATAGTTTTGGACTATCGACAAGGTGCAATACTATCGATAGTATCGATACTATCGATGGTTTTGGCCAATCGATAGTCCCAAAACTATCGATAGTGTGGTTAGTATCGGTGCAATACTATCGATAGTATAGTATCGATACTATAGTTTTACAATCGATAGCCTTCTATCTGACGGCAACACTAGCTGCAACAGTCTCCTGAGTATCGGACACAGCCGGCTCGGGTCTATGGAGACGGGCACGGCGCTAGTCAGGCGTGCATCAAAGTCATGGAGCTTAGCAAACGGATGAAGATCGACGTCATCAATATGAGCTACGGGAGCACTCGCATTGGGCCAACGCTGGGTAACTACGCGATAAACAGTTCGTTATGTGTTGATTTGGTCACCTTAGAATGGATATAGTACCTATTAGAGTGCCCGACACGCTCTTGGTCCGTTTCGTCACACTTTCTACCTAGTAGAGTGCCCGACACGCTCTTGGTCCGTTTCGTCACACTTTCTACCTACTAGAGTGCCCGACACGCTCTTGGTCCGTTTCGTCACACTTTCTACCTAGTAGAGTGCCCGACACGCTCTGGTCCGTTTCGTCACACTTTCTACCTACTAGAGTGCCCGACACGCTCTTGGTCCATTTCGTCACACTTTCTACCTACTAGAGTGCCCGACACGCTCTTGGTCCGTTTCGTCACACTTTCTACCTACTAGAGTGCCCGACACGCTCTTGGTCCGTTTCGTCACACTTTCTACCTACTAGAGTGCCCGACACGCTCTTGGTCCGTTTCGTCACACTTTCTACCTACTAGAGTGCCCGACACGCTCTTGGTCCATTTCGTCACACTTTCTACCTACTAGAGTGCCCGACACGCTCTTGGTCCGTTTCGTCACACTTTCTACCTACTAGAGTGCCCGACACGCTCTTGGCCCGATTCGGCCCACTTTCTACCTACTAGAGTGCCCGACACGCTCGTGGCCCGATTCGGCCCACTTTCTACCTGCTAGAGTGCCCGACACGCTCTTGGCCCGATTCGGCCCACTTTCTACCTACTAGAATGCCCGACAAGCGCTTGGCCCGATTCTAGCCCGGGGTACTATCGGCAGCACATGAACCTATCCCAAGCAAGGATCACCCTATTACTCTGGTGTTTTCATACAACACTACGAGAGACCAGTTTAAGCTGGCCTCACTTAACTTGATTTTATTTATTTCACCGTTACGGTACCGCATCTCTAAGTTATTTTTATTGATTTATTTAATATTTGCTGTCCTCATACTGGTCTAATTATAAAGACGGATTTGGTGAATTAAAAAAAAAATTCACCCGAACCGTACTGGACACTGGACAGGAACAAGTAGGTTACTCGAAGTTAGTTCGCTCGAGTTTAGGTTAATGACATGTGTCGTTCAAAGTGACATTTTAGTTCTAATGCGTGTCCGGTCCGACTCGCTCTTGACCACTTTTCGAGCTACAAAGCTAAAATGGACGTAACCAAACTGGAAACAATCTCGGCCGGCACCCACTCTGGGTACTATCGGCAGCACATATAGGTACAATGTTGCGCGACATGTCGTCGTCTCCGATCGCCGTAAGTGTTGTACCATCGCACGCGGTTCGAGTTCCTCTTTCAAACGACACCCCACACATGGTACCTACTGCTACCTACTACCATACCGTGGGCGGTTTCCCAGTTCTAATTTTTAATTTTTAAGTTCTAAGTTCTAAGTTTTCGCGAGGCGAACGTGTCCGCGTGGCGAACACTATGCACCCACAACCTTTATCACATCGCAGAAAACATTTCGTTACCGCGTTTTAGAAACTAACAGCGACATCTGTTGTCGAGTAGCGGAACTACTATAGACTAACAATCGATAGTTGAACGATAGTGAAAACTATCGATTGTCTATCGTTTTACAATCGATAGTCTTATATCTCACGGCAACACTAGCTGCAACAGTCTCCCTGAGTATCGGACACAGCCGGCTCGGGTCTATGGAGACGGGCACGGCGCTAGTCAGGGCGTGCATCAAAGTCATGGAGCTTAGCAAACGGATGAAGATCGACGTCATCAATATGAGCTACGGGAGCACTCGCATTGGGCCAACGCTGGGTAACTACGCGATAAACAGTTCATTATGTGTTGATTTGGTCAACTTAGAATGGATATAGTACAATATTAGTGCTGCCGAACTATCGATAGTTTTACTATCGATAGTTTTACTATCGATAGTTTTCATTCATTAAGCCTACACAATCGATAGGCCTATCGATAGTATCGATACTATAGATAGTATCGATAGTTCAAAATGAAGGAATACCATCGACAAGGTGTAATACTATCGATAGTATAGATACTATCGATAGTTTTAGCCAATCGATAGTCCCAAAACTATCGATAATATTGAGGAGCAATACTATCGATAATATCGATAGTTTTTGACTATGGATAGGTCAAAACTATCGATAGTATCGATAATCGATACTCTTCACTATTGTTCAACTATCGATTGTCTATCGTTTTACAATGGATAGTCTTCTATCTGACGGCAACACTAGCTGCAACAGTCTCCCTGAGTATCGGACACAGCCGGCTCGGGTCTATGGAGACGGGCACGGCGCTAGTCAGGGCGTGCATCAAAGTCATGGAGCTTAGCAAACGGATGAAGATCGACGTCATCAAGATGAGCTACGGGAGCACTCGCATTGGGCCAACGCTGGGTAACTACGCGATAAACAGTTCGTTATGTGTTGATTTGGTCACCTTAGAATGGATATAGTACCTATTAGAGTGCCCGACACGCTCTTGGTCCGTTTCGTCACACTTTCTACCTAGTAGAGTGCCCGACACGCTCTTGGTCCGTTTCGTCACACTTTCTACCTACTAGAGTGCCCGACACGCTCTTGGTCCGTTTCGTCACACTTTCTACCTAGTAGAGTGCCCGACACGCTCTTGGTCCGTTTCGTCACACTTTCTACCTACTAGAGTGCCCGACACGCTCTTGGTCCATTTCGTCACACTTTCTACCTACTAGAGTGCCCGACACGCTCTTGGTCCGTTTCGTCACACTTTCTACCTACTAGAGTGCCCGACACGCTCTTGGTCCGTTTCGTCACACTTTCTACCTACTAGAGTGCCCGACACGCTCTTGGTCCGTTTCGTCACACTTTCTACCTACTAGAGTGCCCGACACGCTCTTGGTCCATTTCGTCACACTTTCTACCTACTAGAGTGCCCGACACGCTCTTGGTCCGTTTCGTCACACTTTCTACCTACTAGAGTGCCCGACACGCTCTTGGCCCGATTCGGCCCACTTTCTACCTACTAGAGTGCCCGACACGCTCTCGGCCCGATTCGGCCCACTTTCTACCTGCTAGAGTGCCCGACACGCTCTTGGCCCGATTCGGCCCACTTTCTACCTACTAGAATGCCCGACAAGCGCTTGGCCCGATTCTAGCCCGGGGGTACTATCGGCAGCACATGAACCTATCCCAAGCAAGGGATCACCCTATTACTCTGGTGTTTTCATACAAACACTACGAGAGACCAGTTTAAGCTGGCCTCACTTAACTTGATTTTAATTATTACACCGTAACGGTCCCGCAACACACAGATATTTTTATTGATTTATGTAATATATGCTGTCCTCATACTGGTCAAATTATAAAGACGGATTTGGTGAATTAAAAAAATTCACCCGAACCGTACTGACACTGGACAGGAACAAGTAGGTTACTCAAGTTCGTTCGCTCGAGTTTAGGTTAATGACATGTGTCGTTCAAAGTGACATTTTAGTTCTAATGCGTGTCCGGTCCGACTCGCTCTTGACCACTTTTCGAGCTACAAAGCTAAAATGGACGTAACCAAACTGGGAACAATCTCGGCCGGCACCCACTCTGGGTACTATCGGCAGCACATATAGGTACAATGTTGCGCGACATGTCGTCTCCGATCGCCGTAAGTGTTGTACCATCGCACGCGGTTCGAGTTCCTCTTTCAAACGACACCCCACACATGGTACCTACTGCTACCTACTACCGTACCGTGGGCGGTTTTCCAGTTCTAATTTTTAATTTTTAAGCTTAAGTTCTAAGTTCTAAGTTTTCGCGAGGCGAACGTGTCCGCGTGGCGAACACTATGCACCCACAACCTTTATCACATCGCAGAAAACATTTCGTTACCGCGTTTTAGAAACTAACAGCGACATCTGTTGTCGAGTAGCGGAACTACTATAGACTAACAATCGATAGTTGAACGATAGTGAAAACTATCGATTGTCTATCGTTTTACAATCGATAGTCTTATATCTCACGGCAACACTAGCTGCAACAGTCTCCCTGAGTATCGGACACAGCCGGCTCGGGTCTATGGAGACGGGCACGGCGCTAGTCAGGGCGTGCATCAAAGTCATGGAGCTTAGCAAACGGATGAAGATCGACGTCATCAATATGAGCTACGGGGAGCACTCGCATTGGGCCAACGCTGGGTAACTACGCGATAAACACTTCATTATGTGTTGATTTGGTCAACTTAGAATGGATATAGTACAATATTAGTGCTGCCGAACTATCGATAGTTTTACTATCGATAGTTTTCATTCATTAAGGCCTACACAATCGATAGGCCTATCGATAGTATCGATACTATAGATAGTATCGATAGTTCAAAATGAAGGAATACCATCGACAAGGTGTAATACTATCGATAGTATAGATACTATCGATAGTTTTAGCCAATCGATAGTCCCAAACTATCGATAATATTGAGGAGCAATATATCGATCGATATCGATAGTTTTGACTATGGATAGGTCAAAACTATCGATAGTATCGATAATCGATACCTTCACTATTGTTCAACTATCGATTGTCTATCGTTTTACAATCGATAGTCTTCATCTGACGGCAACACTAGCTGCAACAGTCTCCCTGAGTATCGGACACAGCCGGCTCGGGTCTATGGAGACGGGCACGGCGCTAGTCAGGGCGTGCATCAAAGTCATGGAGCTTAGCAAACGGATGAAGATCGACGTCATCAATATGAGCTACGGGAGCACTCGCATTGGGCCAACGCTGGGTAACTACGCGATAAACAGTTCATTATGTGTTGATTTGGTCAAATTAGAATGAATATAGTACCTATTAGAGTGCCCGACATGCTCGTGGCCCGATTCGCCCACTTTCTACCTGGAGTGCCCGACATGCTCTTGGCCCGATTCGGCCCACTTTCTACCTACTAGAGTGCCCGACATGCTCTTGGCCCGATTCGGCCCACTTTCTACCTACTAGAGTGCCCGACACGCTCTTGGTCCGTTTCGTCACACTTTCTACCTAGTAGAGTGCCCGACACGCTCTTGGTCCGTTTCGTCACACTTTCTACCTAGTAGAGTGCCCCACACGCTCTTGGTCCGTTTCGTCACACTTTCTACCTAGTAGAGTGCCCGACACGCTCTTGGTCCGTTTCGTCACACTTTCTACCTACTAGAGTGCCCGACACGCTCTTGGTCCGTTTCGTCACACTTTCTACCTAGTAGAGTGCCCGACACGCTCTTGGTCCGTTTCGTCACACTTTCTACCTACTAGAGTGCCCGACACGCTCTTGGTCCGTTTCGTCACACTTTCTACCTAGTAGAGTGCCCGACACGCTCTTGGTCCGTTTCGTCACACTTTCTACCTACTAGATTGCCCGACACGCTCTTGGTCCGTTTCGTCACACTTTCTACCTACTAGAGTGCCCGACACGCTCTTGGTCCGTTTCGTCACACTTTCTACCTAGTAGAGTGCCCGACACGCTCTTGGTCCGTTTCGTCACACTTTCTACCTACTAGAGTGCCCGACACGCTCTTGGTCCGTTTCGTCACACTTTCTACCTAGTAGAGTGCCCGACACGCTCTTGGTCCGTTTCGTCACACTTTCTACCTACTAGAGTGCCCGACACGCTCTTGGTCCGTTTCGTCACACTTTCTACCTAGTAGAGTGCCCGACACGCTCTTGGTCCGTTTCGTCACACTTTCTACCTACTAGAGTGCCCGACACGCTCTTGGTCCGTTTCGTCACACTTTCTACCTAGTAGAGTGCCCGACACGCTCTTGGTCCGTTTCGTCACACTTTCTACCTACTAGAGTGCCCGACACGCTCTTGGTCCATTTCGTCACACTTTCTACCTACTAGAGTGCCCGACACGCCTTGGTCCGATTCGTCACACTTTCTACCTACTAGAGTGCCCGACACGCTCTTGGTCCGTTTCGTCACACTTTCTACCTACTAGAGTGCCCGACACGCTCTTGGCCCGATTCGGCCCACTTTCTACCTGCTAGAGTGCCCGACACGCTCTCGGCCCGATTCGGCCCACTTTCTACCTACTAGAGTGCCCGAAAGCGCTTGGCCCGATTCTAGCCCGAAGGTACTATCGGCAGCATGAACCTATCCCAAGCAAGGGATCACCCTATTACTCTGGTGTTTTCATACAACACTACGAGAGACCAGTTTAAGCTGGCCTCACTTAACTTGATTTTAATTATTACACCGTAACGGTCCCGCACACAGATATTTTTATTGATTTATGTAATATATGCTGTCCTCATACTGGTCAAATTATAAAAGACGGATTTGGTGAATTAAAAAAAAAATTCACCCGAACCGTACTGGACACTGGACAGGAACAAGTAGGTTACTCGAAGTTAGTTCGCTCGAGTTTAGGTTAATGACATGTGTCGTTCAAAGTGACATTTTAGTTCTAATGCGTGTCCGGTCCGACTCGCTCTGACCACTTTTCGAGCTACAAAGCTAAAATGGACGTAACCAAACTGGGAACAATCTCGGCCGGCACCCACGCTGGGTACTATCGGCAGCACATATAGGTACAATGTTGCGCGACATGTCGTCTCCGATCGCCGTAAGTGTTGTAGGGGAGCACTCGCATTGGGCCAACGTTGGGTAACAGTGCGGTAAACAGTTCATTGTGTGTTGATTTGGGCAACTTAGAGTGGATATAGTACAATATTAGTGTTGCCGAACTATCGATAGTTTTATTATCGATAGTATCCATACTATCGATAGTATCGATAGTTCAAAATGAAGGAATACTATCGACAAGGTGCAATACTATCGATAGTATCGATACTATCGATAGTTTTGGCCAGTCGATAGTCCAATAACTATCGATAGTATGGTTTGTATCGAGATGCAATACAATCGATAGTTTTGGACTATCGATAGTTTTGACTATCGACAAGGTGCAATACTATCGATAGTATCTATACTATCGATGGTTTTGGCCAATCGATAGTCCCAAAACTATCGATAGTGTGGTTAGTATCGGGTGCAATACTATCGATAGTATAGTATCGATACTATAGTTTTACAATCGATAGCCTTCATCTGACGGCAACACTAGCTGCAACAGTCTCCTGAGTATCGGACAGCCGGCTCGGGTCTATGGAGACGGGCACGGCGCTAGTCAGGGCGTGCATCAAAGTCATGGAGCTTAGCAAACGGATGAAGATCGACGTCATCAATATGAGCTACGGGGAGCACTCGCATTGGGCCAACGCTGGGTAACTACGCGATAAACAGTTCGTTATGTGTTGATTTGGTCACCTTAGAATGGATATAGTACCTATTAGAGTGCCCGACACGCTCTTGGTCCGTTTCGTCACACTTTCTACCTAGTAGAGTGCCCGACACGCTTTGGTCCGTTTCGTCACACTTTCTACCTACTAGAGTGCCCGACACGCTCTTGGTCCGTTTCGTCACACTTTCTACCTAGTAGAGTGCCCGACACGCTCTTGGTCCGTTTCGTCACACTTTCTACCTACTAGAGTAGCCGACACGCTCTTGGTCCATTTCGTCACACTTTCTACCTACTAGAGTGCCCGACACGCTCTTGGTCCGTTTCGTCACACTTTCTACCTACTAGAGTGCCCGACACGCTCTTGGTCCGTTTCGTCACACTTTCTACCTACTAGAGTGCCCGACACGCTCTTGGTCCGTTTCGTCACACTTTCTACCTACTAGAGTGCCCGACACGCTCTTGGTCCATTTCGTCACACTTTCTACCTACTAGAGTGCCCGACACGCTCTTGGTCCGTTTCGTCACACTTTCTACCTACTAGAGTGCCCGACACGCTCTGGCCCGATTCGGCCCACTTTCTACCTACTAGAGTGCCCGACACGCTCTCGGCCCGATTCGGCCCACTTTCTACCTGCTAGAGTGCCCGACACGCTCTTGGCCCGATTCGGCCCACTTTCTACCTACTAGAATGCCCGACAAGCGCTTGGCCCGATTCTAGCCCGGGGGTACTATCGGCAGCACATGAACCTATCCCAAGCAAGGGATCACCCTATTACTCTGGTGTTTTCATACAAACACTACGAGAGACCAGTTTAAGCTGGCCTCACTTAACTTGATTTTAATTATTACACCGTAACGGTCCCGCAACACAGATATTTTTATTGATTTATGTAATATATGCTGTCCTCATACTGGTCAAATTATAAAGACGGATTTGGTGAATTAAAAAAATTCACCCGAACCGTACTGACACTGACAGGAACAAGTAGGTTACTCGAAGTTAGTTCGCTCGAGTTTAGGTTAATGACATGTGTCGTTCAAAGTGACATTTTAGTTCTAATGCGTGTCCGTCCGACTCGCTCTTGACCACTTTTCGAGCTACAAAGCTAAAATGGACGTAACCAAACTGGGAACAATCTCGGCCGGCACCCACTCTGGGTACTATCGGCAGCATATAGGTGAAATTTTACAGTGACGATAGCGAAAATCAGAACCGGCTGGTGATAAGGAACTTTCCCATGAACATAGGTCGAAATCCGAAAAATTTTTTGGCCTCCCAGTAATTCAAATCAGCTGATCGGTAACTTGTATGGGAGGCCCAAAATTTTTTCGTATTTCGACCTATGTTCCTGGGGAAAGTTGTTCATCACCAGCCGGTTCTGAGTTTTCGCTATCGGTCACTAGTAAAATCACTGATAGTACAATGTTGCGCGACATGTCGTCGTCTCCGATCGCCGTAAGTGTTGTACCATCGCACGCGGTTCGAGTTCCTTTCAAACGACACCCCACACATGGTACCTACTGCTACCTACTACCATACCGTGGGCGGTTTCCAGTTCTAATTTTTAATTTTAAGTTTTAAGTTCTAAGTTCTAAGTTTCGCGAGGCGAACGTGTCCGCGTGGCGAACACTATGCACCCACAACCTTTATCACATCGCAGAAAACATTTCGTTACCGCGTTTAAAACTAACAGCGACATCTGTTGTCGAGTAGCGGAACTACTATAGACAAACAATCGATAGTTGAACGATAGTTTTCACTATCGAGTCTATCGTTTTACAATCGATAGTCTTCTATCTGACGGCAACACTAGCTGCAACAGTCTCCTGAGTATCGGACACAGCCGGCTCGGGTCTATGGAGACGGGCACGGCGCTAGTCAGGCGTGCATCAAAGTCATGGAGCTTAGCAAACGGATGAAGATCGACGTCATCAATATGAGCTACGGGAGCACTCGCATTGGGCCAACGCTGCAACTACGCGATAAACAGTTCGTTATGTGTTGATTTAATCAATTTTGAATGGATATAGTACAATATGTGTCAAACAAAACATGTTGCGCCGACCCCAAGTAATTAGGATAACCCGACATGCTCGGGCCCGATTCGGCCCACTTTCTACCTGCTAGAGTGCCTGACACGCTCTTGGCCCGTTTCGGCCCACTTTCTACCTGCTAGAGTGCCCGACACGCTCTTGGCCCATTTCGTCACACTTTCTACCCACTAGAGTGCCCGACACGCTCTTGGTCCGATTCGGCCACTTTCTACCTGCTAGAGTGCCCGACACGCTCTTGGTCCGTTTCGTCACACTTTCTACCTACTAGAGTGCCCGACACGCTCTTGGTCCGATTCGTCCCACTTTCTACCTACTAGAGTGCCCGACACGCTCTTGGACCGATTCGGCCCACTTTCTACCTACTAGAGTGCCCGACACGCTCTTGGCCCATTCGTCACACTTTCTACCTACTAGAGTGCCCGACACGCTCTTGGTCCGATTCGGCCCACTCTACCGGCTAGAGTGCCCGACACGCTCTTGGCCCGATTCGGCCCTCTTCTACCTACTAGAGTGCCCGACACGCTCTTGGTCCCATTCGACACCCTTTCTACCCACTAGAGTGCCCGACACGCTCTTGGCCCGATTCGGCCCACTTTCTACCCACTAGAGTGCCCGACACGCCTCGGCCCGATTCGGCCCACTTTCTACCTGCTAGAGTGCCCGACACGCCTTGGCCCGATTCGGCCCACTTTCTACCTACTAGAGTGCCCGACAAGCGCTTGGCCCGATTCTAGCCCGAAGGTACTATCGGCAGCACATGAACCTATCCCAAGCAAGGGATCACCCTATTACTCTGGTGTTTTCATACAAACACTACGAGAGACCAGTTTAAGCTGGCCTCACTTAACTTGATTTTAATTATTACACCGTAACGGTCCCGCAACACACAGATATTTTTATTGATTTATGTAATATATGCTGTCCTCATACTGGTCAAATTATAAAAGACGGATTTGGTGAATTAAAAAAAAAATTCACCCGAACCGTACTGGACACTGGACAGGAACAAGTAGGTTACTCGAAGTTAGTTCGCTCGAGTTTAGGTTAATGACATGTGTCGTTCAAAGTGACATTTTAGTTCTAATGCGTGTCCGGTCCGACTCGCTCTTGACCACTTTTCGAGCTACAAAGCTAAAATGGACGTAACCAAACTGGGAACAATCTCGGCCGGCACCCACGCTGGGTACTATCGGCAGCACATATAGGTACAATGTTGCGCGACATGTCGTCGTCTCCGATCGCCGTAAGTGTTGTACCATCGCACGCGGTTCGAGTTCCTCTTTCAAACGACACCCCACACATGGTACCTACTGCTACCTACTACCGTACCGTGGGCGGTTTTCCAGTTCTAATTTTTAATTTTTAAGTTCTAAGTTCTAAGTTTTCGCGAGGCGAACGTGTCCGCGTGGCGAACACTATGCACCCACAACCTTTATCACATCGCAGAAAACATTTCGTTACCGCGTTTTAGAAACTAACAGCGACATCTGTTGTCGAGTAGCGGAACTACTATAGACAAACAATCGATAGTTGAACGATAGTTTTCACTATCGAATGTCTATCGTTTTACAATGGATAGTCTTCTATCTGACGGCAACACTAGCTGCAACAGTCTCCCTGAGTATCGGACACAGCCGGCTCGGGTCTATGGAGACGGGCACGGCGCTAGTCAGGGCGTGCATCAAAGTCATGGAGCTTAGCAAACGGATGAAGATCGACGTCATCAATATGAGCTACGGGGAGCACTCGCATTGGGCCAACGCTGGGTAACTACGCGATAAACAGTTCGTTATGTGTTGATTTGGTCAACTTAGAATGGATATAGTACAATATTAGTGTTGCCGAACTATCGATAGTTTTACTATCGATAGTTTTCATTCATTAAGGTCTATAGTATCGATACTATCGATAGTTTTGGACTATCGATAGTTTTGGACTATCGACAAGATGCAATACTATCGATAGTATCGA
The DNA here is from genome assembly GCA_024500475.1 of Phthorimaea operculella. NCBI lineage: Eukaryota > Metazoa > Arthropoda > Insecta > Lepidoptera > Gelechiidae > Phthorimaea > Phthorimaea operculella. The sequence goes on from JANFCV010000011.1 coordinate 5,279,188, forward strand.
TACTATCGATAATTTTGGCCAATCGATAGTCCAATAACTATCGATAGTGTCGATACTATCGATAGTCCCAAAACTATCGATAGTATGGTTAGTATCGAGGTGCAATACTATCTATCGTATAGTATCGATACTATAGTTTTACAATCGATAGTCTTCTATCTGACGGCAACACTAGCTGCAACAGTCTCCCTGAGTATCGGACACAGCCGGCTCGGGTCTATGGAGACGGGCACGGCGCTAGTCAGGGCGTGCATCAAAGTCATGGAGCTTAGCAAACGGATGAAGATCGACGTCATCAATATGAGCTACGGGGAGCACTCGCATTGGGCCAACGCTGGGTGACATTGCGATAAACAGTTCATTATGTGTTGATTTGGTCAAATTAGAATGGATATAGTACAGTATTAGTGTTGCCGAACTATCTATAGTTTTCATTCATTGAGGCAATCGATAGTATCCATACTATCGCTAGTATCGATAGTTCATAATGAAGGAATACTATCGACAAGGTGCAATACTATCGATCGTTTTGGACTATTGACAAGGTGCAATACTATCGATAGTATCGATACTATCGATGGTTTTGGCCAGTCCATAGTCCAATAACTATCGATAGTATCGATACTATCGATAGTATCGATACTATTGATGATTTTGGCCAGTCGATAGTCCAATAACTATCGATACTATCGATAGTCCCAAAACTATCGATAGTATCGATAGTCCCAAAACTATCGATAGTATGGTTAGTATCGAGGTGCAATACTATCGATAGTATAGTATCGATACTATAGTTTTACAATGGATAGTCTTCTATCTGACGGCAACACTAGCTGCAACAGTCTCCCTGAGTATCGGACACAGCCGGCTCGGGTCTATGGAGACGGGCACGGCGCTAGTCAGGGCGTGCATCAAAGTCATGGAGCTTAGCAAACGGATGAAGATCGACGTCATCAATATGAGCTACGGGGAGCACTCGCATTGGGCCAACGCTGGGTAACTACGCGATAAACAGTTCATTATTATGTGTTGATTTGGTCAAATTAGAATGGATATAGTACCTATTAGAGTGCCCGACATGCTCGTGGCCCGATTCGGCCCACTTTCTACCTGCTAGAGTGCCCGACATGCTCTTGGCCCGATTCGGCCCACTTTCTACCTACTAGAGTGCCCGACACGCTCTTGGTCCGTTTCGTCACACTTTCTTTCTAGTAGAGTGCCCGACACGCTCTTGGTCCGTTTCGTCACACTTTCTACCTACTAGAGTGCCTGACACGCTCTTGGTCCGTTTCGTCACACTTTCTACCTAGTAGAGTGCCCGACACGCTCTTGGTCCGTTTCGTCACACTTTCTACCTACTAGAGTGCCCGACACGCTCTTGGTCCGTTTCGTCACACTTTCTACCTACTAGAGTGCCCGACACGCTCTTGGTCCGTTTCGTCACACTTTCTTTCTAGTAGAGTGCCCGACACGCTCTTGGTCCGTTTCGTCACACTTTCTACCTACTAGAGTGCCCGACACGCTCTTGGTCCGTTTCGTCACACTTTCTACCTAGTAGAGTGCCCGACACGCTCTTGGTCCGTTTCGTCACACTTTCTACCTACTAGAGTGCCCGACACGCTCTTGGTCCATTTCGTCACACTTTCTACCTACTAGAGTGCCCGACACGCTCTTGGTCCGTTTCGTCACACTTTCTACCTACTAGAGTGCCCGACACTCTTGGCCCGATTCGTCCCACTTTCTACCTACTAGAGTGCCCGACACGCTCGAACCGATTCGGCCCACTTTCTACCTGCTAGAGTGCCCGACACGCTCTTGGCCCGATTCGGCCCACTTTCTCACACAGATATTTTTATTGATATATGTAATATATGCTGTCCTCATACTGGTCAAATTATAAAAAACGGACTCGGTGAATTAAAAAAAAATTTCACCCGAACCGTACTGGACACTGGACAGGAACAAGTAGGTCACTCGAAGTTAGTTCGCTCGAGTTTAGGTTAATGACATGTGTCGTTCAAAGTGACATTTGGGTTCTAATGCGTGTCCGGTCCGACTCGCTCTTGACCACTTTTCGAGCTACAAAGCTAAAATGGACGTAACCAAACTGGGAACAATCTCGGCCGGCACCCACGCTGGGTACTATCGGCAGCATATAGGTACAATGTTGCGCGACATGTCGTCTCCGATCGCCGTAAGTGTTGTACCATCGCACGCGGTTCGAGTTCCTCTTTCAAACGACACCCCACACATGGTACCTACTGCTACCTACTACCGTACCGTGGGCGGTTTTCCAGTTCTAATTTTTAATTTTTAAGCTTAAGTTCTAAGTTCTAAGTTTTCGCGAGGCGAACGTGTCCGCGTGGCGAACACTATGCACCCACAACCTTTATCACATCGCAGAAAACATTTCGTTACCGCGTTTTAGAAACTAACAGCGACATCTGTTGTCGAGTAGCGGAACTACTATAGACAAACAATCGATAGTTGAACGATAGTTTTCACTATCGAATGTCTATCGTTTTACAATGGATAGTCTTCTATCTGACGGCAACACTAGCTGCAACAGTCTCCCTGAGTATCGGACACAGCCGGCTCGGGTCTATGGAGACGGGCACGGCGCTAGTCAGGGCGTGCATCAAAGTCATGGAGCTTAGCAAACGGATGAAGATCGACGTCATCAATATGAGCTACGGGGAGCACTCGCATTGGGCCAACGCTGGGTAACTACGCGATAAACACTTCATTATGTGTTGATTTGGTCAACTTAGAATGGATATAGTACAATATTAGTGCTGCCGAACTATCGATAGTTTTACTATCGATAGTTTTCATTCATTAAGGCCTACACAATCGATAGGCCTATCGATAGTATCGATACTATAGATAGTATCGATAGTTCAAAATGAAGGAATACCATCGACAAGGTGCAATACTATCGATAGTATAGATACTATCGATAGTTTTAGCCAATCGATAGTCCCAAAACTATCGATAATATTGAGGAGCAATACTATCGATAATATCGATAGTTTTTGACTATGGATAGGTCAAAAACTATCGATAGTATCGATAATCGATACTCTTCACTATTGTTCAACTATCGATTGTCTATCGTTTTACAATCGATAGTCTTCTATCTGACGGCAACACTAGCTGCAACAGTCTCCCTGAGTATCGGACACAGCCGGCTCGGGTCTATGGAGACGGGCACGGCGCTAGTCAGGGCGTGCATCAAAGTCATGGAGCTTAGCAAACGGATGAAGATCGACGTCATCAATATGAGCTACGGGGAGCACTCGCATTGGGCCAACGCTGGGTAACTACGCGATAAACAGTTCGTTATGTGTTGATTTGGTCACCTTAGAATGGATATAGTACCTATTAGAGTGCCCGACACGCTCTTGGTCCGTTTCGTCACACTTTCTACCTAGTAGAGTGCCCGACACGCTCTTGGTCCGTTTCGTCACACTTTCTACCTACTAGAGTGCCCGACACGCTCTTGGTCCGTTTCGTCACACTTTCTACCTAGTAGAGTGCCCGACACGCTCTTGGTCCGTTTCGTCACACTTTCTACCTACTAGAGTGCCCGACACGCTCTTGGTCCATTTCGTCACACTTTCTACCTACTAGAGTGCCCGACACGCTCTTGGTCCGTTTCGTCACACTTTCTACCTACTAGAGTGCCCGACACGCTCTTGGTCCGTTTCGTCACACTTTCTACCTACTAGAGTGCCCGACACGCTCTTGGTCCGTTTCGTCACACTTTCTACCTACTAGAGTGCCCGACACGCTCTTGGTCCATTTCGTCACACTTTCTACCTACTAGAGTGCCCGACACGCTCTTGGTCCGTTTCGTCACACTTTCTACCTACTAGAGTGCCCGACACGCTCTTGGCCCGATTCGGCCCACTTTCTACCTACTAGAGTGCCCGACACGCTCTCGGCCCGATTCGGCCCACTTTCTACCTGCTAGAGTGCCCGACACGCTCTGGCCCGATTCGGCCCACTTTCTACCTACTAGAATGCCCGACAAGCGCTTGGCCCGATTCTAGCCCGGGGTACTATCGGCAGCACATGAACCTATCCCAAGCAAGGATCACCCTATTACTCTGGTGTTTTCATACAACACTACGAGAGACCAGTTTAAGCTGGCCTCACTTAACTTGATTTTAATTATTACACCGTAACGGTCCCGCAACACACAGATATTTTTATTGATTTATGTAATATATGCTGTCCTCATACTGGTCAAATTATAAAAGACGGATTTGGTGAATTAAAAAAAAAATTCACCCGAACCGTACTGGACACTGGACAGGAACAAGTAGGTTACTCGAAGTTAGTTCGCTCGAGTTTAGGTTAATGACATGTGTCGTTCAAAGTGACATTTTAGTTCTAATGCGTGTCCGGTCCGACTCGCTCTTGACCACTTTTCGAGCTACAAAGCTAAAATGGACGTAACCAAACTGGGAACAATCTCGGCCGGCACCCACTCTGGGTACTATCGGCAGCACATATAGGTACAATGTTGCGCGAAATGTCGTCGTCTCCGATCGCCGTAAGTGTTGTACCATCGCACGCGGTTCGAGTTCCTCTTTAAAACGACACCCCACACATGGTACCTACTGCTACCTACTACCATACCGTGGGCGGTTTCCCAGTTCTAATTTTTAATTTTTAAGTTTTAAGTTCTAAGTTCTAAGTTTTCGCGAGGCGAACGTGTCCGCGTGGCGAACACTATGCACCCACAACCTTTATCACATCGCAGAAAACATTTCGTTACCGCGTTTTAGAAACTAACAGCGACATCTGTTGTCGAGTAGCGGAACTACTATAGACAACAATCGATAGTTGAACGATAGTGAAAACTATCGATTGTCTATCGTTTTACAATCGATAGTCTTATATCTCACGGCAACACTAGCTGCAACAGTCTCCCTGAGTATCGGACACAGCCGGCTCGGGTCTATGGAGACGGGCACGGCGCTAGTCAGGGCGTGCATCAAAGTCATGGAGCTTAGCAAACGGATGAAGATCGACGTCATCAATATGAGCTACGGGGAGCACTCGCATTGGGCCAACGCTGGGTAACTACGCGATAAACACTTCATTATGTGTTGATTTGGTCAACTTAGAATGGATATAGTACAATATTAGTGCTGCCGAACTATCGATAGTTTTACTATCGATAGTTTTACTATCGATAGTTTTCATTCATTAAGGCCTACACAATCGATAGGCCTATCGATAGTATCGATACTATAGATAGTATCGATAGTTCAAAATGAAGGAATACCATCGACAAGGTGCAATACTATCGATAGTATAGATACTATCGATAGTTTTAGCCAATCGATAGTCCCAAAACTATCGATAATATTGAGGAGCAATATTATCGATAATATCGATAGTTTTGACTATGGATAGGTCAAAACTATCGATAGTATCGATAATCGATACTCTTCACTATTGTTCAACTATCGATTGTCTATCGTTTTACAATCGATAGTCTTCTATCTGACGGCAACACTAGCTGCAACAGTCTCCCTGAGTATCGGACACAGCCGGCTCGGGTCTATGGAGACGGGCACGGCGATAGTCAGGCGTGCATCAAAGTCATGGAGCTTAGCAAACGGATGAAGATCGACGTCATCAATATGAGCTACGGGGAGCACTCGCATTGGGCCAACGCTGGGTAACTACGCGATAAACACTTCATTATGTGTTGATTTGGTCAACTTAGAATGGATATAGTACAATATTAGTGCTGCCGAACTATCGATAGTTTTACTATCGATAGTTTTACTATCGATAGTTTTCATTCATTAAGGCCTACACAATCGATAGGCTATCGATAGTATCGATACTATAGATAGTATCGATAGTTCAAAATGAAGGAATACCATCGACAAGGTGCAATACTATCGATAGTATAGATACTATCGATAGTTTTAGCCAATCGATAGTCCCAAAACTATCGATAATATTGAGGAGCAATACTATCGATAATATCGATAGTTTTTGACTATGGATAGGTCAAAACTATCGATAGTATCGATAATCGATACTCTTCACTATTGTTCAACTATCGATTGTCTATCGTTTTACAATCGATAGTCTTCTATCTGACGGCAACACTAGCTGCAACAGTCTCCCTGAGTATCGGACACAGCCGGCTCGGGTCTATGGAGACGGGCACGGCGCTAGTCAGGGCGTGCATAAAAGTCATGGAGCTTAGCAAACGGATGAAGATCGACGTCATCAATATGAGCTACGGGAGCACTCGCATTGGGCCAACGCTGGGTAACTACGCGATAAACAGTTCGTTATGTGTTGATTTGGTCACCTTAGAATGGATATAGTACCTATTAGAGTGCCCGACACGCTCTTGGTCCGTTTCGTCACACTTTCTACCTAGTAGAGTGCCCGACACGCTCTTGGTCCGTTTCGTCACACTTTCTACCTACTAGAGTGCCCGACACGCTCTTGGTCCGTTTCGTCACACTTTCTACCTAGTAGAGTGCCCGACACGCTCTTGGTCCGTTTCGTCACACTTTCTACCTACTAGAGTGCCCGACACGCTCTTGGTCCATTTCGTCACACTTTCTACCTACTAGAGTGCCCGACACGCTCTTGGGCCGTTTCGTCACACTTTCTACCTACTAGAGTGCCCGACACGCCTTGGCCCGTTTCGTCACACTTTCTACCTACTAGAGTGCCCGACACGCTCTTGGTCCGTTTCGTCACACTTTCTACCTACTAGAGTGCCCGACACGCTCTTGGTCCATTTCGTCACACTTTCTACCTACTAGAGTGCCCGACACGCTCTTGGTCCGTTTCGTCACACTTTCTACCTACTAGAGTGCCCGACACGCTCTTGGCCCGATTCGGCCCACTTTCTACCTACTAGAGTGCCCGACACGCTCTCGGCCCGATTCGGCCCACTTTCTACCTGCTAGAGTGCCCGACACGCTCTTGGCCCGATTCGGCCCACTTTCTACCTACTAGAATGCCCGACAAGCGCTTGGCCCGATTCTAGCCCGGGGGTACTATCGGCAGCACATGAACCTATCCCAAGCAAGGGATCACCCTATTACTCTGGTGTTTTCATAAAACACTACGAGAGACCAGTTTGCTGGCCTCACTTAACTTGATTTTAATTATTACACCGTAACGGTCCCGCAACACACAGATATTTTTATTGATTTATGTAATATATGCTGTCCTCATACTGGTCAAATTATAAAAGACGGATTTGGTGAATTAAAAAAAAAATTCACCCGAACCGTACTGGACACTGGACAGGAACAAGTAGGTTACTCGAAGTTAGTTCGCTCGAGTTTAGGTTAATGACATGTGTCGTTCAAAGTGACATTTTAGTTCTAATGCGTGTCCGGTCCGACTCGCTCTTGACCACTTTTCGAGCTACAAAGCTAAAATGGACGTAACCAAACTGGGAACAATCTCGGCCGGCACCCACGCTGGGTACTATCGGCAGCACATATAGGTACAATGTTGCGCGACATGTCGTCTCCGATCGCCGTAAGTGTTGTACCATCGCACGCGGTTCGAGTTCCTCTTTCAAACGACACCCCACACATGGTACCTACTGCTACCTACTACCCGTACCGTGGGCGGTTTTCCAGTTCTAATTTTTAATTTTAAGCTTAAGTTCTAAGTTCTAAGTTTTCGCGAGGCGAACGTGTCCGCGTGGCGAACACTATGCACCCACAACCTTTATCACATCGCAGAAAACATTTCGTTACCGCGTTTTAGAAACTAACAGCGACATCTGTTGTCGAGTAGCGGAACTACTATAGACTAACAATCGATAGTTGAACGATAGTGAAAACTATCGATTGTCTATCGTTTTACAATCGATAGTCTTATATCTCACGGCAACACTAGCTGCAACAGTCTCCCTGAGTATCGGACACAGCCGGCTCGGGTCTATGGAGACGGGCACGGCGCTAGTCAGGGCGTGCATCAAAGTCATGGAGCTTAGCAAACGGATGAAGATCGACGTCATCAATATGAGCTACGGGAGCACTCGCATTGGGCCAACGCTGGGTAACTACGCGATAAACACTTCATTATGTGTTGATTTGGTCAACTTAGAATGGATATAGTACAATATTAGTGCTGCCGAACTATCGATAGTTTTACTATCGATAGTTTTCATTCATTAAGGCCTACACAATCGATAGGCCTATCGATAGTATCGATACTATAGATAGTATCGATAGTTCAAAATGAAGGAATACCATCGACAAGGTGCAATACTATCGATAGTATAGATACTATCGATAGTTTTAGCCAATCGATAGTCCCAAAACTATCGATAATATTGAGGAGCAATACTATCGATAATATCGATAGTTTTGACTATGGATAGGTCAAAACTATCGATAGTATCGATAATCGATACTCTTCACTATTGTTCAACTATCGATTGTCTATCGTTTTACAATCGATAGTCTTCTATCTGACGGCAACACTAGCTGCAACAGTCTCCCTGAGTATCGGACACAGCCGGCTCGGGTCTATGGAGACGGGCACGGCGCTAGTCAGGGCGTGCATCAAAGTCATGGAGCTTAGCAAACGGATGAAGATCGACGTCATCAATATGAGCTACGGGGAGCACTCGCATTGGGCCAACGCTGGGTAACTACGCGATAAACAGTTCGTTATGTGTTGATTTGGTCACCTTAGAATGGATATAGTACCTATTAGAGTGCCCGACACGCTCTTGGTCCGTTTCGTCACACTTTCTACCTAGTAGAGTGCCCGACACGCTCTTGGTCCGTTTCGTCACACTTTCTACCTACTAGAGTGCCCGACACGCTCTTGGTCCGTTTCGTCACACTTTCTACCTAGTAGAGTGCCCGACACGCTCTTGGTCCGTTTCGTCACACTTTCTACCTACTAGAGTGCCCGACACGCTCTTGGTCCATTTCGTCACACTTTCTACCTACTAGAGTGCCCGACACGCTCTTGGTCCGTTTCGTCACACTTTCTACCTACTAGAGTGCCCGACACGCTCTTGGTCCGTTTCGTCACACTTTCTACCTACTAGAGTGCCCGACACGCTCTTGGTCCGTTTCGTCACACTTTCTACCTACTAGAGTGCCCGACACGCTCTTGGTCCATTTCGTCACACTTTCTACCTACTAGAGTGCCCGACACGCTCTTGGTCCGTTTCGTCACACTTTCTACCTACTAGAGTGCCCGACACGCTCTTGGCCCGATTCGGCCCACTTTCTACCTACTAGAGTGCCCGACACGCTCTCGGCCCGATTCGGCCCACTTTCTACCTGCTAGAGTGCCCGACACGCTCTTGGCCCGATTCGGCCCACTTTCTACCTACTAGAATGCCCGACAAGCGCTTGGCCCGATTCTAGCCGGGGTACTATCGGCAGCACATGAACCTATCCCAAGCAAGGATCACCCTATTACTCTGGTGTTTTCATACAACACTACGAGAGACCAGTTTAAGCTGGCCTCACTTAACTTGATTTTAATTATTACACCGTAACGGTCCCGCAACACACAGATATTTTTATTGATTTATGTAATATATGCTGTCCTCATACTGGTCAAATTATAAAGACGGATTTGGTGAATTAAAAAAATTCACCCGAACCGTACTGACACTGGACAGGAACAAGTAGGTTACTCGAAGTTAGTTCGCTCGAGTTTAGGTTAATGACATGTGTCGTTCAAAGTGACATTTTAGTTCTAATGCGTGTCCGGTCCGACTCGCTCTTGACCACTTTTCGAGCTACAAAGCTAAAATGGACGTAACCAAACTGGGAACAATCTCGGCCGGCACCCACTCTGGGTACTATCGGCAGCACATATAGGTACAATGTTGCGCGACATGTCGTCTCCGATCGCCGTAAGTGTTGTACCATCGCACGCGGTTCGAGTTCCTCTTTCAAACGACACCCCACACATGGTACCTACTGCTACCTACTACCGTACCGTGGGCGGTTTTCCAGTTCTAATTTTTAATTTTTAAGCTTAAGTTCTAAGTTCTAAGTTTTCGCGAGGCGAACGTGTCCGCGTGGCGAACACTATGCACCCACAACCTTTATCACATCGCAGAAAACATTTCGTTACCGCGTTTTAGAAACTAACAGCGACATCTGTTGTCGAGTAGCGGAACTACTATAGACTAACAATCGATAGTTGAACGATAGTGAAAACTATCGATTGTCTATCGTTTTACAATCGATAGTCTTATATCTCACGGCAACACTAGCTGCAACAGTCTCCCTGAGTATCGGACACAGCCGGCTCGGGTCTATGGAGACGGGCACGGCGCTAGTCAGGGCGTGCATCAAAGTCATGGAGCTTAGCAAACGGATGAAGATCGACGTCATCAATATGAGCTACGGGGAGCACTCGCATTGGGCCAACGCTGGGTAACTACGCGATAAACAGTTCATTATGTGTTGATTTGGTCAACTTAGAATGGATATAGTACAATATTAGTGCTGCCGAACTATCGATAGTTTTACTATCGATAGTTTTCATTCATTAAGGCCTACACAATCGATAGGCCTATCGATAGTATCGATACTATAGATAGTATCGATAGTTCAAAATGAAGGAATACCATCGACAAGGTGCAATACTATCGATAGTATAGATACTATCGATAGTTTTAGCCAATCGATAGTCCCAAACATATCGACAATTTTGAGGAGAAATACTATCGATAGTATCGATAGTTTTTGACTATGGATAGGTCAAAAACTATCGATAGTATCGATAATCGATACTCTTCACTATTGTTCAACTATCGATTGTCTATCGTTTTACAATCGATAGTCTTCTATCTGACGGCAACACTAGCTGCAACAGTCTCCCTGAGTATCGGACACAGCCGGCTCGGGTCTATGGAGACGGGCACGGCGCTAGTCAGGGCGTGCATCAAAGTCATGGAGCTTAGCAAACGGATGAAGATCGACGTCATCAATATGAGCTACGGGGAGCACTCGCATTGGGCCAACGCTGGGTAACTACGCGATAAACAGTTCGTTATGTGTTGATTTGGTCACCTTAGAATGGATATAGTACCTATTAGAGTGCCCGACACGCTCTTGGTCCGTTTCGTCACACTTTCTACCTAGTAGAGTGCCCGACACGCTCTTGGTCCGTTTCGTCACACTTTCTACCTACTAGAGTGCCCGACACGCTCTTGGTCCGTTTCGTCACACTTTCTACCTAGTAGAGTGCCCGACACGCTCTTGGTCCGTTTCGTCACACTTTCTACCTACTAGAGTGCCCGACACGCTCTTGGTCCATTTCGTCACACTTTCTACCTACTAGAGTGCCCGACACGCTCTTGGTCCGTTTCGTCACACTTTCTACCTACTAGAGTGCCCGACACGCTCTTGGTCCGTTTCGTCACACTTTCTACCTACTAGAGTGCCCGACACGCTCTTGGTCCGTTTCGTCACACTTTCTACCTACTAGAGTGCCCGACACGCTCTTGGTCCATTTCGTCACACTTTCTACCTACTAGAGTGCCCGACACGCTCTTGGTCCGTTTCGTCACACTTTCTACCTACTAGAGTGCCCGACACGCTCTTGGCCCGATTCGGCCCACTTTCTACCTACTAGAGTGCCCGACACGCTCTCGGCCCGATTCGGCCCACTTTCTACCTGCTAGAGTGCCCGACACGCTCTGGCCCGATTCGGCCCACTTTCTACCTACTAGAATGCCCGACAAGCGCTTGGCCCGATTCTAGCCCGGGGGTACTATCGGCAGCACATGAACCTATCCCAAGCAAGGGATCACCCTATTACTCTGGTGTTTTCATACAAACACTACGAGAGACCAGTTTAAGCTGGCCTCACTTAACTTGATTTTAATTATTACACCGTAACGGTCCCGCAACACACAGATATTTTTATTGATTTATGTAATATATGCTGTCCTCATACTGGTCAAATTATAAAAGACGGATTTGGTGAATTAAAAAAAAAATTCACCCGAACCGTACTGGACACTGGACAGGAACAAGTAGGTTACTCGAAGTTAGTTCGCTCGAGTTTAGGTTAATGACATGTGTCGTTCAAAGTGACATTTTAGTTCTAATGCGTGTCCGGTCCGACTCGCTCTTGACCACTTTTCGAGCTACAAAGCTAAAATGGACGTAACCAAACTGGGAACAATCTCGGCCGGCACCCACTCTGGGTACTATCGGCAGCACATATAGGTACAATGTTGCGCGACATGTCGTCTCCGATCGCCGTAAGTGTTGTACCATCGCACGCGGTTCGAGTTCCTCTTTCAAACGACACCCCACACATGGTACCTACTGCTACCTACTACCGTACCGTGGGCGGTTTTCCAGTTCTAATTTTTAATTTTTAAGCTTAAGTTCTAAGTTCTAAGTTTTCGCGAGGCGAACGTGTCCGCGTGGCGAACACTATGCACCCACAACCTTTATCACATCGCAGAAAACATTTCGTTACCGCGTTTTAGAAACTAACAGCGACATCTGTTGTCGAGTAGCGGAACTACTATAGACTAACAATCGATAGTTGAACGATAGTGAAAACTATCGATTGTCTATCGTTTTACAATCGATAGTCTTATATCTCACGGCAACACTAGCTGCAACAGTCTCCCTGAGTATCGGACACAGCCGGCTCGGGTCTATGGAGACGGGCACGGCGCTAGTCAGGGCGTGCATCAAAGTCATGGAGCTTAGCAAACGGATGAAGATCGACGTCATCAATATGAGCTACGGGAGCACTCGCATTGGGCCAACGCTGGGTAACTACGCGATAAACACTTCATTATGTGTTGATTTGGTCAACTTAGAATGGATATAGTACAATATTAGTGCTGCCGAACTATCGATAGTTTTACTATCGATAGTTTTCATTCATTAAGGCCTACACAATCGATAGGCCTATCGATAGTATCGATACTATAGATAGTATCGATAGTTCAAAATGAAGGAATACCATCGACAAGGTGTACTATCGATAGTATAGATACTATCGATAGTTTTAGCCAATCGATAGTCCCAAAACTATCGATAATATTGAGGAGCAATACTATCGATAATATCGATAGTTTTTGACTATGGATAGGTCAAAAACTATCGATAGTATCGATAATCGATACTCTTCACTATTGTTCAACTATCGATTGTCTATCGTTTTACAATCGATAGTCTTCTATCTGACGGCAACACTAGCTGCAACAGTCTCCTGAGTATCGGACACAGCCGGCTCGGGTCTATGGAGACGGGCACGGCGCTAGTCAGGGCGTGCATCAAAGTCATGGAGCTTAGCAAACGGATGAAGATCGACGTCATCAATATGAGCTACGGGGAGCACTCGCATTGGGCCAACGCTGGGTAACTACGCGATAAACAGTTCATTATGTGTTGATTTGGTCAAATTAGAATGAATATAGTACCTATTAGAGTGCCCGACATGCTCGTGGCCCGATTCGGCCCACTTTCTACCTGCTAGAGTGCCCGACATGCTCTTGGCCCGATTCGGCCCACTTTCTACCTACTAGAGTGCCCGACATGCTCTTGGCCCGATTCGGCCCACTTTCTACCTACTAGAGTGCCCGACACGCTCTTGGTCCGTTTCGTCACACTTTCTACCTAGTAGAGTGCCCGACACGCTCTTGGTCCGTTTCGTCACACTTTCTACCTAGTAGAGTGCCCGACACGCTCTTGGTCCGTTTCGTCACACTTTCTACCTAGTAGAGTGCCCGACACGCTCTTGGTCCGTTTCGTCACACTTTCTACCTACTAGAGTGCCCGACACGCTCTTGGTCCGTTTCGTCACACTTTCTACCTAGTAGAGTGCCCGACACGCTCTTGGTCCGTTTCGTCACACTTTCTACCTACTAGAGTGCCCGACACGCTCTTGGTCCGTTTCGTCACACTTTCTACCTAGTAGAGTGCCCGACACGCTCTTGGTCCGTTTCGTCACACTTTCTACCTACTAGATTGCCCGACACGCTCTTGGTCCGTTTCGTCACACTTTCTACCTACTAGAGTGCCCGACACGCTCTTGGTCCGTTTCGTCACACTTTCTACCTAGTAGAGTGCCCGACACGCTCTTGGTCCGTTTCGTCACACTTTCTACCTACTAGAGTGCCCGACACGCTCTGGTCCGTTTCGTCACACTTTCTACCTAGTAGAGTGCCCGACACGCTCTTGGTCCGTTTCGTCACACTTTCTACCTACTAGAGTGCCCGACACGCTCTTGGTCCGTTTCGTCACACTTTCTACCTAGTAGAGTGCCCGACACGCTCTTGGTCCGTTTCGTCACACTTTCTACCTACTAGAGTGCCCGACACGCTCTTGGTCCGTTTCGTCACACTTTCTACCTAGTAGAGTGCCCGACACGCTCTTGGTCCGTTTCGTCACACTTTCTACCTACTAGAGTGCCCGACACGCTCTTGGTCCATTTCGTCACACTTTCTACCTACTAGAGTGCCCGACACGCTCTTGGTCCGTTTCGTCACACTTTCTACCTACTAGAGTGCCCGACACGCTCTTGGTCCGTTTCGTCACACTTTCTACCTACTAGAGTGCCCGACACGCTCTTGGCCCGATTCGGCCCACTTTCTACCTGCTAGAGTGCCCGACACGCTCTCGGCCCGATTCGGCCCACTTTCTACCTACTAGAGTGCCCGACAAGCGCTTGGCCCGATTCTAGCCCGAAGGTACTATCGGCAGCACATGAACCTATCCCAAGCAAGGATCACCCTATTACTCTGGTGTTTTCATACAACACTACGAGAGACCAGTTTAAGCTGGCCTCACTTAACTTGATTTTAATTATTACACCGTAACGGTCCCGCAACACACAGATATTTTTATTGATTTATGTAATATATGCTGTCCTCATACTGGTCAAATTATAAAAGACGGATTTGGTGAATTAAAAAAATTCACCCGAACCGTACTGACACTGGACAGGAACAAGTAGGTTACTCGAAGTTAGTTCGCTCGAGTTTAGGTTAATGACATGTGTCGTTCAAAGTGACATTTTAGTTCTAATGCGTCCGGTCCGACTCGCTCTTGACCACTTTTCGAGCTACAAAGCTAAAATGGACGTAACCAAACTGGGAACAATCTCGGCCGGCACCCACGCTGGGTACTATCGGCAGCACATATAGGTACAATGTTGCGCGACATGTCGTCTCCGATCGCCGTAAGTGTTGTACCATCGAACGCGGTTCGAGTTCCTCTTCAAACGACACCCCACACATGGTACCTACTGCTACCTACTACCGTACCGTGGGCGGTTTTCCAGTTCTAATTTTTAATTTTAAGTTCTAAGTTTTCGCGAGGCGAACGTGTCCGCGTGGCGAACACTATGCACCCACAACCTTTATCACATCGCAGAAAACATTTCGTTACCGCGTTTTAGAAACTAACAGCGACATCTGTTGTCGAGTAGCGGAACTACTATAGACAAACTATAGTTGAACGATAGTGAAAACTATCGATTGTCTATCGTTTTACAATCGATAGTCTTCTATCTGACGGCAACACTAGCTGCAACAGTCTCCCTGAGTATCGGACACAGCCGGCTCGGGTCTATGGAGACGGGCACGGCGCTAGTCAGGGCGTGCATCAAAGTCATGGAGCTTAGCAAACGGATGAAGATCGACGTCATCAATATGAGCTACGGGAGCACTCGCATTGGGCCAACGCTGGGTAACTACGCGATAAACAGTTCATTATGTGTTGATTTGGTCAACTTAGAGTGGATATAGTACAATATTAGTGTTGCCGAACTATCGATAGTTTTCATTCATTAAGGCAATCGATAGGCCTATCGATAGTATCCATACTATCGATAGTATCGATAGTTCATAATGAAGGAATACTATCGACAAGGTGCAATACTATCGATAGTATCGATACTATCGATAGTTTTGGCCAGTCGATAGTCCAATAACTATCGATAGTATGGTTTGTATCGAGATGCAATACTATCGATAGTTTTGGACTATCGATAGTTTTGGACTATCGACAAGGTGCAATACTATCGATAGTATCGATACTATCGATGGTTTGGCCAATCGATAGTCCCAAAACTATCGATAGTGTGGTTAGTATCGGGGTGCAATACTATCGATAGTATAGTATCGATACTATAGTTTTACAATCGATAGCCTTCTATCTGACGGCAACACTAGCTGCAACAGTCTCCCTGAGTATCGGACACAGCCGGCTCGGGTCTATGGAGACGGGCACGGCGCTAGTCAGGGCGTGCATCAAAGTCATGGAGCTTAGCAAACGGATGAAGATCGACGTCATCAATATGAGCTACGGGAGCACTCGCATTGGGCCAACGCTGGGTAACTACGCGATAAACAGTTCGTTATGTGTTGATTTGGTCACCTTAGAATGGATATAGTACCTATTAGAGTGCCCGACACGCTCTTGGTCCGTTTCGTCACACTTTCTACCTAGTAGAGTGCCCGACACGCTCTTGGTCCGTTTCGTCACACTTTCTACCTACTAGAGTGCCCGACACGCTCTTGGTCCGTTTCGTCACACTTTCTACCTAGTAGAGTGCCCGACACGCTCTTGGTCCGTTTCGTCACACTTTCTACCTACTAGAGTGCCCGACACGCTCTTGGTCCATTTCGTCACACTTTCTACCTACTAGAGTGCCCGACACGCTCTTGGTCCGTTTCGTCACACTTTCTACCTACTAGAGTGCCCGACACGCTCTTGGTCCGTTTCGTCACACTTTCTACCTACTAGAGTGCCCGACACGCTCTTGGTCCGTTTCGTCACACTTTCTACCTACTAGAGTGCCCGACACGCTCTTGGTCCATTTCGTCACACTTTCTACCTACTAGAGTGCCCGACACGCTCTTGGTCCGTTTCGTCACACTTTCTACCTACTAGAGTGCCCGACACGCTCTTGGCCCGATTCGGCCCACTTTCTACCTACTAGAGTGCCCGACACGATCGGCCCGATTCGGCCCACTTTCTACCTGCTAGAGTGCCCGACACGCTCTTGGCCCGATTCGGCCCACTTTCTACCTACTAGAATGCCCGACAAGCGCTTGGCCCGATTCTAGCCCGGGGGTACTATCGGCAGCACATGAACCTATCCCAAGCAAGGATCACCCTATTACTCTGGTGTTTTCATACAACACTACGAGAGACCAGTTTAAGCTGGCCTCACTTAACTTGATTTTAATTATTACACCGTAACGGTCCCGCAACACACAGATATTTTTATTGATTTATGTAATATATGCTGTCCTCATACTGGTCAAATTATAAAGACGGATTTGGTGAATTAAAAAAAAAATTCACCCGAACCGTACTGGACACTGGACAGGAACAAGTAGGTTACTCGAAGTTAGTTCGCTCGAGTTTAGGTTAATGACATGTGTCGTTCAAAGTGACATTTTAGTTCTAATGCGTGTCCGGTCCGACTCGCTCTTGACCACTTTTCGAGCTACAAAGCTAAAATGGACGTAACCAAACTGGGAACAATCTCGGCCGGCACCCACGCTGGGTACTATCGGCAGCACATATAGGTACAATGTTGCGCGACATGTCGTCTCCAATCGCCGTAAGTGTTGTACCATCGAACGCGGTTCGAGTTCCTCTTTCAAACGACACCCCACACATGGTACCTACTGCTACCTACTACCGTACCGTGGGCGGTTTTCCAGTTCTAATTTTTAATTTTTAAGTTCTAAGTTTTCGCGAGGCGAACGTGTCCGCGTGGCGAACACTATGCACCCACAACCTTTATCACATCGCAGAAAACATTTCGTTACCGCGTTTTAGAAACTAACAGCGACATCTGTTGTCGAGTAGCGGAACTACTATAGACAAACTATAGTTGAACGATAGTGAAAACTATCGATTGTCTATCGTTTTACAATCGATAGTCTTCTATCTGACGGCAACACTAGCTGCAACAGTCTCCCTGAGTATCGGACACAGCCGGCTCGGGTCTATGGAGACGGGCACGGCGCTAGTCAGGGCGTGCATCAAAGTCATGGAGCTTAGCAAACGGATGAAGATCGACGTCATCAATATGAGCTACGGGGAGCACTCGCATTGGGCCAACGCTGGGTAACTACGCGATAAACAGTTCATTATGTGTTGATTTGGACAACTTAGAGTGGATATAGTACAATATTAGTGTTGCCGAACTATCGATAGTTTTCATTCATTAAGGCAATCGATAGGCCTATCGATAGTATCCATACTATCGATAGTATCGATAGTTCATAATGAAGGAATACTATCGACAAGTGCAATACTATCGATAGTATCGATACTATCGATAGTTTTGGCCAGTCGATAGTCCAATAACTATCGATAGTATGGTTTGTATCGAGATGCAATACTATCGATAGTTTTGGACTATCGATAGTTTTGGACTATCGACAGGTGCAATACTATCGATAGTATCGATACTATCGATGGTTTTGGCCAATCGATAGTCCCAAAACTATCGATAGTGTGGTTAGTATCGGTGCAATACTATCGATAGTATAGTATCGATACTATAGTTTTACAATCGATAGCCTTCTATCTGACGGCAACACTAGCTGCAACAGTCTCCCTGAGTATCGGACACAGCCGGCTCGGGTCTATGGAGACGGGCACGGCGCTAGTCAGGGCGTGCATCAAAGTCATGGAGCTTAGCAAACGGATGAAGATCGACGTCATCAATATGAGCTACGGGAGCACTCGCATTGGGCCAACGCTGGGTAACTACGCGATAAACAGTTCGTTATGTGTTGATTTGGTCACCTTAGAATGGATATAGTACCTATTAGAGTGCCCGACACGCTCTTGGTCCGTTTCGTCACACTTTCTACCTAGTAGAGTGCCCGACACGCTCTTGGTCCGTTTCGTCACACTTTCTACCTACTAGAGTGCCCGACACGCTCTTGGTCCGTTTCGTCACACTTTCTACCTAGTAGAGTGCCCGACACGCTCTTGGTCCGTTTCGTCACACTTTCTACCTACTAGAGTGCCCGACACGCTCTTGGTCCATTTCGTCACACTTTCTACCTACTAGAGTGCCCGACACGCTCTTGGTCCGTTTCGTCACACTTTCTACCTACTAGAGTGCCCGACACGCTCTTGGTCCGTTTCGTCACACTTTCTACCTACTAGAGTGCCCGACACGCTCTTGGTCCGTTTCGTCACACTTTCTACCTACTAGAGTGCCCGACACGCTCTTGGTCCATTTCGTCACACTTTCTACCTACTAGAGTGCCCGACACGCTCTTGGTCCGTTTCGTCACACTTTCTACCTACTAGAGTGCCCGACACGCTCTTGGCCCGATTCGGCCCACTTTCTACCTACTAGAGTGCCCGACAAGCGCTTGGCCCGATTCGGCCCACTTTCTACCTGCTAGAGTGCCCGACACGCTCTTGGCCCGATTCGGCCCACTTTCTACCTACTAGAATGCCCGACAAGCGCTTGGCCCGATTCTAGCCCGGGGGTACTATCGGCAGCACATGAACCTATCCCAAGCAAGGGATCACCCTATTACTCTGGTGTTTTCATACAACACTACGAGAGACCAGTTTAAGCTGGCCTCACTTAACTTGATTTTAATTATTACACCGTAACGGTCCCGCAACACACAGATATTTTTATTGATTTATGTAATATATGCTGTCCTCATACTGGTCAAATTATAAAGACGGATTTGGTGAATTAAAAAAATTCACCCGAACCGTACTGACACTGGACAGGAACAAGTAGGTTACTCGAAGTTAGTTCGCTCGAGTTTAGGTTAATGACATGTGTCGTTCAAAGTGACATTTTAGTTCTAATGCGTGTCCGGTCCGACTCGCTCTTGACCACTTTTCGAGCTACAAAGCTAAAATGGACGTAACCAAACTGGGAACAATCTCGGCCGGCACCCACGCTGGGTACTATCGGCAGCACATATAGGTACAATGTTGCGCGACATGTCGTCTCCGATCGCCGTAAGTGTTGTACCATCGAACGCGGTTCGAGTTCCTCTTTCAAACGACACCCCACACATGGTACCTACTGCTACCTACTACCGTACCGTGGGCGGTTTTCCAGTTCTAATTTTTAATTTTTAAGTTCTAAGTTTTCGCGAGGCGAACGTGTCCGCGTGGCGAACACTATGCACCCACAACCTTTATCACATCGCAGAAAACATTTCGTTACCGCGTTTTAGAAACTAACAGCGACATCTGTTGTCGAGTAGCGGAACTACTATAGACAAACAATCGATAGTTGAACGATAGTGAAAACTATCGATTGTCTATCGTTTTGCAATCGATAGTCTTCTATCTCACGGCAACACTAGCTGCAACAGTCTCCCTGAGTATCGGACACAGCCGGCTCGGGTCTATGGAGACGGGCACGGCGCTAGTCAGGGCGTGCATCAAAGTCATGGAGCTTAGCAAACGGATGAAGATCGACGTCATCAATATGAGCTACGGGGAGCACTCGCATTGGGCCAACGCTGGGTAACTACGCGATAAACAGTTCATTATGTGTTGATTTGGACAACTTAGAGTGGATATAGTACAATATTAGTGTTGCCGAACTATCGATAGTTTTCATTCATTAAGGCAATCGATAGGCCTATCGATAGTATCCATACTATCGATAGTATCGATAGTTCATAATGAAGGAATACTATCGACAAGGTGCAATACTATCGATAGTATCGATACTATCGATAGTTTTGGCCAGTCGATAGTCCAATAACTATCGATAGTATGGTTTGTATCGAGATGCAATACTATCGATAGTTTTGGACTATCGATAGTTTTGGACTATCGACAAGGTGCAATACTATCGATAGTATCGATACTATCGATGGTTTTGGCCAATCGATAGTCCCAAAACTATCGATAGTGTGGTTAGTATCGGGGTGCAATACTATCGATAGTATAGTATCGATACTATAGTTTTACAATCGATAGCCTTCTATCTGACGGCAACACTAGCTGCAACAGTCTCCCTGAGTATCGGACACAGCCGGCTCGGGTCTATGGAGACGGGCACGGCGCTAGTCAGGGCGTGCATCAAAGTCATGGAGCTTAGCAAACGGATGAAGATCGACGTCATCAATATGAGCTACGGGGAGCACTCGCATTGGGCCAACGCTGGGTAACTACGCGATAAACAGTTCGTTATGTGTTGATTTGGTCACCTTAGAATGGATATAGTACCTATTAGAGTGCCCGACACGCTCTTGGTCCGTTTCGTCACACTTTCTACCTAGTAGAGTGCCCGACACGCTCTTGGTCCGTTTCGTCACACTTTCTACCTACTAGAGTGCCCGACACGCTCTTGGTCCGTTTCGTCACACTTTCTACCTAGTAGAGTGCCCGACACGCTCTTGGTCCGTTTCGTCACACTTTCTACCTACTAGAGTGCCCGACACGCTCTTGGTCCATTTCGTCACACTTTCTACCTACTAGAGTGCCCGACACGCTCTTGGTCCGTTTCGTCACACTTTCTACCTACTAGAGTGCCCGACACGCTCTTGGTCCGTTTCGTCACACTTTCTACCTACTAGAGTGCCCGACACGCTCTTGGTCCGTTTCGTCACACTTTCTACCTACTAGAGTGCCCGACACGCTCTTGGTCCATTTCGTCACACTTTCTACCTACTAGAGTGCCCGACACGCTCTTGGTCCGTTTCGTCACACTTTCTACCTACTAGAGTGCCCGACACGCTCTTGGCCCGATTCGGCCCACTTTCTACCTACTAGAGTGCCCGACACGCTCTCGGCCCGATTCGGCCCACTTTCTACCTGCTAGAGTGCCCGACACGCTCTTGGCCCGATTCGGCCCACTTTCTACCTACTAGAATGCCCGACAAGCGCTTGGCCCGATTCTAGCCCGGGGGTACTATCGGCAGCACAGGAACCTATCCCAAGCAAGGATCACCCTATTACTCTGGTGTTTTCATACCAACACTACGAGAGACCAGTTTAAGCTGGCCTCACTTAACTTGATTTTAATTATTACACCGTAACGGTCCCGCAACACACAGATATTTTTATTGATTTATGTAATATATGCTGTCCTCATACTGGTCAAATTATAAAAGACGGATTTGGTGAATTAAAAAAAAAATTCACCCGAACCGTACTGGACACTGGACAGGAACAAGTAGGTTACTCGAAGTTAGTTCGCTCGAGTTTAGGTTAATGACATGTGTCGTTCAAAGTGACATTTTAGTTCTAATGCGTGTCCGGTCCGACTCGCTCTTGACCACTTTTCGAGCTACAAAGCTAAAATGGACGTAACCAAACTGGGAACAATCTCGGCCGGCACCCACTCTGGGTACTATCGGCAGCACATATAGGGTGAAATTTTACTAGTGACCGATAGCGAAAACTCAGAACCGGCTGGTGATAAGGAACAACTTTCCCCAAGGAACATAGGTCGAAATCCGAAAAAATTTTTTTGGCCTCCCATAGTAATTCAAATCAGCTGATCGGTAACTTTGTATGGGAGGCCCAAAATTTTTTTTCGTATTTCGACCTATGTTCCTTGGGGAAAGTTGTTCCTTATCACCAGCCGGTTCTGAGTTTTCGCTATCGGTCACTAGTAAAATTTCACCTGATATAGGTACAATGTTGCGCGACATGTCGTCGTCTCCGATCGCCGTAAGTGTTGTACCATCGCACGCGGTTCGAGTTCCTCTTTCAAACGACACCCCACACATGGTACCTACTGCTACCTACTACCATACCGTGGGCGGTTTCCCAGTTCTAATTTTTAATTTTTAAGTTTTAAGTTCTAAGTTCTAAGTTTTCGCGAGGCGAACGTGTCCGCGTGGCGAACACTATGCACCCACAACCTTTATCACATCGCAGAAAACATTTCGTTACCGCGTTTTAGAAACTAACAGCGACATCTGTTGTCGAGTAGCGGAACTACTATAGACAAACAATCGATAGTTGAACGATAGTTTTCACTATCGAATGTCTATCGTTTTACAATCGATAGTCTTCTATCTGACGGCAACACTAGCTGCAACAGTCTCCCTGAGTATCGGACACAGCCGGCTCGGGTCTATGGAGACGGGCACGGCGCTAGTCAGGGCGTGCATCAAAGTCATGGAGCTTAGCAAACGGATGAAGATCGACGTCATCAATATGAGCTACGGGGAGCACTCGCATTGGGCCAACGCTGGGTAACTACGCGATAAACAGTTCGTTATGTGTTGATTTAATCAATTTTGAATGGATATAGTACAATATGTGTCAAACAAAACATGTTGCGCCGACCCCAAGTAATTAGGATAACCCGACATGCTCGTGGCCCGATTCGGCCCACTTTCTACCTGCTAGAGTGCCTGACACGCTCTTTGCCCGATTCGGCCCACTTTCTACCTGCTAGAGTGCCCGACACGCTCTTGGCCCCATTCGACACACTTTCTACCCACTAGAGAGCCCAACACGCTCTTGGCCCGATTCGGCCCACTTTCTACCTGCTAGAGTGCCCGACACGCTCTTGGCCCCATTCGACACACTTTCTACCCACTAGAGTGCCCGACACGCTCTCGGCCCGATTCGGCCCACTCTCTACCGGCTAGAGTGCCCGACACGCTCTTGGCCCGATTCGGCCCACTTTCTACCTGCTAGAGTGCCCGACACGCTCTTGGCCCCATTCGACACACTTTCTACCCACTAGAGTGCCCGACACGCTCTCGGCCCGATTCGGCCCACTCTCTACCGGCTAGAGTGCCCGACACGCTCTTGGCCCGATTCGGCCCTCTTTCTACATGCTAGAGTGCCCGACACGCTCTTGGCCCCATTCGACACACTTTCTACCCACTAGAGTGCCCGACACGCTCTCGGCCCGATTCGGCCCACTTTCTACCTGCTAGAGTGCCCGACACGCTCTTGGCCCGATTCGGCCCACTTTCTACCTACTAGAGTGCCCGACAAGCGCTTGGCCCGATTCTAGCCCGAAGGTACTATCGGCAGCACATGAACCTATCCCAAGCAAGGGATCACCCTATTACTCTGGTGTTTTCATACAAACACTACGAGAGACCAGTTTAAGCTGGCCTCACTTAACTTGATTTTAATTATTACACCGTAACGGTCCCGCAACACACAGATATTTTTATTGATTTATGTAATATATGCTGTCCTCATACTGGTCAAATTATAAAAGACGGATTTGGTGAATTAAAAAAAAAATTCACCCGAACCGTACTGGACACTGGACAGGAACAAGTAGGTTACTCGAAGTTAGTTCGCTCGAGTTTAGGTTAGTGACATGTGTCGTTCAAGGTGACATTTTAGTTCTAATGCGTGTCCGGTCCGACTCGCTCTTGACCACTTTTCGAGCTACAAAGCTAAAATGGACGTAACCAAACTGGGAACAATCTCGGCCGGCACCCACGCTGGGTACTATCGGCAGCACATATAGGTACAATGTTGCGCGACATGTCGTCTCCAATCGCCGTAAGTGTTGTACCATCGAACGCGGTTCGAGTTCCTCTTTCAAACGACACCCCACACATGGTACCTACTGCTACCTACTACCGTACCGTGGGCGGTTTTCCAGTTCTAATTTTTAATTTTTAAGTTCTAAGTTCTAAGTTTTCGCGAGGCGAACGTGTCCGCGTGGCGAACACTATGCACCCACAACCTTTATCACATCGCAGAAAACATTTCGTTACCGCGTTTTAGAAACTAACAGCGACATCTGTTGTCGAGTAGCGGAACTACTATAGACAAACAATCGATAGTTTTCACTTTCGTTCAACTATCGATTGTCTATCGTTTTACAATCGATAGTCTTCTATCTGACGGCAACACTAGCTGCAACAGTCTCCCTGAGTATCGGACACAGCCGGCTCGGGTCTATGGAGACGGGCACGGCGCTAGTCAGGGCGTGCATCAAAGTCATGGAGCTTAGCAAACGGATGAAGATCGACGTCATCAATATGAGCTACGGGGAGCACTCGCATTGGGCCAACGCTGGGTAACTACGCGATAAACAGTTCATTATGTGTTGATTTGGTCAAATTAGAATGGATATAGTACAATATTAGTGTTGCTGAACTATCGATAGTTTTACTATCGATAGTTTTCATTCATTAAGGCAATCGATAGGCCTATCGATAGTATCCATACTATCGATAGTATCCATACTATCGATAGTATCGATAGTTCAAAATGAAGAAATACTATTGACAAGGTGTAATACTATCGATAGTCTTGTCTAATTGATAGTCCTAAAACTATCGATAGTATCAATACTATCGAGATGCAACACTTACGATAGTTTGATACTATCTATACTATCGATAGTATCGATACTATCGATAAACAATCTACAGTTGAACGATAGTGAAAACTATCGATTGTCTATAGTTTTACAATCGATAGTCTTCTATCTGACGGCAACACTAGCTGCAACAGTCTCCCTGAGTATCGGACACAGTCGGCTCGGGTCTATGGAGACGGGCACGGCGCTAGTCAGGGCGTGCATCAAAGTCATGGAGCTTAGCAAACGGATGAAGATCGACGTCATCAATATGAGCTACGGGGAGCACTCGCATTGGGCCAACGCTGGGTAACATTGCGATAGACAGTTCATTATGTGTTGATTTGGTCAACTAACGAACTTGGTAATGGTTTGATTCTAGTAGGCTTCAGTATTAGCTTCAGTATATATACGAAAATAGGGCATCAAGGCGGGTATTAATTTGGAACATTTCTGGGACAAAGTTCTGAAACATTGCATAAGTACAAAAGTTCCCCAAAAATGTTCCCAATGAAGACGCATTTGAAACAATTTTTCGGAACAAAGTTTCCAACGAAAAAGCGTCTTTAGTGGGAACTTTGTTTCACATACTTTGTTTCTGGCACAAAGTTTCTGAGATTTTGTCTCTAATGAATACCCGGCTTCATGTTACATTTTATCAAAAGTACCTATACAAATAGTTCCTTTTGTGTTGTTTCTGTAAATTATCAAGTAAATCAAATTGTGTCCCAGAAATAGTCAATACATTTTTTTTTCATTTTACTATTTTATATGTGTCGTAAAAGTTACTAGAAATTCATTATCCATCCATTCCTGTACAACATGTAACATTCTCTACTAGCTTGCCACGTTTCTCATTCATGATGTTTATTGTTACAGCCGCCTCGGCGAGATATTCTGCGAAGTAGTGAATAAATACAACGTAGCGTGGGTGGTATCAGCCGGTAACCATGGGCCCGCGTTGTGTACCGTCGGCGCCCCGCCCGACATTGCTCAACCTATTCTTATTGGTAAGTTGTATGTTGTAAGAGAACATTTTTGCACTTTTCATGGTAGTGAAATGAAATGGTAGTGAAGTGAAGTGGTGCAGGACCTTGGGACTCCACTCTTTCGCAGTTTGAAAGATAGATTATGCTCGAGTCAAGCTATATTTTACGAAAAATGCCTTGCTCCTTATGGAAAGAACTGTATTTTGACGGAACCGCTTGTAACCGCGGGTGAAATATAAGGGCATCTAGTAATTTTTACTAGACTGCCTCAGAAGGAGGGTTACGTTGCGTATGGTATGTGGGTATGAATGACAAGAAATTCTTTTTCACGGTCCACAGCCCGAACGGCTGGACGAATCTTACTCACTCATGTTTATGTTATGGTGGATTTTAAACTTAAAATACATCTTTGAAATTAACGCAGTCGGGGTTATGTTTTTTAATACCTCTGCTTGTTGATACAAATGACTTTCATTTAACTTTATACATTGTGCGCAAACAGGTGTGGGTGCCTACGTGTCTCCTGAGATGATGTCTGCAGCGTACTCAATGCGCATGCGTCTGGGCGGCGGCGCGTTCAGTTGGAGCTCGCGCGGGCCCACTAAAGACGGCGCCTTGGGAGTTTCTGTGTGTGCCCCGGGCGGCGCAGTCACATCTGTAGCGAGGTAAAGATGGCTTCCTATCCTACGTGTCCCCTGAGATGATGTCTGCAGCGTACTCAATGCGCATGCGTCTGGGCGGCGGCGCGTTCAGTTGGAGCTCACGCGGGCCCACTAAAGACGGCGCCTTGGGGGTTTCTGTTTGTGCCCCGGGCGGCGCCGTCACATCTGTAGCGAGGTAAAGATGGCTGACATCCTACTGTCATCTGAGATGATGTCTGCAGCGTATTCAATGCGCATGCGTCTGGGCGGCGGCGCGTTCAGTTGGAGCTCGCGCGGGCCCACTAAAGACGGCGCCTTGGGGGTTTCTGTTTGTGCCCCGGGCGGCGCAGTCACATCTGTAGCGAGGTAAGATTTACTAAACAATTTGCAAAACTGGAAGAATTTTGCTTCTTATGAACACACAATGTGTGTTCGAGCTAACTCGATCATGCAATGCAAGTCAGCTATTTTAGCAGGTCACATTAGGTTAACGACTTTGCTTATGTTTAAATTATTTCCAAAACTGCTAGATATGCTGTGCTTGCACCTTACATGTATGTAATACATGCATTTTTATTCATATGTGTGTATAAACTAAGTTTAATATAAAACTGCATACATTTATCAAATAAATTAGACTCAACCAGCAGCTCGACGTCTCACTAGCTCCCCTAGGGTAGAGCTCATCACCCCGACGCAAGGTTCCTAAATGTGCAGGCTCTGCCGCCATGGCTATGCCCTGTACATTTTGGTCCTTCGAGCCGGATGCGGATCAAGCCCCGGCCTCCCACAAGCGGGTCTCACCGGCGACTTGAACACCCGCGACGAACATCATACCAGCGAGTCTACAACTTAGCTATCACTGGGACCTTCGCGGACGGACGACTGCACAAGCATTGGGACTTTACTCAACTGACAAGCATCCTGCTCCTGTCACTGCAAATCGACATGGGAGGAACTTCACGTCCCGATACTGCATCCAACATGGGACTACATACACGTCCTGATTCCTGCATTCTACATGGGACTACATACATGTCCTGATTTCTGCATTCTACATGGGACTACATGCATGTCCTGATTCCTGCATTCTACATGGGACTACATGCATGTCCTGATTCTACATTCTACATGGGACGACATACACGTCCTGATTCTGCATTCTAAATGGGACTACATACACGTCCTGATTCTGCATTCTACATGGGACTACATACACGTCCTGATTCCTGCATTCTACATGGGACTACATACACGTCCTGATTCTGCATTCTACATGGGACTACATACACGTCCTGATTCCTGCATTCTACATGGGACTACATACACGTCCTGATTCCTGCATTCTACATGGGACTACATACACGTCCTGATTCCTGCATTCTACATGGGACAACTGCATGTCCTGATTCTGCATTCTACATGGGACGACATACACGTCCTGATTCTGCATTCTAAATGGGACTACATACACGTCCTGATTCCTGCATTCTACATGGGACTACATACACGTCCTGATTCCTGCATTCTACATGGGACTACATACACGTCCTGATTCTGCATTCTACATGGGACTACATACACGTCCTGATTCCTGCATTCTACATGGGACTACATACACGTCCTGATTCCTGCATTCTACATGGGACTACATACACGTCCTGATTCCTGCATTCTACATGGGACTACATACACGTCCTGATTCCTGCATTCTACATGGGACTACATACACGTCCTGATTCCTGCATTCTACATGGGACTACATACACGTCCTGATTCCTGCATTCTACATGGGACAACTGCATGTCCTGATTCTGCATTCTACATGGGACGACATACACGTCCTGATTCTGCATTCTAAATGGGACTACATACACGTCCTGATTCCTGCATTCTACATGGGACTACATACACGTCCTGATTCCTGCATTCTACATGGGACTACATACACGTCCTGATTCTGCATTCTACATGGGACTACATACACGTCCTGATTCCTGCATTCTACATGGGACTACATACACGTCCTGATTCCTGCATTCTACATGGGACTACATACACGTCCTGATTCCTGCATTCTACATGGGACTACATACACGTCCTGATTCCTGCATTCTACATGGGACTACATACACGTCCTGATTCCTGCATTCTACATGGGACTACATACACGTCCTGATTCCTGCATTCTACATGGGACTACATACACGTCCTGATTCCTGCATTCTACATGGGACAACTGCATGTCCTGATTCTGCATTCTACATGGGACTACATACACGTCCTGATTCCTGCATTCTACATGGGACAACTGCATGTCCTGATTCTGCATTCTACATGGGACTACATACACGTCCTGATTCCTGCATTCTACATGGGACTACATACACGTCCTGATTCCTGCATTCTACATGGGACTACATACACGTCCTGATTCCTGCATTCTACATGGGACAACTGCATGTCCTGATTCTGCATTCTACATGGGACAACTGCATGTCCTGATTCTGCATTCTACATGGGACAACTGCATGTCCTGATTCTGCATTCTACATGGGACAACTGCATGTCCTGATTCTGCATTCTACATGGGACAACTGCATGTCCTGATTCTGCATTCTACATGGGACATGATAATGATAATGATAATGATAATGATAATGATAATAATGATAATGATAATGATAATGATAATTTATTTGCCAGAAATATGGTACAAAAAGATCTTATTCTTAAAAATACAAATTAAGTCCAACATATTTCACCTGTTTCAGGCATGCAAAAATAATTGAAGTTATAACATATATTTTTTTTACAATGTTATTCTTTATAATAGGTATCTAGGTTAATCATAACATAATACATTTATCTATAATTGTTCGCAATAATTTACATTAATATAGGTCACATTTATATAAAAATAATTAATATACCACATCTTTACATAAAATTAAAGTCAAAATTTAGTGTCCAAATATTCTTTACTGTATAAAACAACCCTTTAACAACACTTCTCGCAACTCACGCTTGAAAGAAGGTAGTGGAAGATTTTTTATTCCTGCAGGAAGTTTATTATAAATTTTTACGCACATCGGGAAACAGCTTTGTGAGTACGATTTTGTTTTAATTTTTATTGGGATTTTCATTTGATCGGCGTAACGGGAATTAAAATTGGAATGGAAACAAGACCCGAACAAAAGTGGATGTTTTTTGTCAAAAATGCAAGCATTCCATATGTATATGCAAGGCAAAGTAAAAAGTTGAAGTTCTTTAAAAAGTGGTTGGCATGATATCCAAAAAGGAACATTACAAATAGAACGAATACATTGCTTTTGCGCAATAAAGACTGTGTCCATGTGGCAAGAGCTACCCCAAAGAATTATGCCATAATTAAGAATTGAGGCCACGTAACCATGGTAAGCCTGCAAAGCAGCATCTTTATTCACAGTTTGTACTAGGCGCCACAATGCATAAGAAAAACTATTTATTTTAGAACATAATTTCTTAATATGTGGTTCCCATGAACATCTTTGGTCAAGTGTGAAACCCAAGAAAATAACATTATCACTCTCAGAAATAGGATGGCTGTTAAAATTTACATCAATTTTTTTACAACTTGATATTTTGTTGCAAAATTGTATGCATTTTGTTTTTTCTAAGTTTATAGATAATTTGTTTGTCTGTAACCATTTATTGACCTTACTAATAGTTTCAAATATTTCTTTGTTATGACTTTCTAAGTTTGAATTATTTGGTACTAAAATTGTTAAATCATCCGCATACATTACACACCTATGCCGCGTAATTGTGGGAAGGTCATTTATATATATAATAAACAGCAGAGGTCCTAAAATGCTACCCTGCGGGACTCCTCGATTATTCTGCATAACGCTTGACCGGAAGTCTTTCTTTAAAGAGTTATCTAATATTTTACCGATTTCGACACATTGCCATCTGTTTCTCAAATATGTACTTATCCATTGCAATGCTGGTCCTCTTATACCAAACGATTCGCATTTTTTTAGAAGTATGTCATGGGAAACATAGTCAAAAGCTTTTGTCATATCGAAGAGGATGCCAGTAGTAAGTACGCTGTCGTTTAAATTCTTCGATATAGCATCAATTAGTTGGAATGCCGCAGTAGTTGTTGACTTCCCCTTCCGAAAACCATGCTGTTCGTCACATAAAATGTTCATTTTATCAAAGAATTTGACCAATCTATTAAACATTACCCTTTCGAACACTTTACTAAGTATCGGGATTAATGCAATGGGACGGTAGTTGTTTACCATTGCAGCGTCTCCTTTTTTGTAAAGTGGCCTAATTATAGTAAATTTTAGTTTCTCTGGAAACGAGCCGTTTAAAAGCGAAAGATTGACTATATGACATAATATGGGAGAAATTGTAACTACGCATAGTTTTAACAAAAATGTTGGAATTTCATCATACCCTACGCATTGCGTGTTTTTTAAAGCTAAGATGATTTTAGAAATTTCATCTGGCGTACATGGATTTAGGTATATACTAGGTGATAGCCTTAAAATATTTTCCATAATAAGGGAATAATTATTATTAGAAAACTGGTCTTCCTGAACAATCATGTGTTTATTAAAAGCTTCTCCAATTTCTACAGGGTCATCAATTCTCTTATTGTTATTAACTATATAGTTTACGTTGTAGTCAATCTTGGGATCATCGCTTTTGATAATAGACCATGTTGCCTTGCATTTGTTTTGTGCTCTGTCTAAATATTTCTTATTAGCTACCTCTTGAGAACGGTTAATACATGCCCTAAGTAATTTAGAGTAACCGATGTAAGAATGTCGGGATTCATTTGTCCGAGTCTTGTAATGATGAAACCTTAGACATCTTTTAGTGATACAAGACTTTTTTATCCCCCTAGTCAGCCATTTCAGTTTTTTTATAGTTATTTTTGACTGTGACTTTTTTTCGAGGAAAACAGAGGCTGATAAGCAAGGTCAACATGTCATGAAACTGCTCAAACGCGGTATCTGTGTCTGTTTCGATATAAATACTATTCCAGGTCAAACTTCGCAAGTAGTTGTGAAATTTAATTGTATGTAGAATGCAGGAATCAGGACTACATACACGTCCTGATTCCTGCATTCTACATGGGACTACATACACGTCCTGATTCTGCATTCTACATGGGACTACATACACGTCCTGATTCCTGCATTCTACATGGGACAACTGCATGTCCTGATTCTGCATTCTACATGGGACAACTGCATGTCCTGATTCTGCATTCTACATGGGACTACATACACGTCCTGATTCCTGCATTCTACATGGGACAACTGCATGTCCTGATTCCTGCATTCTACATGGGACAACTGCATGTCCTGATTCCTGCATTCTACATGGGACAACTGCATGTCCTGATTCCTGCATTCTACATGGGACAACTGCATGTCCTGATTCCTGCATTCTACATGGGACAACTGCATGTCCTGATTCCTGCATTCTACATGGGACAACTGCATGTCCTGATTCTGCATTCTACATGGGACAACTGCATGTCCTGATTCTGCATTCTACATGGGACAACTGCATGTCCTGATTCTGCATTCTACATGGGACAGAGCTGCATCCTGATCCTGCCTGCATAATGACATTTCTACATGGGACAGAGCTGCATCCTGATCCTGCCTGCATAATGACGTTTCTACATGGGACAGAGCTGCATCCTGATCCTGCCTGCATAATGACATTTCTACATGGGACAGAGCTGCATCCTGATCCTGCCTGCATAATGACGTTTCTACATGGGACAGAACTGCATCTTGATCCTGCCTGCACAATGACTTTGGGCTGAACCGCAAACTACCGGTTTACCGCCAGCACTAACATTCGGATGAACTACAATCATCTATCCTTCAACTGACAAGAACTATGAAGTCTGAGGATTTACGACCCTTTCGACCTAATCTACACTGCAAACTCAATTGCCAGAGGAAGACTGCCTATGGCTACTCGCCAGGATACAGACAACTACAGCGGATCTTTGGATTTACTACCCGCAAGATCTTCAAGCACCAGTCACGCCATACATCTCCAACAACAAGTCTACGACAGCTACAAGCTCGTCTCTAGAGAGGAGTTATGACACTGCTACAAGCATCCTGGGCAACAACTGATTCCTGTCGGCGGTCTCCTGTTTTCTTTCTTTTTAAAGATGCCAATATGTTCGAGCTAACTCGATCATGCAATGCAAGTCAGCTATTTTAGCAGGTCACATTAGGTTAACGACTTTGCTTATGTTTAAATTATTTCCAAAACTGCTAGATATGCTGTGCTTGCACCTTACATGTATGTAATACATGCATTTTTATTCATATGTGTGTATAAACTAAGTTTAATATAAAACTGCATACATTTATCAAATAAATTAGACTCAACCAGCAGCTCGACGTCTCACTAGCTCCCCTAGGGTAGAGCTCATCACCCCGACGCAAGGTTCCTAAATGTGCAGGCTCTGCCGCCATGGCTATGCCCTGTACAATGTGGAACATTCGTCATCTCACCTTGTAGAATGGTGTGCGACTAAAATAGCGTTACGCTTGCGACTAATACATCACTTTACGCTTGCGACACCCGCCAAGCGTAGTAATATGGAAAAGACGCTGCAATAGTGAGTCTTCCATGTGATGATAATAATAAGATGATAAGCCAACTCAACTCATAAATTTTCAATCACTAACCTTAAAACATTGTTTCCAGATTCACCCTTCGCAACAGTCAGCTAATGAACGGCACATCAATGGCGGCGCCTCACGTGGCTGGCGTTGTATCAGCCCTAGTTTCCGGGTTGAAGCAAAATAACCTGCCCTACTCGCCCTACTCATTGAAACGGGCGCTAGAGAACTCTGCTAGTCATTTGAGCCACGTCGAGCCTTGGGCGCAGGGCGCAGGGCTGGTTAACGTAGAAAAGGTAGGTTATCATACATCTCATACTAAATCACGATCAGCTGACTGTATTCACAATGGGAAGTAAAAAATACGTCCCTGAATTTTTTATTGTATGGGAAGTTATTCAGTTTCTTTGTAGACCAATCATATAGTTTCTTGAGCCAATCAAGGTTTTTTCCTGGTCCAATTTAGTCTTTTTTTTCACCTTTCGCTTTGGGTGTAATTTATTTACCGGCAACTCACGGAGTAGTATCGACACTACAGCCCTAGTTTCCGGTTTGAAGCAGAATAACCTGCCCTACTCGCTCTACTCATTGAAAAGGGCGCTGGAGAACTCTGCTAGTCATTTGAGCCACGTCGAGCCTTGGGTGCAGGGCGCAGGGCTGGTTAATGTAGAAAAGGAGGGTTTTCATATTTTTTATAGCGTTTCCTGAACCAATCACGTCTTTTCGTGGACCAATTTGGTCTTTTCTTTCATCTTTCGCTTCGGGTATAACTTTATTTACCAACATCTCACGTGGTCGTAGTAGTATCAGCCCTAGTTTCCGGGTTGAAGCAGAATAACCTGCCCTACTCGCCCTACTCATTGAAACGGGCGCTGGAGAACTCTGCTAGTCATTTGAGCCACGTCGAGCCTTGGGCGCAGGGCGCAGGGCTGGTTAACGTGGAAAAGGTAAGGCTCGCGTGTTTTTTGGACCAATTATGTCTTTACTTGAAGCAATCATGTGTTTTCTTAAACCAATCATGTCCATTCTTTGACAATTCATGTCTTTACTTGAACAAATCATGTCTTTTCTTAAACCAATCATGTCCATTCTTTGACCAATCCTGTCTTTACTTGAACCAATCATGTCTATTCTTATACCAATCATGTCCATTCTTTGACAAATCATGGCTTTACTTGAACTAATCTTGTCTATTCTTAAACCAATCATGTCTTTCTTGAACCAATCGTGTTTTAACGCCCACCAATTCTGTCTTGACTTTGCTGATTCATGTTTATCTACCACTTCTTATTTTTCACAGTGGAAAACCGAGTGTTCTAACGACCCGATGAGCCCTGCTTTCTGCGACTGATTTCATAATTTCGTTTATTTACTTACTTATTATATGTGTGTTATTGATTGGTTTCGAGTCATCATATGTTTTCTTTGAGAAATCATATTATGTTCGACCGACATAATACTGTAATTTTGTCCCAGGCTTACGATCTCCTATCAACGTACCACAATGAGCCGGAGCGCGACGTGACGTTCCAAATCCAGTGCGGCACCAGCCAGGGCAAGGGAGTGTTGCTGCGACCCAAATACGACGATGTACCCAAAGATATCGGCATCACTGTGGAACCACAGTTTTTGCAGAACCATAATGATAGAGAAAGTAAGTTATTTCTACGATAGTATTGGATAGTTTTCTCGGCAATCCATACGATTATAAGATAGGTTCTTAGATAAGGCTCTTTAGGCGCCAAGCAAATACCTACTATTTTGCATTTTGTTTATAGTTTAATTTACATTTATAGTTCAACAACTTTATACGCGACCGTCCCGCGGCGTACAGACGGTTGCAGGGGCGGGGTAGCACTTCATTCCCTTCCCTGTTACACCTCCCTTGGGACGGTCGCACACGAACTTGCCAAACAATATCGTGTTTTTACAAAATTTTACGGCTAAGGTTCATATTACATAATAGCCGGTTTATTGTCTGCAAATCGTCTTTATACGTCCATGGTTTTATATAAGTAATAGTTTTAATTTCTTTAGTTATTATTATTACTAAGTCTGTTGATTTTGTGTAAACAAGCCCTCTCACCTATTGCAATACCCTACAGCCCTACTGTATAAAGGGTTTCATGTGCTGGAAATTATGTATTACCTAACACCTTATGTACCATATGATTGGCAATAAAGTATATGAATATGAATATGAATCTACTATCGTTAACAACAGGCACAGGTAGTATTTCGTACATTTTAAAAGAAATATTTTCGTTAGCCTGACTTCTTGTTTGTAGAATCATTGGAGGAAATTCAAGTTCCTTACATCCAGCCTTCCTGTTCCTTAGACCTTCCGTGTGAGTTGTTGCAAATATGAATAAGCAGTAGTTCGATGTTAATAGCATTTAGGGCGATTGGAGTAATAATGAAATGTCGATATTTGGCAAGTCCCACCAAATTGACTTTATTACAGTTACAATGTATTTGCTACTAAAAACTTCTGTGGCATTTTAGTCAAAATAAGAAGATATTACTTGAAAACGTTTCTTCCGTACACTGCACATAAGCCGTAGTTTTCGGTAGCCAATAAAAAATCTGAAAGCCCTACGAATCGCTCGTCACAATCTCCTGCCCCGAACATTTACAACATGAGTTATGTAGCCGCCCTCTTGCAGATAAGGAGGTGATATCGCGCAAGATCGACTTTGGTGTGCGACTGGCGTTATCTTGCAACGCCACTTGGGTATCAGCGCCGGCGCATTTGGATATGATGAACGCTAGCAGGCCTATCTCTGTGAGGATTGATACTACTGGCTTGAGCCCTGGAGCACATTTTACTAGGTAAGTTTGAAAACTGTCATATTTCACTAGACATAAGTTTGGAGGTGATATCGCGCAAGATCCAGTTTGGGGTGCGACTGGCGTTATCTTGCAACGCCACTTGGGTGTCTGCACCGGCGCATTTGGATATGATGAACGCTAGCAGGCCTATCTCTGTGAGGATTGATACTACTGGCTTGAGCCCTGGAGCACATTTTACTAGGTAAGTTTTAGAACTGTAATATTTCACTAAAAATAAGTAAGGAGGTGATATCGCGCAAGATCGACTTTGGCGTGCGACTGGCGTTATCTTGCAACGCTACTTGGGTATCAGCGCCGGCGCATTTGGACCTATCTCTGTGAGGATTGACACTACTGGCTTGAGCCCTGGAGCACATTTCACCAGGTTTGTTCCTAGACTGATACTATGTTCCTAGGCTGTAATACTTGACTAGGTTAGTATGCAGTAATGCTACTGGGTATCAGCGCCGGCACATCTGGATATGATGAACGCGAGCAGGCCTATCTCTGTGAGGATTGATACTACTGGGTTGAGCCCTGGAGCACATTTCACCATGTATGTTCCTAGGCTGTAAATACTTGACTAGGTTAGTATCCTGCAGTGCTATCTGGGTGTCAACACTGGCGCATTTGGATATGATGAATGCGAGTAGACCTATATCTGTGAGGATTGATACTACTGGCTTGAGCCCTGGAGCACATTTCACCAGGTATATTTCTAGGCTAATACTTGACTAGGTTAGTATGCTGCAGTGTCTGCACCGGCGCATTTGGATATGATGAATGCTAGCAGGCCTATATCTGTGAGGATTGACACTACTGGCTTGAGCCCTGGAGCACATTTCACCAGGTATGTTCCTAGGCTGTAATACTTGACTAGGTTAGTATCCTGCAACGCTACTGGGTGTCTGCGCCGGCGCATCTGGATATGATGAACGCTAGCAGGCCTATCTCTGTGAAGATTGACACTACTGGCTTGAGCCCTGGAGCACATTTCACCAGGTAAGTTTTTAGGATATAATAAATACTTGACTAGGTTAGTATGCTGCAATGCTACTGGGTATCACCGGCGCATTTGGATATGATGAACGCTAGCAGGCCTATCTCTGTGAGGATTGATACTACTGGCTTGAGCCCTGGAGCACATTTCACCAGGTATGTTCCTAGGCTGTAATACTTGACTAGGTTAGTATGCTGCAATGCTACTGGGTATCAGAGCCGGCGCATTTGGATATGATGAACGCTAGCAGGCCTATCTCTGTGAGGATTGACACTACTGGCTTGAGCCCTGGAGCACATTTCACCAGGTATGTTCCTGTAATACTTCAATAGGTTAGTATGCTGCAATGCTGTTGGGTGTCAAAGCCGGCACATCTGGATATGATGAAAGCTAGCAGACCTATCTCTGTGAGGATTGATACTACTGGCTTGAGCCCTGGAGCACATTTCACCAGGTACAAAATATTTTGATAGACGGTAGCTATTTTAGATCCTTTTGTATTTCAGTCTGATATTCTATTCTATTGTTATGTGAAAAAGAATGTTAGAACAAATTATGATTAATATTACGACCATAACAAGGGACATCTTAAAAGAGGCCTAATTTTATTGCACTCCTCAGTAGCATTTAGCTTGTTGCTGTTCTTATAAATTGAAAATGAGAAAATTGAAAAAATCATTAGCGACCGCCGGGACTTGAACCTGGGACCGTGAGGTATCGTCCCGTTGTTGCTGTTGTATACAAAAGAAATCATAAGACATTATTTTCTGTCCCCAGTATAAATGCATTCGACGTGAACTGCGTATCCAAAGGCCCAGTGTTCCGTATCCCTATTACCGTATTGCGACCGGAACCATTACAACTGTCCGCACCCGGCTGCCCGCTGATAAAGGAAGAAAACGTGCTCTTCAAACCTGCCACTATCAAGAGACATTTCGTCATTGGTAAGTAATTTCATTATTATATAAAGCAAAAACACAGCTATTTAAATATACTGTGTTTTGTGCTTGCATAAATATGGCTACCCTATGACTAGCAGCTAAAGTAAAATAAACAGTGCATGGGATGGAATATAACTTGTGACTGCTAAGATTTGCAAAGATTTTCGGGTGGTCAGCCAACAATAATAATGATTATTATTTGTTGGTCTTTTGTCAGATGTTTGACTGAATAGGTGCATCCACACGTCCACACCAAGCGAGGCTGCTCGCTGCCTCACTGCACTACGCTAGTGCGAGGCGCGTTTGAGGCGCGTTGATTTTGGCTCGGCCCGCGCGCGTTCTTCCGAGCATGACCTTGCGTTCGCTTGGTGTGGAGGCGCCTGTTGAAGAACATAATGAGATGTGTGGTTGTGGTTGAATGGCTTAGTTTCATTAAGGGCACTGGCTATGCGAGTGATCGTCGATTCAACCTGATTTATAAGCAACACAATTTTTAATTTTAGCTCCTCCCGAAGCTACGTGGGGCGTGCTCAAGATGACGACAGAAGACAAAGAGAAATCCGGAAGGTTCCTCGTGCACACGATGCAGATACTACCCCGTAAAAGTTGTCGGTGCCACGAGACGCAGAAACTTATAAATGTGAACGCTGAGGCGCCCACGCTACTGCCCTTCCAGTTACAAGTAGGTTCATAAAGGTTTTTAGAAAAATTATAAATGGCGGCAGGAGCGTAGGTCATTCTTTCTGACTCGCACTAAGGCTCTTAAATACACCAGGGCGTTCATGCTTTCTCCCTCCCAGTTAGGGAACCGCCGCCATTTATAATCGGTTTCTTCTTTGAATCAGGTAGTAGACCGAATAGAAGACGCTAGATAAAAGATGAGGTCTAAATGCAAATGGCAATCGGTCGCATTGTGGCCAATTTGGTAATCGATCCAGTTCTCAAACCGTCCAGTTCGAAAATGATCCAGTCTTTATAATCAAAAACGATGTGTGTCTAGCGGAGGACATGATGATGACGATGATGATTGCGAACTGTAGCGTTTGCGAACTGGGCTGTTTAGTTGATGCGCAGGGCAATTTGCGAATTGGATACAACCTTATTTTCAGCTTTTGGCATATTGCAAAAATACGTTGTATAAGTACATGTCGTTGGTTCTTAGCTTATCTTTGAGAAAATGCTTCCTATCATAGGAGCTGCTTTTTAATTGACTAATCTATTTCTGTTCCCACAGGGCGGCGTACCATTAGAAGTAGTGATAGCAAAGTACTGGGCGAACATAGGCGACATACAAGTGAACTACAGTATAGAGTTCCACGGGCTGAAGCCGGACTTCGGCAAGAGCCTAGTGATGGGGGCGGCGGAGGGGGTGAAGGGGGTGCTGCTCTCCTCATTGAGGCTGCAGGATGTGCAGCCCGCAGCGCAGCTTAAATACACAGAGCCTGTCGTCAGGTCAGTCATACATGCATACGAGTCAATCATACATACGTAATGTAAGGACATCGCAACATACATACAGACACAGACACAGACACATTGACACATTGACACTTGTGAAGTACAGTATAGAGTTCCACGGGCTGAAGCCGGACTTCGGCAAGAGCCTAGTGATGGGGGCGGCGGAGGGGGTGAAGGGGGTGCTGCTCTCCTCATTGAGGCTGCAGGATGTGCAGCCCGCAGCGCAGCTTAAATACACAGAGCCTGTCGTCAGGTCAGTCATACATGCATACGAGTCAATCATACATACGTAATGTAAGGACATCGCAACATACATACAGACACAGACACATTGACACATTGACACATTGACACATTGACACATTGACACATTGACACATTGACACTTGTGAAGTACAGTATAGAGTTCCACGGGCTGAAGCCGGACTTCGGCAAGAGCCTAGTGATGGGGGCGGCGGAGGGTGAAGGGTGCTGCTCTCCTCATTGAGGCTGCAGGATGTGCAGCCCGCAGCGCAGCTTAAATACACAGAGCCTGTCGTCAGGTCAGTCATACATGCATACGAGTCAATCATACATACGTAATGTAAGGACATCGCAACATACATACAGACACAGACACATTGACACATTGACACATTGACACATTGACACATTGACACATTGACACTTGTGAAGTACAGTATAGAGTTCCACGGGCTGAAGCCGGACTTCGGCAAGAGCCTAGTGATGGGGCGGAGGGGGTGAAGGGGTGCTGCTCTCTCATTTAGGCTGCAGGATGTGCAGCCCGCAGCGCAGCTTAAATACACAGAGCCTGTCGTCAGGTCAGTCATACATGCATACGAGTCAATCATACATACGTAATGTAAGGACATCGCAACATACATACAGACACAGACACAGACACATTGACACATTGACACATTGACACTTGTGAAGTACAGTATAGAGTTCCACGGGCTGAAGCCGGACTTCGGCAAGAGCCTAGTGATGGGGGCGGCGGAGGGGGTGAAGGGGGTGCTGCTCTCCTCATTGAGGCTGCAGGATGTGCAGCCCGCAGCGCAGCTTAAATACACAGAGCCTGTCGTCAGGTCAGTCATACATGCATACGAGTCAATCATACATACGTAATGTAAGGACATCGCAACATACATACAGACACAGACACAGTCACATTGACACATTGACACATTGACACATTGACACATTGACACATTGACACATTGACACATTGACACATTGACACATTGACACATTGACACATTGACACATTGACACATTGACACATTGACACATTGACACATTGACACATTGACACATTGACACATTGACACATTGACACATTGACACATTGACACATTGACACATTGACACATTGACACATTGACACATTGACACATTGACACATTGACACTTGTGAAGTACAGTATAGAGTTCCACGGGCTGAAGCCGGACTTCGGCAAGAGCCTTGTGTTGGGGGCGGCGGTGGGGGTGATGGGGGTGCTGCTCTCCTCATTGAGGCTGCAGGATGTGCAGCCCGCAGCGCAGCTTAAATACACAGAGCCTGTCGTCAGGTCAGTCATACATGCATACGAGTCAATCATACATACGTAATGTAAGGACATCGCAACATACATACAGACACAGACACATTGACACATTGACACATTGACACATTGACACATTGACACATTGACACATTGACACATTGACACTTGTGAAGTACAGTATAGAGTTCCACGGGCTGAAGCCGGACTTCGGCAAGAGCCTAGTGATGGGGGCGGCGGAGGGTGAAGGGGTGCTGCTCTCCTCATTGAGGCTGCAGGATGTGCAGCCCGCAGCGCAGCTTAAATACACAGAGCCTGTCGTCAGGTCAGTCATACATGCATACGAGTCAATCATACATACGTAATGTAAGGACATCGCAACATACATACAGACACAGACACAGACACATTGACACATTGACACTTGTGAAGTACAGTATAGAGTTCCACGGGCTGAAGCCGGACTTCGGCAAGAGCCTAGTGATGGGGGCGGCGGAGGGTGAAGGGGTGCTGCTCTCTCATTGAGGCTGCAGGATGTGCAGCCCGCAGCGCAGCTTAAATACACAGAGCCTGTCGTCAGGTCAGTCATACATGCATACGAGTCAATCATACATACGTAATGTAAGGACATCGCAACATACATACAGACACAGACACATTGACACATTGACACATTGACACATTGACACATTGACACTTGTGAAGTACAGTATAGAGTTCCACGGGCTGAAGCCGGACTTCGGCAAGAGCCTAGTGATGGGGGCGGCGGAGGGGTGAAGGGGTGCTGCTCTCCTCATTGAGGCTGCAGGATGTGCAGCCCGCAGCGCAGCTTAAATACACAGAGCCTGTCGTCAGGTCAGTCATACATGCATACGAGTCAATCATACATACGTAATGTAAGGACATCGCAACATACATACAGACACAGACACATTGACACATTGACACATTGACACATTGACACATTGACACATTGACACATTGACACATTGACACTTGTGAAGTACAGTATAGAGTTCCACGGGCTGAAGCCGGACTTCGGCAAGAGCCTAGTGATGGGGGCGGCGGAGGTGAAGGGGTGCTGCTCTCTCATTGAGGCTGCAGGATGTGCAGCCCGCAGCGCAGCTTAAATACACAGAGCCTGTCGTCAGGTCAGTCATACATGCATACGAGTCAATCATACATACGTAATGTAAGGACATCGCAACATACATACAGACACAGACACATTGACACATTGACACATTGACACATTGACACATTGACACTTGTGAAGTACAGTATAGAGTTCCACGGGCTGAAGCCGGACTTCGGCAAGAGCCTAGTGATGGGGGCGGCGGAGGGGGTGAAGGGGTGCTGCTCTCTCATTGAGGCTGCAGGATGTGCAGCCCGCAGCGCAGCTTAAATACACAGACCCTGTCGTCAGGTCAGTCATACATGCATACGAGTCAATCATACATACGTAATGTAAGGACATCGCAACATACATACAGACACAGACACATTGACACATTGACACATTGACACATTGACACATTGACACATTGACACATTGACACTTGTGAAGTACAGTATAGAGTTCCACGGGCTGAAGCCGGACTTCGGCAAGAGCCTAGTGATGGGGGCGGCGGAGGGGTGACGGGGGTGCTGCTCTCCTCATTGAGGCTGCAGGATGTGCAGCCCGCAGCGCAGCTTAAATACACAGAGCCTGTCGTCAGGTCAGTCATACATGCATACGAGTCAATCATACATACGTAATGTAAGGACATCGCAACATACATACAGACACAGACACATTGACACATTGACACATTGACACATTGACACATTGACACATTGACACTTGTGAAGTACAGTATAGAGTTCCACGGGCTGAAGCCGGACTTCGGCAAGAGCCTAGTGATGGGGCGGCGGAGGGGTGAAGGGGTGCTGCTCTCCTCATTGAGGCTGCAGGATGTGCAGCCCGCAGCGCAGCTTAAATACACAGAGCCTGTCGTCAGGTCAGTCATACATGCATACGAGTCAATCATACATACGTAATGTAAGGACATCGCAACATACATACAGACACAGACACAGACACATTGACACATTGACACATTGACACATTGACACTTGTGAAGTACAGTATAGAGTTCCACGGGCTGAAGCCGGACTTCGGCAAGAGCCTAGTGATGGGGGCGGCGGAGGGTGAAGGGGGTGCTGCTCTCCTCATTGAGGCTGCAGGATGTGCAGCCCGCAGCGCAGCTTAAATACACAGAGCCTGTCGTCAGGTCAGTCATACATGCATACGAGTCAATCATACATACGTAATGTAAGGACATCGCAACATACATACAGACACAGACACATTGACACATTGACACATTGACACATTGACACATTGACACTTGTGAAGTACAGTATAGAGTTCCACGGGCTGAAGCCGGACTTCGGCAAGAGCCTAGTGATGGGGGCGGCGGAGGGGGTGAAGGGGGTGCTGCTCTCCTCATTGAGGCTGCAGGATGTGCAGCCCGCAGCGCAGCTTAAATACACAGAGCCTGTCGTCAGGTCAGTCATACATGCATACGAGTCAATCATACATACGTAATGTAAGGACATCGCAACATACATACAGACACAGACACAGACACATTGACACATTGACACATTGACACATTGACACATTGACACATTGACACATTGACACTTGTGAAGTACAGTATAGAGTTCCACGGGCTGAAGCCGGACTTCGGCAAGAGCCTAGTG
The DNA here is from genome assembly GCA_024500475.1 of Phthorimaea operculella. Lineage (NCBI taxonomy): Eukaryota > Metazoa > Arthropoda > Insecta > Lepidoptera > Gelechiidae > Phthorimaea > Phthorimaea operculella. Next base: position 5,323,293 of record JANFCV010000011.1, read on the forward strand.
ATGGGGGCGGCGGAGGGGGTGAAGGGGGTGCTGCTCTCCTCATTGAGGCTGCAGGATGTGCAGCCCGCAGCGCAGCTTAAATACACAGAGCCTGTCGTCAGGTCAGTCATACATGCATACGAGTCAATCATACATACGTAATGTAAGGACATCGCAACATACATACAGACACAGACACATTGACACATTGACACATTGACACATTGACACATTGACACTTGTGAAGTACAGTATAGAGTTCCACGGGCTGAAGCCGGACTTCGGCAAGAGCCTAGTGATGGGGCGGCGGAGGGGTGAAGGGGTGCTGCTCTCCTCATTGAGGCTGCAGGATGTGCAGCCCGCAGCGCAGCTTAAATACACAGAGCCTGTCGTCAGGTCAGTCATACATGCATACGAGTCAATCATACATACGTAATGTAAGGACATCGCAACATACATACAGACACAGACACATTGACACATTGACACATTGACACATTGACACATTGACACTTGTGAAGTACAGTATAGAGTTCCACGGGCTGAAGCCGGACTTCGGCAAGAGCCTAGTGATGGGGCGGCGGAGGGGTGAAGGGGTGCTGCTCTCCTCATTGAGGCTGCAGGATGTGCAGCCCGCAGCGCAGCTTAAATACACAGAGCCTGTCGTCAGGTCAGTCATACATGCATACGAGTCAATCATACATACGTAATGTAAGGACATCGCAACATACATACAGACACAGACACATTGACACATTGACACATTGACACATTGACACATTGACACATTGACACTTGTGAAGTACAGTATAGAGTTCCACGGGCTGAAGCCGGACTTCGGCAAGAGCCTAGTGATGGGGCGGCGGAGGGGTGAAGGGGTGCTGCTCTCCTCATTGAGGCTGCAGGATGTGCAGCCCGCAGCGCAGCTTAAATACACAGAGCCTGTCGTCAGGTCAGTCATACATGCATACGAGTCAATCATACATACGTAATGTAAGGACATCGCAACATACATACAGACACAGACACAGACACATTGACACATTGACACATTGACACATTGACACATTGACACATTGACACATTGACACTTGTGAAGTACAGTATAGAGTTCCACGGGCTGAAGCCGGACTTCGGCAAGAGCCTAGTGATGGGGGCGGCGGAGGGGTGAAGGGGTGCTGCTCTCCTCATTGAGGCTGCAGGATGTGCAGCCCGCAGCGCAGCTTAAATACACAGAGCCTGTCGTCAGGTCAGTCATACATGCATACGAGTCAATCATACATACGTAATGTAAGGACATCGCAACATACATACAGACACAGACACAGACACATTGACACATTGACACATTGACACATTGACACATTGACACATTGACACATTGACACTTGTGAAGTACAGTATAGAGTTCCACGGGCTGAAGCCGGACTTCGGCAAGAGCCTAGTGATGGGGGCGGCGGAGGGGTGAAGGGGTGCTGCTCTCTCATTGAGGCTGCAGGATGTGCAGCCCGCAGCGCAGCTTAAATACACAGAGCCTGTCGTCAGGTCAGTCATACATGCATACGAGTCAATCATACATACGTAATGTAAGGACATCGCAACATACATACAGACACAGACACAGACACATTGACACATTGACACTTGTGAAGTACAGTATAGAGTTCCACGGGCTGAAGCCGGACTTCGGCAAGAGCCTAGTGATGGGGGCGGCGGAGGGGTGAAGGGGTGCTGCTCTCCTCATTGAGGCTGCAGGATGTGCAGCCCGCAGCGCAGCTTAAATACACAGAGCCTGTCGTCAGGTCAGTCATACATGCATACGAGTCAATCATACATACGTAATGTAAGGACATCGCAACATACATACAGACACAGACACATTGACACATTGACACATTGACACATTGACACATTGACACTTGTGAAGTACAGTATAGAGTTCCACGGGCTGAAGCCGGACTTCGGCAAGAGCCTAGTGATGGGGCGGCGGAGGGGGTGAAGGGGTGCTGCTCTCTCATTGAGGCTGCAGGATGTGCAGCCCGCAGCGCAGCTTAATACACAGAGCCTGTCGTCAGGTCAGTCATACATGCATACGAGTCAATCATACATACGTAATGTAAGGACATCGCAACATACATACAGACACAGACACAGACACATTGACACATTGACACATTGACACATTGACACATTGACACATTGACACATTGACACTTGTGAAGTACAGTATAGAGTTCCACGGGCTGAAGCCGGACTTCGGCAAGAGCCTAGTGATGGGGGCGGCGGAGGGGGTGAAGGGGGTGCTGCTCTCCTCATTGAGGCTGCAGGATGTGCAACCCGCAGCGCAGCTTAAATACACAGAGCCTGTCGTCAGGTCAGTCATACATGCATACGAGTCAATCACTCATACGTAATGTAAGGACATCGCAACATACAGACAGACACAGACACATTGACACATTGACACATTGACACATTGACACATTGACACATTGACACATTGACACTTGTGAAGTACAGTATAGAGTTCCACGGGCTGAAGCCGGACTTCGGCAAGGGGGTGAAGGGGGTGCTGCTCTCCTCATTGAGGCTGCAGGATGTGCAACCCGCAGCGCAGCTTAAATACACAGAGCCTGTCGTCAGGTCAGTCATACATGCATACGAGTCAATTATACATACGTACATACATCTCAGCACGCCACATCTCAGCACGACATACATCTCAGCACGCCACACATACTTCAGCCCCCGAGGGGGCTACATACATCTCAGCACGCCACACATACTTCAGCCCCCAAAGGGGGCTACATACATCTCAGCACGCCACACATACTTCAGCCCCCGAAGGGGGCTACATACATCTCAGCACGCCTCACACTTCAGCCCCGAAGGGGCTACATACATCTCAGTACGCCACACATACTTCAGCCCCTCGGGGGCTACATACATCTCAGCACGCCTCACATACTTCAGCCCCCGAAGGGGGCTACATACATCTCAGCACGCCTCACATACTTCAGACCCTGAAGGGGGCTATATAATCTCAGCACGCCACACATACTTCAGCCCTCGGGGCTACATACATCTCAGCACGCTCACATACTTCAGCCCCCGAAGGGGGCTACATACATCTCAGCACGCCACACATACTTCAGCCCCCGAAGGGGGCTACATACATCTCAGCACGCCACACATACTTCAGCCCCTCGGGGGCTACATACATCTCAGCACGCCTCACATACTTCAGACCCCGAAGGGGGCTACATACATCTCAGCACGCCACACATACTTCAGCCCCTCGGGGGCTACATACATCAGCACGCCTCACATACTTCAGCCCCCGAAGGGGCTACATACATCTCAGCACGCCACACATACTTCAGCCCTCGGGGCTACATACATCTCAGCACGCCTCACATACTTCAGCCCCGAAGGGGCTACATCTCAGCACGCCTCATACTTCAGCCCCGAAGGGGGCTACATACATCTCAGCACGCCACACATACTTCAGCCCCGAAGGGGCTACATACATCTCAGCACGCCACACATACTTCAGCCCCGAAGGGGCTACATACATCTCAGCACGCCACACATACTTCAGCCCCTCGGGGCTACATACATCTCAGCACGCCTCACATACTTCAGCCCCGAAGGGGCTACATACATCTCAGCACGCCACACATACTTCAGCCCTCGGGGCTACATACATCTCAGCACGCCTCACATACTTCAGCCCCGAAGGGGGCTACATCCCTCTCAGCACGCCACACAAACTTCAGCCCCGAAGGGGCTACATACATCTCAGCACGCCACACATACTTCAGCCCCTCGGGGGCTACATACATCTCAGCACGCCTCACATACTTCAGCCCCCGAAGGGGCTACATACATCTCAGCACGCCACACATACTTCAGCCCCTCGGGGGCTACATACATCTCAGCACGCCTCACATACTTCAGCCCCGAAGGGGGCTACATACATCTCAGCACGCCTCACATACTTCAGACCCCGAAGGGGGCTATATAATCTCAGCACGCCACACATACTTCAGCCCCTCGGGGGCTACATACATCTCAGCACGCCTCACATACTTCAGCCCCCGAAGGGGGCTACATACTCAGCACGCCACACATACTTCAGCCCCGAAGGGGCTACATACAACTCAGCACGCCACACATACTTCAGCCCTCGGGGCTACATACATCTCAGCACGCCTCACATACTTCAGCCCCGAAGGGGGCTACATACATCTCAGCACGCCACACATACTTCAGCCCCGAAGGGGCTACATACATCTCAGCACGCCACACATACTTCAGCCCTCGGGGCTACATACATCTCAGCACGCCTCACATACTTCAGACCCCGAAGGCTACATACATCTCAGCACGCCACACATACTTCAGCCCTCGGGGCTACATACATCTCAGCACGCCTCACATACTTCAGCCCCGAAGGGGGCTACATACATCTCAGCACGCCACACATACTTCAGCCCCTCGGGGGCTACATACATCTCAGCACGCCTCACATACTTCAGCCCCGAAGGGGCTACATACATCTCAGCACGCCTCACATACTTCAGCCCCCGAAGGGGCTACATACATCTCAGCACGCCACACATACTTCAGCCCCGAAGGGGCTACATACATCTCAGCACGCCACACATACTTCAGCCCCGAAGGGGCTACATACATCTCAGCACGCCACACATACTTCAGCCCCTCGGGGCTACATACATCTCAGCACGCCTCACATACTTCCAGCCCCGAAGGGGGCTACATACATCTCAGCACGCCACACATACTTCAGCCCCTCGGGGGCTACATACATCTCAGCACGCCTCACATACTTCAGCCCCCGAAGGGGCTACATACATCTCAGCACGCCACACAAACTTCAGCCCCGAAGGGGCTACATACATCTCAGCACGCCACACATACTTCAGCCCCTCGGGGCTACATACATCTCAGCACGCCTCACATACTTCAGCCCCGAAGGGGCTACATACATCTCAGCACGCCACACATACTTCAGCCCCTCGGGGCTACATACATCTCAGCACGCCTCACATACTTCAGCCCCGAAGGGGCTACATACATCTCAGCACGCCTCACATACTTCAGACCCCGAAGGGGCTATATAATCTCAGCACGCCACACATACTTCAGCCCTCGGGGCTACATACATCTCAGCACGCCTCACATACTTCAGCCCCGAAGGCTACATACATCTCAGCACGCCACACATACTTCAGCCCTCGGGGCTACATACATCTCAGCACGCCTCACATACTTCAGACCCCGAAGGGGGCTACATACATCTCAGCACGCCACACATACTTCAGCCCCTCGGGGGCTACATACATCTCAGCACGCCTCACATACTTCAGCCCCGAAGGGGCTACATACATCTCAGCACGCCACACATACTTCAGCCCCTCGGGGCTACATACATCTCAGCACGCCTCACATACTTCAGCCCCGAAGGCTACATACATCTCAGCACGCCACACAAACTTCAGCCCCGAAGGGGCTACATACATCTCAGCACGCCACACATACTTCAGCCCCTCGGGGCTACATACATCTCAGCACGCCTCACATACTTCAGCCCCGAAGGGGCTACATACATCTCAGCACGCCTCACATACTTCAGCCCCGAAGGCTACATACATCTCAGCACGCCACACATACTTCAGCCCCCGCGGGGGCTACATACATCTCAGCACGCCATACATACTTCAGCCCCGAAGGGGCTACATACATCTCAGCACGCCACACATACTTCAGCCCCTCGGGGCTACATACATCTCAGCACGCCTCACATACTTCAGCCCCGAAGGGGCTACATACATCTCAGCACGCCACACATACTTCAGCCCCTCGGGGCTACATACATCTCAGCACGCCTCACATACTTCAGCCCCCGAAGGGGCTACATACATCTCAGCACGCCACACAAACTTCAGCCCCGAAGGCTACATATCTCAGCACGCCACACATACTTCAGCCCTCGGGGCTACATACATCTCAGCACGCCTCACATACTTCAGCCCCCGAAGGGGGCTACATACATCTCAGCACGCCACACAAACTTCAGCCCCCGAAGGGGGCTACATACATCTCAGCACGCCACACATACTTCAGCCCCTCGGGGGCTACATACATCTCAGCACGCCTCACATACTTCAGCCCCCGAAGGGGGCTACATACATCTCAGCACGCCTCACATACTTCAGCCCCCGAAGGGGGCTACATACATCTCAGCACGCCACACATACTTCAGCCCCAAAGGGGCTACATACATCTCAGCACGCCTCACATACTTCAGCCCCGAAGGGGCATACATCTCAGCACGCCACACATACTTCAGCCCTCGGGGCTACATACATCTCAGCACGCCTCACATACTTCAGACCCCGAAGGGGCTACATACATCTCAGCACGCCACACATACTTCAGCCCTCGGGGCTACATACATCTCAGCACGCCTCACATACTTCAGCCCCCGAAGGGGGCTACATACATCTCAGCACGCCACACAAACTTCAGCCCCGAAGGGGTCTACATACATCTCAGCACGCCACACATACTTCAGCCCCTCGGGGGCTACATACATCTCAGCACGCCTCACATACTTCAGCCCCCGAAGGGGGCTACATACATCTCAGCACGCCTCACATACTTCAGCCCCCGAAGGGGGCTACATACATCTCAGCACGCCACACATACTTCAGCCCCCGAAGGGGGCTACATACATCTCAGCACGCCACATACTTCAGCCCCCGAAGGGGGCTACATACATCTCAGCACGCCACACATACTTCAGCCCCCTCGGGGGCTACATACATCTCAGCACGCCTCACATACTTCAGCCCCCGAAGGGGGCTACATACATCTCAGCACGCCACACATACTTCAGCCCCTCGGGGGCTACATACATCTCAGCACGCCTCACATACTTCAGACCCCGAAGGGGGCTACATACATCTCAGCACGCCACACATACTTCAGCCCCTCGGGGGCTACATACATCTCAGCACGCCTCACATACTTCAGCCCCCGAAGGGGGCTACATACATCTCAGCACGCCACACAAACTTCAGCCCCCGAAGGGGGCTACATACATCTTAGCACGCCTCACATACTTCAGACCCCGAAGGGGGCTACATACATCTTAGCACGCCTCACATACTTCAGACCCCGAAGGGGGCAACATACATTTTATCACGCCTCACATACTTCAGACACAGATAGATACAGAGACAGACAAACAGACGCAGGCACTTAGACACAGCCAAACTGAGGCGACACAGACACATAGATATTTACACAAATTATTTCAAACAAACACGTCTTTTCCCCCGCCTTCCCGATCTCTTTCTATTTCTCTTTCATTCACTAAATACAACACAATAAATAATACATCGTACTTATTGTTAAAGTATACATACCCACACATACGCAATCACTTAGATTTGTATGTCGTAAATAAGAAGCGATAGAGAGAGACGGAGGAGGGCGGGTATATGATGAATACCCAAAATAAAACTGAACAGAGAATTCCTCACGTCAGGAATGTCAGGATACAAAACCAACAGCGCATCGTGGGCGTATACTCGTCAAGTACCTGATTGACCCACCCAAAACATAAATGTGAAAGGCTGCCAAGTTCGATAATTTTTGGAATGCTTCGCCTATAAAAGAAGTGAGATCTAAATAAGTAAGTAAGGAAAGTAGATTCTTATTTCCAAACTGCGAAAAATCAAGTGTGCATTCCTGTAACTATTTTTAACTGAGGTCTGTGTATGGAACTTGGTACTTATTTAGATCTCACTTCTTTTATAGGCGAAGCATTCCAAAAATTATCGAACTTGGCAGCCTTTCACATTTATGTTTTGGTTGGGATTTCATTTATTTTTGTAAGGTTTATTATCTTTTTTTCTAATTATTAAGTTAGGTAAGGAAATATCTCATTTATACTTTACTTTGACTAAATAAAAACCTTCGTAACGAATTTTAGGTCGGTACGACGATTGGAAGATATAGATAAATTTTTTGTTTTAGTTCCTTAGGGGTATGAATTTACACCTTCATTATTTTTAAAACCAACTCACACTTGGCTATTTTCAGATTTTTTCCTTTACCTTGACCTAAAGACCTACCTCCATGCCAAATTTCAAGTCAATACGACCATTGGAAGCGGTCTAGGTTTTTGATGAGTGAGTGAGTGAGTGAGTCAGTGAGTGTATAGTAAAAATAGCGATTTTCAGACGTCAATATCTCAAGACCTACAATAGGTACATTAATGAAATTTTGTATTTTAGATAAGTAAGTAGATCTCGACAGATACTAGAAATTTCATATGCGTAGATAAAATAGATTTTGAGTTATAGGTGGGTCGAACTTGGCCCGAAATGGTTCGTGTAATATAACCCACGGCCGGTGTGTCGCTTTTTTTGCTCGAACTTGGCGGACACACTGCCGTGTGTCTAGATACTTAATGGATGGAATACTGCATGGTCAACTGCCGACTCCTGTCAGGATACTGCATCGTCACATGCTATCTCGAACCACTGCCATTGTAATGATAAACCACGGTTTACTCACCATCACGTAGTCAGCTTTTCCATCCTGGCTGTTTCGTCCTAGGAGGACTCGTCAGGCATGGTGTAACCATACGACAGCATTCACACCGCGCACCAATTACACCATGCACCGTTGAAGTCCTCTGCCAGCAGCCCTGTATGCCTACAAGGATAGACCACCAGCTATTGTCACCATTCTCGTACTATTTCTGCATTTCACCAACTTTCCGCATACCAGTAACCTTCCGAGGGTAAAACGATTACAAACACTTCATGATACCCTAAAATATTCCACTAGCCTTACGAAGCTAGGGCTCCACTATAGCCTGGAGGCCCAGGTTCCTCTAAATACACCAGGATCACCATGATTCTATCGGATTACGATCGTAAGTTCGCAAAGACACAACCCAAACCACACCTCAGCCGGAACTGCCACAATCTCCAGAAATATTCCATAGCCCATACGAATCTAGGGCTCCGCCATCGCCTGATGACCACAGATCGTCCAAAGACTCCAAGATCACGAAGATTTTAGCGGATTCAAACCTAACCTCAAAACACAACCCGATTCCCAAGCCCGATTCGCACCCAAACTGGAACTGTCAAAGTTGTTTACTCAGTTTGCCGCCTTAGTTCTGTTTCTTTATCACGAACGCAGCCAACAATGAACTGTAAGAACGAACTACACCACCTCTAAAGTCAATCCAGTCTATTTTGCCGTCTTTAGTCTACTGTGTGCCAATAAAGCGCACCGCCTATGTCGAATGTTGCCAGCGCTATGCGTTTCGTTTCTGCAAGCTATCGAACGGAAGGTAAATTAACAAAACGCAACTGTCAAACAATTTCACTAAATACCCAGAGATTGATCTCTCTCTCCGACATGTATAACATTTCTCCGCCTTTCCGATATATCTGTATGTCTTCCTTGTACATACTACTAACATTGTATTGTTCTTTATAGGCCCTCGGAGTCCAAGCTGAGTCCTCTGACAGCCCGCGACGTGATGCCGCCGAGCAGGCAGATCTACCAGCTCGTCAACACTTACAACTTCCACATCGCCAAGGCCACTGATGTAAGTAAAACTATGAATAAAGCCGAAGTTTGCGGGACTTCAAAATCCAACATAAAGTCACCCCGTCGCGAAGTCTGTGGAAGAGTTTTACCCTCAAGCGCTACTTGCGGGGAACGCGTAATTTTAGATCTATCGTCATTAATTATTTGCATGAAATGTCTTCCTTCAACCTTCCCTGGGCCACCTGGAAGACGCTGAATAGACTTCGGTCAGGTTAGGTGTCGGCAGGTGTAAGGAGCTAAGAAAGAGGTGAGGCTTCTCTCACGATGACATATGCGATTGCCTTACAGTCAATGCTACATCTAATGTCATGCCCTATCTGTCCTGCTGCGTGCACTCAAGAGGATCTATGCAAAGCCAACCAAAATGCCATTGACGTGGCCACTTTTTGGACACATAAACTGTAACCTAGGGTTCTCTGACATTGACCCAAAGAGAAGAAGAAGAATGCGACGATTAGAGCGGAAAATCTTTGAAACGGATATTCCGCGACTGAACTGATTCCGTCCGACACGAGTTTTTTAAAATGAAATAAATGCTATTTATTTTTCCCCAGGTATCACCAATAGTGTCGCTGTTGTGTGACATGTTGTATGAGTCTGAGTTCGAGGCACAGATGTGGATGATCTACAACTCCTGCAAACAACTCATGGCCGTCGGCGACGCCTATCCTTCCAAGGTACATATTTTTTTAAATTTAAAATGTGGCATCAGTAAATGTTTGTAGAAAAATGCAGCCGCATCTTTGTCACAAATTGTGTCTACATAGGTAACAAGCAGATGTATTAAAATCAAAAAACCCGACAGCGGTAATTAAAAAGTCGTATATTGCGAAAAAAACCGCCATCTTGAATTTATGAATTTTAGCTTTTTTAATGTAAGCAGTGTCACTCACGCTGCTGAGACGAATCTAACGACACCTCACATGTCAAGATCCGATCAGCCTTTGAGGCCTGTAGCGCGTGAAAAAGAATTTCTTGTCTACATACTTTATATACATACTCTGGATAATCATAACCCTCCTGAGGCACTCGGGTAAAATAGCGACTCCCATGTCACCAAAGAAGAACACAGCTCCTGACTGTTCGAGACGATGTATTTTTTGTATTATTATTATTATCATCAGCCTACGGTGTCCCACTGCTGGGCAAAGGCCTCCCCTTCCTTTTTCCACCTATCTCTATCCTTACTTAGCTCCCACCAGTCTTCACGATATGAGCTAAAATCGTCACTCCATCTTTTACGGGATCTACCCCTTCGACTATTCCCATCTTGAGGTATCCACTCTGTGAAGATCCTAGCCCACCGTTCTGGGTGCATCCGGCTGGGTGTTTGTTCCGGTGGGTATTTTTTGTAAAGTTTCGTAATTTTCTTGTAATATTGATTAATTATTTTCGCAGCCTCTTTTCGCTTGTTAAACAAATTAAATCCCACCTGAAACCTCCTCCTTTTACATTTTATTTTCTTTCCACAGTACTCAGTGAAGCTAGAAAAGGGCGATTACACACTGCGTCTAAACGTGCGTCATGAGAACAAGTCTTTGTTGGAGAAACTACAGGAGTTACCTGTCATTATACAACAGCGGTTGCCCACACCCATCAGTGTAGATGTCTACTGCTCGCAGCCACAGGTATGACAAAAAATCTTGCTATTGTTTAAACTGTTATTTAATTTGTAGTGTATTGATATATCGGCTTATACAGCCATGAAAAATATTGCCTCAGACACTGAATAAATTTCGCCAGTCAGCTAATTGATTCACTATGGGAGGTCCAAATTTTTGTTTCATATTTCGACCCATGTTCCATGGGGAAAGTGGTTCAGTTTCATTGACCTCCTTTCGGCTTGTTATACCCTTTCCGTTACTCCCGGTATATAGTGGCTGTAGGTCATGCTTTCTCACTCGCACTAAGGCTCTTATATACACTATGCGTTCATGATTTCTCCCTCCCATTCATGGAACCGCCGCGATTTATATTCCCTGTCTTTCGTAAAACAGGTAGACAGTAAGAAAGTTCGCTCGAGTAGCTATTTTAATACTACCTGGTTCAACATAGAATGGGACTATAAATGACTGCCGAAGGTCATGCTTTCTCACTCGCATCTTACATACACCAGGCGTTCATGCTTCTCGCCTCCCACTTACGGAACCGCTGCCATTTTAATTCCATTTTTTGTTGAACCAGGTAGTACTCGCTATTAAACGCGTGAAACGTATTTCTAAGTATGATTGAGTGTTCAGTAAAATATTTGGTATCAAAGTATTGTGTGACATTTCAGGCGATAACTGGAGGCAAGAAGTTTAGCTCAGCATCATTGTCAAGTGGTACATTGTTACCTCTATACTTCACATCTGTACCGGCCGATAAGTAAGTACCCAATACCGTTCAGAGTTGAATTTGACTGCAGTCATATATTCTATAGAATAGAGAAAATCTTCTATAGCTTTTTTTTTTTCAATTCAATTCAAATTCAAATTTATTTATTGTGACACACAGGTTATAACAGATGTTAACATAGATGCAATAGGTACACTGAGGTCCGCCGACAGGCATACAATATATTATTTATAATAAAATAGCAAAAATATTAACACTATCAAAATAAATTAAATCCAATGCAAAACATCACAATAAATTAAATGTCAAACAAAATAAAATAAAATAAATAGCACTTTCTATACATGTCAATATTAAACTAATTCGCGGTCATTTATAAATTCATTAACGCTGTAATATATTTTATCTACAAGCAGGTTATATAATCCAGTTTTAAATTGGGTAATATTATCAACATTTCTTAAATTTCTAGGTAACTTATTATATAGTTTTGGCGCCATCGCAATCACACTCTGCTGGCACAAGGTTGTTTTATGTGGCATGACTCGTAATTGATCACACCTCCGTGCCCTTAAAACATGGCTAAATAATTCTGGGTGACGTTTAACAAAGAGTAAAATCTCAAAAATATATAAGGATGGAACAGTCAAAAGCTTTAATTGTTTAAAAGAAGGCTTACATCTGTCCCCTCTTTTAAGAGCGCATAAAGCGCGTATGCATTTTTTTTGTGCTTTCAGTACGCGTTTTACGTTAACAGCGTTGCCCCAGAAAATTATACCAAACCTGAGTTTTGAGACAACATAGCCATGGTATGCTGCCAATACAGCCTTTTGGTTGACAGTCTTAGACAACATAAATAATGCATAAGAAAATTGGCTGACCTTAGTGCATACAAACTCTATATGGGATTGCCACTTTAAATTACTATCTATAAAAACACCAAGAAATTTTGCGGTTTTAGTTTCGTTAACTTCTTTATCTTTATACTGTATTTTAGTACTGTATTTTAGAGCTTTTAATTATATTTCATCATGACACCGTGGAACCAATGTGGTAGCGGTTAAAACACCATGTGGTAGCGTCTAATAATACTATCACCCCCTACCCCACTAGAGTGTTTCGTAAAAGGCAACGTAGGGTTTTTTGACCGCGGCTGAATATCTGTCGACTATTGTCAACCGCATGGTGGCGGTTTTACCACCTACAATAGCATTCCCAAAGAGGGTTGACGTCAGGCAGGCGGCACCATTGCCAAATACTTTTGCTACATGATTTTGTGCTCAAACAAAACTTAAAATAAATTATTTGGGATAAGAGCAGGCAAATGATAATGACCATAGATTTAATGTAGAATAGAATGCACTACTTATCACTAATCTACGTTCAAATTAATTTGAGGCAGTATTGATAAATTCGGAAATGTTTTTTCAGAGTAGGGTCTCGCTCAACGCTAACGATAGGCCACACTCTGTCCGGGACCGTCACCTTCGCTAAGGACGAACTCGGTCGCAAAGTGGACACTTATGGGCTTCAATATGTCATCTGCGAACCGCCGAAGAGAAATAACAACAACAAGGATAAGGACAAGACCAAACCGCACGATGATTACATGGAGGCCGTGAAGGAATTTACGACGAACTGGCTGTCCAAATTAGGTAGGTTTGATTTCAAATTATGTAAGTGATAATAAGCAGGCCTTGTTACCTAAATGCATACAGAAATTTTGCACTTCGCAGTGGTGTCGTAAATTATAGAAAGAACATGACGACATCACTATCAATACATAGTAGTAAATGAAGTCTCTTTGAGTCTTTCTGAAGTCATTTTATGGACATCGGTAACTCCTTCCAATGCACGCAACAGATTATGAGTCATTTGATCTTTTTAAATAGATCTGTGAAATGAGTGTGTAAGTGATTTAAGAAGAAGGGCGTTTGTATAATATGTTTCGGAAAAACGTCTTATTCCCACGGGAACGCTTAGCAGTGGGTGCAACTGTGGAGCGAACCACTAGTTTAGACTGATCGAAAAAGATCACGATAAAATTAGAACCTCTTCCGTTTTATTTTCGTTAGTTAGAAACTTACCATTCCCTTTCAAATACTCTGTAAAATGTGAGGAAAACAATTAGAAACTGAGATCACACATAGATTGATTTGGTTTCAGATGGTGACAAGCTGGAGCAAACGTACGAAGAGATGGTTGAGAAATTCCCCGGGTATCTCGGTGCCCACATAGCTTATTTACATGCGCTGGATTCGCCTACTGATGCGAAAAAGTAAGTCATCGTAATTGTCTATCAGTGAAATTTGGTATTCACAGAAAAGTTTGCAAGAATTGTATAAAAGACGATATAAACAAATAAGTGTAAGTGAAAATTTGACTGCTAATAGATATGAATGGCAGAAAAATACTTGTTGCGACGTCCCCTAACTAACTTGAGATAAGTGCAGGCAGATGATTATTAAAATATTGTATCCGTGTCCAACTAAGGTAACATTACGTCTTTGTTTTAGATTGCCTCATGCAGACATTGAGCCTGATGTAACGACAGCGTGGTGCGAACAACTAATCACTATTTCTGAAAAGGTAACATCTCTTTATTTTCAGTTTTGTTTATTCGAATTTAATAGATTTCTTGTGATTTTGTCCGTAACGACTAAAATTTATGTTATTTTTGTTTTCAGGTTATAAAACAGATAGATCAAGAAAAGCTGTTAGCGTATTTAGGAATGAAAAATGATACTAGAAGCGATGCATCTAAGATTAAACAGTGAGTTTCATTAACTTTCATCGACATATTTTTTGTTACACTTTCCTATTTCTAACATCTTTATTTTCACAGAGAACAAGAAAAACAGAAAGGCTACCTAATAGATGCGTTGTGTCGGAAAGGGACGGCGCTATGCCGGCTGCGCGCTCTCGCTCAGAGCAACTCTGCCAAAGAGAAAATAAGCGACGCGCTGCAGAATAATCTGAACGATCTGCTCAAGTTCACTGACCTCACTGATACTAAGGTAAGCAAGATGAATAGTATAAACAATGTGGTCCCGTGATGAACAACAATTAATAATATTACAGAGAAATACTGCGGTACTATGACGAGCGCCAAATAATCATATTAAATTTTGCTTAAAGAAATATCGCAGTCCTTTGTCATCGGGCGGGCATCAATTATCAATATAACATTTGCCCAAACAAATATCGTATTCCCATGCAGGGCGCCAACTATCAATATTACATTTGTCCAAAGAAATATCGTAGTCCCATGCCGGGCGCCAACTATCAATATTATATTTGCCCAAAGAAATATCGTAGTCCCATGCCGGGCGCCAACTATCAACATTATATTTGCGCAAAGAAATTTCGTAGTCCCATGCCGGGCGCCAACTATCAACATTATATTTGCGCAAAGAAATTTCGTAGTCCCATGCCGGGCGCCAACTACCAATATTACCTTTGCCCAAAGAAATATCGTAGTCCCATGCCGGGCGCCAACTATCAATATTGCATTTGCCCAAAGAAATATCGTAGTCCCATGCCGGGCGCCCTCCCGTCGACAAATGTCACAGTAGCGAAATGTCCCGCTTGAAATCGGGACATTTTGCTAGTAGCTAAATGTCACACTCGCGTAATGTCACATTCGCGTAATGCCACATTCGTGTAATGTCACACTCCCGTTTCGCGTAATCTCACGGTCTCTTTTACCATTAGAAATGTTTTTAATTCGTGTCGATTTGTTATTTTTTTTGTATTTCATAGCGGGTACCAAGTACGTACATAAACAAACTTTTTGGATTATAAATTTTCTGATAACCGATCTCTTTAGCCGTTGGAAATTAGAAATGAGTCCGTTTTATAATTTATTAAATAATAATCCACCCATATTCATACTGGATAGATAAAGCGAGAGGGTGACATTCGGCTACAGGGACATTTGGCGACAGGGACATTTAGCTACAGGGACTTTAAGCGAGAGGGACATTTAGCTACAGGGACTTTTAACGACACCGGGACATTTCGCTACTGTGACATTTGTCGACGGGAGGCCGGGCGCCACCTATCAAAATTACATTTGCCCAAAGAAATTTCGTAGTCCCATCTAGGGCGTCAACTATCAATATAACATTTGCCCAAAGATATGTCGTAGTCCCATCTCGGGCGCCAACTATCAATATTATATTTGCCCAAAGAATTAATATTGTAGTCCCATGTCGGGCGTCAACTAACAATATTACATTTTGCCCAAAGAAATATCTTAGTCCCATGCCGGGCGCCAATTAACGATATTGTAGAAGTGTAAGAACACTACATCATCATCAACAACCAGTTACTGAACATTAGTACCGCCAGTCACCAACAGATGGCGCCACCGTACTTTTAAAACGCGGTATCGACTTGTTCACGACGAAAACATAAGTACTGGAAGGAACATCGGCTAATCATCGAATCGACCGCTTGCTTTGAGATAGCGAATGGTGCACGTTACTTTACGCCTATCAGACGAAAGTGTACGGGCCCTTGAGTAGCTTTCCATAGTTTGCGTTTAACGGAACGGTACGTTGGTGTGCTTTGGGCTGCCCCGAACACTCAATTGTGCTTTATTTTTGCATTACGCGCCACCGCTGCCCCCTGGCGTTTTTCACCCTCTGCTATTCTGCTTGCTTTGATTGTATTCTCGCTTATTCTTCAATAAAAGGAACTTTACCCGTTTTCTGCGAGTTTTTATTAAGAAGAACCTGCACACACCACCTACAGTCTGGCGCCCAACAAAAACGAACCGAAGTTCGTTGTAACGCGCTCGGGTCGCATTACAACGTACCCATTGAGGAAGAAGCGTACGAAGAAAGCAGGCGAGAAGATGCCACTCAGCGTGGAGCAGTTCAAGGAGCTTCTTCAGGTGGTCGGTAGTGGAAAGAAAGGCTCCTTTGCCACCTGCAAAGACACCTACAATGGTAAAGGGGGAAATGAAGAATTGGAATCTTTCCTCGCATCCGTAAATACTTTTAAGAAGTTGGAGAGTATCTGATGAGGACGCGCTGATGGGCCTCCTCTTGTGCTGAAAGAAGATGCTGCAGTCTGGTGGCAAGGGGTAAAAACAAAAATCGCGACATGGAGCGAATTCGAAGAGCGGTTACGCCATACTTTCGCACCTAGAAAGTCGATGCAGTCCATCTATGAGGAAATCATCAACGTCAAACAAGGGAATCAGTCTACAGACAAATTCGTCGCTCGCAAGAGAATGCTCTTTGCTCAACTACCAGAGCCTGAGCATAGCGAAGAGCACCAGCTGAACATGATCTTCCACACTCTACATGACCGGATCCGGCACGTTGTTTCGCGACGCTCAATAGACTTTTGATGAACTTCTTGAGAAAGCCCGAGGCGTGGAGGAACTCTTTCAAGACAGAGACAAAGAAGGATCGAAAGTAGAGGAAACAAAGCCAACAACTAAGAAGGTCCGATGCAATTACTGCAGGATTACAGGGCACGCAACTGATGAGTGTAGGAAATTGAAAAAAAAAAATTTCCAAGAAAGCATGCCCAAACCGCAATCAAGCCAGCAACAGCAGGAGAAACAGCTAATTACGGCAGCCTCACAAATGCCTTCACCTTCCGCCCCTAAGTTCTCGCGCTACGGATGCGGGACCCCAGGCGTCGTTCGCAGCAACTGCACGCAGTGCAGCAAGCCGAAGGAGTTGTCCATTAAAGAACTTGGCTTTAACTCACTTGAAGCAGTACCTGATGCAAGGGAAAGACCAATCGTTTTCTTAAACATTGCCGGCGTGGATGGATGTGGGTTTATTGACTCGTGCGCCAAGAGCAGTCTCGCATCATATGAGCTTTACCGTTGCCTGAAAAGCAAAGGATACAAGTTTCATCAAGCAACCGCTACCCTCGCTATGGCGGATGGAAAACCGCGTGTCCAAATTATTCTTATCGTGGATGCTGCAGTGACAATATGTCAACGTACCATTGCAACAAGGTTTGTGGTTTTTCCGGAAGCAAGACACAGCAAAACTCTTTTAGGCATTGGCTTCATACAGGACGCAATGATGATCTTGAACATCCCACAGTTCACCTGGCATTTCATAGACGAGCCTAACGTTGAGTATGAACTATATAAGGAAGACTTTGTCAAGTTCAACAAACCTCAAACAAATAAGAAGGTGGAAGCTGTTTGCCCGAAGAACCCCATACGCACCTCTGATGTTCTCCACCCCGTGGAGGAGGGAGTTGCTTGCGCAGAAACCGCTGTTGCCACTCTGAATGCTTCAGCAACATACAATCCAGTTCACCTTGTGAGTATGCCACCGCGGAAGAGGTCTCGTGAAGAGTTGTTTGATGGCTACTCGCCAAGCTTAATGGAAGCCCTATACCGGGACGCACAAATAAACGTGGATCGTATGTACGACGAGATTGAGTTGTCCGATGATACCCTTAATCTATTTCCGGACCCCAGCGATCTCAATATGGCAAGCTTGGACATAGATCTATCGAAGTCTATATTGAACAAAAACCAAAAGATGCAGTTTGCCCAGATGTTGGAAGAGAATGAAGAAGCTTTCAAGGCTAGTGGAAAGCCAGCAACTGGAGTTGAGCATCGAATAGATACACTCAATTGCGCTCCCATATCTGTACCACCATATCGTCTTTCACCGCCAAAGAAAGAAATGTTACGTGCCGAGGTAGAAAAGATGTTGGCAGAAGACATCATCGAACCATGCGTATCACCCTGGGCTGCACCGGTGGTCATGGTACCCAAGTCAGACGGCCAAATCAGAGTCTGCATCGATTATCGTCGATTGAATGCGGTGACCATCCCTGATCAATACCCGATTCCTCGCATCGACGATCTTCTCCATGAAGCCAAACCAAGCCCCTTCATGTCAACATTGGATTTGAAAGCCGGCTATTGGCAAATCAAAGTGCGAGAGGAAGACCAACACAAAACAGCATTCATTACACCATTCGGCATTTATAGATTTAAAAGAATGCCTTTCGGTTTGCGGAATGCACCAGCCACATTCCAGAGGCTGATTGACGGGTTCAGAACCAGCCTTATCAATATTAAAATGTTGGCATACCTTGATGACCTAGTCATTATGTCTCCGGATTTTGAAACACATCTACAAGACTTGAGCAGAGTGCTTCAACAACTGAAGATGTATAATCTCACGGCAAACGAGAAGAAGTGCCGTTTTGTTATCCAGAAATCAAATATTTAGGCCACTTAATAACCCAGGAAGGCCTTAAAATGGATCCGAGCAAAACAGCTGCGATATTGGACTTACCGACACCCAGCAATCTGAAACATCTCGTCTCATTCTTGCAAACTTGCTCGTGGTACAGACGTTTCATCGCGGGGTTTGCAAAGATCGCGGAACCTCTAACACGTCTTACAAAGAAGTCTGCACAATGGTGTTGGAACGAAGAACAAGAGACTGCTTACCAAGAATTGAAACGTCGTTTGACCACTGCACCGGTACTTCGCCAAGCAGATGAAACGAAACCATACATAATCAAAACCGACGCCAGTTCCTATGCAATCGGAGCAGTTCTCATCCAGGGGGAGGGTGAAGATGAGCACCCTGTAGAATATGCCAGTCGGCTACTCACCCCACCAGAGAAAAACTACAGCACCACTGAGAGAGAAGCACTGGCAGTCGTCTGGGCAGTATCCAAGTTTCGAGGCTACATTGAGGGTTTACCCGTACAAGTAGTGACGGATCACCAAGCATTGAGGTGGCTTATGAACCTGAAGTCACCCACTGGACGTCTGGCTCGATGGGCCCTCCAGTTGCAATCTTACAATATCACAATTAAGTACGCGCCTGGTAAAAAAAATGTGGTTGCAGATACCCTGTCTCGACCTCCATGCACAAATTATACTGAAAGAGAATGTGGAGTATGCTCAGTGACCATTGACTTACCGGTACGAGACCCTGCAGAAATAAGGAAAGAACAGATGAAGGATGAAAATATAAAAAGGATCATAAGTGCATTAGAAAATGAAGAGAATGATGAAAATGCCCGGTATTGGAGCCAAAAGGGTTACATGATGAATAACGGACTGTTATACCGGAATAACCCAAACATAGAATCGGACGATGCTCAAATCGTGGTCCCACAACACGAATGGGCCAACGTTTTAGAAGCCTACCACGACAATCCATTGGCGGGTCATTACGGATGCGACAGAACCTATCACAAAATTGCACAGCGCTACTTCTGGTCAGGCATGAGAAAGTACATTGAAAGCTATATAAGAAACTGCGTGGCTTGTCAAAGATACAAACCTGCCAATTGGAAGCCCGCAGGCCTTCTGCAAACCACGCCAATGAATCAAAGGTTTGAGGCTATAGCGTTCGATTTGTTCGGACCACTACCACCTTCCTATGATAACAAAACATGGATTTTTATAGTGGAAGACTTAGCATCGAGATGGGTGGAATTATTCGCTCTTGAGACAGCTACCGCAGAGAAGTGCGCCACCACACTGATAAATGAAGTTTTTCTAAGATACGGTGTACCTAGACGCATGACCAGCGACAATGGAACGCAATTCGTGAGCGCTGTGATGCAGCAAGTGTCGCACAGCTTTAAAATAAAGCAGTCATTCACCCCACTTTACCACCCAGAAGCAAATCCGGTGGAGCGGAAAAATAGCGACTTGAAGACACAACTAGCGATTCTTGTAGAAGGCAAACAGAACAGATGGTCAGACCAGCTACCAAGTATACGATTTGCCATGAACACCGCTTTATGTTCATCAACGAGCTTCACGCCATCCTACTTGACTTTTGGGAGAGAGTTGAGGACACCACATGATAACTTAGTGGATTTTCGCCAAATTCTCTTGACCGATAACTTTCTACCTGAGATAACCTGAAGCTGAAGCTAATCGCTGATAACCTTATAAAAGCTAGAGAAGTCCAAGAAATTAAGGAAGAATCCCGGAAAACGATTGTTGACCAGCATAGAAAAGAGCACCCAGATTATAAGACTGAGACTTGGTTCTGGTGAATTCGCACCCTATCAGTAAATCTTCTCAAGGCTTTTCAGCCAAATTTTCTCCACGAAGAGATGGCCCTTACCTGATTACAAAACGGCATGGACCTGCATCATATCAGGTGTCAGCGACTACCTCACCAGAGGAGGTATTGGGAACATACCACGCTTCAGCATTGGTGCCTTTCCGAAGCACAGACAGCACTACAGATGAGGCTCCTGTCCCAGTGCAACCATTGCGTAGGAGAGGACGTCCACGAAAGGAACCAGAAGCGCAGAGAAAACCAGCCCAGAAAGGCAGAGGGCGAGGCCGGCCGAGGAAGAATGCCTTGTAAGATTGTCCCTCTCGCCGGGGCGTCTTCGGGGACAAAGGGGGAGCCTGTAAGAACACTACATCATCATCAACAACCAGTTACTGAACATTAGTACCGCCAGTCACCAACAGATGGCGCCACCGTACTTTTAAAACGCGGTATCGACTTGTTCACGACGAAAACATAAGTACTGGAAGGAACATCGGCTAATCATCGAATCGACCGCTTGCTTTGAGATAGCGAATGGTGCACGTTACTTTACGCCTATCAGACGAAAGTGTACGGGCCCTTGAGTAGCTTTCCATAGTTTGCGTTTAACGGAACGGTACGTTGGTGTGCTTTGGGCTGCCCCGAACACTCAATTGTGCTTTATTTTTGCATTACGCGCCACCGCTGCCCCCTGGCGTTTTTCACCCTCTGCTATTCTGCTTGCTTTGATTGTATTCTCGCTTATTCTTCAATAAAAGGAACTTTACCCGTTTTCTGCGAGTTTTTATTAAGAAGAACCTGCACACACCACCTACAGAAGCTATTATTGTTAATATAAACGAAACAAGTGGAAAAAATTTACGCCACCGATGGGATTCGAACCCACGTCTTCTGACAAGCCGGGTCAGACGTGCTAGCCTTTACACCACGGAGGCTGTACCCGTGGTGGCGAAATTGTGAACCACTTGCTTCGCTCATACATATTTTTTTTGTTACTTGACTACTTACGAGTAGCTTTAGCACCATCTATGACTACTTAGTAGAACTATATCGTCACTCAACTGACAACATTACGTATGTACAAGTTGACGAGAGATGGAGCTTTTTCCGATTTGTGAATGTTTTTACTAATTTGTAGAAATTTTCCACAAGTTAGTAATTTCGAATACTTGGTGTTTTAATCAAACACTAGATATTGATATTATTGTTAATATCAACGAAACAAGTGGAAAAAATTCACGCCACCGATGGGATTCAAACCCACGTCTTTTGATAAGCCGGATCAGACGTGTTAGCCTTTACACCACGGAGGCTGTACCCGTGGTGGCGAAATTAGAACCACTTGCTTCGCTCATTCATATTTTTTTTGTTACTTGACTACTTACGAGTAGCTTTAGCACCATCTATGACTACTTAGTAGAACTATATCGTCACTCAACTGACAACATTACGTATGTACAAGTTGACGAGAGTCTGAGTTGACGACAATTTCGCCACCACGGGTACAGCCTCCGTGGTGTAAAGGCTAGCACGTCTGACCCGGCTTGTCAGAAGACGTGGGTTTGAATCCCATCGGTGGCGTGAATTTTTTCCACTTGTTTCGTTGATATTAACAATAATATCAATATCTAGTGTTTGATTAAAACACCAAGTATTCGAAATTACTAACTTGTGGAAAATTTCTACAAATTAGTAAAAACATTCATTGTAGAAGCTCTTTATCCACATGAATCCACTCCACAGGCGATCCACTACGGAGTTTGGCACTGCTTTACCCTCCAACACTGGGGCCGTGCCGTCAAACTGCTCAACAAGATTCAAGAGGAGCGCCCGTCCAAAGAGGTTGAAGAACGACTTATAGAGGCGTACAAGCAACTCGGGTGGGACCATCTCGTCAACTACGCACAAGCGCACATGCCCATCAAGTACCCCACCGCGTACAGACCCTTCTAGATAAGTAAGGAACTGATACTGCCATTTTGAAGGTGCTGAGAATTGGCTTGAGTTTGCTGGTTGAAAAATCTGTGGTAAGTTAGTGCACATTTTAGTATGAATGGTACCTTCGGCATGAAAGAGACAGACGCATCTGACGCATGCCAAATGCAACCTTCTATCGCTATGTTTAAGTATATTTAGATACTTGCATTTTAAACAACGAATCAAGCACTTGTAGCGTCATGATAACAATATGATAGGCTTTAACTTGAACTTGAACTTTACTTGGTACCTCAACTATTGCATTTTTCATTAAGATCAAGCCAGTTCTCAGCATCGAAAATAAGATATAAAATGTCCATTAATTTTGTTATAATTTGATACAATTAACCAAGATACCCGTTGCTTAGTCATAGCCTTAATAGAAGTACAGTTTTATAGAGCAGTGTTATAAATAAAAATAGCGCACATATTTTTACAGGCAAAAATAAAAAAAATATTTACTTGCAAATCACTGGAATAGTTTTAATGTGAAAAGAATAAAAGACAGTAAGAAAAAGTAAACGAAACTCGACACGAAAGTAAGGAATAATTGACAAGACCGATTTAAAACTAATTCTATCCATCACTATGGTATATTTAATGCAATAATTTGGTATTCATTTAAATATCAACTCGTAAAAGGATGCATGAGATTTACTTAATTTAATTTGTAGCGTCTTGTGGGTTGTGACATTATCTTCGTCCGTGAAGTAAGCTTTCTACATATACCTAGCAATATTGTATGAAATACATCGTTGCAAGAATCGCTATGGATTTTCCAATATGGATACTATAAAAGCCATGTATCTATCACTGTATTTTATTTTATGCTTCCTACTTACTTAACTACACATGCATAATTTTACGAGTTGCAAAACTGCCGGTTATTCGATTTAGGTTTTAAGATTTGACTTGCAATGTAGACAGGTGCTCCTGCGAGTTGTGTGCTCAAATACTAACCCGCCTCGGTTTATATTAGATGTGCACGATCATAGGAAATTCGCAAAAATTCTGATTATTTTCTATCTGATTTTGCCAATTCCCTGTCACTGTATACCCAACACGGCTGTGTTCAAAAGGCATTATTTACATAGATCATCTTATTTTCACATCTACTATAAACCGAGCCTTAGTTAAAAGTATTTACCTTTTATTTTTTAAATGAAATTATTTCTTTATTTTATTATGTATGAAATAAATTTTAACGACGATGACCTCACTAGCTTAATCTATTAGGGTTCGAAAACTATAGAATATTTAGGAGGGATAAGGAACAATATGAAATCGTTCTTTTGTGTATGTAATGGAATATCCGTTTCCAATTTCTTAACTTAGTTTCTTTTGATATTGTGGGTCCTTTTACTTTGTTACACTCTGAATAAAAAGTAAAAATTTGTAAGATTTGGACGAAATATTGAATGATGAGATTACAGATTCTGGTCAAAGTAAATGTTTTGTAGTTATCGATCCGGCTAGTTCTGTTGTATAATTTCAATTGTCTTTAAACGTTGGCGTCACACTAACAAATCATCATCATCATCTTCATCCACAATAACATTAATTGTTATCTTAATAACAAGATATGATGATAATAAAAAATGCTAATTTGTATGTTACTGTGCACACACATTGCATTTTTTGCATAGTCATAGCCAGGGGGCTGCATAGTTTTACATAACTTTCAATGGCAAATGAACCATGGTTAAACCCGCCGGGCGGAAACCTATTAAATAAATATGCATGTGATTTTCAGATTTTCTCACGCTCAAAATTTCATGATGAAGCATAGAGAAAAGAAGTCACTGGTCTGTGAGATATCTATGATGATATGTTAGTGTGACGCCAACCAATATTTACTAGAACTAATTAATTGTGCTTCGTGATTATGAATATAGGCAATGTTTTTTTATGAATTGTTGATAAGGATGGAGAAATAAATATTATTTGAAAATACCAGAGCTTTTATTATTTACAGAAATTCCAAAACATAAAACAAAACATTCACATCACGGCAAATTGATAAAATAAAAACCCATTGAGCGAATTATTTTGAAATTACTCTTCAGAATGGTCTGTTTTGTACGACTCGTTTCGCGCCATTTGTTGCGATGTGCGGTCTTTTTTCCGTTTTTATCAAAGGTTTTTAACGTTCTATTTATATTTTTTCGGTTATAGGATGTATGTAATGTAATACAGGGTGTACTGCTTTAAGTGGTCAAAGGAAAATTCCCAAGTTAGTGAGGACAAAAACCTTTTGGATAAAAAGTAATTAGATTAAAGTAATTAAATATTCCATTTTTCAGGAAATCATGAACCACATATACCTTTTTTTTACACTACTGGTTAGCTACTCGATAGACTTCGCTGATTTAAGTACCTACTCATGGAACTGAACAACTTTCCCCATGGAACATGGGACGAAACAAAAATAAAAAATTGAGACACAATCAGCTGATCAGCCATTTTATATGGGAGGTGCGTTTTTTTCATATTTCGACCCGTTTTTCATGAGGAAACTTGTTCAGTTTCATGATATACCTTGACCTTCTTACGGCTTGTTATACCGGGAGTAACAGAAAGGGTATTACAAGCCGAAAGGAGGTGAAGGTACTCATGAAACTGAACATAGGTCGAAATAAGAAAAAAAAAATTTGGTCCTCCCATACAAAATCGCCGATCAGCTGACTGATTTAATATGGGAGGTCAAATTTTTTTTTCATATTTCGACCTATGTTCCATGGGGAAAGTTGTTCAGTTTCATGAGTACCTTCACCTCCTTTCTGTTACTCCCTGTATACCTACATTTTTTGTAACACTTGGACTTGACAAGTTGGGTCTACGGGTACTTTTGGGGAGTAACGATGATGGTAAGCAAAATCTGACATTGATGCCAATCGAAACTATAGTCCGGCTAGTTCGTGCGCGACCTTCCCTAGGGGTGACAGACGTTGGGGGGCGAGATGTCAGCGGGTAGCGGGAGGTGTAGCGGGGAAGGATGACGCGCGCATCCGCGCTGCACGTCATATTAAAATGACGTGCTTCCTCGCCCCCCGACCGTCTGTACCCCGCAGGAAGGTCGTGCACGAAGTTGTCAAACTATAATTATCTTTTGTTTTACTTACCTATCAATCGATTCTGTGCAAGTTCTTTTTCTTTTAAGATACCTAGGTAGCATAAAAATGGAACGCTCGTTGTATTTACCTACTTATGTGTAGATTGTTATTTCGTGTTTCAATCAAATGTCGTATTCCCTATCCAAACACACACGTTTTTATTCCACCGACTGCGACAATTTCGTGCGAGTAAATAATTCGGGGTGTTCCGGATAGAATTTTATACGACCGCGCTTGATGACGGGACCCAATTCCCATCAGTTTTAGGGACCGTAAGGGAGGGACATGATGTGAAAACCCCTACATGGTTCTTTGTAGGATAGTAGCTGGAATGAGATATTACGGTAGAACGTGACTAAGGGCATGAGTTTCGTATGAGGCTTAGGTGGGTAAATATTTAGTCGGAGAAAAAATCGTGTCCACCCATATTTTAAGCACTTTGGTGGTATATTAAAAGACGGTTTATTTATCAAATGATAGCCTGTACGATCCTCTTGGTGGCCCATAAAGAGTTTTTGTAATCTGGCTTGCGATAAAAAATACAAAAAATAAAAATGCGTTCTTCAAGGCCTTTTTTTCGTGTCCAAGTGCACTACAATTTTAGTTAACCGCCTAGTTACGTTTGAATACCACTTAAAAAAAATATATTTATATGCGATTATACTTTTGGTGAATCCTGCTTTAAAATAAAGTGGCTTATAATTTATTACATAACAAATAACTACCGGAAAATTGAATTTGAAAATTGGAAAAAATTTTCACGTCATTCTCCTCAACAACACTATTTTGGCCTCCCACCCGCCAACGCAACCCCCGCGGGGTGAGAGGGGATGCTTCCCGCCGGCAGCCATTCTCCCTCCTTTCGTCCACGAACCTTCGAGCGAGGCACACGTGCAGCAGCGGACAAAATCAGACAAAGTGTTCCCGCAGTTTTCACTGGTCCATTTTGTGCGTCATTTTTGTTTCAACCTTTTTACCGGTAAGTGACAATTATTTCAGTACTATTTTAGATTTAATTTACAAGGAATCGCGTGTTTTAAATTTATTTGGCTATCTTTCTTTAATGGCGTCCGATTTGGGCAAGTTATTACACGTTTTCTGACAATCGTCATTATTCTCAACGTCATTATTCTCAAAAATGGACGTATTGATAATGATGCACGTTGAGTATAATGACGATTCGAAAAGTGATAATGACAAGTGTTGAGAATAATGACATTGATTACGAAAAATAAAAATATCGAATCGATTGGGCGAAAAGACAACTTTTTTAAGCTTCAACGTAAACATTTGATTCTTTCCCTATATCTATGGTACTAACTGATTCATAGAAGAAAGGGACCCGAAAAGGCAACATTATTGTTTGCATCTTTTTCATACTACATGACATTTGAGCAAGATGTCAACAACATTTCAGGTCCCCTTCTTCTATGAATCAGCAGTATAACCACGCGCCCCGTTTCCCTGATTTGTGTAGCTTTCAGATGGGTAGGTATTATGCGTTTGATTTAACAAATTTAATATAGAGAATTGGAAATAATAACGTACCTACGAATTACTTTCCAGATCTCGTACGAGTCGCCTACTATCGAACAACATAACTTTGTAAGTACCCACACTTCATTATGGCGTCTACATCTGAAGGCAAACTAAGACCACGAATTCTCAAGTACATTCGTAAGGAAATGGAAAAACGGGGTATCCCTGATAAAGATGTACACTACAAAGATAATCAAGAACACAAAGAAACCCAAGTAGAATTTACAAAAATAGTAGATGCGTCAGTTTATTCTAGAACACAAGATGGCGCGTTAAGTTGCGATGTCGAAAACTTGCCTGATGTGCCGTTTTACGAAACTCAGCCCGATGACTCTAATAAATGTTTCGCGAGGTTGATAGCTTTTGAGCTACAACGAGTGCCTCTTGATCAACGATCAATGTTGTATATCGAAATAATAGACATGGTCAGACGAGCCAGGGGTGGCTTCGAGCTACGTGAAATGTCACCGTAAAAATTTAAGTAGTAATCATACTTAGCACACCATGTACCTATCTGATTTTCTGTTTATGTATGCACAAAAAGATGAAATTTTGCTAGTGACCGTTAGTGAAAATGCAGGACCGACTGGTTTCGACCTATGTTTCTTGGGTGAAATTGTTCTTTATCTTATTACCAGGCGGTCCTGAATTTTTGCTATCGGTAACAAGTAAAATTTTATCCTATAGGTATAAAGGCCCTACCTAGATAAGTTAACAGAAGCTTTCTTTTAATTACTTTAAATTAAGAAGTTTTCTTCATTGCTTACGTAGGATTTTTGTTGTAGGTAGATTGGTAGCATGAATAACAAAAAGAAAAAGGACGAACAAGCTGCTCAACAAAGGTTGTGTCAGAAACGTCGTTATATAAATATAAAAAATGATCCCGAATTATTGAAAATAGAAAAAGAGAAACGGAAAATCAGATACATAAAACGGAAAGAAGAAAAGAAGCAAGTAAGCATTGTTGAAAAATCTTCGCGTGCGCAAAGAGAACAGCGTAAAAAATGGAAAGAAAACTCGAGACGTTACAGACAAAGAAAGAAAGAAGAAGTAGGCACAATTGATCTAGAGTCAGTTCAAATAGTAGAAGCCGATGTGGATGAAAATCAAGGAGAAAAGGTGGGTTTAGCTGAAGATCCTATTGATGTGGCAGTACAAATAAAAAGTATCAAACACAAAGAGAGAACAAGAAGGAGGTGCTTGTTGCGAATTATAAACATGTTAAGGAGAAAGAATGATGCTAACCGAAAGAGAATAAGTAGATTAGAAAAAGATCTTGAAAAAGCCCAAACCGAACTATCAGAAATGAAATCAAAGGAATCAGTCACTGATATAGTTGAAACTGTCTCACCAGTAACAGCAGCTCCTTCACGTTCGTCAAATGTAATCCAGAAAGTTTTAGATTTTTATGTAGATGACTCAAATAGCACAATCAAAGCAGGAAAAAAAGAGTATATTACCAGGAATAAAGTGAGAAAACAGAAAAGGGTTTTAACTGCTCCTCTGAAAGATTTGTACAAAAAGTTTATTGCTGAAACAAGAATAAGAGTTTGTTATTCTTTTTTTTGCAAACTGCGCCCATTTTTTGTAGTATTTCCTAAACCAAACATGAGAGAGACCTGTCAGTGTACTATGCACGCTAATATAGAACTATTGATACAGGGATTAAATAAAGCATCGATAATAGAACAAAAAAATTCAAACGAGGTCATCCAAACATTTTGTTGTGACCCAAGAAATATCGACTGCCTTTTAAAATACTGCGAACAATGTAGAGTCTGGCCAGCGAGTCTTTGGACACGGAAATGGCGCCAATTTTAAAAATCTTTCACATGTTAACACTGAAAAACTACAATAAAACAATTTTGATACTTACTATTTTTTTTTGTTTTCTGCTCTTCAGTTTGTGTTTACCTTGCCTACCGGTATGTATGTATGATGTATCTACCGGGAGTAACAGAAAGGGTATAACAAGCCGAAAGGAGGTCAAGGTACTCATGAAACTGAACAACTTTCCCCATGAAACATGGGTCGATAGATGAAAAAAATATTTTGACCTCCCATACAAAATCGCAGATCAGCTGATTGATTTACTCTGAGAGGTCCAAATTTTTTTTCATATCGACACCTGATTCGAAGAACATTGTAACTCAAAAATGCAAACTTTACAGGGGAGCCGTTTGAAGATTTTGGTATCGGTTTTTTAACGTTAATATCTTTTTAGTGATGCAGATTTCACAAGTTTTGTGTGATTTTAGCATAAAAAGGTATGATCTTTCAAGTGGCATAAACCATTTATTTTATAAATCATCAGAAACCCTAGAAAAACCCCTTTTTCGTTGAGTTACAATGTTCTGATATTGTGATACTAATAATTTTAAGTCTTTATAACATTGTAACTACACGTTACCAAATTATACTTTTAAAATCAGATGACGAATCACTAACTGAATAACATTGTAACGTATACTTACGAACATCATTTTTTGCACATATTCATACAAAATTTAACACAAAACATTGTAATAGGTTGTTACAAACTGATTATAAACATTATGTCTAAGAAAATTTGCGTTATAATATTGTAAAAAAGAAAAACGTGGTTTAACGAAGCTAGAATGTGATTGTAATTTTGTGATTTAATATGTTTTTCAATAATTTTCTTTACAATATATTATTTATTTAACTTTAAATAAATATTTTGATATAAAGAAACAGTTACTTCATCTGAAATAGCTGTGTATGTGTGTGTTCTATCATATATAAATTGACACTATGAAATAACATTAATAGCTTCACACATATACTAAGATCTGTAACAATTAACAAGCTACATTTTTTGTGAGAAACCGTTCCAGTCAACAAACCTGAAAATAAATATGGCACAACTCTGGATTGGTCACGAATGTTCGAATTGTTGGAAATCGAAAGGATCTCTTGAAATATTTAGTATTGTACGATCGTCATTTGCACAAACGTGTGTTTTCTACGCTCACGTAGGTGCTAACAAAGGAAACTGTGCATAAAACAGACACAGAGAGACCCACAGAGCTTGCCATGATCGGTATATAACTTCAAGATTGTATCTAAAATACTAAAATCTGGTGACTTAATATAAAGCTGAAGGATGTACGTAAAATGATAGCTAAGCTCAACAGAGTGCGGGCAGGAAACTTTACTAGCTAATGTGATGTGCCTGGAAGACGTGGGATGCACAAAGGCAGTGACTGTGTGATAACTAAGGGACGGAAAGTGGCTAATGGGCAGATCATCGGTCCGATGTTTAGATAATATTACAGATGTCTTATAAATAAATTACGTGATGAAGTGTGCAATTGAGCGTGCCACCTTGTTGAACTGTTTCTTCTTTTAGTTCATTTTCTCTATTTGTGCAATGAATGTTGGAGTTGTTTTTATATTTTGATAGATTCTTATAAATTTAGTGAGCATATGAAGAAGAAATGTATGCTATATGCTATATGAAGAGGATTACACGGTAAAAAAGTGACATACTGGATTTGGAGAGTTTTGGAGAGTCATCGGCCAGTTGTATAACATTAACTATAATAATAAAGAAATCGCAGTAAGGAACCTTAGACTCGGCACAACTTTGTCTAGATTTCATTACTTTTTAGAGATAAACAAGCAGCTCTATCAAGACTTAGCTAGTTTTTACAGAATGTTTTTGATGGGATTAATTTTACTTGGTGTCTCATACTTAATAATGAAGAGCCACCCTAGGCGTAATATCTTTAAAACGTACTAAATAATCGTATTGTACATACATAAGGCACTGTTAGGCTTGTTACTATTGTTTTAAAACCGCTTTTGTGGCAGATAATTTGATATTGACTTAGTAAGTTTAGAGAAAAACTGTTATGCACAAATATAACATATACCTTTGTGGTAATTCAAATGTAAACACGAGACGTTATTTTATGAGAAGGTTTATGAGTAATTCGTAAAAAAAATCACTCGAAAAAATAATTTATATCGATATCAATACATAAAAAATTAATTTTCGATGTCGACGTTGTAAAAGATTGCTTTATTGTTATAGTGGAACTGGAAATATATGAAAAAATCTAGATATGGTCAACAAAAGGTCAACAGTTTGAAATACTACCGCATAATTCACTTTCATTTTGTAATAATAACGTTGGTAACTTGTTTTACTAGCGCTGAAAACTGCTTCTTTTTGTAGTCAATCGGAAAAAAGTTTAGAGTGATAACATTGTATCAGAATATACGCTGCAAAATATACCTTAAGATGTAGATATATATGAGTCAAAAACATTGTAACATTTGTATACAATGTTTTAGCTACGAAAAATTGTTAACATCATAAAAGTTGCCGTATTGTAACTTTAATTACAGTCTTGTAAAGACTGAAATTGTGAAAATTTGGAAAAGTGTACTTTGGAAAAACCTAGTTACAGGTTACTTAGGACCATGTTTTATACATCAAAAGGTGCGTATTGGATCGTGGAATCCAAATATACAATAGTTATATAACATTGTAATTATAAGTTACAATGTTCTTCGAATCAGGTGTCGATTTCGTCCCATGTTCCATGGGGAAAGTTGTTCAGTTTCATGAGAACCTTGACCTCCTTTCGGCTTGTTATACCCTTTCTGTTACTCCCGGTAGATACATCCATCATACATACATACCGGTAGGCAAGGTAAACACAAACTAAAGAGCAGAAAACAAAAAAAATAGTAAGTATCAAAATTGTTTTATTGTAGTTTTTCTGTGTTAACATGTTGCCATTTGAAATATTTGAATTATTTGACGTCCAAAGACTCGCTGGCCAGACTCTAAAGAAAAAGCTTTTACTTATAAATCTGGAATTTCGACCGATACTATGGTCACTTTTTTTCAATGGAAGAGTAGTAATAAAGAAATAACAACGAAAGACGGAGAGAAAACAAAAAAGAATTTCATAGAAAAACAGAAAATCACACTAGGATTTGAGGAAGCTACAAATCAATTTGAAAGTATGCTTGTTACTTTTTTTAAACACACGGCTAAGATAGTCCACCAATATGACACGATCAAAAATAAGAAAACAAATTTAAACATCTTTGAAGCAATAATACACGTGGATTACTCAGAAAATTTTTCATTAAAGTATGGTTCCGAAACTCAGAGTTTCACAATCAGCAGAAGCAGAAAACAAGTTACTCTCCACACGGCTGTACTTTACACCCACGATTTCCAAACAGGAGGCGTTGCGCCAACATCAATGTGTACTATTAGTGAGTGTCTCCGACATGATGCTCCGGCTGTGTGGGCTCATATTTTACCACTAATTGAAAAAGCGATAACATTAAACCCATTCCTGGATACTATCCACTTTATGTCCGATTCTCCTACTTCGCAGTATAGGAATAAATGCGTATTTTTCTTCATCTCCCAGCTAAAAAATGACTTTGATCAACTCAAAACAATCACATGGAATTACTCTGAAGTAGGTCACGGGAAGGGTGCCCCCGACGGAATAGGGGCAGTTATAAAGCGAACCGTCGACCGCATGGTAAATTTTGGTGAAGATGTTGGAACATTCCATCAGTTTTGCGAGGTATTAGATAAAAACATAGACAATGTCTCTATAAAAGTTGTCCATGAGGCAGATGTCCTAGAAAGAGAAAAATTGATTCCTTCGAATTTAAAGCCATTTCGGGGCACCTTTGATACATATCAAGCATTGTGGACTGACCAAACATCAAACCAAGTTACTATGAGGAAGATGTGCTGCTTCGAGTGTGAAGCTTTTGATATTTGTAAACACAATACACATTTAGGGTTTTATGATATTGATGTAAACCCTGTTACCGAAAAAAAGAATGAACGTTCTGACGCTTCTGCAGCTGAATCAGTCGTGTCTCTTTCTTCGACAAAATCAACTAGCAAAAAACGTAAGACGCAAAGTGTCCTCTGTGACGTTTCGAATAAAAATCCACGTCCTTCAACATCAAAAACTAGTCACCATCAAGATCAATTTGCTACATTCATAGACTTAAAATAAAGTTGGTTAAATAGTTTTGGTAAGGATGTTAAATTATGGAAGGCAAATCTCTAATGTCTAATATGATACTGAACTCTGTCCGTTTTTTAAGTTCATAATCATTTTTATACGATACTTTTTGTTCTCTTTGTAGGTATCATGCTCTAAGTTAAAAATCAAACAATCAATCATATTTCTATTTTTACAAGTACCTACCTATCCGAGACCTACCTCTTAAAATAGTCCATGGTCAGTTACGATGAGATCAAGATGAGACGCATGGCAGCAGGTCGGAAAGGTTGTGCTAAGAAAAAATCAGTACCCGGAATAGGCTGATGTTGGAAAAAATCGGTGAATTCCGGTTCCAATGGCAGAAATTAGCCCTTAATTATTAAGCTTAGGTCTGCCTGTCCTAAAATGGCCGGAAGCACTAGATGACGAAATTATTTCACTCCACGGCTTTGTCTTACTGCCGGCCAATTACCTTTTCTGATTTTCCTGATTCTTACTTAGCTCAACCTTTCCCACCTGCATCTATCGTGATGTTATATGACGGAGGTAATCTATGAGTTCCAGGATTTTTGCTTTCAAGGGATAAGTCAACCCTTAGAGGAGGTTTATTAGTTATAAGAATAAAAATTATGTAGAAAAATGAATAAGACTGATATCTGATGTTTGACTTGATTTGTTATAAGAATACAAAAAAATATGATTATATATTGTAAGGTAAAGTTGTTCCTTGTTAATTAAAATCGATAAGACTGTGAAGGTTAATTTAGTTATAAGATTACAATAAATATGCTGATTTTGGGAGGTAACATAGTTCCTTGTTAACTAAAATCAATAAGACTAAAGTCTGAGGAAGTTTATTTAGTTATAGGAATACAAAATAACGCTGATTTTGTAAGGTTACACAGTTCCTTGTTAACTAGAATCAATAAGACTAAAGTCGAAGGAGGTTTTCTTAGTTAGAATAAACAAAAATGTGCTGATTTTGTAAGGTAAAATAGTTTTTTGGTTAACTAAAATCAATAAGACTAAAGTCTGAGGAGGTTTTTGTAGTTATAAAAAAATATGCTGATTTTGTGAGGTAAAATAGTTCCTTGTCAACTAAAATCAATAAGACTAAAGTCGGAGGAGACATACTTAGTTAAAAATAGTTTGTTTGTTAACTAAAATCAATAAGACCAAATTCTGAGGAGGTGTATACTTAGTTATAAGAATTAAAAAAATATGCCGATTCTGTGAGGTAAAATATCCCCTTTTTAATTAAAATCAGCAAGAAAGACTGAGAAGGTTTATTTAGTTATAAAAAAGTTAATCTGATTGTTATTAAAATCAATAATACTGAAATCAAGACGCTTTTTGTTAATATAAATAATAAATATTATGTTCGTTAAAATTAATTTGATTGTTTAATTCTTGTTCCAACTCAAGATATTTATAGCCAATAAAAACTTGAAAAATCATTATTCTCAACATTAAATCATTGTTTCACCTACAAATATCATTATCTACACCAACCGTCATTATTCTCAACACTAAAAATCCTAAAAATGCCAATATCTTACAAAATATCTAGAATTTAGTAGATGTTTTTGTATTTTTAGACTTAGAAAATCATTTTCTTCAATATTATACCATAATATATAAAATTACACGACATTTTTTATCGAAAATTTCATTCCATACAAAATAAATGTGCATTGAAGATTTACCCAGGTACTTCCTTCGTAGATAGATAGTATAAGTATTTTACGGGTGTTTGCGCTCTATCTACCTAGCAAGGGTACAAGTAGTAATGTGTTTATTTACCTATGTTCATTTATTATACTTCCTGCTCCAAATATAAAAAAAAACCTTGAGATTGTTAGAAGTTTCTTATTTTATTTGTTAAGGAACTAATTTTATAACAGCTGATATAAAATCGGTTCAGTAGTTTTCTAGGCACTTACAGTATTGATCTACGCTGATGTCGATTTATTTTCGACTAGCTGCCCGTCAGCGGTTTCACCCGCTGCAACCTATTATTACGCGGGAAGAAAGCATTACTCGCCAAGAGATGTCGCTGTAAGTTTTCGGCGAAAACGTTTAAAACGCGAATCGGCTCAGTCACGCCACCTTTACAAAAATATCGGAATATGCGTGATCCCGTAGGAATAAGACATTTTCCCGTGGTAAAAAGTAGCCTATGTGTTATTCCAGATAGTCTTCTATATTTGTGCAAAATTTCATGTCAATCTAATCAGCCGTTTTAGCCACCGGCGGATCCAGCCTTGGCTCAGGGGGGGGGTCACATAGACAATTTTATAGAGATAGGTTAGGTACTATAGATAATTTTTGACCCGTCTGCCTCAGAAGGAGGGTTATGTTTTTCGAGAGACTGTATGTTTGTATGTGTCGCAGTATAATGCCAGAATTAGGTTTTGGCCAAAACCGGCATATGGCAAAATATACTTCCTTCGGCCATCGTCTTAAGCTAGCTGATCCAGGATTTTAGCCAAAAACCTATAATTTTAGCCGAAATCCTAGATTTGATTAGTATTATGGCTTTTTTTGCATTTAGGGGGAGCAAGGAGTGAAGAGGTATGTTATGCACATCTTTTAAAGGTAGAGTTGGACACCTTGAAGGGCAGGGGGTAACATCAGACAGCCTGAACAGCAGGATTGCCTCGGACGCTCTGGAGGATCGGAGGTAGCGTCGGACGCCCTGGAGGACAGGGGGTAGCGTCCAAGAAAATCCAACCACCGTCATCTTTCAACCTCCAGAGTGTCCGACGCTACCCACGCCCTCCAGGGCAACCGACGCTACCTCCCACCCTATAGAACGTGCAACGCTACCTCCTGCCTTTCAGGGTGACTGACGCTACCTCCAACCCTCCAGGGACGCCGTAGTCGGGAAGGGGTTGGACCAACTATTGTGTTACAAAGTAGCGTCGGACGGCCTGGAGGACGTGGGTGGCGTCGGACACTCTGGTGGATAAAAAGTGGCGGGCGTTGGTTTTCCTGGGCTTCCGACGCTACACCTTGCCGTAAAGGGCATCCCTGGAGGGTTGGAGGAAGCGGCATACACCCTGAGAGGCAGGAGATAGCTTTGGACGTTTTGGAGGGTGGGAGGTAGCGTTTGACGCCTTGGCGGGCGTGGGTAGCGTCGGGCACTCTGAAAGATAAAAGATGGCGGGCGTTGGTCGTCCGACGACACCCCCTGTCTTCCAGGGCGTCTGACGCTACCTCCCGTCCTCCCCAGCGTCCAGTGGTACATCTTGCTCTTATAGTGTCTTTCTCCAGGTCAACCGAGGCAATCCTGCTGTTCAGGCTGTCTGACGCTACCCCAACATTCAGGGCGTCCGATGCTTCAGGGGCAGGTGCATAACGTACCTCTCCACTCCTCGTTCCCATTAGGATTTCAGCCAAAATCCTAGGTTTTTGGCCAATTATCTGGATCAGCTTAGGACGATGACTGAATGAAGTCGTCGATTTTGCCATATGCCGGCTTTTGCTTAAGTAACTGAATGGAATCTTGTGTTTGACATTGACAAAAAAGACATTGTCAATATGTAAACAATAAGTAATATTATAATAACCACTTAGTCAAGGTCCTGGGCCCGGCTCAGGGGTCATGTCTCCCATGACCCCTGATCCGCCACTGGTTTTAGCGTGATGTCGTTACAAACACACACAAACATCCGCCTTTATAATATTAGTAGGATAGGATTAGTAGGAAGTAGAATTTGTGGGATTCAAAATCTTGTTAAAACATTTTCATTGGCAAGTAATTTTTGTACGTACATGTGTTGTGGGATATACATCAATTTTGCCTTACTTACTCGCCAAGAGATGACGCTGTTAGTTTCTAAAACGCGAATCGGCTCCTTTTTCATAAATATTGGAAAATGCGTGATCCCGTGGGAATGAGACATTTTTCCGTGGTAAAGAGTATATGCTATTCCAGATGCCCTTTTATATTTCTGCAAAGTTTCATGTCAATCTAATCAGCCGTTTTTGCGTGAAGTCGTAACAAACACACACGTAGGAAGTATAGCAAGACCAGTGTGTAAGATTTTCCAATATCGTAAGACAAAACTTAACGTCGTGTGGTGCCGGCAGAGTAGAATAGCACCACCCGCTCTCTTCCCGTGGGAGTCGTAAGAGGCGACCGAGGGATAAACCCGACCCAAACAGCCAGGCCAACCGTATGGTGGCGGTTAATCCACCACAAAAGCATTCCCAATGAGGGTTGACGTCTGTTAGGCGGCCGGTCGTAAAATTAAGCCGAATCCATTGCAGCACGATTTTGTGTTTAGCAAAACGTGTTGCGCCGACCCCAAGCAATTGGGATAAGAGCAGGAAGATGATGTAAGACAAAACTTAAATTAAATAAAAGTTCGAAAAAATAAAAACAAAAATAAGGAGAACACTATCCGGATTCGAACGCGAGTCACCTTGTTTGGTAGGTAAGCGCACTATCGCCGCAGCTACCATGACATTAAGATGACTGTTGAATTAACGGATATGCTTCCCCACAAAGACGCGAATCGGCTCAGTCACGCCACCTACGTCAAAAATTTTGGAATATGCGTGATTCCGTAGAAATGAGACATTTTCCTGGGATAAAAAGTAGCCTATGTGTTATTCCAGATGCCCTTTTATATTTCTGCAAAGTTTCATGTCAATCCAATCAGCCGTTTTTGCGTGATGTCGTAACAAACACACACACAAACATCCGCCTTTATAATATTAGTAGGATATTTCGCTATTATACGACTTGTCGTTGAATAGGTTTCTAAAGAAACGTAGATAAATGGGTACTCCTACTTAGGAACAGGCAGACAGATCCCCTTGTGAAGCTTGGTAAATAGCATTCAAATAAAAGGAATAAATTCTTTTGTTTTGAGCTCACATCTATCCGGAATAAGCAGAAAGAATAAATAGAAGTTGGAAAATAAACGTATAGGACGACCTGTGTGCATTGCGCGCCGGCACTGATCTCGCGGAAACTTGTCGCCTCGTCCAAGAGGATGTGGATTCGGTAGTAAAGTGGTCTCACGACAATGGTATCGTACTCAATGCAGATAAAACTAAGTTATTAATTATACATTCACCTTATCTACGCTTATTAGAAACAAATCATAACATTTACACTCATAGCTTTGATTGTATACATAACAATTATATTAACTGTAGCTGTAAACCAATAGAACGTATTAATTGTATAACCTATCTAGGAGTCAAAATAGATAATAATTTTTCTTGGTCTTCCCATGTAGACTATATATGTAATAAGCTCAGATCATTGCTTGGTAGATTTTATCACTTAAGCTTCAAAGTTCCATTGAGTACTCTGAAATGTCTATACCTTTCTCTAGTTGATTCAATTTTAAGTTATTCTCTTGACTGCTACGGATTAACATTTAAAACCAACATTCAAAAATTAGAGTCCATTCAAATCAGGTTTTTAAAGATGCTAGTAAATAAAAAGACAAAAGATAGCTGTAAAGGGGATTATACTAAATTATTCAAAATATGTAAAATTTTACCCATAAGTTTAAAACATAAATACTTGATACTTTTAAATAACCATAGTAGAAAGGAGAACCTTACACTAGTCGCTCATGATCATGGTACCAAGTCTGTATCTGTGGGCAAATATGAGGTACCCAGAGTAAATAACTACTTTGGAGATAGAATGCTTGATAAGCGTATCCCATACTTATTGAATACTTTGCCTACAGATATAAGACAAGAAACAAATAAAAATAGGTTTGCGTCCAAACTCAAAAGATATTTATTGTCTAATTTGTGACTTTAAACAATTGTATTGTACCTAACTTAATTAAGTTTAGATACTAAGTTTATTTTTGTTATTATATAACTTTATGAGACTCGACGATCCCACAGACAAACCCCTAAAGTGGTTTTGTGGGGCAATGTATTACATTAAGATGTTTTGTAATTTGAATAATAAATAAATTCAATTCAATTCAATGTCAATTCAATTCTCCAGAGGGGTAATGAATAGCTCCGTATATCATGTGTAACTCTCTCTAGAGAGGAATGAAGAAGTCGTACCTAGTACCTACATAAATATCTTATTCGTAGCGTAAATAACTCCCTTAGCGCTGAGCTAGTCCTAACATCATGAGTTGATGACGAAAAGGCGTTAATGTGTTACATTACAAGTGCTGTCTAGATACACGGTATTCTATACAATGATATTACTTATGTTACTAGCGCAGCGTAGGCAACATTCGAAAGGTAGGCAGTCTCAAAAGTTCCTAAATATAACCTACGAGCCTCGCTTCGATTGTATTGAGATCGCTGTGACTATATATAGCTACAAGACTAATTTATTAGTTTCTAAAATAGCGAGTAGCCTAGCCTAGAACATCCTATGTTCCTTAGTGAAAGGCATGCTGTCCTACGAATCCTCGCTGTAACAGTAAGTACTACAGAAAAGTCTGCGCCCTATGTTATCAAACTGCCTGTAGTCACAGTACAAGTCAACAGGTAAAAATCTACGGAAGTACATAGCTTAGCTTAGCTTATCTGGTTCAATGCGGATCATATTGGCTAGTCGGTTACTCAATCTACTAAGAATATTGCTTGTAAACGTGTAGCATGTAGTTTGATAATATTGAGCGCTGATCGGCCAGCCATCATTTACTTACGGTTCACTGGCCAGGTTACAGAAACCATGATGGATGACCTACCTGCACCGATAGTCGTGTTTTGAGAGGTCCTTTAAGCCAGTTAATACAAGCTGATGGACGGGCTTAATATCCGGGAATAATCTTCTGGTAAAACGGCACCAAAGGGTGACATTTTACTAGCGACTGATACCGAAAACTTAGGATGGGCTGGTGATAAGGAAAACCTGTTCCTAAGGAACATAGGCCCCCCATACAAAATATACGAGCCGACTAAGTCAATTTGTTAATAGTTTGGCCTATGTTACTTAGCGAAAGTTGCTCTTTCCTTATCACCAGCCCATCCTGATGTTTCGGTATCGGTAGTTGCTAGTGAGTAAAATTTCACCCGAAGTACAAGGGAATTCAAAAATTTTATAAAGAAGATTAATTGGTTTCGACGTCATATCATTACATTACAGATGCTTCTCCGCAGTCAGGTCGGTTTTAGATTTTCCATTACATCTTGAAATTACGCCTTGTTATTGTACTCAAAACCTTTTCGTAGCAACTTGCTACGCCGTAGCAATAACAGAAAACTTAACAGAAGTACCTATCTATCTAGTTAATTCTGTTTATATTACAAAGCAATACTTCCAACGACATTGAGAACTGTAAAACGTCTTTTTTATCATTTAACTAAGATGAGTCTAGACTGTCCGTCTCGTTGGCCTGAAAAATAAGGACGTATTTTTATTCTCACTTTTATTAACCAACCGCTTCTGAAATGATAATTTAATAGAGTATCATTTATCGTTTAGAACCGAAAAAGCCTTGGTAATTTTCTTAGAAAAGTGATATTTTTATACAAGTTTATGGAAATCACCGACGGTACCAGTAAACAAGTAAGTTGATTTGATTTTACGAGTCCATGGGCTTAATCGTCCTCCAGTCGTAAATGCATGGGTCGTCGTAAATTTTACGTTTCGTCACGGGCTTCGATTTGGAAAAGAGTTGGGAAGATAACTAATGGATACATAAGGTAAGTACAAATTATCTACAATAGCCACCTACTAATGGATATTTAAAAGGTAAGTACAAATTATATACAATAGCCACCTACGAGCGCATCAGCGCCGACTTGATTAGGAGTAGAAGTGGTCGCCATGGCCGAAACCGGCCGGAAAGATCATCATCATCACAAATTGTCTATTAGCACTTATTGGATGTAGAATACTCAAATTTTTAACACTTTCCTAAAACTATCCTAGGAGTTGGAGCCCTACCACGCGTTATCGGTTAACATACACTGCAAAATTCGCGGGCTTGGAGTGAGCCGCTAAAGCCCAGATTTTAGAGGCGTCTCGCCAGTACAGATGGCGAAGGTCGTTGGTTCAAATCCAGCCTGCAGTGAAAAAGTTTGCAAGATTTCCAGAAATTAGTGGATGTAGTCTAGAAGGAATGAACTTTTGATGCAAATCTTCGAGGCATCGCTCTTAAAGAATATTTATGTCAATTCGTATTATAACTTTTTGTTAAGTAATTTATCCCACACTATCCCACATTTAAACCAGTCTTGCATCTTGTGTTTTTAAAAGATCACACGTCTTTTCTTTTCTTTTTTATCCAGTACTTACTGTTAAAGGTTCCTTGCAAGCATTTAATGGAATTTTAGGTCCTGTGCCTGACCTATCTAGGCTATTAAATTAATAGGAGGCCGTAAAATCT
Source organism: Phthorimaea operculella (assembly GCA_024500475.1). Classification (NCBI taxonomy): domain Eukaryota; kingdom Metazoa; phylum Arthropoda; class Insecta; order Lepidoptera; family Gelechiidae; genus Phthorimaea; species Phthorimaea operculella. Next base: position 5,365,304 of record JANFCV010000011.1, read on the forward strand.
TTCCTGCCCTAACAAAGCTGTTCCTGCCAGCCAGATAGGAAGAAAATATACCTACTTAAATATACGTTTGTACCTACCTAAGTTTAGTTATTATGTGAGTTGGAATGACGTCGTGTTGAAATTATATATCACGCGCCTTATACAGCCATACCTGCCCAAAGTTTAAAATACCAATTTTGTCCCGGTTTTTATACAGTTACTAAGAATAACCTGTATAATTATTAAGTTACTCTCTTAGATGAGTAGGTTGACAGGTTGTTGTGGAATATAATATTATGTTGTATTAATCGAGGAATATACAATGATTATTATTAATTCAGTACCTAATGTTGGATTTCAAACACAAACATATTTTTACAGAAATCATATTTCAAATATTTCTATTTGAACAAAAGACGACACCCAGAAGCTACAGTAAATAAGATTCCGAGAAAACTGCGGCATAAAGTTTAGCTTCAATATAACTTCATCTGCTGAACATTCCGAGCCTTCAAGCGTCTGTATTACATACCCAACAAAGTCGAGACTAGACTAGCTTTAGCCTAGATTCTGGGCAGCCTGTGTGTGACGGCAAAACAAAATTCCCTCTTCTAACTTTACTCGTTTTATAAGCGATGCATTTGATGTGTGGTGAAAAAAGAAAAAGGAAGTGAGGCGGTCCGAGAATTCATCCCTAGTGTAGACTAATAGGTTTACGCAGATTTTGGCGAATCATGTAGCTAATTAAGTCGCGAAATCAGAAAAGTAGGTTCAAACTCGATAAAGCTTTCTCTTAATAAAAGAAAAGTGAATAACATACGCACCGGACAATATTGCGGTTCGTGACGGCTAGCATACAAAATTAGAAATGCCAACACTGTGACAGCCACAATTTGATGCGGCGCAATTTGCATGATATTATGTAGTTTTGTATCGGCGCAAAAACTCGATCCGACGGACGCCGGAAAAGTATGCGGTGCGTGCGAGATTTTCTATTGTTTAGCTTCCAAAAATCGAGAGTAAAGGGCTACCTTCTCCTTGGTTGATACAGTCGTGATGACAAGCAGATTCGTTCCAATCAGCTCCGTCTAGTTAGCGGTCAGGGTCCGGAGCACTGTTGAGGCACCGAAGCAGTGGAATTAATTGCCAGCCGTCCCGACGCAGCGGTTTCAGACCCGCGGTAATTCCACATAAACACTTCATAGCTTAGTATCTAATAACCTCTAGGTTGGTAAGTAAGTAATTACTTATTTACGTAGTATTCCTGTAAAGACAGCCCCAACATGAACAACACTCTACCTTATCAAAACATTACTTATTAACATTGCATGTCTAAAAAAATACATAAGTTTTTACTGAAACTTACGCGTTTTGTCAATGAAATGAGCCGATGAGGGGAGGCCCTTTTTATGGTACCTATACTTAATAGTTCTTCTTTACCTTCTTGTTACCTTCTGATATTCAGTTATTAAAAGCGGTTGGTAAAACGAGCAAACAAGCGTTATTTTCTCCAACTCAAAATTACGCAGTGCATGTGCTTCCAAAAATCGAGAGTAAAGGCTACCTCCTCTTTGAGTGATACAGTCGTGATGACAAGCAGATTCGTTCCAATCAGCTCCGTCTAGTTAGCGGTCAGGGTCCGGAGCACTGCTCTGGCACCGGAGCAGCGGAATTAATTGCCAGCCGTCCCGACGCAGCGGTTTCAGACCCGCGGTAATTCCACATAAACACTTCATAGTCTGGTATCTACCAACCTCTAGGTAGGTAAGTAAGTAATTACTTATTTACGTAGTATTCCTGTAAAGACAGCCCCAGATATAACAACACTCTACCTTATCAAAACATTACTTATTAACATTGCATATCTAAAAATACATACATTACGTTTTTACTGAAATTTACGCGTTTTGACAACGAAATGAGCCGATAAGGGGAGGCCCTTTTTATGGTACCTACCTATACCTAATAGTTCTTCTTTACCTTCTTGTTACCTTCTGATATTCAGTTATTAACAGCGGTTGGTAAAACGAGCAAACAAGCGTTATTTTCTCCAACTCAAAATTACGCAGTGCATGTGAGATTTTTATTGTTTAGCTTCCAAAAATCGAGAGTAAAGGGCTACCTACTCCTTGAGTGATACAGTCGTGATGACAAGCAGATTCGTTCCAATCAGCTCCGTCTAGTTAGCGGTCAGGGTCCGAGCACTGCTCTGGCACCGGAGCTGCGGAATTAATTGCCAGCCGTCCCGACGCAGCGGTTTCAGACCCGCGGTAATTCCACATAAACACTTCATAGTCTGGTATCTAACAACCTCTAGGTAGGTAAGGGCTACCCACTCCTTGAGTCATACAGTCGTGATGACAAGCAGATTCGTTCCAATCAGCTCCGTCTAGTTAGCGGTCAGGGTCCGAGCACTGCTCTGGCACCGGAGCAGTGGAATTAATTGCCAGCCGTCCCGACGCAGCGGTTTCAGACCCGCGGTAATTCCACATAAACACTTCATAGGTAGGTATCTACCAACCTCTAGGTAAGTAAGTAATTACTTATTTAGGTAGTATTCCTGTAAAGATAGTCCCAGAATCAGGCGCGGATACAAGGGGGGGGCCATAGGGGCAATGGCCCCCCCCTAAACCCTTGGCTCTCATATAATTAAATCGATAATTTTTTATTTTTTACATTTTTGTTGCAAAAATATATGATTTTCTCAAAATGGCCCCCCCCTGAGCCAAATCTTGTATCCGCGCCTGAGAATAACTACACTCTACCTTACCAAAACATAAATTATTAACATTGCGTATAAAATTACACAGTGCATGTGAGATTTTTATTGTTTAGCCTCCAAAATCCAAACCAAAAGAGTAAAGAGCTACCTCTTCCTTGAGTGATATCTACAGTCGTAATGACAAGCAGATTTGTTCCAATCAGCTCCTCTAGTTAGCGGTCAGGGTCCGGAGCACTGCTCTGGCACCGGAGCTGCGGAATTAATTGCCAGCCGTCCCGACGCAGCGGTTTCAGACCCGCGGTAATTCCACATAAACACTTCATAGTCTCGGTATCTAACAACCTCTAGGTAGGTAGGTAAGTAAGTAATTACTTATTTACATAGTATTCGTGTAAAGACAGCCTCAACACAAACAACACTCTACTCAACCAAAACATTACATAAAATCGTCATTCTAAAAAAATGCGTTTTGTTCAATAAAAGGAGCCGATGAGGGGAGGCCCTTTTATGGTAAGTATACTTAACAATCGTCTGTTACATGCTGGTTTTCAGTTCCTAACAGCAGTGGGTAAAACGAGCAAACAAGCGTTATGATCTCCAACTCGGCAGACTTGGAAATGTCGCCCGTCTAAAAATAACCGTAAAATCGAACCGAATCTGGATTCCAGAGTGAAAAATTCGATTTCCGGGTGTGATTTTAGCACATACTATTGCCTATTCTGTGCTTTTAGTGAGCGCTAATGCCAAAGTGTAAACCAAGTAGACTTTGCAAGGCCTACAGGTAAGCTAACTATTTGCGGACACTAAACCAAGACAAACAGAATATTAATTAACTAACCACAGCGTCGCCCTGAACAGCGGTTGGGCTTGCGACTGTAAATCAGGTGGCAGGAGGCCATTTGTATTGTACAGGGTCACATTTAATATAATACTTACTACCTGTATGAAATTTCGATGAACGACTTAATGAAACATGGTGTCTAACTTCCTGCAACGTCTCCCTAAACAGCTGTCAGGATTGCGACTGTAAATCAGGTGGCAGGAGACCATTTGTATTAATAAAACACGCGCTTACACTAGAAACATTATCTTCTTAAAACTTGAGAAACATTAAAATTTTCATTCTAATGTTGCTCGTGTTGCTATTTATTTGCAGATTAAGTAACTACTATTTAGTAACGCCACCTATCATCTTATATCTTGTCTTTTGTTTTGGTGGGGGGATCCACGGAGTAATTTTCCAAACACCCTGTATATTCTACATTATACACGCCGTGTTTCAAAGGTTATCGAGTTTATACATTAATTAACTCTAAGCTCTCTCATCTCGACTACCTTACTACTAGTGGTGCTCCGTGTTCCCAATGAGACTAGCTTTGGTTAGCACATTGACTGCTATGTGTATGTTAGTCAGACAAATTAGAAAATTGAAAAAAATCAATGCACCTAACGGACTCTTGAGTACGTTATAGGAATTTAAAAAAGAAAATAGTAACAAACACGGCCGCGGCAATTTCAAAGATTATCCGCCATTTTCAATTATGAACTTTGAATAGATGTAGGTAGGTAGTCATCATCTCATACATACATACATACACACCCACATACATACATACATACCTACTCTCGTAAAACATAACCTTACTTCTGAGGCAGTCGAAATGTGGAAACATTAATAAACCACCGCGGAGTCTGTAGGTAAGGTTAGTATTCATTATGTTCATATTCCAGTCCATCTGTCGTGTTGTGTCACCTGCTAACCTACATACATTAAGCACACAAACGACAGAAAAAGGCGAGAGCCACATGTAACGTCCATTTCTGCGTTTATTTTTTCGCTGCGTAAAAATACGAATGTCGACCTTATTCATTTTAAGTATGGAAGCGGGTCTATCGCGATAATTTTTAGGTAAATAAATATTTATAATTTACCAATACAAATATTTATCAAAACTTAAAATGTGTGAAAACAACCGCGAGTGCTTCAAAAGTTATGTTGACCTTATTCTCATACAAACACGGTTTATGTCGAAAGGTTTCACAAATTCATCCGTCGACGCAGCGTTGTGCGATGTGCAACGCTAGCGGATGCTTCTGTGAAACCGTTTGACATAAACCGTACGGTAATAAAAAAAAATGGTGGAAAACCGCATTTTCCTAACGCATGTGACGGCGCTGCGCAAAAATAACGCCGAAATGGTGGTCACGTGTGTTTTTCGCCAAAAGCTCCAGGGAGTCTGAACACACATTTGTTACGCAGGTTTACGAGAAATGCTCCATGATTTAATAGCTTGTATGACGGAGTATGATGAAAACGTGCATTTTGAGTTTGTTACCTACTGGTTATTTGTAACACCCGTATGCATGTAAATTATTATGCATATTACTACTAGAGTACTTTTTTTTTTAACGCACTGCCATCCCCGCAAGGGAAAAGGCTTGATGCGTGTATGTATGTACCTACTTATGTAATTTTGAGTCGACTCCGTAAACCACTCTCCGTGACCGATTGTTCTACGACAAAAAACATGCCCTTGAATTTCAGTTTTCCGTTTGTATAATGTGACGTTAAAAAAAATTAATGTAGATAAAGATGTCAAAAAATAAAAAGCTTTCTCATTCCAATAACGGCACAAAACAGAGAGTTTACAGAAAGCTCACTCGACCCTATTTAGAGTTTTCGCGATTGTCACTTGTTACTGTCAAATAGCCGGGTTGCTACTGTCAAAAATCTCAAATTATAAGAATATCAAAATAGATTGACACAAGAACCTAATATCTATGATTCTAAGCCAATTTTAATCCAAGAAATATGAAGTCCGTGGCAACCGTCTACTTAGTTACCTTGAATTCTTCAGAGATTCCAGTAGGTACATTCCAGTAAGCGTCAAAATCGTCGTTAGTACTGAGTGAGCCATCTGTAAAGGCGCCCCGTGCGCCGTCTCCCTAATTTATGATGACGGCGTGAAACCGGAATCGTGTAGCATGATACTGGCCATTTACATTTAAGTGGCATTGTCTGTGTTTTTCCGCCATCTTGTTTTTCCTAAATAATGCAAAAAAATATTGAATTCAACCTGTTTCTTTTGTGGTCATGATGCTTACGAGTAAATGTTGTATGAGAAGAGGTAGGTTTATGTTTTTTTTCATCTCAGATGCAGATAGTAAAGTAAAATTTCTTATTTTCATTCATGAAAATATAATATAGCACTGTGAGTGCATTAAAATCACAATTAATAGGTCATCATTGCTCATAATAAATTATTGTCAATCAGTGTATTCACCATTGAATGGAAATAACGAAATTTGCAGAAATATCCCTGTAGACAAAAGCCATTGGCGAGAACCACACGCGACGACCGTAGCGTTTGAATAATACGATTTTGCACCTTATTTTTATACAATTACTGTTTATGAGAAACGGTTTGACAGACGCATCCGTCAGCGCAAAAATATCGCACAATTTTGACATAAACCATATTTGTATGAGAATAAGGTCGAAATTCGTATTGTCCCAACGCATGCGTTACGCGGCGCAAAAATAACGTCGTATCGTAACGGACGTTACGTGTGTAAAGCGCCATAGTTGTAAAATTGACTTAAGGCGTTCCGTTTTCCATACAAAAGTTCAATGTAGTTATGTATGTAAAGGAGACAAGAGTCGGTTTAAAAAACTTGATGGGGAGTCCCGTGGGTATATAAGATTGTCGCAAAACACTAAAAAGAATTTTTAAATCATCAGATTTCCCCGTAAAAAGCGAGTCGCCACTTTACGAAAATAGATGGAGCTACTGCTGCAATAAATACGTTTAATTTTATTGTGCAGAAAATACTGATTATCTTTTAACTATAAGTAGTTTTGCGACAAATTTACGTGTGCCTTCATCATTCAGAATAAAGTTTCTTTAAAAAGAAACTCTACAGCTCATGTGTAACCCGACTGAAGTGCAGTTTTTCGTTTGTATGACGTAACGAACCACCTTAAACAAAATAACAGACGTTCCATACTTACGAACCCTTGGGAGCAATCAAATATGCACATATTGATGACCACGGCCTGATTGGCGTCGTGGGACTGTCAGTCTGTCTGTGCGTAAATTGTAATTAATAATCAACTCTTCGGTGTATTTTAAACAACGCGACTGATTTCGTTTGTTTTGGGGTATACTTCTCGGAAACTCTTGTCACTTTTTGTGTAGGTATGTGTAATTTCCTGAGCACATGTTTTATGTAGTGAAACGACTAACCTTGACCTGAACCCACCATCAGATAGGAATAATCATTGCCAAGGAGAAAAAGAGTAAAACGACTGACCTTGTTGTTTAAAGTCGAGGCTTATAGAGTCGCGACGTTTCGAATCATCGGGAGTCCGACAGGTCGCTACTACCGAGCGCAAGCGACCTGTCATACTCTCAATGATGGTGCACATATTACATCGAAACGTCGACACTCTATGAGCCTCTAATTTAAATAACAAGGTCAGTCGTTTAACTACATAAAATATATCTGTGGTAGCTTGTAATTGGCATTTATTATTGTATTTTGTCATTTGTTTTGTAAAGAAGGCTGTAAGCTTCCCAAATAAAATAAAATAAAAATAAAATATTAGTTATTTCAGTTAATAATCCTGAGCATAAATGTTACTATTTTTTAAGTAACTTTTTCTGTCACTCTGCGGCCAACCGTTTATAGCTAAATATGCAAAAGCTATTTGTAAAAGGTTAGCATGGTACCTATACTTAGAAGACCTTGTTTTCTACTCCTACATGACCTATATTCATAGAAAAAGTTATGATTAATTAATTTCACATATTGAATTTTCTTAGCTCATTTGTTCCACCCAGTATTGATTGAGCCTCTGGCAGATAATCCAACAGAAAGCGCCCTTGAATTTTGATCGCGGGGATTATTTTTCAATCCCATTCCACGTGGCGGTGTTTTGGAAATTTCCCATGGGTGACGGGTAACGGTAGAGGCATGACGAAAAATGTTATACTTTCCTTTGTAACCGTCCCTTTTTCGCAAACGCATATTTTCACGAGAGGAAACAAGAAGCGTATTTTCTGAATACGTTTACGTTGTGTTAAACCACTCGTATTGCATCCAGCCAGGCCGAATCAATCAAAAGAACAACGTATTCGACACTATTACTACGTCGTAGAACCTAACGTAGGCAATGTCTACGGCTCGTAGATAATGGCTACGACTACGCCATTGTTAGTAGCTGATAGCCCGAGCGGCGACTGGTCTAATCCATATCTCACAAAAGAATAGAATAATTTAGCTATGTACGGGTAGAGGAGCTCGAGTACTTCGGATTGGTCGTGGTCTGCCGCGGCGCAGCTTGGCACGTTTGGCGGAGTAGCTAAAGTTTGCCCTCTGAAAAAGTTAAAAATATCTCATCGAAGAATAGAATGAGACATGGCTGTGATAGGAGCAGTTTAGTAAAGCGTATAAATCTTGGTCTGCCGGCTGCTATCTTGGCACGTTTGGCGGAGTAGCTAAAAGAATGCACTCTTAAAAAAGTAAAAAATATCTCATCGAAGAATAGAATGAAAATATATCGTACCGATAGCTTGCTTGAGTCTGCCTACATATATACTGGTCTGCCTGGCCACAGCCTGGCAGTTTTCCCGGTCCGACCACTTTTACTTTTTTAGTAAAATTTTATCTCTTCGAATAAAAGAATAAAAATATGTCGTACCGATAGCTTGTTCTGCCTAGAAAAATACTGGTCTGCCTGACCACAGCCTGTTTTTCAGATACGACCACTTTTAATTTTTTGAGAAATTTTATTTCTTCGAATAACAGAATGAAACTAAGTTGTAATAATAGTTTATTTAAAGCTGAACACATATCCCTTGGTCTGCCTGAGCTCAGTCCGGTAGTTTCTCCGATGCGATCACTTTTCACTCTCAGTAAAATTCAATTTTAAGGACCTGACTTTGTTTATTAGGAGTGGGCCCGTCAATAAAATGAAAATTTGTCGGTGTATAGAAGTGAGATTTACAGAGCTGTAATCTCTCAATGTCTAGATGAAGAATAAGTATGTTAATTTCAAGAATCTACAACTTCAGATGTATTCGTAGTAATTATTTCAAAATACAATACTTGGGAAAACATTTTCTTCATTTCGCATCGGAGAAACTACCGGACTGAGCTCAGGCAGACCAAGGGATATGTGTTCAGCTTTAAATAAACTATTATTACAACTTAGTTTCATTCTGTTATTCGAAGAAATAAAAATTTCTCAAAAAAATTAAAAGTGGTCGTATCTGAAAACTGCCAGGCTGTGGTCAGGCAGACCAGTATTTTCTAGGCAGACTTAAGCAAGCTATCGGTACGACATATTTTATTCTTTTATTCGAAGAGATAAATTTTACTAAAAAAGTAAAAGTGGTCGGACTGGGAAACTGCCAGGCTGTGGCCAGGCAGACCAGTATGTAGGCAGACTCAAGCAAGCTATCGGTACGATATATTTTCATTCTATTCTTCGATGAGATATTTTACTTTTAAGAGGGCATACTTTAGCTACTCCGCCAAACGTGCCAAGATAGCAGAAGGCAGACCAAGATTTATAAGCTTTACTAAACTGCTCCTATCGCAGCCATGTCTCATTCTATTCTTCGATGAGATATTTTTAACTTTTTCAGAGGGCAAACTTTAGCTACTCCGCCAAACGTGCCAAGCTGCGCCGCGGCAGACCACGACCAATCCGAAGTACTCGAGCTCCTCTACCCGTACATAGCTAAATTATTCTATTCTTTTGTGAGATATGGATTAGACCAGTCGCCGCTCGGGCTATGACTGACGACTTCCTATGAAACTAAAATTGTCGTAGTTTAAATTTGTAAGAATATGACAACTACTCACTTATCCGAAAAATATTTGGTGTCATATTTATGTTACTCATTTATTTATTTGACACATTTTATTTTAATACTTAATTACTTGAATTGAAAAACTTATTCATTCAAAAACGATGCAGAATATAATCGAATCAAATTTCCGATTCAGCGTCCTAATTCAATAACAATAATAAATAATGATCACAAACAGAAACTGGACGCTTCCAACTGAACTGTATCATTTCCTTTTGTAAAATAGTGCAATTAATTTCCTGAAGCTGTTAATATCCGATTGAAGAGCTCGAGTTTCGTAATCAATAGACTTTCAAAGGCAAATGGATCAGAAATTTAATTTAAAATTGTCTGATCTGAGCTTTTGGCGTCCATCTGCCGAATTGACAAAAATACTTTCATTCATAGCAATTACATTATGCGCCGAATGAGAATGCATTTATTGGAAAGGAAGATACTTTTATTATCAATCGAAAATTGTATTGCACATTATGCAGGTTAACGCGACTTGCTTGTTAATTATTTTATTTGGTAGAGGGTTTAGGCCTAGCTACGTTTCGTCTGGTTGACAAACTGAACGGTGATTGACATTTACAGCTGTCGGGCAGGTGTGTGTGATCAGTCGACCTGCAGAAGATGGCTGGCGTAACCAGCCGGAATTTAGAGGGTTATACCCTCTACCAAATTATTACATAATAACTGCTATGATATAAAAAATCAACCATTCTAAAGGTTGAATTAATCATGATAAGAGCAGATGAAAATAATTCGGATGATTTGCCGTTAATTATAAAACATAATTTTCTTCGACCGTAGGTAAGTTAGGGATGCAAAGCGGTAAAATTACTTTCGTAACTTTCGGTAAAATACGATATTTTACGTAAAATATTATATTTTACCGTAAAATACGGTAAGATTGGGTAAAAAACGAATTATACTACTACTTAAAGATTCAGAGTCCGTGTAAGAAATGGAGCCTACCAGTATACACCAATTCACCATACGCTAAGAGAGAAGTGACACTCGCCCCCCCCCTCTCTGGCGAAACCCGCCCCGCTGTCGCCCGCCGGGCCAAGTGGTACCAAGCGGTACCGTGGGCATACAATTTCCAGTTTTGTGTGACGCAATTTTGTGTAATGTGCGAGAGGGAGGCAATTATAGGTGAAATAACTTAACTAATAATAACTTTTACAAACTTTTTAGATTGCGATAGCCCTGCAACGCCATATATAAGTAGCCGGTAATTTTACCGTAATTTATATAAATTACCGTAAAAAACGCGTATTTTACCCGCGTTTTCGGTAAAATTACGTAACTTTGCAACCGTACCTACCTTACATAAAAAGTACCTTACGTAAAAGCTACTTTTAATGTCGGTAGTTCAGTAAAAACAAATATGAATGGAAAAGTTTGCCGCTTTTTGTCATTTAAGTACATTTGGATGTACGTAAAACTTTTAAAATGCAAACCAACTATGTATAAGCTTGTCGGACCGAGCTTACCTGTTTCCCTCATATGAATTTCAGCTCCAGAATATCAACCGCCCGCATATTTTCCGTCACCTCTTTGCTGTAAATTTTCTCCCTCGGAAGGCAGCGTGTCAGATTGCCAAGCGTGAACTGAAATGTTGTCCGTCCGTATATTTTAAAAACACGTGAGATATTTTGGTCACTGTAATAAGAACAAGATAAAATTTGTGCATTGTCGTTGCAAGCAAGTATTTGCGCGTAATTATTGCATGTTTAACAAATTAATGTTTGTCGGGTTAGAATTGCATCACCTATATCCATCCTATATCTTTCCCGTGGGTGACGCGAATAAAGGATTTGAAAGTTGATGTGTATCACAATTTTAGGCGACAGACTGACAACCTGTCTCTGTGGTGATATACAGTCTTCTGAATGAATGTCTGCCATATAGGTACCTATCTAGTCACTCTTTACCTTTTTACTGATCCTCTACAAGAAACGGGTTGATGCTAATCCCAAGTCAGCACCCCACGGCACAAACACTACGACAAAACATATTTCTTATTCGTAACCAATAATACTAAGTTTGGTCCCTATTGTATAAGCGAAGTGCAGACCAATATAAAATTGAAAAAGTTTCGAGGTAACCGTAAACATTCAATACAAATGTTGGCGGTATTCACACTTGAGATTCGTTGTTGCGCATTTTTAGTGCATCCGTCTGTCAGATACAAGAAAAATTCGAATTTCCAATACCACAAATTAGGGAAACGGCGTGCGCCCCGCCTTTACAGATGGCTCACTCAGTACTAGCGACGATTTTGAAGTTTAATAACTGAAAATAACTTGAATCTCAGAGTAACGCAAGGTAATTAAGAAGGTGGTTGCCACATCATATTTCTTGGATTAAATTTGGATCAGAATTATATGCAGTTCTAGTATCAAATTTTGATGTTTTGATATTCTTATACTTTGACATTTTTGACAGTAGCAACCCTGGCTATGATAAAAGTACCTATCAGTCGCGAAAATCCTATATAGGATCGAGTGATGTTTCTGTAAACTCTATTTTGTGCCCATACTAAAAACCGACGTTGACGCAGGAGCAACGAAAAAACTTGTGTTGGCATTCTTTAATTTTTTTGCACAAACTTATTGAGAGATTGAGAGAGATTCGCCATAGTATCCAGTTTAAAGTTGTGTAGGTAGCTATCAAAAATATTGGTTTAGTAAGCATGGCCGTGTGGTTAGAATAGCATCACCCCATATCATTCCCGTGGGTGTCGTAAGAAGCGACTAAGGGATTTGAGAGTTGATGTGTATTGCAATTTTAGGCGACAGGCTGACAACTGACTGACAATGACTCTCAAACTTTTGTCAGACGAGGTGTAAGTTGGTCGATATTACAGCAGTTTACTCTCTGCCTATCCGCAAGGGATATAGGTATGATATGTGTGTAGTAAGTTATTTTGTATGTAGGCACAATAGTATAATAAAGAAAATACTCGTATAGGTACTGCCGTCTCGCTCTCAAGGCCAGCTGATACAATGTCTATGTTTTTAACAAAGCTACACTTAGGTATTATTACCTACCGTTTTAACGGAAATGAAAAATTACTTGCCTACAACAGTAAAGTTGATTAAATAAATATAGATTAATAAAGCGGATTTAACATGCACTCTATAATTTTCTGGCATTTTGCCTGAAAAAGGCAAAAAACACATGCAACGTCCGTTTTTGCGTCATTCATGCGATTCTATACCCAACCCCAACCATCATACGAATATGGGTTAGGTATGTTATATCAAACGGCATCGTACATCGCTGCGTCGACGGAAGCATCTGTCAAACCGTTTCAGATAAACCGTATTCGTATGAAAATAAGGTGGAAAATCAAACAAACGACGCACAAACGGACGTTACAGTGTGTTTTTCGTCTCAGAATAACCTGTACCTACAGGAAGTGAGTTCACTGCTACTGATAGTGGGTATATATTTATTAAACTGCCAAGGCTAAAGGTTTCCTACAAAATATATTTACGGGCACATTATTTATACATATCTCCGTCCTAAGGAAAACTGTATAAGAAATTACCATCATTTGTCGTCTGTCTTTTCCCGAGTATTTCTTCTTCTTGCAGAATTAATATCTAAAACACCTGGGTTCTTCAGGTGCAGTTCGATGTACAATACGTAGTCGTAGTCGGTTGACAATGCACATTAATGCATACCCAACTATAGTACCGTCATTCGAATAGGCCATATTTGACAGCTTTTCTTATGTGTGTGACGGCTGTCAAAAATGGGTGTGACAACTGTCAAATATGGCCTATCCACTTTTTAGCAAATTTTTAGTGACGAAAATTGCACCGTTTTAGAATATATGAAATTTTAAAAATACAGAATTTGATGTCAGTTGCTTTTTCTGCTGTCTATTCCTATCGAGCGGAGCACAGAGTCTACGAACATACCGATGAACCTTGTAGGCTTGCACACTTTATTAGAATTATCTAGCTCGAGAGTAATCTTCAGACGTGTCAAATAGACTAAAAGAAGAGAAAAGTGAAGAAGTTTGACATAAAGGTGTAAAGAAAATCAAAGTTGCGAAGACCATCATATTAAACATTAGCCAGAGATTGTATAATAAGCTTTATTTCACAGCATTAGCGACCACGCGAACCGTATCCCAACCAGACTAATATCGGCTTAATTTTGATTGCGTAAAATAGCGCTGGTTAAGCCCCAGACTCCGAACCCATGTGACTTTTTTGCGTGACTTATGGATCTCTCGTTCTTTCCCCCGTGTGTGAAACGGATTTCCGAAAAGTTGCCGGCAAAAGTCGTCTCAGTGTTTACGCAAGGTTTACGCTTTGTTACAACGCAATGTATATCGAAAAATATTTGTAGAAATGAATGCTCATATAAAGATCCTGACCGCGCGGATGCAGTGACGTTGACACATCAGCCTCATTAAGGTAAGCGAAATTGGTAAAATTGTACGAAGCATTTAGGTATGCCCGAATTTCGTAAAACGAGAAAGCTATCATAAGTTACTTTTTTAAAGTAGGATGCCTTCATCAGATACAAAATGTGCATTTAAATCTTGAAGCAGTTCTTTATGCGATAGTGAAAACCGCTAAAAGAAGGTAAGGTACGGTGAGTTTGGTCTATTATAAATTGGGTCCTGTACCTATGGCGCAAGCTTTACAGAGTAGACGCGAGGCGTGCGATATCGCGACGCTTGAAACCGTTTCCATATTAAATGTATGAAACTGAATTGACAAAGCTACACACGTGAGACGTGCGTCCCATTGATAAAGGCTGACGATCGCTAACACTATAGAAAAATCTGATATCATGATCATGACACACGTCACTGCATTAAAACTGCGGCTGTCAGGGGTTGTCATTTCTATACGGTGCAGTGTAACCAAGGTAAGCCCACATCCCAGTTACGTGATATAATAATAAAGCATAGTTTGACAAGTAGGTATATTTCTTTGTCACGATGCTCGGTGAAGGAATCTAAAATTATTGTCTAGGTATGTGTTGAAAAATGAGAAACTTCTGTCTGGAATTTCTACTCGAGGCTATTTTCTGGCCTATAGCTTGTTATCTACGAGCCTCTCAACCCAAGTCGGTTTCCGGAAACGGGGGCCATTTTTCTGAGAGCACACCGCTTCAATACCGTTTCCTTTCCGCCTAAAATTGCGGCAGATAAATCTCGTAAATCTACATTATTCTACACGAAAGCGTTTTTTTAGATTCTTATCTAGTAGGTTTCATTCATTTCTCGTGTCAAGATATATGAAAAGGTTTTGCAGTTCAACAGTACCTTTGGGATGGTATGGTATAATACATACATACATACATACATACATCACGCCTTTATCCCTTGCGGGGTAGGCAGAGCGTCAACGGCCGTAAAAGTACGGTCGTTATCGCCACGTCTGACACATATTTGAGGGCCGTTTTAGCTATTGTCGTGTATCGCTATAGTGACAGGTTGTCAGCCTGTCGCCTAAAATTGCAATACACATGATACCCTCGACTACCCTCGAGTCCTTTAGTCGCTTCTTACGACACCCACAGGAAAGAAATGGGGTGATGCTATTCTAAGCCGGCATCACACGGCCATGGTATAATCGTGATTAGTAATAATGTACCGTACGGCTGATATTTAAAATAGTTCATAAAGTGCATGTTTTGTGCTGCTTTAGAATAAAGCTGAATTTCGTGTACCTATCTGTTGTGTTAAGGATTGCCTGTAAACATTTGTGACTAAAACGTGCTACAAAAGTTATGAGTAAATAAGATGAAATAATGAAACCGTACAACCTTACAAATAGTTGCAATAGTTTGCAAACACTTTTGCACCAATAAAAATCCTCTAGGTACTCTAATAAAAATAGCTTTCTCAGAAATATCAAACAAGCAGCGTTGGTTCCATTAAAATCCTTTCTCAACCTTCACTATTCAAAAGTCAAGCTATTTTAGGGGTTGGCATTTTATTCGCTCGCTTTCAGTTGGATCCATTTCGCTGACGTTGCTTTCGCTTTCCACACAAGGGGTTACGGGAGCATTTTTCAGTTGCAATTTTGCGTTTTCAATATCGGATTCGTGGTATTTCTCTGGCGTTTGAGTGACTGGATTGCACGCAAGCTAAGGTGTGCTGACTGTGCTTAATCGCCTGGGATAAATCGTTCTGCGATAACACTGACTGTAAAAATGGGGCACTGCTTCCTTAGGTATAATTTGACCTACACATCTGCAAGAACTCAAGCTGTGCCGAGATGATACAAGTCTTGAGAAAAACACAGTTTACTAACTATTGAGCGGAAGAGTGACTCTATTGAATTCCTCTCCAGATTCATGAATGAAGGCGGAGCGTGTGTTTTATTCCGAGAATTCTAAAAGTATGCTTATTAACTAATTATTTCCCAAAAATGATGCCAAAAATAGCGTTCCTTCTAAAGGTCAAAACCTGTTTCCTTGGCGGTATAAGAGTTATTATACTTTTATTATCTAGACACACGGCAGTGTGTCCGCCAAGTTCGAGCAAAAAAAGCGACACACCGGCCGTGGGTTATATTACACGAACCATTTCGGGCTAAGTTCGACCCACCTATAACTCAAAATCTATTTTATCTACGCATATGAAATTTCTAGTATCTGTCGAGATCTACTTCCTCATCTAAAATACAAAATTTCATTAATGTACCTATTGTAGGTCTTGAGATATTGACGTCAGAAAATCGCTATACGGGGTGTTAGGGACGGTGTAACGAAAACTTTGCAGGCATGATCAGACCATCAAACTGAACAACTTTTACTATGGAGCCAATAGTGGGAAACGAAAAAAATTTTTCGTCCTCCCATACAAAATTCACGATCAGCTGACTGACTTTGTATGGGAGGTCGGAATTTTTTTTTCGTTTCCCACCATTGGCTCCATAATAAAAGTTGTTCAGTTTTATGGTCTGAGCACGCCTGCAAAGTTTTCGTTACACCGTCCCTAACACCCTGTATTTACTATACACTCACTGACTGACTCACTCACTCACTCACTCACTCATCAAAAACCTAGACCACTTCCAATGGTCGTATTGACTTGAAATTTGGCATGGAGGTAGGTCTTTAGGCCAAGGTAAAGGAAAAAATCTGAAAATGGCCAAGTGTGAGTCGGTTTTAAAAATAATGAAGGTGTAAATTCATACCCTAAGGAACTAAAACAAAAAAATTATCTATATCTTCCAATCGTCGTACCGACCTAAAATTCGTTACATAGGTTTGTATTTAGTCAAAGTAAAGTATAAATGAGATATTTCCTTACCTAACTTAATCATAATAAAAAAGAAAATAAACCTTACAAAATAAATGAAATCCACCCAAAACATAAATGTGAAGGCTGCCAAGTTCGCCTATAAAAGAAGTGAGATCTAAATAAGTACCAAGTTCCATACACAGACCTCAGTTAAAAATAGTTACAGGAATGCACACTTGATTTTCCGCAGTTTGGAAAGTAGATTCTTATTTCCAAACCGCGGAACGTATAATAAAGTTTGGAAAGTAGATTCTTATTTCCAAACTGCGAAAAATAAAGTGTGCATTCCTGTAACTATTTTTAACTGAGGTCTGTGTATGGAACTTGGTACTTATTTAGATCTCACTTCTTTTATAGGCGAACTTGGCAGCCTTTCACATTTATGTTTTGGGTGGGATAGTAAATACGCGAGTGTCTACAAAAACACTGGCGGCTCTTAGGTATACCGAGCGTATAATAAAGTTTGTTTTAAAAATGGGTAATATATTCACGTGCATGCAACTTGCTTATGCAAGAGAAAGAAAACGAACCTTTATAAAAACTGATGCGCTTCAACATATAAAACTTCGCAGGCAGAGCTGTTTCTACGAAAAGCTCGTAAAATTGTTTTTATAAGCTTATTACCACAAAGGTAGCACCTACACGTATGTACATCATTATGCATAGCGGTTAAAACTTGTGGAGAAATTACTATTCAGGTATACATGCTTTGCGGCAACCTTGCTTACCTTATAAGATTTATGAAGTTGCTTTAAGTTATACGTACACATTATTATTTTATGCAAGCGTAGCGTCGGTCGGCCTCTTCTGGCCAGATGGACTGATGACATAAAGAAGTTGGCTGGTAATGGCGAATGGGAGATCGTGCCTTATGGCGTATTCTGGGGCAACCTTAGTTCAACAGTGGATATTTATGTTTAGGTTGATGTATGTACCTACATATATTTTATTCTCTCATTTTCGGTTTTATAGTTGACTTACGAAACTTTTAGATCCCCCAGCGGCAAAAACGATTTTATTTCTGTACTTTACAATTGTAATTTCATTTCTGCTATTCACAAGAAATCTTACCAAATTTTTACTTTTATAACACAATAAAATAAAACGACTACGTTTTACAGCGTCCGTAATATTACACTTTCCTACCAAACTGTCTGTCCATAATTTTTAAAGAAGAAGAGGATAAGTATAATAAACCTAAAAGTTGACTGCCGTTTCGACACAGATGTTTGAATGTGACATAAAAGTGCAAACGTGAATGTTTAAAGCGGATTTCATCTAGAATGTAGATAATGAATGCCTACTTAAAACATCTACATTTAATTCAAGTGACAATATTTCTGGATCAGCGTTCCCTCCAAATAGCGGATCTTCGCCCAACTGTCATTTCAAGTCCCATCTTATTCATGATGGCATAAGCTTTGTAGGCCGCATAATCTCAGCTAACGGTTTATTCTCAGAGCTTCTGGAGTAAAGGCTCTGACGGACGCGAAGATATCAATTTGCATATATTTTGTACCTATCTACTTATTGCATTCTCAAAATTTCAGGGTTCACTGGGTTGTTGTGCGATTCGATGTCTCACACGAAAAACTCTCTTTCTCTTTTCCCTTCTTAGTTACGGACTCAGTGTGTATGGACGAACTTTCAAGACATACCTTAATGAAATAGAAAAAATACAAATTAGGCTCCTTAAATTTTTAGTAAGTAAAAAAGTAAAAGCTTCATGTGAACAAGATTATAAAAAACTGTTTTCCCACTGTAAAATATTTCCAGTAGAACAAAAAGTTAAATATTTAATAGGAATTGAGCACTACCTACACAGACAAATGTAAAAAACTCTCTGTAAACAAATACAAAACTAAAAGTATGCGGGGCGGAAGGTTAATACAACCTAAAGCAATTAATTATTACGGAGAAAGGGTCAGTGCATATGTGGTGCCGAAAATATTTAACAAATAGGTATGATGTGCTAAGAAGTAGTCCTAAGGTCGGAGTAAACGTATTAAAACGTAATTTGAAGGATGCACTTCTACTTGATATAAAAGACTGGCGTCATACAGAGTTTCTTAAATAACAACTTGAAATTATTATATGTATTAAATTTATTTACTTTCAATTATTATATGGATAGGTATATATAATTCGGTACTTACTAATATTTTAAATTAAGTTAACCCTTACTTACACCTCATTTTGTTATGTTTTATTTTTACGGGTTTTGAACTCTTTGTTAATGTACTAGTAAGTCATTACTGGTACACACGCTGTACATTGGTAGATGAGGCCTAATTTTAATAGTACTTATTAGAATAAGTTTACCTAAATATGATTTGGTAGGTATGTAAAAATGTAACCGAGCGATACTCGCCATCAAACATTTAGTTTGGCGAGATTTTTTAAGTCGTATAACCTGTACTTGCCAAATGTATTTCTAATAAAAAAAAAAAAAAATGGAAACATATTTAAATCTACAAACTTTAAATCGTGAGTTTTATTTATAAACTTAATCGCATATCTTTTACACACACGTTCCACTTCCACCTCTACAAGGTGCTTGTCATACTTATATATTACTAGCTGCCCGTCAGCGGTTTCACCCGCTGCAACCTATTATTACGCGGGAAGAAAGCATTACTCGCCAAGAGATGTCGCTGTAAGTTTTCGGCGAAAACGTTTAAAACGCGAATCGGCTCAGTCACGCCACCTTTACAAAAATATCGGAATATGCGTGATCCCGTAGGAATAAGACATTTTCCCGTGGTAAAAAGTAGCCTATGTGTTATTCCAGATAGTCTTCTATATTTGTGCAAAATTTCATGTCAATCTAATCAGCCGTTTTAGCCACCGGCGGATCCAGCCTTGGCTCAGGGGGGGGGGGTCACATAGACAATTTTATAGAGATAGGTTAGGTACTATAGATAATTTTTGACCCGTCTGCCTCAGAAGGAGGGTTATGTTTTTCGAGAGACTGTATGTTTGTATGTGTCGCAGTATAATGCCAGAATTAGGTTTTTGGCCAAAAACCGGCATATGGCAAAATATACTTCCTTCGGCCATCGTCTTAAGCTAGCTGATCCAGGATTTTAGCCAAAAACCTATAATTTTAGCCGAAATCCTAGATTTGATTAGTATTATGGCTTTTTTTGCATTTAGGGGAGCAAGGAGTGAAGAGGTATGTTATGCACATCTTTTAAAGGTAGAGTTGGACACCTTGAAGGGCAGGGGGTAACATCAGACAGCCTGAACAGCAGGATTGCCTCGGACGCTCTGGAGGATCGGAGGTAGCGTCGGACGCCCTGGAGGACAGGGGGTAGCGTCCAAGAAAATCCAACCACCGTCATCTTTCAACCTCCAGAGTGTCCGACGCTACCCACGCCCTCCAGGGCAACCGACGCTACCTCCCACCCTATAGAACGTGCAACGCTACCTCCTGCCTTTCAGGGTGACTGACGCTACCTCAACCCTCCAGGGACGCCGTAGTCGGGAAGGGGTTGGACCAACTATTGTGTTACAAAGTAGCGTCGGACGGCCTGGAGGACGTGGTGGCGTCGGACACTCTGGTGGATAAAAGTGGCGGGCGTTGGTTTCCTGGGCTTCCGACGCTACACCTTGCCGTAAAGGGCATCCCTGGAGGTTGGAGGAAGCGGCATACACCCTGAGAGGCAGGAGATAGCTTTGGACGTTTTGGAGGGTGGGAGGTAGCGTTTGACGCCTTGGCGGGCGTGGGTAGCGTCGGGCACTCTGAAAGATAAAAGATGGCGGGCGTTGGTCGTCCGACGACACCCCCTGTCTTCCAGGGCGTCTGACGCTACCTCCCGTCCTCCCCAGCGTCCAGTGGTACATCTTGCTCTTATAGTGTCTTTCTCCAGGTCAACCGAGGCAATCCTGCTGTTCAGGCTGTCTGACGCTACCCCAACATTCAGGGCGTCCGATGCTTCAGGGGCAGGTGCATAACGTACCTCTCCACTCCTCGTTCCCATTAGGATTTCAGCCAAAATCCTAGGGTTTTGGCCAATTATCTGGATCAGCTTAGGACGATGACTGAATGAAGTCGTCGATTTTGCCATATGCCGGCTTTTGCTTAAGTAACTGAATGGAATCTTGTGTTTGACATTGACAAAAAAGACATTGTCAATATGTAAACAATAAGTAATATTATAATAACCACTTAGTAAAGGTCCTCGGCCCGGCTCAGGGTCATGTCTCCATGACCCCTGATCCGCCACTGGTTTTAGCGTGATGTCGTTACAAACACACACACAAACATCCGCCTTTATAATATTAGTAGGATAGGATTAGTAGGAAGTAGAATTTGTGGGATTCAAAATCTTGTTAAAACATTTTCATTGGCAAGTAATTTTTGTACGTACATGTGTTGTGGGATATACATCAATTTTGCCTTACTTACTCGCCAAGAGATGACGCTGTTAGTTTCTAAAACGCGAATCGCCACCTTTTTCATAAATATTGGAAAATGCGTGATCCCGTGGGAATGAGACATTTTTCCGTGGTAAAGAGTATATGCTATTCCAGATGCCCTTTTATATTTCTGCAAAGTTTCATGTCAATCTAATCAGCCGTTTTTGCGTGAAGTCGTAACAAACACACACGTAGGAAGTATAGCAAGACCAGTGTGTAAGATTTTCCAATATCGTAAGACAAAACTTAACGTCGTGTGGTGCCGGCAGAGTAGAATAGCACCACCCGCTCTCTTCCCGTGGGAGTCGTAAGAGGCGACCGAGGGATAAACCCGACCCAAACAGCCAGGCCAACCGTATGGTGGCGGTTAATCCACCACAAAAGCATTCCCAATGAGGGTTGACGTCTGTTAGGCGGCCGGTCGTAAATTAAGCCGAATCCATTGCAGCACGATTTTGTGTTTAGCAAAACGTGTTGCGCCGACCCCAAGCAATTGGGATAAGAGCAGGAAGATGATGTAAGACAAAACTTAAATTAAATAAAAGTTCGAAAAAATAAAAACAAAAATAAGGAGAACACTATCCGGATTCGAACGCGAGTCACCTTGTTTGGTAGGTAAGCGCACTATCGCCGCAGCTACCATGACATTAAGATGACTGTTGAATTAACGGATATGCTTCCCCACAAAGACGCGAATCGGCTCAGTCACGCCACCTACGTCAAAAATTTTGGAATATGCGTGATTCCGTAGAAATGAGACATTTTCCTGGGATAAAAAGTAGCCTATGTGTTATTCCAGATGCCCTTTTATATTTCTGCAAAGTTTCATGTCAATCCAATCAGCCGTTTTTGCGTGATGTCGTAACAAACACACACACAAACATCCGCCTTTATAATATTAGTAGGATAAACTTTGAATACCAATGTCATCAAATCATAGGTAGCTACTTCAAGTTACGTTACGTAGTAACTATCACCTAATCTGCGCTACTAGTCGCAAATAAATGTAAGGGAATCTTTGAGATAGACCACTTTATCTAGAGACTTCCAATCACTTTCATCGACTCGGTGTCCCAATCGAAAAGAAAAGGAATGACTTCTAAAATTGTAGAACCCGTTACTATTTACTCGTATTCCAGTTATTCAAAAACCTATAAGTCGTTCTCAAATTGAAAATCTATGGAGGTGTTTTCGCTCTTTTGAGGTATCATTTCACAGTCACTTCATTGTAATACAAAAATATTCCACTTTTCTTTCGACCACTCGGCTGAGTAAGAAAAGGTGTCGCTGTGAAGATTAACTTCTAAATCCCCGAAGGATGTTTTGACGCCTCGCTCCGTTTATTTCTACGTCTTTTTCCTTGAAGATGATAGAATGATGTAAAAGACTGCCTAAGGATGTTTAATGTAATATGTGCAAGTGGTATTAAATTATCTGTGGAAAAATAAAAATTAAAATGTGCTAGAAATAGTACTTTTTCAGAAAAAGGTACCCGACTTAGTTTGGTCTCATACGTAACAACTTGTTGGTATATGAGTAACTAATTGTAATCAAACGAGGATTTTTGTAGAATAACAAGATTATCTTGCTCGCTATGATAAAAAATGTTGAAACTTTCCTAATAGTATATTAAATTGATGACTAAGACGGATTCACTGCTCCTCACCGCAGACCTTTAAATAGTATTAAAACATAGACCAAATTTAACTTTTGAAATTGAATTAATGAAACAATTTTCCCCGCTGGCGCACAAAGGGTTGAAACCAACAAGAGTGAATCTGTTCAAAAACTGCAACCCGAATGAAGAACAACATTTAGTAAGATATAAAGCTTTTATGTTATGAAATACATTTCCCACATATTGCATCCTGAAAAAGTACACAGGTACATAGTACACACAGACTACAGGAATTACCAACATTATGAAATAGGTATATTTCCCGGATAATGCATCCTGAAAAAGTACACAGGTATTGTGGTACACAGACTACATATCTACCTGCGTAATTTTAAATTATACGTTTAAGGTGGGCTTAAAAACCAAGCGACAGCTACAACGACGCGCGTCGTTGCCGCTGTCAAATGACTGGTTTGTATGGGTTTGTATGGGAACCAGAAAAACCGAGCGACGGCGTCGTTGCGGCGCGCCACGACGCCGTCACGTTGACAGCGCGCTGAGAAGCTTAGAGTTTGTATGGGATGCGGTCGGGTTTTTCTACAAGACCGCAGCGACAACGACGCCGTCAAAATTTGACGGCGACAACGACGCGCGTCGTTGTCGCGTCGCTTGGTTTTTAAGCCTATCTTTACGGAATTACGGATTTTAATAAAGCCTGCGGAAAAAATGCATCTTCTATAAATCAATATGACATGAAAGATTGATAAATATGGTATGACATATTGATGAAAGTCATATCAGCACTACAACCCATAGATCCGTGACTTCTAGACTAGGTACACCTAGGCGCTAGCTTCATAGAGTAGACGTGAGACGTAAGAATGTATCTGTCAAACAACTAATCGTCGGAGATGGGAGATGTGCGACATCGCGCCGGCAAACCATTGCCATATAAAATGCATGAAATAAATGAGACAAAGCTTTTTTGATTTACGAGGCGTTTGTAAGGGGCCTAATACTTGTATGGCCAATTGATTATATCCTTTGCTATCAATATGATACCTAAGAAGAAGAAGACGCTACATTCATGTAACGACGTTAATGTTTTACGGAGTCACGCATTTCTTACACGAATGCCTCAAAAATAATAATCATTCTCCACGGTTTTGTCGTAGTCGGTTAAGTAAAAATTAAATTAGATAAGGTCGGATGGTGGTAGCCTGCTGACTATTCTGGACGATGGCAAATATTTGCCCTCGGACAAAGGTGGCTCAAAATATGACTAAAATATGTTTAAAAGTCATGTCTACTTTAATAAAATTAGCATATAATAGCTGATATAACTGGTTAACTTCTCAAGTTTAGCGCCTTGCGCAGTACCCTCCACATATTTTGTAAAAGTTCTGACTTGGTCAGTGTAAAAAAATAACTTTTGGGAGAGAAATAAGAATCCTATTTTGTTGTCATTTGCATGAACTGTACAAAAAACGTGTAAGAGTCGTTTTACAAACAGGATGTAAAAAAACTGCAATTATGTTAAGGGGTGAATCAGTCCATAAAACTGAACAAACTCGAAAAATGAAAAAAATATCCGGCCGGCCAACAGATTTCCTATAGGAGGTAATTTTTTTCATATTTCGTATTCGGGAAAGTTGGGGAAAATTGTTCAGTTTCAGGGGCTGGTTCACCCCTTACAATATTTGCAATTTTTTTTTACATTTGTAGGCATGTGTGGATGTCTAAGTGTGATTTATTGCAAATCTTTCAAAACGATTCCCTGTTTTTTTTACGAATACTGCCACACTCGCCTTTATCTAACGATAAACAGACCGTAATCCGACTCCGACCCTAGCCGCCAGCAAGTTATAGTGTAACTAGGATCAGCCAGCTGGTCCGAGCCCAATGTGACACAGTAGAAGCACATAGAAGTAAGTAAACAACTGAATCTTCAAGGACATTTATTCGCCTTTGTCTAACGATAAACAGACCGAAATGTGACACAGTAGAAGCGCATAGAAGTAAGGAAACAACTGAATTTTTAAGGACATTTATTCGCCTTTATCTAACGGTAAACAGACTGTAATCCGCCTCCGACCCTAGCCGCCAGCAAGTTATAGTGTAACTAGGATCAGCCAGATGGTCCGAGCACAATGTGACACAGTAGAAGCGCATAGAAGTAAGTAAAAAACTCAATCTACAAGGACATTTATTTACTTATCTATCGGTAAACAGACCGTAATCCGACTCCGACCCTAGTCGCCAGCAAGTTATAGTGTAACTAGAATCAGCTAGCTGGTCCAATGTGACACAGTAGAAGCGCATAGAAGTAAGTAAACAACTGAATCTTCAAGGACATTTATTCGCCTTTATCTAACGATAAACAGACCGTAATCAGCAAGTTATAGTGTAACTAGGATCAACCAGATGGTCCGAGCCCAATGTGACACAGTAGAAGCGCATAGAAGTAAGTAAACAACTGAATCTTCAAGGACATTTATTCGCCTTTATCTAACGATAAACAGACCGTAATCCGACTCCGACCCTAGCCGCCAGCAAGTTATAGTGTAACTAGGATCAGCCAGCTGGTCCGAGCCCAATGTGACACAGTAGAAGCACATAGAAGTAAGTAAACAACTGAATCTTCAAGGACATTTATTCGCCTTTATCTAACGGTAAACAGACCGTAATCCGACTCCGACCCTAGCCGCCAGCAAGTTATAGTGTAACTAGGATCAGCCAGATGGTCCGAGCCCAATGTGACACAGTAGAAGCACATAGAAGTAAGTAAACAACTGAATCTCCAAGGTCATATAATCGCCTTTATCTAACGATAAACAGACCGTAATGTGACACAGTAGAAGCACATAGAAGTAAGTAAACAACTCAATCTCCAAGGACATTTATTCGCCTTTATCTAACGATAAACAGACCGTAATCCGACTCCGACCCTAGCCGCCAGCAAGTTATAGTGTAACTAGGATCAGCCAGATGGTCCGAGCCCAATGTGACACAGTAGAAGCACATAGAAGTAAGTAAACAACTGAATCTCCAAGGTCATATAATCGCGTTCATCTAACGATAAACAGGCCGTAATCCGACTTCGACTCTAGCCGCCAGCAAGTTATAGTGTAACTAGGATCAGCCAGATGTTTTTAAGTTTACTTACAACATAACAGTAAATACACCAATTCATCATGAACAATCGTCTTATAGGCACTTAAAAAATCTATTACATATTTAATTGTTATAATCTATTTTATATCATTTCATTTTATGCTCATGGGTCATAATATAACATGAAAGACCCAGACCCTTGATAAAAATAATGATTAAATTATTTCTAAGACTGAAAAGGAAAAATAATTTGCCTTTTGGTGTGCCACGCAATATGTACTGCTCCTTTTGCCTACACTATGGCGCAGCAGAAAACCCTTATAGCTGTCCTACGGGGCCGATTAGACCCACAGCCATTATCGGCCCGACTGTGTCATCAGGACTTCATTATCTCAGCGTCTGAAGTTCCGGCCGAGAAGATTAGCTGGCGGGATGAGCGAGATCCTTTAATAAATTATTGCGACTGAGGAGACAATTTTGAGACTATATTTGTTTAAGAATATTTTGATGCATGAATAAAAATGTCCGAAACTCAATTATTGGCTTAGCACACTATAGATACTGCTAATTTTGCCTACACTATGGCCCAGCAGAAAACCGTCATGGCTGTCCTACGGGGCCGATTAGACCCACAGCCATTATCGGCCCGACTGTGTCATCAGGACTTCATTATCTCAATAAATTATTTTGACTGGGAGACAATTTTGAGACTGTATTTGTTTAAGAATATTTTGATGCGTGAATTAGAATATTCTAAACTCAATTATTGGCTTAGCACGCTATACTGCTCCTTTTGCCTACACTATGGCCCAGCTAAAAACCCTCATGGCTGTCCTACGGGGCCGATTAGACCCCCAGCCATTATCGGCCCGACTGTGTCATGACTTCATTATCTCAGCGTCTGAAGTTCCGGCCGAGAAGATTGCTGGCGGGATGAGCGAGATCCTTTTATAAATTATTGTGACTGAGGAAACAATTTTGAGTCTATAGATATTTGTTAAAGAATATTTTGATGCATGAATAAAAATGTCCGAAACTAAATCATTGGCTTAGCACACTATATATAGGTACTGCTCCTTTTGCCTACACTATGGCCCAGTTGAAAACCCTCATGGCTGTCCTACGGGGCCGATTAGACCCACAGCCATTATCGGCCCGACTGTGTCATCAGGACTTCATTATCTCAGCGTCTGAAGTTCCGGCCGAGAAGATTAGCTGGCGGGATGAGAGAGATCCTTTAATAAATTATTGTGACTGGGAAGTGGGAAGACACTCAAGACTGTATTTGTTGATAAAAGTAGGAAAGATAGTTGAATACGGATTTTTAAAAATGGTTTTGATACAATTTACAGAAGGAGCTTTTAATTCGGGCCGCTTTGATTATATTCTCAAAAGCATTTAATTATTAGACATGATAAAAGTATGGGTAGGTAGGTATGTCTAGATAGGTCATCACTTTTTTAAATATATCTATCTAGGTAAGTACTAGTATGTAGGTAGGTTAGGTACATACTCACATTAAAGTTTGAATTAACTTGAATGATATTTCTTTTCTGTGTTGTTATAATACACTTTGCATTAAGAGGGATCTATAGTCATTATTTTTCATACAAACGCTTTCAACGTATCCCTCTGCCAATTCGCAACCGATCGACTCAATTTTTAGTACGGTAACTCTTCTGGACTAGATCTATGCTCCATATTCTTTTTCTGGTTGTAATAATGCATTTAAAAAAAGATATAGCCGTGGCAAAATGCTCTAAAATTATCACCAAGTTTACGCCTTGGTATCTTCTAAATATGACAATAATTTCAGCAAAACAAATGATACGGGCATAGAATATTTTATTGGCAGCAAAATAATGCCACTATCAACAAATTTGGTGGCGATTTCGAACGGGGAACCTGGTAAACCCAGAACGCAAATTTTCCGGTAGCGAGCTATAACTGTCTCTTTTACGGCTGCGGAACGGGTGGGTTGCATAAATGAGATAGAAATATTTTTATCAACTGACAGCTCACGAACTTCCAGCTCGGTATAGTAGCCTCTTAATTTGATTTTTTAGAACTCAACTAAGTATTTTAACTAAAATAAGCTAAGATCACTCTAAACGAAGTACATTTTTTTTAAATAAGGTTTTAATTTAAATGTAATCTTATCATAACTTCAACGGTTCAAAAACGGTTTGAATTAAACTTTCTTGACGGGCTAGATAATTTTATCACTTTAAGTTGGTTAAAATATTTGTTACAAACAATCCGGTGCCGTAATGAAGTACTTACCTTTATAGGTTTTTAAATATGCAGTTTTGTTTTGCTTGTAAGGCTATTATAAAATTAATATAAATAAAGCCACTTTATTAATAAATAAATAAATAATAAATAAAATGTTTATTTCCACACCACAAAAGCATTTTCATGTTACAGACATTGGTTACAAAAAATTATGTTAACATTTTGTGGAGGGCTGATGCCTAAACTAGGTTTAAACCTGTAATATAGGTCATCAGGCCTTCCCCCAGGAAGCGGTACAGTTCTTATGTAACTCAACTTATTTAACTTAAGACATTACAACAACAACGTTTTATATTTGAAAGTATTTTATTACTAGGTACAATTTATTTTAGTTGTGTGCAATGTAGTCTGTTGGTGTGTTGAAGAATATAAGAAAAGTGTTAGTAAGAAATTTTACAAATAAAGTAGTTTTACAATAGTAAGTATAACAGTGCAATGTAGGTACTATTTCAAAAGTTACCCTTTTATATTATGCCTAATCTATTTATATACAAACATTAGAGTAAGCACTGATAAACCTGATTAGCCCTACGAATAAATAAATTCTTGGGATCAGTAGCATACCACTAATCAGGTTTAGAAGCAGTACAGTTCATATTTAACTCAACTTTATTACCTTAAAACATTACAACAACAACATTATGTGTTTCTAAATATTTTAGTTGTACTACAATTTATTTTAGTTGTGTAGGTACAATGTGGTCTGTTTGTGAGTTAAAGATATAAGAGAAAGTGCTAATAAGTAATTTTACAATAGTATGATAGTGCAATGTAGGTACTATTTCAAAAGTTACCCTTTTATATTATGCCTAATCTATTTATATACAAACATTTGAGTATGCACTGATAAACCCGATTAGCCCTACGAATAAATAAATTCTTGGGATCAGTAGCATACCACTAATCAGGTTTAGATGCAGTACAGTTCATATTTAACTCAACTTTATTACCTTAAAACATTACAACAACAACGTTATGTGTTTCTAAATATTTTAGTTGTACTACAATTTATTTTAGTTGTGTAGGTACAATGTGGTCTGTTTGTGAGTTAAAGAAATAAGAGAAAGTGCTAATAAGTAATTTTACAATAGTATAACAGTGCAATGTAGGTACTATTTAAAATTTTACCCTTTCATATTAATCCTAATATATTTATATATAAACATTAGTGTTAGCACTGTTAAAACCTGATTAGCCCTACGAATAAATAAATTCTTGGGATCAGTAGCATACCACTAATCAGGTTTTGGGCTAGTTTTATATTGTTATTATACTATAGGATTCAATATCACATTAATCTCCTCACTGTCTGTGTTAAGTAAGATATTAGTCACCACTTTACGCATTGAGTAATAATTAAGGTTACTTATTACTGTTAATTTATTGATATACGTGTAAAACCGCGGGGCAGTAAATTCATACGATCGTTGCGCAAATCTAGTCCTTGTAGCATATGTAGGGCATCGAAAAATTCTTTTGTCGGAGTTAGGAAGGCTAGGTACAGTAGCATGGTGGTACCTAGCTATACAACGAAGAGCATACAGTTTACGAACAGAAAGTACCCTTGCCGTGTCGTATACAATTTTAGTTGGATGGCCTATTGGGAATGACAGTAGTACTTTGAGCACCGCACGCTGAGCTCTCTCCAATCGTATCATGGTAGTTTCTGCAGCACCACCCCATGCCGAAATACAATAGGAAATGATGGATTCACATAAGGCCTTGTATATCTGTATAAGTAGTTTAAGATCTGCAACGGTTCTAAGGTTCTTAAATATAAACATTAGTTTCCTGACACGTTTAGATAAAGCATCAACGTGAGGTCCCCAGTTTAGATTATTGTCAACTATAATGCCGAGATATTTAAATGAGGTAACTCTTTCTAGCACTGTGCAGTTACAGCTATCATTTAGTAGTTGATTAGCCCTCCTATTGCACGGATAGGTGTGTGTAGTCAATGCGAAGTGATTTGACGGAGATGTGGAGTTGGTTATGCTGAAACAAATGTATTTGGTTTTTGCTGCATTTAGAGAAAGAAGATTGTCTTCCAGCCAGGCTGTGACTTTGCTAAGTCCTTTTCAGCTGTTAGACGGACCTCTTCCCATGTGGGACCAAAGAAAATTAATGCCGTGTCGTCCGCAAACATAAATACATCGCCACAGTGAAGTTGAATCTTGCAGAGCTCATTGATATAAATGAGAAAGAGGGTAGGGCCAAGCGTGCTGCCCTGCGGTACTCCATATGTACAGGTAGCACTATCACTTAGGTACTCTCCTACTCGAACTCTTTGATTTCTGCTAGTCAGATAATCCTTAAACCAGTCCAAAGCGACACCCTTATACCAACGTTTTCCATTCGGGAAAGAAGAATTGGTATAGACACCGTGTCGAATGCCTTTGTAAATCCAAGAACACTCCCAAACATTTTTTTCCTATATCCAGATGATTAGTTATTTTAGTTGTTAGTTTTAGTACGGCATCCTCCGTAGATCGGTTTGCCCTGAAGCCGTACTGACAATCAGAAAGAATATGGTTCGATTCAAGGTAGTGAGTCAACCTTTTGTTTACCAATTTTTCAAGTATCTTAGAAAGCACAGTTAATAAAGATATAGGTCTATAGTTAGTAGGTTGATCTTTCTCGCCAGATTTGTAGATAGGTGTTACCATTGCTCTTTTGAATGAACTCGGAAAGATTCCTGATGATAAACTCAGATTGCATATATGGGATATTGGCATAGTTAATTGTTTTCTAAGCGTTTTTATACAATTTGACGTTATATCATCCCATCCACTAGCACAATTAGTTCTTAATTTCGTGATTATTTTATCGACTTCATACGGATCAGTTGGATGGAGCATTATAGAACCGCAAGGCGAATTATTGTTTCTGATTGAACCTGACAGGCTTTTCTCATTCATATCAAGCTTATTTAAAGTAACATTAGCAAGATTTTGTCCCACTGAAGTAAAATACTTATTGACGATGTCTAGGGACTCACACGGCGTATTAGAGATAGTTAATAATTCGGTTGGTATTTCATTCTTCGGATTAAATTCACACACCTCTTTGACTACATTCCAGGTGCCCCTCATGTTGCCCGAGTTGAGAGTAAATTTATTTTTGTAGTATAGTTTTTTTAGATCCTTAACGATTTTATTACAAATATTTCGATAATTTACGTACTGTGTTTTCAAATCATCACTGTATGCCTTTTTTAATTTTTTATGCAGTTTGTCCCTTTTTCGTAATGATTTTAAGACCCCAACTGTAATCCAGGGTTTAAGCGGTAATTTTCGTTTTGAAAACCGTTTTGTAACAGAATAATTCAGTATACAGTATTGCAGCCTACTTATAAGAAAATCAGTTGTCCAGTTAACATCGCAGCTACTATAAAATTCGTCCCAACTTGCATTTTCTAGGTAATCTACAATTTTTGTGAAGTCTAGTTTGGTTGTTGTTATTTTTGGAGAGTTTTTATGCGTAATACCAAGGTTAGTAGTATAAAATAGTACTGTATTATGATCGGTAATTTTATTTGGACTATAGACAATTAATTGCCAGTCAGTGGAACATTTTGCAGCAAAGTGGTCGAGGCATGTGCCTGAAGCCGGTCTAGTTACGCAGTTTACGCCTTGTATCATACCGCATGCCTCTAATACTTCGAGATATTCGCTTGTGGTTTGTAGTGTAGGATTTAATGTGTCAATATTGATATCACCTGTTAGTATGATATTTTTTGTTTTAATAGTTCTTAATAGAACTTCTAAAGAGTAGATAAACTTTGTTGGATCTGCAAAGCAGGGCGGACGATAAATACCTATTACTGTGGTGTTGTCGTTAATTTTAGTGACCAGACAGTTGCATTGTTCTATACAAGTAGGCTCATATACTGCAACATCTAATTCCTTTCTCACGTAGATCACTATACCATCATTTTTATTGTAGCTATTCTTAGTGTAAAACATTTGGTAATTAGTCAGTAATGGAGGAGTAAAATTAGAATTGGTCCAGCACTCGCCGAGTACAAAAACATCAATATTTATGCCTATGAAGGAAGCGAACATGGCGAGATTATCCAAATTTTTATTTATGCTGCAAATATTCTGTGATAATATACAAAGTGGTTTTGTACCAAATGTTTTACAATTACTCTGTAGTATTTCTGAAGTACGTGCGGGGTCCGAGATTACATTACATGGAACTTGGTACGTATTATCTAGTTCATTTTGAATTTCTTTTATGTTAGCCATTGATATAGTAGTAATAAGTAGGGATCAATATATGCGTATGATGTGATGTATGAGGTCTAGCGTTAGCAGTGTATTGTGTGAGATATATGTGTTGTGTGGGTAGCGATAAGTGTTTTGATAGCTTAAGTAATTTAGTAAGTATAATTATACTAGCAACATAGAAAAATAAAATCAAAGTATTTCTTAAATCTAGTCATTTTATGAGATTCTTGAAAACTTCTAGGTCATGGTCTGAGTTGATGCGTATAATTTTTTCACCGTCAGCCCTCCTCAGATATACTGTGCCATGCGAAGACCAGCAATACTTAAAGTTGATTTGTTTGGCTGTTTCTCTAGCCAAAGCAAATAGTCGCTTGTTCTTAGCAGTTAGATTTTCTGAGATGAAAACTGGCACAGAGGGCCCATCAATGTCAAGCGCGGCAGACATCAGGTTCTTCTTTTCTTGTTTTTGTTGTTTTACAGCAAATAATACTTTTTCCTTGGTTAAAGTTGAGATAAAATCCACAACAATCGGTTTGTTTGAAGGATTTTTTGATGGGAACCTGAATATGTCCTTGATGTTTTCATCCCCAAGCGGTACATTTAGTTGACTTCCAATGTTCTTTACTAATTTAATTAAGTCATTTTTCTTTTCAGTTGGTTTTAATGGTATGTTTCTTATTTCTATAGACGATGAACGTAACTGGCGCTCCATGCTATCAACCTTGTTCTCTAAATCTCCAATTTTTTGTATATGCAATTTTCTTTCAGCTTCATAGTGATCGATTTTTTTATGTAGCTCATCGTACTTGTCAGACATGTGTTTAATAGAATCTTGTATGAGCCCGTTTTGTATCGCGATCGCGTTCAAACAGTCTTGCATCTTTTGGAATTTAAGTTCTTGTTTTTGATCATATTTAGCCATTGTAGATCTAAATTCGCCCATGAACGATGATAGGTCGTCAGATTGAAAGTCTCGATAAGTGCGTTTTTGCCTCTGTGTAACATTCGGTAGCGCGTTCTCATAACTGTTGTTCAGGTTTACAGACAGGTCTGGAGCAGAGCCACAAAAGTTTGACTTGTTGAGATTTTCCACCGTCGGGGAGAAAAATTGGTCCCTTTTGGGAGAGTTTATGTTGCTGCTAGGAGGTGACGAGTAGCTGCCGGCCGATTTATCAGGTGAAGTTGCGTAATTCGGTTGAGATTTGGCAGGAACTCCAGAAGTAAGAGCAACAGCTGATTTGCCGTTATTTGTAGGAGAAATGGTGGTACCAGTGTCGTGGGTACCCTTTGGGGAATTACGTTTGCGCGGCATTTTACCGTATTAATTTGCGAATCAGCCCGCGAGTAGTCAATAGCGCAATAGATAGGTAGTAGGCGTAGCAGCTAGGCGTAGCGTAATTGTAGAGGTCTCGTAGCAGGTATGTGGCGTAGCCCGTAGCAGTGTCGTAGAACGTGTGCTAGCGCAGTCTATCGACTAAACGTGGTAACACTAGATCAGCCCGCAGCGTACAAGCAATAGCGGAACGGTGGATCGGGGATTGCGCACAGCAGCGCTGCGTAAGTAGTAGTCCGCACTCCAGTCTAGATGGCGCCAGAAGCGAATTTTTTTTTTTTTTTTTTTTGCTACTGGACTCTATGTTTTCCGGTCCCGGGGCCGTTAAAACTACACCTGACTATTTGGTGGGGAGCGAGGGCTCACCCGGATGTGTTTGGGTGGTTGTTCAAACAACCAGCCCAATCACGCCCTTGGGGCGAGACTGGGCTTACGAGTTGTTCTGGGAAGAACGAATCGGACTATGTCTACCGGGTATATGCCGGTAGTTGCCAAAGAAAGGCACAAATGAGGACCTCCGCGTCCCCGCCGGCGGGGACGGCGGTTGCTGAAGAGCTTGTGGAGTGTATGAGTCTACTCGCGTTGGCTGCAGCGGCTGCTAGTGTGATGGGATCGTCATCATCAGAAAGGACATGCCTGGGGCGGCGTTTGAATCTCGAAGTTGGATGGGGAAGTAATTGGATGCTTTAACTATGAGGATTCTTATGATGGGCAGCGTTGTCGAAAAATCGACGGGACGCTTCTTTCATAAAGTCTTTTATGGTGGGAGACCTAAGTCGATATGGAGGTTGGCGTTGCGCATGTACAGGAGCTCCAGTAGCCCTGCGCATGAACCGGTTTTGGATGACCTGCAGCATATTCAGATGCGAATGGAAGGTGTGAGCAAATGCTACGCTAGCGTAGGTCATGATTGGCCTGACGCAGGTGGTGTAGATTCTCACCTTATTTCTAAGGAGAGTTTGCTCTTGTGATTCAGCATCGAATGTAATCTGCCCAAAACGAACGCCGCGCGGTTGCGTACTTTCATAATGTGGCTACGGAAACTTAGTCTGGAGTCAAGTGTGACTCCCAGGTATTTGGTCTCATTTACCCACGGGATGGGTTGGCCGAAAAGCTTTACAGCTGGGAGTGACCGGTTTGGTCCCCTATGAAAGTGCACTGCTGCACTTTTTTCGGGGTTGACCTCGATTCTCCATTTGCGGAACCAACTCCCGAGGAGTCCATTGCGCTTTGGAGAATCTTGACTAGTTTGCCGTCGTTCTTGTGAGAAGCATAGATAGCTGTATCATCGGCGAACATGGCAAGATGACAGAGCGAGGAGGTTGGTTTGGGGATGTCGCTAGTGTATAGCGTGAAAAGTAGCGGGGATAGGACGGAGCCCTGGGGGACTCCTGCCCGTATGGAGTGAGGGGACGACAGAGTACCTTCTACTCTGTAGCGAAAACTGCGATCCGACAGAAAGTTTCGTACTATAAGCACAAGACGATCTGGCACACCGAGCCGATACAGCTTGTATATCAGTCCGTTGTGCCAGACCTTGTCGAAGGCTTTCGCTACATCGAGGAAGATTGCTCCGGTGGGGGTCGGTTTAGTCGAGTCATTTAGCTTTGAAGATATGTGTTCGACAATGCGGTGCACTTGTTGGACACAAGAGTGCCGGTGCCGAAAGCCAAATTGCTCGTCGGGGATGAGTCTGTTGGTCTCCGCATGATCTTGCAGTCGGGCGAAGATCATGCGTTCGTAAAGTTTGGCAATGGGGTTGAGAAGGCTGATCGGGCGGTAGGAAGTGGGCTCCTTGGCCGGCTTTCCGGTTTGTGAATGCCGATGACCGTTGCCTCTTTCCAGCTAGCTGGGAAGGTGCAATTTGCCATGGCGGCATTCAGTATCATGGTGATAAGGTTGATCAGGTGGTCGGGAAGAATTTTAAGGACCCGGTTGGTGATGCCATCCGGGCCTGGGGCCTTTCTCGGTTTGAGTGCCTTAAGGGCGTTTCGCACCTCCATATCAGAGATAGCTCTGAGCGGGGGGCTAGTCGGGAAGGGAAGTGAGACGCGCGACTTCGGAGTCGACGGTCGAAACAAAAGTCTGGTCGCATGGGAGCGTGCTGGGGGTGCACTGGTTTTCGAGACTGTCAGCCAGACATTCGGACTTTTCGTCGTCGTCAAAGGCTTTAGTCTGGTCGGGGCGGTTAAGTACAGGTAGTACGGTTACGGTCTCTTGTTTTAGAGTGCGTTGAAGCTTCCAAAACGCGTGGTGGGATGGTTTCAGCTCCTCCAGGGTCTGATCCCACCCGTTGTTACGCCATTCGGTTGCGCGACGCTTTACGTCTCTGTCTAAAGCGCGCCAGAACCATTTGTTCTCAGGCGTTGGGAAGGATTCGTACGCTCGTCGCGCGGCGTTCTTCTCTGTTATCATAGCACGAAGGTCGCTCGGAGGTTAAACTTACTGTCGTCTGTAATTTTAACCGTCCTTGAACAGCTGTCCACGACGCTTTTAACGTGATTCGTAACAGAGGAGACGGCTAGTTCTATGTCGGTCTCGGTGGTGAGACTAGTCGGTATTTGGTCGAGGTGAATAGAGCTGGGAACTTTTAAGGCTTCGCCTAGTTTCGCCCAGTCTATTATAGTTTTGGTCGGACCACACAGGCCAGAGGGGCCGGGGAGGTCGTTTCGCGGGTCTAGTTGGAGTAGTACAGGACGGTGGTCAGAGTTCGTCAGTTCTTGAATCACTTCTATAGAAGTCAGGCGTAGCCTTATGTTCTGTAGAAGTGCTATGTCAAGGACGTCGGGACGGTGACCTGCCTTGCGGGGGAAGTGGGTCGGTTCGGTCGGGGCGACCAAGTCGAAAGTCATGTCATCCTGCCAGGAGAAGAGGAGGTTGCCTTTAGTGTTGTTGGCGACACAGTTCCATGACTGGTGCTTGGCATTCAAGTCACCTGCTATGATAACTGAGTCGCTGAGATTGAATAACGACACGAGCTCACTTTGAAGAAGTGGCTTTCTCGTCTTTGGAGACAAGTATACCGACACCAACGTGATGGATTGGTGCCCCGTCATGCCTATGCGGCATGCGGAAGCCTCGATGTAGGAGGGCGGGGTCTCAGGGGCGAGCCGTGGAGTGCTCGCCTGTAGTAGATGAGGGTGCCACCCTTTTCGCCCGTTACGCGGTCATTGCGTACCAAGTTATAGTGCGCTATGCGTGGAGGTCGCATATGGGGTTTGAGGAACGTTTCTTGTACAAGAAGGACGTCCACATTGTGCTCTTTCAGGAAGAGGCTAACTTCCATCTTCTTTGAGCTAATGCCGTCGGCATTAAAATAGCCTATTTTGAGCGACCGAGGCTTGGTCCTACCACTACTGGGGTTCCCTAAGTTAATTGACCTATCCATCATTGGGGTTTGAAGTTTTTAAAAGCGAGAACCAGACCGCTATAGCGGACGGCGACTTGCATAAGTGCGGCAGCATTGCCGGCATTTGCTTTTATCTCCTCCGAGTACGCGATAATCTCTTCAACGTCGAAGAGACTCGTGAAGGAGGAGA
Source organism: Phthorimaea operculella (assembly GCA_024500475.1). Classification (NCBI taxonomy): domain Eukaryota; kingdom Metazoa; phylum Arthropoda; class Insecta; order Lepidoptera; family Gelechiidae; genus Phthorimaea; species Phthorimaea operculella. Next base: position 5,402,712 of record JANFCV010000011.1, read on the forward strand.
CAACTGAAAGCGCGTCGGCAAGATCGCCTTGGGCGTTCGCTTTAGGAGGAGGGGTTGGCCTGGGCGGAGCAGGCGGCGGAGGCGCCTGCTTCGCAGGGGCGGTTTTGGGGGGCGCCAAGGGCTTTGGCGGGGGGCGTCGGACCCGTTTTGGGGCCCCAGGCGGGCCTGGGGGGCGGGAAGTTGCAGTTATCGGCGGTGTCAGAAGGTTGCTTCTGAGCACTCGCCGATTTGTTGGCTTGGGCGGCCTTCGCGAGAAGTCGCGCCAAAACTTTGGGGTTGGCCTTAGGGGCACGGGGACAGCCACGGTAGTTGGCTGGGTGGCCAGTCTCGCCACAGAGGACGCAGACTGGTGGTAAAGCGGGGGTGGAGCTGTCTGCCGCGGGCGGGTCCGTCTTTTTAGGACGGGTGCACTGGGCAGTGCTGTGGTTATCTGCGCACTTGACACACCGTGGGATGGCATGACAAGTGCGAGAGGAATGACCGTAAACCTGGCAGTTGTGACACTGGCCAGGATACCGGTCTTTCGTGGGCTTCAAGCGAATGCCCGAGAGGTTGCATACGGTTTTTACACCGTATATGGCCTTGCCGGCCTCGCTCCTCTCGAGCGTGACATGAACCATGTCGAAAATCCGCTTGTTTTTGTGGGACTTTATGCGATGAACGTTGGTCACGGCAATGCCCTGACTGACGAGGTCATCATGAACTTCCTGCTCGGATAGTTCCTTTGGGATACCGCGTATGACGACGCGGTGAAGTTTCTCCTCTTCCAGAGCATATGTATGATATGGAATTGGAGGAAGTCCATCAACTTGGTCAGCTGCCTGTGGGCAGTGGACGTCGGGACTTGTATACGGATACCATCTTTGGACTGGGTAGCCCTTAGAAAAGGTATGGATTTTAGAGTCATCTGACTCGAAAGGGACGACCATTTGGCGTTGTCCCGGAGAATAATGGGGGGCGGGGTGCGTTCCTTAGCGGAAGCGGCTTTAGGGGCGGGCGGAGCAGCCGGCTTGCGACGGCTGGAGTCGGCACCACCCACTCGGGCGGCCTTGGCCGATTGGTCAGGGAGGGGCGATTTTAGGGTGCGCTTCTTGCGCTTTTTGGTCACGGGGGTGAAGCCCTCGGCAACCATTGCGGAGTCAACCTCGCTTTCGGATGAGGTGGCGGCGACGTCCATGTCCTCAACATCGCTGTTGAGGCCATTTTCATCGGCGGGGGAGGGGGGGTCGGGGGACAGGGGTGACTCATCGTGAGTCAATGGTGCCGAGTTAGCACTGGGCGAGTCGGATGAGTCATCGGTAGACTCGGAGTTTGGGACCGCTGGCGCGGTAGCGGGATCGCTGGACAGCAATTTGCCGAACAGCGGGGAAGCCTTGGTCAGGCGAGATCGGATAACCTTGTCCTCAGCGAGGACGCGGAGAAGTTCGGTGACGATAGCAGTTGCTTCTGCTGACATTTTTCTAGCTAAAAACTACCGCCGTTTCGGAAGCCGTTCCGTGGTAAAGAAACGGCAAGAAACCCACGGCAATCGGGCCTAGCTAAGGTGAAAAGAATCGCGGCCCTCGGGCGGGGACAGCCCTCGGGTGAAACGTCGGTGATCCTCCCTGCCGGGTATAGGCAGAGAGGGTGTACTTAATTAATGTAGCCCTAAGAGAGTCTCCTCCACCAATCTTATTGGGTGGGAGGTTCCTAACAGGCCCGAGCAAAGAGGAAGTTGGGGCCGAAACCCTTCTCCCAGACAGACTCTGCTCGGACAGGGGAAAGGATGGTACCAGGGTCGACTTGGGTTCACCCCCAGGGCCGGTGGTTCTGGTCCCCGTCCGATTTGAGCGTTGCCCTGAAGGGGCAAAGCTGATGTATCGGGTCAACACCCCCTGCTCAGCTTCGTTAAGCCGGCACTCACTATGCGACGGTAGCGAGTGCCAGGTAGGCACCGTGGGTATCCACTGAGCAAGGACCGCGTAAACCGGCGGTTTTCGGAGAAAAGACGTACTTGACAAAGCACACGGAGTGCGCCTTGAAAAAGGCACAAACGGTGGCGGGAGACTGCGTGGGACTAGTGAGGCTAGCCCGACGCAGGTAACGGTGAGCGCGGTGACTCAACGGGGGGCGCGGCCACGGGAGTGGTCGAGCAGGTAGCCGGAGCGAAACGACCGTGCGGGACGGCTGCTGCGCTGCGACTGGTGACGTGCCAGAAGCGAAGCGCGTGGCGCTTGGGCAGAGAAGCGGTGCAGCGTGCTTTGTTTGATTGCACTGTTTTATCGACCAAATACGCACTTCACTAAAAGTAGGGTTATTTTTTAGCAATTTAGCCACTATTTATTGAAGGAATTTAGTACCTTTGCGCAGGATATGCGTAAAATCCACAATTGTTCAAGCGTGGGACACTTTCTTGCACTGATTTTTCACTAAATTATCGTTAGATATTCAGTTTATGATTTATAATCTCGTAATAACACGGAGCACAGTGTTCACGCTTTGGCGTCCAGGCGGGGGGGGGGATAATACTAGGTACCTACCTATATATTGGATATGCCTTGTTTTTATAACACTGACAGACTTGCAGAGTAATTGTAGAGTATTAAAAATTCAGAAGGAGGCTTGCGTAAACTTCGACGAATCTAGTCATTACATTATGAATAGGTAACCATTTAAAAAACTCGTTTATACATAGGTACTTCTGTTGTGTAGGACACCGAGCCGACCAACTCTTACTGAAAATGCTTTGTACAAATTTTATAAGCTGCCTGCATCCTGCATTCTTATATCCTTCATGCATCTATTTGCATAAATAAGATTTTGTTACTTTTAAAAAGACTTTTTATTCATATCAGCATCAAACCCACCCCACCTGCTTCTAAGAAAATGCAAAATCGAAAATACTTATTTCCAGTTTTTATCCCAAATTTTTAACATCGGAGCACAAAACATTTTGCAAATAACCGAAGCCATATAATCCGTTACAAACGAAATGAAATAGACATAAGTACGAAAACAAATCTAGAAACAAAAAGTCGAGAATCGGATTATGATAAACCTTTGTCCATTTATTATATTTGAATACAAGGAGCGGCAAAAAGGCGGTACATCGATTGGGGTTGATCCCTTCGTAGTGGCCTCGAAGTATGCGATAAAATTATTTCAAAATTTCTTGCTAGCTGCTGCTACGGCATTTTTTGTGATGAAACGTTCAGATCATAATGTCATATCTTGCCAGCTGCGACATTTTTTTGCGACGAAGTGTTTAAAACGCGGTCAATGTTATACATAATAGGTTGGGTTGAAACCTTGGTTGAATGGTTACCCATGACCATAATGATAGTTTGAATATGACATCAAAGATTCTCCGTCCAAGTTGTCTAATCGGTACCTACAAGTCGTCTCGTACCTAAACTATTATTTAAATTATACACAGATGAATTCCAACTCGTAGTTCTCTCTTTACATTTTATTCTAGGACATAAATGAAGTTTTTTCTGTATATCGGGAGCTTAAAATAAAAATGATTCGTTGGCAAGAACCTGTTAAATTAAAACTATGATATGAACAGTGTAAATAACCGCAAAAGTTTAATATTTTTCAAATATTTAGTACATACAACAAAATATCCTACCCGTGTAATATACGGGATATTATTATGTTCATTAGACCGAGAATTAGGTCAAGACATCCAGTCAAGTGTTCATGATTGATCTCTTGAGATCTCGGCATCTGATGAACATGAGCAGAATATAAAATAGGATATAAAATATTAACTAGCGGCCCGGCACCGGTTTCACCCGCTACTGCTCATTTTCTTCTGGGATTTCTGGTAATAAGACCCAAACACTAGCCAATACTTACTTTGTGACCCAAATGACAACAAAATCCGTTGCGTTTAGGAGAAGTTAGCGATTTCCATGGAAGACAGACAGACAGATAAACACAAAAAGCCACTACATTTTTTACTAAGTACCTAGTCTAGTATTCCTAGGTATGTATTGATATCAAGTTGTTACACAGACTGGAACTAAATGAAATAAGCGATTAAATTAAGTAGGTATTACGGTTTTTGTGTCCCTTTTAGCTACATACTCTAGTAATAAATTGCATATAGGAGTAGGTGAATTTTGTATGTGAGGTTGGAATTACTTTTTCGTATACCTACCACTATATGTTCCATGGGAAAAGTTGTTCAGCTTCATCGTATGAGCACACCTGCAGAAGTTTTCGTTACACCGTCTGTTACACCCTGTATAACAATACGAAAACCTCACGTCCCATAGTCGCCTCTAACGACACCCATGGAAAATAAATGGGATGATGCTATTCTAAGCCGGCATCAAACGGTTCGTGTAATAGCCATGTTAGGTGCCAAAGCGATCATGTGATTATATACCCCCATTACTTCAACAGCCTCCACTAATTGGACCATTCTAGCTTAATAGGAATATATGCTGAAATAGACATCTACGACTTCCAATGCCTATTTTGATATTTATCGATTTGGAGAATTCCCGGATTAAAAATATGTAAATCGTGGAAATACTTGCTATCAGAACAAATTACCAAGTAGGTGAACCGACCTTATATTATTCTTGTAAGTGTATTTTCAGATGAAGGTCTCAACCTATAGGTAACTTTACTTCATCATCACATCACAACAGCCCATAGCAGTCCACTGATAGGCCTTCCATAAGGCACGATCGCCCGTTTTCGACACCCAGTCGCTATCAGCCGTTCTCTTTAAATCAACACTCCATTTGACTGGAGGCCGTCCAACACGCTACGCTTGCCGAGCCGTGGCCTTCACTCGAGAATACCCGCTTACTCCGCCGTCCATCGGTTCTACGACAAATGTGACCAGCCATCTGCCACTTCAGTTTGCAGACTATGTCCATTACTTTGGTCTTTTTGCGGATAATCTCGATCCGGACCTTAACCGTTAGCGAGATCCCTAGCATAGACCTTTCCATAGCTTCTTGAGTGACATGTAGCCGGTAGGCCAGTTTTACTGCACAGTACAGATTTATTATACTAACTTGCACAGACTAAGTTCAATTGTTACTTGGGCCGACAGCATTAGCTTCTATTTGGTTCAATAGCTGTTCTCAAGCGCCAAAACATTTCGTGTACTTACATATTTCAGTAGTAGTAATATTCCCAAGCACAGAGGGCAGCTATATATAATCTCTACGGGGAGTCTGACTGAAGATTGCAATCCTTGCAATGGCTCTTACTTTACTGCTTTTGAGCAGCAAGCAAATAATGAAATTTCATCAAACTACCATTGACTTGCAACGGGGAAACTCTTCCAATATTATTTCAGGTAAGTACCTTAAGAAGTGTGCACTTTCAGTTGTTGAACCAGTGGACTGTGTAAGTAACTTAATATAAAGTTCTCTATTTAAAGCTAATACCTACCTAGATGCTTTCTAAGTACCTACTCCTAGTTAAAATTGTTTAGTCGAAAATGCTTTCTAAAGATTAGAATTTACCTTTCTAAGCTCGAATACATAGTTTATCGCTGCACATTTTGGTCATGCACAAATACTTAGAATACTTACGACAATTTGCGCAATGAGGGTTGAATGGCACGTATTTTAGGTTGAAAGGAAAGGTCAAATTAAATCTCGTGCGTAATGCCTTTGACGTACTTATCTATCTATATGTAATATCATATCACACGTCTGAAAAGACGAAATTTGACATTACTCATGACACTAGGTGCGTCATTTCGTCTGCTCTACATCCAAGTTTCCATTTTACGCGTCATTCATTTTACACTCAGATTGAATACTACCGCACGGAAAGCGTTCAAATGAATGTGATTATATTTCAGCTGCAGCTGCGGAAGCGGTGTGGCGTCGCGTTGCGGGAAATAAAATAAAATTTACTATCGTATGTTATGGCGTTATCTCAACGCCGCACCGCGTGAAGCGAACGACAAAATTGTGGGGACCGTGGATTTATTAAATTAAAAAACTGAAGTGCGTAAACCAATTTAAAAGTGACAGGCTTTTGGGAAAGCTTCGCGGTAGAGTTTGATGAACCGAGTGTTTTATGTTAAGAAAAACACAGAAGTAATTTAAATTTCATACACGGACACATTCATACACATATCACGCCTATATCCTTGCGGTGTAGGCAGAGTGTAAACGGCTGTCAGAAACGGCCATTCATACCACGTCTGACAAAAGTAACTGAGTGAGTGATTTTCTTTGACAATGAATCGATCAAAGTTTTTATGCGAATGGTAATCGGCGATTGTTCTATTATTATTCCTTCTATAAATCCGTGTGATTTTTTCGAAAAGTCACATAATCCGTCGCGCCGTAATGAAATATTCTAACCTTCCTCGTTATATCTAAACGTCCCCAAACTGACTCCAACATAATTTGCTTATGCATATCTAACTGCAATTTGTGATCAAATTTTCTCTTTCTAAAGTAAAGCTATTGTAACGTTTGATCCGCTGTTGCGATCAACGTACGTCACAAATATAATTCTTATTTATTTATTTATAACTTTACTAACAACACTTTTGTTTGGTTCAATATTTTAAATGGAAATAAAGCCATCATTTCCATAATAGTTCAAAATGCAGACCGACTTTTCTACTAACTAGTAAAAGCGCCTGTAAGTTTGCGCCATCAAATACGTAACAATTGCTCCAACCAAAATACAAGGCGTTCAACCTGCGAAAACTTTGAGATAATTATTTAAGCTAAATTAAGGCTTAGCATTTACTTTTATTGTTTAATAAACAAGTATTGTTCATTGTGATTTGGATTGGGTTGATTTTTTGATGTTTAGAGTCAGTTTAGCCTCAAACCGTGGCTGAACCCTTTTCATATTGGTAGATGAATAATTCCGGAACAACGTAATATTTCATACTTTTAATGAATTTTATTCTCAAATATTATATTCCGGATTCTTGTTAGGTACATAGAAATTCGTTAGGCCTTCGTTTAGAGATTTTAGATTTGCTTAGGTATAACATGGTCAGATAGTCCATGGGATTTGAGCCGAAGATTGTATGGGCGGTAGCGTCATCTACCAGAATAGTGTAGTACTCGCACGGGTGTGTGACAGCAATACAGACGTTCGTATTTGATCATATTGGTAGTATTATGCAGTGTAATCCGGCCAAATTAGTAGGTATACCTTTCTATGGATGCAGCTGTTATCTAGTATCGCGATGAAGTTTGCAGGATTTTATTTGCCGACTGTGAGCGTCTTTTCTGACGCCTGTTTTATGTTGGCATCATTGTATGATTTTAAATGAAATCTATAGCGATAACGGAAGTAATATTAAACTACACAATTGTTATCATACTTTTTCCCATAATTATGCATTTTGAATTTCAGATAAAGAGGGTCGTAAATATTTAAGTTGCAATGTATTTTGCATTATATTTGTGGGAGTAAATATCTGGATTTGTGGAAAGAGGTATTTCAACTATGGTACTTTGGAAAACAATAGGATTGAGATCGGTAGTGATGTCAAGATTGCTTAGGTAGTTCAATGGGTTGATCAATTGACTCATTATTCGTTCTTGGGTAGGATTGAGTTGAGTCTTCAAGTAGATTTCCATAGTACGCCTTCAATGTAGTTAAGGAGTGAGTCAGTTCGAATGGATCAATCACTGATCAGATCGTAATTTACTACGAAACTAGCTGCAGGACAAAGGAATTCGACCCTACTTAAACGCTGGTCGGCTAGAATCGCTCTCTTAGTTTGAACGGGACACCTGAGGAGAAGACATGAAGACACCGGAGCTGCCCGGCAGACCAGAAGCGGATGGCGAGGCCTGAAGATCAGAAGCGGTTGGCTGCGAAGAGGGAGGCGAGCGGCTGCAGGTGCCATGCTGTTCCAGGACCCCGAAGCTGCGTGGCTGTCCGGAGGAGCGTTCAGGAGCTGCAGGACGGATGCTGAGCAGGCGATCGGCGGGCAGGTGCCGCGTGAGTTTTTGAACATGGTCGCTCTAATGATTGACGGTGCTTATTTTGATGTGTTTCTTTTATTAAGTGCATTAGAAAAGGGATCGCGTTCTTTTATTTTACGGGGCGTGTTCGATTCATACTTTCACTTCTGTGCGGGTAGATTCCATGTGGTAGTTTTACTGAATCTCGGGCTTTTAAAAGAAAAGGGGTTGTGTTCTTTTGATTTACTTTATCGGGCGTGATCGATTTACAGTTTTATTTCATGCAGGTATTCCACGAGGTAGCTTTTAACCGATACACGTGGTTTTAGAAAAGAGGGGTTGTGTTTTTGGATTTGTTTTATTAGGCGTGGTCAGGTTATAGTTTACTTCTGTGCGGGTACATGCCGCTTGGTAGCTTTTAACCGATTCACGTGGTTTTGTAAAAGAGGGGTTGTGTTCTCTTTGATTATTTTTATTGGGCGTGGTCAATTTATAGGTCGCTTTCTAGTAAATGCTTTGAATTAAGTGGAAATTCATAGTGATTAATGATTTCACGTTATATTTTGTAGTTCAGTGTTTAATAAGATCACGTGTGGGTTTAGTGTGACCGCGTGGTAATCCGCTCGTAGGATTTTATTGAAAAGTGTAGTCGGGTTTTAATTTTTTTTATGCAATAATTTCGCAGCGTTTTAATAGACCACGTGCTATTCGAATTTACGTATTAGGTTGGCTGATTGAATATTAGGTTTATGGGGTGGTTTTCCAATTAGGTTGTTATTATTTTACAGGAATGTTTTACGACAGTTTCGCCATTTACTTGAATTTTCTATTTCTTATTTAAAGTTTTATTCTGATTTATTTTGTGTGGCGGCTTTTCGAATTTTCACTTGAATTTATTTTCTGGTTTTATTTGTTGTGTACCCTCCTTTTATTTGCAATTTCCCCTGTTTTTTTTTATCATGACTTGTTCCGGCAATTATTTTATTTGGCGGTGTTTTCAATTTCGTGATTTATTTATTGCGGTGTGCAGCATATTCTTTCTTTTGCGTCCATTTGAATATTCGGGTTTTTATGTGTGGGTTTTTCTTATTGTTGCGTTATTTTATTTGTGTGCCTACCCTCTTGATTTTCCCCATGCTTTTTATTTTGTGCAATCTTTTGACTTTCTTTTTGAATTTTATTTGCGGCATTAATTTATTTTTGATTGATTATTTACTAATGCTTTTGTGTTGCGTTATTTTCTTTCTACATTTATTTGCGTATGCTTTCATTTAACATTTTATTTGCATTATTTGATTGCGGCATTTTTCTTTTACACTTGTTTTATTATGTGTTTTATCCATTCTCTTGATTTGTTGCGGTTTTATTCGGGATATTTTTCCTTGAATTACGGCTGTGTTTTTGGTGATACTGACTAGCCACTTTTGGCATTCCTTTTATTTTTATTTACGGCCCTGCCCTTTTTGGCAGTTTATTATAATATTTTTATATTTCATCTACATTTGTAGATGTTTTTGGGTTTTATTTTGCATTCCTGGTTTTGACTATTTTCATTCGTGATTTTATTTTGCATTTCTCCCTTTAGGTTCGCTGTTGAAATCATTTCTTTTACTTATCTACTTTATTTACTTCATTCCCTTTTAAATATGTTTTCTTTCCTTAAATGCGCTTTTCTTAAACTTACATGTTTCTATATTGCAAATTTACATCATGCTTTATAGGGTTCTATAAATAATTTCGCTTAAAACATGGCTAATTAGGTTGTTCTCTGTTGTTCTATTACTGTGACGGTGTATTGGTTAATACCCTACGCGCTTGAATGATTCGACCAAAGTACGGATTCGGGTTCGATCCGCAATTCGCATTCCAAATAGGAGGGTATTATTGAATTCAGCGCGTAGACTCATATCTTCGGTTGTAAGTAGATAGTGCGGCCTGCGGTGTGCGGGGGAGGGGTAGATCTATGCGGGGTTTGTCATGTAGTTGATAGGTATAGCCCGTTTAGTTTGGTCCCTTGTATTTGGTAGGTCTACCTAGATTGGTTCTTCAAACAGTTGCTAGGTATAACCAGTTTAGTCTGGTCCTTGGATTCGATAGGCTTACCTACGATGGTTTCTCATATAGATTGTTAGGTATAACCATTTTATTTTGTTCTATTGGATTTGGTAGGTTTTCCTATGCTGGCTTCTCAAACATTTGATAGTAAAAACCAGTCTAAATTGGTCGCTAAAAGTTGTGAGGTCTATCTAACCTAGGTTCCCATACAGTCACTAAGAACGATCAGTTTAGTTAGGTTCCTTGTACTTGATAGGTCTACATTTATTGGTTTCTCATACAAGTGTTAGGTATAACCAGATTAGTTAGATCCATTGTATTTGGGAGGTCTTTAAATGGTGGTTTTTCATACAGTTACGATGTCCGACTGATGTAGGTTGATCCTTTGTATTCGGGAGGTCTTCACATCTTGATTTTCCATACTGTTACTAGGTCCGACCAGTGTAGATTGATCCGTCGTATTTGGGAGGTCTTTAAATGTTGGTTTTTCATACAGTTACTATGTCCCACCGATGTAGGTTGATCCGGTTTATTCGGAAGGTCTTTAAATGTTGGTTTTCCATACAGTTACTATGTCCGACCGACGTAGGTTGATCCGTTGTATTCGGAAGGTCTTTACATCTTGGTTTTCCATACTGTTACTAGGTCCTGCCGTCGTAGTTTGATCCTTTGTGTTTGGGAGGTCTATCTAACCTGGGTTTCCTTACAGTTATTAAGAACGACCAGTATAGGTAGATCCTTTGTATTTGGGAGGTCTGTCTAAAATGGTTTTCTATACATTTTCTACGACCGACCGGTGTAGGTTGGACTTTTGTATTTGGCAGGTCTATCTAAAATGGTTTCCTATACAGTTACTAGGCATGACCGATTTAGGTTGGTCCTTTGAGTATGGTTATGGAGCTGCTGGCGATAGGTAGTAAGAGGGAACTATCTGCAGTAGGTACCAGATTAAATTATGCTTTATATTATAGGGATTGAAATGGTTTGACTTATTTCTTATTGTGAGGATGGTTTAGGTTATAGGTAGCAGATCGGGGTGTCGAAGGGCACGTTTTGGCGCTGTTAGGTAATCTTGTACGTTTGCGTTGAAAGTTTTGAAATAGTCGTAGGTAGATTATACGCTCCTATGATTATTCGGTATTGGTAGGTTATACGTATATTCTGTACCTACGGAAGTTGGGGTTAGTAGGGGCATTCGTCGACTCGGTGTCCCACACATTATGGCATCGATCGGAAGACAGCGTTTCGAAAGTTTTATAAAGTTTTAATTATTTTAAAGATAGATTGTGGTGCATTCTTTTAAGGTATCTAGGTACTTCCGCGTTTTTGATTTTATTTTGAAATCAATTTTGGGTACCCGATATTTATATTTAGTTTCATTCTTTCATTCATTTAGACATTTATATTTAGGTTCATTTCTTTACTTCCTTACTTTCAAGGATTCCGAATTTTTACAAATTTCGGTTGTGCACAGATGATTAACCCTTTGGTCGTAGTTGTGCCATAGTTGCATACGGCTATCCTTACGGCAATTTACCTGAACCAGGTTTTAGTGGCCGGTAATCCTGTATTATGCAGTTGCGTACTTTTACCCGTCGTGAAACTGAAGTTAACTTTAATTTCATTAAACTGAAGTTAACTTTCATATATTAATAGGTAATTAAATTAACTTAGTAATTTGCAGTTCTTGTACACTTGTGAGCAATCATAAATATTTTAGGATTTTAAACATTTTATAATTTTATTTGGAATTATTAATATTTTATTTAGATGTCTTTTGGATTGGATCTTTTAGGGCTGCTTCCTAATCAAAATAATTTAGAAACTTTAAAATGAATTTCGAATTTGAATTATTTTATTTTATTAAAAAAAAGATAGTTTTGGGAACCTTTAAATATTTTGAGATATTTTTCTTATTATTTCTTTTTTGGAATTAATAATATTTCACTTAGGTGTTGTTTAGTATGGGGTGATTAATGTAGATTCCAAATTACAATAATTTTAGAATTTTAATTTATTTTATTTTATTTAAAACGAAATAATTTTAGAAACTTTAAAATAATTTTGTAATTTTAATTTATTTTATTTTATTAAAAGTAAATTATTTTGGAAACTTTAAAATTTTTATTTTGGACTTTAAATATTTTTTTTTTAAATATTTTTTTGGAATTAAAATATTTTACTTAGCTTTTGTTTAGTATGAGTTGATTAATGCTGCTTCCAAGTTAAAATAATTTTAGTTTTTTTTTATTTTATTTTTTTTAATAAATTATTTTAGAAACTTTGCAATATTCTGGGACTTTAAATAAATAAATTTATGCTGCTTCCAAATTAAAATAATTTTAGAATTTTAATTTATTTTATTTTATTAGAAAATAAATAATTTTAGAAAGGTTAAATATTTTGGGACTTTAAAATATTTTTTATCCTTTTTTGGAATTAATAATATTTCACTTAGGTTTCATTTAGGTTGGGGTGATTAATGGTGCTTCCAAATTAAAATAATTTTAGAATTTTAATTTATTTTATTGTACTTAAGGATATTAAATTAAATTAAATATTTTCCATCCTTTTGGGAATTAATAATATTTTACTTAGGTATCATTTAGCTTGGGGTATTTAATGCTAGTTTCAAATTAAAATACTTTTAGTATTTTAATTTATTTTTACTTTATTTACTTTTGAAAATAATTAGTGCGGAACGCTTTTATTACCATTCACACTTGCGTATTCTTACCCGACTTTAATAGAAGTTAACTTTTATTAATTCAATATCACAATAAATAATACTTTATATTAAAACAATTATTCAAATAAAATTGAACGGGATTTGTTTCATGGTTGAGTTTATAATTTTAAAATAAAATACAAAAAATTCGGTTTGCATAAATATTTATGGTTTTTAAATAAGTTTATCTTAAATGACAATGGTTGTTATTATCAGCCTTCTAGTAATACAACAAATATACTATAAGTTAAATTCAAATAATACTAAAGACGTATTATCTATTCCGATTCTTGTAAGTTAATTCAAAGACAATTACTTACTTGAATGTAATGTTGAAGTTAATCATACTTAGGCCAAGCAGGTCAGTGCCTCGATAGCTATACCCTATACTAAGATGGAATGGGATACTATCACCAAGTTGGTTAAAGTCACCATTACCTTATTAAATTAATATATTTAAAGAATTACCTAGTTATTATACAGTTGTATTTAAACTGGAAGGTTGTAAATAAATACCTATTTTACTTAATTAATGTTGATAAACTGCTGTTGTGAGAAATGATGACTCAGTAGTAATAATAAATCTTTTTCCAAATTCAAAATTCCTATTGTGTATAAATTATGCACTTTTGGCTTCTCATTAGTAAATTCCTGGTGAGGAATGGTGATTCAGGAGCGGAGGAGATGGCTGAATCCCGCATCCCTTTAGGGATGCGGTAATAGGTAGTCGCTTCTCTCACATAGGCAGTACACTTCCGTTAACCTTGAATCTTCAAAGCTAAACCATGAAACATTCTATTTTCTGACTTATTTAATTCACAATCATTTACCATTATGAAACGGTTACTTCTATTCAAGTAGTCTTTCCTTTTACTCTCGAATACATACTGCGCAATTTTACCCTTATTCAATTATTATGGTTCGGACTTAGCTGCGCACTTTACCCATATTAATAGCCATAGCATACTTGACTTTGTACGAATGAAATTTACTATTTTGAGGAATTATTATTTTATTTCTTTATCATAATTGAGTTTTCAAACAGTACTTGAATTTTATATGCGGTTCTTATTAGGATCATTTCTTTTGATTGTTTTATTTGACTTTAACTTTTGTTTTGACAGTTTATTACTTTAGTTCACTTAGCTGTTAGGGAATTTATTGTTTTGGGATAGTAAGTTATTGCATAGGGGTTAAGTTAGTTAAATACCATTCCGTATCATAAAACAACCTTGGGATACTACATACGGCTTACAACGTAGGACACACTATGACGATCACACATGGCCTTGTTTATGAACCTTCGTGAACCCAACTCCGGTAACCAACTTTAAGATTTAGCTTAGGATTTTATTTACACGGTTTCAGTTTACACTTAGGTCACTTTATTATTTACAGTTAGGTCACTTTATCATTTACAGTTAGGTCGGTTTATCATTTACAGTTAGGTCGCTTTATCATTTAGCTAGATCGCGTTCACTAGTTAGGTTAGCTAGGACAAAAAAAAAATTTCGTAGGCAGGGTGTTGTTACAATTTGGTGCCGTGACCAGGATATGTTTATGTTTTTCTTTTTCATTTACATTTTTAAATTTACAGTCTATATTTTAACGCAATCAAAATAGGAATAGCATTTCAGGTTTTATTAATTTTGCCTTTCCCTTTAGTTTTCGATTTCTCAGTTATATTTATTTCAAGAACTTTTAATAGCTGATAGTTTACTTGATGGTTAATGTTGGGTTGGTTTCGCTTTGGTTCGCAGTGGTTACTTTTAGTAGCCACAATTTGTTGACGTGAAAGAGGAGTGATAGGAATGGTATTCTAATAGGTATAGGACGGCTCTATACTTTTGTAGAACACATAGTTGTAGTTTACCGTACATTTATTAGATAGGATAGGTATCGTTACTAAATAATGGGGGTCGTTGGTTTTGTTTAAGGATTAGGAAGTAATTTTTCAGATGGGGGGGTCGATGATAAAGCTATGGGGGTCGCTGGTTTTGTTAAACGATAAGGTAGTAATTTTCAGATGGGGGGTCGATTATAAAACTATGGGGGTCGTTAGCTTCGATTCGTTTGAGAGTTTAAGGCTTTAGTTTATGACTGTGTTTCGTCTCCCAAGCTTTCTGTTCAGTTTTTAACTTTTATTTTAAAAATTCTAGGTCATCGAGGCACTTATGGTGGCAGACTTTCATCCGTCTTTAAAACTATTTTTCGTTTTATTAAATAAAGTCTTTGGTTGAGGGTTGATAGTTTCATTTGGGCAATCATTTAGAGCAAATAAGGCATAGTTTTTCTGGCTTTCGGCGTCATGGCATCTTGCGCGTAAATTATTGCTTTTGCGTTTTTTCCTTGAGTAATATTTGACTTCTTTTAGTTTTTTTTTTTTTGCAATTTGGCGTAATTTCATTTGGCGTTTAATTTGATGTTCGATAATTCAATTCTCTCTTTTTTAAAATTTTGCCAAAATTTATTGATTTGCAAAATGCGATTTTTAGTCTGTAATTTGTGTTGTTTATGTTTTGTGTTTAGATTTAAGTGAATTGGGCGAGAGTGCAGGAGTCACGTGGTTCGGTGGTGGGACTGCTCTGATTATTGTGGCAGGCGATAAGTTCTAAGCCATCAGACAGGAGCTTTCCCTCGACCTTTATCTAGGGCTCTTCACCACTCGTTGCAACAAAAGATTGTGTTTGTCTCGTGACTGTCCTTTGTGTTTAGATTTAAGTGAATTGGGCGAGAGTGCAGGGGTCACGTGGTTCGGTGGTGAGACTGCTCTGATTATTGAGGCATGCGATAAGTTCTAAGCCAACAGACAGGAGCTTTCTCTCGACCTTTATCTAGGGCTCTTCACTACTCGTTGCAACAAAAGATTGTGTTTGTCTTGTGCTGTCCTTTATGTTTGTGTCAGTCCCATTGCAAAGCGTAAAATCATTTTCCGGTAACGTTATTAGATTTTACTATATCAAACAAAAATTGCTTAAATCATACGTTACCTTTGGCAAAATAGGCGTAGCTTCATGGCAGTTTGCGTAGTTTTAGTAATAAAAAAAAAACTAACAAATTTTCCCTTTAGTTTTAAGAGGTACAGGCTGAACATAAGAGCTTAGCCGAGCGTATTTTCAGTCTAATTGTGGTACAGGCTGAACATGAGTGATTAACCGATCGCATTTTCAGTCTAATTGTGGTACAGGCTGAACATAAGAGCTTAACCGAGCGTATTTTCAGCCTAAAAGGTTTTTGATAGAGGTACAGGTCGAACATAAGAGCTTAACCGAGCGTATTTTCGACTTAACTAATTAGTTTTAAGTTGTATGTGCGAGCTTTTGCGTAATTTTTAGTGAGGGAAATTTTCTTGCATAAAGAACAGTTTTGTCTAATCCAAGTGTTTGGCTTGTCGGCTTGTCTATGTGGCGTGAACAGTTCGCGGCGATGTGGGGAAATCAGTACAGAACGTTGTATGGTTTACATGCAACGGAACGTATGTGATAACTTTCTGTGACCCCTTGGTCTTAGATGATGAATAAGAGGTTATTTTTACATAACTTACTGACAGACGAAATGTTAGGGGGAAGGGGAAAGGCCAGAAAGGGGTTATCAGTTGTTAGGTTTGACAAAATCAAGTATGTAGGGCATAAATAAGCTGACAAGATACATGCCTTGGATACATTTTATTGGCAATTTCTCCTAGATACAGATAAGTATACGGTACATTCGAGGGTTTATGAAAAGTTGTTGTTAGGTTAGAGTCAAATGCTTGGTAATTAAAATATAATCAAGTTGTTTGACTATTACAGAGTAATCTGTGTGTTTCATAAACCACTCCACTAACACGCAGCGCTCAGCGCAAATGCAATCTTCCCCACACTCAAGTAAATCTGCAGTATTTACTAACTTTAGAATTATCTTCTCATCGCTAAAGTTTGCGATATTTAATTTTTTGTTTTACAACATTTGGACAAATTTCATTGTTGTAAATAGGCAGGTTTATTTGTAACCTTCTTCAGATTGTTGGCGGTTGCTATTTTGGGTTAAGATTCTGAGTTGGATTTTTGGTCAATTGGATGGAAATGACCCATGAGCTATTAAAGTCAACATGTTTTGACACGGGTGTACTATGTCGGTTCAATTTCAAATCCTAAAGAGAGTATTGGTTGAAACGCCTTGTACAGTGCCACTCGGGTCGGCTGGCCTCACAACCCAGTTCCCCTAGGTAACAAGATATGTTGTCCTTGTGCGGGAGATTTTTATCCTTGGCTTCTTATCATGGGCTCAAAATTTCGATCCTAGTAGTCGCTGCTAACTTTTTGAAGCACCACTCCACATGCACTATTTTACATTCTAGGCAAAGTGTCAATAAAATTTTGTTTCAGAATTATATTTGTGAAAACTCAAATATATTTGAGTCATGAAAATTTCCTTCGTTGAAGTTTTAAATCAACTCCTGAAATTTGGGGGTCGATTGTAACGTTTGATCCACTGTTACGATCAACGTACGTCACAAATATAATTCTTATTTATTTATTTATACCTTTACTAACAACACTTTTGTTTGGTTCAATATTTTAAATGGAAATAAAGCCATCATTTCCATAATAGTTCAAAATGCAGACCGACTTTTCTACTAACTAGTAAAAGCGCCTGTAAGTTTGCGCCATCAAATACGTAACAATTGCTCCAACCAAAATACAAGGCGTTCAACCTGCGAAAACTTTGAGATAATTATTTAAGCTAAATTAAGGCTTAGCATTTACTTTTATTGTTTAAAAAACAAGTATTGTTCATTGTGATTTGGATTGGGTTGATTTTTTGATGTTTAGAGTCAGTTTAGCCTCAAACCGTGGCTGAACCCTTTTCATATTGGTAGATGAATAATTCCGGAACAACGTAATATTTCATACTTTTAATGAATTTTATTCTCAAATATTATATTCCGGATTCTTGTTAGGTACATAGAAATTCGTTAGGCCTTCGTTTAGAGATTTTAGATTTGCTTAGGTATAACATGGTCAGATAGTCCATGGGATTTGAGCCGAAGATTGTATGGGCGGTAGCGTCATATACCAGAATAGTGTAGTACTCGCACGGGTGTGTGACAGCAATACAGACGTTCGTATTTGATCATATTGGTAGTATTATGCAGTGTAATCCGGCCAAATTAGTAGGTATACCTTTCTATGGATGCAGCTGTTATTTAGTATCGCGATGAAGTTTGCAGGATTTTATTTGCCGACTGTGAGCGTCTTTTCTGACGCCTGTTTTATGTTGGCATCATTGTATGATTTTAAATGAAATCTATAGCGATAACGGAAGTAATATTAAACTACACAATTTTTATCATACTTTTTCCCATAATTATGCATTTTGAATTTCAGATAAAGAGGGTCGTAAATATTTAAGTTGCAATGTATTTTGCATTATATTTGTGGGAGTAAATATCTGGATTTGTGGAAAGAGGTATTTCAACTATGGTACTTTGGAAAACAATAGGATTGAGATCGGTAGTGATGTCAAGATTGCTTAGGTAGTTCAATGGGTTGATCAATTGACTCATTATTCGTTCTTGGGTAGGATTGAGTTGAGTCTTCAAGTAGATTTCCATAGTACGCCTTCAATGTAGTTAAGGAGTGAGTCAGTTCGAATGGATCAATCACTGATCAGATCGTAATTTACTACGAAACTAGCTGCAGGACAAAGGAATTCGACCCTACTTAAACGCTGGTCGGCTAGAATCGCTCTCTTAGTTTGAACGGGACACCTGAGGAGAAGACATGAAGACACCGGAGCTGCCCGGCAGACCAGAAGCGGATGGCGAGGCCTGAAGATCAGAAGCGGTTGGCTGCGAAGAGGGAGGCGAGCGGCTGCAGGTGCCATGCTGTTCCAGGACCCCGAAGCTGCGTGGCTGTCCGGAGGAGCGTTCAGGGAGCTGCAGTACGGATGCTGAGCAGGCGATCGGCGGGCAGGTGCCGCGTGAGTTTTTGAACATGGTCGCTCTAATGATTGACGGTGCTTATTTTGATGTGTTTCTTTTATTAAGTGCATTAGAAAAGGGATCGCGTTCTTTTATTTTACGGGGCGTGTTCGATTCATACTTTCACTTCTGTGCGGGTAGATTCCATGTGGTAGTTTTACTGAATCTCGGGCTTTTAAAAGAAAAGGGGTTGTGTTCTTTTGATTTACTTTATCGGGCGTGATCGATTTACAGTTTTATTTCATGCAGGTATTCCACGAGGTAGCTTTTAACCGATACACGTGGTTTTAGAAAAGAGGGTTGTGTTTTTGATTTGTTTTATTAGGCGTGGTCAGGTTATAGTTTACTTCTGTGCGGGTACATGCCGCTTGGTAGCTTTTAACCGATTCACGTGGTTTTGTAAAAGAGGGGTTGTGTTCTCTTTGATTATTTTTATTGGGCGTGGTCAATTTATAGGTCGCTTTCTAGTAAATGCTTTGAATTAAGTGGAAATTCATAGTGATTAATGATTTCACGTTATATTTTGTAGTTCAGTGTTTAATAAGATCACGTGTGGGTTTAGTGTGACCGCGTGGTAATTTCTTGGGTTCCGCTCGTAGGTTTTTATTGAAAAGTGTAGTCGGGTTTTAATTTTTTTTATGCAATAATTTCGCAGCGTTTTAATAGACCACGTGCTATTCGAATTTACGTATTAGGTTGGCTGATTGAATATTAGGTTTATGGGGTGGTTTTCCAATTAGGTTGTTATTATTTTACAGGAATGTTTTACGACAGTTTCGCCATTTACTTGAATTTTCTATTTCTTATTTAAAGTTTTATTCCTGATTTATTTTGTGTGGCGGCTTTTCGAATTTTCACTTGAATTTATTTTCTGGTTTTATTTGTTGTGTACCCTCCTTTTATTTGCAATTTCCCCTGTTTTTTTTTATCATGACTTGTTCCGGCAATTATTTTATTTGGCGGTGTTTTCAATTTCGTGATTTATTTATTGCGGTGTGCAGCATATTCTTTCTTTTGCGTCCATTTGAATATTCGGGTTTTTATGTGTGGGTTTTTCTTATTGTTGCGTTATTTTATTTGTGTGCCTACCCTCTTGATTTTCCCCCATGCTTTTTATTTTGTGCAATCTTTTGACTTTCTTTTTGAATTTTATTTGCGGCATTAATTTATTTTTGATTGATTATTTACTAATGCTTTTGTGTTGCGTTATTTTCTTTCTACATTTATTTGCGTATGCTTTCATTTAACATTTTATTTGCATTATTTGATTGCGGCATTTTCTTTTACACTTGTTTTATTATGTGTTTTATCCATTCTCTTGATTTGTTGCGGTTTTATTCAGGATATTTTCCTTGAATTACGGCTGTGTTTTTGGTGATACTGACTAGCCACTTTTGGCATTCCTTTTATTTTTATTTACGGCCCTGCCCTTTTGGCAGTTTATTATAATATTTTATATTCCATCTACATTTGTAGATGTTTTTGGTTTTATTTTGCATTCCTGGTTTTGACTATTTTCATTCGTGATTTTATTTTGCATTTCTCCCTTTAGGTTCGCTGTTGAAATCATTTCTTTTACTTATCTACTTTATTTACTTCATTCCTTTTAAATATGTTTTCTTTCCTTAAATGCGCTTTTCTTAAACTTACATGTTTCTATATTGCAAATTTACATCATGCTTTATAGGGTTCTATAAATAATTTCGCTTAAAACATGGCTAATTAGGTTGTTCTCTGTTGTTCTATTACTGTGACGGTGTATTGGTTAATACCCTACGCGCTTGAATGATTCGACCAAAGTACGGATTCGGGTTCGATCCGCAATTCGAATTCCAAATAGGAGGGTATTATTGAATTCAGCGCGTAGACTCATATCGTCGGTTGTAAGTAGATAGTGCGGCCTGCGGTGTGCGGGGGAGGGTAGATCTATGCGGGGTTTGTCATGTAGTTGATAGGTATAGCCCGTTTAGTTTGGTCCCTTGTATTTGGTAGGTCTACCTAGATTGGTTCTTCAAACAGTTGCTAGGTATAACCAGTTTAGTCTGGTCCTTGGATTCGATAGGCTTACCTACGATGGTTTCTCATATAGATTGTTAGGTATAACCATTTTATTTTGTTCTATTGGATTTGGTAGGTTTTCCTATGCTGGCTTCTCAAACATTTGATAGTAAAAACCAGTCTAAATTGGTCGCTAAAAGTTGTGAGGTCTATCTAACCTAGGTTCCCATACAGTCACTAAGAACGATCAGTTTAGTTAGGTTCCTTGTACTTGATAGGTCTACATATATTGGTTTCTCATACAGATGTTAGGTATAACCAGATTAGTTAGATCCATTGTATTTGGGAGGTCTTTAAATGGTGGTTTTTCATACAGCTACGATGTCCGACTGATGTAGGTTGATCCTTTGTATTCGGGAGGTCTTCACATCTTGGTTTTCCATACTGTTACTAGGTCCGACCAGTGTAGATTGATCCGTCGAATTTGGGAGGTCTTTAAATGTTGGTTTTTCATACAGTTACTATGTCCCACCGATGTAGGTTGATCCGGTTTATTCGGAAGGTCTTTAAATGTTGGTTTTCCATACAGTTACTATGTCCGACCGACGTAGGTTGATCCGTTGTATTCGGAAGGTCTTTACATCTTGGTTTTCCATACTGTTACTAGGTCCTGCCGTCGTAGTTTGATCCTTTGTGTTTGGGAGGTCTATCTAACCTGGGTTTCCTTACAGTTATTAAGAACGACCAGTATAGGTAGATCCTTTGTATTTGGGAGGTCTGTCTAAAATGGTTTTCTATAAATTTTCTACGACCGACCGGTGTAGGTTGGACTTTTGTATTTGGCAGGTCTATCTAAAATGGTTTCCTATACAGTTACTAGGCATGACCGATTTAGGTTGGTCCTTTGAGTATGGTTATGGAGCTGCTGGCGATAGGTAGTAAGAGGAACTATCTGCAGTAGGTACCAGATTAAATTATGCTTTATATTATAGGGATTGAAATGGTTTGACTTATTTCTTATTGTGAGGATGGTTTAGGTTATAGGTAGCAGATCGGGGTGTCGAAGGGCACGTTTTGGCGCTGTTAGGTAATCTTGTACGTTTGCGTTGAAAGTTTTGAAATAGTCGTAGGTAGATTATACGCTCCTATGATTATTCGGTATTGGTAGGTTATACGTATATTCTGTACCTACGGAAGTTGGGGTTAGTAGGGGCATTCGTCGACTCGGTGTCCCACACATTATGGCATCGATCGGAAGACAGCGTTTCGAAAGTTTTATAAAGTTTTAATTATTTTAAAGATAGATTGTGGTGCATTCTTTTAAGGTATCTAGGTACTTCCGCGTTTTTGATTTTATTTTGAAATCAATTTTGGGTACCCGATATTTATATTTAGTTTCATTCTTTCATTCATTTAGACATTTATATTTAGGTTCATTTCTTTACTTCCTTACTTTCAAGGATTCCGAATTTTACAAATTTCGGTTGTGCACAGATGATTAACCCTTTGGTCGTAGTTGTGCCATAGTTGCATACGGCTATCCTTACGGCAATTTACCTGAACCAGGTTTTAGTGGCCGGTAATCCTGTATTATGCAGTTGCGTACTTTTACCCGTCGTGAAACTGAAGTTAACTTTAATTTCATTAAACTGAAGTTAACTTTCATATATTAATAGGTAATTAAATTAACTTAGTAATTTGCAGTTCTTGTACACTTGTGAGCAATCATAAATATTTTAGGATTTTAAACATTTTATAATTTTATTTGGAATTATTAATATTTTATTTAGATGTCTTTTGGATTGGATCTTTTAGGGCTGCTTCCTAATCAAAATAATTTAGAAACTTTAAAATGAATTTCGAATTTGAATTATTTTATTTTATTAAAAAGATAGTTTTGGAACCTTTAAATATTTTGAGATATTTTTTATTATTTCTTTTTGGAATTAATAATATTTTACTTAGGTGTCGTTTAGTATGGGGTGATTAATGTTGCTTCCAAATTACAATAATTTTGGAATTTTAATTTATTTTATTTTATTTAAAACGAAATAATAAATTTAGAAACTTTAAAATAATTTTGGAATATTAATTTATTTTATTTTATTAAAAGTAAATTATTTTGGAAACTTTAAATTTTTTATTTTGGACTTTAAATATTTTTTTTTTGGAATTAAAATATTTTACTTAGCTTTTGTTTAGTATGAGTTGATTAATGCTGCTTCCAAGTTAAAATAATTTTAGTTTTTTTTTTATTTATTTTTTTTAATAAATTATTTTAGAAACTTTGCAATATTCTGGGACTTTAAATAAATAAATTTATGCTGCTTCCAAATTAAAATAATTTTAAAATTTTAATTTATTTTATTTTATTAGAAAATAAATAATTTTAGAAAGGTTAAATATTTTGGGACTTTAACATTTATTTTTAAATCCTTTTTGGAATTAATAATATTTCACTTAGGTATCGTTTAGGTTGGGGTGATTAATGCTGCTTCAAAATTAAAATAATTTTACAATTTTAATTTATTTTATTGTACTTAAGGATATTAAATTAAATTAAATATTTTCCATCCTTTGGGAATTAATAATATTTTACTTAGGTATCATTTAGCTTGGGGTATTTAATGTAGTTTCAAATTAAAATACTTTTAGAATTTCAATTTATTTTACTTTATTTACTTTTGAAAAAAGTTAGTGCGGAACGCTTTTATTACCATTCACACTTGCGTATTCTTACCCAACTTTAATAGAAGTTAACTTTTATTAATTCAATATCACAATAAATAATACTTTATATTAAAACAATTATTCAAATAAAATTGAACGGGATTTGTTTCATGGTTGAGTTTATAATTTTAAAATAAAATACAAAAAATTCGGTTTGCATAAATATTTATGGTTTTAAATAAGTTTATCTTAAATGACAATGGTTGTTATTATCAGCCTTCTAGTAATACAACAAATATACTATAAGTTAAATTCAAATAATACTAAAGACGTATTATCTATTCCGATTCTTGTAAGTTAATTCAAAGACAATTACTTACTTGAATGTAATGTTGAAGTTAATCATACTTAGGCCAAGCAGGTCAGTGCCTCGATAGCTATACCTATACTAAGATGGAATGGGATACTATCACCAAGTTGGTTAAAGTCACCATTACCTTATTAAATTAATATATTTAAAGAATTACCTAGTTATTATACAGTTGTATTTAAACTGGAAGGTTGTAAATAAATACCTATTTTACTTAATTAATGTTGATAAACTGCTGTTGTGAGAAATGATGACTCAGTAGTAATAATAAATCTTTTTCCAAATTCAAAATTCCTATTGTGTATAAATTATGCACTTTTGGCTTCTCATTAGTAAATTCCTGGTGAGGAATGGTGATTCAGGAGCGGAGGAGATGGCTGAATCCCGCATCCCTTTAGGGATGCGGTAATAGGTAGTCGCTTCTCTCACATAGGCAGTACACTTCCGTTAACCTTGAATCTTCAAAGCTAAACCATGAAACATTCTATTTTCTGACTTATTTAATTCACAATCATTTACCATTATGAAACGGTTACTTCTATTCAAGTAGTCTTTCCTTTTACTCTCGAATACATACTGCGCAATTTTACCCTTATTCAATTATTATGGTTCGGACTTAGCTGCGCACTCTTACCCATATTAATAGCCATAGCATACTTGACTTTGTACGAATGAAATTTACTATTTTGAGGAATTATTATTTTATTTCTTTATCATAATTGAGTTTTCAAACAGTACTTGAATTTTATATGCGGTTCTTATTAGGATCATTTCTTTTGATTGTTTTATTTGACTTTAACTTTTGTTTTGACAGTTTATTACTTTAGTTCACTTAGCTGTTAGGAATTTATTGTTTTGGGATAGTAAGTTATTGCATAGGGGTTAAGTTAGTTAAATACCATTCCGTATCATAAAACAACCTTGGGATACTACATACGGCTTACAACGTAGGACACACTATGACGATCACACATGGCCTTGTTTATGAACCTTCGTGAACCCAACTCCGGTAACCAACTTTAAGATTTAGCTTAGGATTTTATTTACACGGTTTCAGTTTACACTTAGGTCACTTTATTATTTACAGTTAGGTCACTTTATCATTTACAGTTAGGTCGGTTTATCATTTACAGTTAGGTCGCTTTATCATTTAGCTAGATCGCGTTCACTAGTTAGGTTAGCTAGGACAAAAAAAAAATTTCGTAGGCAGGGTGTTGTTACACTATTCCCTTGCTATTTTGTCTACTTACTTATAAAGTGAGCAGTTTCATTCGATAAAGCTACAAAAGCTTAAACATGAAGATTGAAGATATAAGTTTAAATTGAGCAGTCGGGGTCGCTATCATGTGAAAAATGCTTCAAAGATTAATCTTGCTTTACACAAGAACTCAACAAGTAAATAAGGTAAGAGATTATAAGAGGTCAGATTTATGTTTTGCCTAAAAATTAGTCTTGTCTTGCCGTCTGATGTCGGATTATAACAGAAGCACCTCATTTGCTTCACATGAGATACCTGCGTCATGTTAATTCAATGTGTTTCATGCTTGTTTCATGTTAATCTAGGCGATGGGCAAAAACTGTGATACGCTTTTTGAAAATGTTGTAAATTTTTTGTAAGATGCTCCACCATTTCCTTAGCAGCTACAGTTTCATTTTCGCTTTGGATAAAAGCGGGATTTTTGTGCTTTTTTTTTGTATCAGTCTTTTATCTTTTTTATGTAGCACGATCATTGTCTTATATCCCTAATTATGAAAAAAAAGTTACATAGGTGTTATTTCTAGGCTCTTGGTCATAACTAAACTCTTGGTAAGGACTAGTAAAAGTAAGATTTACTATCGTTATTACAGAGCTCAGAGCTTCTTACCTTTTCTTGTAACAATGTAAGATAAAAATATCTCACTCACTAACGAGCGTAGTTTACGGTGACAGGAATATAATAACTTGCTTGTCTAGCACGAGTGATTACAGCCCCCACAGGATACATGTAACAAGGGCCATTACTGTTCATTATAACAAGTTATTTAAGCTCCAAGTGGTCTCCTATTTCGAGTAAAAGATCAGAGAGGTATTGAAGTAGGTAAATAAGTAGATATTGCTGCGTGGTGCCGGCTTAGAATAGCATTACCCCATCTCTTTCCCTTGGGTGTAGTAAGAAGCGACTAAGAAATTTGAGATTAGATGTGTATTGCAATTTTAGGCGACAGGCTGACAACCTTTTACTATGGTGATACCAGTATTATGAATGACTCTCAGACTTTTGTCAGACGTGGTATAAATGGCCTTTTTTTAGCCGTTTAGCTATAGGCGTAATATATGTATGTATGTAGATAGGTACGGACGAACGGAGTTTAAAATATGTGAGTGAAAAAAAAATTATAAGTGCCTAACTATGTTTTAAGGGTTTTTAGAGAGCGCAGAGTAGGTACCTACTCAACCTCAAAAAGGCCATGTGTAACATCGTTTGCATTTTTATGCAGCAATTGTTAAGCTCGAGCAGTTTACGATTAACTTTTATCGACATTTACGATAATTATGTTACGTTACGTTACTTCATGTCCGTATCTTGGGTGGAAAATGATAGACAAGTTTTTCCCTTTGAGCTTTGGGCTGTCGTTGAGTACAGCCGCTAGGAAACGGCCTCATTTCCTGCGATCATCTGATGGTGTCAAGTGATTCTTATTTCTTTTCGACTTTGATTGCATTTTTTATCACATCGATTCAATATTACTTCAGGGTTCATCGGGTCGTTGAACGACTCGGTGTCCCACACGAAAAGAGAGAAATATTACTTCAAATGGACTTTAGTTGTAAGTAAAAATAGGCTGACATTTTACTTGTGACCGATAGCGAAAACTCAGAACCGACTGGTGATAAGGAACAACTTTCCCCAAGGAACATAGGTCGAATCGAAATACGAAAAAAATTAATTTGACCTCCCATAGTAACACAAATAAGCTGATCGGCAATTTTGTATGGGAGGTCCAATTTGTTTTTTCACATTTCGACCTATGTTCCTTGCTCCTTGGGGAAAGTTGTTCCTTATCACCAGCCGGTTCTGAGTTTTCGCTATCGGTCACTAGTAAAAAATCACCCAGTATACTGCATCCAATTTCCATGCTCTATGTATAGGCTATTTCTTTCTAAACTTATCCACCTGAACGGCTCCGGAACTCGTTTATATTCACTACGTTTTTCAACCGACTTGAACGCCTACATTTATAAAGCCATTTATCATCGGCTCGCTTCTACTCGTGTGGAACGAGCCTTATCTTAGACCTCGGGCACAAAACAGAGAATTTACAGATGGACAGCTCGCCCCGTCTTCCGATCATTTATGCCTACATCCTAGGGTTGCTACTTGAATTTTTCATTTGTCGTACCTAGGTAGGTTAAACATACTTAGGTACATTACTTACATTATATCAAACGTACACTATAATATACTATACAAATATTGGCATTTGCGAGTCGAGGTCTTGCCCTCCACCCGCATCAAACGCTGTTGACACTCGCTACAAGCCGGTTCGAACCGGTACGAGATGGCGCGTAAAAGACGACGTGTGGATATCTGTGTGAGTATAGCGACTTTTCCTTGAAGCCGGCTCTCTGGATTGGCGCTAGCCAATACTTACTTTGGACCTCGGGTCAATGTCGCGAGCTATTGGCTAGCACACATTTGAAACTACAGGCTGTTTCTTAAACTTTTAAGTGAGGAACCCTGTATTTAATACGGCGGGTATAGATGCTATGCATGTACATCCAACTTGGTACTTAACTGCAGATGAAGTTTGGTTTTGAACAATGAACCAGACATGATTTAATTAGAAGATATAGGCACCTGCTGCTAGTGCAAGCATAGCAATTGCATTTTTGGATTAACACGGTCTTTCACGAGCTCACCCTTTCTACCTTCCTTTCAAATAATCACATCGAAAGACTTAGAAAAAACGCGATTAATTACCTGCCTGCTTGTGGTAATAATGATACCGTAATATTCCAACTATTTCCAACACAACACATGTAGGTGGGTAGATCTTACCACCGTTTCAGTAGGATCATCAATATTAATCTTCTTTTTCATTGTTGTTTTCCATTCACCTCTTTTAATAGACGCGAACCTGCAAAACTTTACTTGTATTGTACGGAATTTTGTAAAGGATGAGCGAGCAGTACCCATTCTTATCTTTTCTTTAAAAAGGTTGTTTGGTAACATCCTGTTCATTTTTGCTTTTGGCTATTATAGTGACCTCTGATCGCCATATTTCAGCCTTTAACAACGTAACTACCCGATCGTAATAATTTACGATTATTTTTGTAGAGCTGTATGAATTGTACAATTCTTACACGATATTCAATTTATTTTTTACTTAGTTGTCACTAAACGACGTTATTTTACACAGGCAATGTGTGAAACTCTGTAATTTAAGCTCTGGGTCTCTGGCCTGAAATAAAGATATTTTATTTTATTTAATGAAAGTTTGATGTATGTGTTGGAGGCTGCATGTATTAGCGCTGGCTGACTACCATAGCAAACATGTAAATGAGACGTTGTCACTTTATCAACAAGAGAATAAAATGGTGTGCTACTTATAATCCACTGTGTTTATATAACTCCACGGACCTATTTAATCAATTTGTTTCATGCTGTTACTGTATAATGACAAATGGTCATTCACGATCTACACTGTAGTTGTACGTAGGCTCATAAAGCTACATACTTAAACTATTAGGGTGTATGCACACTGAATATTGTAAAGGTGCATGCACATGAGTTTTAAGGTGTGTACACATGCCACAAATTAAGGGGGCGTGTTGGAGGCTGCATGTATTAGCGCTGGCTGACTACCATAGCAAACCTAATCTGTCGCATGTAAATGAGACGTTGTCACTTTATCAACAAGAGAATAAAATGGTGTGCTACTTATAATCCACTGTGTTTATATAACTCCACGGACCTATTTAATCAATAGTATGGATTTTAGCTACGACAACATCGTACAAAAATATCATGTAGAAAATTAAATTAAGGTACAGATTTTTAACTGACATAAAAACAAAAGAGGAGGAGGTCTCAATTCGTAGCGAACTTTTATTGTCGTTGTCTCTCTTCACATGCTCTTCACTCATCTCAGACTGACGTATGGCTTTTTGCAGTTCCTTTTTTTTATTGTTGAATAATAAGTTGAACTGTGTTTTTATAATATATATTTTTTTAATATTTTCATATATTTCAACTGTGTTTTTCATAGATTGTCAAGCTTCCGTTCCGGCACAAAATTGCCTATCGTCACGTCGACTCATCGTGGATGTTTCAATAAAAAATAGCATTGCTACAAAAGATGTTATTGCTTATTCGACCTCTTTAAGGCGTGTCTATGAACAAGAGAAAGCACTCTTGTGCCCGCTGAAATCTCGGCTGGAAATTCGCACTCTTGGGAGGGCATTGCGATTGCGAGATGCTATGGGAAAATTCAAGAAGATATATTTGGAACAGATTTTTGCATTCACATAGAATACACATTAATTAAACTTCACAGCGCTATTGAAAAAAAATATATATTTTGCACATCCGTTCCATTATATATTTACTGGTCCTATTTCAACACTGTGCCACCTACTACTTTTGAGGCCATTCAAGTTTTTTCAGCAAATTTCCGAAAGTTGTCTTTATAAACATGTGAGTTTGAGGCAAACAATAATGTTGCTAATTCGGGATTTGTTCTTTATCTGAGCCAATTGTACTACTACTATAATTACTATAACGTCAAGTTGATGCCATGTTCTACGAATGCATCGATATGCATAGAGTAAGTAATCGAATGGCTATTTTACGCAGCACTTCCAAGAAGTGAGACTCCACGTAACTTGCACGTGTGGCACACTTTGAAGGTATCTGCGACAGACTTCCTGGTATCAAACAGGTCCTTTTTGACAAGGAATTGAATCTTCCTCGAAGAAGCTCCTTGGTCTGAGCCTTAAGGTATGCTTTTAGATTTTCTATAGCTATTCTGGGGAATAGAACTCAATACAGTGTCTCCAAAGAGTTTTATCGCACTGCTACATTTACGCATCCAGGTGAGTAAAAGTTCTCTCAAGGCTTCTGCCTAGACTAAGTCAACTTTTTTGTTTCATCATTACCTTAAAAAATGTGCACGTGTGCTGACATAGTAGTAGGTATACTATAAAGTTAG
Organism: Phthorimaea operculella; assembly: GCA_024500475.1. Lineage (NCBI taxonomy): Eukaryota > Metazoa > Arthropoda > Insecta > Lepidoptera > Gelechiidae > Phthorimaea > Phthorimaea operculella. Next base: position 5,432,597 of record JANFCV010000011.1, read on the forward strand.
CTAATCGAAGTTTATTTTTAAAATGCGGTGTTTCATACATATATCACTTCAACATAGGTATTCGGGATATTGGATTTTGGGATAAACTAGGTAAAAGTATACAGAAAATATATATTTTAAGAGGTGAATGAGGCTATGGAACAATTGGCCCCTAAAATCACTGGTACAAAGTGAATAGAAATTATGTAGACATTTTAAAAGTAACACATTCATTTATCAGTAAAACGTGAGACTCGTCATGCCAAAACAGTAATTTATAGACGAGTCTTCATGTAGTATGTCAGTGCCAGTGCGATACAAGAATCTAGTGGAGGTTTAAAGCAGGCCACTTGCCAGCTACAGTGATATAGTTCCGGATTATCGCCAGCCAGTGGGGCTCTCCCTGTCGAGGGGGCTACAGTTTGGCGAAAACAATGAGGAAATAGTTTTGACTCACACGCTAAGATGTAGAATAAAATTAATTATATTTTTAATAAATTAAACAAGCAACTTACGTCTTGTGTTATTTATCGGGGAAGATTCTTCGATGGTTTCGACTGCTTATGGCAGATTTGTCAAGAAGGTCGACAGGTCACATGCGCACGCCCGTCAACTGTGACCTACGAACACCCTACTTACCTATATCGTACTAGCTGGTTGGGTGGTAAAACAATTCGTAACTCGTGTGTAGTTTGGCTATTTTTGCGTCGTAAAAAGTAGCCTAGGTAAGCATAGGCTACTTTTTGTTATCGACTTGGGGTTTTTTCTCTATGTTTTGTGCCAAAAATCATCGAAATTTCAGTTCAGTGGCTTAAGCAATGGCTTAAGCGTTAAAGGGCTGCAGACAGACATAATTACTTTCTAATTTATAATATTAATGTGATATGACTGTAAGTACTTCTGTGCTCGAAGATACGGATCAGAAACAATTATGGCGTATCCAAAATTCCAAACTAAAATACTTTTTACTTTTGGTAGGTACTCACCCATGAGAAAGCTGCCTACGTAATGTATTCATAGGGAAGGGAAGGCTGCTCATTTCCTGAATTCATCCCCAGTGTGGAACTATAAATACACAAGCCAACATAAAGCCAATATTTCCTTGAAATTTAGCCAATATTATTACGCGTGTAGCGCAATTTGGTACGTGACTCCTACTATTAATTACTTACAAACGATTTCCTACAGTAAACAGCTATTATTTTGCCTCAAACCAACTTGATACACGTAATTGGTATTACTTTATGTATTGTGATTCTATTGATAGTACAGAATAATTGGGCTCTATTTATTTGTAGATATAAACTAAGTACAATTTAACATGAAACAGGCAATGTTAATGTAATGATCTATGTGATGGTATAGGGTAATTTTTTCTCTTTAGATAAATTGTTGGCCAAACTTTGAATACTATTGTCGTTTTGAAATTATGTCACAGAAAATAATACAAAGAACGCGTCAAAAAAGATTGACAAAGGTTGCCTATTATTTCACTGTCAACTGAAAATGATCAAGCTCCTGAATACACAACACGATGATTTGAAATAAAATAAAAATGACTTCATTCGCCGATGTGTCCTTTTTTGCGGAAATCATTTGCGTAAAATTAAGATGAAGAGCTTGGGCAAGTTTTGGGGTAGGTAATTACTTTTACTACGAAAATATTATTTTGCTGTAGGTGAATTAACACAAAATACGGAGTTCTACTGAAAGTAACCAAAATGTATGTTTAAGGGTCGTTTAGGCCATAAAATAGTGATTATGTCGCAATCAACCTAAGTAATTACAGTGTTACCACAGAAAAGAAAAAGAGGCACAAGTATGGAGTGTATATGTAAGGAGTGCTTGAAATACTTTGAATATAGATAAATTTATCAAATAAATAGTATAATAAATAATTTAATAGTAGTAGGCAGAAGTATTGTTTGATTATCTGAATAAAAATGAAATGAATTCACGGCTACGGTGCGAAAATTTGAAACGACAGGGAGAAAAATTGTATGCCTAACTGCCTAACACAGGAAGTGTTTGAAAATGTGGTAGGTATTTAATTTATTACGGGTATTGATAACTTTGGCTACATTCAATCTGTAAAGATTGAAATAGTCGCTGGGAAGGGAATTAGTTGCAAAACATCCCGGTAAATGGAACCCTGCAACGCGTTGGTCGTCAGGATGCACTTGCACTATTTCGCAGGCTGAGACAGTTGGTAGTGGCATCGGCAGTACAGATGCCGAAGGTCGCAGGTTCAAATCCTGCATGCGGTGGAAATTTTTGCAAGTAAAAAATGCGTCAATTATTATTTGTTTTTACTTTTACTTACAATTACCAATTCTTATGGCGGGTAGCATCGAACCCACAAGTCTTGGTTTGGCAGGCAGAGGTACTAATCATTATGCCTTTCGACCAATCAAATTAGGCTATGTCCATATTCTGTGTCCCTGGCTCATTGCATATCATTAGGTACCTAATGATGTGGACCGACACTGAAGCAACCCTAGGTTTCGAGAGAGGTCACACAACATAAGGTCATTTTCAGTCTAATGTTAAAGCCAAACGGAGTTAACATGATAATTATCATTTTGTCACCTTTCACTGACATTCAAAAGTGCGTTTGAAATAATTCTCCTGTTTAAAATGTTTTGGACGATATAATAGAATCTGATCTGATGAGGAACTTGATCTACTGCTCCTTACCCCCACTGTGACGAAGGGCAATAAAACAAGCAATCAAAGACTCTTTGACGTTTAAGTGGTTCTTTTATTTCACCATTCTTACTTCTGTTTTATATTTCGGTAACGGAAATTGCGTTTATGGAGGTTTTGCTTGAATTATTTATTTTATAGTTTATGGATTCAGCGTCTCCATGGTCTCCAACTTTTTTACAGTACTCCGAATCCATGAGCACCGTAGAAAGACATCTCGTGCCCATCAGACGTGCCAGATCATATGGATTTCATAAAAAACAACTAAACAAGTGAATAATTTTGACACACAGATTTAGACAAAATCAAAGCCGCGTTGCATAATAATATCTTACGTCCAGAGGTCTTTGATTTAACTTTCTCTAGCGGAAGGACACTCATAATTACAGTTTCGCAGTTTGGTTCAAACCATTCAGAAAACCTGACTCACCGTAAAAATATGTTTCGGTGCCTTTATACCCTTCTGCGTTTATATCGGTCGCAGTCTATGTTAGAGGCCTATCTAAGCTCAACTAGTGGGCGGCTTAAATACCCTGACACCGGGGTTCATCGCATCCGGCTTCCGGTGTTCTATCTATTGAGGCACAAAAAAACAAAAACCAAGCTCAGCCTTGAGGCGTAAAAATACAAAAACCGAGCGAGCTCGGTCCACAAGCTGGTGTTATTTAATGAAAGTTGTTCACCGGAATTTTAATATATTGTATTTACATAACGGTTCCGTGAAAAGGCAAGTAAACAAATAATGAATGTGTAGAGTGTGAAACAATTGAAATTGAGCAATTTGTGTCGACAATGCGTAAACATTTGTTTGAGTTCATATTGTACAACGGTATTGGCAATTTAACTTCACAGAGGCCTTTTCCAATGACAGTTTATTTTAAGCCTACTTCGGCAAACCAAAAAGGAGGGCTATGATTTTGTTAACAAAAGTGATGGTAGTGACTGGATGGTGAAAACGGAAGATCAGGGCTTGATCTTTGGCGAACGCTGGAGGAGGCTAACGCCCAGCCACGGAGGAAATATATTAGAGGAGGACAGTCAATCTAGGACTAAACAACCTAATTCAAACATTTCTGTAACATCCAGATGTCGCTATAAATAAAAGTTGCAGCGGGGACAAACGCCATCCAGTTGGTTTTCATTAAATGGCGTTAGTAAGTCAGATGTAAGCTTTTGTTTGATGTTTTGGTTGGTAAGTATTTACCTTCAGTTACTACTTATGAAACTAAGCTAATTTGTCTGTACTGCAACTTTTATTAAGAGCGCCATCTGGATTTTGCCACAAACAATTGAATTACGTTTATTTGTTCTAGATTGACTATACCTATCTATGCACTCCCAGCAGAGGAGTGCAATATTTAGGCCGATGTCATGACAATGTGTAAACACACAATTCGTCTTTGTATTACATGAACGGTGTAACGTTATCGAACAGCTCGATCGATCATATTAATTGCTAATTCAATAAATTAATTAACATGTACACGCGTGACCTAGATATAATCGCGTAATCATCGGGAATTAGCCGAGCCGAGATGTAGGTACGGGTTGCCTCATCCGTCTTCAGGGGATGATAGATTGCTTCTGACAAAAACATGTATCAATATCAGCTGTATAATTCTTGTAGTTATCTGGAGCAGTCGAGATGAGTACCTTCGATACAAACGGTTCGTGCCTTACTACTAAATTTGACGCACATTAAACGCGAGTTTAGTTTGCGAGTGTATGTTTATCTTCTTATAGTAGTCCACAGTTGGACGTAAGCCTCCCCGGTAGGAAGCCATTAGGCATGATTTCCCGTTTTCGCAGTCCAGTCACTACCTCCTTTAAGCCATTATTTATTACGTGCCAACGGTCCATCTGGAGAGAAGACGTCCACTTGAGACCTCCTTTACTCCACTCCCATGTTCCTTGGGGAATTAATTAGTAAAATTTCACCCTACAGTTAATACAGAGTTGCAGGTAGAACGTTTCGTTGATTTGCATTTGCAGTATCCTGAGAAATATGATATTCTGTATTCTGAGAACTATGATAATCTGACCTGCAAATTTGACTTTGGCTCAAGCTCAAACGCGCTGGGGCCCTGGAGACGAACTGTTTACCTCAATTGATTACGGCGCATCTGATCTGATTGGCCTCTAGGGTTTTCGCTGAACAGGGTGTGATGGAGGGTATTTTAATCTATCAGTTTGTTTATATACGCCGAAAACAGACGAATGGATTTTTTGCCACGACGACCGATAAGACGACACACACATACACACACACACACACCTTGTCCTACATACCTACAACAGCTGAGCTTCAATAATGAATTCATGCATTTGCACAAACGAATAACACGTAATAGATAATTAGCGTACCAGCGTACCTACTGCTAGAAAACTCATTTCTGTGCAGACGGCTCATGACTGCACTAATTGATCGTTGTAATAAAAAACAAATTAAGTAAATTCTGACAACAGGGTGCATCGGGTCGTTCGTCGATTCGGTTTTTCACAACTCATAAGAAGAAGGACAAACACATATATTGTTAAGTAACTCAAAGCTGTTCGTAATCATTTTACCAATAAGCTGCTTGTTCAAAGCACATTAGCTCCGGTAAATACGTTACTACTATTAACTTGGGGAAAACGGAATCTGCCAGTGTAAACAGCTTACACAACAAAGTACTCTGCCAACAGAGCTCCTTGACTCACGGGCGTCTAGGCGGGGCCCACACGTAGCGTTCGTTGCTGCGCATTTTAAAGAGCGTCACACATGCGCTCCGTAGGTAGGTATGCGTGACGTGCACGTCATCACGCGCGTAGCTATGATGTTGTATTGTATGGGATAGAAAGAGACACCACACACCGCGCTACGCAATCGCGCACTCATACGCGGGCAGTGTGCGGCCTTTCATACAATTCCGTACGATACAACCGGTACATACGTCCTGCGTACGGAGGCGGTGTGTGGTGGCTTTATTTAGCTTTTGCATGCGTCTGTCAGATGCAAGGAAAAACCCACGTCGAAACAATGCAACATGAGTTTGAGTTGATTCCATGCAAGATTCTGCTTTGCATTACTTTAACGTCGGTTTATAATAAGAGAATACGCAATATTCTTGCATATGACAGTACCTAGTAGTACTGACAGTAGCGTTTTTTATACATTTCTGGTTTAAGTACCGACTTATTGTCACAAAACTGCGACTCCGCCTTCGTCGACCTCGTAGGTCCATGATAAAAAAGCCTGGGTCTTTGAACGTGGATAGGCTGCAAGATCGCGAGATGAGAGAAAAGTATGCTGAAACCTTAACCGAAAATCTGTTGCCAACAAATGAGACAGTTGATGTCAATGCTGCTTGGCGAAATTTGTCATGTCATCTCATAGAAGCCGCTACCGCTACTTTAGGTACAAAAGACCGGCGTAGTGAAGATTGGTTCGATGACAATGACGAAGTTCTCAAGGCAGCATTCGACAAACATCGAGAGCTCCTGCGACAGCATCATCGGAGAGGTGGAAGTGTAGCGGCAGTCAAAGAAAGTGACCAAGAATTACGTAGGCTGTCTCGGCAAATAAAAGACAAGTGGTGGCAGGAAAAGCTTGTCAGATGCAGTGGCTTGCCGATACAAACCAGCTTGGGAGTTCTACTGCGAGGTGCGTAAACTGACAGGTACGCCCCATAGAGCAAAAGTGCCTTTGAGGTCTCTGGATGGCTCGCAACTCTTGACCAGCAAAGAGGATGTGCTCAAACGGTGGGCTGAACATTTTAACGATCTGCTTAACGTAGATCGATCAGCTAACCTGCATCACATCAGTTTATTACCTCAACTCCCTAGCCACCGAGCTGGACGAGCCCCTGTCGTGTGATGAGGTTGTTACTGCCATCAGACAGCAGCATAATAAACGGGCGGTTGGCATTGACCTTATACCAGGCGAAATACTTAAATATGGCGGTGCGGAGCTGCACTCGATGGTATGGAAACTTTTTGTTCGAATGTGGGAGGAGGAGCGAGTCCCGGACGATTTTAAAGTGTCTCGCATTAGTGCCCTCTACAAGAACAAAGGTGACCGTTCTGACTGTAACTCGTACCGCGGTATTTCGTTATTATCGGTCCCCGGAAAGGCCTTTGCAAGAGTCCTATTAAACCGCTTGAAGGACTTATCAGAAAGATTCTGCCCGAAACCCAGTTTGGCTTCCGACCTGACCGAGGCACATGTGAAGCTATTTTCTCGGTACGTCAACTGCAGGAAAAAAGCAGAGAACAAGGTCGTCAGTTGTACCTCTGCTTTGTTGACCTGGAGAAGGCGTTCGACAGTGTGCCTCGTGAGGCTCTCTGGATGGTGCTAGGAAAACTGGGGTGCACGGAGAAGTTTGTGCGCCTCCTGAGACTCCTGCATGACAATATGCAGTGCTGCGTCTCTGTAGACGGTGAACAGTCTGATTTTTTCCCGTCACCTGTGGGTGAAACAAGGGTGCGTTCTAGCGCCCACACTGTTCGCCTTATACTTTGCGGTAGTAGTCAAGGAGGTCCTAAATACTGTCTCCGAAGGAGTCCGCATCCGCTTCCGCACTGATGGCAGTCTTTTCAATTTGGCTAGACTTAAGGCGCGCACCAAAGTCTCGCATGCACTTATTACTGAAATTATGTATGCCGATGACTTGTGCTTTCTTGCAGAATCCCCAGAAGGCCTACAACAACTGATGACCGTTTTTCACCAAGCATGCTGCAAATTTGGCCTTAAGATTAGTGTCAAAAAGACGGAAGTGATGTCCCTGGATACACAAGGTCGTGAGACACTGACAATTAAGCTTGGTGAAGATATGTTGAAACAGGTTGACAAGTTCCGATATCTGGGGAACACTATTACAGCTAAGTGTGACCTTGATGCTGAGATCAATAGCAGAATCAGTGCTGCAGCTGCAGCATTTGGGAAGCTGCGTTCCAGGTTTTCTGCTCGCACGACCTTAAACTAGCCACAAAAATATCTGTATATATGGCGATTGTACTGCCAAACCTTCTGTACTCTTCCGAGACCTGGTGTGTGTATCGTCACCACATACGCACTTTGGATCGATTCCACCTCAAATGCCTTCGCACCATCATGAAGATCAGATGGTCCGACCGAGTGCGAAACACCGAAGTTCTAAGACGAGCCAATGTTGGTGGCATTGAAGCCTACTTAATGCGTCGACAGCTTCGGTGGTGCGGTCACGTATCCCGGATGGCGGATGAGCGAGTGGCGAAGCGCATCTTCTATTCTGAGCTAGAGGAGGGCAAGCGAAAGCATGGCGGTCAACTCCTCCGATTTAAAGATGTTCAGAAGAGACACATGAAAAGATGCAATATCGAACCCTCTCAATTTGAGGTTTTGGCAGCACAACGGCCAGAATGGCGCGGTCTTGTAAAGAGGCGAATCCGCGACTTCGAGGAGCAGCGTAAAGCAGACCTTGACGCTAAAGGCGATGAACTGAAGGCCCGTCCTCCCGCCGCCATTAACTACAATTATATCAATGGCAAACTCACGTGCCCACACTGTGCACGGGAGTTTACTGCCAAAATAGGCTACAATAGCCACATACGAGCGCATCAGCGCCGACTTGATTAGGAGTGGAAGTGGTCGCCATGGCCGAAACCGGCCGGAAAGATCATCATCAAGAGGTCAGTGTGCTAACGGTTTACTGCTGACCTCTCCCCGTCTCTTAGCACTGCGCTAAAAATGTGTAGTAACGGACGTTACGTATGGGCCCTGCCTCACTCAAATTAATAAGCTGAGATGTGACTGCGAAGTCCCTCTGGGTAGGTATAGGTACTTACAAGTTCGAACTTTTCAGACAAGAACATGAAGCTGAGCTATTTTCACAATTATTGGGATTTTTAATGCACTTACTTGCAGTGCCCTATTAATCTCATTAATGAAAATATAAAGAGTTTGAAAGATTTGTTATGGTCAGTTAGGTGCCGGTAGCTCAGTTGGCAGAGCAGTGGAACGGTACCCCACGGTCCCGGGTTCAAGTCCCGACTTTTAATAAAGTTAAAATATTCGGGACATTTCGGGGCGTTCAAGTCTTTTCTTTTTACTTTTATGACAATCAATAGACAAATGTTTGATAACGAATTAGTTTTACAATATGATAATGCCTTCAATGTTGTTTTAGTAAACCACAGAGATGCAAATTCCTTTGTATGTAGGTATGTCACCATTATAATTATTGTGGGAGGTCTTTTTATATACCTACCTAATGCTAAAATAAAAATTTAGAAGGTATTAAATAAACAAGGCATAAAATGATAGATAAGAATACATAGCGACCTTGTCTACAAAGTTATATCAAATTAACTTATGTTTTACAAGTTTCCTAGTTAGTTTTTCTGTTCATAAAAGTTCTGAGTGTAAAAGCTCCTTACCTATACGCATCTAAAGCTATAGACCTATCTGTAGTCCTATCTACCTATCTAAACATCTAGTAAACTTTGATACCTACTACTGCTTTATGAATACCCTAATATCGTCTTGGCCAGTGATTCGTCTAATGGTAGGACCCTTGTTGTGTAAGTAACCCAGAACGAGGAACGCAGTCTCTAAGACTCTAACTATCTTATCCTACAAAAAGGTAAATGACCCAAATCTTAGCTGAAGTACTTTTCCTACAAACTACTAACTTAAATTTTCAATCTTTGGCAGAATAGCATTAAGGTTCTATGCCGTCCGGAGAAAAACTCGTAGCGATTCGATATGAAATAGCTGAAATCGATTTGAGGAATCGATATTTTTGAAATCCTTTAAATTACGTAAATACCGAGGTAAATGCCTCCTAATAAGATAAGATTTCCACTTATTAACCTGCAATTATTTCCCACATTAATATCAGAACAATATTAGAACTTAAAAGTTCTAAGAATATTAATTCAGTTTAAAAGCAGGCGGTATGGCCACTAACCCTTTGCCCGTCCTTGTGTTTCACATTTTAAAAAGTAAAACGTCAGATGAAGTTACTCGCGCTATTTTGTTGATAATTTTTTCTGTGAATTCGAAACTAAAACAGTGTACAATTAATGTAAAATTGATTATTAAGCTGCACAAAACATTCCTCGTCGGCCGCAGCATCGACCAATCCTCGGGTACAAAGGAAATCCTATTAACTTATGGAAAGTTTTGGTAAGTTGTAAGCATATTTTACTACTTGGTCTCTTATGAGTCTTGCTTGCATACAACCGCTTATTCTGATCAATTAGTGTTAATTTCATGTTCAACAATATCCTTACAGAGTGTCAGCCTAATATTAATAGCATAACCGGTAAATTTCCCTCATAAATTGCAGTAACCCTATGCTATCAAAACACCCTAAAACTGTCACTTTTTCCTCAGATAATAACACCTGCGCTCCTTGAAGTTACTCTGGGACATCCGACTGAACCATGCATATTACTAGTTAAGCGAGAAATCCCTAGATCTACAGGTTTTTGCTGAATTTCAAATATTTGTACATACTATTATTTTCTTTAAACTGACCGTTTGTTCTAGTAAGAACTATGATCTGTTCCACTAATATGATATTCCTAATATTGCCTAATCATACAGACACTCTAAACATTCTATTTATTTTCAATGCTGTTAGTTTTGACTTTGAAAATGCCATTCCTTGAGGCGACTAGAAGTAGGTACTGTAGTTGTACCTAGGCATCCTTAACTCTATTTTTATTTTACAGATGTGCTGCCCACATAAAATAAGATCAGGAAAGCCTCAGCAATCATATCTGTGACCAAACATGCCGGGCCTTCAAACAATAGTCAATTATGGACATTATCGGATCGCTACCGGCAACCTTCCTAGAACATTTCATGAACGTGGGCCTACTTTCAAGCACCATATGGTTCTGGAAATCTGGAAGGGTCTACTGTTAATTATTGAGGTAAATTTTTAAATATTAAGTTACTAGAAATTTAATAATATCTAAAAACCAGTTTGGGACGTTCGCTGAAATTCTATTATTTTTGAAAATATGACCTAAGAACTAACTTTAGCAAGAAATAATTAGCTTTTATGCAGTGCTTACTGTAACCAACATCCGGTATTGAATTCAACTAAGGTTCTTGGCAAATTGTATGAAAATACCTAATGCTAAGGAGAATTTTTCATCCATTTCTATATTTATAGAGGCTTTAAATTTATTTGGTTTATTATACTATGCAGGGGGACCCTATGGAACAAACGTTCTTCTGAGACCTACTAGATGGGACCTACTTGGAAATATAAGAATATTCTTGGAGGAACGGCAGCGGCTTTAGTCTTTGGGATGAAATGGTAAGTTTATTTTTATTCTATTTTATTTAAGTAAACTATGTTATTGACATGATGCCATATGAAGTTCTAAGAAGATTATAAAGCTAGAATAGGGTAATAAAATTAATAGATTGCCTCAATTCCAAATATAATGTTTTACTGAGCCGTTGTACAGAATAAAGTTATTTATTGGAACAGGATTCTGGAAATAATCCCAAGAAGACAACTATTTAGTAGTAAGGAACACAACAATAGCCCTTGGAGTAGAATTCAGATCTTATTTGAGAAGCAAAAGTATATTTAAAATTCCCTTATAAAACTTTGTAGGTACCTATAGTAGTAACCACCCTAGTATGGAATAAAATTCTTTATAAGTATTTAAATGTGTGTTCTGGCTTTCAGGTGGACTAGAGAGAGCTGACTAAGAGAAAGAGGACAACATCAAGAACTCAAGATAATTTAGGGTGTTTGGTCCAGTTGTTGACCACAGTGAATAAATTTACTTTTAGTTTATTTTTCCATATTTAACGAATTTCTTCTGTGTAATTATAAAACAAACCGTGTCTGTCTTTATTATAAGGAAAACAAAACAAGACTGAATTGTCTGGAGATGTTTGTTAGGAAAATTATTTTGGATTTTTGTAAAGTTTACTGGCTTGTAATTGTCACGAATACCTAGGGAAACAAAGGGTGTTCCTATTCCTTTTATTTATATTTCTTTGAGAAGATAGTTGGATAGATTAGATTAATTTTCTACTTCAAACATTTCTTTATTTTTATACTTGAAATGTGGAACTGATAGAATCTACATTTTACATTCTAGTTTATTGGTGTCTGAGGTTCTAAATTGAAGTTACACCAAGTAATTTAATTTCTTGCTATGAATCTGAACTTCTTTTAGCTTAGGGAAACAGTGGCTAGGCTTTCCAAGGATGTAACAAATGCTGTATTTAGAATTTAGGAATATCTAGTCTTAGTCATATTAGGTCACGTCTCTATGTAGCTAGTACCTGAACATTTTATTGGTATGGCTTAAGGTTGGAGCCCGCCCCCGCTCCTGGCTAATTTTATGAAATTGTTCACCAGTGTGCTTGTATTTTCAGATGTAGTTTTATTTATTTTAAGAGGTGGTAGGTTTTAAGTTTTCCTCTTTCTGAAAATATTCTATCTCAAACACAAACCGTGGGTTTCGGCTTAACCTGACTGGACACCCTCCGCCATGATATTATTCCAAACTAGTGCCTGAATTTACATTTACAATCAAAGTTACAAAAGATATAATGCCTTAGTAATTTAACTTTATTTTATTTGCAAATCCAAGAGAGGAGTGATAAAATAGATACATATATAAGTAACAAAAGGATCGAAACTGGATTTTCCACGTCCAGAAGTACTAGCTGTCAAATATAAGGCATTTTGTATCGCAAATCAAAGAAGCTACTTTTATGGCCAAATGTTTGGAGTATTCTTTTTTTCTGATTTTACCTTTTACTGAATCTACTTGGAACAAAATAAACTATGTCAGATAGTCAGTCTGTTACCCCGGTTTCCCAAAGAATTAAAATTCGTTCTTTCTTTTGAACTAAAATTATGTGCTAGTTGTAACATCCTAGAAAGCTTTCCAATTTTATTTTTGGTATAATTTCATACTTAGTACAACTCATCGCCCACATGGTACGACTTTTCGAGTTATTAAGGAATATTTTTATTCTATTCCAAAGTTTGAAATTCTATTAAGCATCCCCAGATAGACAACTCTGCTTTTATGAGTACGATTGACTAGATATTTTATTTTAGAACAAATCTGAATTCTTGTTTTTCAGTAAGAATATTTTACTTTATTGCCCTTCAAAAATAAATGGAAAAGAAGAACCATCTTCTAAAATTTTGTCTAAATAAAAATTTATTTTATTACTTTAATCAAAATTTAAACAGCAAGTTATAAACTCAAAATATTTTCCCTGTTGATTTTTCTTGTAGTGCAAATTATGTATTAATCTAGATAGCGCTGAATTATCCCTCTATGACAAGTTACTGACTGATTATTTGCAAAGAAACTAAGTGCTACGAGTATTATTTATGACTTGACTACATAGTTTTCTTTTTTAGACTTCAAAGTTTTTATAAGTAGGTATGTTTCCTCTGCAAAAGTAGGTATCTACTGAGGGTCTGAAATTTCTATTTAGCTAGATGCTGTGAGCTCCGAGTCTTCAGTTTAGAATTTAAGCAAAGCGTAAGTATGAAAGGTTGAACCGAGAATTTTAGTTTCTAAGTTATCGAAAATCCTAATAAATCCTCTATTGCCGGGTATTCCACAACCAATAGAGTGTCCCTTCCTATATAAAATTGTGGCTATCAGCAGTTAGGTAAGCCCTATAATCTCACCTATTAGTAATTTGTGTACCTACCTTCCTAGTTACTGTGATGATAACAAAACTAGGCAGTTGCCTATATTTAAGAAATTAATTGCGTAGTGAGTATGGTGATAGGCGTCAACTTGAGTTCAAGCTTCGGCCTCTAAACTTGCTAGGTGTACATGACGCAACTCATGATTTAATGTCCTAACCCCTATAGCACCCTACGGTCTCGCCCGACTCTGGGTGTCCGAGGACTATATGAAGGGGTAGCCCAGGCGAAACCAAGTGAGTTATGTAAAGGAGAACGTTTCAAGTCTTGTGCACAACGGAAGCAGTGGGAACCTCCAGGTCTGGGACATCCCCGACAAGCCATTAAGGGTTACATCAGAACCCTTAACCGTCGCTGCCTCCAGGAGTGTACGCAACAAGAATCCGTGGAGGATTTAGCGCTCCGTAAACAGCGCCCTTTCCCCTCCAGGAGAAAGGCATAACCGAAATAACGAGGAGTCGTATGTTCCAGTAGGATAAATGCCACGCCGACCCACTACAAGATATCCCAAGAAACAATACGCCCTGAATCATGGTAGACACGTTTCTTCTATTAAAGCAAGGTCAATATCATGATTGCTATCACGATATCCACCAAAGAGTCTTTAACCACAATGAATTTACAAACTTGGCTTTAGAATTTGGAAAGTATTTAAAATCCCAAAATAAAATTACCCCCTGATTTCCTTAAGAAGACACGTGTATACCTTCGAAGCGCGCGACGACGATTGAACCCCGTAATCCTCATTTGTATGGCTTATATAGGCTTCCTTTACTAACACCACTGCACCTTACTCCCTTCGACACAAAGCCCACTTTCGTTCGCACCTCATTTTCCGATTACCTGCCATCCTAAAACGAACCTTATTACCTGGACGATAAAGTTCATTTCTTTTTAATTGCTCATTTTTTATGGTTCCGTGTTCAAATTTCACAAACTGAAAACCCGTCATCTAATGTTCCGTCGTCCTACTGTTTTCCTATTTACCTATTTTCCTAGTCCAATCTCATTCAATAGCTTACAATATTCCAACAAACAAACATTGCCTAAAACAGATTTCCATAACGGTGATAAATAATTGCACGGAACCCTTTACATACAAGTCCAACTCGTCCCTGATCTGATTTTTCAATTTTCTATCTATCACTATTTTTATCCTTATAGAATATGGCATCGAACCCCGATACACAAATCCGACTCGATTTTGACCTGTCTGTTTCCCATTTTTCATTTGTTTCAAAATTAAACCTTATCATGTTAGCACGAAGGCTCATTTTCATTTGCTTCAAAGTCCTAGTCGAATTTCAATAAATATTTATTTTACTAAATTCTTTATTCATCCGTTTCGTTTCAAAATGCACCTACCCGCGTAGATATTAAAGCTCACTTTTCTTTGAAACACAATCGAACCGACCCTTCTTCGAAATTTCGTTTTCCAATACTGAGAATCTTAACTTTATCCCTCCTTCAAAAATGCACCCTACCACCTATACAATAAAGTCTATTCTTGATCTCGATATCAACTTTAGTACCGCCAGAAATCTCCTAGAGCGTTTGTTTAAACTTGAACCTTCCCACCTATACATTAGGGCTCATTTTAGATTGCAAAGCAATCTGTCAGTTTTCATTTTCTTAAAACCTACCTAGCTAAGATCATTTCGTTTCATACCTTCTGTCAAACTGAACTTTATCATCTACGCGACAAGGCTCAATCTCGAATACTTCCTTAGTTCATAGCCTTTGAAAAAGTCTCCTAGAATCTCAGAATGTTCCACAAAGTCGATTTAAGTAATTTGTGCCTTACTGCCTATACGTTAAGGTTCAGTTTAGGTTGTTGTTGATCCGTTTGACCAAAACTAAACTTTAACCTGTTTGATTTGAGAATTTATTTTCAGATCGTAAACTCAGTAATAAATATTCTTCCTACATTATCCGACTTAACAAAAAGAGATGTTTTCAGATTATCATGTCTTCTATGCTGATGCTATTTTTCCTACGTAAGTATGGTTATTTTTTGAGGAAATCATACAAACTCTATGATTCCTTAAAGAATAATTGGTAAGTATTTCTATAAATGTATTACTGACCCATCGCGGCCTAAAAGTAACCTGATCAAGATCAAACACTCATCACAAGTCACAAATCTTAGAGAAATATAAATACATTTGCTCTCCGACTTTCACAATTTACCTAAAATTATAATATCCATGAAATTACAAATTATAATATCCTCATAATCAAAGTCGGTTTCAAGATTTTTAAACGAAACCATTTTACTACAATCCTATCAAAATGGTTGCTAACCTAATTTCAACTTTCCTGCTCATACAATAATGTCCACATACATATTGAACCTTACTGCTATGATAATAAGGTTCACAAGGTTTTCAAAGCAAAATCTTCCTACTATAATACTAGGGTCAGGTAGGGATCGGTGACTCAGGCAGGTACATTGACTCACGCTTATATTTCGTAACAGGCTAGCAATATCTATCTGTATTCTTAACATAATGGTAGCTCTTGACAACCAAACACATACAAACCAATCATCCATCCACTCCAGTGCGGTTTGATTGTGAAAAAAATGTGCGATTGGTTTTGCACCTCTAAAAATGCTTTTAAAGATACCCCACATGTATTTTTATCAGTTAAGATTGAAAGATTTAGGAAATGAAATTATTACGATCGAAAGAGGTGTTTATATACTAAATAATAAGCTAGATTTGCTAGCTCTTAGTGTAGTCTGGTAATATTTGTAAGCTAATTATTTCAAAATGGCGTCGTCTCACTGGCTCAAATTTAATGGTATACAGTGACTCTAACATTTAGTACTGGCTCATATTTCTATTTTTAGAAACATTGTCAGACAATTGTAAAATAATTCTTATGGCAATAGCAATGATATAAAAAGAATACTTTGACAAATATAATTGATTCAAATGCATAGTTTCAATAAATATTATACTTGCACGACAGGGTTGCCAAGTCCATATAAACTGTTAGAGTCACTGTGTACCACAGGGGTTGAGTCAGTGTAGACAGGTAGTAGTACACAGTGACTCACATTTTTTTTTCTAGAAAAAAATGTCTTGTGACCTAAGTGGCGTGTTATTGCAAAAAATAATAATGCGAAACGAAAGAGTAATAACCAATGCATCCTAGATATGAATTTCAGTTTGATACTTCAAAGTTTTCTATAAAATTTTATTGATTGAAGAAATCCGAGTCACTGTAGCCTACCTGACCCTACTGAATATTTGCCAACCTAATTTCAACTTTCCTGCTCATACAATAAGATCCAAGGCCATTCAAGGAAAATCTTCCCAATACAATGCTTCAAAATGGCTGCTAACCTAATTTCAACCTTCCTGCTTATACAATAAGGTCCAAGATTTTCAAAGGAAAATCACCTCAGTACAATACTTCAAAATGGCTGCCAGCCCAATTTCAACCTTCCTACTTATACAATAAAGTTCAAGATTTTTCTAAGGAAAATCGTCCCAGTACAATACGTCAAAATGGCTGCCAGCCCAATTTCAACCTTCCTGCTTATACAATAAGGTCCAAGATTTTCAAAGGAAAATCACCTCAGTACAATACTTCAAAATGGCTGCTAACCTAATTTCAACTCTACTGCTCATACAATAAGGATCAAGATTTTTCTAAGGAAAATCACCTCAGTACAATACTTCAAAATGGCTGCTAACCTAATTTCAACTCTACTGCTCATACAATAAGGATCAAGATTTTTCTAAGGAAAATCACCTCAGTACAATGCTTCAAAATGGCTGCTAACCTAATTTCAACCTTCCTGCATATACAATAAGGATCAAGATTTTTCTAAGGAAAATCGTCCCAGTACAATACGTCAAAATGGCTGCCAACCTAATTTCAACCTTCCTGCTTACACAATACGGTCCTCATACATTCTGAACCTTACTGCTAAGAAAATAAGGTCCACGACTTTTTCAAACGAAAATCTTCGTAGTACAATACTTCAAAATGGCTGCCAACCCAATTTCAACCTTCCTGCATATACAATAAAGTTCAAAACTTTTCAAAGGAAAATCTTCCCACTACAGTACTACCAAAATGATTGCTAATCTAATTTCAACTCTCCTGCCTATACAATATGGTTTACTTTCGCATATCTCACATCGTTTGACATCGCTGTTTTACTTTTCATTTTCTATGGCACTAGTAGATTACGCGCCAGTGTCAGTGAAAATTATTACTTTTGCTACGATTCAGTTTTTTATTTTGTGGCGTCTTCCCTTCAACTCCGCCAGTGTCAAGGTTCGTTTTGATTCAGTACTATGAATGAATCTGTCATTGTAAAATCGACTCTATTACTTAGGCAGTTAAGTCTATTATTTGATATGCTCGATCTAATCTTTCTACTGTATTGATACTTGATAAAGGATCCTTGCTATCGTTCGTTTTTGTTACTCAAAATGATTCTAATGCAATAATAGATTTCTTTACTTTAGATATTTAGGATATTAAAGAGGTTCTTCTGTTCCAAATTGATACATTATGTTTTCATAAGACAAACCCACGAAACGTCCCACATATTTTGTGAGAGCGGGACGGCGACCTACAGAAAGAAGGCCCCGTACCGTTACATCCAGCCCCATTCGAAAATTCTTTATGTTCAGTAACTAAAGAATTCTTCGAACCCCCAAAAATATAAATAATTATTCACAAAATATGTGATAAACAATTTTAAAAATATTGCAAGACCTTCAAAAGAATGTTTTTTATGTGGTGTGTAACTAAACCAGGTCGTCAGCATCCATAAATTACGCTTGCTATCCAAAATCATTAACAACTTTGAGACAATAAGCAAAAATCTATTCAGCGGATTAAATCGAAGTCCTATGCAAGGAAGAAACGTGTGATAATCTCTCTGTCCGAATGACACAGCGTGCTGAATCAATCCAATACTCGATATATCATGATTTGAAAATTGATACTACTCACTGCCCTACACAGAACAACAATACCCTATTGCTGGATGTCTAATCGCGCATAGTTTCAAAATTGTCTATTTGAATCTCACAGCAAATCTACTTCAGTAACAACCCAGAATAATGTGTGGCAACTTTAATAAAAATTAAAGATGGTGTGTGGGGAAGGTAGCGTTGGCTTTTTGCATCTAGCTTGAAAGCTGCGTGTGTAGTGTAGAATTCATATGAAACATCTGTTAAACACAGAACTGACTGGCACACCGGGTCGTTTAACGAACCGCTGTCCTACCTAACTTCAAATTCTCATATGAACTCCATATTGTAGAGTGAAATGTTTCTCGGAAGGACACACAATATTTGCCTTCACTAATAGATGACTGTTGATATTCTAAATGAGCCTTGCAAACCATACGTTCGTAAAAGTAATATGATACAAATATATAAATATGCAATAGATATGAATAGAGTATATACAATATTTGTCATAAAGTTGTTGGGTTCTTTCCTAAGATTCATTCTTCCTCATTCTCTGATCCACTCACCCACACAGAATATCAAGGCCTTACTATTCGTGAGAGCGCTAAAAGTTTGACATTAAGTTCCAAATAAGATTTTCAATGTAAAAAAAAGTTAATCTACGAAGTCCTTTTGAACTTTTTCTCTGGAAAGGAACTCTTAAAATTAATAAAACATTCACAAACAAAAAGGGACAGTCACAAGACAAACACAATCTTTTGTTGCAGCGAGCAACCAAGAGTCCGAGTAAAAGGTCCAACAACTCCTCCTGTAAGTTCTGAATTACATCATCACCTAAGACAGAGGAGTCGTCACATCGAGACGCGTAACTCTTAGGCTCCCGCCCAATCTCTTAAATCTAAACATGTAACATAAATCTTAAAATAATAAGAAGGAAACACAAGTCCGCTTGAAACTTATGTGTTCTTCTTGTATGTTTTCATGCCTTAAATTTAAAGTTAGTGTAACTAACTACTTTTTTTTTCAAACACGAAGTTAGTTAGTTAGTTAAGTTAATTGATATAGTAAAGTTGCAACACATCCCAATACCTTGCAACAATACCCCCTTTTTTATTTTTCTTTTTCAGCCCCCCAACTTGATACCGGGAATCAAGCGTGAAAATGACTCAGTCAGATTTATTACGATTATAATAATTTCATTTCTAAAGTAGAACTCTATTCTGCTTTTTTACAAAATTCTCCTTTTGCTAAAATTTATTTTTAAATCTTTCTTGTTTTACCGTAGCAAAGTTATCCTCCCTACACAGTATTTTCTTAGATTTTGGTTTTAGTGAATCACAACATTCGTAATGGTACTTGAGATAAGAAGGTTTTACAATAACCCTCCAATCCAAGTATGTTCCGATCTAGTTGCAACATCGTGGTAGGTATCCTATACAAAAGATCTACAAAAAAAATTTACATTTGGTATGCTAGATTTCTAAGAAAGGTAACAAATCTTTAAGTTACTAATTCTTATTGCCACCAAGACGGTTTTAATTATAACTTCGTTTATCATTTTTTTCACGTTATCATCTGTTTAGACTACAAGAAAGATTATTGCAAGCTGTATTCTGTATAAAATAAACTAATACAGCCCCCAGGCTTTACTAATCTACTGTTATTTCATCATCATCTTCCTGCCCTTATCCCAATTTCTGTTATTTCTGTTATTTATTTATGCTAAAACTGAAATTTTTAAACTAATATTCTGAAATCGTTATCTTAGATAACTTAAATGATTCCGTCTTATTTCATCATCTATCATTATTACCTATGTTAGCTTCATGTTCCCTTTCAAAGTATCTATCCTAAAACTCGGAAATATAGTTTATTTAAAAGTCTAATAGAACCCGATTTTGGCAAATCTCTAATAACCAAAAGCTCCCCCCCCTTAATCACTTTTTACTTTAAATTTATTTTCAAAGCAATATTTAGTTTACACCCTAAAAAATTCTGTTCTTGGTTTAATTTAATTACATAATTTTTCTGAATATCCCAAACAGACTTGTATGCCTGATGTAAAATGTAAGCGCTCCAGTCGCTTTCCCCAAAACTGGAATTTAAAACCTTACAGTCTTAGACGAAACTAGTTCTGTCTTTATTTCCTACAGATTTTCTTTATAATACCGCAGGTATTAATTTTTTTCTATTCCAAGCCGAACTTTCGAATTTGTTTTGAACCAATTCGATTTATTTTACTGTTGCGTAATATTTTTGGTTGCTACCGTGCGTCGCATAACCCCCAAATCGCACCGAGGCGGCCCGGCAAAAACGCTGGTATCCAAACCAAAACTTAAGCTATTAAAAAAATTATTTTTGTTTGTTGTCATTCTAATGTCTGTCACTTTTGCGAAAAATTATTCTCGCGATCTTTTTACAAAATTAAATACTCTAAAAGAAACTATTTTAGATTTCTAACTAAACAACCATAGGTGACTAACATGTTCCTACGGGTACGTATTTAGTTTCTATAAGAAGTCCTTTGGGAATTCTCTAAGAAAGTAAACTTTGTCGGCACTTTGTTTGCATTGCAAGTTTTACGAAAATCTTCATAAATTTAGTTCATTCGGCTACTAAAAGTCTATATTCCAATGTCCCAATATAATGTTCTTCAAGTTTACTGCAGTACCCTACCAATAAGCCATCGAAAAAGTAGTTTTATTTATCCAAGTATTTTACTCTAACCTCATTGATTTCACTCAATTATTCTGTGGTTTTGTTACAAGAATACTTCTCCTTTCAGGCCTCCACTAGCTATCTTAAGTAGAAACGGAAGAAAGACCGTTTGAATCCAGCCAAACTCCTCAATTTATGAAATAATTGTATACCTATTGTATTCAGCTGGTACAAGAAGAATAACTCAGAGAAGTTTTTGTACTCCTACTCAACCCAGGGGAATATTAAATTATCATGAAGACTGTGGTTTCTAAATATCTAGTTGTTCCTGACCTGTTCCTACATTTGTTTGGACACATTTTGAAAGTTGCATTATAATGCTATTCTAATATTGTTGTTTTAAATAAAATACTATAACTAGTGAATATTGTGTCTTGTGTTAATTTCTACAAGGTTCCTAATGAATATTCATCTGAGGTAAGCACTAAGTTTATTATCAAACTGATCTGGTCGCTCCGTTTCATACAACTACAGAGAATAGAAATCTATTTATAAAGTAAGTCATTCATAGGTAAGAGTGTAAAATCTAGCTAGAAATAAACCAGATCTTTTGCAATACTAGTCTAACTCAACATTAACCATATCCAATCAAGTTATGTTATTAATTTTTGACTTTGTTCATGAACCCCGCTAACTTGGTGTAGGTATTTAGTTTTGCATAATGTATGGTTTTAAATATTTTTCCTTAATCACAGCCCCCTAGGCTTTAGACTCCTTCTACTTTCAAGTTATCTGAAGTCACATACTTCTTAACATAATAAAATTTTAGTTTTCAGCCCCCCGTCTGAAAGACTGAAAGATCTCTACTGAAATACTGAAAAAATGAGGATAATCAATTTCCTAACACTATTTTACACAACATACATAATAGACTGCATTCCTCTTGTAAGATCCATTTCACAACAACAAATTGTGATCATAGCCAGGAGGCTATGACCACCGAAGAGTCCTTAGCTAAATATCTTTCCCTACTTTTAATAATTTATCCATGAAAACTGAAAACCCTCCTTATTAAGGATACTAGATGGGACCTCCTTCCTCAGATTCCATCCTGGTCACGGCACCAAATTGTAAAAGCTCCTTACCTATACGCATCTAAAGCTATAGACCTATCTGTAGTCCTATCTACCTATCTAAACATCTAGTAAACTTTGATACCTACTACTGCTTTATGAATACCCTAATATCGTCTTGGCCAGTGATTCGTCTAATGGTAGGACCCTTGTTGTGTAAGTAACCCAGAACGAGGAACGCAGTCTCTAAGACTCTAACTATCTTATCCTACAAAAATGTAAATGACCCAAATCTTAGCTGAAGTACTTTTCCTACAAACTACTAACTTAAATTTTCAATCTTTGGCAGAATAGCATTAAGGTTCTATGCCGTCCGGAGAAAAACTCGTAGCGATTCGATATGAAATAGCTGAAATCGATTTGAGGAATCGATATTTTTGAAATCCTTTAAATTACGTAAATACCGAGGTAAATGCCTCCTAATAAGATAAGATTTCCACTTATTAACCTGCAATTATTTCCCACATTAATATCAGAACAATATTAGAACTTAAAAGTTCTAAGAATATTAATTCAGTTTAAAAGCAGGCGGTATGGCCACTAACCCTTTGCCCGTCCTTGAGTTTCACATTTTAAAAAGTAAAACGCCAGATGAAGTTACTCGCGCTATTTTGTTGATAATTTTTTCTGAATTCGAAACTAAAACAGTGTACAATTAATGTAAAATTGATTATTAAGCTGCACAAAACATTCCTCGTCGGCCGCAGCATCGACCAATCCTCGGGTACAAAGGAAATCCTATTAACTTATGGAAAGTTTTGGTAAGTTGTAAGCATATTTTACTACTTGGTCTCTTATGAGTCTTGCTTGCATACAACCGCTTATTCTGATCAATTAGTGTTAATTTCATGTTCAACAATATCCTTACAGAGTGTCAGCCTAATATTAATAGCATAACCGGTAAATTTCCTCATAAATTGCAGTAACCCTATGCTATCAAAACACCCTAAAACTGTCACTTTTTCCTCAGATAATAACACCTGCGCTCCTTGAAGTTACTCTGGGACATCCGACTGAACCATGCATATTACTAGTTAAGCGAGAAATCCCTAGATCTACAGGTTTTTGCTGAATTTCGAAATATTTGTACATACTATTATTTTCTTTTAAACTGACCGTTTGTTCTAGTAAGAACTATGATCTGTTCCACTAATATGATATTCCTAATATTGCCTAATCATACAGACACTCTAAACATTCTATTTATTTTCAATGCTGTTAGTTTTGACTTTGAAAATGCCATTCCTTGAGGCGACTAAAGTAGGTACTGTAGTTGTACCTAGGCATCCTTAACTCTATTTTTATTTTACAGATGTGCTGCCCACATAAAATAAGATCAGGAAAGCCTCAGCAATCATATCTGTGACCAAACATGCCGGGCCTTCAAACAATAGTCAATTATGGACATTATCGGATCGCTACCGGCAACCTTCCTAGAACATTTCATGAACGTGGGCCTACTTTCAAGCACCATATGGTTCTGGAAATCTGGAAGGGTCTACTGTTAATTATTGAGGTAAATTTTTAAATATTAAGTTACTAGAAATTTAATAATATCTAAAAACCAGTTTGGGACGTTCGCTGAAATTCTATTATTTTTGAAAATATGACCTAAGAACTAACTTTAGCAAGAAATAATTAGCTTTTATGCAGTACTTACTGTAACCAACATCCGGTATTGAATTCAACTAAGGTTCTTGACAAATTGTATGAAAATACATAATGTTAGGGAGAATTTTTCATCCATTTCTATATTTATAGAGGCTTTAAATTTATTTGGTTTATTATACTATGCAGGGGGACCCTATGGAACAAACGTTCTTCTGAGACCTACTAGATGGGACCTACTTGGAAATATAAGAATATTCTTGGAGGAACGGCAGCGGCTTTAGTCTTTGGGATGAAATGGTAAGTTTATTTTTATTCTATTTTATTTAAGTAAACTATGTTATTGACATGATGCCATATGAAGTTCTAAGAAGATTATAAAGCTAGAATAGGGTAATAAAATTAATAGATTGCCTCAATTCCAAATATAATGTTTTACTGAGCCGTTGTACAGAATAAAGTTATTTATTGGAACAGGATTCTGAAATAATCCCAAGAAGACAACTATTTAGTAGTAAGGAACACAACAATAGCCCTTGGAGAATTCAGATCTTATTTGAGAAGCAAAAGTATATTTAAAATTCCCTTATAAAACTTTGTAGGTACCTATAGTAGTAACCACCTAGTATGGAATAAAATTCTTTATAAGTATTTAAATGTGTGTTCTGGCTTTCAGGTGGACTAGAGAGAGCTGACTAAGAGAAAGAGGACAACATCAAGAACTCAAGATAATTTAGGTGTTTGGTCCAGTTGTTGACCACACCGAATAAATTTACTTTTGGTTTATTTTTCCATATTTAACGAATTTCTTCTGTGTAATTATAAAACAAACCGTGTCTGTCTTTTATTATAAGGGAAAACAAAACAAGACTGAATTGTCTGGAGATGTTTGTTAGGAAAATTATTTTGGATTTTTTGTAAAGTTTACTGGCTTGTAATTGTCACGAATACCTAGGGAAACAAAGGGTGTTCCTATTCCTTTTATTTATATTTCTTTGAGAAGATAGTTGGATAGATTAGATTAATTTTCTACTTCAAACATTTCTTTATTTTTATACTTGAAATGTGGAACTGATAGAATCTACATTTTACATTCTAGTTTATTGGTGTCTGAGGTTCTAAATTGAAGTTACACCAAGTAATTTAATTTCTTGCTATGAATCTGAACTTCTTTTAGCTTAGGGAAACAGTGGCTAGGCTTTCCAAGGATGTAACAAATGCTGTATTTAGAATTTAGGAATATCTAGTCTTAGTCATATTAGGTCACGTCTCTATGTAGCTAGTACCTGAACATTTTATTGGTATGGCTTAAGGTTGGAGCCCGCTCCCCGCTCCCTGGCTAATTTTATGAAATTGTTCACCAGTGTGCTTGTATTTTCAGATGTAGTTTTATTTATTTTAAGAGGTGGTAGGTTTTAAGTTTTCCTCTTTCTGAAAATATTCTATCTCAAACACAAACCGTGGGTTTCGGCTTAACCTGACTGGACACCCTCCGCCATGATATTATTCCAAACTAGTGCCTGAATTTACATTTACAATCAAAGTTACAAAAGATATAATGCCTTAGTAATTTAACTTTATTTTATTTGCAAATCCAAGAGAGGAGTGATAAAATAGATACATATATAAGTAACAAAAGGATCGAAACTGGATTTTCCACGTCCAGAAGTACTAGCTGTCAAATATAAGGCATTTTGTATCGCAAATCAAAGAAGCTACTTTATGGCCAAATGTTTGGAGTATTCTTTTTCTGATTTTACCTTTTACTGAATCTACTTGGAACAAAATAAACTATGTCAGATAGTCAGTCTGTTACCCCGGTTTCCCAAAGAATTAAAATTCGTTCTTTCTTTTGAACTAAAATTATGTGCTAGTTGTAACATCCCTAGAAAGCTTTCCAATTTTATTTTTTTGGTAGAATTTCATACTTAGTACAACTCATCGCCCACATGGTACGACTTTTCGAGTTATTAAGGAATATTTTTATTCTATTCCAAAGTTTGAAATTCTATTAAGCATCCCCAGATAGACAACTCTGCTTTTATGAGTACGATTGACTAGATATTTTATTTTAGAACAAATCTGAATTCTTGTTTTTCAGTAAGAATATTTTACTTTATTGCCCTTCAAAAATAAATGGAAAAGAAGAACCATCTTCTAAAATTTTGTCTAAATAAAAATTTATTTTTATTACTTTAATCAAAATTTAAACAGCAAGTTATAAACTCAAAATATTTTCCCTGTTGATTTTTCTTGTAGTGCAAATTATGTATTAATCTAGATAGCGCTGAATTATCCCTCTATGACAAGTTACTGACTGATTATTTGCAAAGAAACTAAGTGCTACGAGTATTATTTATGACTTGACTACATAGTTTCCCTTTTTTTTAGACTTCAAAGTTTTTATAAGTAGGTATGTTTCCTCTGCAAAAGTAGGTATCTACTGAGGGTCTGAAATTTCTATTTAGCTAGATGCTGTGAGCTCCGAGTCTTCAGTTTAGAATTTAAGCAAAGCGTAAGTATGAAAGGTTGAACCGAGAATTTTAGTTTCTAAGTTATCGAAAATCCTAATAAATCCTCTATTGCCGGGTATTCCACAACCAATAGAGTGTCCCTTCCTATATAAAATTGTGGCTATCAGCAGTTAGGTAAGCCCTATAATCTCACCTATTAGTAATTTGTGTACCTACCTTCCCTAGTTACTGTGATGATAACAAAACTTAGGCAGTTGCCTATATTTAAGAAATTAATTGCGTAGTGAGTATGGTGATAGGCGTCAACTTGAGTTCAAGCTTCGGCCTCTAAACTTGCTAGGTGTACATGACGCAACTCATGATTTAATGTCCTAACCCCTATAGCACCCTACGGTCTCGCCCGACTCTGGGTGTCCGAGGACTATATGAAGGGTAGCCCAGGCGAAACCAAGTGAGTTATGTAAAGGAGAACGTTTCAAGTCTTGTGCACAACGGAAGCAGTGGGAACCTCCAGGTCTGGGACATCCCCGACAAGCCATTAAGGGTTACATCAGAACCCTTAACCGTCGCTGCCTCCAGGAGTGTACGCAACAAGAATCCGTGGAGGATTTAGCGCTCCGTAAACAGCGCCCCTTTCCCCCCTCCAGGAGAAAGGCATAACCGAAATAACGAGGAGTCGTATGTTCCAGTAGGATAAATGCCACGCCGACCTACTACAAGATATCCCAAGAAACAATACGCCCTGAATCATGGTAGACACGTTTCTTCTATTAAAGCAAGGTCAATATCATGATTGCTATCACGATATCCACCAAAGAGTCTTTAACCACAATGAATTTACAAACTTGGCTTTAGAATTTGGAAAGTATTTAAAATCCCAAAATAAAATTACCCCTGATTTCCTTAAGAAGACACGTGTATACCTTCGAAGCGCGCGACGACGATTGAACCCCGTAATCCTCATTTGTATGGCTTATATAGGCTTCCTTTACTAACACCACTGCACCTTACTCCTTCGACACAAAGCCCACTTTCGTTCGCACCTCATTTTCCGATTACCTGCCATCCTAAAACGAACCTTATTACCTGGACGATAAAGTTCATTTCTTTTTAATTGCTCATTTTTATGGTTCCGTGTTCAAATTTCACAAACTGAAAACCCGTCATCTAATGTTCCGTCGTCCTACTGTTTTCCTATTTACCTATTTTCCTAGTCCAATCTCATTCAATAGCTTACAATATTCCAACAAACAAACATTGCCTAAAACAGATTTCCATAACGGTGATAAATAATTGCACGGAACCCTTTACATACAAGTCCAACTCGTCCCTGATCTGATTTTTCAATTTTCTATCTATCACTATTTTTATCCTTATAGAATATGGCATCGAACCCCGATACACAAATCCGACTCGATTTTGACCTGTCTGTTTCCCATTTTTCATTTGTTTCAAAATTAAACCTTATCATGTTAGCACGAAGGCTCATTTTCATTTGCTTCAAAGTCCTAGTCGAATTTCAATAAATATTTATTTTACTAAATTCTTTATTCATCCGTTTCGTTTCAAAATGCACCTACCCGCGTAGATATTAAAGCTCACTTTTCTTTGAAACACAATCGAACCGACCCTTCTTCGAAATTTCGTTTTTCCAATACTGAGAATCTTAACTTTATCCCTCCTTCAAAAATGCACCCTACCACCTATACAATAAAGTCTATTCTTGATCTCGATATCAACTTTAGTACCGCCAGAAATCTCCTAGAGCGTTTGTTTAAACTTGAACCTTCCCACCTATACATTAGGGCTCATTTTAGATTGCAAAGCAATCTGTCAGTTTTCTTTTTCTTAAAACCTACCTAGCTAAGATCATTTCGTTTCATACCTTCTGTCAAACTGAACTTTATCATCTACGCGACAAGGCTCAATCTCGAATACTTCCTTAGTTCATAGCCTTTGAAAAAGTCTCCTAGAATCTCAGAATGTTCCACAAAGTCGATTTAAGTAATTTGTGCCTTACTGCCTATACGTTAAGGTTCAGTTTAGGTTGTTGTTGATCCGTTTGACCAAAACTAAACTTTAACCTGTTTGATTTGAGAATTTATTTTCAGATCGTAAACTCAGTAATAAATATTCTTCCTACATTATCCGACTTAACAAAAGAGATGTTTTCAGATTATCATGTCTTCTATGCTGATGCTATTTTTCCTACGTAAGTATGGTTATTTTTTGAGGAAATCATACAAACTCTATGATTCCTTAAAGAATAATTGGTAAGTATTTCTATAAATGTATTACTGACCCATCGCGGCCTAAAAGTAACCTGATCAAGATCAAACACTCATCACAAGTCACAAATCTTAGAGAAATATAAATACATTTGCTCTCCGACTTTCACAATTTACCTAAAATTATAATATCCCATGAAATTACAAATTATAATATCCTCATAATCAAAGTCGGTTTCAAGATTTTTTTAAACGAAAACCATTTTACTACAATCCTATCAAAATGGTTGCTAACCTAATTTCAACTTTCCTGCTCATACAATAATGTCCACATACATATTGAACCTTACTGCTATGATAATAAGGTTCACAAGGTTTTCAAAGCAAAATCTTCCTACTATAATACTACTGAATATTTGCCAACCTAATTTCAACTTTCCTGCTCATACAATAAGATCCAAGGCCATTCAAGGAAAATCTTCCCAATACAATGCTTCAAAATGGCTGCTAACCTAATTTCAACCTTCCTGCTTATACAATAAGGTCCAAGATTTTCAAAGGAAAATCACCTCAGTACAATACTTCAAAATGGCTGCCAGCCCAATTTCAACCTTCCTACTTATACAATAAAGTTCAAGATTTTTCTAAGGAAAATCGTCCCAGTACAATACGTCAAAATGGCTGCCAGCCCAATTTCAACCTTCCTGCTTATACAATAAGGTCCAAGATTTTCAAAGGAAAATCACCTCAGTACAATACTTCAAAATGGCTGCTAACCTAATTTCAACTCTACTGCTCATACAATAAGGATCAAGATTTTTCTAAGGAAAATCACCTCAGTACAATACTTCAAAATGGCTGCTAACCTAATTTCAACTCTACTGCTCATACAATAAGGATCAAGATTTTCTAAGGAAAATCACCTCAGTACAATGCTTCAAAATGGCTGCTAACCTAATTTCAACCTTCCTGCATATACAATAAGGATCAAGATTTTCTAAGGAAAATCGTCCCAGTACAATACGTCAAAATGGCTGCCAACCTAATTTCAACCTTCCTGCTTACACAATACGGTCCTCATACATTCTGAACCTTACTGCTAAGATAATAAGGTCCACGACTTTTTCAAACGAAAATCTTCGTAGTACAATACTTCAAAATGGCTGCCAACCCAATTTCAACCTTCCTGCATATACAATAAAGTTCAAAACTTTTCAAAGGAAAATCTTCCCACTACAGTACTACCAAAATGATTGCTAATCTAATTTCAACTCTCCTGCCTATACAATATGGTTTACTTTCGCATATCTCACATCGTTTGACATCGCTGTTTTACTTTTCATTTTCTATGGCACTAGTAGATTACGCGCCAGTGTCAGTGAAAATTATTACTTTTGCTACGATTCAGTTTTTTATTTTGTGGCGTCTTCCCTTCAACTCCGCCAGTGTCAAGGTTCGTTTTGATTCAGTACTATGAATGAATCTGTCATTGTAAAATCGACTCTATTACTTAGGCAGTTAAGTCTATTATTTGATATGCTCGATCTAATCTTTCTACTGTATTGATACTTGATAAAGGATCCTTGCTATCGTTCGTTTTTGTTACTCAAAATGATTCTAATGCAATAATAGATTTCTTTACTTTAGATATTTAGGATATTAAAGAGGTTCTTCTGTTCCAAATTGATACATTATGTTTTCATAAGACAAACCCACGAAACGTCCCACATATTTTGTGAGAGCGGGACGGCGACCTACAGAAAGAAGGCCCCGTACCGTTACATGAGTATTGAGATGTTAGTAAAGTAGTGATTGATGAAGCTACTAATGTTGCTAAGACGAGAAACACACGGAAACGTCTGATTGTGCTTCATTTGTTCGAGTTTCTACCTTATTTTCATACGAATACGGTTTGTTTGACACACGCATCCGTAGACGCAGTGTTGTGCGATGCCGTTTGTTGACGTATATGTATGAAGGTAGGGTGGAGAATCGAATGAATGACGCAAAAATGGACGTTTTGTATGTCTCTTGCCTTCACAAGTTACAAGTTGTAACTTACAACGTAGGTATGTCCGCAGCACATCAACCTACTTATATGAGGGATCAATTGTAATTTCAGATTAAATAGGTACTTGTTTTCAAATCTCATAAGTGAAATCTAATACTCGACTCTACAAGGTATAGGTATTGCTTACTCTCTAGGTATGTGATTCTTCAATTTTATAAAACGGAAGTAGTGAGGATACTTTTGTAGATAGAGTATCTAAAAACAGCTTTATGAATTTGTTATCTTACAAACCTTCTGTTAACAAAACGTTTGTCTAGTTAATGAGCTAGATAGACAGCAGTCAGTCCTTACAGACTCCATTAAGTCCAAGCAGAGAACCCTGGTTTACACGGACCATTGGTGTGGCAAGGCCATGTTGAAGCCCACTAATTTCGACAATGTGCACACTAGAGATGGACCGAATATTCGGTTTATGTTCAGTATTCGGCATGTTCGGCAGATTTGGCCAAAACCATATATAGGGAAGGGTTACATTTAATTAAGTACAAATCTCTTGAGGGTAGGTCTACTCGCAAAACTGAACAACTTTTAGTAGAAACTTTTCTTCGAAATATGAAAAAGAAATTTGGACCTCCCATAATTAGTGACACACCCTTTCAACATTTTTGTATGGGAGGTCCAATTTTTTTTTAGATAGGTTTCTAACACAAGTTGTTTAGTTTTGTGAGTAGACCACACTTTCAAGAGATTTGTACTTAATTAAATATAACCCTATATATATTCGGTGAACTTGCCGAAAATAACGAAACCAATCAGCGAGCTTTCCGGAAACAAGAAAAGCTACTGATTGTTTTCGTGCCGAATTAAGTACTCGGCCGACTATTGCGTCTCCGTGAAACCTATTTTCGATCTATCTCTAGTGCACACTGTATGGAGTGGAAGCATTACTGGCTTTGTTTATGTCAACTGTAGATCCTAAACTTGAAACTTTCGTCCATAAGATATAGGTGTGATTCTGGTGTAATTACTCTAAAGAGTCAGACGCGCGTTTAGACAATGTTTAAACAATTTTACGTTGTCAATATTTTTAACTTAAACCATGTGTTATTTCTTTTTGTAAAAGGTAACACGGCGTTGGTAAAATATAATTTCATTATAATGTATTTTTTACAATGTTAGAAAACTCTACACGTGTGCGTATAATCGGTAGGTAAATCGATATGTATAGATCTGTACTTCAAGGGCTCTCTCTGTATCTTTGAATAATTGCAAACTTATTCATTCAAAAAAATTCAAAAAGCTTTATTCATTTCATATTCATATTTTAATACATGTTTACTTTGTGAATGAGTTTGAATTACGTTTAAAACTATTCAAAACAATTTAAGTAGAAGACGAGTCTTTGAGGGGCAATCGTCCTTGAACCCCAGCTGGGCAACTATTTTGATTTCAATAGTGTGTTGAAATTATTGTTCCTTTACATGTGTTAAATAAATAAGGGGACTTTCATTGGGTGATTTTAGCTGGGATTGAATTATAACTCGGACGGAATGGAATAAAGGTAAGTTGGAATAAAATTGGAGCTTGTCTTGCAAGAGTTCTTAGACCTTGGATGTTGTCGATGGAGTAACCGTTATTCTTGTCTTCTAAGATATCTTTTCCAAGACTTGTAAGACTGACTATGTGTTACTACAAAAATATACCATTTAAATAATCGTAATCTATATAGGGTTACATTTAATTAAGTACAAATCTCTTAGGGGCGTGTTTTACTCACAAAACTGAACAACTTTTGTTAAAAACCTAACTTGTATGGAAAGTCCAAATCTTTTTTTCATATTTCGGAGAAAAATTTCTAACAAAAGTTGTTCAGTTTTGTGAGTAGATGTCACCCTCAAGAGATTTGTACTTAATTAAATGTAACCGTATATAACTAGTTTCTGAGATATTGGGCAAACACATTATTTTCAAAATTTTGCACATGTACTTTACTTTATCTAATAACTAACCAAACTCTCCTGACACCAACATGTAGGAATATTTTAGGATTCTGAGAATTTGGGTTGAATTGATACCCTCGGTCGGATAAACAAGCTTGGATTTCGGGTTCTAGGGAAGCAGTTTTCATTATTATCATTAGACAAAATGTTACTGAAGGTAGTCAAGGCCTTTGTTTGTATAATGTAAAGCTTTTTCATGCAGGAATTGAGTTTCAGGCTCATATAGAACACACGTAAAACAACACATCGTAGGTAAATATTTACAAGATATTTTTCAAAATGACTGTCTTCTTCTGCGTCGTTTCGTCAAGGCTGAGGGTCGTGACCACCAAAAGCAGCTGCAGACATGATTTTTCTCCAGGCCACTCTATCCTACGCCTGGTGTATCACCTGTTGTGTGTTGCATCCGATTGCTTCCACTTCTCTCTCTCTTCGTGTGGGACACCGAGTCGTTCAACGACCTGATGAACCCTGGTGTCAGGGACCGGCGGCTTAACCATCTTGCTTTTCGGATAATCAGGTGGTTCAGCTTGCAATGTCCTAACCAGACTGTGAACAAAATCACAAAGTGATAAATATCAACTTTGTGAGTGACCCCACCGGGAATTGAACCCGGAACCTTCTGCGTGGCAGGCAGTCATACACAAGGTCATACAAACTATGCGCCACATCGGCTGTCATTTTTAGTATGGCATCTGTCCAGCGGGTAGACGCCTCCTGCTCTGACTTCTTCTCTCATCCATGTGGTCAAATTGTATAACCAGTTTCTCAAGATTGTCGGTATCGGTAAAATGACTGTTATGCTTAAAATGATTTTTGGAAATCTTTATTTTATCCTCCGTAGGATACCGAAAATTACATTAAGGCGAGAAACATACGTAACGTCAGTTTGTGAGTTATTTCTTGTTTGAAGCCTAAAACGACCATTACAATAATTTATAATTTTGTAATAAGGTTATAAAGATATCTTGCTTTGTATGAGATATGCTATCTAGGTAGGACAGTCAATAACTTTGATGTCATATATTTACATGTAATCCATGCGAATCATTATGTGAGATTACTCCAGTTTATCTAACGATTACACTGCATATTACATTAAATATTGGCGACAAGCACACAGCACAAATGAATCGGAAACAATATTCCATTGGAGACAACTAGTGAACTGGCCGCAGTGCTAGTTTATCATAAAATTAGTCAGTTCTAAGCATAAGTTGTTAGTCACGAGCGGTCAGTTTGCCGGAATTCGCACTTTAACTGAACTAAAACTACAAATTAGGGAGACGCCGGGCGGGGCGCCTTTACAGATGGCTTACTCAGTACTAGCAACGATTTTGACGGTAACTGGAATGAACTGGAATCTTAGAAGAACTTAAGCCTAAGAAGATGGTTGCCACGAACAACGTTATATTTCTGGCATTGAAATCGGCTCAGAATCATACAGGGTGAACCATAGAGCGACGTCAATAAAAAGAAATTAGATTCCTCACATCTTCGGGTATTCGAAAATACCACATGTATGTTCCGCGATTATTTTTAGTTTCCGAGTAATTCAACTTTTATAGTTGTATGGGAAAATCTCGAATTTGAAATTTTGCAATGAAATGCAAGGCACGCTTGCAACATTCACATTGTCACATACCTATTTAATGCTATTCCGACGAAACACTGTACAGTATCTTGTCCTAACAGGGTATACCAGTGCACTACAATTGCTAGCTAGCGCAAGTGGCCAATTCACAGGGGTACTGGAGCTAGTAATAGTGAAAGCACAAAATAGAATTTACAGAAGGTTCACTCAGCCCTATTTCAGATTTTTGCGATTGGCACTTGTTAAAAAGCCAGGGTTGTTACTGCCAAAAATCTCAAAAGTGCAACATCTGACAAAGAACGTCATATAATTCTGAGCCAATTTTAAATCCAATATATATGACGTTCGTGTCAACCACTTTCTTATTTACCTTGACTTGGCCTGATATTTTGGTTTTTTCCAGTTTTCGTCAGTTAAGATAGGCTTAAAAACCAAGCGACGCGACAACGACGCGCGTCGTTGTCGCCGTCAAATTTTGACGGCGTCGTTGTCGCTGCGGTCTTGTAGAAAAACCCGACCGCATCCCATACAAACTCTAAGCTTCTCAGCGCGCTGTCAACGTGACGGCGTCGTGGCGCGCCGCAACGACGCCGTCGCTCGGTTTTTCTGGTTCCCCATACAAACCCATACAAACCAGTCATTTGACAGCGGCAACGACGCGCGTCGTTGTCGCTGTCGCTTGGTTTTTAAGCCCACCTTTAGTGTCAAAATCGTCACTAGTACTGAGTGAGCCATCTGGTTAGGCGCCTTGCGCGCCGTTTCCCTAATTTGTGGTGAAAGGTGGTGGAATAAATGTGTCAAGTACCTAATGAGTAGAGCTAGTATCATATTTTCCAATAGCATCCACCAGAAAATGAATAAATGAGATAGGAGAAAGTTGTTGATTTTATAAACACCTACAGAATTATTAGGACCAAAATGTTGAATTTTCTAAGTTAGTGTTGAACTCAGTTTCCTATAAAGTTGAATTCCTAAACTATTGAACTTCTCAAGACGTTCGAAAAGCAATTTAAAAGAAGAAATTACCTAAAGGAATTTTTAACACGAGTAGGTTCATGAACATGATTCAAAAGTGAACAGAAAAAAATATAGCGCCGAAGATTTAGCATTCTCGGAATTTTTGGAGCCACTGAGAAATTCTAAACACCAGCGTCCACTCCGTTTCTGATGGGTAATTCCACAACGACTCTTCACTGTAATCAGTTCTTCACCCTGATACTAAGGTTCATCGGGCCGTTCCTCGACTCGGTGTCCCACACGCTAGAAGAAGTATTACAACGTTTAAAAAATAACAGTGAGAAAAATTGTATCCGTGATTTATATCATTCTCGAAATTTTCCCAGGCACGAAGTGTATTTAGTTCTTCACTCTAAAACTAGGATTTATCATTCGTTCGTTGCCTCGGTATTCCATCATAATAGAAGAAGAAGATAGAAGTACTGTAACAACTTAACAAAAAAGATCATTAACTTATAAAAATACGTCCATGAATTAGCATTCTCGGAATTCCCGTAGCTTTCCCGTAGCCATTGAGAGCAACGTGAAAATTCCAGACACGGCGGCGGCTACTCAGTTTCTGATGGGATATTCCACAACTACTTTTCACCATAATTAGTTCTTCACTCTGACCACGTCAACCGTGTCGTTCGTTGACTAGGTGTCCCACACATTAAAAGAAGAAGAAAATAAATTTTTAGGAACATGTGGTTCAACGTCTGAAAGAAGAGAAATCGCTGATTTTAGTACAACTGTAAATCAGATCAAGATTTTTTCACAAGTAACAACTTGGTAAGAACAAAGTACAAATGTCTCCAAAAACAATAGTAAGAAAATGATTTGGCAAATTCTCGGAATTCCCGTAGCGTAGAAATTCCAAACGCCGGCGTCCACTCAGTTTCTGATGGGCAATTCCAAAACTACATTTCATCATAATTAGTTCTTCATTCTGAAACCACAATTAACCGTGTCGTTCGTTGACCACATATTGAAAGAAGAAGAAAAGAAATTAGGTACATGTGGTTCAACGTCTGAAAGAAGAGAAATCGCTGATTTTAGTACAACTGTAGATCAGATCAAGTTTTCTTTACAAGTAACAACTTGTTAAAGTACAAATGTCTCCAAAAACAATAGTAAGAAAATGATTTGGCAAATTCTCGGAGTTCCTGTAGCTACAGGGAGTAGCTTAGGAATTCCAAACGCAAGCGTCCACTCAGTTTCTGATGGGCAATTCCACAACGACTCTTCACTGTAATTAGTTCTTGCTGCTGCCGGCCGAAGTGCATCCAAATTAGGCAATTTGCGTCCGTTGTGCGAAAGGCAGGCACGCAGAATGTAAACAAATTTCGAACTACTCCATTAGTGGATTAGTTTCCGTACCTACCTAAACCGTATTTTCTTTTATACTGATTATGTTGCAGTCGGTATATTTTGATACCGTAAGAATACTAAATATTTAGGCCAGTGTTATGCAAGTTAAATATTTTATGCTGATATTGCCATCTATCTTTTTTTTATACCTTTGTTAAATAAAATCAAGAACTTCCGGGTTTGCAGAAAATACCTACACACAAATAGAATGGCGACAACATAGGTAAAGAAAATTGTGAACGAAACCAAAATAAGAATATAAAATACGAGGAAAAGGCCTTTTAATAGCTCTGAGACTCAGTTAAAAGTTCCTTAATTATTTTTAGGCAAAATAACAAGAACTTGGAATTGCTTGACTTTTAGCGCCGTGCCGGTTTTTTTTCTTCTACCTACTTGGATATTCTGGTTGTTTTCAGTTTTCTTTTCATATACTTAAAGAAACCTAAACAACTATGAAATACGACTTAAATCCTAGTCTGGTTAGGACATTGCAGGCTGAACCACCTGATTGTCTGAAAAGCAAGATGGATGGGCATGTTAAGCCTTCGGTCTCGTTTGCTGTCTATGATAGTGGTCGTTACATAACCATGTCAGAGGCATGCTACTTGCAGTAGGCGGTCGTAAAACTCTGACACCAGGGTTCATCGGGTTGTATTTCCCTAATTTGGGGTAGGTATCATTTTACTTAGGTAATAAGAAATGTTGTTTAAATGAATGTCATATCATAATCGTACATGAATATTGAAGTAGACGTAAGTATGAGTAGCGATAAATTATAATTCGAAAAATTTCACAGATTTCAGATTGCTTGCCAATGTTATGACATCAAAAATTAAATGTTGGATAATATTCCGCGAAACATTACTTAAATTTTAATCGTGGAAGAAGTTGGAAGTACTCATCGTAGTCGTTAATCAACTAGATTAAAAAAAGCTGACTCAATCTCGTACTAGAGCTTAACGTCGAAGTTCAATACCGAGCTTGTATTCAATACGTTTATTGTTTACTCGGAACAAATGGGAAGCTCTAAACAAAAAGGTTATACGTTTTTTACTCGCATTTTATTTTCCCGGCGACTGTAGTTGTTTCCCATCGCGCTTGCTGTGTTTTACCTACAGAATCTTTTTTCCGACAGACTTTTGCGTCCATTGACGCGTGGCTTCGGTTCTGACGTAAACGTTCCGGTTCAGATGCATTAATTTACGGTAAACGCGCAAACTTGTCGTCGTGTATGATTGTTTTAGATATGTTATTCTTTGCACGTACACTGGTCGTGTTTAGGAGCACAATAAACTTGTGGTTATAAAGATCGAAGTATATATTATTTGTTTGGCGGCTTGTACCAGTAGCCATGCGGAACTTTTTTATCTTGTTGTAGGTTTTATTACAAAACCTATTTTCATTGCTTTCTTATTTATTATGTACGAAAGAAGTAGCTTCGCATGTATAACACAGAAACCACGCGGGCTCATTTCACTTTCTGTATGCCCCGCGAGGAATAAATGCGTGATATTTGGTAAGTAAATGATGTCAAATCATGCTTCACAGTTTACTGTTCTAAATAAACTTCACATTTTTTGATCTTGATTGATGGAAATCTTAATTTTACCTATTCTTACCTAGATATGATACTTTTTACTTGGGTGGATAGATTAAGTTACTTCCATTGTGTGTGTACAATACGAGTACCTAGCTCTCCAATTTAGAAGGCCAGCAACACTTAACAATTTTGTTACCTGCCGAGAAATAAATAAGAGGTTTGTGGACGTCAGCGACACGCATTCGGTAACGAGGGTCAGCGTGTGGTTTGAATAACTAACACGAGCCACACTCTTGAGCCAAAACGAAGGAAACGTCGAGATTAGTTCGTTATTTTTATAACTTATTCAACTTAATGACTAGGTTATAGTCTATCAATTTGGTTGTGGAAGAAATTCACAAAGTTGATTTTAACAATATCAACATCTTCCTGCCCTTATCCCGTTTTGTTTTGTTGAACACAAAATCGTGTTGCCGGCCGCCTACCAGACGTCAACCCTCTTTGGGAATGCTTTTGTGGTGGATTAACCGCCACCATACGGTTGGCCCTGGCTGTTTGGGTCGGGTTAATCCCTCGGTCGCCTCTTACGACCCCCACGGGAAGAGAGGGGGTAGTGCTATTCTACTCTGCCGACACCACACGGCTTTGTTGATTTTAACAACAATAAGTTGGTATTTGTCAATTTATTGCTTTAGGAGATTGTCCCAATCGAACACAATCGAGCGAGGGTAAAATTTAATACATTATGAAAAGTTGTTAGCAAGATGTGTTGCTTCTAGGCTTGCAGGCGGAACGATCTAATAGGCCGCAAGAAAGATGTTTGAGCGCTTTGAACCGTAAGTTGTAAATTAGGCGTGAATTTAAACAAACACGAAGTTTAGGTGCGCATAAAAGCTTTTTAACAAAAAGCATCAACCGCCAAAACTGTAAAGCATGAAATAATTATTTTTTTGTAAATCAACATTATAAAATAATTATTTTTTATATTATTTATAGAAGGTAACCTTAGTAAATATTTTTTAGACCTCTTAGATTTTAATTACGTAGTTGATACATTAATCTCAATGTTCCGATCTAAATGTCTTTGACCCCAACGTAAAAGATAAACGTTCGTGACGAATTGATGGCCTTCTTCTCTTTGGCTTTTCATCGGTTAAATAAGTAAGTAATTAAGGTATTTTCTGAGCCGAAGATACGTTCAACATTATTATTTATATTCTTTATATCATTAACACAAACAAAATTCGCTTTTGGCTCCTATTTGAGGCATACATTCTCTGAAGCACCCTCGACACATGCAACCTGCGAGACTCTTTTGAAGTCAGTCAACCGGAGCCTTTTGACATTTCACTTATTTATAGAGTTTTGTGCTATCCGATGCGTGAATCTAACAGGTTCTTGGACTGTTGTACCCTTTAAAGTGGTTATCGTCAGAACAAGTGAATGTTGTAAGAAGGACCCTAAAAAAATCCTAAGTGAAGCCACACTTGTCATGCGCCAAGATACAACTAAATGTCAAAAATGCCATCTTCTTATTTCTGCCGAGTGGCTGATGAAACCTGCTGATAAAGTTTTTTAACCGCCAACTGACAAATAGTATTAGGCCTCTGACATTGTTATTTTCAGACCACTTTCTAACTAATCAATCAATCACAGACCCCGTAATGATAACGCTTTATCCAGTGGATACAATTTTATAGGTACAAATAACGATCTACTTTGAATAAATTAGAATTAACCTTTTTATCTCTTCGAGTTTTGGTGCGGCTTAATCTGATTGCGAATAGTTTGCCACAGTGTCATTGTCTTTCGTAGTAGGGTTTCTTTTGAACCATTTCCTTACTCTGAGGGGCTACCGGCTACCATCATTATCCTTGAGTAACAGGAAGTAAAGAGATTGTTACGATCCTTTCCTCTCTTTTCTTGGAATAGGAATGCGACAAAAATCAGAAGGGACAATTTCTTGTTCTCTTTCATGAGACAATGCAAGAAAGATATGGGATTATATGTTTTAGTTGTTAAGTATTGAACCTAAATTTTATTTAAAAAAATATATTACAGTCAAACGTAGTGACCTCTTTTGAAAAAAATATACGTACATATTTCCATTTGTATTTCATGTTGAATGTGACATCAAGTATTTTATGCACGGGTTATCATATTTCACCGAACTTTACGCAGGTGTGTCATGTTCAGTGACAATTATTACTTTCGTTCTATTTGAAATGGTACTGAAAAATATATTTTGTTCAAAGAATTTAAACCAAAAACATAGTGCAAAACCCGACCTAAAATTTACACTTTAGTGCCAACTCTTCAGAAGTCGAAGGTATGAATTCCATATTTCAAACCTGTCATCGGCAAAGGCTTATTAATTCGATGCGGTGAAAAATGCATCGCCATGGGAATACCGCTGATGCGTCTGACAAAGCGATCATAAATATTTGCTGTCGACGGCCACATTGCCTCCGTGGTCTAGTGGGTCCTGATAGCTCGAGGTCTATGGTTCGATTCGAGAAATCAATCAAATCAAAGCATTTATTTCTCGGTAGGAATTACAAGATTCGCTTTAAGAAAGTCGCATTCTAATTCAAACTTAAAAAAAGGGAAAATTTATAGTGACTAATTTTCTCTTTTTTATAAAAATTTGGGTTCCTACTTTAAAGGAAACACAAAGTTGATATGATGTTAGTTTGTCACTTTTTAAGATTTATTCCAGTTTGGTTAAAACTGGTGTAAAAAATGGTTCGGTTTTTCGAAGGGCACTTTAATTTGAAGGTTTCTGTCAATGATTACAGCTTAAAGTCATGTCATAGGCTTAGGTACTACTAGTAGTAGGTGGTTTCAAAACTATACACCAGCTGTTCATCGGGTCGTTCGTCAATTCTGTGTACCACACAACAAGAAGATCATAAATATTTGCTGTCAGCACCTGAATTTATTGCCCGAGTCGATTGAACATTAATATGCCGACGTCGATGGGAATTTATTATCCTGAATTTCAGAAGATCTGTCATGGAGCTCTTTAATTAAACTAACGATTAATCTTCTTTAGAATGGTTTATATTATTTTGAAAATGTCAAATGTGGATTTGCTTACGTTTCAATCAGCTAAGATGAATGAGTAAAGATTCATTGCCACAGGGTACGGAATAACTTAAGAAATTTGATATTTGGCCCACATACCTATACCATACAATAAAAAAATTGTGATCTCAACTTTGCTATGTTGTGTCGGAGCTGCAACATTTTCTTAAATATATATTTCTTAAAAAAATTAATAAACTGTTTTCAGCATTTTTTACGTCATATATCACATGCAGCATCAACCCATGTCATAGTATAAAACCCAGCATAAAATACTGGCGCGTTCGAAGCACTAGAGTGTGAAGAATTAGTTTGGTCAGCGAGCAAGAACCCACTAAATCAGTTCAACATGTCAGAAAACTTTCCAACTTTGTGCTTCCAAGGGAGCCACGACATATTATTATATTTTTACTTATAATCTCTGCTTTCTTATAATATAAGTATCATACTGTTTAGTGTGTCAGAAAAGGACCAAATTTCATGCAGAAAGTACGATTACATAAGTTTTTCATTATCTAATAAACTAAAGGAAATGTTAATGGGATCGCTGGAAAGATGTTTAATTTCATGATATTTGAGCAATCGTCATTTCGAGAAACATTTTGTAAAACATCTGCAATCTACGCAGCCGTTCGTGAATCACTCATTACATGATATATTTTTCATCGGCTTCGAAGGATAGAGATCTGTTACAGATTTTGTGAAACCTTGTAAAATTACACCATAGACGATTCACAAAGAAGACGTTTTCTCAAAGCCTATTTCCAATTTTCCAGTCCATGTAAGTAGACTTTTGCAGATGTGTCATTTCCCTATGAAGATGTCATTTGCAACCAATGCTTGCGTTCGCTATTTCGTACAGTGTATTCAATCAGTGGTGGTTTCATATTGTGGGGTGCCATTTTGTCTGAGGTTTTTACTTTAAAATGATTAAGAAATTTTTAAAATGGCATTCATCGAAATATTCAACAGAACCAAATATTCATCATAGGTAAACTATTTGCTACATTTTAGTATTTGCTACAGCGTAGTATTTGCTACAGCGTAGTAATTGATACAGCGTAGCATTCGTTACGGTGCGGTGGCGTAGTAAAGGAAACAATAATTTACTAAAATATTATTTAAAATTCATCAAATATAAAACAAAAAAATAAATTGAGAAGGTATAATGGAACTTCTATGCTGAGCTTACAGACTTTGATCAACAAAACAAGTAAACTAATTTGGCTCAAGTATTTTTTGAAATGACATAGTTCATTCATTACTTGTATCTGTTTAAATAAGTTTCTATGGTAGTTTCTTTTGTGATTTCTGTTAAAAAACTTTGGCTTCTGTTTTTGCTTAACATTTCACGCGTCTTAAGAAAGCCGCTTAGCGGACCACAGAAGCGTCTTAGGTACTAATCATAATGA
The DNA here is from genome assembly GCA_024500475.1 of Phthorimaea operculella. Classification (NCBI taxonomy): domain Eukaryota; kingdom Metazoa; phylum Arthropoda; class Insecta; order Lepidoptera; family Gelechiidae; genus Phthorimaea; species Phthorimaea operculella. Next base: position 5,475,019 of record JANFCV010000011.1, read on the forward strand.
ATCAGTAATTCACGTGAGGATAATGTGACCTCTTCGTTTGTGCTAAAGCCGGGACGACGCGGCAGATTTGTCAACGTAAGCCCGACGAGCCTGGCTTAAGCCACTGCCGGCACATTTGTCACATGTACCTCACATAAGCTTCCTCATGTCACAAATTAGGGAGCCTGCGCGTGGGGCGCTTTTACAGATGGCTCACTCAGTACAAGCTCGATTTTTGAAGATTACTGACTTTAACTATGGAACTAAAGGTAACTAAGCAGATGGTTGCCTTTCTTGCTCAAGAGTGCATTGAAATCGGCTTAGAATCATATAAAGTACGTGTATCAGATTTAGCTGTATGTTGTTTTCGGTATCACGTGATTTTTGCCAGTAGCAACCCTGGCTTATAACAAGTGACAATCGGGAATATTCTGAAATAGGGTCAAGTGATCCTTCTGTAGACTCTCTATTTTGTGCACATGTCTTGTGTGGTGTTAACGAAGAAATGTCATTGTATTAGTTAATGATTGTGCGTCTGGGAGTTATTTGTTAAACTTTATGAATATTTGTGGGTGTCGACTGGTGGAACGCCATTGTGAAGATGATTATCAATTACTAAGCTGTATTGTGTTAATGTACAAAAGGAGAGAAATACTGTGCAGCATTTTCTTCAGCTAACCGAAAGATAAATAGAAAGTGCCAACAACGGTTGCTTGTTGGTTCTTCTCTAAAGATGGATGATTATTTAAGGGATCAACTTATAATGGACTTTCTTAATATTTAGATCAAAATATTTTGATAATTTGGTCCCTTAAACAAATGTTCCATGGGGAAAGTTGTTCACTTTCATGAGTATATTGACCTCCATTCGTTTTTATTTGTTGTTCAGTAACACGTGATATACTTAAATGAAATTATTAGTTTTTGAAATGCCGAGAGAAACGTTATTCCAGTCTAGCGAAATAAACAGTCAAATAAAAACCTATCAGATAAATCTTTTTTACACCGAACATTGTAAATATCGGTACATTTCACTAATTCATATGCTGTATCCGTGTTGCTCGCGGATCCATTTAATTCAAGTTTGAATTGCAAATGTTAAATGAATAAAATATTGTATGACAATTCTTTGTACATTTTTCCGGCTCCGGATGCAGTTATGTGATGTGCCTCAATTTGATTGTAAAAGGAAATTTCGCCATGCACAAACGAATCGTATGTTTGACGACTTGCCAAAAGGTTTTTTCACACGAATACTTTAATTGGTTGACGGAGAAACGAAAAAATTCTCCGTAAATGCATGGATGAATTTCGAATTGACTGAATGTGGCAGCAATTTTATTTCTTGCATGTTGACTGACGTGACTTGACTGGGTCTTTAATAAAATACAAAAGTTGTATGCTTAAATTTTTAACAGCTTTGTCCAAATATACCTACCACAAATATTCATTCAAAATATTAAATTAAAGTTAGAATTCAAAAACTGATAAATACCTATAATAAAATTTGTGTGTTGACGGCATATTGAAATATGACGTCATATTTTAATATTTTTCTACAAATTGACGTTACGAAATGTTTTAAAAATGTGGCTGATTTGACTTATCACTTATCAGTCAATTAGCGGACTACATCAAAAACTGTTTTTTGTTCTACTCTTACTGTACGTAGATGACTGCCGAGCCTTAGTTATTATTTTCCCTGAAATTATTTGGTTTTTAGCCTCAATCTCTTTGATTCCTTGAGCCGATTTGTAGCCTTACATGTGCGTTACTGCTGCAATGGTAGATCATAAAACGTTTACGAGTCTGTATCAGGCTTACCGCAGTTTCGAATGCCGTCACATAAACCAGCGCTGAAGGATTTTATTTTATGCTATTTGAAGTGTTGAACACTCTTATATTAGGAACGATAAAAAGTTAGTAAGTACAGTTTTTGAAAGAATAAACCATACACACATTGCACACGGATAACCCTTGCTGGGTACGAAACACACGTCAAATTCTTTGAAGTTCCTATGCGACTTTTATTTGACAGTCAAGAAAATTAAATTGCTTAGTTCACTAAATATTGATGCCATACATTGTCACTGGCGTTTTTCTACTGATAGACAGAGAGGTTGTGTTCAAAGACCTCCAACAGTTCTAACTTTTTAGGCGCACTCTATAGCTTGCTTATACTCTAAGATTGCTGCATAACTGCAGGACGTATTAATTAACGTATCTTTCTTCTGGAATAATTTCTGAAAAGCATGCTCAACTGGTTGCGTCAACACATAATAACACCTCGATAAAAACTACTTGTTTTTATAAAGTTGTATGTAGGTATATCATCCAAAACTGTTCCATAGCAGTGAGGACACGCTTGAGTTTGATATATAATCATATTCATTTAAAGTTCAGAGCATTTTGAGAGATGGTTTCGCGTCCTGGTGAAATGCAGACAATTTCAGTTTAACTTGTTGCAGATGACAGCCGTAAATAATAAAAATATGTGCATGTTTGCAACAGGTCAACTTTACGGTTCATAATCTTCAGTAGCAGCTTTATCACTCCGGTTTAACAAATCTACTTAGTTGTAGAGTTGCTTTACCTATACTTAAGGGACGGCGCTTTGAATAATTGTATTCAGCTCAATCGAAGTGTATTCAGCCCATGAAACTTAACAACTTCCCATAAGAAAATGCAGTCAGCCGATCGTGATTTTGAATGGGAGGTAAAAAAAATGACGACTTCTTAAATATCTTCTGATGGGAAGTTGTTCGATTTCGTGGTCTGAATGAACCCTATCAGTATTCATCAGATTGTTGGACGACTTGGTCTCCCACTCGAAAAAGAAGTATTCAAATAGTTGTCCCTAACATCCCGTATACAAAGATGTCCTCCGGATTTTTCAAAGGTGCTCTGGTAAAGATTCCTAAGTAGGATAAGTTCCCCTTTGGGCCTACAGCTACACATTCTCTTTCATTATTTGTGTTATTTCGTAACTTACTTTATGAAATACTGTTTTAGAAAAATACATACATAACATACCTATTTGTGATAATACTTAACTATTTTGCCCCTTAAGTTAGTGTCCTTACGATTTTATTAGGTCCAGTTTTTCAAGTAGTCAGGAAAACCTGAACATAGTGATCCTTCTAGAAAAAATCCCGGAAATGCTTGTACGTATAAAGTTCTCAAGTATTCTATTGTACACCGACCTTTCCATAAGTTCGTCCTAAAAACGAGTCAACATGTTACCCAGCGCTGACGTAAAAGAAGGACAAACAAATACATTTCCGCATTTAAGATATAAGTTGTGTTGTGGAAACGGGAATAGCGAGAAACACACGTAAAACGTCCGTTGCCGCGTTATTTTTGCGTTGCGTAATGCATGCGTTTGGATAATACGAATACGACCTTACTCTCACACAAATGCGGTTTAGGTTTGATGGGCGCGTCCGTCGACGCAGCGCTAGCGAATGCGCCTTTTAATCCCTTTGACGAAAAACGTATTTGGATGAATTTAAGGTGCAAAATCGCATTTTAATAACGCATGCGATAGCGCTGCGCAAAAATAACGCACATACAGACGTTACGTCTGCTTCTCGTCAAAGTGGAAAAACTTATTCATGCCTCCCACAGGGCTTCACACAAACGTTTTCGTCTTTCTTTGCGTGTAGTCATTTCCTCCCGTTCATTTCCATAATACAAAATCTTTATTTTTATCCCGCTGAGATACCTGTCAGCTTAAGTACTGTTTCGTTTCAATGTTCTCAAAATGCCAAAGGTTTTTACGTATTCTATTTTTACAAATAGGTACATACATTGGTCATTCAACTGCTACCAGGACGATGTTTCACCCTTTATATGGCCATAGGAAGGATGTTTCTTTCTATAATTGAACCTGAAATAACCTCAATAGTTTTATTACCGTTAAAAAACGTTAACTTCATCAAATAGCTAGAAATTCTATCCGCATAACTTTAATTTATAGTAATGATAAACTCAAGTACTTATAAATAAATGTTTGTAATAATTCTATTAGGTACGTCTGTGTTCAATTGCCTGCGAAATCACGCTATAATTGATTGAATAAAATACCATAGTCATTTTGCGTATATTGTGTACCTTCATTCTGCTACACATGAGAAAGTAATTAATGCGGAAATTTCCCCAACAGAACTTTGACATGTACGAAAATTGACGGTCACATGAAAAATGTCATATTTATACAAGCCGAAATTTAAATTCTGAAACCAGTGTCCATCAGATCTTTTGACATTTATTAGACCTCTCGATTATGATGATGAAAACAACTCACTTTTGGTCGAAAATGGCGGAGAGTCATAAGAAGAAAGCGAGATACACGAAAAAGCACAAGTACAGACCATAAGCGAATAAATTATTTAGGCGGCCACGCAAAAACAGGATTGTTTACTTGAGAACAAGACGTACAAAAATAAGCGGCTGCGACAAAGATCAGACGGCTCCTAAATGCGTTCAGCTCGCGACGAGGAAGGCACTTCTGATTTAAGTGTCATGTTGTCGTCTTGTGAAAAATAAGAAAAAGAGCTCACAAGAACAATCTTCATCTTCTTCGTTGAGTCAATGTTGAAAAGTAGAATTGAGATTCACTATTTTATTTGTAGATACAGCATATTTTGATCGTGGCAGCTACCCTACCCACGGCAACCTGTAACTGACGCAATTTAAAGCGGCAACTAGAGCCACATTAAACGATTTTTATAAGAAATTACGCGAAATGAATTTGTCAAAAAACCAGATCCATTTAAACCCTTCGGAAAATCGGGAAATAAAGGTAGAGAATCGGTTTAGAGAACTGAACAAACAGTCGATCATGTCATGTGGAATTGATAGCTAAATGTGTCCCACACGAAAAGAGAGAGACAGAGATAGCTAAATAACGGGGAAAAGCAAATACCTACTGTGCTTATGTGACATATTGTCCAGCGTTTGCGGATCTGTCTTATCAACTCAATCGCTCCAATTATTATTAATATCCTCCAATAAGGGGACGCCTATGGCAACCAAAGGTCTGATAGTGGCGCTGATTGTCCACATTAGTGAACACCATAGAAATCGTATCGGCCGGCCTTGGTCTACTACCTATCGATGGTTACTTCAACACTAATAGGCTTATGTCAATTCCATAATACTTACGCCAAATGTTCCCAATCAATGTTGACTATATACAGTTTCAGCATATTTTTTTTTTATCTAGGGAACTAGTAAAATTGCACTATTTGGCCTTCAACTTTCGCTATCAGTGCACTAACAACACGCCTCTAACAGCCGCAGATCAGCTTTCGTCGGTGAAATTGTGCAAGTTTTGAAGAATTTCTATCAAATTATGTTAAAAGAATTATTTCTTTTTCCGACTTTGCTTGCAACATATACATTTCCCTTTAAAACAGCTTCTAAGCCAGATTAAGTCGGCGCGTGCCGCCTGTCTTGCCTTTGATTCATTCTTCTTTTGTCGGCTCTCACACCTAACGCATGTTCATCCGGATCCGGTAAAGATAAAAATTCATACATAAACATTGACATGACACATTTCGCCGCAGATTTTGCGGCTGTCATAGGTTGTCGTTTGTATAGTGGCTGTCATAAATCGCGATGTTTTCTGGTGCGTGTGCGTTTCGCCTTTAGTTCATTTCGTCACAGGATTCGTTGTTTCTCTCACTTGCGATTACATGAGTAACGACTTACCTGGCAAATTGTATCAAAATTTTAATTTGTTACGTAACGTTGAGGATTTCAATTTGAAAGTCTTAAGCTAGGTAAGTAGATTGAATTCGCAAGCTTAATCCAATCCTAATTCTCTTTGATCACGGTTTAGTCGGGACAGTATTTTAAATACCTACCCGTGTCTAGGAAATATATGTCATAGGTTACATGTGCGTGCATTGTGGTAATACTTAATAATAAGTAACTGAAAATTTTTATTGTAGATCTTAGCTGATTAAGATCTATGTCTAAGTTTAAACAGCTACCCTGATTAAAACTGTGGCTTCAAAACTGAGTTTTCTGACAGTTTTGGTAGTTAGATAGAGTTAACACTGCCAATGAGATAGATAGTAGGTATTTGGCAGTCAGACCGCTGAGAGTTCGAAGTCAACGACCTTTGGTGAGTTCAACTTCAAGTCCTTCAAACTTCGATAACACTGTTTTTCGTGTTCCTTCAACACTAATAGGCTTATGTCAATTCCATACAGTGCTACCATACCACACTCAATATTCCCAATCAATACAGTTTCAGCTTTAATTTTTCTTATCCCCTTTCTTGCTCCATGACTTTCACTATCTGGCTACACAACTGCACCTCAGCTTTCTTTGGTGTAATGGTACAAGTTTTGTAGGGAGTTCTCTCAAATTGTATGCAAAGCAATTGAATGGTTTAAAAAAAATAGTTTTAGTTTTTTTCTAAAAAAAACATTATTTCTTTTTCCGACTTTGCTTGCAACATATACATTTCCCTTTAAAACAGCTTCTAAGCCAGATTAAGTCGGCGCGTGCCGCCTGTCTTGCCTTTGATTCATTCTTCTTTTGACGGTCCTCACACCTAACGCATGTTCGTCCGGATCCGGTAAGAATAAAAATTCATACATAAACATTGACATGGCACATTTCGACGCAGGAAATTGCGGCTGTCATAGGTTGTCGTTTGTATAGTGGCTGTCATGAATTGCGTAGTTTTCCGGTGCATGTGTGCTTCGCCTTTAGTTCATTTCGTCACAGGATTCGTTGTTTCTCTCACTTGTGATTACATGAGTAATGACTTACCTGACAAATTGTATCAGAATTTTAATTTGTTACGTAACGTTGAGGATTTCAATTTGAAAGTCTTACTAGGTAAGTAGATTGAATTCGCAAGCTTAATCCAAACCAAATTCTCTTTGATCACGGTATACTATAGTCGGGTGAGTATTTTAAATACCTACCCGTGTCTAGGAAAAATATGTCATAGGTTACGTGTGCATGCATTGTGGTAATAATAAATAACTAAAATGTTTTATTGTTAGATCTTAGCTGATTAAGATCTGTGTCTAAGTTTAAACAGCTACCCTGATTAATATTGTGGCTTCAAAACTGAGTTTTCAGACAGTTTTGGTTGTTAGATAGAGTAAACACTGCCAATGAGATAGATAGTAGGTATTTGGCAGCCAGACCGCTGAGAGTTCGAAGTCAACGACCTTTGGCGAGTTCAACTTCAAGTCTTCAAACTTCGATAACACTGTTTTTCGGATAAAATATCGAACAGTTTCAATTTTGAAGTTTAGTGTGTGCTGCATTGGCGCAAAGTAGAGAAGTTATGAAATTGCTAGAATAATATTGGAAGAGTTTTCTCGTTGCAAAGACGATGGCCGTTTGATGAAATTTTATTATTTGCTCACTACTCGACAGCAGAAAAGCAGAAAGTTACATTACTACATTAGGTGCAGCAATCTCAGCTTTCCTGGAAAAGCTTTTTAAAGAAATTACTATTAAAAATTCTTCTAGCTTTAAAGTAAATATTATATCAAGTGCGTAAAGTTAAATCGACTTTTTCCTCCATATTGTTTTACTATTCACGCGCGCAACCCAAAGATATGCAGTATAACTTGCATGTTACTACACTACAATGAAATTATAACGTTGTTGCGTTGTAGCCTATTTCTATATGCATGCATTCTAATCAAGGGCCGCGTCAGCACGTTTCAACGCAGCATTGCTATTTTATAATTAAAATTTAAATAGCACTATGAATTTTAAAACGCTTCCTGAAAATTATCATGACAAAAGTGTGATAAATGAAAAGCAGCCAAGCGAGCGGCCCCGGCTATCCCCAGGGATTTAAATTCATTTGGGTAGCATTTAGCTACTAAACCCCTTTCAGGACACTAGCCTTAAATGCGGCTAATTTTATCGTTTTACTTTTTAAACTGTTATAGAGATCAAACCAATCTTTTAGATTAAATTTCCCTTGAGGTGTAGCTAAGAGTATTATCGAGTCCAACGCATTTGATTAGATTGTTGTGGATGAGGTTTGTGTTGTATTAAATTGTATCATAGAGACTTAGTTTTTGTCTAATATTCGTTACTTCCAAATACTTACTTGTGCTTATTTGTTATTAATTTTATTCAATTAGAAGAAACGTTGCATAAAAAGTACTTTGCAAATTAGACACGACTTATGCGAAAAAATATGTTTGTAATAATCTCAACTAGATACATGTTACGCATATATGTTTTATTCAAGAATTCGAGGTAAGCAATCCGATAAAATTTCAATTTTAATTTCAAACGGTCTAGACGATTGGAAGAATTTAATTTAAGCACGCGTGGGATCTAGCTTCACTTTTTGCTTTCGTTTACCATTCTCAACTTTGCCGCGGTGGCATGCAGGTTTCAGTTAAAGTTGGAAACTGCTCCAAATTGCTGCAAATAAAGTTTACCAGTGACATAGCTGGCGTTTAATTTACACATTTTTGTACTGTGAAGTCAAGCTCACAACCAGTTAGACAGTCGAACCCTATTCACGCGAAGTAAGAACGAAATGAGGTTCAACTTGACCTGAGCTTGTCTGTACATGGATTTACCTGCGAAAAGATATATCATTGCGAATTTTCAGATTATTTTATATGACGTCAAATATTTTTTACGTTCCTAAGATGTCATAGGTATTCATACATATCTAGGTACCAATTTGAAAATTTACACCAATTAAATCGAGTACGAGTTTAAAACCACGTTAAAAGGGCATATTAAAATCATAGGTAAGTATAGATGGATAAAATCAAATTCAAATTAATACCTCTTTCCCTCGCTGTGGGAGTTCTGGGAAGCTAGGCGCTAAGCTGCAAAAGAGTCTGCACGAAAGTTATCGAGCCGAGAGTATTAGGTAAGTAAAAATGCAACAATTTCAATTTTCGCTGAATACCGAATAGGTATTCGGTTGTGTAGCAAGTAGCGAATTTTTGGTGTTTGTGCCAAGAACACCGCCAAAATTCGGTATACCGAATTATAATAACAACTATTCGGCCAAATCGACTGTTTTAATTTCAAATGTCGTAAGGGACAAACCACTACTTTTCAGGAGAGCAAAAAAACGATTTTCAATTTTTGAATTCTTATAACTTTTTCAAATCTCAACCGATTTAAATGATTCCTAGACAGAAAAGTTTTGAAATTACGATATCTTTCAGAATAAATAGTCTAATTAATGATTATTTCACTAGTTTCAAAGATTGCGTCCCTTACGACACGATTTTTTGGTTAACGTGTCCTTTACGACATTTTGAGTGCTAAGGATTCCTTTTACTACAATGGCGTTACGTACAGAAATGATAGTCATTTTGTAGTAACTAAGGCTCTATCACATTGAAATATTTTTTTGTGTATTGTAAAGCACCGTGAATTTGTAAGAAAGCTATAAGTAAGTACTTGATAATTGTCGTAACTCACGTACAGATTATAAATTTTCCACGAAATTACTGTAAAAAACCTTTCCGTTTAGCGTTTAAATATTAATTTTTAGGAGTTTTCGTAGGAAGTTGGTATTTTCTTACAGTAAAATGTTGTTAGTAAAAAGAAAAAGATATTATTTTTGTTTCTATTCGATAACCTTTCACAAGAGACTTGAATTTAGTAACTTTGTGACCACAGGTAAGTTACAAGTCACTTTTTATTAAAGAGTTACTAATTTCAGATGTCTTAAGCCCTAAGCAAGCAAGCCCCCAAGCAAACCTGAGCAGAACAGCAGTGTTGCGTATACGTGACAATTTTGTACCAATCAGAATACCTCGTATCGTATCCACGTACTACCGTAGCAGTTCCACTCAGGTTTGCATAAGCCATTATAATAATATTTTTATACGTTAATACATTTTCGTTAGTTATTATCTCAAAACTAGGATATAATTAAAACAATTAGATTTATTAAAATGTTATTTTTTTTACTTCGTTCTTTCGCAAAAGTTGCGTGATCATGGCTTGCTATAAAATAATTTAAATAGCAAATATTGTTTTCAAAAAAATCTCGCGGAATGATGCAATGTCATACATAATTAGCCTGGTAGCGTATGTTAATACTACCTCATTAAAATAATATTTTTTTAAGATAGTGTTATGCATTTATCTTATAACCACAAGCTAGTTTAGTAAGAAGAAAATACAAAAAAGCATATTTAAAAAAAACAAATCGCAATTTGAAATATAAGAATATCATTATAATTGCAATTAAAAGTAGGTTATGCACTTTTAAAGTAGGTAAAACAATTAGTTTAATAATAGAATTACCTACCATCTTAATTTGAATTTAGTACACAAATTAAAAACAGTTTAAATTAACTAGACCAAGGTGTATTCGCATAGTGAAAAAAATAAAATTGTTAATTATAAACAACATCAACAAAGTACCTACTAAAAACAAAATTTTATGCAGTGTGTTACCGGCAAGCGGGCTTTTATTCAAACTGGTAAATCTGTTCATCTATCTAAACCTTAGCAGTTACCTACGTCACATGATATCAAGATAAAACGCACGGCAACAGGTCGGAAAGTTTGTGTTAAGCAAGAATAAAGATCCGTAGTTGTCCTGTATTCATAGAGTACGTTATATGAGATCGTTACAAAGCATAGATTCATGGCAGCTTTTAGAGCTTTATTAGTAGAGAAAACCTAAAATAGTCGGAAATTCTTCGGAAAGTAAACATTTCACGAATAAAGACCGTCATGTCATAAGACATTTTTCCTAATACGCTGCATTTCTTTTTAAAGAGCTAGACTTATAATTTATACAGCCAGCAGCATTTCTACGGCAAGTAAGACCTTGGTGTCTGAATTTTTGTATATGCAGCACTGCCATCGCTATCATGCAGTTGGTGAGTTTGAAGTCTTCAACGAAAGCAACAAAAAGAAACTAGATAAGAAAGCAAAAACTAGCAGGTTCCTTATTTTACCTGACATTATAAGACATTGAGCCAAAAGCCGGGCTTTTCTTTAAACGCTGCCAGCAGGTGAGCATGGTCGTGAACTATATGACGCGTGACACTAGTAGGTTCAAATTCAGATATTCTTTTACGAAGTAGTTCATTTCATCCCATTGACCCATCCCAGAGTAGCAAAAGAACGTTTAAATTTATCAAGTAGGAATTTAAAAAAATGTCGGCGAAGCATGCAATGCTTGCATTGCGTCTTTGTCCACCTCGCACGTGACAGTTTGTTATGCCAAATGGTGGAAAGGATAATGGGTAGTTGAAGGTTTATCCCTGCGGGTGTCAAGAGAAGGGAAGATCACCAGATGAGATGGACTTCTACTTATTTACAGCCTCCTTAAGGGAAGTGACATCAAAACATCCTGTATGTAATAACTGTGTAGTAAAGGCATTTTCTTGAGATCGAAACCGTAAAATGTTGTAACGGACTCTTTTATGAAAAAATAATATCGTAAAAGAAACATAATTTTCCAAGTGTTACGAGGAAGTGTTGTTGTAAAGGAATTATCCAGAGATCTAAGACGAAAAAATGTCGTAAGGGACGTTTCAATAACAAAAATTTTGTCGTAAGTGACATCGAAAATTTCAAATATTTTATGAAAGTTATGTTGTAAATAACATGCAGCTTCTACTTGTTGGTAGTTGCGACATTTTTAGCCAGAAGTTTATTAGTTTTTGTTTTGAATTATGTAGTATAAGTAAGTCATAATTGTAAAAAGCCTTTACAGCGTACCCCCACTATATGTTGTACATATTTTGTGGTAACTTACTACAAAATCAGCTATTTTCTGTCCAAATTCTTGACTTACTACAAAGTGTTTTTTGCTTATAACTCCTTCATTTTTCGAGATATCGCTGCGTGGATCAGACAGATCGATAGAGAATAAAAAACTGCATATTCTGAGCTTTTAATGTCCCTTACGACAAAATGTCCCTTACGACATTTGAAATTAAAACAGTCGAAATATTAAAAAATGCTGAATCGGCTGAAGAATTCATAGTTGCCGACTATACATTGCATATAACAAGTATTAAGAATATTCAAATGAAAAACCATACTACTTCTCGTAATTATTCCATCCTTATATATACCAAGAACCATTTGCCAATAAAATTCTACGGAAACAAACACCCGTCGATGATTAGCATAAAATTAATTAGATTATGGCATTAATTATGAAATTTGCACCAATTAGCCAAGCGTGAAGTATCGTTACACACCTGTAGAGAGCTCAGAATTTCAAATGGTATATCATTAAATCATTAACATCATCTATCATCATATTCATATGACGTAGCAGGTACGTAAATGATTTTTCGCTTCAGATGAATGTTTCATACAAATTAATCGTGTCAAGTATTTCTGATTTTAGTCTGTGACACATCCATGTATTACAATCTCATGTTTCTTTTTTCTTTTCAAAAGAAGCTTATGATTGCACAGTGTTTTTGTAGATCCTACCTAAAATCAGAAATATTTTCAGGAATATATGAAAATTCCAGCTAAGCAAAATGTTTTAGGTTACCGGGATAGCATAGCCACGTAGGTATGGTACTATGTTGGTGTACGATATGATAATGATGGAGCGAAATTGGCCTCTCAGGAACCCGATCGGTTTAAGTGGTCGTTTGGTTCAGCCGGGGGCTCCTTACGCGGCTGCGGCCTTGGTACCCAATATTGCTTCATATCCTCACCGCACCGAGAAAATGATATTAAAATTTGCTGTAACAAAAGACTCATATTATTAGGCCGTTGTCTCTGTGCCTCATTTGCGACTAAAGTATACGGCGTTGTGTGCTTAAATTGGTACTTAAGAGCAGCCTTAATATGCCTGTTAAAAGGACCATTATAATGGGTATCAGTATCAGCTACTCAACGCCGAAAATGATAATTATCATAGTAGGGCCGTAGCCAAATCGCGTTTCTACCGGAATCCAATCTGTTTAAAAGTAGCCGTTTGTGTGAAATTGTTGGCTTCTTATGCGGAGTTCGTAGCCAAGTAAGATCGCATTCGCATGACTACTTGTATTTACCACACCCAAGTAAGAAAGTGCCCACATAAGTATCTGGAATCATGTAATTAGCTATAGGTTTATATTTTTGACTAACTGTTAATATGTACGTTGTAGTTACCCAAAAAACTAAAAATTAAATATTTACCCTCCTCTGTAGTTACGGAGTTCTGCAGTTCCATCGTAATTCATGATTTCAAACTTAATTATTTCTAGTTATACATCAATTCTTAAAAGGCTTTTACTAATGCCAAGTAGTTGAGCCTTGTAATAGCTGCCAGCTGGTGAATCGAGCTTGCTGCAAAGTTTTTTAATAAGTCATTCCTGGTGCAGAGGCTGTCCATTACCATTCAACTTGGTAATGCAGCGAGCGTGATGGGCATCTTTGCGCCGGGAATGTCACGGGGTTTGATATTCGACCCCTTTAGTTTTAAGTTTAAATTTAATTTTGTATTGATGATGATGTTGATAGTTTTAAAACAACCTTCAAAAAGGAGTCGAAACAATGATTTTTGGAAAATAAAAGCTAGAAAAGATGTCTAGATCGATTTTTCACCACTGAAAACCCGATTTTCGTATGTAAATACGAAATTTCGTGAAAATTGTTGAGGCCGTTAACGAGATCTCGATATATAAATTTTTTGATTGATAGTTCCCACATCACACTTTGCCAACAGCTTAAAAACTGGCTGTAAATTCAACAGTTTCCCACTTAAGGTTCTCAATTGGACTGAATATTGCTTTAATTAATTGATGTATGTATGGATGGACTATATTGTTCGCAGATCTCTGCAATCTCTCGACTGATCTGGCTAATTGAATAGATATATTATCTTCGGAGCTGAATGACATTATTCCTGAACAAACAACAACCACTGACTACTTGTTATTATCCAGAATAAAAGAAATAGTAATTAATTTACATTGTCTGGAACTGGGACTTATTCCATCTATGGTTTTTATTATTCTGCCCATGATCTGCTTTTGGCAGAATTTACGGATCAAAAACACATATTTTGAAGGAACATGTGTTTCCTGTTTAAAATTAATATACTTATTAGTAGAATCGAATCATTTTATGAAGGATGCTCTCAGGGTCGGCAAATTCAGTGGCATCATCGATAATAGGCGTTTTTAAGCGCATCATTCGTATCCAGTACGTTCTTGATAAACTTTACAATAAGGTAAAAGGTAACAAAAGTAAAATATCGCAGTCATGTCGCTGTTAGGCTATAGTCTAAATTCCCAATAAAATGAAAGACCCCTCTAGTCGCGTAATATTTATTACAGGGCAAAGAAATAATTCAGATACAACGAGTTGTTTTACCCGTGTATTTGTCTTCGTAGCTCGACTAGCCACGGCAGACCCCCTCCCCCCTTCAACCCATAAGCAACCACCCATTCCTCTTTAGGTACTTAATTCAATTTTTGGCCCAACCCTTTGTGCGTCTGCCGCGAAAATTGTTTCATTAATTCAATTTGAAAAGTTAAATTTACTCCGTGTTTTAATACTATTTTGAGGGACTGTTGTGGACGGGTGAGATGAACATCTGATGCCTGCGTCATCAATTTTATGTTTTACTTGATGAAACGCAAAAAACCGTAACAACTTTTGTTCTTTGCGGTTTTTTGTACCAATCTTAAAATAACATGTATTGTAGCGTCGTAGCACCTATTCTACGACACACTCGTAGCACCTGCTACGGTGTTTTGAAGAACTACAACATTGCATTTGACTAGAGTAGGTACGTACTCTCAGCTAGCAAGCAAGCAGTCATCTACCTACCTCGTTACGGATCAACTGAAATTGGTTTTTCAAACCATATTTGACGGCTGTTAAAATAATGTTAATAATTAAGGTTAATACTATGATGTTAGGTCTATATTTCTACACGTCATCCAGTACGACAGCTGTCATATATGGCGTATTTGAAAGACGACCGTATTTTAAACAAGTTGTTTTATGTGCGACGTTGGGGTTTTTCCTTGTCGAGTCCTTTTTATCTCAAGCTATTTAAATTTAATGAAATTATACATGAAATCGTATTAAATCCAGAAAAGGTGTATTTAATTACAATTATTAAATTAAAATTAATTTTATGATGATATCATTGTAAAACGGATTGGCTTATCTCTGTAAATTAATTATAATAAACGTTCTTGACTTTAGAATCATGCCTTTGAGTACTTGTTATGAAAATTTACATAAAATTAACATAAGTATCTTATTAAGGGACGGTTATTTTACTTGAAGCTTAATATCTGAGTTAAGATTTTTTGTTTGGATCAGCATATTTTTAAGGGAATGAAACTAATTTTATAAGAATGTTAGTGTCACATTTCAGATTACAACAGAAACAAAGTAATTAAATAATTTTTACTTTGTTTCTGTTGATTGTACCTTTTTCATTGCAACCAAGAGACTACTATAGTCTTATTATTACCTGTAAGTATATATTTATACATGCTTGACCTATAAGCTGTTTGAAGCCATTAAATAAATGCACCACGAACTCTTCATCTTTACCCGCAAAAAAAATATTTTTAGTCGCTTAATTGAAATACTTCCCACCCAAAGTGGTACAAAAAATTGCCGAGTTGTGGGCTCGTAGTGTGTTTTAAATTCTAAAATATCAAACGCATATTCAAACTCTTTTGCATCCAGTGCTATAACTTTACTTGCCTACTTAACCTATAACAAATCTTGGCAATATGCTCTTCATGAAGTTATATCACATCATGACCATGAAACACTTTCGGTTGAAATAGCTCGAGACAGTTACTACGTATTGTCTGTCTGTAATACCAATTCGGTGCCAAGGTCGCCAATACCTCGAAGATAGTTACTAACCTACTTATATTGTTATTGTAACATGTTTAGCTTGAGCAAATAAACAATAAACATGTGTACACATGAAAACACGTGTCAGATACAAAATGATCCCTGAAAAATAACATGAGTGTTTGTGTTTATGTTGGTCTGATTGCAGCAACATTTTTTTGTATTCACGTGTGTGTAGGTAAACACATAGTTATAATAATCAAAATAAACAAATACTCCGGCATACGAGTTGGTAACCCCTGTGCAACATTTGTTTCACTTTTGCAACTGTATGCTAACGTACGTTTTGCCTCTGTACGGACTTGCCTATGCACAATTTCAAACCCTTGAAATGACACAATTGCGCGGAATGTCTATTTGGAATTCATACCATGGATTGGGGGTAAAATCAGCGAATGGTGAATGGTGAACCTTTAATTACAGTAGTGTTTGTTAGCTTACAGTTACAAATATGAAATGAATGTCAAGAAAATGTTAGCTCCCTAGCTGATTTACAAACGTCCCTAAATATAAGGACCTTACAAATAAATACCTTAGGTAGGTTAAATGCAACCCATTACACTAACAATTTAATTCCAACCGCCCACTGTACAATTTTATAACCTCCCTGTACCCAAATCCTACAAGGAACCTAATCAGCTAGATTGGACATGATAACGCACAATTCCGAGAAAAAGTAAGGAGGGATAATTGGAAACATGCCCAGTGGGAAATCTATGGGACCGACCAATGAAATGGCTTAGTGGTGTTTAAAAATAACAACGCTCAACTTTACGGGGCCGGAGAGAAAAACGTACTGAACCGGCCGCTGCTCGCGAGTAGGCAGATTCTCCCAACGGCATCGTATTTTGATGGAACTACGCACGCTATTATCGCTCTAACATTGTCCAACTATCTATAGTATATCTGTGCAAGTCGGTACGTAAATATGGTAGGTTTAGGCACTTTTTGTAGAAACAAAAGTAAAATGTTTTAACAATGCGCCTCTTTGCCCAGCGGAATCGTAAATGGCGGAACTAAAGGTGAAAGCTCGTCATGTGCGGCCGATCGCAGCCACACGCGGTTGCGGCTGATGCATGCGGCTGCGGCTATAGTCGTAGTATGAAAGTATAAGTATGGCACCGCGTTCGAGAGGTGCGACAGAAGCGTGCGGCTGTGTGCCATACACTTTCATGCTACGACTAAAGCCGCATCAGCTGCATGCCTCAGTCGCATGGCCGCAGCCGCACATGACGAATTTTCACCTTTACAACTTATGTTGTAAATCTCTACCATACAACACGGCATGTCGGAATGGAACTAAATTTTATAAAGACAAGCCTATTTTCACTGCAGGATTCAGCATCAAAACAACATTTTAAATTCTAAACGAGAAAGATCTCACAATTTTCATTATTGAACTGGGCCAACTGAACCAAATATTTTCATCAGGAAGTATTTACACCGGATTTAATATCTACCTACTTATCTTCCCTTATAAATTGAGAAATGAACTTGAACTCGGTACCATTAATTAACTATGCAAGTAGGTATTTAAATCATGCTCCTTTGTTAAAGTTTGAGGGTTTATATCTTTATTCATTAATAATGTCTGTTGAAAGAACAGGTTTAGTAGGTCATACCTATTTTAACATTTTTGTGTAAACGTAATAGAAGCTTTTCCCATTTATACCGGGAGTAACAGAAAGGGTATAACAAGCCGAAAGGAGGTCAAGGTACTCATGAAACTGAACAACTTTCCCCATGAAACATGGGGATTTATTATTTGGACCTCCCATACAAAATCGCAGATCAGCTGATTGATTTACTCTGAGAGGTCCAAATTTTTTTTCATATTTCGTCTCATGTTCCATGGGGAAAGTTGTTCAGTTTCATGAGTACCTTGACCTCCTTTCGGCTTGTTATACCCTTTCTGTTACTCCCGGTATAGTATGTCTTAAATTCGCGTTGAAATATTCAAAACATCAGGCATACCTATGTCACTTCAGTTCAGCGTATGAGATAAAATCCCTTTTATTGCAAATTTTATTGCGCATAAAAGCAGTCTGAAGAAAGGGTGTCTTATCACAAATAGAGATCTCTCACAGATACCCCGTTTGAATGTAAAACGACGGTTCCATGCAAACATGCACTAGAGTTAAAAACCATTGGTACTGCGTATCAGTTTGAAACGAACTTATTCTAGTTTTTTTTTTAAAAGACGGTTGATAAACTGGTGGAGGTTTTCTTTATCAATCTATTTTAATATCGTAAATATTAACCTTTTAAACCATTTATTTTATAAAATAAATAATAATCCTTTTCTTTGTTTTAATGTTCGATTCAAATCAACAGCACTTACCCGAACCCTCTCAGTAATCCATCCATTCTGGGTTATCTTATAAACTGTATGAAAACCAGTTTAAGTTGAAAAGTGGTAGGTTGATGTGCAGGTAATCTTATCAAATCAGGGCAATATTTCTTTCAAAAACTCGTCGTGTAACCGATCAAAGAGATCAATTTCGTTTAGATTTTCATACAGTTAATAATGAAAATCAGTTTAAATAGAGCGGCTGGAAGAGCTGCTGATCACACTGATGAAAATATTTATGAAGCTGTGGTGTCGAAAACCAACAAGTATTAATTGCGAATCAATCAATTATTCAACGGTTCACGAACATGCACACAACCACATGGAACCAACCGATCGAACCAACAGCAAACATTTTATTGAATAATTATATTTTTACAATTTTCAGACACGAGAAATCCACGAAACTGAACATTTTTCTAAGGACACGATAAAAAAGACGACCTAACCATTTAATTTACGCGATAAAATACTACGCGATCAGCTTAATTTCTTAGGGAAAGTTCTGCTTGGTTTTTAATACACCGTACACCCTGAATGTACATGAGTAGATTTTATTTTCTCAAAGGAAACAATTTGTAACATTATATTCTTTTAAACAATAACAAAGTAGGTAGGTAGGTACATCGATTGTATCAGTTGCTACTGATAAAAGTTCTTGAACTACATGAATGTCATACCTTTCACCATTTAAGGTGATTGTAAAATTTAATCACAATTTTGTATGACAATGACATCAAATAAATCGCAAATCAATTTTTAACAATTATTTTTTCACATAGGTCTAAACTTCCGAGACTGAACTTAATTTCTGTTAAGGTTTCTGTTCTTAAAAGTACTATTGTTTATACGTACGAGGAAAATCGGAATTTGAACTGTAAATTCAGCATGACATAATCTCTGTTGTCCTCACTCTGAAAAGTACAAATTGAACTGCATTTTCTAAACAGTCGTGTATTCGCATACAACCAGAGCATTACGCTGCGAACAATAGAGTACAGTCGTCGTTTGAAAAGGATTACGATAAAACTTCTATAAAATAATCCATACTAAAATAATCTTTCTGTTTTCTGTTATGTGGGACACCGAGTCGTCCAACGACCCGATTAACCCAGGTGTTTTATAACCGCCTACTGATGTAATAAATGCACAAGTTTGTGTGTGTTTGTTTTTAACCTCTTCAGGCCCAAACGACTGGACGGATTTGGATGTTTGATAGGTACACAGGCAGAGTTTTACCTTTTGTAACACAGTGGCTTATTTTAATCATGAGGAAATATGTCACTCACCCACTTGTCAAGCGGAATACGTAGAATTTGCTTCCAACAACAGGAGGCCCAAGTCCAGCAGTGTTTTGTTGTGTTCATGACATTACAACCAATATGGCAACTACGAGAAGGTTAAATTTAAATGTACGGGTTGTAAGAAACAGCTCTCCGAATACTGATACTGATGCACCTGCATTCCGTTTAGGTATGAAATTGAACAATTTCGAAGACGTTCTTTAGGCTTTGTCCACATAGTGATTTTTTTCTCGCTTGACGTTTTATTTCGTATGAAATAATTCACGACATTTTTTCAGTCAGTGCGGACACTTGCATTATCGTGCGAAAAAAAGAAACGCTATGCGGACAGGGCCTTAATTACACCCTGTAATGCTCTCGACTTTCGGTATTCTCTGTTTGTCCATGGCACCTAGATTCAGGAAATCCTAGTGGGAGACATGAGTGTGTTAGTGTTTACAAAATGAATGGTTAGCCGAACGTGGCCGCGACTGTACAGTTGGTAACCCACATCCGTGCACTTGTCACTGACTCTGACGTAACTTTACAATAATATGCGCCCGGTCTTTGTTAATTCGCGAGATACCAGCTTTTCTCTTTTATACTGAGCTTTTACCGGTTTTTAGCAGACAGTGGGTTTAACATAATGGATTGTGTAATAACATGATTCAAAGGCTCTTCATAACTCAAACATCTGTTTCTTTTTGTATTTTACATTTTGTGTAAGTTATTCAAGAAGCAGGTACTATCTTATACTAGGTTAACCTAAAATATTAGGTGCTTAAAATTAAAACTATTCCTTAGTATCTAATAGACCCTATCTAATTAAATCAAACCTATGAATAACTTAGTAACAGTAAATTAAGCCCAGTGAAAGCTAGAATAAACTTTTAACAGCATATAAAATTATTTTACACTTCGTTGAAGTTTTAGTGTTTGTTCAGTAAATCCCTTAAAATTAAATTAAACATACGGCTGGTACTAGTCTAATAATAGAACCTTCAGGGATCTACTGTCATACTAGACCTTCAAGGATCCTCTTAAGAGATCAACATACTTACACTGCTTTTACCTACTTTCTTTTTAGGGCGCCGTACCCAAAAGGTGAAAACGGATCCCTATAGGTAACTGAGATTTCGCTGCCTGTCTGTCCGCCTATCACCAGACTGTATCTCTTGAACCGTAATAGTTAGAGAGTTGACATTTTCACAGATGCCGTATTTCTTTTGCAGTTGCAGCTGTAACAGATAATACTAAAAGCAGAATAAAATAAAGTGAAAGGCACATCTCATACAATAAAATCGTGATTTTTCGAGCCCGACACGCACTTGACCGATTTGTTTAAATAAGCAATATATATACAACGTGTTACAAAACAACCCATAAAAACTCCCATACAAATGGAGTTCATTCTGTATGGGAGGTCCAATCTTTTTTTCATATTTCGACCTATGTTCCATAGGGAAAGTTGTTCAGTTTTACGAGTACCTTGACCTCCTTTCAGCTTTATTGGTTGTTTTGTAACACCCAGTATAATATACTGGTTGGACACTGGAGCTGGTGCCGAATACTAATAATACCTAGTAGAAACTTAGGCCACTAAATACTACTCATTAATTCAAAACATTGAAAACTCTACTAAATTATTTTAGTTTGTAGCCGATTTGTTAGAAAATTTATTAGAATTTATTTTGGGAAATGCCTCAGTAGTAGAGTCAGGTAATATGATAAAAGTTGAATACTTTATTATTGTACCAACTACAGGATTGTAAGATTCATTCCGCATATTTTGTACATGTAGATACTACTGTTTGGTAAAAAAGGCACGAAATCCTACATTTAGTAGCAGCCCTTCTTATGGGGAATCGATATATTGGCACTTCCATAATGTTTATGGGTCTCCGGGGGACACTTTGTGACACATAATTATTTTATCGTGTGTATAAAATGTTATCTATCGTCCAGATGGCAGAATCAAAATCATTGAAGTAAACGTTTTAATGTAACGCACTGTGTGTTCAGCAACGAGGAACAGATCATTCGCACCGTGTGCTTTTGCGGTATTTTGCCGGATCCGGTTTTTAGGGTACCGTACCGAAAGAGTAAAACAGAACCATGTTACTAACTTTCGCTGTCTGTCTGTCACCTGAAATTTCCACAGATGCCGTTTTATATTGCCGCTTTAGCAACAAACACTTAAAATTGAATAAGTATAATAAAAATTTAGGAGGGCTCTCATAGGTACAACTAACGTGATTTTATGTCATTTTTAATTAGAACACTTTGTGCGTGAGTCCGTTTTGCCGGACCGATTTGTTTACGACAGGAGTTTATCAAATACCATAGAAACCCCACATATCGTGCATAATAATATCAAGCCGCATTAATTTGCGGCTATCACAAGCAGTCATTTGCTTGGTGGCTTTCAAAAACCGCAAATCGTGCGGTGCGTGTCCGTTCAACCGCAATTTAAGTTTTAATGCCATTGATTTATTTAATACATACACATATCACGCCTTTATCCCTTGCGGGGCAGGCAGAGCGTATACGGCTATTAAAACAGTCATTTACACCACGTCTGACTAAAGTTTGAGAGCCATTCAGAAGACTGCGTATCACCATAGCGAAAGGCTGTCAGCCTGTCGCTTAAAATTGCAATACACATCAACTCTCAAATCAACATCAACACTGAATCCTTTGAAAAACAAAAAGGATATTGGCTTGACTATGACACTTGACCAGTCCACTTTTCCAGAGTTCACCGGGTCATTCATAGTCTCAAAGCCGTACACGAGAAACTTGCAACTTGACCGCACCGTGACGTAACATTCATTCATTACTTCTAGTACCAACCTAGTGCATAAAAAAGTTAAAGAGGTCACTATGGCAATTTTTCACGTAGCCGCTCTCTCTAAGTGAGATATAAAACCTTTCCCACCCTCTGTCGTTCCACAGTGGCAAGGTCAGCAGAAACCTTGCCGCGCCCCAGTTCAGTTTCTGTCAGGGAGGTGACTTTTGTCACAAAAAATACGATTTTTCAATAATCGATTATTTTCAGTCAGGAAATTTACGACTAGATAAATCAATTTAACCTCAAGACAAAATAATTTTTCAAAATAATTAATTTGTTCTTATGTTTTATTTGATTTTACCCATAAATCTTTACCATAATAACTTTCGAAAGAGGTAAATTATATATAACATCAACGAAACAAAATAATACCTACCTGCATAAGAGTAAGATGTGATGCGAGGTGTCGAGTATTTTATTTTTGTGCACCACCCCACACTTTGGATCGCTGATTTGGCGAAGACGCCAGCGTTGTAAGAAAATAAGTGAAACCCGAAAATTCGTCGTTGCAAATTCGTGCCAGGAAACGAATGAAAACACAGTAATTAAAATAAATATCGATTCTAATTTAATCGATTTATTAAAATTACTTATACGGCTGATTATTAAAAAACGTTTATTCTTCTTAAAACATCGATTATATTTGTTTGAGACTTTCGCGCTTTGTGCACATTAATGTTATTGTATTGTTCAAATGGTAAATGTCAGCCCGTTTACCTACTACTCGAACCGCGCGTCGTCCCAGTAAAAACAACACAATATTCTTCGATTATCTTATTAATCGATTATTTTTTCACATCCCTAGTTTCTGCTGACCGTACTTGTTTCAAAGCTGTGATTGGATGACCCTACACGCTAAGTGGCCGACTATCGAGTGACCGGAAACTACTAATTAATGGTGTAGCCGAATGCGATGTGGGACAGTATTTTAACATTTTGGGACAGGATTTTAAGGTGTATCTTTATTAACAGTTCTTGCGACTAATTACACATACGATCAAATCTATAGTTAGTTACTCATTGTAGATTATTATTATATTTTTTAATCAGCCTATTAAAATAATTTATTGGTTTCATGTTGGTTATCTCAGTTACCGAAGAATTAGGAACTCCCATGCTTAGTTTAGGAAACAGAAGCCTTACCTATATCTAATCATGTTGTATCATTGTACTATTTGTAATTAAGTTTTTTTATAATCGAATTACCTTATCCTATTTAACTCGGTCCATTATTACGCTCAAATGTTCTAATTGAAACTGAAAGAAAAAAACGAAAAAAAAACGTACTAAGATATTTTTGTATGTATTTAACAAAGATAAAGATGATAAACGATAAGTAAAGGTGAAACGTAATGAATGAGTAAACTGCAACTACATTGGTAGGTCAACGACGAACCAAGATTTTTTATGAAAGTTAGTACTAAACTTCAGTTCTAAAAGATTAAATGAAATAGTTATTGCATTGTATGCTTAGCGTAGGCAGGAGAAATGCGTGGGTGAAATGGCATTCTCTTATTTAGTTGAAAAACAAACAAATAGTTTATTTACTCACTGTAAAGGATTAACAAGTTTCCAAGGGTAAGAAGGGTCAGATCAAAATTAATTTTGAATTGGTTCTGAAATGCTTTTACGTATTTCGGATGCCTAGAGTTTGTTTGACTGTATTCTAGTAACATCCATGTGTGTATAAATTTTGTGAAAGATTTCACACTCTACTACAAAGAAGAAAATATAAGGGAATGCATCGCATGTTTTGCTGGATCTGCTTTTTAGATGAAAAGAAATCCCTGATAAAAACTATACAGGGTGGCAAATATTGCTGCATAAAACTGCTGCTATTGCGGGCTGTGACTTGTAAGACGTAATAGCTTTCGATGCGTGTGTTCTCCGCCTAATTTTCTGAAAATCACGTTACGCTGCGTTATAATCAGATCAGAATCAGGTAATCGATCTTCAACAGCACTCGAGGAAAGAGAGGGAGACTTAAGCACGACCTGATCTACGACGCAAATATACAGACCGATTTAGGAAAGTCGAGCAAAATCCCTTGTGGGGTAAACGTCATAAAACTGAACAAGATTGTGCTACTACTGTTCGAGACACCTAATGATAATTAACAATCGATCGATTGTATCGATAGATTTGATAATTCAATACTATCGATTGTTTTGTAGTGAATCAATCCTATTGATAGTTTTTCAATGTTGTGAATCGTTTCACACTATCATAGCGTAAACTAGGTATCGATAGTCCAATTACGGTTGGCGAGGGCTCACTTTTATTTTCGAAATCTTTATACACCTTAAAAACACAACGTTTTTCTTGAGGCTCGCAACAAAAGAGAACTTCCTAGACATGCCCCATTGACGATAGTCTGAATCTAAGGTATGAGTCGTGTTTCTTGACGTCAAAAACAAATGTAAAATCGAAAAGTAATAAAAAACACTCTTGTTTTGAATGTGATATACGTATTTAGGTCTTGTCCCATATCTACATCTATTAGGTTTAGTTTATAGTTTTTGAAAGTGGTGACGGGAAATGTTTGTAAATGATAAATGAGGGAGGGCGCAGGGATTTTCCTCATTGCGACTGTTATAAATATTGCAAATCAAATCACATCACTTTCCAAAGATCACATGCGTATGAATTGAACCAAAACGTCCTCGACCTTCGTCAAACAATCAAAAATATTATAAATTAGACTTGGTTTGACTTGATACCAGCTAAAATTGTGTTGTAGCACAAATTAGGATAACCGCTCGCGGGGCGCCTATACTCACTCACTCAGATGGCTCACTCAGTACTAGCGACGATTTTGACGCTTACTGACTTTAACTGGATAACCGGAATCTCAGGGGAAGTGAAGGTAACTATCTATACCGGGAGTAACGGAAAGGGTATAACAAGCCGAAAGGAGGTCAAGGTACTCGTGAAACTGAACAACTTTCCCCATGGAACATGGGTCGAAATATGAAAAAAAAATTGAACCCCCCATAAATCAATTAGCTCATCAGCTATTTTATATGGGAGGTCCAATTTTTTTTTTCATATTTCGACCCATGCTCCATGGGAAAATTTGTTCAGTTTCATGAGTACTTTGACCCCTTTTCGGATTGTTATACCTGTTACTCCTGTACAGGTGTAGGACAGCCTCCGAATACTGAAAGGGTGCAATCAGACCATGAAACTGAACAACTTCCCATAGAAATAAATTTCAGGAATAGAAAAAAAAATTTCGACTTTCCATACAAAATCGCGATCAACTGATTGCATTTACTATGGGAAGTCAAAAAATTTTTTACGTTTCCTGAAATTTATTTCTATGGGAAGTTGTTCAGCTTCATGGTCTGATTGCACCCTTTCAGTATTCGGAGGGCTGTCCCTTACACCCCGTATAGGTTGTAGACACGAATTTCATATTTTTTGTATTTAAAATTGGCTCAGAATTATATGACCTTATCAGATTTTGCTGTTTTGATATTTTAAGAGTTGAAATAGGGCCGAGTGAACCTTCTGTAAACTCTCTATTTTATTCTAGTGCTAAAAGATGACAGCAGGTTTACTTAAAACAGTAGTGTCACTTCACTCCTTTAGGTATTTACCTATGTAATCTGTTACAACTTTTCCAATACAGTCACAAAGAACATGTATCGATTCCTGTCGAGCACATATAATTAGCAGTTTCTTCGGACGGAGGGACGCTTCAATCAGGCGAGTCAATGTGCCCAGTATGATTGATCACTAAACTTGTCCGGCGTTTGTTCTTGTATATTGACACGGAAACAGTGCTTGTTCATCACTAAAGGTCTTAGCACACCTAAGACAGTTCTCACAGGCACGTAATTTTCCGGTGTTCTGCCGAATGCAGGTTTCCGGATTTGAAGAAGGAAATTCCGTACAAAAACTGGATAAGTCAAGTCGACGCACCAAATTACGGTTGTCATTTGTTATGGTTGCTGTCATGGACTGGTCTCTGGTGCGTATGACCGTTCACTTACAAGCAAACAAGATTTATGTTTCATGGGTTGTCGGTTAATCTATGTTTGTTTGTGTTTAATTTTATGGGAGTAAAAATGGACCCGGATGCTGCCTGAATACCTACCTGGATGAAAAATATACACTACCACGACAAGGCTGTAGGTAGGTACTATAGTACCGTCATTCTAATAGGCCATATTTGACAGCTGTCAAAATCATGTTATTGCTATGAGGTAAGGTCTATTTTTCTTTGTTGACATGTTTCCAAGTATGGGTTTGACAGCTGTCAAATATGGCCTATTCGAATGACGGTACTATAGTTATCTGATAAACGGTGAAAAAATGTAATACGATAGTTTATCTGCTCGTTTCTTAACTAGTTTTCCCACATACCTAATATTGTTTCTACCAGTAAACCCTCGATATGCATGAACGAATAAGCATTCTGTTCCAAAATGAACGTAAGGGAAGACGTAGGAAAAGGCACGCTTGGCTGACTTGTCAGCTAGTGCGTATGTGTACTGATATCCTACAGCTATGATCAAACGTACAAAACATACTCAGAACCACAAAATATTAAGGATGTAGTTTCTAACTGGAGGTCTCTTTGTCCTAGAGATATGACATAATATTTTTTTATTCAGTATCAATATGGCGTAAGTTCATTATTGACTGACATTACTCGCGTTAAAAACTACCTTCTGTCAAGTTTCATGGAGGTTCTGTGTCAGGTTAGCTTTCCCATAAGTGCGTCTATTACCTAGTACACAAAATATTTATCAATAGATAGACATTCTTAGTTAATTACGAAACCCAAAAGTAGAATGGGGTGATGCATTTCCAAGCTGACACCAAAGAGTCTACGAAAGTTAAAGGAACCTAGCGCAGAATCGCTACGACTGGTAAAATTTTCGAGTTACTAATTATTATAATGACAGATACTTTGACGCCTACAAATGCTGTAGGTATAAATTATTTCTCCAAACGATTTGTTTTGCAATATCACGTTTTTTCTTGTATTACGGGAATCAAACCTGGGTGTCAGAACCGTAAGGATCAGACAACTACACTACAGAGGCAGTAATGTAACATTATAGCGCTCGTTCCAGGATACGGGTGTTTCGCGACCCGTGAACGCCTTTGATAACTCACGTTTAAATATTTCAGCCTCCGAGTAAGGTTTATTAATACACGTACAAGAATCTGCGTTGTCTTGTTTTAATTAAGGTTGCTACGCTAAGGTATGATAAAGTACTAGCTTTCCTTTAATTTGTTGTACAGGCAAGCTCATGTCTTAGTCACTACTCGAACCGCCAATGTAAGTCTTATGCACGCGGCATAAGAACGTTTCAAAATTCGGACTGTCTAATCCTACTTGAGCCTGGCTGTTCTATCATTAGCACACCAACCTACACATTTCAGGGATAAACATAAAGTGGAATTTCATAAAAATAATAAGAAATACCTTTATAGATAGGCCTATTCCTTAAAAGGTAGGTTGATGTACTGCTGATAGCAGTTAAGGTTTTAATTACAATTAATTTGTTTTTGCGTTGTATTAGGTACATAATTGGCAATTTAATGTAATGAACAAGTCGTTATCACGCGTAAAGGAAAGAAGCAGTTTTAAGCAGAAAATTGGAATATTTGTTTTGTGAAGAAAATATTTTACTGATTTTCTATGTTCTAAAGATAAGTTTTGCAGTAGTAATCTGCTTGCGTCACCTTGTTTTCTACAATATCCAATGTATATTTTATACAAAAACCTACTAGCTACCGCAAATCTGACCTGACTGACTCTTGACCATTCACCATACTTTCCACAGATTGTCCTTTATACATAAAACATTATGTCGCCTGTTAAAATTCCAATCCCAGCGTGATTCTAAATGGTTCAAATGTAGCACAAAAATGAAAGTATTGTCCACGGTCCGGCGCTGGAGTTATTGAGGGCAATTTTTCAAAGAGCGCCCTTTCAACCGACCGGGAGCACGTGTACAGGAATCAAAGCGTTTCCTTTACATTCACAGGCTTACGGTCATCCATTTTGATGTCACTGCAAATACGTCGCAATAAAAATATTCTTGAATGTGTGCTTTTCATAAATGATTCAAGTGGCGGCCGGCCAATGTAGTCGAGAAGCTAATATGCGTTGGTCGGGTGTATGATTGTAGTTGATGAGTGAGTGTACTGGTTATAATAATAAAGAGAAATTATTTAATTTTCGTCATTATTGGCAATATATATATTGTTAAGAAAACTCCCTTGGTACAGGAAAAATTAAATGAGAATTAAAAATGAAAACTCGACGTGTGTTATGCAAGGATGTATTTTAGAAGCAGGCCGAGTTGCCAACACAAGATATCAAAAAGATACAAGAAATTAAGTGTTGCCAACAAGATCCAAAAAGCATACACGATGGCCTCTTAACCACTTACCCTGAGATGCTGCCTGTACCTACCTCTCTGTAAGTATATTTTATGTACCTACTTATATAGATCGATATCAACTCGGATAGTCGCAAACTTAAACAAAAAGACGTGAACCATCAGTAAGCTGGGACCTGAGACTTGGTCATTGGTGAGTACAGTTGCGTACTAAACTGCTTATCTACTTGTTTTGAATAAGCACCTCTAGCTTAATATGATCTGTAACCCACAAAAAACAAAAAATAGAGGATAACGAGGCCTCACTGACTCAGAGCGCGTTCTCGGTCGATGGTTCTTAACCGCTGCCGAGGTAGATCTATTACAATAGGGAAAAAATCTAAAAGTCAATAATAATATAATAGATTACAATAGGGGAAAAATATATTTTGGGATAAAGGGCAGGTAGATGATGATGATATTACATTATACTTTTCTCCCCGTTTTGGTTAACTACCTATTTACAAATTTCAATACGCTGTCTCGTAACAAGACCGTTTTCTCCTCGTCTGTCCATAGAAAACAAAACTAAAAAGGAGTTAACCCTCGAACCCTTTTCTTGTGTTCGTTTGTTGAAGGGTAGTTTGGAATTTTAGCAGGAGTTAACTAAACTGCTAAGAAAAACATCGTGTCCAATAAAAGTAGTAGGAAAGTTCTGAGCTGTCTGCCTAAGCTGGTTACCTGCTCAACCTAACCTTTTTAAAAACAAAGTAAATAGGTACTACGACATATTTTGTTTTTATTTTTGTTTCGTTATTGAATTCTCATTCCAAAACGATTGCTATCCAGAGAAAAATTGGACATCAAAATGAGTCGTTCACTGTGTCATCTTTGAAATGTTGGCCAGAAATCAAATCCATTTACATTTAAGTTGATAACTAATTAAAAAGCACCATCGAAAAAGATCAAGTAAGTAGTTTTTGAGATAAGTATGAGAGCCAAAACATACTTTTCGCTTTTCAAAAGCCACGCTTTTACACCACGCTTGACAAAATTTTGAGATTCATTCAGAAGAGTGTCAATCATCATAGTGACAGGTTGTCACCTTGTCGCCTACACATCAATTCTCAAATCCATTAGTTGCTTTTTACTGCACCCACGCGATAGATATCGGGTGAAGCTATTCTAAGCCGACCCCACACAGCACTCCTTTTTAAGAAATTGTAATGATAATGTACATACAAAAAACTTACGTTAGCACAACTTTTGTATAAGAAAACAAGGAAAATACAAGTCGAACTTGATCAAAAGAAGTTTCCCTAAACGGAAGGCGCAAACAACAGTTTTCCGAATGGTTTTTCCTGATAAATAATGACTATTTGCCTCTGCTAATAAATAAATGGAGATATACTAAGCCACATGAACGTCGTTCCGCGTTTTGTATAGAAGAAGATTGACACTAACGATATACTTAGTTATACCAGCGTCACTCTTATAGAAATTACTACAGTACGGTCACAAAGTAGAGAGTTTACAGAAAGTTCACTCAACGCTGTTCAGGATTTTTGCGGTTGTCATTTGTTACATAGCCAGGGATGTTAATATAAAAACAGTAAAATCTGATAAAGAATGTCATATGATTCTGAGCCAGTTTTAAATCCAAGAAACATGACAATCGTGTCACGTGGCACTTGTTATATCAAGTGCCAATCGATAAAATCCGAAAAAGGGCCGAGTGAACCTTCTGTAAATTCTCAATTTTGTGGTGTGGCTTTGTAGCAAGTAGCTATATTTAAGGACAGAACACGCTGCCTCCGTAATAGGACGTATGCGTGCACGTCATCACGCGCGTACCGGTTGTAATGTATGAAATTGTACGAGAGGCGGCACATTGCCTGCTATGGGTGAACGTCATCAAGCGCGTACAGCGGTGTGCCGTGTCTCATACGATGTATTACAACATCATAGTTACACGCGTGATGATGTGCACGTCACTCATACGGAGGCGGTGAGTTTTGCCCTTTAATTGCCTTTTAACATTAATATAATATCTATTTCATATATCGGGTGAAATTTTACTAGTGACCGATAGCGAAAACTCAGAACCGGCTGGTGATAAGAAACAACTTTCCCCAAGGAACATAGGTCGAAATTGGAAATCATGGGAAAGAAGATCATTATCGTCATCAAAAAGAGATCATCATCATACGCGGTTGTACGTATTATGAAATAACTTGTAACCATGTTTATTGATTGTATTCGCTAGAAAACTAGTTGCTTATTTCAAAGAAACACTTACCTATTTATTTGACAGACTATCTTTGATGCTGTTTGATATAAAATTCTGTATGTTTAAAGTGTTTGGTGATTTGCTTCTCAGAATTTAGTTTAGTTAGTAGTTATTTGATAAAATGTCTTGTATGTACGGGTTGGTAATTTCGCTAACTTGAAATGGAATGAATGTAAATGGAGTGATGTTATTTAACATACCTCCATTTTATGTCCGTGTGTATCGTAAAAGGGAGGAAAGGAGCAGGAATACTCGCCAATTCGCATGAGTAATACCCCACCAAAAGGCCACAATGTCCAGCAGTGGACTGTTGTGGCTAAGTAAACTTCAGGACTACCGACCATAAAAACTTTACGGTGATAAATTTGTAGCACTAATCGTAGCGCCGTAGCACTATTCGTAGCAACGTAGCACAATTTGTAGCGATCAGAAAACTAGAAATTAAATGATATTACCTACACGTAGGAATGCCTTTGACAAGCAGATGTATTGACGGTATTTTCCTAAACGTAACCTAATATAATCTACACAATACAAGTAAACCCTATAAATAAACAACTATTTCGATACAATAGGTAGAGAAAGAACCCATTACCTGTTACTTTTAGGTATGGGTGACTAGAAATGGGGTGATTCTATTTTTATCCCACACCACACAAAAAATTTTTTCGACCGTAATGTCAATAAGTTTTAGTGGAACAGATTGGAATAGTTAGAACAATTGGAATAAAACAAGCAAATAATTATACTGATTGTTTCGTTGGTGTTAGTTTGTTAATGGCACCACACACGCGAAACGAACATCATAATAATATGGAAAATATTTCATGTTACGTGATTACGATGTAGTTAACGAAAGGAATAGCGTGTTTTATTAATTAGTGAAAAGAGTTGACTGATCTTATCCATTCATCGGTAACTTTACATCTGGCATTGTAAATTGAACCTCGTTGGCTGGTATGCATTTTAACATGTATTGCTCGGATATTAAAATAGTTATAAGGTTACATAGAGTGCGCCTTACTGGGAATGAACGGGTGGCACTAGTACGAACACAACCTCACTTTTCATCACTAGCTAAACGATCGTGACAATACTATTGAACCTTGACAGTATGACACGGGGCAATATGCAGAGCTGCTCAATCTATAGGTTGCTTTATAGATAAGTAGGTGCAAGGAGCCTTCTGAAACCTTGTATCATGTGATTGAGTTCTCGGTGTTTCTCCACAAAACTCGATTACGAAATCCTATACAAAATCCGGATTCTATGGATCAGGCGGATGTCACAGCTTGTCACTTGTGTATTGGCTGTTACGAACCGCGATATTGACCGTTGAAATGCCTTTGATTTGTAGGACTATCGAATTAGTATGTCAGGTGACCAAATTAGACTCACGTCCTTTGAATGTGGTTAATTTAGAACTAACTAAGCAAGTAATCAAGACGCGAACTATGTACACACATCACGGGCGTACCTAGCAACACAGACTAACACGCCTGAAATTCAGACTGAGCAAATATTAACATAGCTTTGCCGTGTGGGTGACATAGAATAGCATCACCCTATTTCTGCCAATGGGTTTATGAAAAACAATTAAGTGAACCTAGGGAATGGCAGCGTTTCTTGTAAATACAACAACTTGTACTGTGCTTGCCAAACTGCCTGCCAAGCGTAGGGAGTTTGGCAAATACATAATAGGGAGACACCCGTGTCTCGCCAGTGTGCAGCAGAGTACTGTTCTGGTTGTAGCAGTATCATCATCGTCCTGCCCTTATCCCAATTACTTGAGCTCAGCGCAACATGTTTTGTTTGAACACAAAATCGTGTTGCAAAAGGGTTTGGCTCAATTTTACGACCGGCCGCCTGCCTAACATCAACACTCTTTGGGAATTCTATCGTAGGTAGGAGGTAGGTAATACCTCCAAGATACGTAGCCAAGGTCAAAAGCTCTACGTCGCCTTTTTACGAAACATCCTGAATAGTAGTGGCAGAACTCCCGGTAAGTATATGTATGTAGATATTATTTATTCAAATATCACTAGACCATAAAGCAAACCTGAAAAAAGATCTGAATTCCAATGAATATCGAAATATGTTTATGTGAAAAAGGTTTGTAGGTAAGTATTTATTTTGTCGTCAGGTTATTGTGTTGGAAACTTGTTATTTAGATAGTTCACACACACAACATGAGGTTTCGCGTTGTTTTACCGGATCCGGTTTATGACTTTAAGGTGGAAGTTCGCCAGGTGCGGCGTATCGCAGCCGCTACTAGCTGCAGCCGTGCGACACATAGATTAGATAGTTGAAGTATGGAAGAGGCTCCGTGCTTCGGAGGGCACGTTAACCCGTCGGTCCCGGTTGCTGTCTATGATTACTTAGAGGCCTGCTACTTGTAGTAGGCTTTTGAAAAACTCGACAGCAGGGTTCATCGGTTCATTGGACGATTCGGTGTTCCATTCAAAAAGAAGATAGACCGAGCTATTAAATTGTAACCTTTATGCTGCTTGCTTATAGAAACTATTCACTCCATAAAAAATAGCACCAACAGATTGGCTATCGATAAAAGTTGTTCTTAACGAGCACATAGTTCCGAGTGGCGAGTTGGAAAGTTTTTAAAACACAGCTGGACCAACTATTGGGTAAACGATAACTTTTCATTCTGCTGGTGAAAACGAGCTTCAGCGGTTGAAAGTTTCTGATTTTTTTAGGGATGAAGAGTGTTACAGAATAAATTGTACTGTGATATTTAAAAGCCGTTAGCCGTGTGATACTGGCTGAAAATAGCATACCTGTAAGCGTCGTAAAAAGCGACTAACGGATATTCATCTAGAGAATGGCCAACTGCGTTCCCTTCTTCTTCTTCTTCAAATGGGACACCAAGTCGTTCAACGACCCGATGAACCCTAGTGTCCGAGTTTTTCCACCACCTACTGCAAGTAGCAGGCCTCTGACGTGGTTCTGTTACGACCATCGTCTAAATGATCATAGACAGCAACCAGGGCCGACGGCTTAACGTGCCCATATGAAGCACGGAACCACTAGACTGGGAACAAATTCACAAAGTGATTAAGTGTTAATTTTGTGAGTGACCCCACCGGGATTTGAACCCGGAGCATTTTGTGTCGCAGGCAGTCGTACTAACCACATCTTATTCAGCGATTTCCGACAGAAACTTATTACAATTTTTGAATGATGTTACTAGTTTTAAAAACATAGACAACAATAGTGAAGAAATGCTTCAAATAAGCGGTTATTGTGAACGTGATTAGATCCTGCTTGGTGTTTTGGGAGAAGGCGGTAGCTAATAGCCGTAAACATAGTCTAGTACCTAGATGTTTCCATTCTCACATCTGTCATAAACACTTACACTTATTTATACCTAAGGTTTAGGTGGAATGCGGAATATTTTCTGTGAAAGAACGTTTGTGGCTTTAGCTGAAGTGACTTTTTTATTGGGTCAGAAGGTCCGAAATTACCGACTTGACATCAGACATCTTGGGTTGTTGGATTGCTACTTTATAGCTAGCTGCAAGTAGATAAAAAAATTAAGCTTGTTGCTAATTCGTTCTGTTTATTTTGGTTAAAGCCTCGTGATCACTTTGATTAACTGTTTTTTGCCTTTTAATGATTTTAGGTGAAAAGAAGACGCAACGTCCCTTTTTGCTATATTCATTAACTAGCTGGTGCCCGCGAACTAAGTCTCGCCAAGGGATGTTCATGCGCTAACAGAAGATAAAAAACTATTATAATAGAGTCATTTCCGTATGTTTTTAAAGTGAAGCCGTGCTCTTGGTGTTGCATGCCAGTTAGGTAGGCAGACGGACTCCAGAGCTTTAAAATAATCACTTCTCATAGATGTTGATCACATGATACTTTTTACTCCCACCAAACGTCGAAATACGTCGCAATAAAACCTAAAGAATTGTTTAAACCTAAAGGCATCGCACAACGCTGCGTTAAAGGATGCGTATGTCAAAGTGTTTGACATAAACCGTATTCGTATAAAAATAAGGCCAAGAATCGAACAAACGACGCACAACCGGGCGTTAAAGATCAATTTTTATCGTTACACATTTCAAGCTTAGTTTTTAGTGTTTACAGCAAAATGTTCCAAACGTGCTTATTGTGCTCCTTTCTAACGTGTTGAGTTGATTGCAACCGCGGAAGTTGTACGAAATACTGGATACAGCCAAAGTGCAGGGCTAGCTAGTTGTTTAGTTTGCCATTGACCATAATCATCTATGGACTATGCTTTGTGTAGTATTTTGATAAGGCTGCTTTTCCACTAGAACTGTGGGAATAAATTGTGTCAGGGTGTAAAACTGACGGCTCTTTATAAGGCACATGAGCCGAAATTATCATAAACTTTAGACAAATGTCCAATAGAATGCCGTCTTGCGGGGTTACATTGTGTAAAAACAATAGCACGAATAATAAGAAGAGCGATGCAATCACATATCATGTGTAAGTATTATACAGGGTGTAAGGGACAGCCCTCAGAATACTGAAAGGCTGCATTCAGACCATGAAACTGAAAAACTTCCCATAGAAATAAATTTCAGAAAACGTAAACATTTTTTTTACTTCCCGTGTAAATGCAATCAGTTAATCGTGATTTTGTATGGGAATTTTTTCGTTTCCTGAAATTTATTTCTATGGCAAGTTGTTTAATTTCATTGTCTGAATGCACCCTTCAGTATTTGGAGACCTGTCGCTTACGCCCCGTATACAGACCCCAAAGCCTTTATTTTTAAAGAGCTTGAGGCAGTGCAACTACACATGTAACCAAAGTAGATGTTTATAGGATTGCGGTTCCTTTGACACATTGAGGGGGCAGGCGCGCACGGGTCGCTTGCTTAAGCTACGCGGGCGGGCTTTGTACTATTACGCGATCAACACGTTTATACAGTATGCAAAAATAACCAATACTGCTATTAAAGTAATAAATCATGAAATTGAACAACTTTCCGTAGGAAAACGTGTCAAATTTTCAAAAATTTGGTCTTCCGGTACAAAATTAATTATACTAGAGGACCTGTATGGGAGGGATTTTTTTTATATTTTCAACTTACCTATGCTACCTCGTTGGGAAAAATTGTCCAGCTTTCGTCTAAATTAACAATCGTAATTTATACTTTCGCGTCCTACCGGATCCGGTGATATTCGACTGGAAAAAAGATTCGGTTTCGTAGGATGCAAAAAGGATCCCTTAGGGTAATACAATCCCTAATCCGGAAAACGTAAAAACTGTAAGGATAATGAAATTGATATTTTTGGTCGTTTTTACCTACTGCAAACGATGTAGCAATTGTCTGCAAACGCACATGGTAGCTTAATGAGCCATGGTTTAGTTAATTAATAATTATACCCACTATGTCCACGCACCCAACTAAATGACCCGATTGAATTAGTCGTACTGTTGTATCATATTGATACGATTTGACTTCAGTCAATACAAAAGTAGTAGGTAAATTCACCAAAAAAATATTTTGATCATTTAATGACTTTCATTGAGTTTTCCCAAAGTTAATACACCTTGAAAATTATAAAGAAAAATTTGTGTTTTTCCTATAACTAGTGCCAATCTATCTTGGCGGTTTCGGCCAGATTTTTTTCCAATTTGGTAAAATTCACCCGGATTGAGAATCATTCCGGATTGCAATCCGTACTCCGAATCCGCCGTGAGAGAGCCACGTCTTTAGCTGATAGGTCTTTGGGCATTTCTAAGCTCTGAAGAGATAGCGTGTTGCTATCGTGTTCGTGAGGCAAAACTGGAAAAGTTTTAATTTACAGCATAGGATAACGGCTAAATAGTGTAATTAGTTCGTAAGTACCGTAAATTGCTATAAGTAAGGGTAAGTAGTCGTAGATTCTGCTATTCTTTTATATTATCTACCTGCTATAATGTGCTAGTTATGTATTATTGGTTTAGATAATATTTATTTACTTGTTACACATAGTTTGACATAATATACATTTTGCTCTATCAAAGATTCATAATAGTACTATTGAATAAGCAAGAATATTGCCGTTAAGAATAACATAAATTTTATGCGCACTATTCATGTTTTAATAGTCAGGATATCTATGCTGATGTGTGTTTCTTATTCGAAGGGTCCGCTTGCAGAAGTCCCTAAGTCCGAGCCAGTTCAAGATGTCCTGTGTCCAATAATATCATAACGATTAAATTTTGAATTTTAATCTTTTCTATATACGATTGTGTTTAAAACTACTTAGGTAACCTAAAAAGAATTTAGTATCCTGATCTGTACCCTCCCACGGTATCCTGCAACTGGGCTCTTCATTAAGTGATGATAGCTTTTCGTGGAAAAATATTTGCGTAGGTTAAATTATAAACAAAGATTTTCCGCGCGTGTAATCATATAGGTACAATCTAAACTTCCGGGGGTTAAACTTATACGCAGGTGAGTTCCGCTTCCGACCTGTAAGCAAAAATTTAATTCTCTCCGAGCGGGGGCGGCCGAAGTTGGGGCGAAGGAAGAGAGAGCGCGTCGCGTATGTTAACGACGTTTTAATCGAGTACTT
The DNA here is from genome assembly GCA_024500475.1 of Phthorimaea operculella. Taxonomy (NCBI): domain Eukaryota; kingdom Metazoa; phylum Arthropoda; class Insecta; order Lepidoptera; family Gelechiidae; genus Phthorimaea; species Phthorimaea operculella. Next base: position 5,512,502 of record JANFCV010000011.1, read on the forward strand.
ATCTCACTAACCCTCTTTTATAATAATTATTTTCAGTCCAGTAGAGTTTATTAAGAGTCTGATAAAAACTAAATTGCCAACCTAAACAGCAGCTGTCGAAAAGTTGTAGCCTTCGCTCAGCAAGTTCCGTCAGTGAGCGCCGAGACGCCGCGCCGACAGGACGCCCGGGCCCCGATGTCGTGACGGGATGAGCCCAATCACACACGCGTATCTCCGTGACAGTGGGACCTGGGTGAGGTCCGTCATCTACCCATACAACTCGTGTACCCCCAACAAATTTGGTAGACAGTTTCAGTCATAACTTCCATTTCAAATCACATAACACGCGCTTTCCTGAAGGAAATCGCTCCGAAATAATTGGCCCGTTTACCCAAAATTCTTTTTCGAATTCACGCAATTAAAATGAAAGCATTCAATTTTTTCGCAGAAAAAGTCGTGAAAAGGACAAGAGTCCGTGAAAAAGACAAAAATGCTTTTAAGGTTTCAGGTACTTTTTAATTTAAGTTACTGAAGAATAAAAATTCTCATTTAACTTTACTAAAAATGCGTAAACTGAACAGGCAAATTAAGTAATTTCAAGTCTCAGATTTTATTAAATCAATTTCATTTTATCTGACTGAAACTGTCTTTTTTTAAAGCCAATTCCGTTTTCCTTGTAACTTAGCGAACCCATCAAGTTAACAAAATGTGACAACCCAATATCCGCAAAACAAAGTGACTAGAAACCGGCCGTGATGCGTCCGATACTGCTTTACTCATACATAGCGGTGCTAGTGCAGTGTGAATATGAGTTGGGCAAGCGGTACGAGTTTAGCGAGCCACACGAGCTGGAGGGCGAGTGGCACGAGCACGAGCACGAGCACGCGAGCCGGCACGCGCGCGCGCTCATCCGGCACGGCCGCTCGCGCGTGCACTTCACGAGGCACGCCAGAAGGGAGCTCGTCGCGCATACGCAGGATGCTGAGAGGAGCAGTGAGCTAGGTAAGTAATTATTTTATTTTTATCGTCCATCCATGGATGGAGGCGGCCCAAGATAGGGAACAGTGGAAGTAGGAGATCCCTCTCCTCCCGGTCTTTGTCCTGCTGCAGTGGGACATGTCTGGCCTAAAATAATAAAAAAATATACCATGTGTGACGGATACACTACGAATGAACCGTTGATACCTGGTTTCAAGGTTTTTGAATCACCGTATTTGGTTTGTGTTTGAACCACTAAACCACTCTGAACGACCTTATTTGGCATCTGCTAACAATGAAATACAGAACCATCTTCATCCTAACTAAATTAGTAAATTAATTCTCATTTATATGAATTCTCTATGAAACTATTAGCAGCAGCACCTTGAGTTATCCTTATAGTTTTAAGGAAGCAATCAGTCTACGCAAAGGGATATGGGCGTTATATGTATGTAAATCTTCCCTGTAAATGCATCATCTAGTACAGCGCTCGGCAACCTATCTGCCGAGCGCACTAGGAGGCCCATGTCCAGTCCAGCAATTTACCGTTGTAGCTGCTCATGATGACTAGATTTAAAGTGACGACTAAGGTAACTCAAAGTGTTGTTGATAAAAAACTAGGTATAACCATAATCACAACGAGCACAGAAAGTTGTTTGGAAAACAAATGGTTAACCTACTGCCACCCAAAAACAAAAGACACCTACCTACGAATTTGTCAGCTCCTTGTTAATTTCTAGGAAAGAAAAAAGGGACTGACAACTTAAGTGTTTGCCTCAGTATTTTTTATTTCCAGGAAATTGTATATTCTGCTTCTGACAGTTCCGTCGTATTCAATCGTTTTCATGTTCATATTGCAGTTACATAGATGTTTATATAACTAGAGAATCAACATGGAATGGTTCATATAAATTTGACAGCACGGTGTTTATTTTATAAAAAAGAATTTAGACGCGTTTTAGGCAGTGTATATCCATTTGTATTCAACTCAAACTATACATTTCTATGTAACTTTTTTGTTACTTTAAAACGATAAATGTTATTTAAGTATGGTAAATATATATTTTATTTATACGCTATCTTTGATAAAGTATCGCATCAGAAAGTTCTAGGAACATGGGTGTAACGCGTTCAAAGGCGAAGCAAACAAAACAAAGTGTATTAATATTTTAATTAGTTTCATTATGCTACACGTGTAAAGGAGCTGTTATGTGTATAATATACCATATTAAATAGGTTTTAGTGGCAGGTATCATATAAACTGACATCTTCTTCATCTTGTTCGTTTCCTGAATTCTGAGGAACGCAACCACTTGAAAGATGTTCATAATTCATAATTCTTTATTTTCGTCAATTCAGGTACCTACAATAAGTTATTTTTGTTATTTTATGAAAAAAATATCACAGTAAAAGGCCTCGTGGCATACGCTAATATTGTTTATGCGTTATTATAATTGATTATATCTTTACGAAGGTATTGCCTTAAAGTTATCATTATTTAAAATCGACTATGAAAAACTCCGTTCTGAGTGGTAGGTAGTATGGACAGCTCGATGCATGCTTACCTGCCACCACGTTTCTCACACTCTCCGACCACCACCGTTTTGGAGCCCTGCCCTAAGCACCTCTCCCAGGCTTGATCTCCCGTTTACACCATACACTCACCAGCAGTTTTCGCTTTGTATAGTCATCAGTCCACTTGGCTGAAGGGAGTCCTACTCTTAGCAGTCATCATCATTTTCCTGCCCTTATCCCAATTACTTGAGGTCGGCGCAACACGTTTCGTTGAAGACAAAATCGTGTTGCAAAAGGATTTGGCTGAATTTTACGACTGGCCGCCTACCAGACGTCAACCCTCCTTGGGAATGCTCTTGTGGTGGATTACCATACGGTTGGCCTTGGCTCTTTGGGTCGGGTTTATCCCTCGGTCGCCTCTTACGAGCCCCACGGGAAGAGAGGGGGTGGTGCTATTCTAAGTCCTACCCTTAGCAGTATTCTTTGATTTTAGTGAAGCCAGTATCTAAAAAGGTTTTATTTAAGAAAAAGATCCCCCAGCAGCGACAATAATTATTTTGTCGGAGATTTCCTAACAACCACTTTTCCTCTACCCCATCTGAACCAACCACATGAACACTCCTGACTCCTGTAGTGCAAGCATGGTCCTGCATACCCCTGATTTATATGGATCATATTATTATTATTGATTCCCAAAAAATTTAACTATATGATCCTATCTCATTTTATTATACGCACTGTATTGAATACCAATTTTTGAAACACTTCCCGTGATAGGTATACAATTAAATTATTATTCGTTTTTGAAATTGGTTGCTAAAACTATGCTGGTAGATGGAGCCCTGTCAAGCGTTAGTGGCCAAGATAAACCTGCATTTTTCACAGGCTAAGGTAAAGCCGCGAGAGCCCAGTTGGTGGAGGAGTCGGCAGAACAGATACCGAAAGTGGCAGGTAAAATCCTGTCTGCGGTGGAAAAAAATGCAAGTTTTCAAAAAACGTGCTATACTTATCTCTATCCATATGCATTAAAGTATCTTAACCCTGTCAGCATTACCTATTCTGTTTATAGTCAGCATTTAGTAGCTTAAGATAGATTGACCGCTGGTCTAACTAAACTTAGGCGATTAATTACTTACTTACCTATGTTGAGGTTGGTTACCTTGCAAAGTTTAAGTACACTTTAGTAACAGTTAATTTAAAGTTCGGTCTAGCTCTGTCTTGTTGATTTACGTTGGCGGTCTTCCTAGACAACTTGTCTGACTACAACTTCATTATTACTATCTGTCTTACAGTTAAACGGCTAATTACTAATCTATAGTGTATCTTATTTAGTGCGAACTTCACTAAAGGTTAACTTTTGAACCTAGGGTGAATTTTAGATGATTCATATTTTTGTGAAATTAATAATTGTCTTACGTCTAACAATGTGTACTACGATACTTATTTTAAGATTGTACTGTGACAGGCCTTAGTTTTCTTCCAGAAAGTAACAAGAGAAGTAACTTTCTTATGTTTGGCATACGTGTCAAAAAATAATGCTACATCAATCTTTATGTGTATGACAGTTATCGTAACATCTTAGCTTTTAATAGTTTCCTTTCAGTGCAATATCAGAATCGATATTAGGTACAAAAACTCTTATAAATCAAAAAGCAGAATATCCTGGTATGGTTGTGTTTCAAAAATATTTCGTTTCAAAAGCTTCAGATTGCCAAATTATTCAACTTTCGCTTTGCAAGTTTCAAGTTGCTCGTCTTGAAGCTGAGCAAGCTATGAGTTTTAAATAAATTGGGTGCTCGCACTTACTAGCTTCTTCGTGATGCCACTTTTGCAGCAACGATTTGGTAAATCTTGATACTTTATTCATGGTTTACTCACGAAATAAGTCTATTTGCTTTTGAAAATTTATTTAAGTACAGAAGAGTTGTTAAAAACTTTAGGGTATATACTATTAGGTCTTTAATACCTAATTACCAACCAATTTAAAAAGTATATCCTTTGATAAGGTTGTATGATACCAATTTTAAAATGATAGTTACAAGGAGCAGCCGCGGCGACTCTCAAGAAGTTTGCTATTTAAGTAGAATAAAGCGCACACCTGTATGTTATATTTTCTAACAAAATCCTGATGCTAAAAAACTATTACTGATTTAGATTACTTATTAAGATCAGACACCAGTGTTCATCGCGTTCACGACATGGAAAAAGTAAGGTACCTACCACACAATATTTTTTTTACATCATTTAGTCATTTTGCAGATGTTTGATTTCTGCTACAAAGTGGACACTGACATTAACAACACAACACACTAAATAAATATCACAATTCAGTGTCAAAAGCATTTGAAATTAAATAACCACTGTTTAACAGTGTAAATACCTTTTGGACTAAAATATTTGCAGTGGCCAATTCGCGCTTTGCTGCGAAATTGCTGGCATTTTGTTAATTCCGATAGCTGCTGAAACAGTTTGGATTATGCTGAAAATTTTAATAGTAATTCGGAAAAATTATGAATTTCTCTTCTTATCGTGTTAGTGGCAAACAGCCGATGTGGCGCAGTAGCAGTGCGACTGCCTACGAAGCAGGAGGTCCCGGGTTCGAAAAGTTCATAGTTGACACTTTATGCATTTGTTCATATTTAGGTCACACTTCATAAAGTCTGGTAAGGATATTGCCGTTAGTCCGAATGTCCACAACCACCGTGCTCCGAAGGACACGTAAAACCATTGGTCCCGGTTTTTGTCTATGATTACCTAAGTACTTAGACAGCGGTCGTCACCCAACCTGTCAAAGATGGGTACTTGTAGTAGGTTGTTAAATAACTCAGACACCAGAGTCCATCGGGTAGTTGGACAACTCGGTGTCCCACTCGAAAAGAAGTAGCAATTTTAAATTCCATGTGCCCAAAAATCATGCAAATAAAGGTTACGTCACAAAAGAAAATGCCGATAGATTTTTAAACTTAATGATTTCTTGCCTAATTTCTTTAATTGTAAAACGTTCTAACTGCTATTTCTTATCGCTTTTTGGTTTCTATTTCATTCAATAGCCTTCATTAGGATTAGGGAGTTTTCTCCCCTTCTTGGAAACTAAACCTTTCAATCACAGAATATTTTGGATCAAATAGGTAAGAGTGAAATACCTATGTGAACTTTAGCAGAAAATCTTTTTCCTATTAAAATTTTAATATTAAAATCCGTTTTGTATACCTAACACGGGAAGTGTTTTAAAATTTGATATCGGAAACTCGTGTGCAATATTATTTTACAAATGGACTAATTTGTAGGAGTATTGATTATTTTAGGATGCATTCTAGTATTCTCACAACATTTGAGCACTGTAAAACTAATTGAAACTGTACCTAATTATGTAGCAAGCACGAACATATTCACTTCTCACATAAACATACTCGGGTTTTAGCTAACTATCTCATTACTTTAAATAATGTATCTTTTTTTTAAATTTGGAAAATGAACATAAAAGAACCATAGATTGTAGGTGATACTAGATTCGGTAGTAGTATCTACCAGTAGCAAAGGGCGACATTTTAGCGAAGGTAGGCCTAAGAAAAATAGGTTGGTACCTACCGTATGTTACTGCTGCAAAGCTAGAAATTCGTATTGACTCTAGATTTTTGAAAGGGAAGCCAGTAGGAATCGGCATGTATAGACCCTTCGCTACTGGTATCTACAACTATAGATACCCTAGCCTACTTATCTGTGCCGGCAGTTTTGCTGCAGCCAAGAATCGTTTCCGTTGACCATACCACCGAGTCGAGGCGTGTGTAGGCGCCATTATACTTATCCTTCCTAGTATCTATGCTTAAAGTAGGCCGCCGAACCGAATAGACAATCAGCTTTTTATGACAAAATATAAGGTTGTTAAAGTTTTGCAATCGATTTGTGTGTAGTTATTTGACTGAAAAACGATATTTGGCACGAGGAAATACAATAAAAATATGTTCAGTGTAATATAATAATAATTGGTCACAAGTAAAACAAACACCTGCGTATAGGTGGTTTGCAGAATTGTAGATTGTTTGTTTGAATGTGACATCAAATATTTGTTAGCTTGTCATATTTTGTACAATCGTAATTTCTTTCAAGCGTCGCGATGTCGTACGTCAAACGTCTATGTCCTACGTCCTCTCTGTGGAGCTTGGTGTTTTCCTATTTATAAACACTTTTTAAATTAACTTTTGTCAAAATTTTATGACGTTCATAAAAAAATAGCTGCATTATAATTATACCGCTTATAATAATAAAACTAGTATCAGTATATTATACTGTTCAGCAATGCAGCAGAACAATAATTGCAAACCAGTTTAAATAAAACGGGAGGTGCCGACACGCGAAGCGTTTTGTTCCGGAAATAACTATAGGTAAATGCATGCATTTCAAATAGTCTACAGTAAGCTATATTATAGAGCATAAAAGCAGTAAACGACTAATAAAACGATATTTGTCAGTAATCAATTCGATTTTAACTATTAAAAAAGGTACGAAAATAGCGTGAATGTTTGTAGAATAAAATTTAAGTTGCATTATCAGTAGCACTAAGGCGGCGTCCACACGTAACTCGGTTGTTACGCTATTTTTACGCAGCTGATGCCTTCGTTTGGCAGATACGTACAAATTTAAAATTCCCCAACACAACGCAGAAACTTTTGTTGAAACAGCGCTGCGCTGAAACTAACGCTTATATTATCGTGATAATTAGAACTTCTTAGCATGTCGATGGCATGGCAGACACTACACGGTCACAGCCCAGAATTTAACCACTATCAGCCGCTGTCTTGAGTTTCTCCTGCGTGCAGTTTTGTAACACGCAGGGCTCTATCTGAGATTACTTGTCATTTGAACTTTTAACTATATTATTCACACAGCGACATAATTATGACTCGTAAAAGTCATTTCACTACATTATGTTGAATTGACGCAAATGTTGAAATTTTCTCTTTATTACAACAATTTAATTTCCTACTTTATAAAAATTATTAATCTTAAATGGTCTTACTACAAAAACGTTAGAAAAGTGTTGATCGCGTGTTTAAAATAAAACTTCATAAAATGAAAATGCTAGACTCGCGTTCAATGCTTGTCTAACATTTATTGTGGTAAGGCCCAAATTATCCAAAAAATCTAATCTAATCATATTATTTTTGCTAACTTAAATTAATGATTGGCAAAAAGCCCTAGCAATCTTTGCTAGTGCCTCCCTATATTAGAAAACCAATTCGGGTGATTTTCAATTTCCTCGTGAAAAGTTGTTTTGTTCGGTCCTTGAAATATTTTGTGAGATATTCAATAAACTCAACTCAACAACCTAATTATTATAGAATAACCTCTCAACCGTAATTGAAGTATTTTAATTTTAAACGTTATTAATTTGTAGGAAGGCTCTTCATAACTGGGGGCAGTGATGCGATAACCTTTTAGCAGTATTAAATTGCCTTTCGTTGGTAAAATTATTAATTATCCTCGAGATTATAACGTACAATGGCACGTGTAGGATTTTTGACAATAGTATATTATGAATTTTTAAAATTATCTCATATCTTATCTTTGTCTTGAATATAAGTTATCTAATTACAAATGACACAAATATAGCACACCCACATAAGAAAGAATAAGAAGTAAGTACCTCAGTAAATATTTTCAATAAGCTGAAAAAAAACTAGTTTTAGTGTACGTTCCGCTCATACTACGGCGTAGGCTTTATCGTAGCTCCCGTAGAGGGCCGTAGCGAATGTCATATTCATATTCGACAAGTTATGCACTTTCATTATCGTTATCTATATCAATCAAATAAATCTAGTAGGTACTTTTTTGAATCAAATTATACCACATAGGTAGATACTTATTACACTTTTTGCGTAAGAAATTAGACCATTAATTTTCAAAAGCAACGTCTACAAAGACTATCGTCCCAACCCATCTCCGATACGCCTATAAATTAACAATTACTACTCGTCCTTAGAGCTGATAAGAGGAATTTCCTTAACAAGCCCCGCTTTATATTATAAAGGAGGGAACGTAATTACTTCACTCTTTCACCTTGGGCTGAGGGCTTGCTTACAAAAACAAGAGTTGTGGTACTTGCCTTCAGAATCCGTATTTGACTGACAGGTCAAATGAGCTACTAAAACGATTTAAAACGACATTTTGGGCATATTTCAATATTTTGGATTACGTCAAAACTCTAACTTTTACGATAGATAAACAAAATTGAAATTATTTGAAATACGATGAATAAAGTTTGTAGTATTTTCGGACTATAGTTTGAAGCATGCAGCTTTTGCATTTTATTACCGACCCAGTGTAGTTGCGAATTGTAGAGGTATAGACTACACTGCTAACATTCCAATTCGTTTCTCTACTAGCGGATTACAGCATTACTTTTGAAATTTATTGATGTCGTTGTTTTTTTCTTCTGAAATTCCTAAACCAAATTTTAAATGGCTGTTACATTAAACAGATATTGAAAGAATTAGGCATTAATTTGTGTATAAAACTAGCAAATATATAGGTAAAAAATATACGCCATTTTAGGGAAGAAAATAATATTGGGGCTTTTTGTCCTATCATTTTAAGTAAAAATAAGACAAAAAATAATAAGAATGAAGAAAAATGTAAGTGCGCAAGATTTATTTTGTTAGATGAAACAGGTAAAAATATGCTTGTCATTATGACACATCTTTAGTTTTTTCACTGAGTCACGTAAGTATTCCTATCTTATTTGGGCGCCATGAAAATTGTGTAACCCTACAACGGTTTAGGAGGAAATTTAAGCAGGCTCTTGAGTAAATAAGTACCTGTGTACGCATTTATGTACCTCATATTTTACCTGTTGTATTTTATCTGGGCAAAGCGTAAAATTAACTCAACGGCAAGTGAAATTCGGTTATTCGGGTAAAACAGTTAAAAGGGCTGGGCTAAGAACCTCAATTTTATGAATTTAGCCACCAGCGTTCATCGGGTCGATTGTCACGAAGAAAATGCAGATTTTAGTTTATTTGGTTACTCGGAACCTAGGGTATTTTATATTTATTCTTTATTGCATAAAAATACAAGAAATTTAATTATTTAGACAGCGTGAGCAAAGGCGAGCTTATCTCTAAGAAGAGATCTCTTCCAGATAACCCGTCGGTAGCGAGAAAATGATATTTTGTGGGGACAATACAATGCAACAACGAGATATATCGAATAAATGGAAGATATAAATGCCGAACAAAAAACCCATTTATGAACAAAAATCAACTAGTATTAGCGTTGAGCTTTTTCAGCTTTGTTAGTCAACCCAATTTAACTGACAATTTTAAAATATAATGTTTGATTCCGAAGCTGATCTTAGCGCAGTGGAAGCAAATTAAAGTTATCTTAAAATCTAAAACTAAATGGTCGATCAGCCTCGGAACAACATTTGACTACGATTCGTAGTGCTCTTTACTATAGCTAAATAAAATAAATTTAATGAGAGAATTTTTGTTCCGGAAAGTTTCCGGCCGAGAAATTTTTGTTTCCAAAGTCTGCGACGGCTCTCTCACAATCTCCTACTAATTTTTAACTGCACCACCACAGCTCATATCTAAAATAAATATACCAAGTTCCGGTTGTACTAAAGGTCATCAGGGTGGTGACCTCCACGTAATGTTGCTAAATCACTGCAATGAACGTACTTATACAGGACCTAGCAGCGAATTGCTTACCGTGCGAATTATGACGCCGCCGTTCCTTGTAAGTCTAGTTTTGACAGGAAAAAGGTATCAGGGTTTGAGGAAGACACTTGGATAGGGATTTAGATACTAGACTTACGGCACCCGGGCACCAGCTCGTGTGGCACTCCGTCCCTCCGACAATTTTGGTTTCACCTTAGTTTATCACTCTATTATTCACTAGTTCACAGTTGTTCATAGTTCGGCCACGTTGGCCCTCAATCAAGAAACCTGCCCAGTTCGCATTCAAAGCGCACTACCAAACCACTATTCACTTGGTTTTACTACCGCACAAGAACAGGGAACTCTTCCCTGGCAGCAATTGCGCATGCGAAAAAATAAAACCCAGACTACTTAAAATATGTGCCTATAGTAAAAACGCGTTAGCTTGGCAATAGCGTACATTGACACGACCGGTACCAAAAACAACATTTTTGGGCGATAATTATCGCTCTCCATACAAACTATCGCTAGAATTCACATCGCTAAAGTATCATAATACCGGCCAATTCCCCCGGCACAACCCGGCGTCATTCCACAACCATGTATATCCAAAATTTTCAAAAATGAGTGTACTTGTAGCTAATTCGAAAAGTTGTTATTTTAACTATTACTTTTATATGTCGATAATTTTTGCAAACTTTTGAAATGAGTTCAATTCTATAACATACGTTTTAAAATATTGCCCAAATTTATTCTCTAATAAAGGTATAATACCGTAAAATAAAAAAATATTCTTGGTTGCAATTATAATTTTAGCAAATAGGAAGCCAAAAAGCTTTACAAAATACATTTTTACCATAAATAAATATAAAGCAAAATTGTTGACACTAAGATGAAAATTTTTGAGTTACATTGTTTTGTAATGAGCCCCTAGCTGGCCAGAGGATGCCAGAGGTTCGGTCCCGTAGGTTCGCATTTGTTTTCATTTTGATCGATCGTCGTCTCATTCCGTTCTGAAGTGCGTTTGCGTTCGTTCACGTTTGGAAGTCTTTCTTGCTGTTTTTCGGTGTTTTGGTTATTGATTGTTTGATAAGTTTATTTTTGTTACATTACTTGTTAGTCATGGACATGTCGAGAGAATGGGGAGGATCGTGCGGTGTACCTACCTGGGTCAACTACATGGACAACGTCCCGTTGGGCGTCCTAGGTGTCGCAGGATTGACGAAGTCCAAAATGTCCTGGGAGCTCTTCACATGGCCGATTAGAGACAAGCCGCTCAGAACAGAGAAGAATGGCGAAACTTATTGTCGGAGGCCAAGATACACTTTGTGTCGTTAAGCCAGCGAAGTAAGTATAGTCAAATTTTTAATTCTATTCACTAAAATGACAGATGCCGACAAAATAATGATACCAACTGCATATCACTAGTGACGTACTTCAGTTCGATTTTTAAGTTCAGGTGAGCTGATTCATTCAAACCTCATACTCAGGTCACTTACATTTATTTATTGATTTCCTACAAAAAATGTATACTCCTAAAATAAAAAAAAGTGTGTCACTTAGTACGGGAGACCCTATTTATTTATTTTCATATTTTGAAGAAAAGTTTCTAATAAATGTTATTCAGTTTTGTGAGAAAAACACGTCCTTAAAATTATTGAACTTATATTTAATAACTATGAACTATGTCACTAGATGAGTGATTTAATTTAATCTTTTTAGCACATCACTATTTATTTTTTCCAAAAAAGCGGCCACGCACCAAACGTCAAATCAGTGAATACAATTAGAAATTCGACTATAGTAAGTACTTGTTAGCCAGTCACGTTTTGTTATTTTTATTTGTTAAGTTTTGTTGTGTAAGTTGTACAACAAACTCCCAAATGATATCAAAACTATCAAATCATACCTTTTGTTTAAAAAGACAGACACTTAAATTCCATGTTTTAAAGGATTTTTCAAATGTTGACTGAGTTTTGAAAGTGAGGGTAGTAGAACGGCAAAAATCAAATAGTAAAATAAAGCAGATGTTTTAGATCATTGTTGACTAACATAAAAATATTTATAAGTATGTAAACACTAACACAACGCAAATTTGTTCCTTTTATAGTTTTAACATAGTTTAATAGTCTTATTTCTCAAAGTAAGCGAATGTTATTCTTTTTTTGAGAAAATAAATTTCTTAAACCAGTGTGGAGTGTAGTGGCGATGGAGCCACCACCTAGTCCTACGACTAAACTACGACTGCTGTTAATAAACCTATGGTCAAAATATTTAATTCCTTTTATTTCACTTTATAGACCACACTGAAATATACACTATTAATACCCAGATCTGAAAACAGATATTCAAACTCATCATTCAAATAGCTGCCCCGGCCGGGAATCAAACCCGGACCCAGAGCTGTACAGTGCACCTTAAAACATAATTATCTCATAGAATTAAAATAAAAAACATCAATCAGAATTACGTTAAAAATAGGGTTATAACTGAAAATGTCTATTACCCCTGCAATAATCCAGAGTGCCCTTGCTATTGTACTACTGTACTCTAGCGATGTTCATATCGCATACATTTACTAAGAAAAACGATATATCGCTATCGCATATTGAGTACAGTGGTAGAAAAGGCCAACGCCCGCTATTGCCAAGCTAACGCGTTTTTACTATAACACCGGTCGCGCGAGTGACTAAAAGTAAGAGGTTATATCGCCGACCGCGCGATTCGCGGGGTTCGCAAAGCGGGAGACAAGATGGCGTCGACCGAGCAGCCGGTGTCAGACGAAATGGCGCGAAACAATAAAACGCGCGTATACATGATGCGAAACTAAACATATAATCTACAGGATTACTGCTATCATGCTTTGGCTAATAAAATGGAAAACAGAAAAATACGTATCCATATCATAATATAAAAGTTAATTGGTGCCAAAGATATTTTTATCTTATCTTCGGATATGATTCTGAGAATCATATTACTTGAATTGGAATTAGTATAAAATAGGCAAGCCGACCTTGCCGATTGGCATTAATATAAGATACCTTCCTACGTAACCCAAAAGTTACTTTCAACATCTTACGTTTGTTTTTGTATTGTATCTTATATTCATAAATTGAAATGCATGAAAAATGCTTATTTAGAACTAGCTGCCCGTCAGCGGTTTCACCCGCTGCAACCTATTATTACGCGGGAAGAAAGCATTACTCGCCAAGAGATGTCGCTGTTAGTTTTCGGCGAAAACGTTTAAAACGCGAATTGGCTCAGTCACGCCACCTTTGCAAAAATATCGAAATATGCGTGATCCCGTAGGAATAAGACATTTTCCCGTGGTAAAAAGTAGCCTATGTGTTATTCCAGATAGTTTTCTATATTTATGCAAAATTTCATGTCAATCTAATCAGCCGTTTTAGCGTGATGTCGTAACAAACACACACACAAACATCCGCCTTTATAATATTAGTAGGAAGTAGGATAGGATTAGTAGGAAGTAGAATTTGTGGGATTCAAAATCTTGTTAAAACATTTTCATTGGCAAGTAATTTTTGTACGTACATGTGTTGTGGGATATACATCAATTTTGCCTTACTTACTCGCCAAGAGACCTTTTTCATAAATATTGGAAAGTGCGTGATCCCGTGGGAATGAGTCATTTTTCCGTGGTAAAAAGTATATGCTATTCCAGATGCCCTTTTATATTTCTGCAAAGATTCATCTCAATCTAATCAGCCGTTTTTGCGTGAAACCGTAACAAACAAACACGTAGGAAGTATAGCAAGACCAGTGTGTAAGATTTTCCAATATCGTAAGACAAAACTTAACGCCGTGTGGTGCCGGCAGAGTAGAATAGCACCACCCCCTCTCTTCCCGTGGGAGTCGTAAGAGGTGACCGAGGGATAAACCCGACCCAAACAGCCAGGCCAACCGCATGGTGGCGGTTAATCCACCACTAAAGCATTCCCAATGAGGGTTGACGTCTGTTACGCGGCCGGTCGTAAAATTAAGCCGAAACCATTGCAGCACGATTTTGTGTTTAGCAAAACGTGTTGCGCCGACCCCAAGCAATTGGGATAAGGGCAGGAAGATGATGTAAGACAAAACTTAAGGTGGATCGTTTTCCATACAAAATTTAAATGGAGTTACGTCTTTAAATGAGACAAAATTATGATAAAAAAACTTGATGGGAAGTCCCGTGCTTTTATAACATTTTCGCAAAATAAAACAAATAATTTTTTAACCATCAGATTTCTCTGTAAAAACCGTGTCGCCACTTAATGAACATAGATGGAGCTACTGCTGCAATAAACACGTTTAATTTTATTGTGGAGAAAATACTTGATATTTTTTTACGTTAAGCAGTTTTGCGACATATTTACGTGTACCTTCCTCATCTCACATAAAGATTTTTTGATAAAATTGTTGTTTAGCTCATGTGTAACTCGGTTGAAGTTCAGATTTTAGTTTGTATGACGTAACGATCCCCCTTAAATTAAATAAAAGTTGGAAAAAATAAAAACAAAAATAAGGAGAACACTATCCGGATTCGAACGCGACCCAACTAACAAGATTTGGTCGTAAAATGGTCGGGACAACGTTATCGTTACGTCTTGAAGTCGGATACGTTTGGTCGTATAGTGGTTATATATACGCTTATACGACGCGATTTGGGCACAAATTATATAACTTTTGTCCGTATAATGATCGTATTAAGGTCGTATTAATGGGCTAAAGGCTGGTAAAAGTCATATACAAGTCTGTTTCGCGACGTATGGTCGAATAACAGTCATATAAGTGACTGTTATTCGACCATTTAGCCGTGTAGTGGTCGTATTATTGTCTTTAAACCGATCAAAAGTCGTGTAGTGGTCGTATTACTGACATTTACATGACCTGAAATCGTGTAGTGGTCATCAGCGTTACTTTATCGTGCACGGACTTCAGTGTGCTATCAACCAAGTGAAAGTGAGGTTAAAGACAAACAAATCATTCAAAATAATTAATGTCTGCCATGTTTGTTATCGAATATAATCTGAAAAGTTGTGAATGGTGTTAAGAACTGTTTAGTGTTGAGTTTTGAAGTGGGAAATTGTTTTATCGACTATTTTGTGTTATTATTCAAACAAAATTTTAATGCCCCCTACAAATAATAACGATTTGAATTATTTTATTTATGTTATTAATTCATTATTTATTTATATAACGTTTATACAACTTTCTGTCGTGATCGTGACTGTTAAAGGACACTTTATGACTAAAGGTCGGGTTATATGACTAGAAACCATTTTCTGTCCGCCATTTTCAGGGTACCGTTTAGAAAGTGAAAACCTTGAAAGACATTGTATTGTACAGCATAATACTGGCCGACAGTATACTGTACACCAAACCAGAGGAACACAATACAACATTATGGATGGAATCAAAACAATGTCGCCATCCTTCACCCCGTACCAAAAATGTACGGGGGTGTAATGCACGACATTGTGTTCGGAGACATCACGTGAGTAGTAGCGTAGTAGTGATTTGACTTGATCGATAATTTTACATACATTCGTAACTAAATCGATATCGTTTTTATTTAAAATAATATAATTATATAATATTCTTTATTGAGCTTAGTCGCTCAATTTGTTCGCTCTAACTCTAACCTTACCTAACCTACTGTTTTGGAATTGTGTTAAAGGTGGTTTTTTATTGTGGGGGGCTGCACCCCCCAAACCATCGTCCCGCCTCGCTGGGTTGCCTTGTATGTAAGGTTCGAATAATGAATCTACAGGGAGTTAGGAAAAGTAGTCTGTCCTATCATATAATAAAGTATGTTAAGGGTGTTCAAATGATTTTAAAAAAATATTTGAAGATAAAAATATTTTTAAATTCTTTTATTCAAATTGTTCAACTCTACAACACAGAGCGCTTTACAGTGTATGTACTGTCAATTACCACTCCAATAACTATGCACTGTTCAACGGTGCAACCGCAGCTGAACGTGACAGTAACGATGTGCTCTATCACGCTCAGACCTAGGGTTGAACATTTCAATTTATTTTTTTAAATTATGTTTTATATAAAATATTTTTATTTTTTTTAAACATGGTCAAGACAAGACACTATGTTATACCTACATAACAGAACTTGTGGTTTAAAGACACGTACTACTTTTCTTAACACCCTGTATAAGTCGATTACAGCCAACACTGTCACTTCACTTCATCCGCTGTGACGTAACTTATTTTGATTCTATTTGCAGCACTGTACATTATTAGTCTGGGCCCGCATTTCAAGCCTATCCATAATGCCGTACATTATTCTGTTGCACAATACGTTGTCGGGCATTACCGTGTTGTGCATTGTATGTACTCCACGGAGGAAACGTGGTGAGACGTAAGATAACATCTGTCAGACAAGTGATAGTCAGCCGTAATTGAAACGACGAGTCCCTATAATGTACGACATTGTATTGTACAGCATAACTTTTGCTGACAGAGTAATGTACGACATTATGAAGTACGACATGATGAATTGAATCAGGACCAACTATAGCCCCGTACAAAAAATTAACGGGGGTGTACTACACAACATGATGAACTATTCTCAAGGCTGGCAGTAGTGATCTGATTTAATCGTTAATTTCACATACGTACTTATCAATGCCATCTTCTTGTCCTCATCCCAATTACCTGGGGTTGGCGCACGTTTGTTGAACACAAAATCGTGTTGCAAAGGATTTAGCTTAATTTTACGACTGTTTGTCCATCTGTTTATCCATTTGTCCATCCGTCCATCCGTCCGTCCATCCATTCATTCATTTATCCATACATACATCCAGTCTGTCCATCCGTTCGAACATATATTTCCCATTTTATTACCTACAGAACCACGGCCACAATAATTCGCACCACAGCGAGGTCAAGTAGTTGTGAAGAAGTATTATGTACGACTACTAAACAATTAAAAGGTTTTTAAGAGTCATATAAATAGCCCTTTTAGGTCTTAGTCGTTTAATCGTTATGTTACACCACGTTTATACGACATTGCGTTGTGTTTCAGGTAATAATATGATCATAATACAACTAATGATCAAATTACAGTTGTAGGCTTGACTGAAAGTCATATAAAGGTCGCAATGACGATTTTTATAGGACTGTGCGGTTTATTGAAGGTAATAATATGACCATTATATACCTAATGGTTAGGTACAGTCGGTGGCATGACTAAAAGTCATAAAGATGTCGAAACAGCGACGTTTTTATGAGAATGCGGTAAGACCTTTATACGACCGTTATATAACTAATGGTCTAATAACAGTCGCTAGCAGACTTCAAGTCGTATAAGAATCGCCATGGCGACCTTAATACAACTATGCGGTTAATTAAAGGAAATAATAAGACTTTTATATACCTAATGGTCTGGTAACAGTCGGTGGCCTGACTAAGAATCATCTTACGGTCGCAAAAGCGACTTTTATATGACGTCGAGGTTTATTACAAGTAATACGACCTTTATATACCTAATGGTCTGGTAACAGTCGGTGGCATGACTAAAAGTCATATAACAGTCGCAAAGGCGACTTTTATGCGACATTTAGACAAGAAATTTATTCGACTTTTATACGACCTTTATACAACTTATGGACTGATAACAGTCGCTGAACTGACTTAAAGTCATATAACGGTCGCTCTGGCGACTTGTATACGACTATACGGTTTATAAAAGATAATGATATGACCTTTATATACCTTATGATCTAGTAGCAATCGGTGGCCTGACTGAAGGTTATATAAAGGTCCCAACAGCGACGATTAGTCCTATAATTTAATCGTATAGTGATCATTTATACGACCTTTATACGATGGTCGTATAATTAAGTCGTATAAACGTTTACTCGACCAAATTATATGACTTTAGACGTTTACGACTAAAAGGTCGAATAAGACACCACTACACAACTCAGTGAAATTCTGCTTACCACTATACGACCTTTTCATAACCAAACGTCGTTTAGTCTGTTTTTTATAGGACCAAGTTGTTAGTTGGGGAGTCACCTTGTTTGGTAGGCAAGCGCACTATTGCCGCAGCTACCATGACTTTAAGATGACTGTTGAATTAACGGATATGCTTCCCCACAAAGACGCGAATCGGCTCAGTCACGCCACCTACGTCAAAAATTTTGGAATATGCGTGATTCCGTAGAAATGAGACATTTTCCTGGGGTAAAAAGTAGCCTATGTGTTATTCCAGATGCCCTTTTATATTTCTGCAAAGTTTCATGTCAATCTAATCAGCCGTTTTTGCGTGATGTCGTAACAAACACACACACAAACATCCGCCTTTATAATATTAAGTAGGAAGTAGGATAAGAACTAATTAAATATGTCGTCAAACGGTTGACTTATAATAAGCAGTTCCCGCTTCAGAAGGCAACGAGTTCAGAAGTTCCACTCCTAATTAATTTTAACTAGTGTTTAGTGCAAAGCTTAACTAGTGAAGTGGCACTCCCGCACCAATTAAATTAATGTCTAGCTAGGACGTGCAGGCAAATTACTGAGACGTGAGGGAGTTTTCTTAAGTCATATCCTTATCTGAGTATCGTGTAAAGTGGTAAATGAGTGCTTATAGGGGTTAAAATCCTGAACTACAACATCTTACGATGAACCTTTGTTTAGGCTATTAGGGAGACAATCATACTGAAATTCTTCTCCACTCCAAAGCTGGGCGCTGTGGGGCCCAAAGTAGGATCCAATTTTCAGTCAATATTTTTTTTGTCTGTTTATATTTTGAAAACGATGCGTTGTATGAAATATTGATGTATCTATTGGACAAAGAAAACTTTTAAAATTTTCTACATTTTTAGACTAAACAGTTTTTAACTATTCCCAACCGTTGCCCAGCTGTGGCGTAAACTATCAAAAACTGTTTTTTAACTAGAATCATTCATTTACTACTCCAGTGCTAAATTACTAGCTAGGTCCTTTCAGTTTGACGTCAAGTAGGTATAAAATAACTTTTAAATAATCAAGATTGTATAAACTTTTAATGTACAAAGTAGCGATAACGTGTAATTATCCAATAACACTTCGCTCTTGGCACTTCCGCCGTCCTGCATTATGCCTAGCACCGAGGAGACGATTTCCCCGTTACCTTGCACCCACCGATCAAAAACCAAGACTAATCGGAGACTAAATTTAAAAACTCCAGGTTTGGCAAGCTAGTAAGCTAGAATTATTGGGAATTTATCTGACTGACTCTTCAATTGTGCCAACAACAGTGCGTGAATACTTCCGTAGCTAGAGCGATTTTATAGTTTAGGATAAAATATTTAACCTTAGGTACACCATGTACGTAAGTAAGCTAGTGTACTTAGGTATTTCCTTCAGTGTTTTCATTGTAATTGGATAGTACGTGACAACTGACGGAGTCAGTGAGCTAATAATTTTCCAGCGTTGTGAGTCTAGTTAAAACTACTTTCATGTAAATCCTAGTAACATTGTTTCACGTTAAAGGGAACTCATGCCAGCTCACATGCTTCTTATCCGTCCGTCTCGATCGTTCTTTGTGTCGTCACACGGACCGATGGAGCATTGTAATGTTCGTTCACTGTGAAATATTGAAGGAAGATTATAGCGAAAGGAGCTCCGTTAAACTACTGAGATGGTAGGACGACAGAGGAGTGTGATATACATTGCTGCTAGACTGTATTCTAGTTTTAGTCAATTCTTTATCTTCTTCGCTGAGTCAATGGTAATAGGATTACAGTAATTCGAACCAATATATTGCTACGGTAATGGCTTTGTCATTTACCTTTTGCAGATCCTTCAGAGTAGGTAAATGAGCAGGGGTTTGTTGGACATGCAAAGCGCCACAATCGCAGCTGTCGATGCTTGAGAAATCTCCCCTTTTCTCAGCAGGAAGGTGGACTGTTGAAAGCTGTTTTACTTTAGTCCACTACTCAAGTCGGATAGATCATTTCATTATATCAGTGAATTGTGAGTCAAAAACTCTTAAAGTTTACCTACAAACTGTTTACATGATAAAGACGACGTTACGATGATTTTCTTCATACATGTATGTTATCATTCATATTCGTGCAATTTTTTTCCGAAACAAAGTACAGATTTCACTCAAAACAAAACTTATATGCCTCTTGAACGGTGGATTCAACTTCCAAATTCAAATAGAGTGCAGAAGTTTGAAATGAAAGTTAGATGCCCACTTTATTTTGTACTTTATGGAATAGTAGTGTATGTGACGTGTGTTTGAGAGAATGAAGAGGAACAAAAAGCGTGGTGTTCAGATGTGTATGTAATAACTACCAGTGTGTCAGTGACAGTGACAGTGTGTCTTATGTAACTTATGCCATAAGTATGGAAAGATCGTCTTACCGTGTTAATGTGTTACATTATACTGCTTTTAAATAATATCTGTACTTTATTCCGCACGCCGTCTCTCCAATTTATGAATAAAGTCCATACGTGTTTTCTTTAGAAAATAACAACCAAAAGTAATGCATTTTGGATGCAAAGGATTTAGTTATACATTTTATAATAATAAATAGGTACTTTACACATAAGTAAAACAATTTTCACAAGAAATGAATGTCAAATAATTTACTAACCTGTATTATTAACGTCGTCATAATATTATTACGTAGTCTCAACCCGACGTATCAGAATGTGAAAATATCTCGAAAATTTCACTTCGAGCAACCGGTTGAGGATAAAGTTAGGATAAAGTGGTTTACCGCCTTGCTACTTTGAAAAATAAAGAGTCTGAAATTTCAGATTGATTATTATTATTATATTTATTTTATTTATACCGAAAAATCACCAGATATCAGTGATACGTTACTTAAAACTAATTCAATTCAGAAAGCCAGTCATACAATCAAATAATCGATACAATATTCTATAACGTTTGACCCTCTCTCTCCCTTCGTGTAAGACACCTTATCCAACTACCCGATGAACCGGAATGTTTGAAAATCATCATCATCTTCCTGCTCTTATCCTATTATTTGGGGTCGGCCCAATGATTGAAAATATTTTATTTTTTTATTTCATATTCATCTCAAAATTACTACAAAAGTTTGCTACTTTTGTGTATGTTACACCTTCACACTTACGACTACGCTCACTTCTTACCATTGAAAATCATAACATGAATCGCTTTCAATACCTATCCGTTATTTGATCATAGCTTTACGATATATAAAAGCGATCAAACAAGTTTAGCTCGTCGCCATAATCCTGCTAAATTGAGAAACACACGTAACGTCACGTAATTTGTGTACGTTAGGATAATACGAATTTCGTCCTTATTATCATACAAATACATTTTATGCCAAAAGGTTTGATAGACGCATCCGTCGACGCTCCGTTGTGCGAAGCGCAGCACTAGTGGATGCATCTAAAACTAACCTACCTAAAACGTATGAAAGTAATGTGTAAAATCGCATTTTCTTAACGCTCTGTCAAAAAATAACGCACAAACAGACATTACGCGTGTTTCTCGTCTTAAGTTCAGAGCTCAAATTTAAGTGCTTGTAGTCCACCCTCGAACTACTAAAAGGAACCTCTTGAGAGTTGTGGCCGTCTATAGTGGGTACTAGATAGCTCCGTAATTTTAAGAGGATGTTTTACTCCGGACGCCGTCCGTAATTTGTGGTTTTAATATTAGGTATAATGCGTCTATGTCAAAGTACTACCTCTTTGCCTTAACTGACAAAATAGGGTATTTTTTACTACACTCTTGTCAATAGTTACAGAAGGTTCACTCCACCCTATTCAGGATTTTTGCGATTGTCATTGTGAAAGTGAAAGTGAAAGTGAAAGTTTTTTATTCAAAATAGGACATTAAAATATCACTTATTGATAGTCATTACATTACGCAGAAATGGATTAGACATTGTAAAAAAGAGAAATTTGCAAAGCACAATTTTCTCTTTTTTATAACAATTTTTATTCCAACTATAAACGCGGCTCGGGCGGGATAAAAAAATAAAAATAAAGGCACTGCCTCGGGGCTGGCCAGGCTAACCACACGTCATGTAACTTTATGCCTTAATGACCAGTAAGCGAAACTAAATTCGATCAAGATTTTAAAAAGGTGTTACATGTGTATAGTTAGTCATTTGTTACATAGCCAGGGTTCCTACTGTCAACAATCTCAAAATACAAGAATATCAAAAAAGAAACCCAAATTTTCAGTTATCTTGACTTCCCCTGTGATTCCGGTTATTTTCAGTTAAAATCAGTAAGCTTCAAAATCGTCGCTAGTACTGAGTGAGCCATCTGTATAGGCGCCCTGCGCGCCATTTCCCTAATTTGTATCAGCGAGGTGGTCAAACGAGTCACTTTTCAAATTTATATTTTTTTGTGTTTTTGCGGGCGTTATGACGTCAAATTGATTTGACTTTGCTTTTATGAATATGAACTACACCGAATTTGGACAATATTTTTTTAAACAAACACCATTCTTTTACGTTTATGAATATTGTTTCGCAATATTTTCGTCACTGACATACCATTTCAGATTTTGAGAGCATTAGTCGCATAATACTTTGATAAGTTGAATAGTAATAGTGTATCGAAAAACAATACCTATTTTAGCATTGTAGAACTGTATAATCATTTTCTATTGTACAGAGAAACCTAATGTAATTTAGTAAAATTCTGAGCAGAGCTTGATTAGAATACTGAATAAAAATCTCATTTCGAATTATCACCTTGATCGAAAGACCTTGTGATCGACCTTAAAATCGCCGCCCTTAATCCCTAATCACAGTATATAAATGTAACAGTAAGGGAACTCGACCCGTTTTTGTTGAATCGCAAGGATTGTCACTTTCGGTTACAATAATATTAAATTCAAAACTTAAAAAATCTTTCATCATTTTTAAACTGCATTATCCATGTGAGTAACAAAAACTACTTATTACTACGGGAAAACACCATATTCCCTTCCCACGAGCATTCGGGGAACATTTCCCTCGGGTGAGACTGGGTCACTTTCCTTGTAAGCGGGGTTGCGCGTCTGTTTCAAGCGTGTGTATGAAGTTTCTACACTGCTGAGCTCGAGCGAAGCCATTTTTTCGATGTGCCCTAATGCCCTAAAATCTATCCAGTTCCAGCCCAAATCCCCAAATGGCGGCTATAAAGATGTAAAAGGTGAATTAATGAACCGACATCGATTCGTAGGCACCTTTTTCTATCGAATCTAAGGTTTGAATAGGAAAGAAAAATTATAAAAGAAGAGAACTAAATCAATGTCGATCTTGTTTTAAAAGTAGGTTCGCAGTTATAGAGAAAATATCACATTCAGATTTTAGTGAATAGCGTTCTTTCTACAGATACGTAGGTAGGTGTTAAGTTACCGGCGTATAGGTAGGTATAGTATAGGTAGTTCAGTAGCGTACCTATAGCTGAATTAAGCACAGGTGCGTTTGACGTTTAATGATAAGAGGAGCTTAATTTAAAGTACTTTTGTGCGCTTTATATCTCGTAAAAATTTTGAATGCGTAACCAATTGATACGATGATAATGTTAGATAGATATTCAATTTAAATATAATAATTTAATGAGTATC
This sequence comes from Phthorimaea operculella, assembly GCA_024500475.1. Lineage (NCBI taxonomy): Eukaryota > Metazoa > Arthropoda > Insecta > Lepidoptera > Gelechiidae > Phthorimaea > Phthorimaea operculella. The sequence continues at coordinate 5,536,207 of JANFCV010000011.1, forward strand.
TTATTTATTATACCATGAAGCTCCAAAGAAGAAGACTCCAAATTGATAAATTTGTTCGGCGGATCTTTAATGAGTAGGTATCTTATTTATTATACCATGAAGCTCCAAAGAAGAAGACTTCAAATTGATGAATTCGATCAGCGGATCTTATTACCTCACACCACTATCAAATTCTTACGAGCCTTTGTCGGAAACAGCTGAGCATTCTACGTTCACATTCTTGCTTAGCACGTGAAGGCATTAATCAAGTCAGACGACCACATATCGTACTAGACAGCACGCTCAGTGGTAGGCTTATAAACCAAGCGTCGCGACAACGACGCGCGTCAACGACGCCGTAAAATTTTGACGGCGTCGTTGTCGCTGCGGTCTTGTAGACAAACCCTGAGCTTCTCAGCGCGCTGTCAACGTGACGGCGACGCGGCGGCGTCGTTGACGCTGACGCCCGGTCTTTCTGGTATCCCCATACAAACCAGTCATTTGACAGCGACAACGACGCCGCCACGACGCCGCCACGACGCCGCGACGCGTGGAAAATAAGGGTACCATAAAGGTGCCTACTTTCTGGCAAGAAATCTACTTAGACCTGAGTAAGATTACGCGCATTGGTGATTGGTGATTTATGAGCTGACGTGACCCTGAACTGACCAATCAGCATTGACTCCTTACCGATCTGCGACTTAAAGGTTTTTGACTGTATTGTTTCATCATCATCATCATCATATCAACCTAGCCTGCTAAATATTTCCACCTTGTTCGATTAGAAGCGGCCTGCATCCAGCATTTCCCCGCGGACTTGACCAGATCGTCTGTCCATATCGCGGGGGGCCGTCCTACGCTGCGATTGCCGGTACGCGGTCTCCACACGAGAACTCTCCTGCTCCACCGATTATCAGTCCTTCGAGCAATGCGGCCTGTCTTTTGCCACTTCAGCTTACTGACTCTCTTAGCTATGTCGGTTACCTTGGTTCGTCTGAGGATCCCCTCGTTTCTGATTCGTTCAAGTAGGGAAATACCGAGTATAGCTCTCTCCATATTTAGGAGGCGAACAGTTAGATACCACGTCTCGGCACCGTAGGTCATCACTGTTGGCATGACTGTAGTGTTTGCTTGGAGAAATTGAAATATAGGCGTCTAGTAGGATGTGTGACCGTTGATCTCGTCCTTTAGTGAAGGAGGTAATGCATTTCTGCTGCCTCATTGCATCGTCTATGAATTCCCATTAGAAAATAAATACTTCAGAGGAAATCAGTATCTAACACATTTAAAAAACATGAAGTGAAAATGTGGAAGTGGTGGTAACTGTTTTTTTAAAACATGGAACTTGTTGATTACTTTTCTTATAATATGTAGTAGTATTTAATTTGTAGGTACATGTTGTTTTAAGTTAGGTGGTGAAGAAAATCTTTACCTGCCATTACGGGAGTGGGAATGCTATCTACTGATTAAATGATAATGGTGATTGTCTTAACATCCTGTATAAACACATACTTTCTATTCAAATGTACATCTTTCGATTTTATGTGCCAGTTTTATTTTAGGTACAATAGAAAATAAACACGGTTCAGTCAAATAAAAAAACCAATACAAAACGTCCATTTACCGCCAGTCACGTAGAAAAATCACCAAAAGACTTTGAAAGATTTGGCAAAGCCGTCAAAACAAGCCTTTTATCTGGACAAATAAGGCATAGAAATCAACAATCATAGAAATAGAGATGCGGTGCTATTGATAGAAAATAGGTAAAGTCATTGCAACTTCATTAAAATTGCAGTCATCAGTAAGGTAAGGCAAGAAACACACGTAACGTCCATCTGTGCGTTATTTTTGCGCTGCGTAACGCATACGTTAGGACAATACGAATTTCGACTTATTCCCATGCCGCATGCCGGTCTGGTCAGTTTCTATAAGAGGGCCAAAAAGTTGTTCTGTTTTATGGACTGGTTTTCCTCCTTAAATATATACAGTATTTTTTTATACATATACCTACCTACTCTATTGTTCTGTGGGTGTACGAGTCACTTTTTCCCCAGCAAAATTGAATAAAAATTGAGTTTTTGTTCCTACAAAGAACTAAAGACTAAACATCGTCTATACTTTGTTGATTGTCTAGTAAGTTATTGTGAGTTTAAAACTTAACAGAAGTCTAATTGGCGAGAAAACTTGGAAGCTTTGTTTTCAGCGTCTATTAAAGTTGGAACTGGAAGTGAAAATGTCGTTTGTCTTGTCACCATTTAGCGTAGGTATTTCTTTGGCCAACTTTTCCTTTTTGGGTATTTTCTCTTTATTTTTGTATCCCGCAGATAGTGATGTATGTATGTTAGTAGGTATGTATGTCTGGGAAACCGTAAAACTTTTCTTTTGTTCTTAAATATGTGGGACATCGAGCCGATGATGTCCGACCCGATGACCTCTAGGACTGACCCGATGAGCAAAAGGCTATGTCCGTTTGTGCAAAAGAGACAGGTACCTATATCGTATAAGTGTATCGTAAAACAGATACAACCGCAAGTTTTGCGTTGGTACTACGTCACAGTCAGTTTTTTGTAAATGGATTTTTAAATTTCCTTGCATCTGAGAAACGCATGCGTTAGCTCTGTGCTAAAAATGAGCTACAACGAACTTTAGGTTTAAGTCCCACCTTACTCACACATCTTTAATTTTCCTTACATCGCACTGACAGGATGTTATATCTTCGATCGAGGTCCGGATCCAGTAATCCCATAAACAGAACCGTCCCTTCCTGTAACAATCAACGAAATTGTGCGAGATGTTGCCTTTCTGTTTCTTCTCGCAAGTAAAACTTTACGTTACCAAGTTATTGGCTGTGAGAAACCCGGGCGTGTATTTACGTAAATCAATCGCTCGGGGAAGTAGTTAGGTGAGGCCCACACGTGATGATGCGCTATATTAGTGCAACCCTAACGCATGTTTTGGTCAGATACCTAAAACTTTCGAATTCCCGATACTAAAAACCGTCGTTAAAATAACGCAACGCGTAGCGCTATCGAGGTGAATCGCAGACGCATCAGGCAACATCGCGGTTCGTGACTGCTACAATATAAATGACAACCTGCGACGGTCACAATTTTATGCGGTGACATGTGCCATGATACTAAACTAACACGGTTTTCCACGGATTTCAAAAAGTCCATCCAAATCCAGAAGTGCGGAGCATGTGCGAAACCAGTATTGGTTGTATGTAGGTACCTACGTAAATCAATCACACGGGAAATAGTAAGAGAAGAGCTATGAAGATTGATGGTTTCACACCCGCGTCTAGTAAATACGTGTTAGGATGTAAAATTATGATATTAGTAGCAGCCCCCGGGTCGTGTGTGGTTTGGCTATTTTATCGCGGTAAAAAGTAGCTTATATTCTTTCTTACTGTACCTTTTCTTTAAGTTTGTGTTTCATCGGAACAGGTTCAGTAGTTCAGCGTGAAAATGAAGTAAAGAGACAGAGAGTCAATTTAGAATATTGTTGTGGAATACTATTTATGTAAAACATTAAAAATTACATCCAAAATAATAATTATGTAGGTATACATTCTCACATTGCACTTTAATATTAAGTGTCTGTGTTAATTGTGATGAAGACACATTAAAATAAAAAATAAATAACAAAAGTTTTTAGTACCTAAGACCCATAATGTCCTTATTACGTGGATTCAATATCGGGTGAAATTTTACTAGTGACCGATAGCGAAAACCCAGAACCGGCTGGTGATAAGGAACAACTTTCCCCAAGGAACATAGGTCGAAAAACAAAAAAAATATTTTTACCTCCCATACAAAGTTGCCGATCAGCTGATTTGAATTACTATGGGAGGTCAAAAAAATTATTTTGTTTTTCGACATATGTTCCTTGGGGAAAGTTGTTCCTTATCACCAGCCGGTTCTGGGTTTTCGCTATCGGTCACTAGTAAAATTTCACCCTATATATGTTTATCAATGTATTTGTAGTTTTATTTTGCACCACACTTTATTTGACAATCAACAAGACAAGTCCCACATGAAATTCGAACCCCTCACCCTCAGATTGACAGCCCAATATACAACTGTCTCGGAGGACGTAAATTGAACAGGCAATATGGATAGAATATAGGTATGTATTTATGTAACCTACTTTACTCCTTACTTTTTACTACCTTTAGTAAAAGTGACAAAACCTGGTAATACCTACCACAAAAGAAATAACATGTTTGTAGGTTCAATTTGTTAGTACCTAAGTTTATTGTACCTAGCCTATTTTTTAGGTCGCATTTTGCCAAAGTTGCTAAACGTCAAATTGTATGAAAACGTCACAGGTACGGGTATAATGATCTTACAACCAACAAGGCCATATTTTCTGGTTTACCTATTGCAACAATGATATTTTGGAACTTTGACATTTACAATAATTTCTTGTCGCTTCGCTACTGTCGACTGCTTTAAAATCACTGAGATTATCATATTGTTCTAGGTAAGACGTCAGCCTTACATAAGCCTTACCTTAAAGGAATCAATTTATATATTGGCTTTTCTTATAAACTTCATTATAACAGGTACGTTGAGTTGCTGATAGTACAAGGCATATTGATAGTGCAGTGGTTCATCACAGGAAATACACGAAAGAAAGGCCCTAAGAACTCTTCCGCTTTCGTAATTTTCGTTATCCTTTTGCTACTCTGTTCTCAGCCAAATAAGGATATTATAAGAAACATGATAAATGGTTCCCTTCTGTTAGTGACAATTACAGAAAATGGGGCTATTGAACAAAACTCACTCAGACGAGTGTATAAATAATTATTCATCCTATAAATGTGACAGGTTGTTTGTATTGTATTGTTGAAGTTAAGGAAAATGTAATAAATGAAATAACAAAAGTTCAATTAAGGCGTTGAAAAGGTTAAGCCTTTAATTAAAGTTAAGACTCGTGTTCGAGTAGGTAAGCATCTATTCAATTTCATTTATTTAAAAAACACGGACTTTAAAAAAATATTTCGGTTCACGTGCTAGCTATTTGCGTACCTACAAATTATTGTATTTAAACCTTTCTACTACAAAAATATTTTTTACCGTACAGTCGTCTGGTTCATGAGCAATCACCATGACATAAACATTGTTACAGCTGATATCGTATCTATGTTAAGCAAGATGCAAATAAAAGTAGGTACCTCTTACAACCTGAGCTACCAGACCTTCAGAAAATAGAAAGTAGCAGTCACAAGTGCAATTCAACTTTCAGTGAAATAATGAGCCGTCTGGCAACCCAATTAGGTACAATCTCCCGGAGATTGCCGACTTTTTTTGAGCCATTTATGAGACCCTTAATTTTATTCTCTACTATCACGATGTCAGCCGAGCTTTAGTACCTTCGGTGTCATTAATTTCTCGCTTTCCGCGCGCAATTACATAAATTTGTGTGTTCGTCGCCTCAGATATTGGAGCCGGTGCCTCGTTCACTGGGGCTAGTAATTGGCGTAAGTAGTAAATCTTCGTACAAGAAGAGGGTCGACACGATTGCCCGCTTCCTCGATCCAATTACTTATATGAACCAACATGTACCTAGATCATGATATGTACAATTATTTGATAGTATTATGTGTGGACAGTATTCGTTGTATCAATGTCTAGAAAGTAAATGCGGTGCTGCACCTGCACAAGCAACGTCGCACGATCAACACATTAATTTTTTGAATGTTCCCGTCAGCAATGAGGTAGAAAACTGAAAAACTAATGGCGCCACCCTCGACTGTGACTTTTTTCTGTGACTGGTCAAAAATATGTCAATGTCAAAGTTTAGTTACTATTGGTTGTCGTTACGTCATTTAGGTACACCTGCGCTTGCTGCTATCTGCAATAATTTTCTCCCCATTCTAGACAGTTTTTCAACGCGCAGTGTGGGACATTTAGAAAAATGACATATTTACCTATATTATGAATGTTACCTACACGAAGAAAATATAAAAATGATATATTCATATATCATGAGGTAGGTACGTATCTACAGGAAAAAGAGCCGCTTCCGTACAAGCAAAGCAAAAGCTGTACATCCGTGTATAACCGCAAACTTATGCAACTACTGTTATTACTAAAAGTCGTGTATATTGCAGTGTAGATACTGGTTTACACGTGTTTCACCGTGTAACCCACAGGAGATTTTAGATCGTCCGTCCGTTTGAGTTGCATTTGTATTTATTTGCGGGAAAACGACTGGTGCTCTTAACTCTAATTGCTGTGTTGCACTCACCGGTGGGACAGAGTATGTTTCACAGAGTTAATAAAGCAAACACCGGGTAGGCAGAGCGTAAATGACCGCAAAAATCAGTTTATATTGCCACTTGGGTCATTAAAAAACGGTGTTGTCTCACTGTGACAGGTTGTCGGCCCATCGTCTAAAAATGTAATACACATAAAACCCTCGAATTTAGTCGCCTCTTACGACACCCGCGGGAAAGTGATGGGGTGATGTTATTATACGCCGGCGCCGGCATCACAAGCCAGTAAATAATATTTCGTTACCTATTAATAGATACATAGTATAAAACGAAGTCGCTTTTTGCGTTTCTTCTTCTATCTGTCGTGGGATTTCTCTTCCTTAACCACGCAACGAATTTCCATGCTGTTTTTTGTAATTAGATAGTGACTCAAGAGAAAGGTTTATATGTTGTCTGTGTAAAGGTTTTTCCCGCGGGAAAATGAGTTGCAATCGGCAAAACCGCTAACGAGCCGCGAGTATAACAAAATAGTTAGGTAATTCTGTGTATAACATGTAGGTTAGTAGTTAGTTCTGTAGTACATACAGTTGTGCTGGTACAAGGATCAAAGATAATTCTTTTTCGGAAAGAAACAGACGCTATTACGAGGTTGTTAGATCTTTACTTTCGGAGCAGGGTCGTTAGGAGGAGGAAACTTCCATTGATTTAAAAAAGGGAAGAGTAAAAATGTCTTTCATAGGTAGGTAAGTACGTATCTAGATGTATCTTCATGCTACGTGTTTATTTGTTTATTATTCTAGGTGCTTTTTTAAAGATATGGAATGGCTATAATCTTGTTTGTCTCCGTGCCTCCTGATAATTTCTTCTAGATCGTAGGAACTTTGACTAGATTCGTAAATAATGAGCTGATAACGATAGTAGATACGCTATAGTATTTTTCAAAGTTTTTTAAAACTTAGCACTGCGATTGCTTACTTTTTTGACTACTAGGTAACTTTGTATTATTGTATCATGAATAAATAAAAATAAACAAAATCATTAATTGGTTATGTTACTTAAAGTAATTATCTATCGTCACGACATGCCACTTAGTGACATGCCAGTAAAATGATTTTATTAAAAGCAGCTTTGGTCATACACATACACGCAAGATATTGCGGTTTCCTGTTGTAAATGACAGCAACATGTGTGCGGCTTAATACAAATCGTTTTACCAAACTGACTAACTTCGCTGGCTCAGTGACCTAAAATAGATCTTGGCCTCCTAATTCAGCTTTTTTCAATGTTCCTGAATGACTAAAGGCCTAGGGGGACCGACAGGACGATGGTAGGATCGGCTAAATATCGCTTATAGGCCTCAGACGCGGGTTAAATGCGTATTTAGCGTTTTGTAAAATGGAGATATTTTTTAAACACGCACCGCGCATCAAATTTTTTGTCGTAAGGTTCCGACAATTACTGGAACAAGAACTAGCACAAACACTCGTCCTACATGTAACTGAAAACACACGAGTCTAGAGTTAAAATTTATGTGGTGTCATTAAATCAGAGACGGTGCGTGCTATTAAAGTTACATGAGTCCTCGTAAAGTCATAGATGATACGCGTCGAGAGAACTTTCTGGATATTTAATGTATTATATCAACTCTTTGCGGGATTAAATTAAACTAGTTCTTTAAACAGATTATAAGAAAAAATGGCCAAGTGCGAGTCGACATCACGCATGTACGTTGCCGTACCATTAATAACATAGGTAAATGGAATGTAAATACGTATGTGGTCCCCTGAACTTTTATTTTATTCCAATTTTAGTATTTGTAGAGCGGCAATAATTACAGGGTATAAGGGACAGGTCTCCGAATACTGAAAGGGTGCATTCAGACCATGAAATTGAACAACTTGCCATAGAAATAAATTTTAGGAAACGAAAAAAAATTTTCGACTTCCCATACAAAATCACGATCAACTGATTGCATTTACTATGGGAAGTAAAAAAATTTTTTACGTTTCCTGAAATTTATTTATATCAGTATTCGGAGACCTGTCCCTTACACCCCGTATATATGTTCGGTCAAAATTTCATCTATCTAACATTACATAAGAGATATAGCCTCCGAAAGATTATTAGATAAAATCGAGCAAAAATCACGTTTCTTGTACGAGTAAGAGAGTTCTTAGTGGTAACAGAAATACGGCATCGAAATTTTGATTGAACTGTCTAACTAGAAAGTTTTATGAGATACAGCCCCATGACAGACGGACACACAGACTGCGAAGTCTCAGTAAAATAGGGCCCCGTTTTGACACTTCGGGTACGGTACCCTCATAATGTACCTATAAGGTAAATTGAACTTATTAATGCGTAGGTAGGTAAGTTGATGTGTTGCCAATCTCGCTTAGTATTAAAACTCCCATCCGTGTGGTACAATCGTGGAGATTTAAATTTTATGAGATATACTATACCTTACTATGAAAACTTGCGAAGCTTCCAGATCTGAATTAAACGTAGGTGTGTTTTGACAGCGTGCGCTGAAAATATAGAGCTATAGTATGTAAATTTCACGTACCCACAGTGAAAATATTTGGTTTATCACGTATTCCAAAATTAGAAACCAAACCAATTGATATGGTAGAGCGAGTTTTATTGTTTATTTTCGGTGAAAACTTTTCCATACCAACAACGTCCAACGAGCGTACTCAGATTTTTCCAATTGTTGTTCAACTTTTAATTAGTTTCGTGAAAAAACAATACTGTAGAGCATTGAAGGCTCGACTGTAGCCTCTCTGCTGCCGTAGATATTCTTGACAATGGCTATGACGACAAAAGACCTGTTTCCAGGTACCATCGAAAGTAAAGCAAACAAAAAAACCGTAGTGACTTTAAGTAAAGTACGGTAAGAATCGTATAATGTAATTATCTCCTGTCCTCTTCTAAACCTGCTAAAATTGGTTCTGATTTTGGCATACATTCGTAATTCATTTCCTTACTTTCATTCAATGCTACTTCTTCATCGTCTCATACTTAAATTCATATGCCGCGTAAAATGTGTAGGTATTTTTATTTAGTGACAGTTTCTTTTTCTACGAAGAATGTGTTGTGGCCAATGCTGGTTCCTATCGTGGAAAAATTGCACTTCTCTTCACTTCCTCTAAACCGCTTGATGCAAAGCTTAAATATGCGCGCGGGTCACCCGTTTGCCTTTGAACGACAATGTGGAGTTGAGTCCGATTTATTGAAATAAATAAACTAGTTACAATGATAATGGTATTGGAGCTCAAATCCTAATACTAAATAACATGTGAAAATCAGTACACTACATATATAGTAGCTGCCTAATGGTGTACCTTGAAGTAAAGAAAACCAGAATACACCACGTTATAATCTTTAACAGTAAATTGTGGCTCATACTTCATGCGCCCCCGGGGACGCTTTGCCGGCAGGTTTTAATGCATTAGGCGTTAAAAGGGATTTGTAAACACACTCTTCTCAAACCAAATTCAAAAAGGTGGTTTTTAATTCGATCCGTATGTGTGGTCCGTTCTCAGAATTCTAGAATATTTTGTTCGTCCCTAAAAGTTTCCCAGAACATACGTGAAATATTTATGTTTGTCTTCGCATCTCCAAAAGTACTTGACTGGTTATATAAGGATATTTTTCCTTTGACAAATTAGTCTAAATATTTTAATGTAATCTATTTGTATCGTCGATCTGTTAATGATGAGGTTTCAAATCCATCAGAGTTACACTGTAATGAATCTAAAGTACACCACATTTTGAATCAGTAAATACTATAATTAACTCTCTCTTTGCCTCTGAGACTGATTAATCCCATTAATTCAATTGTAAATTCTAAGATAAGGTAAAATTAATAGTAATAAAGTTGAACGAAAGGATGATGTATGAAACTCATGTAAAATCCAACTTGAGCCGTCATTTCACGTCTAAGTTATAATAGTCACCCATTTAACTAACCGCGATTGATGACGATAACTACTCACAATTTTAAGGTACTATCAGCGGAACATCAGCCTACCAAATCTACATATACTGGTTATTCTTAGTAGCCGTATTTAAAACCAGTTCAAATTGTTCCCTTAAATGTGTCGTTGATGATAGCACGTTTCATCGATGATGTCGAGTTTTGATGAAAAGTGCTAAAGGACATTGGGACCTTAAGTATGGACAAATGACCCACTACTGCAAACATTAATGAATTATGCCTCATTTTAAAACCTCAGCCGCCTAGTTTTAGCTGGTAAAGGCGCATTTTTGTGAGGGATGGGAATATTAAGATATTTAATAATATTGGTGCCGGCAGAGTAGAATACCCTTTCTTACCACCTCCTTTCTTCCCGTGGGGGTCGTAAGAGGCGACCGAGGGATAAACCCGACCCAAACAGCCAGGGCCTACCGTATGGTGGCGGTTAATCCACCACAAAATCATTCCCAAGTAGGGTTGACGTCTGGTAGGCGGCCGGTCGTAAAATTCAGCCAAATCTTTTGTAACACGATTTTGTGTTCAACGAAACGTGTTGTGCCGACAGGTCGCTCTCGCGTTCAGAAGTTTTTGTTTACCGTTCCCGCTTACCGTCGGTAGTCACGTGGGGCTCTGTCGAGCACAAGTAATCCCGGCCAGCGGGTCTCACCGTGGGGGTACTCCAGAGTCTTGCGCCCCGAGGGTAGGCTACGCTTAACCCTGATTATTAGGTTTCTTAACTGCTTCGAAACTGCCCTTCAAGGGCCACCAGCACCCCGCAAATCGGTCGCGAATGTTTGTCCGCACGAACCCGCAAGCTGCCTTGCAGCGCGTTATGGACGAACTCGCGGCTTCGTGCCATCCCTCGCCGCCGTCCACGCTGGGATCAATAGAACCCCTGCTTGTCTCTTCGCCACCTACGGCCGCCGCAGCAGCGATAACTGCTGCATTCGCCGTCGCACCCCCACTACCGCCGCTACCTACTTCTCCCTCGCCGTCTCCGCTGTCCCAGCGTGAGCCGAGGAACAAAAAGCAAGGAGAGTGCTACAGCCATACAGGTGGTAGCGCAGACCGCGCAGTGCGCCGAGCGCCAAGAAGCGCACACATGGATCAACCTCACCGACTTCGCCGAGGACAGTTTCGGCTACGAGGGTCACGCCGCCGCTGTCCATGCACATGCTGAACAGCTCGGGTACTGGAGACAGCCCAGCGACGACATCACAAATATCATGTGCGTCCACGCTAACGACGCCAAAGCCTGCGCCCAGCAAGCCCAGGAAGACGCCACCACCTACACCCAAGACATCCATGAAGGTGACTGGGTGCATAAAGAAGCCGCCACTTTTAGTGGTCGACCTGCTACCGAACTGGAGCCACCACTTCGCCGAGCTAAAGAAGGAGCTCGGTCATGCGCCAAACATGCGCATGACCGAGCTGACCACTCTGGGCTACGAGGTAGATTACATGCGCCCCATCAAGGCTCGCGGCGCGGGAACGTCTAGAGTTAATCTACTTCGCCCAGCTTATCCGCATGCCAAACCTCACCCCTGCAGATTGCCAGCCTGGGATTGCAGAAGACCCCGAGAAAAACCGGCTGCATGTGCCAACTGTGGCGGATCGCACCCAGCAACTTAGATTGCCCCGTAGTGCGCCATGAAGTATGGAACAAGAGAGGGGGGCACAGCGCCTCTTACGAAGCCCGTCAAACTGAAGAAGACGGAGGCGGCAAGGGGAAACCAACGTAGCTGGCTCCCTTATGGCAGCTGCGAACGGCCCCTTCGAAACTTCGATGACAAAGAAGCGGAAGCCGAGGAGGCGTAGGAGGCGAGCACCGCCCCCGCCCCCCCAGGACGTGAAAGCACCGGGCCAGCCACGTCAAGAGCCACCCACGGGTCCGTTGGATGTGGTCGGCTCCCCTCCCCTAGGGTACACCTCAGGGGGAGAAGCCGAAACACCAACCGGCCACAAGACAAGAGAGCGCACGATAAGCCGTCTTAAAAGAGGACAGAAAGGTCCTGATCACGAGGGCGGACGCGACTTTTATCGTCGTAAAAAGCCTTCAGCGACTCGAGCCATACGGCGGGGTCATGGCTGCCAGGTATGCACGGAGGCTCTGGGACCCAGATAGTTGTGCTGACGAGCACAGTCTGACGTGGACATCACCTGTCCACATCCATTTAGTGTCATAGCTGATTTATATTTAAAAAGTATAGTACAAAGAGGTTTTTATTGAAAGTAGCGTTGTATACCATGAAAATCTTAAAATACAAAAATATATAATTATTTAGACTTTCCCATGGAATTTTAGAAAAAGAACAACTTATTTAGGAAATACCTAGTTAAATCTAATAATTAAGGTATGTTTCATCAATGTTTGCTAGGTGGATCAGAAGGGTCCCAATATCATTTCTATTAAATTTTTTGGGCTACATTTCTATGAAAGACGTTCCTTTATCTATAGGTAATTTCTTGTATGAAATAAGCACGGCGCTTCAACTACAGTTGCGTTTTCCAACTTCGTCCACGTCCCTGTCTGTGGAGTAGTATTGCGTCTCGACGATTGGATATCCCAACGCGGACGAAACTTTCCCGCCTTTCACATCGGGAAATCGGGTCAAATTGAGAGTTGGTAGAACGGGAACGGTAATAGTTTCCATCATTGAGTCAACGCATTCAAATTCAATGGAGTAGCTGCGACTGCGACTTCGAGAAGATTCCGACGGGAACTTTTCAAAGTAAATCGTCGAACGTTTTCAAGTCTTTTGAATTGTAGGTACGTACTTTTAGCAGCTCTTCGAGTTTGCCTTTTCAGAAATCAGCTCTCATGGTGGATTCTCAGTGGCTGTATCGTGCGTTACCGTAACGATACGAATTTCCAGCTTATTCCAAAAAAAAATACGGTTTACGTCGAATAGTTTTACAAACGCATCTTTTGACGCAGCGTTTTCCGATACGCAGCGCTAGCGGATGTCTCTGTCATACCGTTTGACTTAAACGTATTTGAATGAAAATAAGGAGGAAATCCGTATTTTAAACTAGCGCACCAACAGATGTTACGTGTGTTTTCCGCCTAAAAACTAGTACACTTTGAGCTATTAAATGTGCAACTTGAGTTGCTGCTGTCATTACGGACTCCAAACCTACTCACAGAAATTGCAAGTTTTTTCAAAGATCTTTTATTTACTAGACAGTTTAATGAACTGAACACAGTTTTTTCCAACAAGTTTTTTACTTGACTCTCGTAGTACAGTAGATAGTCGATTTGATTCTTTTCTATAACTCCTTCTTACATTTGCTCATCTGGCAATGATCCAAAGAAGTGGCAAAGATTTTTGGAAACCTTTGCAATACGAAATTTTCCGGCGCAGGCAGGATTTGAACCTTCGACTTAGGTTCAGTAATTGCCATCGCCTCTACCAACCGAAGACCCTTGACGGGGCTCCATAGGGTAAAGTACGGATAGATGCGCACCTTTTGGAAAATGCTTTATAACTCAACAATTAAGAACTTATTTACAAAATTATCTTTACAGATTAAAGGATTGATCTTTAATCTTTTATTAAAGCCCTAATTCATGAATTTAATTTTTATTGTTTTGTTGTAAATCCAGTTTTATTTGACCTCTTGAAAAAGGGATAGTCGCGCACCCGCACGGATAGTTGCGCAGCTCTAAAAAATCATGGAGGGATACTTGCGCTTTGAAGATTACCTAGGTGATTTGCTATGAAATTTGTACTTTATTTAAATCAAATCAATTTGGAATTAATTTGATTAAATACTTATTTAAAAAATCGAATCGGCCTCTGAACCTTAATATTACTACTATTTCTAAAGTTATTGAGTGCTAAGTCCTTATTTCAGTAAAAAAATTGTTTCAACGCGTAGGTAGCATAAAAATGTATCTTGAACAACGTTTATATCTAGACTGTAATTTAGAAGCATTTTATCTATCTGCAACATACTAAAATAAACAAAAATATCAATCTGCGCAACTATCCCACAAAGCGCAACTATCCGTCCAAAAAACCTGCGCAAATATCCTTTTTGGTACGGATAGTTGCGCATTTAATTAAAACAATAATAATTTGATATTTTCGAATAATTAATAAATGGGCACATACTTTATAAAGTAGTGCATATGAGGAAATAAAAATGTGAGCCATTCTACAATCGTGAGAAAAGATACCCGGAAAACAAAATGTGCTAAAATAATTTCGACGCCCGGTTTGACCACGCTACCGAAGATTTTTGCTTAAACTGGCGTAAATTGTTCAATTACTCCAATAATTAACGTGGTACTTGGGCTTTCAGGAGGAAGACTACTATGTTTTAATAAGCAATAGTGCTGAAATTCACTAGAACATAGTGTTTTCGAAACCTGCGCAACTATCCCAACGGCGCATCTATCCGTACTTTACCCTATACCGGGACAGTTATTGCAACTATTCCCAGCGACATATTGTAACAATTCAATGTCCTCATTCCATAACTTACGGACTGACCTAATTAGGTATGAACAGAATTTGGGAAAACGATCATTGTTTGCCTATAACCGGAACTAATCATGTGGGGAGCCACAGCAATGTAATCTATTCGTGAAATTTAGATTTAGTTCAAAACGTTAAATTCGATTAGAACAACAACATTCCGACACAACTAATTTTAAGCATCCTCTTCAATTTTTGTTTAAGAAAAGTTTCTTTAACTACAAATATTTCAATCTTTTGAGGCTCGAATACTTTCTACAGATGTCGCTAGATCGTCGCTTGGAGACGAGCATCTAGAGATTGATTGGCAGGTATCTACCGGTGCATCGATAGTTTAGTGGCAGAGCAGTAAGGCGTTTAACCATGTGGCCCGGGTTCGATCCCCGGTCGATGCATTACAGTACATACAGACAATTTTTTTATTTCTTATTTTCAGTAACAAAGGATTTGCGTTTGTAGTAGGGG
The DNA here is from genome assembly GCA_024500475.1 of Phthorimaea operculella. Lineage (NCBI taxonomy): Eukaryota > Metazoa > Arthropoda > Insecta > Lepidoptera > Gelechiidae > Phthorimaea > Phthorimaea operculella. Next base: position 5,551,337 of record JANFCV010000011.1, read on the forward strand.
TACGTTGATTTATCAAAGGCACGTCTCAAATTTCACACACAGTGGTTGTTAAGGAAGTAAATCAAGCACATAAATAATTTTCCAATGGTAGCTTTTCCAAAACTAGGGATGCGACTCTATGTAGGTAAATAAAAATAAATCGATTTCGCCAAAAGTAACATCGATATTAAAATAATCAAATTTTTCACATATTGTAGTTGATTTTATGCAATGTAAATCATTTAACATAATAATAATACTGAAAGAGGTAAAATAAACATCATACCACCATCTCATCATCATCATCATCATCTTCCTGTCCTCATCCCAATTACTTGGGGTCGGCGCAACATGTATTGTATGAACACAAAATCATGTTGCAATTAAATAGGATTTGGTGTAGGTAATTTTACGACCGGCCGCCTACCTGACGTCAACCCTCTTTGGGAATGCTATCGTAGGTGGTATTACCGCCACTTTACGCCTTTTACGAAACAACCTGAGTATAGAATAAGAGTGGCAGAATTGTAAGCCACTACCACACGGCAATACGCCACCGCCGAAACGAAATATAAATATTGATCTAAAATAAAGAGATGCGTATTTTAATGGAGGTTACGCAATTCCTTAAATGATTCGTTGGTACTCGGAAATATGAAAAATTTATTTTAAATTAGTCAATTTTCTTCCTAACTTTTTTTGAAACATCGTTAAATATTAATTATCAATTATCTTTTCACATCCTTATGCAAAACTAACCATAACATAACCGAAATTTCGTCTCAAATTTTGTTGGGCGGGAAATGAACACAAATTTAGCTAAATTGATAGACGCGTGTGGTGCGCGCCGATTAATTGAGTTATATCGGCTGGGATTCGAGTTTCGGTGATTTGTAGTTCGAACCTTGTGCTACAATATTTGATTTCCACTTTGAAAAATATTTGTTTTTATAGGTACTTTTATTTATTCACTCAAATTGTACACGGTTGTTATCAAAGCTTTGATAAACTAATTGACACACACAGCGGTAAAAACATGAACCTTTAAAAAATATTCGAGCAGTTTTCATATTACTACATTAATAGTCATCGTTGTCTGCATCGTCACTTAACATCAGGTGAGATTGCGGACAAATGCTTACCCATTATTTATAAAAAAATATAAAAATTAACAAAATTGAAATTTGACAGCGGGGAAGGAAAATGTTTTAAGTCATATACCAATCAAAACTCCAACGTTTCGATTCCAAGTAAAGTATTTTAAAAGATTTTAGATTTTGAGAGATGACTGATGAGATAAAAGACATGAAAAGAAAGGAAAGTTATTGAGATACCGTCTTAACACTACCTACTACTATTTGTGGCTAGATTCATGAAGTCGTAAAGTCGCTCCCAATCTTTTCTGATCCAGTCATAATTTCTAATATCCTGCGTCAGCTTTTCTGTGATACGCTTGGAGTATATACGTATAAGCAACCTATAGAGCGCACCTAATAAGTTAGAACGGGTAGCAGTAGTAAGAACACAACCTCTCTGTCCATCAGTAGCAAAATGCTAGTGATAACACTCTTGAACCTCTATTAATTCTAACACATTTGACGTAGGTAGGTATCTATGGAACAAGTGCTTACGTTTGTCAGTACGGCGCGGGGCGATACGCGCACTTTATAGCTTGTTTATATACAACGTGTTACAAAACAACCAATAAAGCTCCCATACAAATTGAGTTTATTTTGTATCTCTCAATTTGTATGGAAGGCCCAATTTTTTTTCGTATTTCGACCCATGTTCCATGGCGAAAGTTGTTCAGTTTTGAAAAGTACCTTGACCTCCTTTCAGCTCTATAGGTTATTTTGTAACACCCAGTATACACTAAGATACGCTTGGTGATACAAGCCTTAATCCCTGGGTACCGTCCAAGTAATCTATTACAGAATAATCAAGCTTTCCGCGGGCGTACATATTTTTTACGGCGACATCGTGTTGTCACATAAACTACCCAAGCTGTTACACGTCGTAAAATTATGTCGCAACTTAATAACAGGTTTATGACCTTACGATCGACCTGTGAAGTAAAGCGGGTGAGAAAATTACAAGGTTGAGTGCAAAACCCTACTTTTGGAAAGTGTGTGATGTATGAAAGGAAAATATTGAAAAAGCACTTAGGTATTGATTGCATTAGTAGAAATAGTTCGTTGAATATGACTTTCTTAGGAAGTGAGCGTAATTTCAGTTGACTTTTGGACAGCTTTAATTTCTATTAACTGAAATAAAACAAGGGATCGGGCTAGGGAGTACCTACAGAAAACGTGGCGAGTTTAGAACGTGTATCTTTGAGTCAAAGGCCCGTATTTATAAATTGCTCTCAGCTATGAGATAAACCTTGATAGCGTTTTTGTGATGCCGTTTGTATTGCTGATTTTGACAAAAAAATTATCTCAGAGTTGAGAGCAATTTTTACATTTAAATTAAGCAATAAGGGCCTGAATATATGTAACTTGAATATAACTGCACCTATAAATATGACGATGCCGAAATCTAAGATGTCGGTCATATCTAGCTGTCATAACGAATCAAATAAGTACTTCATAGAAAAATCTGACAGCAAAATCTAACATACCGAATCAAACAAAATCACGAAGCAACCGCCGATAATACGATTACGGAACATCGGCCGTTCAATTGATGGCCGGCCAATTAAAGCCCCTCAGACTGTCTGCTTCCATTCCCCTCTCCCCCTTCAGCTGCTCTGAGTGACAGGTTTGTACCGCGAATTAAGACAAAAAACGATACCATTTTTGTTCAATGTTATTTTAGTTTTATCTGGCGTGTCTAACGTTTAAAGGGTCAACCTGTTCTGGCTATTCTTAATGATATGGGAATCCAGTATGGGTTATTATTGCTGACTGACAAATAAAGCCCCTCAAACTGTCTGGTTCAACGAATTATAGATGGACTGGTTTCATTTCCCTCTACCCCTTCAGCTGATTTGAGCGACAGGTTTGTGACCTCGAATTAATATTAAAAAATATTGGATACATTTTGTACTGCTATGTTGGTAGTTCAGTCAATCCAAATACAGATTTTGATTTTTTTTGCCCTGACAAATTTTTCTTTGAAGTGGAAAGTTTTATTTCAGAAATAACTCACTGTGCTATCAGTAGTCAGTACCTAGTGTCCCACTTGAAATGAAGAAGTAGCACTAAGACACAATAAAACATCATCAAACACAAGTTACTATTTAAAGGAACGATAGGAACGAAATATAAAATATGGACGGAGATTCTTTGTTAGCATAATCGAAATATAATCAGCACCTTGTTATTTTTGGATATGGATTAAATTATAAGGTTCGGATTTAAGTACTTACTGTTCGTCTCCGAATTTTCGACTGTTTGAATATTACATCAAAGATAAACCTGCCTTATTTTATTATATCAAAGACTTTTCGTTAAAATATCATGTTTCAATTTTTCACAAATCGTTCTCCGCCCGTTCATAGCTCCTGTCTTTATCCTTAGAGTGGACAAAGTGAACAAAATGGATTGAAGTTGTAGAACAATAGTAATCGGTTTTTATACGTGCTGATTTATCGCAACAGGAGGGTATAGCTGGTAATTCCTGTGGCTTCACTGCGGTGCTATCAGTAGCAAAGTGGAAATTTCGATTGTATGAAGTATGAAAATTGGACGAATTTTTGTTGTCATAAATCATCACTTCGTTATATTTTTTGTTTACAGCCTACATGGCTTTAGTTTAAGTTAGGTTCAATTAAAATGTAGATCCACTTTATAATGAGTATTCCGTTTAATAAAAAGTTTAAATTTTTCTAATATTCATCTCAAGACCACATGACGGTTCATCAGGGCGTTGAACAACTTGGTGTCCTATTTGAAAAAGAAAAAGAAAAAGCTCCTGTCTTTATCCTAGTGTGGACCAAATGGATTGAAGTTGTTGAACAAAAGTAATTCAGTTTTTATACGTGCTGATCCATCGCAGTAGGGGGATGTAGCGAGTAATTCCTGTGGCTTCACGTAGACGCTTCTTTTACTTCAATTCCCTTTTCTATTACACATTAGCCAAGTTTCTTAGTGGAAGTGAATTATTTCCTATAAAGGAGAAAATGTTGTCGGAGAGAAATTCTAACCTGCCCGCTAAGTAAGTCTGGTACAGGTAACTGTTTAGTAAGGCAAGTCCCACACGTAACATTCGTTGTTGCTATTTTAGCGCAGCGCTACCGCATGCATGTGCATATAAATTTTGAATGCCACATACTAAATCCGACGACATAATAGCGCAACTTTAGTTTCTAGACAAAATAGAGGGGTGAATATAAAGTATAGAACGGCAACTATTTCTGTCTTCAAAACTATCAGCTTGCAACTATTAGACAATCATTTATCCGTGCACTGAACTCTCGCGTGGGTTTTTTCTGTTACCTGCAGAGGCGTAGCTTATGCTATTCAGTTCAGATTGAATATACACAGTCGGTACCATGACTTTCTATTTCTGAGAGAAGCAGGTGGTTACTTATAGCTGCAAAACCTTAACCTACTCATTAAAGAGATCTACCTATACTATACACCAGTAACCATACTACACTTCCCACGAGAAAAATCGAGACACTTAGAAAGTTTACGTTTTGTACGAATCACATTTTCTGAGACACATGTTTATTTAGGAATAAATGTCTAATATCTTTCAATAGTGTGTACCTATTGCGAGGTTTCTATATCATAATGCCAATGTTCAAAATTCAACTTTTAATTACATAGGTAGATTTCATAGTTTGTTTAACTATGAAAACGAAAGTGTCTCGATTTTTTTGATGAGAAGTATTTTAAACTGAATAGAAAATCAGAATACATTGATCTCCTAAAAGTATCTTGAATCGCTGCTGATAGTACCTCTGATTTATATTTTCCACTGGTTACAAACAAATGTTATCCATGTGTCATAGTAATAGAAATTTCTCTTCTTATTTCACCCGACCGTACCGAGTAATGGTGCGGCAATAACTGTTACATTGCGGCACTAGCTTTGTTGTTTTATTTGTTTCTACTCTATTGTCTTCCACTTCACGTGGGACACGGAGCCGTCCATCATCATTGGCCTCATACGTCTGTGACAGACGATTTATTCAGTGTCTGAGACAAGATTTTTCATGGCAGTATAAGCCGATACGCGAGCGGCATAACCTTCCGCACGCTTTACAAACTCCAACGACCCAATAAAGCCTGGTGTCAGAGTTTTAAACCGCCTACTTCAAGTATCAGGCGTCTGACATTAGTCGTGTAACGAACGCCGTACTTATAAGTAGTTACAGACATCAACCGCGTGCCCTCAGAAGCACGTTTTTTTTTTCAGAAAATCAAAATGCTTAGCCTGCAATGTCTCAACCAGACTGGGGAAAAAACACAAAGTTATAAATAAATATCTACTTTGTGAGTGATCCGCCGAGAATCGTTGTATACTGTTGTACAGCCATGGTTATTGAATTTGTCCCGACATATTTTATTGTTATGACAAACTAAAAGAGTGTTGCGTTAAAGGGAAGTGCGTGGGCCACAAACGAATCAATCACATTGAAAATGTTATTAATAAAAAGGTGTCATGTGGTGCCGTGCCGTATTAAAAAGGAAAATATGTTTGTTTGTTTTTTTTTTTTTAAACAGCCTGATATGATCATTTCTTTTAATTTTAGAACAGTTAATTTCACATAAGTACTCAGTACTAATACCAATTTTTCCGATAGAAGAAGTGCCTTGATCATTTCATTGTAGCCATTGAAAATTCTAATTAAATGTTGAGATTAATCGGCTGAATTAAACTACGCCTTTACGCTATCAACTTGTTCAAATGGCTTTAGAACCGAAGTTAGGGCTGACCTAAGCGAGTTTAGTTCAGTAAAAGCGGCAAACGGCCAGGAAGTTAATTAATCAAAATACCAAAATGAAGATGAAATTGCTTAAGACCCTAATGGATTAATGAATTTCGGTATTTCAGGAAAACGTTTAAGATCACGGGGACCCGAATAGAATTGTGTAATTGGATTCGGACCTTTTAACTGAAAAGATTTTTTCATTGCTACTGTTATTTCATTTAAACTTTATTTCACATAGGGAAACTATATTTTTTCTTGTTTTATTTTCCATTTTCGTGCACGAAAGTTATTGTTAAGAAATTGATTATCCGTGTAGCACTGTCTACGCTGTAGCAAAAATAACGTAAAACACGTAGAACGTCGTAGCCAAGTGTGTAGATTGTGTAGGTAGTAGACATTGACAGCTACGCAGAATACGTCAATCACACGTCTGCCTGAATTATTGAGATACGATACGTGCCTTCGCTTCGTGATTTATCGTACGACTGACAGGTAATAGTATTCTCTAAGGCGGCCTACAGTTGCCGACATTCGTCACCATTCTTTACTTGCGTCAAACTATTTGTTGTGAGATTGTTCCCACGCATTATTTCCCCAGAAGTCGGAAACTTTTGACGCTCAGACTGCTTATTTGTTATACCGTTTTCATTGCCAAATGATTATTTAAAAGTTCATATCTTGCATTTTACGAACATAGTTAAAGTGTGTCAATAAGAAATTTTGTGTGAGGGCTGGATAGTTTACATTTTCTTATTTATTCGATTTTCTCTTGCACACAGGTACACTGACTTTAGTTGTTACCGTAACACAACTAAGAGAGCACAGAATACTTACCTTACATGTTTGTATAGCTATAGCGGTCTTTTTACAGTTCTTCCAGTGTGCTCATGTGCATCCACAGAAATGCAATGGATGAGACACTAAAAATTCACTGCAAGTGTTACGAGTCGTGTGTACACATGTTCTTTATTCAGTGTGTACGTGGCAGGATTTTGTAAGCCGGTTTTCAGTTCAAAAGCTAAAAACCTTAAAATGCCTGTGAGGTCTACATTTTTGGCTGCGCAGAAAATTCTTTGGTCTAGCCTACATATTTTGGAAAAATATTTTTACTGTGCATGCCTATCTAAAAATCTAAAATATTTTTTTAGGTAAGTTTAAAACACCGTTCACAAATTTATTTAAATCTGCCTACATTCATTAAATCTCTTAAAACAGCTGTTGCCTGTAACATTAAAGGTAATATTTTGGTTTAACAACTTTAAATGCTACAATTTCAGCGGTTACAGTAACGAGCCAACGGCTTACGTAAGTTATTTTTTTGATGTGATTTTATTCACACATTGAACATATTTATTTATTTTAGAATGGTTTTAATACGTTATCGTTATCGATTAAAAACTGACTTTCTAAAAAACTAGGCGTCAAATTGTTATGCCTTTTTACGATGAAAGCTAAATGGCTTCCCAGATAATAATATTTGAGATACCTTCTGTTAGCACTTATCTGTAATGCTTGATGTAGAATACCAAGAACCCAGCTTAACTAGATGGAATACCCAAGCGTTACAGCGAAAGTTTTTAAGGTGTTCAACGGGAAAATTGTTTGTTAATTGACAAGAGAACAGATCTACTACACGATTACTTATTCAACCTACGCGTTCCCAAAGCCTTCCCTTAAGTCTTTGTCACTTTGTTTGAGTTTCCCACTCGGAACCAGATCTCGATGTTTAATTAATTTTAATTAATTCCAATATCAAAGACGTGTAATTTGCTAAAGTGATTGGCTTAGTCGCTTCTTGTGTCTGTCGATCTAATTACGCCTGAGAATTACGTTAACTAGATTACTGCCGGGCTTCTCTACGCTGTTCCGAACGTGATGGTAGCATTTTCAACGTGTTTAGCGTCGAAAGATACCTGCGTATAGTACAGTTAGCTCAGACCAGATGGCTCACTCAGTACTAGCGACGATTTTGACGCTTACTGACGAAAACTGAAAAAAACGGGAATCTCAGGGAAAGTCAAGGTAAATAAGAAGGTGGTTGACACGAATGTCATATTTATGACATTTAACATTGGCACAGAATCATACGACGTTCTTTGTCAGATTTTGCTGTTTTGACGTTTTTATTTTATACATTGAGATTTTTGACAGTAGCAACCCTGGCTATGTCATAAGTGCCAATCGCGAAAATCCGAAATAGGGCCGAGACCTTCTTAAACTCTCTATTTTGTGGTACAGGTACGAAATTTATGGCGCCAGCTCCAAAGAGTAGACGTGAGATGTAAGATAGCATCTGTCATACAAGTGATCGTCGGAGAGGTGAGACATGCGAATTCATGACGTTTTCATATAAAATGTATGAAACGATCGCTTTCCTGACAGATGTCAAGTTGCGCGTCATATCGTGCGTCTATTCTATGGAGCTTGGCCCTGAGGTTACGTGATCTTTCTTAATGAGTTATCTCGCACTCAGGGGCGTATTTAGAGATTTGGCGCCCCCCGGCCAGCGGTTTCTTTCAGAAATCAAGCAAGATTAGCCAGGTCAGTAGCGGATACAGAAAGCGCGGTACAATTTAAACATTCGCGGCGTCTACCCTTATCGATAGTAGTGTTCAAGGGCGGATCGGATACAGATATTTTCTGGGTTGGGGCACAAGTGTTCTGTTAAAACAGCACACGAGCACTGACCTTTATGTATCGCGAGCGAAGCGAGAACAAGTTATCAAACAATAAACGGACGCGGAACATCATCAATAGCCGTGAGTAGAACAAGTAGGAAAGCACACATATCGCGAGCGAAGCGAGCTCGACTTTTCACGCTACAAACGGTCAAGGAGACTAAAGACTAACCGCGACAGTTAAACAGACAGACACGTACCTACTCGTATTGCAAGCGAAGCGAGCTCGACTTTTCACGCTACAAACAGGAGATGAGCTGAAACACTATCCACGGCAGAAAAAGAGACAGACTTGTAAACGGGTTGCGAGCGAAGCGAGCTTGACTTTTTACACCATAAACGGGTAAAGGAGCTTAAACAGTAGCCACTGCAGTAAAATAGACAGACAACACACGTATCGCAAGCGAAGCGAGCTAGACCTTTCACGCTACAAACGACGAGGACTCGAGGAGCAAAAACACTAGACGCGATTGTAAAATTGGCAGACATGCTTCGCTCGCGATATTTCACGCAACAATCCGGCGAGAAGTCTACGCGAGACAGCAAGAGGAATAACGGTACATACACAAACACAATACGAAGTTATGCAAGCAAAACGAGCTCATCATTTCACGTTTGAAGCGAGCTCGACTTTTCACACTACTACAAACGGTCAAGGAGGTTAAAGACTAACCATGACAGTTAAACAGACAGACACGCACCTATACGTATTGCAAGCGAAGCGAGCTCGACTTTATACACCATAAACGGATGAGGAGCTTAAACAGTAGCCACGGCAGTAAAATAGACAGACAGCACACATATCGCAAGCGAAGCAAGCTAGACCTTTCACTCTACAAACGACGAGGAGCAAAAACACTAGCCGCGATTGTAAAATTGGCAGACACGCTTCGCTCGCAACAAACGGGCGGGAAGCCTCCGCGAGACAGCGAGAGGAATAACGGTACATACTCAAATAGAATACGAAGTTATGCAAGCAAAACGAGCTCATCATTTCACGTTTGAAGAGGAAAGAGAGGCACCACACCAGCATTATGTATTGCGAGCGAAGCTACATATTTGTCAGCTTGCCGATTCTCAAGCAAGAGATGTACGAACAACATTGTGCTGTAGCGTGATAGATCCTTTAAGAACTTGAAATTGAATTATAAATTGGTGATAGGGGCGCTAGACCAAGACCATACGTATTGCATGAGAAGCAAGTTTTTTTTACAATGAAACAGTTGTGGTGCAAGCAGCGCTATTAGTATTTTAGGGCGCTTTAATAGTACACGTATTGCGAGCGAAGCGAGCTCGACTTTTCGTGTTAAAATTAGTTAGGTGTAAGCAGCTTTGAGCGGGAAAGGCGGCGCCTGACTGCTAGAGGGCGCCAGAGCGGTGCATTTTTTTTACAGTTGCGAAGGCTAGCGCCGCCCCCCTGATTCTTGCGCCCTGGGCACGTGCCCCACTTGCCCCTATGGTAAATACGCCCCTGCTCGCACTACATAACAATCCGCTACTGACCATTTATGACAATTAGCTATATTTAGACAATATTTGTATCACTATTCCATACCTAGTTATAATTTAACGGATTCTTAAAAGTGTTAATAATTTGTTTCCATACATATATTTTTACTAGTATGATATTTACTTTATTGATACAGTATTATTACAAACTTGGGATACGGCTCACTCGGTACTTACCGATTTTAACAGGAAATAACTGGAATCTCAGGAGAACTCAAGGTAGATAATTAAGAAGATGGTTTGCATATATCTTGGATTAAAATTTGTTCAGAATTATATGACGTTCTTGTATCAGATTTTGCTGCTTTGATATTCTTACACTTTGAGATTTTTCACTGTAACAATAAGTGACAATCGCTTGTGGCGTCGAGTGAACCTTCTGTAAACTCTCTATTTTGTGGTATTATGAGCAATCACTCACTACCTACACATGTTAGAGAACGCAATGTAAGATGTTCTATAATTTACAGATAGCGTTGCTTTTGATTTCATGCATTTATCGTAGTTACATTAAATGTAACTACACATACATACACTACATTAAATGTGTAGTAAAATTTTTACTACAAAATCTCTGGCTAAGCAAAAAGCTGAAAATTTTTCATATAAATTTGACGTCATATCCCAGTAAAAGCTTCCGTTTGGTGGTAGGATCTGCCCGCCAGCACTTGTACATGAAAAATAAAACATATGAGCAAAAACGCAAAGCTAAATGCAGAGCTTACCTAGTGGATTTTTCTGTAGAAATGAGATATTTTCTCGGGGATAAAAGTGTCTTACCCATTACGCTACTAACCTACATCCTAGTTGTGTACTTACCTACTCGTATCTCTGTGCAAAGAATATTGACGTGAAATAAAATTCCGTATTCCTACAGTACGAATTTATGGTTAAAGTAAATAAGACCATTCCTTTGACCAACGATTTACGGTTTCCAAGAAATTTTTGTGCACATTGAATAAAATAGCAAGTTTTAACATGAAAGTACTGCTACTTACACACATAGATAATATTGTTTTTAGAAACCTACCTTTGAGTAGCCGATACCTAATTATACAGACCTTCGAATAAACTTTTCTTAAAAAGATATAAGATATATCTAGCAGATAATACTTTTTTTAGAAAAGTAAATTTAATACATTTCAGATGAAAAGTTGCGTTTTTGCTAAGAAAGGAAAAAAGAGCAAAAGCTATACGTACTATAATGAGTTGAGCTAGCTATTACCTCTACACCCCGCACATTTTCAGCACAGACTAAACTAAGCCTGTTTTATTCGACCTTGCCTAAACGTGAACAAACCGACCTCTGTTTCGAGATATATTTTACTTTACTGCAAATTAATGTATTGAAGATTTATTCGAAAAGCACATTTTATCTTTATGTGTGAGATCATAAATCTAAATCAAGGGATTTGATAAAAAATGGTAGGTACAAAAAATAGAAAAAGTAAGATTTATCGAAGAAAAGTATCCAAAAGTTGTAATAGTCCAAAACAAGATAAGAAAAAGAGCTAACCGAGGAAAACAATCTCAAATGGAGCCCGATCATGATTTACTGCACGTAAAAAGAAGTTAGATTTAGTACCATTTGAGTGAGACTCCAACGTAGGTTTTGCAGCCATCTCGCGACTTTTTTCTCCATCGCGTCCCAAAAACGTTTCACAATAATATCCTTAAGGCAACGCTTTTGATAAACAAACCATTTTCCTCATTCGACCAAATGTAGGCTGAAATATTATCTTTGTTACTCTCGATAATTGGCGTTACTTTTTGTTTCATGTTTCTTGATTTATGTACATTTCTAAATACACGTTTATTTACTTAAAAGATCGGAGAGTCATTTGTGGAATATTTAGTTGAGGAATTTTTGTTTTTCGTGAAATGATTCTTGTGAAATATTACATCTTCAAAAGCACCAAAGTTAAGAAATATAAAAAAAAAGTTTTTTTAAACGTTTGGATGATTTTTTGGATCAAACGTAATTTGGCCCTCCCTACCCTTATTAAATCTGCTGCTGATCGGCGATTTAGTACGGGAGGTCCATGGGAAAAGTGGTTCGGTTTCAGGAGAACCTTGACCTTCTTTCGGCTTGCTAAACCCTTTTTGTTACACCCGGTACTTTATACCTATACACATTTTAGTATGTCATCTAAAAGCTCGTAAATATAATCGCACATTTGTTCTCCTAGCAACGACACAGTAGGTATTCTTTTTCTTTCTTACCGTCGTCTGTTTGTTTACTTGTAAGAAAAACTTATTTATTGGCTATAAATACGCTAAACATTTATTACAGGTCAAGTTTTCCGGTGTCCCTAATTGTTAGATATTAGTTTTGCAGAGTATATCCCTAGAGATGGACATTCACTCAGAAACTGAAACATATCATAAAGATAAAAAATAGGTACAACATGACCTTTGACATTTTAATTAAGAACTTTGTTTCTGTAGTAATTCATTTGCGTATCAGTATTTTTATTATTTATTTAAATATCTGAGTTTTATTACTATTTCAGTAACCATAATTTGCCGTCGGTCCCTCTCTAGAGGCTTGCTTTTTATAGAGGTCTCTGACGTTTTTCATCGGGTCGTGGTTGCCTCGGTCTTCGGCACGAAAATAAAAACATATGGTATACCTAAATATCCGTCACACCAAAGCTAAGTCAGTTGCAAGCCACGTAAACATGTAAAGAAGCAAACCTGAAAAATCTTGCATCAAATGAAGAAAAATTTGTTAATAAATATATGAGTAAAGCAAACACAGCCAGTTTTACCTACTTTTTCAATCGTAAAAGAAAAATCTTCATTATAATATGAGCGAGTGAGTTATGCGACTATGAGTAAGTGAGTCAACTCATTACTAGCTTTCTCTAGTCAAATTATCCTCAAGGTAATATAGTCCCCTCGCTATCTGGCAAAGAGTTTTCGCTCAATAAGCCGCTTGCCCAAATGAGATATACCATTTGTCTAACGAAGGAAGGCAAAGGTCAAAGAAATAATATTTTATGTGTGACACTATGACCAGGTAGGAAATTGGTGCTAACATGGCATGGCTGTTTTGGATAATGAGGTCGGGCACTTAGTTTGACTGACATACATTTATGCCGTGTGATGTCAGCTTAGAATAGCATCACCCCAATTCTACGCGTGGGTATCGTAAAAAGCGACTAAGGGATATTCAGCCAGGCAATGGGCAGCAGCATTCCCTGTAAATGCAATATCTTGCATTGCGCTTGCAAATCCGCCTGCCAAGAGTCTTAAATATGGCAATACTCTCCGATAAGAAGAGGCCCGTGTCCAGCAGTGGACTGTTGGACATGTTATGGACAATGGAATCATAAATGTATTTATTAACTTTGTGTGTCCTTGGTTCCTCATTCAGGTTCAATTCTCTGGCTAGCAATAATTTTAAAGGGACAGTCGCGTTCAACAGTAGAGTCTATTGTTGTCATTTATACTTTGAGATATTTTTTATAACTTCGATAAATATAACTTACCAAACTCTAAAACGATGCATAGTTATAGGACTAACTAACAGACAGAGTTGAATTTTGTTTACTAAACTTTATCACAGTAATATTTATTTTAACGTCATCCTATTCCTGAAAAGCTAAATCAAACCTTTAATGAAAGCAATGGTCCCCGCTTTTGAACGCGACCGTGCTATCGCCAGTAAATCTACCTACCTACCCATTTTAGGGGCCATTTTATACAAATACTAAGAAAAAAACATTATAAGGTGATCCTATAAATGGGTAACAGGTGGATTTGCAATATTTTATTTTTAAATCTCTTAAGTGTTCTCTGAATGTTCGTATTATTTTGTTTTCGTTAAAATACTCTGTTTCCGGGAATATTATGATTACCTACAGTCGTTATTTATATTTTTTTTCCTCTTCCATGTACTTATTCGGATTATTGTTTCTTTTTATGATGGAAAATATTATAAACCTTTTTAGGCAATTAAAGGTACAAGCTATTTTTATGACTATTGACATGCTGTATTACTGATTTTTGAACAGTTTCATATCAATTACCATGCTGGATTAAAATTTGGATTAATCTTACTTACGTATTACCTGTATGTACTTACCTACGTATTTATTAAAATTATTTTGCTTTCCCAAAAAACCCATCGATGCTTGGGCTGGGTCGTTAATAAAATACGAATGTTGTACCTGGATGTACCTTTGCCTAATACTAGTTAGAAGTTTGAAATATGACGTCATATTTCTATACTTTCATGCAAAATGTCATTGTTAAACGTTTAAAAAGTAGCTTATTTGACCTGCCAGTCAAGAAGCGGTGTTAGAGTAGAGCCGCTTTCAGTTTCATTCAGTGGAATTGTTTTTCAGTAACCCATTAACTTACATAATTATAGGACAGTAAAAGTAATAGCGAGCGCTTACCTATGTCTACAACAGGACGTATTTTCAGCACCTATGTCAGCCACTTTCGTTACTTTTTCTTGGGTTCGGAAGGTGACTACCAACCAATTTACTCCGTCGAAAACTCAAGAAGAAGGGACGGCTGATCAAATTACCATTCGAAAAGGTTGGGTCCTGTTATGGGTACCTTCTGGCTTCGTAACTTTAAGCTTTGCCACACACAACCAACCTTTATAAGAAGTACAAACAAGCGTGAAGGTCGGTAGTCGGTACTCAACTCAACATGCGGAAAATTACGTGATGAAATTTTTAATACTTATGAAATGAGATAGCTGGAACAGAAATCTTTGATTACTGTTCTATTATAATAACATTAGTCCAAATTCCATCGGGAAATTTTCTACCGTAGATTTAAGTAGACATCTTCCTGCAAGTACGTGCGTAATTTCTACTCTTCCAACTTCAATTTTAACCGAGTGAACCGGGACGGGAATGTAACTGCATTCAAAATTACTTTAAAATCTAGGTTGAAGTCTCAATACCTCCAAGCTTTGACTCATTTTTTTGTCATACGTAGGTGTATTGTTTCAGGCCCTACCTCCACACATGATATGTAAAAATATGAGACTTGACGTGAGGCATCGCGAAACCGTTTCCATAAAAAATATGAAATTGAAGAGACGCCATATAACTTTTAAAGCACTCGCGATTACTTTCACACATAATAATTACTTTTCGCATATTTACCTAAAAATCTATCGCGATAAGACCCGTTAAAGTAATTATTATGTGTTGAAGAGACGCCGTCTACACCAGCTGTGAGAGGCGCGATGCATCGATGACAATCACTTGTCTGACAGATGTCATCTTAAGTTTCGTGGCGCACGTCTCATGTGTGAAGAACGTCATATCCATATGATGCTGAACAATAATCCCAAAAATATGACGATTTCCAATTAAAGTCAGTAGGTAAGCGTCAAAACTGTCGCTAGTACTGAGTTAGCCATGTGTAAAGGCGTTTGACGTGTGGAAATAACATACATTTTTACTTTAAAAATTTTAACAGCTTATATCTGCCTTTTTGTTCCTTTTTTGAGTGTCTTTATTTAATTTTAATGATATTAAATTGGGATGCCTTACAAGATCGTAATTTTCTTTCCTTGTAACAGACGCGTGTAGACGTTAGAGGGGACAATTAAATTAATTTGGGTTGTTTTTACCTTTTTTCGAAGGTTAATTTAATTTTTTTGTACCTATGTCAAAAAATCTTTAAGAAATTAAGTTTTTTGTTTATTTTGCACCGTTTTAGAATAGAAAATTTAGGTTAAAAATGGTTGTGTCTTTGTAGTAAATATGATTCCTATATATTCTGATTAAGTGGGTGCGTATTATTCATATTCGTAACCAAAACATGCCAAATCTAAACAAATCTACACAGTTAAACATAAAAGTGCATTTGAATGTTATACTTTATTTATTAGATCCAGTTCCAGCAAAATACTAAAATTCTTTGAATGGATGACGAAAACTCATATGATGAAACATATTTCTGCCATCGTCTTACCAACCCGGGTAAGAAGTTTATTATTGCTTCTCTTATTTCCAATTTTGAGTTTTCTGTTTTCTTTAAATATATTTCGTATTGTAAACAATAAAGTGTTAATCTCTCTACCTACTTAGTTTCCAAGATGACTCTATCAACAGTTTTCTTCCTGAGGAATCGGTTTAATTTTCGTTACAATAATTTTATCTCCAATACCACACGTTTTCATTTAGGTACAATGAAAACGCTCGTGTTTCTTCCAAATTACAAAAGGCCCTGATTTTCGGGTACTGTGTTTGCTCTCAAGGCCACCAGATGGTGTTTGAAATGAATAAAAAAATCCATGTTCCAATTTACCTTTTGTTTGAGTGCGTTCGTGCGTACACATTCGACCCGACATTATAATGAAAACATGAATAACGATTGTGCGAGCACAAATTTCTGGTACAAAGCAGTATTTACTAATTGAAAAAAAAAAGCCATATACTTGTAGATGAAAAGTTTTTCTTATCTATATTAGCCAGACAAGCCCATTTCAATTCGGTGGGTTCATACTCAGATTTGGAACTATTATTCGAGTTTAATTAGTATTATTATATTAATCAAAGTTTTTCTCTTCAAGTTGCCATAAAATAATTAGGTATGAATAGGGTGATAAAAACATACCTGTAGTGCAGTGTACTAAAACGTGGAAACGGTATAGTTAAAGCAATGTTAAGGTATCAGGTAACAGGAATACGCTCTAAAATATGGTATTCATGCATTGAATACCCAAATTTTAAAATACTTGCAGTGTTAGGTATACAATTTAGGAAAACTTGCTGTTCGAGCACAAGAACTCTTTGGACTGACAGCTGACCTGGCTGGTTTTTTCTATAGATATTATGTCGTTGTGACGTTATTTCAATTTTTGCACTCATTTTGTTAATCCTTGAAAAAATGGTATTATAATATATATTTATAAATTATTACGCAATCCAGACTTTATGTGTAGTTAGACACACAAAAAACTACAACATAAGTTGTTTGGTCCTTCGAGCCGGATTATTTAATCCGTAAAAGTACATATACCTACGCGCAACAGCGACCTAGGAACATGTCGCAGATGGAATAAACGAATGGATGAAAAACCAGACCACAGCGTGATCTAGGAACTGGTTGAGGATAGATCTACGCAGGATCCACGTCGTCGGCAAGAGACGCATCACGCAGCGCTCATATGACTGACGTGCCAACCATTTTTCATACATTCTTATTCATATTTCCCTTTATTCCGTGTGTTTTAGTTTGCGTTTATTTTCAGTGTTGTGTTATCTCGGCGTAAAATTGCGTTGTCCTGCTGCACGTTCAAGTTGAGATATTGTGTTGGAATCAAAGGTATAACCGCAATAGCCATCGTGATCTGCGACCGTTGAATGTGAGTACTTCTACACTCCTCCAAAATGACTGATAAAACAGAGTTGAGTGCCCAGAGGGGTATTATAAAAGGGGGTCTCACCAATTTTACGAAACATGTAGAGGGTTTAGAAGGTCATGTAGAGTTAGGCAACCTTTTATCACTAAAGCAGCGTATAGAGTTGAATCTGCGTATTACAAACGTTAAGAGTTTGTATGATTCGTTTCAAGATATTCAACAGAAAATTGAAACTCTAGCGAGCGAATCGGAAGCCGATACTGAGAAGGAACAAGCGTATCGCGACACCTTTGAGTCCAATTATTATTCCGTATTGGCCAAAGCGCAATGCCTTATCCATGAGGAAGATAAGAAAGCTAGTGGTTCATCTGGTTCGTCTGGTGCAGGTCAAACTACGTCTGTTAAGTTGCCTATCATATCTTTGCCCGAATTCGACGGTTCATTTGATCATTGGCTTGAGTATCGTGATACATTTCAGTCTCTCGTCCATAAATGCCCATCAATTTCAAAAATACAGAAATTTCACTACCTTAAGTCGACTTTAAAAGGTTCAGCTCAGTTAGTTATTGATTCGATTGAGTTTTGCGAAGACAACTACGACACTGCATGGGAGCTTCTTCTTAATCGCTACGATAATTCGAAACTTTTAGTTCAGAAGCACGTCAAGTCTTTGTTTACCATGCCGTCGATTACAAAAGAATCATCGCCGCAGATAAGGAAACTTATAGATGTGACCTTAAAAAATATACGCGCTTTAAAATTGCTTGGTGAAAGTACCGAACATTGGGATACATTAATAATCTATATGATAGTTTCCAAGCTCGATCAAAGCACAGAACGCGAGTGGGAACAACATAAGTGTTCCTTATCAGTGACTGATGATTCTAAAATCATAAAATTAGATGATTTAGTGAAATTTCTCAGACAAAAGGCAGATATGTTAGATACTCTTTCACACTCGGTTTCACACAAGACGCAAAACACACAGAACAAACCTTCCAATTCTGTCGCGCAGAAGGTTCATTGTCACATAGCTACAGAAAAAGCAGGCACTAATACTAACACAAAAAACAATCAAACACGCAAACGATTGTGTGTTCTGTGTAGTGCGCCGCATCCTCTGTATTCGTGCCAAAAATTCCTTGATCTTAATATCCAGGACCGGATTCAGATTGTGCGCAAACACCGCCTATGTGAGAACTGTATGAACAGCCCGACGCACACGGCTACCGACTGTAAGTACGGTCCGTGCAGGAAGTGCGAGACTAAAAAACATAATACATTGATTTGTGATTATGCAAACGCGAGCCAAGTAAATAAAGCTACTGTTAGTTTGCAGTCGGCAGCTGAGGCGCGGGAGGCGACGGTTCCCTCTGACAACAGTTCCAACTCTTCTCATTCGCGTGGATCGGCTCAATCGCAGAGCTATTCAGTCCAAGTAGAGAATGAGACGCACATGAATACGAACACACGGTCGACTTTTATGGAACCAAGTCTGTTGTCTACTGCATTGGTGGAAGTATCCGACAAAAATGGCAACTTTCATCAAGTGCGCGCAGTGCTTGACAATTGCAGTGAGAAGTGCTTAGTTACTCAATCGCTGTGTGACAAGTTAGGTTTACAATTAGTACAGTCCACTATACAAATTCGAGGGGTAGGTAATTCCGTGGCGCAGAGCAAATACCGTTGTGATATGGAACTGCGTTCATTAGATAAAACCTTCACCACACCCATTCAATGTCTAGTACTGCCTGAGCTTACTTACAATTTACCAGGCCATACATTGTTGCGTAAAGATTTCTTTAAGTACATACCTGACAACATTACGTTGGCCGATCCCACATTCTATGAAAGCCGAAAAGTCGATATTCTTATCGGCGTTGATAGATTTTGGACTTGGTAGTTGCGGGAAAAATACGCTTACCCAATGGGCCCTATTTAATCAACACAAAGTTAGGGTGGATCATTGGAGGCTCAGTATCAGGATATACTAAACAAAGTTCAAAATATGTCAATTGTAACTTCACGCAAACATTAGACATACAAGAATGTATAGATATGCCGTCTTTAGACAAACAAGTCCGCAGCTTTTGGGAGCTCGAAGAGCTACCTATTAGCGCCAAACCAGTTGATTCACGCAGTGACGATGAGCGTGCATGCGAAGAACATTTCCTCCATACTATGAAACGCACATCTGAGGGCAGGTTTTGTGTACGCATACCGTTCAAATATGAACCTGATTTGTTGGGTGATTCATTTGCACAAGCTGAACGACGTTTTTATGCTTTGGAGAAACGGCTAGACCGATATCCAGAGTATAAGAAGTTGTATTCGGAATTCTTAAATGAGTATGAAACCTTAGGTCACATGAGTCGTGTCACATCATACGGGTCCCCAAATTATTTTTTCCCGCATCACGGTGTATTTCGGCCACTTGCTACGACTACAAAACTACGTGTCGTGTACAATGGAAGCGCAGCCTCTAGTACGGGAAAGTCATTAAATGACTTACAGTACGTTGGACCGGCTATACAGGGTGATTTAATTTCGATTCTGTTGCGTTTTCGAGAGAACAAGTATGTAGCTTGCGCAGACATAGAAAAAATGTATAGACAGGTTTTGATAGATAAAGATCAGCGCGACTTGCAATTAATTTTATGGCGCAATGATAAATCCGATCCCTTGGGTATCTACCAGTTAAACACAGTGACTTATGGTACCGCGTCTGCGCCGTTTCTCAGTTGCAGGTGTCTGAAACAATTAGCACAAGAATGTGAGGACCCTGAAGTAGCACGCACGATTCACGAAGATTTTACGTTGACGATCTGATTTGTGGCAATAATGATAAAAATAAGCTAATTCAGATCTGCAATGACACTGCAAAAGTTTTGCAGTCTGGGTGTTTTCCTCTACGTAAATGGATTTATAATTTCGACGTAGACTCAGACGTAGATATGCCTACTGACGCAAAAGATTTTTCGTTAGGTGAGCATGTTCACAGTAAAACCTTAGGTTTAGGGTGGTACCCACATCCTGACGAATTGTATTTTCATACTCAATTTGACCCTGAAACACAACCCATTACGAAACGTACAATACTATCGGGTGCATCACAAATTTACGATCCACTCGGGTTATTGAGTCCAGTCATAACACAAGCGAAGATGTTGTTTCAAAATGTTGGCTTTTAGATCTCGGCTGGGATCAACCAGTACCCGATGAAATCTCGCAAATTTGGAAGCGTTTTGTAAACAATTTGTCGTTGCTCAATAAGATTCGAGTGCCTCGATTTGTGATGTGTGAACACCCTGTAGTTACTGAATTACACATGTTCGTAGACGCGTCCCTGGCGGCTTATGGTGCTTGCGCCTATGTGCGTACAATTGACAACGTAGGAAATGTTACCGTGCGGCTACTTTGTTCAAAGGGTAGGGTAGCATCTATAAAGCCCGTTTTGACTATACCTAGGCTCGAACTGTGCGGGGCGTTAGTGGGAGCGCGATTATATGACAAAATTTCACGCTCACTGAGATCTACTTTTGATAGAGTTGTATTCTGGTCAGATTCGACTATCGTGCTAGGTTGGTTACGTACTCCATCTAACATGTTAAAAACTTACGTCCAGAATAGGGCCGGGGAGATACATGAATTGACTAAAGGCCATTCATGGCGTCATGTTAGTGGCGTAGATAATCCAGCCGACTTAGTATCGAGGGGACAAAGTGTAGATGCATTAAATGAAAATAATTTGTGGTTCACTGGGCCATATTTCTTGCATGACCCTACATTTGATAGTTCGGAAGACGACCAGATTGAGGTTTTACCGGAGAACTTGCCTGAACTAAAACTCATGAGACACACACATTGCTCATTAACACGCAAAATGAAGAAAATTTATTTCCGTTTTCGAGGTTTTCTCAGTATAACCGCATGCAACGTGCCGCCGCTTATGTGCTTCGCTTTATACATAACGCACGTTATAAAGATGATAAGTGGAAGGGTGTGTTAACTGTGACTGAACTAAACCAAGCTACGATAACGCTCGCTAGACTTTCGCAACGTGAATCATTTTCCGATGTCCGCGATTCACTCGTTTTAACGGGTCAAGTAAGTAAGAAACAAACTCACTTATCAAAGTTGGATTTGTTTATTGATAAAGATCAGTTAGTGCGCGTCGGTGGTCGAATTCAAGATAGCCCTAACTTCGATTTTGACAAGAAACATCCCATACTTATTTCAAGTAAACATCACTTTTCAATTTTGCTTTTTCGATTTGAGCATAAACGGTTAATGCACGCATCGCCGCAGTTACTGTTGTGTACTATTAGAGAGACATGGTGGCCACTTGGTGGTAGGAATCTTGCACGCCAGACCTGTCATGCATGCGTAAAGTGTGTACGTATGCGAGGCAAAATTATTGCACCAAAAATGGGTAACTTAGTGAAAGAGAGATTAGAACCAGGGTATCCTTTCATGTATTGTGGTGTAGATAATGCGGGACCTCTGATTATGTTAAACCGGCGAGGCAGAGGTGCTCAAACTGTTAAAGCATACATTTGTTTATTTATATGTTTTACTACGCGCGCAGTTCATTTAGAGTTAGTTAGCGATCTCACTTCTGAAGCGTATTTATTAGCTTTGAAGCGATTTATTTCACGCCGTAGCAAACCGGCTGAAATATTTTCAGACAATGGGAAGAACTTTGTTGGTTTGATGAATGACTTCGGCAAATTTCTTTCCACTTGTTCTGGTGATATCAAACAATACGCTGCATCACAGAATATTAAATTTAAAATGATTCCTCCTTATGCCAGTCATTTTGGAGGGCTGTGGAGGCCGCGGTTAAGAGTTGTAAGTATCACTTGCGACGTGTGGTAGGTAACGCACGTTTAACGTTTGAGGAGCTCAGCACTGTATTGGCGCAAATTGAAGCCATACTGAACTCCCGTCCTTTGACTCCAATGTCAACAGATCCTCATGATTACCTCCTCTTACCCCTGGTCATTTTCTGGTTGGCCGTCCTCTGACAGCGCCTGTCTGTGACGAAGACATCAGAACCGTCCCTGCCAACCGCCTGACACGCTTCCAAAGGGTCGAACAAATCCGGCAGCATTTTTGGAACCGCTGGTCGAAAGAATATGTCTCGGAGCTGCAGATCAGAACCAAATGGCGAGAGAATCAAGATGGTTTACAAAAGGACACGCTGGTTCTTATGAAAGACGACAACCAACCTCCCTTGAAATGGAGTTTAGGCCGCATTGTCGAAGTCTATCCAGGCAAGGATGGAGTGGCTCGAGTGGCTGATATCCGGACTGCTTCTGGTATCGTACGGCGAGCATTTTCGAAGATCTGCCCACTGCCACTGGACGAATAGCTGCTAGCTGTGGATCTTGCTCATCCAGCTGCAGTCTTTGGAACCTGCTGCTTCCAAGGCCGGGGAGCATGTTCGAGCACAAGAACTCTTTGGACTGACAGCTGACCTGGCTGGTTTTTTCTATAGATATTATGTCGTTGTGACGTTATTTCAATTTTTGCACTCATTTGTTAATCCTTGAAAAAATGGTATTATAATATATATTTATAAATTATTACGCAATCCAGACTTTATGTGTAGTTAGACACACAAAAAACTACAACACTTGCTCTACTGATTGCGAGAGGCGGCGCCAGTACTGATGGCGAAGGTCGCTGGTTCAATTCCAGCCTGCGTGCGGTGCAAATTTTGCAAGTTTTCCTGAAAGGTATTCATGCAATTATCACTTTTGCTTTGGTCTGGTTATTCGAAAATGAATCAAAATGTCTTAAAATATTTGCACATCATTTTCGCCTGACTCAAACTTGCATTGCATTGGCGACTGATATTAATGGTTAATGAACTATGTGTAATCTAATAATTGTTTGTATTCCAGAGATATAGATAATTTTATTATGCAGAATGGAATTTGTGCAGTCAATTTAACCAGATGAATAGACAGTTCAATCGTCTGATTGGCGACCAGTCGTGTGTTAACCACTTCAAAGTGAAACGATAGTGCCATCCATCAGTATTATTAATTTGTTCTTGAGGCCTTACTTTGATACATACAAAGCTTTCAATTAAATTCGTTTACTCTCAATATGAAGTAAAATGAACGCTTCGTGTAGTTATAGGTACAGCGTATAATATATTTCCAGTATCATATTTCATGCTACAGTAAATTTTGCGTTTTACAGTCAAAACATCTTAAAACCCTGAAGTCAGAGATTTACTAGCAGGCCTCTGATCTATGGATACATTTTGTTAAGGTAGGTAGGTAGGTACCTCCCATAATTTTGTTCGTTACAAAAATTAAGGGCACCAAAATTTCATTCCATGCTCCTCAATTTTGGGACCGGAGCTTCGGGTCAATATAATTTCCTGCTCTCCTGAGTTAAGGATCGTTTACTCGCAAATTTACCTCCTAGGCCTTCTGGATTTACGAAGAAGACATGAAATTTTCTGATTTTTCCATATCCGGATCCCCTGGGGAGATATTAGGTAAGATTGATGAGATCCTTATTATATGCTCATTGAAGGTAAATAAGTGATTGAAATTATTAGTAGGGATTCCTTTTGAGACTTGATATTTTTATTGAATATTTTTGCGATGAGAGTTTTTGGTGAGTAGGAGTATTTTTGTGCAAGATGTAGAAACATTGATAAATTATTTTAGACGGTTGGGGTTTTTATCTATCAACATCTTTATTTTGTCATGCCAAGATGTATTTTGGCTCCCCTACAATCAAAACTCCGCTAATGTTTTTACGACGAGACTTAATACTTTTGAATATAAGTCGACCAAGTAAGTACCTCGGTATTAGGTTAGTATACAATGTTGGGATTAATTTGAAAAAGGTGCTGTTCAACCCCAGATCATAATAATTAAACAAAACAATCCTAATCCAGCCTGGAAAATATTCGGACTCCATCTTTGCTGAGGCCATACCCTTTCTATAAATAGGCCGGGAGTCGGCTGACCTGTTTGCGGAGGCTCCTTGTTGCTCGTCTGTCCTTATTGACAAGCTGACAGACCTTGCAACATTAATACGAGGGTACACCTACATTATTCAGCCTCCGGCTGCTTAAGGACTACCTTGCGTGGGACAGGCTCGGGTTTCTAGCAGAGAATGATTTGGTAATTTTGGGATAGAAAATAATTGAACAATAATATGAATACTGAAATAATCTTAGATTGAGTCTATTTTTATGTATCCTTGGGACTCATTTTAATTTTGACATACATAGAAAAGCACATTTAATTAGTGAGTTCAACGGATCTTACCTATATTTTGCGAAACTTTTGCTTAGGATATACTTGACCTATTATCTTGGATAATCTTTTGATACATTGCAATATTTTTATGGACATACCAGAAGAGCAGCGTTCTGTCATCAACTCATCATCATCAGCCCATATCTATCAAATGCAGGGTATAGGCAAGTTGTCTTCTCTGTTGAACCACTTATTGCGGTCCTGTGCCAATCTGACCTATTTTGATTAGATGATGTCATCGGACCACCGGGTTGATGGTCTGCCCACTGGTCTCTATGCTCTTAAAAGTTTTGAAACACACCACTTTCTCGTTTACCCTTATCAAACGGTTCCCTTCTCAAAAGTTTAAACAGAACTAAAAGTGAATTTCAGCAAAGTTTAGCTTTCACTCGACCGTCACTAATGGATTTTATAACAGAACATACAGGAAAAAAGCGCATTCATATTTAAAGTTTATGAGTAACTCATCAAGCGAAGATTACTTTATTGATCGAAAGAAAATTCAGTTGAGGAATTATGTATATTGTGACAAATGACATTTATGATTTAAGTATTGCATAAATTACCATAACAAGCTGCTAAGTTCTTCACAGGTATATTTTTTTATTTTGTAAAATATCTTTGTCACTTTAGTTTACACAGTTATAATAGCTATTAGCTAATAGTAAGAATACGTTCCCTTTTTTCCCCTTGAACTATTAGCGCGTTGTAGGCAGAGCCCCTTAAATGCCATAAGAATGTCAATGTCATTGTGTTTCTTGGCAGCCCACCAAAGTAGCCGTCTGAAGTATTAAGAAAGCCCTGAGAAAGCCAATGTTGACTATTCAACTTGAAGGCAAAATTAGCTTTTAGGCTAACAATGCGGCGGTAACTTTCTCGTTTTACGGTTTTTGCTTTTCTATTATTTTCTGCAATTAACCCTATTGTTGATAGGTATGACGATAATTTTTTTTCAGTTGTTAACGTTCTGCAACGATGGAGTACGCGCGGTAAGCCAACTTGCGCGGTTTGCAAACCGGCGCGATTCGCCAACTCGCTTTCTGCCGACTGGCGTGCTAGGCCTACTTACGCCATTCGCCGACTGAGCTATTGGTAAACTATAGCTATAGTGTACAGTCAATTACACATTTTTTTTAAATTTTGTATATTTTGGGATTATCGAATGCGAGGTAATTTTTTTTTAGTTTGCATCTTTAAAAAAGGGGGTTCGGTTTTTAAAGTTATTCAGTTATAAAAAGTTGTTTAGTTTTGAAAGGTGTTTAAACTTGAAAGTTGTTCAGTTTTAAATGTTGTTTAGTTTAAAAGTTGTTCAGTTTTTACCCGACTGCCTCAGAAGGAGGGTTATGTTTTTCGAGAGTATGTATGTATTTATGTATGTATGTGTTTATGTATGTATGTATGTGGACAAGAAAAATCTTTTTCATGGGCTACAGCCCAAACGGATAGTTGGATTTTGACATATGAGGTGTCGTTAGATTCGTCTCAGCAGCGCGAGTGACACTGGCTATATTAAAAATTCATCAATTTAAGATGGCGGATTTTTATACAATAATAATACAACTGTAAAATGACCGCAGTCAGGGATTTGTTTTTTAATACATCTTTTAATACAAGCAACATTTAAACGCTAACATCACAAATGAGATTGTATGTCTATGGCTATGCGTATGCATGTGTAACGATGACGTCTCCGATGATCGCTTGTCTGACAGATGTCATGTTGCGCGTCGCATCACGCGTCTATTCTGTGGAGCTTGCCCCGTAGGGACAAAGCTACATATTTGAGACGCGCGTCGCATCGAAGACGGTTGACGGTCACTTTTCTGACAGATGCCATCCCACGCGTTACGACGCACGTCTTCTCTGTGGAGCTTACGCTTTAATTTTTTTTATGTGTCACAAGTCATTTAAAAGGTTGTTCAGTTGTTCTCTCGATAAAGCTTATCCCTAGTAGGTAAAGTATTCAAAATTTCATATCATGCCATATTATTATTACGTTCTCGTATTAAATTTTCTTTTGTACAACAATACAGATCATTAAACTATTATTATATTCACTGTACATCATGACAGTTTGCTAACCGCGCAGTCGGCGAATGGCGTAAGTAGGCCCAGCACGCCAGTCGGCAGAAAGCGAGTTGGCGAATCGCGCCGGTTTGCGAAACGAGCAAGTCGGCGAACTGATTCCAGACCGCAACGATACCATCGTTGGTTTTTTTGCGAATAAAGAGTAAATTTCCTACAATTAGTTACATAATTTTGTTTATGTGGTGGACCAATCCTGATTTTCACTCGTGTATATTATTTTTAGTTTGAGTAATGGCTCGAGTAATGAAAATGGACTGACCTTTTCACTCAGTATGACCACCAATTTGTGTTAAATTTAAGTAATGAATGGCGGTCTGCATAAATATTTGGGACATAGGTATTATTTGGAAACCCATGATAGCCATTCATACGGACGATGTTTTGATAGTATAGTAAAAGGAAGGCAAATCATTTTGTAGCACATAAAACCATCCAATAAAGGGACGAACTTATACTGGTTTTACATTATGCCTAATCACTAAAAGTAACTAATATAATTTGTTTTTTTTAATCGATTTTTTTGCTATAATGAATATGAGAGAACTTGCCATATTAAGGATAAATCTGAGCTTACTGAAAGATTTATATTGCGCCGCTTCCAACATGGCAAATTATCAAATTAAGTCCCTTGCCAAAGTACTATTTATTCTTAAGTATATCAAGGTGCCTGCAGACGTAGCTATAGATATGCCAGTGTTGTGGTAAATATATTTCTCAATCATCGACAAAGTTTTTTGAAATAAATCATAATAAAAGATCTACAGCTACAAAAGAACCTAAAGACGTATATTTTCAAATAACTCGATGAGTAGAATGACAAAAGAAATTAAACGTGCAAAAATAACAAGTTTTTAATATATCTGGCATGGCAGTTTTCTGGAATCTATTGTCTTTGATCTATCGAACGGCAACATCAATAGCGATGAGCCCACGTCTGTGGGCACCTTCATTTATGGTAAGTTATTGCTTAGCTATAAAGAGATCAATTTAATTAAGTACAAATATTTTAAGGGTCTGTTCTACTCACAAAATTACAAACTTTTTCAAAACCTTTGTATACGGGAAGCCCAAAAGTTTTTTTTAGTTTTGTAAAAAAGTTTCTAATAAAAGTTGTTCAGTTTTGTGAGTAGAACACACACGCCCTAGACGGACGCGTGCGGCCGATGCAGCTATATATTCGCTGTATGAAAGGGAATGGCATACAATGGCGGAAGATTGTAGATATTTCGTAACTAAAACGTGGTCTGTATCTCTACATAACCAGTTCATTACTCCCACAGTTTTATTTATTGACAAAATTGATTGGAAGGGCTCCGTAATAGGTCAATTCCCTCTGGGTCCAATTATAATGTTGTAACGTTTGTGCTACGTAATTCACGGATTTAAATTGGCGCAACGTAATGAAAAAACGTAAAAATGACTGGTACGTTCCGTAAATTGATCTAACACAGGGTTTCCCAACTTTATTGTTGTTGAAGCAACCCGGGATAAAAACAATATTTTCACGCACTCTTAAGCCCCCTTGTAATGTTTTCAATAAACATGATAATATTTTGTTTACATTAAAATGCTAACAAACATAAACTAACTTGCAAGGGATCTGGATAATAATCATGTAAATTATTCCATTTAGAAGATATTATATAGTAGGTATTATAAGCATGTGAATTAAACTAAAATATGACGTTATTTGTTCCTGTAGTTTTTTATGTCTGCTTCTAATTTGCAAACGGTTTTTGATACTGGTCGGGAATTCCTGACTAGCAATTCAGGCACTAAAAGGCTTTTGAAAACAAACTCTTCTGTTTTGATTGTGACCTCTCTAATTGAGCTTTATTAAATTACTAACTGTCCAGTTCAGCCAGCGGCTACACTCGCAGGTAAATAAATGAGTTTCCCGTAGGAATAACGAAAGGCCCACGCTTTTTATTCTATTTATACAAAACTTCGAAAAGAACCAGGTCCAGAATTTAGCTGCTTACACTATTATTCTTTTATATTCAGAGTACCTTTGTAAGTTCTTTGGATGACTTAACCGAACCAGCAAGAAGAAGCAAAAGACATGATCTGCCTGCCCTGATCCTAAATCAGTAGGGGTCAGCAAGAGGTCAGCGCAACAACATGTGGTGTAGGAGCACAAAATCATGTAGCAAAAGAGTCCATAATTATTAAGCAAGCTATAAAGAGTACGCCTAACCAGGTTGGCACTAGTAAGAACTCACCTTTCTGTCTATCAGTAACAAGACGACAGTGTTTAACTGTAGATTCTCCTACATTTGACAGTATCTATCTATATCACTTTAGGGACCATAGCCCGGAACGATACTGTACTCTATTAGCTAGGCACTCCAATATCAGCGCAATTTATACAGCCAGTATAATATTATTTTACTTCAGCGTGTAAAAAGAATCATTTCAATTTAATTTCAATTTCTCAAAAATTGCGGACCTGCTAATGGATAAACTGTTTCGCGCTTTATATTCAGTTCACTGACGAGTCTACTGGCGCAAAAACAAAACCCTTTTTTTGTGGTTTTTCCTTTTCGCTAACTTTCACAATTTTTACTTTGCAAACAACGTTTTAGGTTTTTGAAATTCTTACCAAATTCAACTTGTCCATTTATTTTTAACAACGTTATGAATACAGGAGGGTCGGACTCACCTGCCAGGGTCGTTGAACGACTCGGTGTCCCACACGAAAAGAAGAAGACCTGACAGATAGCTCATCGCGTTATTTTGACAACTGTCGCGGAAATTTGTCAAACAATGCAATATTCAATGGCATTAGGTGCTAACTCCACAGCTGGTGAGACATAAGACGTACGTACACGTGAGACCGGTGAGACATGCGCCATTGTGATGCCCAAATCGGTTCCATATAAAATTTATGAATCGGGGGAGCCTTCGTCTATACACGTGCGACGCGCGTCGCTTTGATGACTTGCCTGATAGGTGATGTCATCATGATGTCTCGCGTCATGTCTCATGTCTACGTCTCATGTGTAAGTATTTAGCAGTACAGTATTCGTGTTTTCATTGTAAAATTTAACTGTTACTATTTATTTTCAATCAAAATCAATTCATCCAACAAGTAACAGACATTTACCAGGTAATAATTTCATTTCATTTCACCCATTGAACATACAGTTACATTGCAATGTTATTCACGTATGTTCACGTAACCGAGTTTATTTTACTCGCCCTACTCATTTTTTAGAGACAAGAACTTTTCCATCGCTATTTACCCAAAGCTAACTTTTAAGAGAATTTCTGTCGTCTACGTCAAGTTTTTGCAATAGAGCTTTTCAGGCACCACCTCCTTTTGCCGGTATTGAATTAAAAAGTTAGCAGTGAAGAGCGCGACTGACAGCTATAAATAAAGCCAGGCATTAGGGATGACAAGTCAAAAGGTCCTTTGGGTCTTACCGCAAAAAAGTAAGGCTCTAGCTCAACTAATTAGCCGTACAACATGAGACGAAGATGTGAGACGTGCCACATCGCGACGCTTGAAACCTTTTCCATAATGTATGAGACGCCGTCTACATACGGAAGATGCGCGTCGCATCGATGACAGCTGACGATCATTTCTCTGACATATTATGTCATCTTACGTCTCATTTATGGAGATAGCCCCTTAGTGCAGAAAAATTGCTAGACATGCGTACAAAGTGGGTCTAACTTTTATTTGAGACTTTTCTACAAAATATAAAAAAGTTATGATTTTGCCTTCCATACTAAAATGTTAAATTGGTGTGCCTAGTACTAAGAGATATTGAAGAAGTTTATAATAAAAATTTGTAGGTATTTAATCAAATTTAACCGTGTGTGTGTAGGTATGCCATGTTAAGTACCTATTGAACTCACATAGCAATTCGATGTAAAAACCGATTGATGAATTAAATAATTACAAATATTAATTCGACATTTGAGAATAACAGTGTATTTTTGAAGTGTTGTTTGTTGTTTTCGTTGCCACTACATTTAATTTATTTCACCTTTTATTTATTTTACTCATAATATTAGTTTAGTTTTGATATAATATGAAAATAAAGTGAGTATCTATTTAAAATATGTCATGGTTGTATCAGATTCGTATCAAATACTGTATTTTAGTAAAAATAATAGAGGAATTTCTTATTCTAGGTTAAGCTAGGCTCTATTTTTTATTTTTTGTCGTTTTGGACACCGAATTAACGAATAACACGATAAACCCTGGTATCAGAGTTTTTTCAATGTCCAAAATATTGTACTATCAAGTTCAGTCTGCAAATTTCTAACCAAACTGGCCATGGTTTTACTTACGTGTGTTTTCTTCAAGTATCGAACCAGGAATCTACGGATCCTGACCTAGGGAGAACGCACAGACCACTATGCCACGGATGCAGTCTATGCATTAAACTGTAAAATTTTAACTTTACCTTGGTAAACTAGCCACTGCAGGACGTAGATCTACTCCAATATTGCCGTGCACACAACGATTGCATTGCAAAGCGTTTTGGCAAGCGCAGTGCAAGGAGGCGTAGAAGATTATTCATAGTAAAAGCTGCTGCATATTTCCTTGGTACATTTCTTAGTCGCTTTTAACGATACCTACCCACGGGTGGAAATGGGGTGATGCTATTCTAAGCTGATATCAACTGGTAAAAAACAGGCAGGAAGAACTATAAGTAGGTATTGAGAGTCAATGGACCCCACAAAAAGTCTCTACGCTCTTTTATCTTCGTGACAGAATCCATCAATTTTTCACTTGTCTTCACCAGACGGTCAGTCACAGCTTTTTATATAAATTGATTTTATTTCTTTTTGATTTCTTCCATTTCATCTTTGCCCTTCATTCGTTTTTAGTCACACTCATTTTCCCTAATTCTTTTCGGCATCGAAGGGCGAAAATGGTAAAATTCAATTTCAGTAGACCGTCCCGTAAGATATATTCCGTATAAATATCTGTTTCAATAATGGAAATACTTATTTTTGATCGTGATACGATTTAGTAAAAGAAAAACTCAAGTGAAGACATTGCAGAAGCTCCTTAGTTAGTTAGCTTTAACAGACACATTAGTGTGTGTTACCGGCGATCAGGCATTTATTCAAACTGATGATTCTGATTTATAAATACGTAGGTATGTATTATACGTAGTATTTACAGACCTTTATTAACATCTTTTACTATGGGGCCATCTGCGAGATCAGGATAAAGAGTAACAATGGTCGCCCAAACAAGGCCAACTTTGACGTCATTTTAGTCTCCCATTTATAGTACATATCAGTTTGTCAAACGAATTTTTTCTTATCTGCTTTTATGCTGTTTTTCTTTTTGTTAGTATTTAAGTAAAAGTTTGCAAAAACACAAGATATGGTATAAATCGACCCATTTTATTACTAAAAAGTGTGAAATACAACAGTTTAAACAGTTTTAAAATGTTTTTTTTTATCATAGCACATCCGATGCATAACTTTATTCTTAAAAACAAAAAGAGTCCATAACCATAGCCTAAAAATAATCTCGTGATATGTCACCAGACAAAGAAACAAATATATTAAATGTAAGCTGCTTAAGGCACACTTGAGTAGCGTGGGTTAGGGCGGGTACACAAAGGATACAAAGGGACTTATATGGCTTATAGGCAATAAGTATCTCACAATAAGCAAGTTGCTTGAAAATTGTTTCTCTATCTGAAATGGTCTCGGTTTGCTACAGTCTCGGATCGTCACGCTTTTTTTAAATCATATTAAGAAATTAAATAACGAGAAAATTGAAAAATACACTAGCGACCGCCTTGACTTGAACCCGGGACTGTGGATCACAGTTCCACCGCTCTACCGACTGAGCTACGGGCGCCTAGCGGACCCTGGTGAATTTCTCAACCTCTTGGTGCTCGTCTCGAAGCGACGATTAAGTCAAGAGGTTGAGAAATTCACCAGGGTCCGCTAGGCGCCCGTCTCGTAGAGCGGTGGAACGGTGATCCACAGTCCCGGGTTCAAGTCCCGGCGGTAGCTAGTGAATTTTTCAATTTTTCTCATTATTTAATTTATGAGAATAATATAGCGCTTTGAGTGCATTATAGGCATGCCATCGACTCGATAGAAGAAGAAGTGCATTAAAAATTCCAATATATACTAAGAAAGCCTTTTAACCACTTATTTATTTAATTCTCAAGTCTCGGTTTGTGTCAGCTTAAATATTTACTTGGGCAAAGCTCACATCCGGTAAGTCACTCAAAAGACAAACGGTGTCATGCACACGGAGTAAAACTGCTCAAATCAAAACAGTCTAACCCAGCTTGAGCTTGACTATACATTTAAATTATGAGTATACTTTGAAAGACTAAGGTGTGTAGCTTTGTCTCCTTCGGATTAAATTATAGGGAAACGGTTTTGAGAGTCGCTAAGTCGCATGCCTCACGTCTCCGTCTCACGTTTCACGTCATACGTCTCCTCTGTGGAGCTTGCGTTTAAGATCCAGTTAGGCAAGAATCATAGGCTACGTCGTCGTAGTTTTATTTCTTGTTTGATAACAAAATCGCCAGCTGTCATCTACTCAGGGCCGATCCTCTATAAGCAGCACATTAAACAAACGACTAGAACTTTAATCGTATACCTGAACTCGTGCCAGTTTTTATTCAAAAATCTATTAATTATTAAGATTAAATTTTGTCTATTTGATTAAAAGCCAAGGTTTTTAAAAACCTCATTTTATCGTAAACCTGTGACATGTCTTCTGTGAAGGAATTTTGTTCAATAGTTAGCTAAAATTTAAAAAATTTTGCGTGGGTAGGCCGAAGTGACTAGACGTATTTTTATGTGCTCTACGTTTTTAATTATTTACAAGTAAATATTTACATGGAATAGTATATATAATTACCTGCCTAAGTGTCCTATACAATCTCCTTTATAAGTATCAATTAAAACATTACCATGGAAGAACTCAGAGTGACACTGCAAAATTTGACTGAGAAGCTCACTGCACAAATGGCTCGCTTTGAAGCTAGACAGGAGCCCAAAACAGCCTTCTCCCAGGATTATGAAGAGTTCAAGTCACTGGTGCACACAGCTATAACAACCCTACACTGTCAGATTGAAATGGTTGCACAAGATGTTGAACAGCAGGAAATGAGAAGCCGCCGCAAAATGCTACTTTTTCATGGAGTGCCGGAGGTCAAGGAGGAGGACCCAGTCGATGTAGTCCTTCATCTGGCCAAAGATCACCTCTCATTGCAAGATGTGGTTAGAGATGATTTTAGCCGAGTCCACAGAATGGGTAAGCCATCGGGGACTAAACCACGACCACTGTTGGTTAAGTTTCGTTCCATGGATCTTCGAAGCAAAGCCTGGTCATCTAAAACTGGCCTGAAGAATACTGGCGTCACTGCA
Source organism: Phthorimaea operculella (assembly GCA_024500475.1). Classification (NCBI taxonomy): domain Eukaryota; kingdom Metazoa; phylum Arthropoda; class Insecta; order Lepidoptera; family Gelechiidae; genus Phthorimaea; species Phthorimaea operculella. The sequence goes on from JANFCV010000011.1 coordinate 5,585,480, forward strand.
TCAGAGTTTTTGACGAAGAGGCGACATGATGTGTTTGTAAGTGCTCGGAAGCGGTTTGGAGTGAGTAATTGCTGGACGAGAGACGGCGTGATCATGGTCCTGGAGTCAAATGGTACTCGTCACCGGGTCACGACCGCAGCTCAACTTGCTGCAATCCCCACACCGGACAGCAGACGGTCGGAATCAGAGGCGCCGGTCCCACAGGCGGGGGCCTCGGGATCGAATGCGACGCCTTCAGGACCGAAGTCGGCCAACATTGCTGCTCCCAAGCAGGCCAAAGAGGCCAAGCCTCCAGCCGCGCACACCAAGGTGCTTAGATCGACAACGACATCGAAGAAAGCATAGCAGCTCGTCCTCTCGGATACATGGCGATGACTCGCGATAATTTACTGCGCTCACTTTTTTGTGGTACCGTCCTATTTTATATTTAATAGTTTATTTACTGCTGTCGTCTTAATATAATTTTTATTTCAATACTCGTTCACTCGTTCGTCATCTGTCACTGTCAAAATAAATTGTTTCTTTTTTCGTGTGTAAAATGTTGTAGTAAATGTGTTAGAATGAGACTTACTGCATACTTGCTATCTCTTTCAATCTTTCCGCTTTTGCTTTTTTTGAACTGCAGTAAAACTTAATGCTCAACGTTCCGGTGTACGCTGTTTTTGGATTACTTTCTTTTAGTATTGTGTTATTTTAACTGAGTTTATTTTTGTTAATTAGACTGTATTAATTTTCTAACTTTCTTCCTTGTTTTTGTGACAACTGGCGGGTATAGGATAGAATAGAATATTAGTTTAGATAGGTACTCGTATTAATAAGTTTATTTAATAATTTATTTAAAGTTTATTATTTATATATTTTGTATGAACACAAATAGTAGTTATAGTTCGTCTGATGATGATGATGGCCAAAGTTACAATACATTCCACTCTTGTTCCTCTTCATGTTCTTCTGACAGTTTTCACAGCAGCTCACCACCTTTGTGTGACTTACTTGAGTCTGAGTTTGGAGGTTGTGCGAAAAGTTTCAATGCTATTCACATAAATGCGCAAAGTATTCCAGCGCACTACGCGGATATGCTTGCTTCATTTGATAGCCGCAACATTCATGCGATACTGGTATCTGAGACTTTTCTGCACCCTTGTCTTCCATCGACGTCATATTCCTTACCGGGATTTACACTGATTCGGAATGACCGCGCGAGCACTTTGCATGGTGGAGTAGCTATCTATTTGCGAAGTCACATACCTTTCAAGATTTTGAGCAAATCTCCTCAACCACCGCCCGCTAACACTGCTGAGCATCTCTTTCTGAAGTGACCTTGTCTCACACCAAGGTACTCCTTGGTGTTTACTACAGTCCATCTCTTAAAATAAACTATTTCCCATCTTTCAAGTTACTCCTTGAAGAGTTTGTTCCTCAATATAGTCATACCATAATTATGGGTGACTTTAATACCTGTTTATTGAAAGATGATTCTCGGGCTCAAACTCTTAAATCCGCTTTAAAATCGAACAATTTAAATATTCTTCCCCTTAATGCGACCCATTATTTTCCAAATTGTGTGCCCTCTCTTTTAGATCTTATAATAACATCATCGCTCACGCACGTTTCTAAACACGGTCAATTAGTTGCTGGCGCCTTTTCGTATCATAATTTAATTTATCTATCTTATAAAATTCGTCCCCCTAAACTCAAACCCCGTACTCTCTTTCAGCGTAATTTCAAGGATATGGATCACGAACGTCTTCTAGAGGATGCACGCAATATTGATTGGTCGGCAATTGATAGCATTGAATCCGTTGATGGACAGGTTGCTTTGTTCAATTCTAATGTCATACAGCTTTATGATATCCACGCCCCTGTTCGTGCAATTAGAGTCAAACACCTGCCTGCGCCTTGGTTAAACAAGGATATTAAATTGCTTATGGAACGGAAGAATAACGCCAAAAGTAGATATAAGTGTGACTCTTCTGATAAAAATAGAGATAGGTATCACTCAGCTAGAAATCGCTGCAACATGGTGGTAAGGGACGCTCAAAGACGCCATATTCTTACCAATGTAGAAAACGGTGACCCATCCAAGGTGTGGAAGTTCCTGGGTACACTGGGTGTTGGTCGTAATTCTCGCAATGACCCTATTCCTAAGGATATTAACATTGACTCACTCAATACTCATTTTTCTTCTTCTTCGTCTCTCGATGCTAATATCAAAACTCAAACTTTGAATTACCTTTCATCGCAACCGTTGCCCAATTTTCCTCTTTTAATATTTGTGAATTTTCTGTTTGTGAGGTCAGGAAGAGCATACTGTCTGTCTCCTCGAATGCTGTCGGCAGCGACTGCATTAGTCGTAATATGATCATCCCCATCCTGGACATTGTTTCTCCTGTAATCACCAAAATCCTTAACCACTCCATCTCCTCTGGTGTCTTTCCCACAGCGTGGAAAGAGGCACAGGTTATTCCTCTCCCAAAGAAGGCTAAGCCTTCATCCTTCTCTGACTACCGTCCTATATCCATCCTGCCTTTCCTTTCCAAAGTCCTTGAACGCCTCGTCCACCGCCAACTGAATCAGTTCCTTGATTCTAACAATCTCCTCAATCCGTTTCAGTCTGGCTTCCGATCTGGTCATAGTACGACTTCTGCTTTGGTCAAAATCTCCGATGACATTCGTTTAGGGATGGACAGGAAGCAGCTTACAGTACTTGCATTGCTAGACTTTAGCAATGCATTTAATACCGTGGACTTTGACATCTTGCTGGGGTTGCTGCGCTGCCTCAACTTGTCTCCAAACACAATTACCTGGTTCCAGAGTTACCTTCGCGGGCGCAGGCAGCGCATCAGGGTTGAAGATTCCTTCTCCTCCTGGTGTGACACTGCTGCCGGTGTCCCGCAGGGCGGCGTCTTGTCCCCTCTTCTTTTTACAATATTTATAAATTCTATATCTCTTTCTCTTACCTCTTCTTACCACCTATACGCAGACGATTTGCAAATCTATTCGCAGGCCACATTACGGGAGCTTCCAGAAGCGATTCGTACTTTGAACTGTGATTTAGCACGCATTTCTGATTGGAGTCGCACTCATGGTCTTAAGGTCAATCCTACCAAAACACAAGTGATTGTGATAGGTAGCCAAAGCTACATCTCGAGGATTGATTTTTCACAGATTCCTCCAATTGTATTTGACGGAGTACGGATTCCTTACAGTGAATCTGTGAAAAACCTCGGCATAATGTTCGACCGAACTCTCTCATGGCAAAATCAAGTCGCGGAGGATAGCAGGAAGGTGTTTGCTTCATTTCACTCCTTGAAGAGGCTCAAGAATCGTTTGCCGATCAATACAAAAATTGCTATAGCTGAGTCCCTACTCTTACCTATCCTCGATTACGCTGACATCGCCTACCCGGATCTGACAGAGGAGATGCTCAATAAGCTGGAACGATTACAGAACGTCTGTATACGTTTTGTATTTAATCTTCGCAAGTTTGACCACGTATCTTTTTACCGGGTGCGTCTTAAGTGGCTCCCGATTCGCTTGCGAAGGGACTATCATCTACTATCTTTTCTTTACTCTATTCTTTTTAATCCTTTGTCTCCTCACTATCTTAAAGAAAGATTCAATTTCCATTCCGATACTCTGAACCGCGCACTTCGTCCTTCGCGATGCCTCTCACTTTCTATCCCTACTCACTCTACTAATTTCTATTCCAATTCTTTCACTGTTCGCGCAGTAAGGCTTTGGAACTTGTTACCTGCTTCTTTGAGACAGGCACCATCACTGGAGACTTTTAAATCCCGTCTGAAAGCCCATCTCTTCTCTCTTCCACCATCATAATTTTTGCTATTACTATCTTTGGTTGTAACTTTGCCACTTTCATCGTCATTATTTTATTTTATACATAATATGTAGGTATATATATTTTTAAATATATGTATATGTATTATACGTTATATTATATGTATATATTAATGTATTTTAGTGTATATTTATAGATAGTAGGTACATATTTATTTATTCTTATACATATATTAGGTTTAGTATTAAAAAGTAGGTAGTAGTTGCCAGAAAAGCCTCCCCGCTATTATATTGGATCACTCTCCTATGCCCTATGGTTGCCTGGAAGAAATTGCTTCTGAGCAATAAGGCCGCCTATTTGTACATGTCTTTGAATTTTTTGTAATCCGTTTCTGTTTTTGTAACATTTCTGTGCAATAAAGTATATTCTTATCTTATCTTATCTTATCTTAAAATGAAGACTTACATTTTAACCTTAAGTAGGTACCTAAAATAATTGTGGCAAAATATTTACCTACAGCGAAATCAAATTATAATTAAAAGTTATTTTATTTTTAACGACGAGTGACCTTTGATAAATTGGTTTACAAAAATTGAGACTGCCCTGCACAAAAAATGTTTAATTAATTTACCGATTGAGGGACCAGTTTCAAAAGAGCCCTTAATCCAATAACTGAATTAAAAAAAATAATACAATATTGAAATACTTACAATTGAAGTAGGTTTACAAAAAAAACAAGTATTCAATAAACGTATATATTTTGAAACTACTAAACATTTTGTAAACTTTGTAAAAGGAGCCCTATTTGTACTTGATAGGCAGTTCGTAAACGAGCGTAGAAACGGCCATTTACGCTACTTCTGACAAAAGTTCGAGAATCATTCTGAACACTGAGTTTCATCATAGCGACAGGTTGTCTGTCTGTCACCTAAAATTGCAATACACATCAACTCTCAAATCCCTTAGTCGCTTTTTACGACACCCACGGGAAAGATATAGGGTGATGATATTCTTAACCGGCACCACACGGCTATTGTACCCAGTTCTATTGTACCTAGGTATATTACCAACTACGAGATAATATTAAGGTTACCGAATGAAATATTTTCATTAACGTTAACTGGCTTGTAATTTTAGAGCAACGCGCTGCCTATTACATCATGAAAGGTCAGATGAACTGAGGGAGTTAATTGAATTTGGATGATTACCATCAGTAGCACTCGTGAAATCAACGTCAAATAATCATTTTCGTTGTGTTATTTTTGACACTTGATTCGGAAGATGAGGTGTAGGTAAAATTTATACGCAATAGGACGGTAAGTTAGTGGGTAGGATAGATATTCGAACAAAAAAAGGGTGATCACAGGACTAAATAGTTAAATACCCTTTGAGCTTGCACACAGCAAGTTCTGCAAATGCTTATTTCCGAGAATGCCAATGAGAAGTCATTCATCAGTTTTAATTTTATTTTCATTTAAAATATACCAAAGCTATAAACAGATGCGCCTTGAATAGAAAAAAATAATAATTTATAGTAAAGTCTAGTATCTAGAATATTTAAGCAAGCTATAGAGAGTGCCAAAAAGTTTGAAAGAGTAGCAGTAGTAAGGATATTATAACCCCTCTGTCCATCAGTAGCAAAACGCCAATGGCAACACTTTTTAACTTCTATTACTTCTCACATATTTGAAGTAGGTATCTATGGACTAGGTGTTGATGAGGAAGCTCTTATGAAGAAGAGGAACTAATTAGCGCAAAGTTGGAGGATGCGGAATGCGGATGAGGATGAGGATCTATTTATTCAAGAGGATGCGGATGAGGAAGAGGAAGAGGAAGTTGGTCGGGAAGATGTAAAACGGAAAATAAAGCGAGAGAGATAGACCAAGTCAGTTCAGATGTTGTGCAGTATTATAAAGACAAAACTCCGCGTACCTACTATATGAGAAAGCGGAAGCGGAAGAGGAATCTTAAAATTATTTTTTGTGGAAGCGGTGGCAGATGAGGAAACCTCATCAACACTACTATGGAATAACTGCTTACATTTAACAGTACAGCGCGGGGCGATACATGCACTCTATAGCTTGCGTATGTAAGTATACTCTAAGCCTTGTACACAATATGAAGCAAACTTATTGCTAGGAACCGCCTGGAATTGGTATGTAAAGCCGTATCCACATAGGGAGGCGTAGCGATAGCAGATAAACGCGAACAAATTGAACCATTTCTTAGGTCAATAACCCGCCTTGACAAATATTTGGAGTCACAACTTGTATGTATTCAGCTCAGTCAATAGGGAAGCGTACTGTTAAGATTTCCGGATCAAATAACATGAGTTGAAGTGAGTTTAATAACGGTTGATCTATTAATAATTCACAAACATTGTCACAATCAACCACATTGCCAATTTAGGTATCACTTTTGCCCATTATTTGTCATGTAGTTGTTAAATTTAGGGATATAGGTGTGATATTTGTTTTTATTATTAAGTGAAATGTAGAAAATTAGGCTGGGAATCTGTGTTCACTGACGGGTCAAAGTCCAGTAGCGGTGTTGGCGCTGCAGTGTTCCACCATAAAAGTAATTTTAGGGGCCGCTTTAGGCTAACCACTGAGATATCAGTTATGTCTGCCGAACTTGTAGCTATATCAGAAGGTATCTCCTTTATTCTGCAGCACCAATTATATAGATGTGTAATATTTTCAGATTGTAGGTCCGCATTGCAACATATAATTCGATGTGCTGGTACAGGTTATAGAGGGATTGCGATTGCTTACGACATCATTCACAAAATGTATGAATGTGAAAAGGAGGGCTACCTCCTAAAGATACAATGGGTACCGTCTCATATTGGCCTAAGAGGCAATGAGGTGGCTGACGAACAAGCCCGTGATGCTGCTCTCCACGGAATAGAGTATGATATGCACCCGGATTATTCTGAAATATTTTCTAAATTCAATAAGTATAACTACCTTAGTTGGAAAGAGTATTTTAATTCAAGGTCTCTTGAAAAGGGAATATGGTATAAAACAATTCAATGTGAGCCACTTCGTATTCCATGGTTTTCCACACTCCAAATTCCCAAAGTTATTAAATCTTACTTAGGCTCAGATCAGGTCATGTTCCGTTTAATAAGTTTGGTTATCTAATGAAAAAGTCGACTCTCCATACTGCAGTGATTGTAAAATATAACAGAAGACGCTACCCATGTGCTCGAGGAGTGCAGCCGAAACAGCCTGCGCAGAGAAATCTTATAAAAAATATTAGAAGTAAACCCTTTAGACCTAGGATCCTTTCAGGTTTTGCTATCAGATCCAAATCCAGAAAATATTTTCCAAATTTACAGTCTCTATAGAACGTTCGAAACAAACCGTCCTGTGCAGGCTGTTTCTAACTAATTATTTTTTATACTTTATTTATTTATTCATTTTATATATTATTTTGTAATAGGAGATAAGATTGTGGTTCACGATGGGGAACAATAGGGCTGGCGTATGCTTAATGTAGTAAAGCCCTTTACCAAATAAATAGAATAAAAAAAAAAAAATTAGGTTGGTAGTTAGGAAGCTAACTTTATGAAAAAAATCAAAGTTAGAAAATTGCTAGATGGCAACAAAGACTGTGTAACCAAAATTTGTCAAATTTTCCACAAATGATATCTGCATAATGCAGATATCGACTACGGAAATATGAATTAGCGTAAGGGACATTTTGGCGATTTTGAGTTATATATATCATTGGATTCAGAATTTTGAGCTCTATCGAATGGTATATTTAACTTTTTGATATCTTGAAAAATGTCGCTTACCTTAAACAAAAAGTGAGCAAAAGTTTAAAATCGGAGTAAAAGTACTGTTAAGGACATAAAAATGATGTATGTCCCATACGTTAAATTTTTCATCATATCGGCCAATTGATGTTCCTTACACTATTACAAATACAAGTTTTTATGTCCGATATGCATCTTACATTAATTTCCAAAATAAACATTGGCCCTTACGCAGGCAAACAAACTTTAATAATGAGGTAGAAAACAAAAATAACATAACACTATTATCTTACACTGCCCGCAAATCAAATTCCTGTCATAGTTTTTGTTTATGTGACTTTTGAATATCTGTGTGAGCACTTATTTTGTAAGATATTTACATCGCCCAAGAAAATAGAAATTAATGTAAGGGACAAAGTAACAACATTTTTGGAAAGAAGTTAAAGTAACGTACATGACATCATCGAATATTTTGAAAAATGTTAATGTAAAGTACATTTCTTAACCAAAAATGACATAAAATTGCAGCAACAGACATCGATTTTTCAAAGTTCTGAGGCTATTTCAATATATAAATAGTCTCAATACTTTGTTTAACTTATATTTTTCAATGAAAATGTACAAAGACATGCGCCATGTCAATGAAATAAACAACAAAATTAATGCTTACTAACATAGAAACCATGCTCTCTCATTTTTATTGCTTTCATTAGGCCCCATTATTCAATCTTCTTTACAAAAGCAGTAAAAAATTGAAATTTCTGACCGTTACTAAAATGAACACAAATTAAGTATTGTCCGCCAGAAGAAAACGCACAAATTTTCATGCCGCTTACAGGCAAACCGCTAGCATCTCGAGTAGTATCGGAAGTGTTCGGTGACCATTGAAAAATGGCTTATTGAATACGGTGTCACTATGTTTGGGTGACTAAAAACATGTTCATATTGTGATATTAATATTTTTAAATATTAAGGATTGTAATTGAAAAGTATGTTTTTAAATACAATATTGCGCAAAACACAAAGATATAGTTTTTAGAATTTGTCGTTTTGTTCGGTAAAATGTATTATTTTATTACAAACACAGTATAAATTATTAGAATACTTTAAAAATTAATACAGTAATTGATGTGATGAGAAGCTGAAATAGTATACTCGACTCGTTATATTATAACACGATCGAGCAAATCGCGGATCACAGCCAGGTACTAAAAAAGAGTCATCTAAATTCTTCAAATGGTAAAACCGTTACATCAGGTCGAGAGATTCTTGCTGTAGTCGAGATTCTATGAAAGTCTCATACGTCGCATGCACCCAGACATTTATCTGACGTGAGAGACTCCATTGTTCTCTTCCACCACCTTACTTAAGAATACAAAGGCTTCAGGGAAGAGTGGCCCCTGTGCTGCTTAAGGCTGGTGTCATGAAATGGCTGTTCAACTCGGTAAGTTATTATTTACCTCGATTTTTGTTAACCACGCCTCTGAGGTTTTGCCACTAGTTATAGTGGCAAAACCTCAGAGGCGTGGTTAACAAAAATCGAGGTAAACAAAAATCTAATCACGGTAATAATCCCGTTTTAAACAATAATTTAAGTGTTGTGAACAACCGTGAAAACCTAAAAACTTACAAGGCGTGGTTACTCCACTTCACAAAAAGAGACGAAACGTTTCTCAGCAAGAAACGTTCCCCAGAAACTAAAGGTCGATTTTACTTCTGGACCACGTCTAGAAGTTGTTCTTGAGAGTAGTCACCAATTGTTGTCATAAAAAATTTACGCCTTCATGTTTTGTGCGTCCACTAGTACTTAATTTGTTATATAATTCTAATTATTACAGTCAAAACCTTGTATTGTTTTTATTAACTTACTATAATTTTGTTCGATTAACAAAAATTTCAACGTAGTTTAAATTTTGAAGATTTATTTTACTGTCAAAGATTAAATAAAAAGTTCTTGTTCGGTTTTTTTTGCTAATGACGTTATTTTTTATCGGTCAAAAATTTTTATTTTACTGTCAAAGATTAAATAAAAAATTCCTGTTTCTTTCTGTTCCCGTTTTTCTTGCAAATGACGTTATTTTTTAACGGTCAAAAAGATTTGTAATGCTTTTTATTCAAATATTTCTCACATTAAAGTATTGATTAAGAATTTGAATCACATTAGAAGATGTTTATGTTGTTTGTTATACTACATCGTGTCAGAGACGCATTTCTAAGAGTATTTCCTTTGAAAATGATTGGTTATAATAATGTTTTGGGGCAAACTAGTCATAAAAACCTATAGACGCGGTGTCCTTCACTGCAAATTTACCTCGTGTTCGATGATGAAATGTACGTTACATTAATTTTTTTCAAAATTTTCGATGATTTGAACGGAAAAAATTAACGTAAGGGACATGCCAATTCCTAAACTACAGGGATATCTCAGATGATGATAGCTTTAGCATAAAGAACTCGAAATTCTAAGGAATTTTGCCCTAGACGTCATTTGAATCAGACAAGAAACAAAAAAGATATAAACAATTTAAAAAAATTGCAATCGTTTTTTGGCTCTCCTGAAAAATGGCATTTTGTCCCTTACGCTAATTCATATTTCCGTAGTCGATATGTGAGGCTAATTGATAAATTTCATCCAGAATCAAGGTTAATATTATAAACCTTTATAAAATTTATCAATTAGCCTCACATACAACTACTCATTCACATCACATCATATCAGCCCATAGGACATAAGCCAAGTTTTTCCAAGGTACTCCAAAAGGCACGATCTCGAGTTTTCACCATCCAGTCGCTACCAGCCGTTCTCTTTAATTCGTCGGTCCATCTGGACGGAGAGCGTCTATAGCGTCCATAGCGCCCACTTAAGGGGTATAAAAATCAGTAAAATTGTTCGGATCTCATAAATATGAGTATTTAAGTAGCTCGATGTTACTGTTCAAACATTTGAAGAACCTCCAAACTTTGATAAAATCAGAAGCTGGAAGTAAACTTTATTCGTAGCAAGAAATTAGTAGCCAAGTGCTACGAGCTACGGGCTACGAAGTGACAAATTAACTTACTTGAAGCTTTCCCGTGCCCTTATTGCACTATATTTAGGCGCAAAACACACGGTAAATTTCTTAGGAATTTACACTTCCTGAAGTTTTAAGGTGTAATATCATCACGGTTTCGAAATAAAATACACTTACCTACTAAGCAGGTCAATATTATTTCATTACTTTGAATTGTTCAAGTTAAATAAGATCCCAATAGCATCTTGTTAGACTTAAATAAAGTTGCGTTTGCGTCAACAATTCTAGCCGGATGAAAAGCCTTGTTATTTATTAACAAAATGAACGAGAAAAGAAAAAGGTTTTACGAGAGGAGGAGGCTGAAACGTACAAGATTAAACGTCACCGCCGGAGGAGCGGGCTTGATTCGTGACCTAGTGGACACAATGCTGCAGCCACAATGTCCATGTCGTTGGAAAACTCTTTCCGTTTATGTGTACTTATGTTGTACTGTACAGAGACCTAAGGCGGTTAAGTATAGAAAAAAACGAATAGCTACTTTTTATGATTGTTATGAAATGCTAAAACCAAAACAAGATCGCGATTTCTACACAGACTGTTGCCTACAAATTACTTTAAGGAGCTAACACTCGCACTTTTAATAGGTTTTCACTGACGGAATGCAACCACTACAAAATGTTGAACGATTTTGTGAGCGAGCAAAAGAACAATGGCTATTTATTTTAATTTATTGTAGCCATTGTTTTTTGGTGACCGCATTTGCGCGCGAATATTATGAGTAGTATAATAATAGTCGCAAATTATTTGCGGAAAGTTCAGTTTAGGCAAATATTCCAGATTTGTATCAAAATTTAAAATTACTAGGACAATTTATCCCGGAGTATTTTTAATGTCATTTTAAAATAATTCAAAATTACGTGCCTGGCTATATTATAAGCAGGTAGAATTTGAGCCATTGTCGTCAACCGAAAGGGCCAAGGCCCTTTTGCGGACAGCCCATGTCGGATACTGTCGGCCCGTAACCGCTACCAACCAACCTAGAGACTGACTGTTTCAAAAATAAAAAAGTCGTAAAGGAAGGAGGGTAGTAACTTAGGCCACCTTAGGCCTCTACCAGGATTAAATGTCTGTCCCAGGGTAGCGCTTAATTTATTTGACAAGGCCTAGCAGACACAGTACTGTGCGACATAAAAAAAACTTGGCAAACTTTAAGTACAGGAGACGGATTTACGCAGATGATATTATTTCGTTTGAATAAGTTTTTGTATAATCTTACGTTAAATAAATATTTACCTATTTAAAATATCTCAATGGGCTGATTTGATAATATATTTCAATAAGTCTCCCCTGATAGGGTAGACTTCACAAAAAATTACAAGATGTCTTATCACAAAAACTGGATGGAGGATGCTAAGAATAGAGATAGGATAATAAATAAATACCTATATTTGCTGTGTGGTTAAGAATGCTGCCACCCCTAGTTCACTCAGGGTCTTTTGTAAAAGGCAACGTAGTGTTTTTGACCTCGGCTGAATATTTGTCGACCGTGGTCAACCGCATGGTAGCGGTGTAACCACCTACAATAGCATTCCCAAAGAGGGTTGACGTAAGGCAGGCGGCCGGTCATAAAATATTGCCAAATCCTTTTGCTACATGATTTTGTGTTCTAACAAATCATATCGCGCCGAGGACCCCAACAGATTTGAGATAAAGGTAAACAGATGAGGAAATAAATATATTTGTAAAGGAAATCCGTCATTTTAAAGCCAAATAACCCTTAACCAAAAACCAAAACTCACATCAGCGGTTAGCCGCGCGTTGACGACCTCATCTCTCCATCCTCTTCAACTAATATGAACATCAGACCGCGTCCGTACCTAAACCAATATTTTATGTAAAGTTTCATGCGTTTGTTAGGACCAAGTTAGCTTAATTTACCGTTTCTCAGCCGCCGGGGCTAACCGACACGTCGTTAACGCTAACTGGAAAACTATTGCAAAACAGCAAGCCTGACCTTCTATTAAACTATACAGAGTGTTTAAAAAGTCATTACGAGCAGAAAGTTGAGCTAGTGAGTGGGGAAATCATTTTGGCCCTTTCGCTTAGCTATCAAAACGTCGTTCATTGGCATAAGTTCCTAATTGTCCAAAGGATCATTTTAGGCGTGGAAAGTGTACGTAGTGGCGATTTTAAAAATAGGGCTTTCTTTTGCACAAATGCTCGTGTCACGCGACTTGTTACTTAATTCAACACATCATTTGCGTTAAGACATGGAATTTCTGTTTGAATTTGACATCAAAGATTGTACGCAAATCATCATTTATAAGGATTCATCGGGCTTAAAAACGAGATAGTGAGTTGGTTCGGTAGGTCATATTTCATGTGATTTTCAAGCATAATATTTTTTGTATCGTATCATAAACATGAACCATCACGAAATATTGATCTAGTCGCGATTGCTTTGACCCACTTTAAGATTTATCTACTTAGCAGAACTCTTTTAGAATAATAAAACACATTACCATAGATGCAGTACCTTCCCAGTTTTACTCTATTTATTATCAGCCCACATTCACTCACTGCACCTTTTCTATAATGTATCATTCATCAACCCTGTGCTAATCGCATCCACTTGTAATTACGCAACTTAAGTTGAACCCTGTAACACGGTGCTTAAAAACTTTTCGTTTCAACAATAGATTAAATCACGCCAACCCTTTTTAATGGGGATATCCTGTATTAGTGTACGATCTACCCCACTTATCCGGTGTTGCCCCTTCACAAATCGCAGTGAGTTTGCTTACCGTTTCCCGGTCGACAAAAGTTGCCAACTCCGAGCTGTTTAACTAATGCCCCGACTACTTAGTTTCAGGATAATAATTATTTCATTTTGCCGTGTTATTTTAGCTTAGAATAACACTCTTGCGACTCTGGTATAATTATCCAGGGAATTGGCAGTAGTGTCTCATGTGAGTACAATTTAGCTGGTCTGCCTGCCAAGCGTGGCGACTATCGCAATACCCGCCAATAAGGGAGGCCCATGTCCAGCAGTGAACTATGTTGTGACTCAAAATAAATATTTAATTTTAGGATATTGCTTGAACGTCAAGCTCAGATATAAATAAAGACGTTTAATTAAAATTTAAACAAACGAAGGTAACGCCTCATTATTAGAAGTTAGAAGTGCGAAAATAACAAAGCGAAACAGACATTTTCTTACACGTGTACATCACCGGCACATTAACATAACTATGGAGGCGTCGACTCATAACTAGTTATGTACTAGTCGGTTTAATAGGATGTGCTGGTAATAGTACACACCAAGTAAAAGTAAAAGTAATAGCACCTATCAAGATAAAATTATTACAGTAATTCCTTAAAAGAAATAATAATCATCTCCTTTAAAAATATTTGAATAAATTTCTATAAAATGTACCTCTCTTTTCTAGATCTTACATGTATACCTATTACCTATCACAACAAATAAATTTTCGTAATAAATAAAGTGAATCCATTTCCATGGTCATTGTTTTCGTATTAAAAACAATGACCATGGAAATAATACAATCTATCTGCCTGCCCTTATCACAATTTATTTGGGAAATAATAATAAGCAGCAAAATAAATATAAAACTAAGCAGCAGAATCGTAACTTTTGAAATTGTAGTTAATACCTAACCTAACACAACTTTGAAATAAAAGATTAAGGATCACTAATATTACATTTAAGAACTGACAGAGAGTACGCCTTATGAAAAAAAAACTGCTAAACTGTTTGCCTTCGTTGCGGAAATCTCGCTGTTTACTTGTGTAGGTACATTTCCGTAGCGTGTTTTTTAGACAGAGATGTTTGACCTCGCAGGCAATACAGTGTATTGAAGAGAACGCGCCTTGTAGCAAAATTGCCTCCGATAAATAATTCAGGCTATCAATTCTCGCCTTCGTAGCAATGAAACTCGCTATTTGTTCCCCCATAAACAAAATCCCATTTTATGGGGGGCTTTGGGGGCTCGGAAGATTTTACAAGCTTGTTCCCTGCGAAATCCTTTTACGCGAATATCGTCTCTACATGCATCCATATCAGTAGGGTTATGTACGAGACAGTCGGAGTAAATAAAGGCGAATATTGCGTACTTGTATTCTCAGGTCTGCTCAGGTGATGAAGTAGAGTCATTAAGGGAGCCGTATATTAAAATGCGTTCATTGTTGAACCAATTTGTATGAAGCAATTGAAAGTTTATTGTAATCAAAATGAATTTAGCTCATTCCATTTAATTCAGCTTTGGGTCGGGTTAATAGATATACTTAATAGCAGCCATTTGACATTGTGCTCTTAGCTAATCCAGGGTTTGATCCCAGTATATTTTGATTTAATTAGTTTCATCACTTTGGTTACATTCACGAAAATATAACATTTGAATCCCAAACAAATATTCATGGTTTCGTTGTGCTTGCGTAATCCCACTTCAGTCAGACAAGAACAATAAAATGCCACTTCACATGTTATGGTTCTAATAAAACCCTTATCTTTTGTTACAGAAAGTATCGATAAATCGGGAGAGGATCCTGTGATATCAGCTTTAAGGCCCTACGGAGCTCCGGACGACGACGGCCTTAAAGATACGGCCATTTCCAAAGACAGAGAAGACTTCCAGAAACTGTTTGGAAATTTCACACTAAAAACCACCAGCCAACTAGCCACGAGCCCTCAAAGACAGTCCAATCCAGATATATCACTATCAGAACATTTAGTTAACGTAGAACATAGTTATGATAACAATGAAACCCAAAGGATGACTATGGAAGAAGTGTTAAATTCAGACATTAGCAATGAAACAGTGAGTGATATTAACGTAACAGATACAAAACAAAGTGTTCACGAAGACGTTGTTACAAAATTTTTAAGATTAATAGAGACTCAACATTTACTAGGTGAAAACTGCACAGCAGGGACTGCTTTAAATTTAGGTGAAGGTGTCGTGGATAGATATGCTCAAGAACGCTTTAGAATAGAAGCCGACGTAGCTGTAAATAGAGCTAATATGTTGACTAGGTTATGGAAGTACGCTGGACCGAAAGTGATGCATAATGAGTACTTGTTGCACGCGAGTGTTTTTTCTATGGTTGAGTTTGATGACGATATATTCGCTGCTGGGAATTGTTACGACCAGTATCAGTACAAGGATTACCAGCTGTTCTGCCCGTTTGCGTACCGATTGCCCGAGGGCTTGATTCTGGCTAAGGATCTGGCCGTGGAGTACAAATATTTGAGCAACACTTCCGAGTGGTTCTACATCGCGCGGAAAAACGCCGAGCGTGTGATAAGGAACCACAACCAGTTTGTTAAAGGTAAGAAGTAACTTTAATGACCTTTCATCACCACATTATAGTAAGAAATAATAGACTAAGTGCTTATTCACTCTTGCCTTGAAAAGGCCCAAGTCATAATGTTCCGGAAACAGATTCTTAAAGTAGATTAGATACTCATCATATTTAAGTCATTTAGTTTAGTACTCTAAACTTTTTTTCCTAGATTATGTTACACATCTAGTTTGACAAGATAAAACACAAAATAAAAAATATCCTTCATAAATAACGTTTTAATCAACTCCACAAAAATGAAATCTAGACACACGGCAGTGTGTCCGCCAAGTTCGAGCAAAGAACCGACACACCGGCCGTGGGTTATATTACACGAACCATTTCGGGCCAAGTTCGACCTACCTATAACTCAAAATCTATTTTATCTACGCATATGAAATTTCTAGTGTCTTTCGAGATCTACTTACTTATCTAAAATACAAAATTTCATTAATGTACCTATTGTAGGTCTTGAGATATTGACGTCAGAAAATCGCTATTTTTACTATACACTCACTGACTGACTGACTGCGACTCACTCACTCACTCATCAAAAACCTAGACCACTTCCAATGGTCGTATTGACTTGAAATTTGGCATGGAGGTAGGTCTTTAGGTCAAGGTAAAGGAAAAAATCTGAAAATGGCCAAGTGTGAGTCGGTTTTAAAAATAATGAAGGTGTAAATTCATACCCCTAAGGAACTAAAACAAAAAATTTATCTATATCTTCCAATGGTCGTACCGACCTAAAATTCGTTACGAAGGTTTGTAATTTAGTCAAAGTAAAGTAAAAATTGCTGTAATTGCTATGCCGTGTGATGCCGGCTTAGAATAGCATCACCCCAATTCTACACGTGGGTGTCGTAAAAAGCGACTAAGGGATACTCATCCAGGGAATCCTCGCAAATCCGCCTGCCAAGCGTGGTGAGTATGGCAATACCCCCCGATAGGGGGAGGCCCATGTCCAGCAGTGGACTGTTGTAGCTGTAATGTTATGTTATGTTAAGTAAAAATTGAATATATCCGGCTACGTACATTATACCGCCCTGACTTGGCAAGCTTATCAGTAAATAGAAAACGTGTAAAAAAATCCAAGATATTGAATGGGCAATGCGCTCTAGCGTGTCAGTCGTACAAGACAGCATACAAAATGACAAAACAAAAAAGTTTCCTTTGCCACGCAAACGTAGAAAAATTTAATAAAAAAAACTAGTCCATTTCTTTGTAAGAAGCATAGTCCATATAGTCCATATTCAAAAATCTAAAAATTAGTATAAATGAGACATTTTCCTAACTAACTTAATCATAAGAAAAAAAGAAAATAAACCTTACAAAAATAAATGAAATCCCACCCAAAACATAAATGTGAAAGGCTGCCAAGTTCGATAATATTGGAATGCTTCGCCTATAAAAGAAGTGAGATCTAAATAAAGTACCAAGTTCCATACACAGACCTCAGTTAAAAATAGTTACAGGAATGCACACTTGATTTTCCGCAGTTTGGAAAGTAGATTCTGAATAAATATCATATTAAATACCTAAAATTCTAATACTTACAAAACGAAAACCTGTTTTTTCAGCAGTTTCCTTATGACATTTTTTATTTATTTTTTTCAGTACTTTTTAATGATATAACTTGGCAAGTTTTAATAGAAAATTATATACTTGACTCATTGCGTTTAGTAGGTTTATAACAAAGTGTATGAAAACTTGCCAAGTTATATCATTACAAAGTACAGAAAAAAATAAATAAAAAATGTCATAAGGAAACTGCTGAAAAAACAGGTTTGCGTTTTTGTAAGTATTAGAATTTTAGGTATTTAATATGATATTTATTCAGAATCTACTTTCCAAACTGCGGAAAATCAAGTGTGCATTCCTGTAACTATTTTTAACTGAGGTCTGTGTATGGAACTTGGTACTTTATTTAGATCTCACTTCTTTTATAGGCGAAGCATTCCAATATTATCGAACTTGGCAGCCTTTCACATTTATGTTTTGGGTGGGATTCTAAGTTACAAGATAGAAGTAAATAAATCTACATGATTCACGCCGCGTTTGTTTAGATTGTTGTAAGTTATCTTCAGGCAGCTAATTAAAAAAAAGGTCGAGAGGAAAATATTTACCTAGTTCTATAAAATATTCACCAGAGACTCTCATTTATTATTTATATTTAACGCGGTTCGTAAATAAACCGACCAAAGCTGGGTTAAATTACTATTTACCACCAACATTGCCTCACAAATCAAAAAAATGCAGATTCAAAAGCTTTATTAAACTCGCCGAGCCTTTAATAGTTTTCATTAAAGGGCGGCTGAAAAAAGACCTTTCAGAAAAGAGAAAAATCTTCTCCAGACATCTCATCGACCGTGAAATTTAGTTCATCCGTTCATAAAACTTGTTGAATAACAACAACGACACCCTTTATCATTTAAATCGTGCCATCACTCACTGTCACTTCGTTTTCCATACTAATTTGTCCCAGTGGAACTTACTTTGTCTGATTGTTTAAATTCTTAAGCTGACACTCTTCTCTCAGCAACTTGGGAGTTGGTAATGACTGTTGAGCGCTGTCGAGTGAGGACATGTTGAATGGGAAAGTGTACAAGTATACAGCTTTTGACAGCATAAGTGGAATCCTTTATAAGTTCGTACTTACTTAGGGGTCGGGACGTACCTGCGTAGACAAATACTTATGCCCGTAAATTTTACCTAAGAAAAGATAATTTACCAAAAAAATCTGTCTTTTGTATTATTCACCTTATTTAGTCAATTTTAGATACGTTTCGTAGACTTTACTTTGACTACGTTGTAATCAAATCAAAAGCACGGTTTTGCTGTAGCGAGGCTCTACGACAACCGTAGCAAATTGCTACACCAAATGCTGCCACAGCTTTAGACTTTCTCAGATGGAATTAAGTAAATCCATTTTTTTGTTTATCAAAATATATAAATACATGAGGAAAGCGCCATATTTTATGATTTATGATTATGACTCAAGCTTATCCATAGAACAAATCCAGAAAACTAATATGACTGTAATAATGTCCATTTAGCGAATAAAAATATGTGTCTCTGAGCCAACACAATCTGAGCTGGCATACATTCCAGTGTGTCACATGAACTAGGTATCATATAGGTACTACAGCCAGCACATCGCGTACTGAATTTTCCTTTATTTGTACGAAAAACCAGTAAAAGTTGGTCCTATAAACGTATAAACGGTTAGGTAGATGTGCTGCTTATAGTAGTCTGGAAACGTACCACTAATATTTTCCTGCTGACAGTCGACATTCAATGTCCTACATTCCAGACACACGTCATGTAGGATATGTTCTAGTAGAAAGAAACCACACAAAGACGGAAACGAGAAGAATTGGTTTGCAAGGATTGTAGGTACTTCATTCTCGGCGAATATCAGAAATATGTTTTTTTGCTGAAGTATTACTTAAAGTGAGGCCTGACCATAGACATAGAAACGATAGACGAACATAGTGTGCAAAAGAGAAGAAAATGATTTATGGTAACTCAGTAAGATAGAAAAGAATAGCGAACCTTATGTCACTGTGACCTGTTTTGTATGACAGATCGTCCCAATTCAACCCGCTGGTTTTTACATGGATATTATTTTGGTGTTTTTTTTCAGAAATCCTGACTTATTCTATATAATTTGATTAGTGTGCAACGATGGTTATGTATTCAGGATGCTAACGTGGTGCGAATCTTCACATTTACCCGGAAAATTACACATTTCACAGGTAAATTCCCAGAAATTCGTCACTGGGATAACACGTGAATTTTTTGATTAAATGTACCTTTTTTGTAAGTTAAAATAATAAAATACGCAAATCCTTATATTTACTTTCGTATTTTCGATATGTAAAAGTGTATTAGTTAGTAATTTTCATAATATTTGGGGATAAAATAATTTCGTATTTAGGCCAGGGATTGACTCCAATTTATCGACTAAGTTATCGATAGTTACCTAGAGGTACCTTACATATTTTAAATGATATAACAACAACAAAAATATGCAAATTTTAAAGATTCGCTAAATAGGTACTCGAACAGTTTAGATTTCTTTTAACAAATACATATAACATCCTTTTTAACTACCTACATCCAACAGATTCACTTTAGATCCTGTTATTAGAGATTTACTAGGTGACTCATACGAAATATTTATTATTATTATTTTCAGGGTCGTATTAATGAGAGATTCGACGTGAGACGTGAGAAACAGCAACGCTCAAAACCGTTTCCATATAAAATATATGAAACAGAAGAGACGCCGTCTATACATGTAAGACGTGCATTGTATCGATGACCACCGGCGATCACTTGTCTGACAGATGTCATTCTATTTCTCGTTTTGCACGTCTTATTTGTGAAGATAGCGCCTATTGACCAGGATTCTTACAAACAACCATCTCAGCAAATTCTATAAAGAAACCTACGTAGGAAATACGCTGACTGCAAAAAAGGAAATGACCCGTCGCAGCAAAGAAAGCATTATGTCAACATTTCAATTGAACAAATAAATAAAGTTGAAATCTTCATACCATTTTTTATTTGAAATTATCGATAACCCTCCAAATTCAATATAGTACATCACTAGCTGAGGTATGCGCGCCAAAACCAAAATTGGTCACGCGAGATTGAGCTGTCAGTTGGTCTATAAACGCTAGTTTATATATATGTTACCGGCCAAACCCGATTTTAGGATTGACTAGTTTTTCCTAGGCCAAAGTAGTTTATCCTACATGCGATTGGATAAACCGGTATAGACTAGGCTAAACCGGTCCGTCCGATGGCTGATAGGAGAAACTAGTTAATCCTAGGCTGAACTAGTTTAGCCTAAAATTAATGAATACGCTTCAGGATAAACTGGTTTGGATTAGTTAAAAATGATTAAGGCTACAGTGACGGAGCTCTAGAGGGTAGAGAGTAACGTCGGACATCCTGGAGACATCGGACACTCTAGAGGGTAGGGTACACCCTACCGGACATCCTGAAGGCTCGGACGCCCTGGAGGGACGCCCTACAGTGATGTAGCTCTAGATAGAGCGTAAAGGGTATAATCGCACACCCTGGAGGCATCTTACACCCTGGAGGCATCAAACACCTGTGAGGCTCGATTGCCCTGGAGGGTGCGGGGAAGCGTCGGATACCCTGAAGGCTCAGACACCTTGTAGGCCCTGATGCGAGCACTTGCAACGTCGCTGTCGTCGATAGCTCTCATAAGCTGTCACATCACAGGTGTCGTTGATCTGTGGGAGCACAGCCCACGGCAGGTAACGTCCGAGCTTTTAGGGTGTCCGACGCTATCCCGCATCCTCCAGGGTGTTCAAGCCTAATAGGATTTTGATGCCTCCAGGGTATACGTAGTACATCACTGTAGGGCGTCGTTCCAGGGCGTCCGAGCGTTCAGGGTGTCCAATGCTGCACCCCACTCTCTAGGGTGTTCGAGTCTCCAGGGTGTCCGATGTCTCCAGGATGTCCGACGTTACCCTTTACCCTCTAGACCTACGTCACTGTAGCCTTAACCATTTTCAACTAAGCCAAACCAGTTTATCCTGAAGTGTACTTGTTAATTTTAGGCTTAACTAGTTCAGCCTAGGATTAACTAGTTTCTCCTATCGGCCATCGGACGGATCGGTTTAGCCTAGTATAAACCGGTTTATCCAACTGCATGTAGGATAAACTACTTTGGCCTAGGAAAAACTAGTTAATCCTAAAATCGGGTTTGGCCGGTAACATATATAAGTCTATGGGCCTGACTGAGACAACAAAATAAAGAGTTTACAGAGTGTTCACTCGACCCTTTTTAAGATTTTCGCGATCGTCGTTTGTTACATAGCCAGGGTTTCTACTGTCAAAAATCTCAAAGTACCTATATCGAAACAGCAAAATGGGATACAAGAACTCCATTATTCTAAGCATATTTCAACCCAAGAAATATGACGTTCTTAGTTACCTTGAGTTCCCTTGAGATTCCTGTTACTTCTAGTTAAAGTCAGTAATCGTCAAAATCGTCGCTACTACTGAGTGAGCCATCTATAAAGGCGCCCCGCGCGCCGTTTCCCAAATTTGTGCTCAGGCTATTTATCATCATCCATCAATCAAGCCGCACCAGTGGAACACTACGCGTTAGAAAGTTCCTTTCGAAATACTGTCATAGGTTTTCTATTTGTTCAGAGAATATTACAAACTAAATATTGCGTATTTATCCTATCCTACTCAATTTTTAGGAATGTATTTTGCTGAGTTCTAGATAGTATGAGATATGACAACTTGTTTAGAAAATCTTTGATGTCATATTCAGATAGGTAATTGGAAATACACAGCCTGTAACTATTCTGTATAACGAAGTTAAAAAATACATATTGTAGGGTGCAAAAACGTTTATGAAATATTCTAACAGAGTTGTAAAAAAATCGTATGTATACCGTTTTCATTTAGGTTGAAAATGTGTCCCTTTTTTAATGAAGCAGTTCATTCTATTTCGCTAAAAATGGATAATGAAAGTTCAATGCAATCCTATAGTGAAATATACTATGTTTATTGTCTTGTGCTGTTAGACGACCGCAAAAGTTTGGTACAAACGTAATTCGTCTCAAGTCTTGTAGAGCGATTTCTTTCCTTTTATTTCCTCAACAACTTCACTGACCATAAATAACCGGAAAGTCGAACGGGAAACTTCCCACCATGCCAACAAAACACATCAGAAAGTGTCAAGTTGCACTTAACTTACACTTTGGCACCAATTCGAGAAACCGGAGACCACTTCTACATACCTCTTGAGACTTATGGCACAAAAGGGTTGGGGAAATAATATACCAGGAGTAACAGAAAGGGTATAACAAGCCGAAAGGAGGTTGAGGAACTCATGAAACTGAACAACTTTCCCCATGGAACATAGGTAAACATACGAAAAAAAATTGTATCTCCTATAAATATCGCTGATCAGTTGATTGATTTACTACTACAAACGAGACTACTATTTTTGGTAAAAAGTAATGTTTTTTTAGTGATAAATTGTTTTTGTCTACGAGACATTTTTTTAGATTCATCTATTCTTTAGTTAAACTTTAATTTTGTATTCGAATAAAGAAATGAAAATGATTACAGACTTGCAATGCATAAAGAAATTGACATCAATACTACAAGTTTTAAAATTTCTCTATCTTCTAATTTCCTTCTTTTATACAGTGTCTTAGCTAGCTACAAACGCTCGCGTGAAAACTGGCTCCAACTACCTAACAAAAACGTCCATTTGCACCGAGTCTGAAAAAAGTTTGAGAGTCATTTAGAAGTTACAAGTTGTCATCATGTCGCCTAAAATTGCAAAATACACATCAACTCTCAAATCGACTATCTAAGCTATTTTCTGTAATCTAAGCTATATATGTATCTAGATTTACACATCTATACAAAATATCTTCTCATGAATTTGAGATTATTAAGTCAATATCCAAACACTGCGTAGGTAGGTACCGTTGCGTGAAGTTTCATGCCACTATGCCTCCAAAATCATGGAGCGCTCAAGTGCGGTCTTATTTGCTTCGTTATCCCGTATGTGATTCCCACTTCGTGCCCGGAAATCACGGAAACCTCGAAAACTTGGCGCGTGTCTTACACTAGAATTGTTTAACCAGCTAAGATTGAGGAAAATAATCAGAGAGAACTCGACAAGCAATCTGAAGAAGTCACGAATAGCTCGTTGCGATCGCATTTGTGCAGGCGCTACATACATATAAAGATAGAAATTCATTCAACACCTTTAGCCCTTGCGAGGTAGACAGATTGTTCGTTTTCATCACTTCTGTCTAGATTTTGAGGGTATTTACAGAAATGGTGTATTACTATACTGTAGAGACGCAAGTCACCGATATTGTAAACCTTATCTATCTCAAGCGACACTTACAGGAAAGAGATAGAACAATGCTACACAAAGCCGACATACTTAAAAGTTTGGCAATTACTTCATTAATCGAAAGAAAGAGTTTTTTGGTGTATGTGCACTGAATATCACACACATGTTGTGATTATTATTTCATGTCTGATTAATATGAGTTTTGCATGGCTTCATTCTCCTTTTGTCTTAGAAATGTCCTTTCTCTTAGTTTACAACCAGTTCCGGGTGAATTCGATATGTCGGTTTGAAATTCACATTCGTGAAATTTGAACACATTTTATGAACTAAGTTTGGAGCTGTAACTTCATACCTAGATCAAATTTATCGCTATTTGAACAGAATTGTAAGGGTGTTTATCGAACAGTAATGTATTTTCAGTTCTCTCTGAATTAAGGTAACTTCATAAAGTCTGATTTAGGTCCATAAGATCGGGTTTTGTACTTACAGCTTATAAACAAGTAAGGTTCCTACACAAGATTTCAATTTCAGCTTAACCATCTCATTCCTTTTTCATCACATTCTTTTTCCCCGTTTCAATGTAGCAAAGTGAAAAAAACTCAATAGCTTCAATTTAGAATTGCCTGTGCAGCTGGTATTCTGCTGAGCGTTAACATAATAATGTTTATTAGAAATAAAACATCCAATTCCTCCACATGCAATGCAAATGATAGAAAATTAGGATACTTTGTGTCTGTTCAAAATAATGATATTTTGTTAATAGTGAAATGATGTTGCATTTCGTTGCATCTATTGTAGATACTGGTAATAAATTATTTCGCTGTGCTGGGTAACGTATCATTTGATATGATCTGTAGTTGACCTTGACTACGACGTTTGACCGTGACAGCCTTCGAGAATCACGGTCTTTCATCCCGTTCCGGTGTCTGCCTATGAAATCAATGTAAACATTCGACTGACTCTCAATAAATTATTTCGCTACGAGTAGCAAATCATAGAGATGAGAAGTCTAGGGCATGATGACGTCACTGGCAGAGAGTTTACAGAAGGTTCACTATTCAGGATTATTGCGATTGTCCCTTGTTACATAGCCATGGTAGCTACTGTCAAAAATCAAAAAGTATATCAAATCCGCAAAATCTGATACAAGAACGTCATATGATTCTGAGCAAATTTTAATCCAAGAAATATGACGTTCGTGGCAAAAAATCAGTAAGCGTCAAAATCGGTGCTAGTACTGACTGAGTAAGCCATCTGTTTAGGATAAGCGCCCGCACACCGTTTTCCTAGTTTGTGTCTGTGGCGCAAACTCCAAATTTTACGTAAGTGGGTTGGCGGGTAATGACTAGAGTAGATATTTTTATTGCCCACATACTCTCTGTATTGTGAAAAGAATTTTTAATTTCATTTCATTTGGATTAAAGGATTTGCTGCAGTCTGTGGCTTGTTATTATATGACGGCACACTACAAACAGATTTAACTTATTTGTTCATTTTATGAGCTGCTTAAGATAGGACATTTAATGAATATTCTTTTCGTAATACTTATTCGAGTTTTAACAAAATGGCGGTTTGGTGAGTTTTTTGGTTTTCTGGGTCCGACAAACTCATATTATATTAAAGAAATGTGCCGAATGATTGGCGTACGGTACTTATTTGAAAGTCAATCGAGCTTCTTTTAAAACGTTGTTTGATTGCGTTTAAACATTAATTTTAATATAAAATAAATATTCTGTATAAAAAGTCTAGCATTG
Source organism: Phthorimaea operculella (assembly GCA_024500475.1). NCBI lineage: Eukaryota > Metazoa > Arthropoda > Insecta > Lepidoptera > Gelechiidae > Phthorimaea > Phthorimaea operculella. Next base: position 5,611,047 of record JANFCV010000011.1, read on the forward strand.
ATGTTTTGAAAGTGTTAATTTTTTAAACAGTACTAAGTTTCGAAAATACAGCTTTTTTGTTGTTACGTAGTCAACCACGCTATTCGATCTAGCTTTTCCCGTGCTTTTTTAAAGAAAAAGTGTTCCTGCACAGTAAATTTAAAAGTTTTGAGTGTTTCATTAATTTATTCACCTTACCACACTCTTTTTGTTTGCAAAGGTAATTGTACGAAAAGTTTTAATTTAGGTTACACTGTACATAAAACTTTTCTCAACTGGAGGACAATAGGGTGTAATGTAGAAAGTTGGCAATGGGTGTAATGGTTCAAAATTTAAACGACGTTTGCCTGCCAACTTGTGAGGAAACAAAACAACTCAATAAATATATTCTAGTAGTTACTTTCGGTAGATTTACACCGCACTTTATAGGTTTTCTTCTTTTAAAATACTGATGAGTCTTTTTTCAGATAATGTAGAGTAGAAACAACATAACGTAGGTCTTTCAAAAAGGCCTAATAACTTATAAAATGTACAGCTGATTCAAAAGAGCATACCTACGACAGCCTGAAATGATTCAAAATTGCAGAATTTAACTAGCTGTATAGACTACAGAAGATATAATTTAATATTATGTAGTTTAAAAGATATTTTGAACCATTTTAGGCGGTCCTGGGTATGCTCTTTTAACCCCGACTGTACAATAACTTTTGTATTTTTCTGTTGAAACATATTTCCTCAAAACTTTTTACACGGGTGCGAATATTTTAAGGAGGGATTTACAAAATCTTAAAAATAATCTCAAAAGACCCGAACTGCCGTCAAAGTACTTTTACAACTTGTCAAATTTTATTGCCAGAAATACCGTGACGAATTACAGAAATTAGAATTAGCCATTTTGTATTTTTAAGGTTTTGTAGTCTACTATAAACCCATAACATTCGTCCAGTCTGTCTGTCTTCTGTTTGTGAGCCCCGCAATATCTTATCTTATCGATTCAAAATAGCAATAATTTCTGCACTGCTAATAAACCTTTTTAAGCGTTTGAAAGCATCTGAAAGTTATTAGGCGTGAAATTGTCAATTAGGTCTCATGGAAGACAAGGCTTTGGTGGCGTGGCGCCCTTTAAATATAGGTTTCTCCATAGCAAATGTTGAATAGTACCTTTTTGTTATAAATTAAGACTGTTATAGTACGAGTGCTATGTTATGATAAGTTGATTGTATGATGATGGTATGTAAAACAAACATACCTAGGTACGTTTTCTAATTTCACATATAATACGTTTACAGCGGTAACAGTAAAAATCCCATAAATCGTTTGACACATAATCTTTACATTAAATCTCTTTTCTCAGGCTACCACACGTACACACACAATGACACGGCGCACACCGCGCGCGAGTCGGACGAAATCCTAGTGGTGACGTATGAAGATGGCAAGTGGTCGAAACCCTACTACGACTGCGGAGGAGGCAACATCTGGATGCTAACGTACACCGTGCCTTTTTTTGGATACAGCAACGGCACTTACTTTTTCAAGTACGTACCTATTTACTTACCTCCTACATTATTATTCTGTAAAAGTATGCAAAGAACGACAATTCGTATACTGCAGTGCGAGTCCGCCGAAATCCTAGTGGTGACGTATAAAGATGGCAAGTGGTCGAAACCCTACTACGACTGTGGAGGAGGCAACATCTGTATGCTCACATACACCGTGCCTTTTTTGGATACAGCAACGGCACTTACTTTTTCAAGTACGTACCTATTTACTTACCTCCTACATTATTATTCTGTAAAAGTATGCAAAGAACGACAATTCGTATACTGCAGTGCGAGTCCGACGAAATCCTAGTGGTGACGTATGAAGATGGCAAGTGGTCGAAACCCTACTACGACTGCGGAGGAGGCAACATATGGATGCTAACGTACACCGTGCCTTTTTTTGGATACAGCAACGGCACTTACTTTTTCAAGTACGTACCTATTTACTTACTTCCTACATTGTTCTTCTGTTTAAGTATGCAAAAAACTACAATGTGCATACTGCAGTGCGAGTCCGACGAAATCTTAGTGGTGACGTATAAAGATGGCAAGTGGTCGAAACCCTACTACGACTGCGGAGGAGGCAACATCTGGATGCTAACGTACACCGTGCCTTTTTTTGGATACAGCAACGGCACTTACTTTTTCAAGTACGTACCTATTTACTTACCTCCTACATTATTATTCTGTAAAAGTATGCAAAGAACGACAATTCGTATACTGCAGTGCGAGTCCGCCGAAATCCTAGTGGTGACGTACGAAGATGGCAAGTGGTCGAAACCCTACTACGACTGCGGAGGAGGCAACATCTGGATGCTAACGTACACCGTGGTTTTTTTTGGATACAGCAACGGCACTTACTTTTTCAAGTACGTACCTATTTACTTACCTACTACATTATTCTTCTGTAAAAGTATGCAAAGAACGACAATTCGTATACTGCAGTGCGAGTCCGACGAAATCCTAGTGGTGACGAATGAAGATGGCAAGTGGTCGAAACCCTACTACGACTGCGGAGGAGGCAACATCTGGATGCTAACGTACACCGTGGTTTTTTTTGGATACAGCAACGGCACTTACTTTTTCAAGTACGTACCTATTTACTTACCTCCTACATTATTATTCTGTAAAAGTATGCAAAGAACGACAATTCGTATACTGCAGTGCGAGTCCGACGAAATCCTAGTGGTGACGAATGAAGATGGCAAGTGGTCGAAACCCTACTACGACTGCGGAGGAGGCAACATCTGGATGCTAACGTACACCGTGGTTTTTTGATACAGCAACGGCACTTACTTTTCAAGTACGTACCTATTTACTTACCTCCTACATTATTATTCTGTAAAAGTATGCAAAGAACGACAATTCGTATACTGCAGTGCGAGTCCGACGAAATCCTAGTGGTGACGTATGAAGATGGCAAGTGGTCGAAACCCTACTACGACTGTGGAGGAGGCAACATTTGGATACTCATATATACCGTGCCTTTTTTTGGATACAGCAACGGCACTTATTTTTTCAAGTACGTACCTATTAACTCACCTACTACATTATTCTTCTGTATAAGTATGCAAAAAACGACAATTCGTATACTGCAGTGCGAGTCCGACGAAATCCTAGTGGTGACGTATGATGATGGCAAGTGGTCGAAACCCTACTACGACTGTGGAGGAGGCAACATTTGGATACTCATATATACCGTGCCTTTTTTTGGATACAACAACGGCCATTATTTTTTCAAGTACGTATTACCGACTTACTTCGTATGTAGTTACTAGTCACTTATGAGGACAGAAAGAAGTACAAACCGTACTATTACTCCGGAGAAGGCAACATTTGGATACTCATATATACCGTGCCTTTTTTTGGATACAACAACGGCCATTATTTTTTCAAGTACGTACTACCGACTTACTTCGTATGTAGTTACTAGTCACTTGTGAGGACAGAAAGAAGTACAAACCGTACTATTACTCCGGAGAAGGCAACATTTGGGTGCTCAGGTATTCCTTGACTTTTTTCATAAATGTACTACCAACTTTTTCCTTAAAAAGTTAAAGTATAACTTACTGCTTAGACGTTTTGTTTTATAGATACATCTATCTGCTTTCTTTTAAATCTTACTTACATGAATCGAGCTTTTATAAAAACTTAAATGTATATTGTGATTGCGTCATTAAGTTTAGTAAAGACCGTAATTTAAAAACACTGGCTATGAAATTTATTCAACGGCCGTCGTATACCTAATCATAAAACTTTCTACAAATTCTAATGGTGTATTAATGCATCTGACAGGGCGAAATGATAACTTTTTCGTTCACTTATTTTTTTCTGACGCTTTATTAAAAGACTAAGATTAATGGACTTGTGTTAGATTGTTATTTTGGCTGACTAAGCAAACTTTGATGTCAGTGTTTGAGGGTGGCTGGAAAAGTTATTTTTTCAGACTTTTTATAGGTGCCACACACCGCCACCGTTTGCGTGATGTGCACGTCATTACGCGCGTAGCTATGACGTTGTATTACACGAGATCGTATGGGACACCGCGCTACGCGTGTGATTTCGCGCACGCATACGCAGGCTGTGTGCGGCCTCTCATACTATTATCCCATACCTACATTACAACCGGTACGCTAGTGATCACGCGCACGCATAGGTACATCCTGCATACGGAGGTGGTGTGTGGCTAGCTTTAATGGATGAAGCAACAAGTACGTATGGGTTTCTATGACATCTATGCATATCTATGCATATGCATATGACGTAAAAGTGCTGAGCGAAAAAATAATAATGGCAGAGTTTAAGATTTGCGAATAAGTCAATGCATTAAATTATTTTATCTGTTGCAATGACCAGAACTAAACAAAAATAATAATAGAAGTTTTTAATACCGTACACACTCTGCCTCGCACGCAAGGTATAAAGGAGTAATGATTGTGTACATGTATTTTTGCGCTGAGTGCCATTTCCGTGCCGCTCTTACCCGAACTTTACACGGTTAGCTGAATTGGGTTACACTTCATGCATAACGTTAAATAATGTATTGCAGTACACTACCTTGGTTAGAGACGTCATGCATAAACAAGGATTCAGATTTACATTTAAATCAAAATGTTATCAGCGCCTAACTACCGAATGTGAAGTAAATTTTACAGAAGTTATTAGTACTTCGCTCAGTTATGGCATGTGGAGCCGGCTTAGACTAGCATCACCCCATATCTTTCCCGTGTGTATCGTAAGAAGCGATTAAGGGATTTTGGAGTTGACGTGCATTGCAATAACAGGCGACAGGCTGACAACCTGTCACTACCTATAATGATACACAGTCATCTGAATGACTCTTAAACTTTTGTCAGACGTGGTGTAAAAGACCAGTTTTACATACGCATACCCTGCATACTCGGCAAGGGATATATGCGTGATATATTTATGTATGTAGGTAGCCTAGGTATACCTCTATCTACTTTTTTAAGCATATACAACAAAAACTGATATAAAGAATGTTTAAGTTAGTATAAAATTCATAGGATCCCAATAAATTTTATCACTCACTGCACTTAACTTGATAAGTTATTCAAAAAGTCAGTAGGTCTAGGGATATATTAACGTCTATCATATTTTTGGACTTATTTTGCTTACAAAGAAAACGTATTAAAATTCCATACGCTGAAAACCATTAAAGAGATTCGCAGACCAATTCCATATCTCCGTATATACTTTAATCAAAAGAAAAACTCGCCGGCTAACTTTTATTAGAAATGTTTTAAACCTCTACAAAAGCTTTCGCAATAACACATTAACTGCCAATAACAGTTAAGTATGCTAAGCGGAATACAATGAAATTCTTAAAAGAAATACAACATAACTGTAGTCAAGACAGGTAGAGAGATAAAAAACATAAATATCACTGGAGACCAGTCCAGGTATATTTTGCGTTTTAAATACGCATATGAGATTTTTTTTATTACATCTAGTGTCATTAGCACTTCTAAGACGAATCTAACGACACCTCTTATATCAACATCCGCCAAGCCGTTTTAATACCATGAAAAATAACACTTGATTTTAAAGTTCCGTGGTTGTTATCACTAAAACTATAAGACATTATAACGGGTTTTACCTCACGGTAGGGAATGGTAGGGATATATCGAGCACCCTATATTTCCGCGATGTTGCAATATCCCTACCGTGAGTTAAAACCTGTTATAATGTCTTATAGTTTTACCATGAAAAATAATTCACTAGTCCATTTACATATTTCCAAAAACCATAAAGTTCTTTAGGCTGTCGCGTAAAATAGCGAGATATTAACCGGCGCGGTTGGGCGTGTCCGGATGAAAGCTTGCTACTGTCATGTGGGTTTAGTCAATACATAGGTAATTAATTGAAAAAAATGGAACCTTTTGTCTGTTGAAAGTTCATGTTTCCTTTCTTTTTGTGTCCTTGATTTTAGGTTTAGCATTATTATCATAAAATATTTGAGTTGCCAATTCCTGTGATAAACTATAGCTTTCAAATTCCTAGTAATTTTGCCCAGGTATATCGAAAATGTTTGAAATAAAATCACCAAAACTTACATTATTAAAAAATAATTTGCTATTAGTATCTACTTACAACACTTTTCATGAGTAAGAGACCCGCGCGCAGTAAAAGCGTTACGCCCGTATAAAACATCAAAGTCCTTCGGTTCCATTTGCAATAAGCAAGATTGGCCTATAGATATTTCTATGTTATTACGTAAATGGATTATTTCAAGATCCCACTGAAACCCCTAGACGCTACAAAGAGAAGACACGATGAAATACTTTAGAAATCTTAGACGAGAATCTACAAACAATCTTTGAAGTCGCCGGACATTTTGACGATGTCCCTTGGTATTTTATGGGGACGACTTGATTTTCTTGAAACTTTTATAAAATTGCTGTTTATTTACTCGCAGGAATTGGTTGACAATACAAAAAAGTGAAGAAAAAATTTGCCTTTTCAATTCAATAATACTTTATTGTACACAAGGGACACAAGGCGGCCTTATCGTTTAGGTAGCGATTTCTTCCAGGCAACCTTAGGGTACAGGAACAGGAACAAAGCTACTTCGAATATACTACGCCGTAGCTGCTGTAGCAAACATCTACGAAATAAGAGAAAAGGCAAAGGTTTTCGTTAGCAATTGGGTAAACCAATAGTGACCGAGGCCGATACTATTTGCGTTTATGCAAATGTAAGTATTCTATTTACTCCGTACCCTAGTTCAATTTGCAGGAGATCATCTATACGGGCAAATAGCAACCCGAAATATGAAAAAAAGTGTGGCCATACAGAATTCGATAAGCTAAAGGTACATCCTCACTGAATATTCGCTTGAAGTTTTTTTAGTAGTAGCAAACATCGCAGATGCTAAAGCTAAGTACCCGTTAACAAGTTTTTGCATCCACGGTTTGTGTGAAAAGGATACTTATTGGAAGAAAATGTAACCGAAATCTTAAACACACAAATAACAATCAAGTGGCACCAAGGGCCATATTGAAAAACTATTTTGAATTTTGAAAATATAGGTTTGATTTTTAATTGTATCCTATCGCTCAATATTGTAACCCACAAAGGTATACTCACCCACCCTCACTTCATTCTATGGGAAATCGTCTTTCTATGGGAAAGAAAGAAGATGATGCAATTTTAATCATAATCGAAGCCAAGTAGGTGTAAACAGATCCTAAGAATATTGGAAGAAGATTATTCGGATGGGCGGCGCAGCGTGCTTAAATATTTGGAAGCCAAAGGAAGATTTGATCAAATATTTAATGTGTTTTGAGAGGTTTTCTATTTTTTATTCATTTCTATCAGGACAACCTTTTACCAGGAATATTTTTGTTACTTATAACCTTTTGAGTAATTCACTAAATATTTTATCATATCCACATCAAAATATAATGTTGTTCTTTAAACATTTGATGTTTCAAAAAGTCAGTATTTTGTCAAACAAAATGTTACATGCATGCATGCATACACATACATAGTTCTGTCGCAAAAGTTCTGACTGTTTAAAATAAAAGTAACTTCAATCATAGATAAACAAAAAAGAAAACGCACAAGTTGTATATGTCAAATTTGTTTGTTTAGAAAGGGGTTTGCGTGTACATACACGAGTATAGGTGTTGTTTTAATAGTTTAAGTTATTGTGTTTAATTCGTAAAAAAGATAATTCCTGATATTATACAGGAAGTAAAAAAAGGATATAAAAAGCCTAAAATTGAGGTTAAGGAACTCATGAAAATGATCAACTTTTCCCATGTGAAAGAGTTCGAGATTTCCTATGAGAGGTAAAATTTAATTTTCATTTTATTTTTACACATGCCGGGAAAATGCCGTAAAAAACGAATTCACTTATGCTAACGGGCCGCTAGTTTCAAATAAAATACTATTATAATTATAAACACTGCTCATGCAGCTCTATAACTGTTTGGTTCTGATATAAATTATTTTTTCTGTTTCATTGTGTGAAAATAATGTATATATTATTTTTATTTGTTCACTACTCACAGTAAAACTTTTACGGCATGCAAATGCTCCCGCTACCTACTTAAATAAAGACGTATTCTTACTTGTTGAATAAATTATACTATCGCACTGCTTGTTTGTCACAGCTAATTATACTTTTAAAGTTTTGCTACCCGACTGCTTCAGAAGGAGGGTTATGTTTTCGACAGCATTTATAGGTAAGTAAATTCTTTTTCACTTATGAGGTGTCATTAGATTCGTCTCAGTAGCGCTAGTGACATTGATTGTATTAAAATTTCATAAATTCAAAATGGTAGATTTTAAATATTGCTTTGAAATTATTGCTGTCGGGATTTTGTTTTTTGAGTATTAGGTTTGTTTGTCCACTCACTTAGAAACTGTGTAGCATTGTTCGTATTATTTATTAATATGGGAAAGGGTCGAGTACCTACTTACATTTAACAGTGCTTGGTGCTTCTCAAACTAAGACTTAAAAAGGGAGTTTAAAATGTAAAAAGTTAAATCGCTTGGGGAAGAGTCATTTTCAAGGCCGTAAATAGGTAATACGCTTGATTGCCATTACCACATTTTAAAAGATCTGTTTGTATTGTAAAGAGTAGCATTATTTGAAAAAGTATTGAACCGATGCGAAAAAAACTAACTATAGTAGTAAGTAGCTTCTGCCCTGCCGTTTACCCTCTGGTATCAGCAACAACTAGGTATAAATACTACCACAGCCACAAACGGCCACTACTGGACATGGGCCTTCCCCAATTTGAGGGCATTGCTATTCTTCCCATGCTTGACAGGTGGATTGGCGAGCGCAATGTTAAGTATTATTAGGTATCCTGGATCCTAGATATATTACTTACCTAGTTGCCTTTTACGACAACTATGGATGTTGTTAAGTGGGGTGATGTTATTCTAAGCCGGAACGACTTAAAGCAAAATTACGTAATAGAGAAAGGAAACAGTGTACACAAACCACTTCATTTATCTTGATTAAAGGTTTACTTAGCCTCCTCAATAGGCAAGCTTATGTTAATTTCTTGACCACAAGCGACCATCCTAGCCTTTGTACAGCTTAACCCTCAAGTAACCGAAGCACATTCTATTTTGAACCGTATTGAAGAAACAACTAAGTTTAAATTAATTAGTTGACTGGTCCGGGTAAGCTACAGGCTTGATTTGTTGAAGGAATTTGTTGTTAGCGTTAATTGTATACCAATTTCAAATGTATAGTGGCTTTCATGACTTCGCCAGTTCGGCTACATTCAATCTGTAAATAATGAATTAGTCGCTGGGATATAGTTTGTAACTAATCCCGGTAGATGGAGCTGTGCCGCGCTCAATGACATCGAAACAACCTTTGGCAGGTATTATTTGGCAGGCTTGGAATCTCCGGAAGTTTGTTTTATAAGTTTAAAAAACACAAATAATTCAAGTCTAATCTTTGTTATTGTGACTAAAATAAACTTGGAGTGAATGGGGAGTTTAAAAGCTCCTTTGAACCCATTTATTTTGCCGCTATTCAGGCGGGTCTTTAGTCTCAATAGAGTTTCAATACCTTCTACTTTGTGTTGGTGTCAGGGATGCGACAGTAGTAATAAAAAACCTATTTTTCTGTAATTGATTATGATTATTTTTAGGCGGGTAAAAAACTACTAAAAGTAAATTTTATCCAATGAGAACATACATTTTTTAAATTATCGATTTTTGTCATATTTTACTTGATTTTGCCTAGAAATCATTGTTTATGTAGTAATTCATAACAGGAGGAAAATAAATCATCATCCCGCCGAAACAAAATATTACACGGGACCTTAATAGGTTGACGTTTAGGTATTTTAATTGATTTTACACAAGACCCGAAATAATTCGTTAGTGCACAAGCCAAATATTCGAACCACAAATTCAATAATCGTTTCTGTACTAATCGATCAATTATATCGATTAATAGGAAAAACAGATTTTAAAATAAATGATTATTTTTGGCATCCCTACTTGGCGTCCATTTACGGAATAAATTATTGCATAACTTCTTTTATGGCGTGCTTCTGTTTACTTTATCGAGCCATTTGACGGAGTTATGAGATTGGTTTGCAAATATTATCATGTTCAATTACGTCATAAGGATGGCGAAGTTTTAGAATTTATTACTTACTTAGAGAACTTTCAGAAAATTTCTTGTAAGTTGTACTTTAAATGGTAATAATACTATCACTGTAATAAGCAATAGGTACTTAAATAAGCACAATCTTTTGCTCATAAATTTTTCATTGTGTACGTGTTGATTTTAATGTTGGTAAATGTAAATACGGTACGAAAAAAAAGTTTGATCTATCAAACTATCTGCTACTGAGTCAAGGAGGCTGTAGGTATGTCATATTTTGATAAATCTTGAACAACACCCACTAATGCTAAAAAAATACACCTGCGTACTACGTAGCCGAGACGCGACATCTTATAGTTATACTATCTATAGTTGTATTTAAAAAGGTGCGGTTTTTTTTTAGGGTAAGTAAGCCTAAAATTTAATGGCTGAACTTTACGCAGGTGATGCTAAGACATAGATCTTATTTGATTAATCACTTTTAACGAAAGCAATTTCAGAAACCTCATACAAAAGTATTTATGAATGCTCATATGACCGCATAAAATAGCGGTTGTTAGATATAGGAAAGGTACGTATAGGTTGTCGTTTGAGCGATTGCTGCTACGAAACGCAATATCGTTCAGTGTGTGTACGATTCTCCTAAAGACTGATGACACTGTGTGCTGCAATATTTGCTTTCATTTATAATGTCACCTCCTACTAGCAAAATATTGTTGCAGGGGCACGAGTGGCATCGACATAGATCTTCGTAGAGTGGACATAGACCAGTGCCCGCTCAAGCCTGGCTCCACACAACTCAACATATTCGCTGGCACGGATAAATGCAAGAAATCTACTACAGAGGTAAGTTTAATGTTTTCGATTGTTTCAGTATTTTGTGTCTCAAAACACCAGGAATTTTTGGCACTATGACTTAATTTCCAGCGTCTTGCCGGACCCTTTTTCAGACAAATGGAGATTTCGAATCCCATACTAACATCGGATACCATGGCATCCGGGCTATCAAATTGCGGCTACCGAGTACTGCAATATATCGGTCGCGATTTACCTTATATTGGACAGTTAAGGCGAAATCAGTCCCAAAAAGTAAGTCCCTTTCTTTTTCGCTGCGTTAGAGAGAAACAGACGATGACGCTTCAATCGAGAAATCTAAACATATTTGTAATATAAAATGATACATAGAGATATTTAAAAATTTAAGCCCATAGATTCATTATAAATTCAAAAAGGAAGAAGAGGATACAAAATAAAATAGTAAATATTGAATAACAATGAAATCGTTCAGGTTTTCAGACACAAAAAAACGGAAAATTCGAGCTTACTCTGCGTTTTTTTTCTATCGAGGCAACTTTATCAAATCGTGTTTTGGGTCCCATAGTTTTGTAGAATATATCTTGAAATAGTCATAAAAATAATTACTTATTATTTTATGGAAATTTCAAGAAATGGCATCGAAAATTCCGAACGCTTTCGCGGACGTTTCTGAGCTGATTTCGCCTTAAATTTAATTTATCTGTTTGCGAAATGACATTAAACATTATCAGTGCATAGAAAATATTTCTTTCATTGTCTAAAGTTGTGGTCAGTATTATTCATTACTTATAATAACTCTACCAACTCCATGATTGATTGTACAGCCCGATGAGATTCTTTAGACTTTCATGACGAACCTGTTTACATTGCCTGACAGAATCCTTAGAATTTGCAATATATTTGGAAATATTCATAGTTTGTCTTATACACACTAACAATATTGACACGTCTGTAGTCACATAACATAAATGATACAAACGTTTGCAAACGTAACGCAAATGAAATGGAAAAAGGTCATACGTATTAAAGAGAAAAACAAAAAGCATGTAGAGTGCTGACACGGTTCGCTTTGCTGTTAGATTGATCACAACAGATATCTGATAGATAAAATAAGCTATGAACAGGGCTGCCATCGCAACCGCAGACAGGATTTGAACCAGTTTGATTGTATTTGTTTTGTTTTCCAAAAAAATGTAAACTATACACAGGAGCATTGGTATTCAGACAAACATTATAGTCCACAGCTAGACATGGGCCGCACTTTCTCTTGAAAATATGATATGAATATGATATGATGATCAAAGTGTCAAAGTCTCGTATACATGCGCCAGATCTGATTAGATCTACTATAAAGTCAGCCAGCATTCAGATTTGCAATCTCCAACAGCTTTGGTAAAATTGTTATTAATAATATTTTAATATCTGTTTATACCACCTCAAGTAACCTATTGAAAAGATCAAACTCATATCGTATTTTTCTCATAACTGTATGAAAAAACAATATTAGTCATCCCTTTAATAGGTAGCGCAAGGTGCAATTGATAGGTTTTCACAAATACTACCTCTAATTATTATTAAAGACATTTTTATTTGGCCATTCTCTTGATGTAGTAACCCTAGTTGTGATTAAGAGAGGCTCGCACAAAATGCAGAGATCGACAAAACCTTTTTATTTATTTATGTCCTTTGAAGTCGTTTATCAATTTTTAGATAGAAGACCAATGATATTATATGTTACTAACTAGAAGACTATCTGTGCTTATTTGTCTATTTAAAATTGTTATGTTGTAGTAGGGCATAAAACTCTATATTTTTGAAAAAGATCTATATTTATAGGTTTATTCAATCATTGTATGATTTTACAACGGTAGACCATACTTACCAGGTTCTTCGGATGCTAGGGATGTTTATTGAGAGCTTATGTGCACAGAGGACTTAAATTTGCTTGAAGCAGCAATAAAGAAAAAACTTGCAACGTAGACCATTACAGAGCGTGTTTTTCAATTGGCAACTTAGTGTAACTTTAAAATCATCTAACCTATTTTGACGTAAATAGTTACCACTGAGAAATGACTGGTACTTATTTAATTTATGCGATAGGCTTTTAGGCATCTTTTCAAAAGCTGCAAAGGTCAAATATAAAGGCAAAAACCTGCGAAATGCCTCAAAAATTAGGCGAGGCCAACCGCTAATCTAATATTTTTATCGGCCATATTGTATGCCACAAAAGAATTCCAGCATTCAACTTTCTTATTCAAGCCCAGCGATTCATGTTGGTTTTGGAACTAAATCTGCCAAAAAGGCTTACACAAAGAGATCTGGAAACATCAAACGTTTTATCGCTAAGCCCGAAAAACACGAATCATTTGTATTACTTAAATAAAAGTAAAATATGAATGCTTTCAGTATTTTTAGGGCTGTTTTTTTTGCTCCTGCAAAATAAAACATACGGTATTATGTGATTAAATTGTAAATGAATTCAGCTGCTTTCATTCTACAGATTTCGAATTCTACAAATTATACGTTTATTTTTACGTTTCAAACAGTAATAAATAACACACAAGATTAATATTTTTAAGCCACTTTTCAAATTAAGCGATAAAATGAAGTTATTATTTTCTGAAAATCATATTTAAATAATTTTTGCATCTAGGTAGGTACATGTCCCTTTTTCTTTTAAAATGTTTAAGTTAGGCCAAACGTTCTATAAAAAATCATGCAATAGGATTTTACGGGATACAATGTATATGAATTCAAACTGCATACGATATGATAGAACATTTTTGATATCATACTCATTCATTCACATCAAAAATATGACGTGATCTACGTCGTGAAGTCTTGTTTAGACACAGTTAAATAAAACAAAACGACATAAAAACTTAGCAGCGAGAAGTAGAAGGGATTAGAAGGTTATTATTAGTAAAATATGGTTTAAGGTAGCGAAAGTGCTAAAACTGGCTACCTCTAGTAATTTCTCTATCTGTTACTGCAACGCCATTGCTATTAAAAGCTTCAGCATCTGTTCTAAAATCTCACAGAACGAAACCATATTTTTAATAAATTATGGTTTCATTGAGTAATGAATTTTAAAGTAATGAGGGCAGCACTCAGCCTATGGTAGCCTCTTAATTAGATCGTGTCGTAAAAATTCTTGATTGAAAAACCAGAATCTGACTCATCATCTTCCTGCCCTTATCCCAATTACTTGAGTATGACTATCTATCGCAAATTCCATAAAATAGACGTGAGACTTAAGATGACATCTTTTAGACAAGTGAACGTCAGTCGTCATCGACGCGAGGCGCGGTCCTTGTGCGTAGCTCTTGTATCGTACATTTTATATAGAAACGTGTTTAAGCGTTGTGATATCGCACGTCTCACGTTTCATGTAGACTAAGCTCCCATTGACAAAGTCTTACCTCATAAGTCTACCGATTGAAAGTATGCTATAACGATAGATCATGTTTAGGAGGTCATAACATTGTGTGGGTGGCCATCCGAAATCCTGGCAGATGTTTTTTTATCCGACTTAAAAAACTTATTTTATTTCCAAAATTTACATCACATCGCTTTGCCGTTCGAAACGTATACCCGTCTAAAGAGACACCTTTGGCGATGAAAACCCGCTAGGGTTGCCATCTCCAACACCGGCAGTTTCCGTGGTTAGTCACATTTTAGAGGCCAAAAAATAAAGTCACTTATTACGAAATGAAATTAATACAGATCGATAGGCCTAGGAATGCCATTGATGAATATATAGGGTTGCCTGTTATCATCACAACGGTATCTCTGATAAGCCGTCTTAAATTTTTTAAATGAGGTTTTCAAGGATACTACCAGGCTGATAACAGGCAACCTTATATAATCATCAATGACATCCCTGGGGCTATCGACCTATATTAATTTCAATGGGTAGCCAGATGAGATAAGCGAGTTCATGTTTTAGCCTGTAAAAAGTGGCTGACCATGGAAACTGCCGATGTTGGAGCTGGAAATCTAAGCGGGTTCTCATCGCCAAAGGTGTCTCTTTAGAAGGGTATACGTTTCGAACGGTAAAGCTGTGTGATGTAAATTTTGGAAATAAAATAAGCTTTTTAAGTCGGATAAAAAAGAACCTGCCAGGATTTCGGATGGCCACCCATACAATGTTATGACCTCCTAAACATGATCTATCGTTATAGCATACTTTCAATCGGTAGACTTATGAGGTAAGACTTTGTCAATGGGAGCTTAGACTAATGTCTCATGTCTGTGAAGCTAGAGCCAAAGGGATAACCCGAGAACCTACTGACAGTTTAGTTTTATAGGCGTGACACACCATCAATCTGTAGTAGGAGCTGATGCAAGTTTTGGCAAACATTCATTGACAGTGAAAAACCGGCTTCATTTTTTTGTCATTATAAAAAAAATACGATTTTTTTTAGTTTTGTCACTATTACAGGGTAGACAGTTCAATAAGCCAAAACAAAAATTCTAACACAGTATAATTATATTACACCTTGAGGAAAGGTTCATAATTAAATCACGTACTAAGTAATTACACAATATTACTGCTCTCTTTTGCGTTCCAACAAATTGTGAAACAATTTATTTTCAATATCACGCTGATACGCTATGGCGACATTTACCTAATATACATACTTTAAATTACTTTTACCATAACCGATCGCTGACCTGAACTGTACCAACAAATTCACAAACTTTTCAGATAACGAGCAGACGATCCGAAATTTCCTCCGCTTACCATATTTCATCAATCTCTGCTAAATTTCTTCGCAAATCTGTTCCGCTTTAAACTTTACTTCTAGACTTCCAAGCGATAAGTTTCACTTAAATCTTACTTTAACTTACACCTTACCGATCGAATAAGAACACACTCACACATACACACATTTGTAAAGCAAGCTTAAAGTGGGACTCTAGATTTTATAAGAGTATTATATTTCAAGTTAACTCTCCAGAAAGTTATAACTCAGAACTTAATATCCTTCGGGTGCAAGAAACTTTGGTGTCTCCATTGAAATGAAATAGTAATAATAGTCTTAAGATTTCTCGAGGAGTAGGCAGATAGTGGTATTTATGATAAGAGCCATAGTAAAATTAATAAAGGCTCTTGTTTATATTATATTACCTACTCTTTACTGAGTACCTATAGAAAATACATAGCAAATAATATTATCACAAAAACATTGTTTAGCTGTTTCAATGTCATATGATTGGCGTCTTTTAAAGTTTTATATAATAAAATATTCATTTACCATTGAATACCTAAATTTAAAAGACTCAGACTCCCCGTGTTAGGTACACAATTCTTGGAAACTCGCAAAATTTTTCACCGCAGGCTGGATTTGAACCAGCGACCTTCACCAACTGTGCTGGCGACGCTTCTACCAATGTATGTATCTTGCCCACTAACGCGTCGTAGGTTAGTTGTAAAATTATCCCAGTAGATAAAGCCCTACCAAGCGTTAGTGGGAAAGATACACTTGCAAAATTTTCGGGCTTGGAGTAAGCCGCTGTAGCCCAGTTGGTAGAGGCGTCGCCAGTACAGGCGGCGAAGGTCAAATCCAGCCCACGGTGAAAAAATTTGCAATTAATAAATATTTACCAAATCTCTTACTTACTGAAAAATAATATTTACTTCAGTACCTACTTATTAGCTTTATAGAAATAAGTGCCAGCTCGCCAAGACGTCTTGACCTCGGTCTTGGCAAGTCCAATGTCTATGAGCTTAACTGCCTATCAAAACAAGGTCAGAGTTTCTAAGAAGCTGTTAAATGCAAAGTTTTTAAATATTGGCCTAAAACTGCTTTGCACATTGATTGAATAAAAATAACTATGTACTTACAGTTGAAGTTTATGATTTCCGCAACTGCTGACTTAGAATTCAACCGCGGTAAAAAGCGACTAAGGCTTAATTATCCCGGGAATAGGCAGCAGCGTTCCCTGTGAATGAAACATGTTGCACTGCGCTCACTTATCCGCCTGCCAAGCGTGGTGAGTATGGCAATACTCCACGAGAAGGGGAGTCCCACGTCCAGCAGTAGACTGTTGTAGCTGTAAACGTAACTGTCAATTTGAAATGAGGAACTATACGACTATATATTATAGCCCTGGAAGTTCCTCATTCAATGGAAAAAGTAAAAAACCTAACAGCAAAAGATTAACGCAAAAAGAATGAGAAGGAATTATTTAAAATATAACTTCGGACAAAACCAATGAACTGGATAAAAGCACGAATCCAATCGGAAAATGGATGAAATTTACAAATTATGCAATTTTGTTATTGAATTTGCTTCAGATTTTTATTTACTTTAATAATCGATGGACAACAAATTACATTAAATGGATCGAGGCTCATTGGGTAATCAGTCAAAAGTAATTTTTACTTTTCGTTTTATGGTTTCGGATAGCTTCCCCTTTGAATCTAGATAAAAGAATTCAGATTTTGTGGCCTATTCAAAATGTGCCTGTGTAATAGTTTAAAAGTAACTGCCGTACTGCTTATAGAGAAGGCAAAAGTCTAGTTCCTTTGTCTAACCCACAATAGAATACTTAAAAAAACATTTCTACAGAAATGTTTCTAACATAAGCACACCAATTAACCCGGCAGCATTCCAACAAACAAGTTTTCATTACACTCCCTGACACAGAATAACAAACACAACGTAATTGCAAACAAAATGGCTTGTTTAGACCTCACTCATACGAAACCCTAAAAGTTAATATTCACGGATCATTATTTTGCTGTTTTCCCTTGCAAATTGAATGAAATAGGGATCGTAATCGCTTCGTGGGCTAAATTATAATGGTTAAATTTTGGAGTGGTGGAGGTCTAAGAGTAGACTATTCTATTCAAGCTTCTCTAGGGATTTTCAGTATTTAAGAGGATACTTGTGTGATGCTTGTTTTCCGCCTTTTCATATAAACGTATTCCCATATTTGCTTCGCGAATAATGCACCTAGATCTATTATTCTTTTGTATTCATTTAAGTCGTACTATATTACGAAAAAAGTATTAGAAAACGGAATCAAAGCATTTTAATATTGAAATATAAAATTGCTCATTATGTTCTTCTCTCAATTAAATTTGAAAATATAAAATATACATGCAAGTTTATAGTAGGCTTATGTTCTAAAAAATATTATAGTTCAACATGCATTATTCTGAAAGTATACAAGGGAATACCTTTGTATGAAAACTTGGCTCTAGGTATTGCTCTTAAAGGACTTTGCAATTATGATCGAAATAATATTCAAATTTTTAGTTTTTATACAGCTTTTCATTTATTAGGTTGTGTTTTTTTTCTTTTATATAGAACTCGGTCATTAGATTTGAAATCTATAATTTTTTTAGGTTTACACTCTTTGACTTGAAGTTATGATGTGTCTTCAAAATTTCAAGTCAAAGAGTGTAAAACTAAAGAATTACTTATGTAAAAAATTGAAGGGTTGGCGAAATTACAAGGGTTTTCAATTAACAACAAAACCCTAAAAAATAACCTTTCCGCTTTAGATATCTGCAGAAATAGCGAATCAGATTTTGGTGAATATTGGATTGTCTTAATTTAATTAAATCACTTTTTTGGTTAATGGGGTTTCTTTGATCATCTTCGCTTCTGATGGGGAATGAGGACGGATTAGATGTGAAGGGGAAATTAATGATATTCTAAGACGGGAATCCAAAATTGAAAAGTTTCTGTTTCTATTCCAACTTATTTCAATTCAAATTCTATAGTCGACCACTCGCTGCTTTTGCCGCTTTTCCTTCTTGGTGGTAAATTCAAGTGAGAAAGAGATTGTGTTGTTTTATTACACGAAATTATGAAGGAACTTTAATGTAAATGTAAAATTATTAGTATGACAAGAAGTTTCTGTGTGTTTGTAACTGCGTTACGCTAGAAAGAATAAATGAATTTGGATCAAGGATAAATATTATAACCTGGAATATACACGAAAACTACTAACTAACATGCCACAAAGACGAAAAACTGAAAATCAATCTATAAATCTTGCTATAAATACTTATTTAGTATCAAAGAAGTATGACATTGCTGTTTATAGAGGTTAACTGTATTGAATTTTATTCAACCGTTTCTTGTCTGTCTGTCTGAAATCGTTTTTCGGTCTGTGTTGGCGTTCAATCAATCTAACAAGTTAATTACGTTTCAACGACAATGAGTCAAACATATAGTCAGTATTTAAAGTATGCAGAAAGCTAATTTATAGGACTTAATTTGTCAAGTTCACAATTAAGGAGACACTATTTTTCATTTTCAAGTTGTTATTACTTCTAGACTTAGTAGCGCCAGTGACAAAAAAGATAAAAGAGAACCATTTATTTTGTATGGGCACAAAATAGAGAGTTTACAGAAGGTTCACTCGACCCTATTCAGGATTTTTGCGATTGTCATTTAATTTTGTTACATAGCCAGGGTTGCTACTTTCAACAATCTCAAAGTATAAAGAATATCAAACCAGTAAAATCTGATACAAAAACGTCATAAGATTCCGATCTAATTTTAATCCAAGAAATATGACGTTCGTGGCAACTAACTACTAAGTTACCTTGTGTTCTCCTGAGATTCCGCTTATTTTCAGTTAAAAGTCAGTAAGTGTCAAAATTGTCGCTCGTATGTACTGAGTGGGACATCCGTGAAGGCACCCCAAATTAGGGAAACGGCGCGCGGCGCGCCTAACCAGATGGCTCACTCAGTACTAGCGACGACTTTGACGCTAACTGATGAAACTGGAAAAAACCGGTACCTATCTCAGGGAAAGTCAAGGTAACTAAGAAGGTGGTTGACACGAACGTCATATATATTGGATTTAAAATTGGCTCAAAATCATATGACGTTCTTTGTCAGATTTTGCATTTTTGGTTTTTTTATACGTACTTTGAGATTTTTGACATTAACAACCCTGGCTATGTAACAAGTGCCAATCACAAAAATCAAAAATAGGGCCGAGTGAACTTTCTGTAAACTTTCTATTTTGTAAGGCACCCCGCGCGCCGTCTCCCTAACTTGTGCTCTAGACTAGCAAAGGACCGATGATGAAGAGCTGTTTGCTTGTTTTCTTAGTTATTGGCGGAAGGATTACGGCAAAATCGTTCTTTGTCTGGCACTCGAATGGAAAATACCTATTTGATATGTATTATGAAAGTACAAACAAATCAACTTAAATTTTTAGTCAACGCTTACGTGACACACATTTAAATTGTATGCGCAAGACGATACTTCATAAGAACTGATTTAAAAAGGGCACTTTTCTACACATAGATTATTAAATAGATTCGCAATTAATTAAATATAATTAATTTTAGTTGTCCGTTTTTATTAATTTTAACGTCCTTAAAAATAATTAGTAAGAGGTACATTATGCTAGAGATGCAATATAAAATGTTAGAGAAGCAAAATATCGATGCTTCCCGCAACAAAGGTCGTAAGTCCATATTATGAACTTTAGGGAATCAGCAAAAAACAGTAATAAAAAAAGAAAAATGATTGTAACTTTTTTGTTCGTAATATTTATAAGTAACAACCAAAGAACAAAATACTTAAATTTTGACAAAGATTTCCTCCATTTAATATCACTACCGTCAGATTACTAGATTAAAAGATAGTTTGGACATACACCCTAAAAATATGAATAATGTGGTGTTTACGCCCCTTCCTAAACCCTCATATTAAAGATCTCACACCAAACTTAGGCCGTAAACGACATTTAAAAATATAACCGTCAAAATTTTAGACGTAAGAGTTATAATTTGTAACGAATAATATGTCTAAAATTTTACTTATTTCTGTAAATTATCGTAATACGAGATACAGTTTCCATTGCCCGTGTTCATCAACAAAAATGTTTGAACAATTAAACGAAAGATTAAAAGGAAACAGTTTTTAATTCTTATACTTCTTCAAGTGGGACACCAAGTTGCCCAACGACCCGATCAACCCTGGTGTCAGAGTTTTACAACCGCCTACTACAAGTAGCAGGCCTCTGACATGGTTGTGTCGTGTAACGACCGCAGTCTAAGTGATCATATAATAGACAGCAACCGGGACCGACGGCTTAACGTGCCCTTTCGAAGCACGGAACCATCTTGCTTTTCTGGGCACAAATTCACAAAGTGATTAATTGGGAACTGAACCCGGAACGTTCTGCATTGCAGGCAGTCGTACTAACCACTGCACCACTTCGGCTGTCCAATTTATTCTACATTTAATGTTTATTTTCCATCGAAATACAGCAGCACGCAACATCCAATAAGAGGTTCCGCACGGTGGTTTCCTAATACATTCCTAACCATCCTCTTACTATGGGCCGCTTAAATCCACAGCAATAGCTCCTCGTGCCGTCTGCCAATTTGTGTCAATGTGCACAAATAATTACGAATCCTTCGATGGAGCATACTTCCTATGTTATGCTGCCGCACGTCGCGTTCTACTGTCCCACAGCACTGAGTGACTTTCCTGACCAAATTTTGTCGTTTATGGCGCATAGGAGAATCTACCGCTTAACGCATATTATACTCGCCAATAGCGTCGAAAAACAGGCAACCATATAAATGTAAGACTCAATTTAAGTCCAGAGGCTCCAGTGCAGAAGGTACGCTGGATGATGTTAACAATGTAGCACGTAAATGTCCGGCTGACTTTCCACAGGTCCAACCACATGTTTCGGACTCTATCATGCTACTCGCATGCCTTTCAAAAATCGTTAAAACATGTATATCAAATAATTAAGCGTAGTATTTCAATTTTCATCTAAAGTAATCAGTGATCCATGGACGGTAGCGGCCAGCGTGAGAGATGATGATGGTATATGCAATACCATCTGGCGGATATAGCTCAAACTACTTGGTCGTGTACAAAAGGACATAAAAGCCAGCAGAACGATTTAGATTAGGTAGTTACGATTAAAATTTAAAAACACTTTACTAAAAACACTTTATTGCACAAAAATAATAATACAGAGTACAATAACATTTTAACGTTAATATGACATGTAATATAACGTTAGGGTCGTATATAACAATTTTACTTAGGTTTTGGGGATACGCCATTCAGTAATAATAAAATATTAAATATATCATCTACAATCATGGGGCGTAAGTCACATTTTCATTTCAAGTGCGAGATACGTCTTTACTTAAAAAACAAATTAGTTTATACACTAAGTGTCACGTGTCAATTAAATAAAACTGACTTTTACGTCTACTTTTGGTCGCATTATTATGTTTAGAGTCACAAAATATATGGGTCGTAAAAGCAACTTTTTTGATCGCAGTGAAATATGACCCATATAGATCGATAGAGCGTGAAAAATTGAATAAGTCTGCATTAAAATCGTATTTTTGAGGAAATGGTGGTTACGACCTTTGTTGCGGGAAGCATCGATATTTGAATTATAATGTCATCATCATCATAGCGTATGGCAATCCCTGCTTGGATCAAATGTCTAAATCTATGTTTTTAAGCCAGCTCTCAGCACTTGAGGTGAATTTATGTAGTTCAGCCATACCACCGGGAAAGCAGCGTAATGGGCACTCGTTCACAACATGGGACAGGGTTTGGTCAGGTGCTCCACAGTCGCAATTTGGTGACTCCTTTAGACCCCATTTGTGAAGGTGATAGTTAGATTTCCCGTGGTTGGTCCTGAATCGGTTTAACCGGGTCCAAACCTTCCTGCTGGCATCAAATCCGGGCTGTTTTTTAGTAGGGTCCGTCACCAGTCCGGCGTTTATGCCCTCGAACAAGCTCCAATCCGATCGCCATGCCTCGTTTATAGGAATCTGCTGTTTCATGCGATCATCAGCCCAAATAGGTGACCTTGACGATAGGCGAGGAGATGGGAGATCGTCCAATGTGTTTCTAATAGGCATGGCGCTGGATCGGTTTAGCTGAGAGCACTTTTTCCACTCCCTAGCAGTCGCCGTACGTCTACGCAGCGCAGGCGGTGGAATGTGAGCTAACACTGGCAGCCATGGGAGGGGAGTTAATTTAATTACTCCAGTAATCAAGCGCATGGTTTCGTGAAGCTGGGTGTCCACCTTGTACGTGCACTGCGGCTCCACACAGGGCGCAGTACTCGGCCGTCGAGTACACGAGTGCCAGGGCAGATGTCCGCAGAACTGTTGCCGAAGCCCCCCAACTTGTGCCTGCTAGCCTTCGGATGATGTTGATCCTCGATTTCACTTTTTGCTTGACATTTTCCAAATGTTGCTTAAACGTCAACGATCGGTCCAGGGTTACACCATTACAGGGTTATAATGTCAAGATGGCAAAATGGACCTATTGCAAAAGAAAAATGGAGAACCAAATTGTTTAGTAGGTACTTGCTTACTCGTGAACCACCATTGCCCGAAAAGCAAGATGGTTCCTTGCTTCGGATGGGCACGTTAAGCCGTCGGTCCCGGTTGCTGTCTATGATGGCAGACGTTACACAACATCATCAGTGTCAGAAAAGCTCTGACACCAGTGTACATCGGGTCGTTGAACGACTTGGTGTCCCACACGAAGAGAAAGAGACTTGTGGTGTGAATAATACTAAGATTTTTCATAATATTATTTTTTGTTGCAGTGTGTACCAGTCCCAGGGTTGGGGTTTCGGCGGGGTTCCTACAGGTGTTTATGCAAACGAGGGTTCTACTTCCCAAACACAACAGCTGACAACCGCTATTATAACGGCAGCGAGATTGAGGAAGAATATGAAAAACATTTACTGGTAAATATTCTTCTTACTTTGAGTAACTATTAATTTATCAAATAAATTCGTACATTTACTTATCTATCGAACACTTACGAGATAATGTAACATTATTAGATATTATTATTCTGTATTTACATCATTAATTTATTGGTAACCGGATTATGTAAATTTACGCAGGTAACTATGTATTATCATATCACCATGTAGTTACATTTAAGTTTACATGCGATATGAGGCAGTTCCCCAGACTACGGCGACGCGGCGTAGCAAGAACTGCTACGAAAACTCGTAGCGTATTTCGTAGCACATTTATCATTTCAGTGCCCACAAGTAAAATAAACGTTTTGTTCCGCACTGCTAAGCTCCACTTAGCTCTGCTTTAGATAACCTTTTCATGGAAATAAGATTGATTGTTTTAGACCGATTGTTTTTTCGCAGGACCAGAAAAATGTCTACGGTACTCTGTCAGGGTTTGAATGCTTGCCGTGTGCCGAGGGCTGCGAGGCCTGCGTGGATGGGTCCCCTTGCGTGGCTGCATTGAACTGGGTAGTGCGAACCAGCATTTTTGCCCTTGCCTGCCTGGTCATATCGTGCCTGCCCTTTATCATCTATTTCACCATCAAGTACGGCCATGTCAGGGTAAGTAGTATTATAAGCCTTATCTAATTTTTGTTAACATCTAGGTACATTTGTTTTACGGTTTAAAAACTTGTCATTAGCTCGGCAGGGCCGTTTGTTGATTCTTTGTCTCACGGGACGAAATAGCAGTTTCATTCAACCTAAAGCAAATAGTAGTAAAAAGTTGGCACTATAGTCCGACACGTTGGTGCGCGACCTTTCCTAGACCTAAAAATGTAAGCGGGTAGCGGGGGATGTAGCGGGGAGGGGACACGCGTGCATCCGCGCTGCACTTCATATTAAAATGACGTGCTATTTGTATATTGTATAACAAACACGAGTACTCCGTCAAAAATACGCTATAGTTGAGACGGCCATTCGCTGCATTCACCGCCGTATAGGTAACTGTTAAATCTTGGTTAAATCAGTTGTATGGGACTCCCTTTCTAACATGAGTTTACCACTAAGTGAAAAGGGAGCGCCATACTACAATCATACGAGTGGTCGTCTCAACTATAGCTGCTTGCTACTTGTAAATTATTAAGTGAGGTTCTATCTAAAGGCCCCCAGATACAGCTTACATGCTTCTTCATCCTATTCTTGGTTTGTTTTTCGTAGTGAAGTGATGTAACCTCATAAATGAACAATTTTAGTGTTCTATCGAGATATGTGTTTGATATTCAACTTTTGTTGTTGTAAAACTTATGAATACAGCGGAAATATTATTAAACAAATAATTTGAAAAGTACATGGCCAGATTTACCTGTATTAATTTGTGTGATTGTTTTACTTTCTTATCATAAACATAAAGTCCGTGGCATTAAATTTGTCGGGTCTCAAAGAGCGAGGCTTTACACCGCTAGTAACAACCAGGAGGTCGATAATCCAGGATGATGAAGTGGCTTAAGTCAAGTCTAATCCAAAGCTTTCTCGCTTCCATTTTTGACGCCTACAAAAACAAGGATTATTATAAAAAAATATGGCATATTCTTCTTAAGAAGGAGCGTTTTAGCGAAAGGAATTTTATCATGTTCAAGTAAATAAAGACTTTGAACTTGTTACTTTGACATCTCAAACTCACATAAAAAATGTGGAATATCCCATCAAAGTTTCCAGGCGCAGAATTAGCGCCACTTCACGAAAAAAAGACATCTTTGTGCAAACTATAAATCTAAATGTTCTTTGTCCTTGGTATTCTTGCATTCAATTAGATTTTACTACTCCATGACATGGTCACGTTGATTATGGTTAAAATTACTGCTGATTTCACGTTGCAGTTTCATAATTAAAAAATAATATTTTCTTTGCGTTCCAGTTAGATGTTGAGTTTAAATCATTGTTGTTGTGATGCTTTGCATAGTTTTTTTCATTTTCTTTTGTTCAAGAGTTGTACGTGAAACAGTGAATGTATTTTTATTTCATATTTATTATTTAATGAAAATCATTTTTGTAGAGTCGCGCTAGTTTTGCAGCAGTACTTCCTTGATGGTGATTATGATTATAGATTAAATAACAGAATTTATTAGAAAAGTATTTGCCGTTCAATTTTAATCAGCAGAAGACACGGCATCTCGCGTGCTGAAAAATTGTGATAATCAGGGATAAGCAGCAGCTATAGGTACTATTAACAGCACTTCGAGCTAAGTTCCATTTAAACGGGTATTCTTAGTAATAATTGCTAAGTATACAAGTACAGTCACTCTCGCTCACTCATGAACAATCTAAAATGTAAGGTTACGTTTCTTTAGATTGTAATGTTTTTCAGCAATAATTGTCACTAGTTTCTGTTCGGCTTGTCAGTGTAAGCCCCAAACTCCACAGAGAGGACATAGGACGTAGGGCATGACGCTTGACGTTTACCATCGCGACGTTTCCATACAAAATGTACGAAAAAGTATTGACAAAGGCACACACAAGCGTCGCCAAAGCGTCGCATCTATGACAGCTAGCGTCAAAAACTAAGAAGAATATTTGACGATCACTTGTCTGTCAACTGTCATTCTTACGTCCTATGCCCTTCGTATTTTTGGTGGAGTTTGCGCCTAAATCACAAGAAAATCGAAACCAATTTAATTGTTCATGAGTTAGTGTGAGAGACTGTACCGTAGAGATAATACAATCAGAAAATAGTTTTGTTTTCAGTAGGTAGCTAAAACAATATTATTATGCCTAATTTTAATGGAAAAAAATAAGTAGCAGCAGGTGAAACCACTAGGGGGTTGTATGTTATTATAAAGTTATTTAAAATTTCACCTTGGACACGTTGTATACAATTACGTGGAAATCATGTAAGTGTAGATAATTATTGTACCGTGCTATATAAATAATAGTCTGATACGACTAACAAGGTCAAAATAGCTTACAATTTACTCAAAAAATTACAATGTTTAATGCAAATTTTTCATACACACATTATCACACATGCCATTAATGTGGCAATGGTCACGCTATTTTGCATGTCTAAAAATGGAAAATTTACATTATTTATTTGCATATTTTTTAAATGTGATCTTAATGAACAACCGACGAAAGTAATATTATTATAGGGCTCTATTTTTTAATGTTTTTAGTAAGCGTTAGCATGATTAAATATGGCCTGATCGCAAAGTTTTGGATAGCGAATAATATTCTATATCAATTCTAATAATCATAAATTTCTACAGCTGAAAAATATACCTACCGGCCATCAGAGGAATTTTGTTCGTCACAGATTACAAAGATTTTGACCTAGATGATAAAATTAATGTGGCAGGTTTCAATTAAATTTTGCAAGGTTGATGCGCACACATTTGGAATTTTAATAAACTACCTCCCTTAGGTAAGACAGGAGCAATCTCAGTTTGAAGGTTAACTCCGAAATTGGGCCGGTGCGAAGTTGGTTAACAAAATCTGAATGTAATAACATGGATGGAGCTGAAATTTATTACAGTAAGAAGTTTCTGTGACACAATTATAATCTCGTTATTTCCCTGTGGTATTGCTAGCGGTGTGAAACTTGTCTTTTAATATCTCAAGACGGAACTGAAATGTTTTTGCAAAACTTTGCAAAAAGGATTTGCATCCCTGCTATCAAAGATTTCCAAGTTTGCGGGCAATCTCGTATTGTGCCGTTAACTTTCCTAACTTGCATTAAAAATGGAGCATATTTTAGGTTCAATCTTATAAAAAATTATCAACCAATAAAGAACAAAAAGTGATAAATATAGGTAGGTACATACTTTTTTACGCTAGTCAAGCCAGATAGAACGTTCGTTTCGAATCAGGTCGCTGATTTTTTTTTCCGCAAGATATCTCAAGCATCATCTGTTGTTTCGTTATTTATAAGTACCTAACAAGAGAATCTACCATGAGCACGAAGGCACGAAAGCAAGAGAATGGTCGCTGGATGCAGCACATGTAGATGGGGTTGAGGACAGTTTGGCCGGATAGGATTACAGAACCGAGTTCTCGTCTCATAAAATACGCTGTAAAAAACGATAGAATACTAATTCTTTCATTTATTTCGCAGGTCGTCCGCGCTGCAAGTCCTGCCCTCTTGCGAGTGATAGTGCTGGGTGCTGCCCTTATCTACTGCACAACCCTAGTAATGTATGGAAGACCCACCGTCTTCACCTGCACAGCCAGGGTGTGGCTTCGGGAAGTAGGCTTCTGCCTCACGTATGGAGCTCTCATGTTGAAGACGTGGAGGTAAGTTATGTTCATATACGTCGGACGATGTAAAAAACGAAGCAAAAAATACTTTGTAAGCGTGATCAATCTACCAAACTGAATAAGTTTGACAAGGGAACATAATTCCAAGAATATCAACTTCCATTAGCAAGTCAGTCAGTTAATGATGTAGGTACTTATATTGTTTTGAGAAAACGAAAGAGAGCAACGTGTTTAGTCGAAACAGAATGATTCACTTTTTAAACTCTTTTGTTTTTTTTTACATTCATACTTTATAACATGTGGGAAATTTCACGATACTCTAGACTCTATAGTACCGTTATTTTTTTTTCTCGAGAGTATAAAAAATGTTTGACTACATCCAAACCAATAAATGCAATAAAGGATTGCAAAAACTTTTATCTGCAGAACAATGTCTGGTTCGTGAAAGAGTTTGCGCGCGTAATAGGTAATTTTGAGCATAAATATCTCGATTGAATTGTGCTATTATGGTTAACTCATAAATACGATTTAAACTTTATTAACAAGTTATTTAAGCTGGATGAATTTGGACTGAAACCTAATAATCAGTTATTAGGATTCAGTCCAAGTTCATCCAGCTTAAATAGGCTCAAAATGTAGATTTTAAGTTTTAGCATAGACTATCGTCTAGGTATGCATATTTTCTATAATGTAAGAAATAAGTCGTACCTAATACAAAAGAGCCACGAAGTGTAGGTAGGTTATAGTCAAGCGACCAATGCGAAACCTATTACTCTAATGAAAAGAACTATTGCAATTTGCCCTCCACAGTGAATACTACCCCTTAATATTCCACACACTTAACGTGAATCAACTATTCAATCCTGTATTTCGGTTGTCGGTTGACGTAAATTGGATGAACCCAGTAATAATGTATGAGGAGCTAATTGCATCTCTCAAATTGATTTTCATACTCCAGCGAGCTCTAGCGCCATTACGGGCTAAAATAGCGAGTAGATAGGTAGGTGTGGTACTTGTTTTGGAATTCGGTTATCGTTAAGTATAGAGCAAAATAATCTGTACCTACAGCTACGCATGTACTTATAATTTCGCAATACCCAAATGGCCTAAAATGCATTGCTAAGCGTTGATTAGCTTAGTTAGCAGTATCTTTATTTCATGCACATTGTCAGTGCGTAACAGTCACTCGAGAGTTTCGGTTATTTTAACTTGTCCTACGGGTTTCATCCCTCTGCTATTGTACCGTATCAGCGACGGGACGGTACATAATCATTCTTTACATATGCACGATGTATATAATAAAATAAGTATTTCTTCCAAATTAACGCAAAACGACCAAATGGGAAAACTACTGGGTACTAGTTAAACAACATCGCTACAGGAAATGTTCCGTTTTCTTCTCAATTTTTCACTCGCTTCGCTGGAGAGCGTAACCAAGCACTACTTACTTAATACTAGTAGTATTATGCTTGGTTACGTTCGATCTTGTTTAGTATTTGATCTTAAAATTACGCAACGTCCGCTTGTGCGTCATTCATCTGATTCTCTCGGACCAACATTCTACCAGTCGCGCTATGCTACCTTTTTTATGTCAAACGGCATCGCACGACGCTGCATCTACGGATGCATCTGTCAAACCGTTTGACATAAAGCGTTTTCGTATATAAATAAGGTGGAAAATCGCAAACGTCGCGCAAACGGACGTCACCGTGTGTTTCTCGTAAGACCTATTGACAAATTCATTAGAATCAGAACAGAAGAAATTATTTAGACTGTGTTGGGTTGGGAAACAGTTTTCCTTGTTAGGCTTCATTACTTACAATAACACTCAAATGTATTACCTATATTAGGCTGTAATCTCACGCACTGCAAGATTTTCCGGTGTTTTCCGATGACTTACTAAATCGCCTTAAAAAAGATGATCCGCTTTTTAATGAAACGAGTGACTTACTAAATCGCCGCGAAACCGAAAAATCTAGCACACGTTGCCATATCTAGTTGATGTTGTCACAGGTCATTTGTATAGTCGAACCCGGGTCGCATGGGCAGGTAATGCATCGATAGCTCAGTGACAGAGCGGTGGGGCGTTCACCAATGCAGCCCGGGTTTGATCCCCGGTCGATGCATGTAATTTTTTCTATTTCTTATTTTCAGTATTGTGAGAATAATATGGTACTGTGAGTGCGTTAAAATCCCAATAGGTACATTTTGTACAGTGTAATCACAATATCGCCCAGTGCACGTCTGATTTTAGATCATTTGGTGAGAAAACTAAAATAATACTTATCGCATCCCACAGCGTGGATCAGTAGGTACTAATTTACATTTGTTTACCATACCTTTTTTAGTTTCTGTAAAATCACTAATTATAAATTATCAAATACCCCTGCATATTTGAGGCTAAAGATAAAACTACCTTTTAGATAATTACGTGTTATACAGAAATAACCTGTGAAATAAGAGTTTCTTATTGAAAAAGGGATCAATACAAATATTTTCCTTAAATTTTAATTTGCTAGGGACTTGAGCAAATCGAGTGCATACTGAACTAGCATAAACTTACCTGCATTTGTCGAACTATTAACAATGCGGGTTTGAACAACCTTTATTTGCAGTAATTCTGCACTGAACTACCTAAGAATACTCGAACGGACCAACTTTCTAACTCAAACAGGATAATTGAAAAATTCATTCAAAGAAAATACGAAGAAAATAAAATCCTTTTGCTACTCTGGAAAGGTTAGGCGCAAGCTCCACATAGTAGACATGAGACGTAAGATGGCATCTGTCAAACAAGTGATTGTCGGAAACGTGAGACGTGCGACATTGCGACGCTTGAAACCGTTTTCATATAAAATCTATAAAACGGATGAAAGAAAGCTTCACATGTGAGACGCGCGTCCTATCGATAAGGGTTGACGATCGCTTGTCTGACAGATATCTCGTCGCGTCTATTCTGTGGAGTTGGCGCCTTACCTGAAATGCCGATTGTGTTGGCCTGCCCCTCGGGATCTACTCAATACTGTGTACATTTTGAAATGGAGGGCCAATGATGTAATTTTTTTCCATTAGACGAGAACCCGCCGGCTATGAGGTATTTTGGCCCAAAGTAAACGAGATGTTTGAAAAAATATTTAATGTTGGGTAATCTGTTTGACTTCAAATAGGTATCTATTTCAGTCAGTGTACCTTCGAGTATATTTAGTTAAGGTCTTCTTCTTTTTCTTGTAATATTAAGAGCAGACAAGATTACGATAAATATAATGATAATTGTAAGGTTCCGTCTTCAGGGTAAGAACACGAATTCTATAACTGAGACATTGCTGACTGCCCGTCCGTCTGTCTGTCTGTCTATCGCCAGGCTGCAGGTATCCCACTTACAGTGATAATAGATGTATTGAAATTTTCCTAGATTATGTACCTACCTACTTCTATTGCTGCTACAACAGCATTTATCAAAAATCTAAGGGGGCTCCCATACAAAACCCGAGTCCTATATTTTTTGGTCGATTTTAGATATCTAATGATAGTTTGTAGGCTCCTATACAGCCAACATAATTTACCTTTTCTGTAAGCATGCCATTTTTACACACAGTAGTATGGAAAGCTACGTGTGTGAGGCCAACTAGCACTGTACCGATTTTTGTTATTACCCGACTGCCTCAAAAGCATGTATGTATGTGGGAAAGTGGACAAGAAATTCTTTTTCACGGGCTATAGACCAAATGGCTTGGCGGATCTTGATTCGTTAGATTCTTTATTTCAATAGCACAAGTGACACTGGCTATAGGGGCATTCCACGCCAAGCGGGCAGCGAAAAAAGGTTGATGTTTCCGATTTTGGTAATATTCGAGTATGTTATAGGTATATGTGTCCTCAATCCAGATATACAATATTTTTGGTATACAATGAATAATTAAAAAGTTATGAGGTTTTGTAGTTTTGGCTAATTCATAGGTAAGCATTATTTCAAAGCAAAAATTTAGTTAAAAAATATATGTAATCAAATAAACTAACTAATGAAATCTGTAGTAAATTTAATGAGCTTCGTAATAGCAATTTTGGAAATTAAAAAAATTTTTTGAGGAGAAAAATGATTTTATTTTTAAATGGATTTTTTAAAGTTCGACCCTTTTAATTTTTTTATTTTTTCTACAATTAGGTCTTAGTATAGAGATAATTCATACCAAGTCTCATAATGGGCCCGAAAGTTGTTTAGGAGCTATAGAAGATAGAATGCAGGAAGGCGGCGACTGCGCTCCAGCTGTTTACAGCAGCGACGCATCGCGGCCCGTCCATGATGATTTCTGGCAATTTAATAGCGACCAACGATAAAATATTTAGCAAAACATGGTACTGTTTATATACTTTAGAACATTTTTTTCTAGTGTATTAGAATAAAACTAGATATATGTAGATAATCGTAATAGCAAATAAGTTATTTTAATTTTTCACAGATCAATATCTTAGCAAACTAAATTATTACAAGGTTTTTACACAAGATCATTATTTAACAATTACTTTACTTACTAACAATTTTATACACAAGGTCATTATTTAGTGACTAGTTTATTTGCAAATTTGTACACAAGGTGAATAAAGAGCAATTTGTTTACCTATTTACAAACTTTTACAAGCATGTAACGTAACGTAAGCATATAAAATACAGAAAAAGAAAAGTTTTTTTTATTCCGGCCAGTATCTGACTGTGGCGATAGGTGTATCCAAAGGGAATACGAACCAGTTATTGAATTAAACTTTAAGATGAAATTGGTTTGGACCATTGGAATTGGTTCGAGGAGATGAAAACTTTGCGAAATGCATTTTCAACGTCTCGAGGTAGTAAAAATTTCGTTCGAGAATATTGAGTTTTACAGTGGCTATGATATTTTTATGAATGCAATGTTTGTCTCAGAGTTGTTCTGCGGCAAGTATGTTTATAGGTACATATAAATACTTCCTTTAACATTTATCATTTCAAGTGTTAGAGGTAGGTTATTGTCTATTTAAAAATGCAGATCAAAAAAAACTCTCTTATTTTAAGATGATATAATAATCATTTGCATTATCTTCTCGATATTATCCTATTCTAAGTGAAAAATTGTTTGTCCACAGGATATCAGTGATTTTCCAAGTGCGCTCAGCGAAAGCAGTAAAGATCTCTGACATGTACCTGCTCCGGCGCATTGGCATCATAGTGGGCGTGGCTTGCGTGCTATTGGCTATCCGAACGCTCGTGGCGCCGCCTGCCGTCATAGTGGGAAGAACTAAGGATGATCTGAAAGCATATCTCTGTAACACGGATTGGTGGGACCATTCTTTTACTACACGTAAGTTTAGGTTTTCTTTAATACTTGGCACTGTCGCCAGTAAATCTTACCCATTTATTGGGCCAAATTATAGGTACTGGTTTTCCACAAAAATGTTAAGAAAAACTAGTATAAGTTGATCCCTTAATGGGTAGGTACCTGTATAGGTGTGCTGGTACAATACTTTTTGAAATTTCGCGACTCAAGTACACGTAAGTGAGTTTTGAGTCTTAGTTATGGTTTTCCGATCTTAAGAATACTTTCCTTACAAAAATATTTAAACCATTTTCTCACAAAAATTCAGGAATTCCAATGCAAAAGATTCCTTTCCTCGCTTTAAATACTTGCGCTCTTAGAAACGTGGTTTGATAATGGATTCGCTCCCGTGCGGATAAATTTCACGTTAATTCCTTACTTTTGTGCTTAACATATTAATATTTTGCCCACGATATTCCATTAAGGCGCGCGTTTGATAAAACTTTGCGAGAACGTGGTTAAAATAAATTTTGGGGTGGGCTCACGGATTTGCTAAACAATTCAATACAATAAAGCAAAATTTGAAAATAATGATAATGTATGCCTGGCATATTTCAAAAATCTTTAATTAAGAAAATGTTAAACTCAATATAACTCCAAAATGAAACCGATTGCTTTAAAAATCGATCAATCTTCATATATTTTTAGATCTCTTCTGTCTCAATAGCATCGTACAAAGAAACAGATAGCTGATCTGATCTTGAACTTTTTTGTGTTATAAATCGCGGCGTCTATTTTAAAATTGTGCATTGGCTTTTATGTTCAAGTGCTCTCATAAAAAGGATAAATTAAAATGAACGTCAAATTTTATATTAGTCGCAATCGAAAGCAAGCACAAAGCCGTATTTATTGGTATTTGACTTCATATTTATAGTACCTATAACTTACGTTTTTGGAAAATTATTGACTGAAATTGATGGAATTTGGGTGGAATTTGACTAAAATGATAATCTGTGCCGTGTGATGCTGGCTTAGAATAGCATCACCCCAATTCTATACGCGGGTGTTGTAAAAATTGACTAAGGGATATTCATCCAGGGAATGGGCAGCAGCGTTCCCTGTAAATGTAACATCTTGGCACTGCGCTCGCCAATCCGCCTGCCAAGACTAAGTGTGGTGAGTATGGCAATACCCCCCGATAGGGGGAGGCCCATGTCCAGCAGTGGACTGCTGTGGCTGTCATGGTATACCTATGTTATAATAACCATTCTAAAATCAAAAGTCGGGATCAAAAGAGCATACCTAGGACCGCCTAAATGGTTCAAAATATCTTTTAATTAAATTACTCTAGTAAATTATTTCTTTTGTTGTCTGTCTATGAAGTTAGCTAAACTTTACATAATACGGGGTGTCCCGGTTATAAAAATTCAATAGGTATTAGAAGAAAAAAAAATGGACCTCCCATACAAAATGCTTTATCAAATAGCAAAATTAGTATCGAAGGTCAATTTTTTTTCTTCAAGCAAATATATTTTGAACATTTTGAGGCGGTCGTAGGTATGCACTTTTGTTTTGCAGAATCAATATGTCAATTTCCATCATTAATGGCATGATTTTGTTGCAGTGGAAGTGATATTCCTGATGTGGGGCATCCGGCTGTGCATCATGGTGAGGAAAGCACCTTCGGAGTTCAACGAGAGCAGGTTCATCTCGATGGCCATCTACAACGAATTTCTTCTTTCCGTCTTCCTAAATATATCAATGTAAGTAACTACTATATTGTCCTCTTTCAAATTCTTCCATAGACCACGATATTTCTTTGATTTCTTCAATATCCATAACAGCCACAACAGTCCAATGCTGGAAATGAGTTTGCCTATGGGAGGATATTGCCATACTCACTACGCTTGACAGGCGGATTGGCGGAGCGCGGTACAAGATGTAGATGATTCATTTACAGGGAACGCTGATGCCCATTCCCTGGTTGATTAACCCTTAGTCGCTTTTTACGACACCTACAGGTACAATTATTGTGGTGATGATATATTCTAAGGCGGTATCACACGGCTAAGACTTTTCTTCAACTACATCCAATTGCTCTTTTATGTGTATTAATTAGACCTAGACTAGCACTACCCCGATTCTACCCATGGATTTCGTAAAAAAGCGACTAAGCTGTAATCATTCAAGGAATGAGTTTTCTGTGAATCATCTTGCACTGCACTTGCCAATTCGCCTGCTTAGCTTGTAGAGTATGGCAATTCCCCCCATGGGGACGCCCATGTCCAATAGTAGTGAACTTTTGTGGTCAAGGTTACAACCTAGTTTGAAAAAGCATAACCAACAGCTCCCGCAATATCTACAAAATTGACGACCCTCCTTTTATATGGAACAGGTTTTAAGCGTCACGATTTCGCTCGCCCCACGACTCCGACAATCACTTATTTGACAGATGCCATCTTACGTCTCACGTCTCCTCTATGGAGCTTGCGCCTATGATAATTCCAAACAAATTAAGAACATAGAAACATGTGTTGGCATTCACAGAAAACCGAGTAGGTAATCAAAGAAACTTGTATTTGATTGTGACTTACAATTAAATTATTATGGACTTTAAAAGCGTTTAACTTTCCCTTATTAAGACCATGAAGAATAAATAAACTGGGGATTCCAGTCCGCAGCAATTTGCTCCGAGAAAAGCGAAGATATTTGTTCGCAAAGAAACAAACAATCTGATCTAGCTGACTTGAAGCCGGTGTTGCCAGCAGTAGTACTCAAATGTAGCAGATACAAATAAGAATGTACTGATTTAGAACTCACGAACAAAAATAATGTGAATCATTTCCCATTGATATCTGATATCACATTCATAGTAAATGGATGTAAAAACGTTCGAACCGCCATGTTTGCATAACTTTCAGGGTCAATTCTGTTACAATTTCCAGAAAATTGTGTAGGGTTTCAGTCTATCGCTACCCATCCACATCGGGTAGTTGGACGACTCGGTGTCTCTGAGAAAGAAGAAGTCTATCGCTTATTTTTTTACCATGAAACCACCATGATACTGTCGAATACCTTATTCGCTACTTACGCCACACGTGTGTTAAGAAATGTAGTGATAGTGATGCTATAGAATAGGCATCGCACAGCAAATGAGCAGCCGATTTTACCTAAATTCAACCAACTTGGCAACATTTCTTGAATCAGCGGTTCGACAACAGTCAAAGAGAACGTAATGTATTTGTCGTCTTCGTGTTTTTTCAACCCTCGTGAGCAAACGCGTAAATAAGATCAAAAGCTCATGGCATGTGTCGACGAAGCATAAATACTTACATTCCTTGCGTAAATATTTAGATTTATATTCACTACGTCTACGTTGAATATTGTTTACCTACGCACTATCTCTACAGGTGAGGCGCGAAAAAGCGCGACCATCGAAACTGTTTGTTTCCATATAAAATGTATGAAACAGAAGAGACGACGTCTACACCCACGGCTTAGAATAGCATCAACCCATATCTTTCCCATGGGTGTCGTATGAAGCGACTAAGGCATTTGAGAGTTGATGTGTATTGCAATTTTAAGCGACAGGCTGACAACCTGTCACTACGGTCATATGAATAAGTCTCAAACTTTTGTCAGACGTGGTGTATATGGCCGTTTTAACAGCTGTTTACGCTCTGCCTAGCCGACAAGGGATATGGGCGTGATATAATGTATGTATGCTCTTATAAAATAAGACGGTAGCCCAATCGGGCCAAATTATATTTCCTAAACTATACGACTGAATTCAGAAGCTGAATAGAAACACACTTCGGCAGAAAAGGGAATCAATATTATTAAATTACGACAATATCTCGTATATTAAGCTAACTACACACAGTAATTAACTTATCTATTCAATCCGTTTGGGCGAAATTCCGAACTGAAATTCTCAGTGCAGACATCGCTAATTAACATTACCGAACTCTATTGTAGGTATGTGTACCATTGTGTCAGGAGAACAGAAGCACAAAATAGAGAGTTTACAGATGGATCACTCGACCCTATTTAGGATTTTCGCGATCGTCACTTGTTACCTACATAGCGACGCTCCCTACGTATACTAGTCAAAGTGAAAGAAAATGCTAACTGCACTGGCAAGTGCATTAGAATGTACACATTAAAACGCATCTACTGGCATTTAAATTTTTTCTACATTCAGTGTAGTTTAGATTTTAAATCAGCCACAGACTATTCTATCTGCATTCTAAGTGCACCAAGACTTCTAAAAGTATTCGAACTGCCGCTTATCATAGTGTACCTTGTTTGCAACTTTTTTAACTCGCACGAATACTACGACATCTGGTAGTACGAACATTTTTTGCTGGGGCACGACACAATGATAGTAAATACCTAATCAAGATATACTAACGTTCTTTTAGCTTTATTAATCTGGAATTCCCTTTAAGTCCCAAGTTTTGTTCTAATACAACGTACACTATGCCATCTACCAGATTGAATAGTATTCGTTTTAACGTCTGAATTAGTAATCAATGTACACTATTCGATCTGGTACATAGAATAGTGTACGCCATAAATTTATAGAATAATAGAAACGCATAGTATTCTATCTGGTAGATCGAACAGTTTACTTTTGTTGTATGAGGTCACGAAGCTATTCTAACTGGTAGATGGAATAGTATACCTAAATCGCGTTTTGCTGATAAAATGAGATTAAATTGAATACATTGTAAACCATACACCGTACTGAAGAATTTGGAACTGTCAAATGAAAAATTTAATAAAGAATGATGAATTATTATTTATTTTCAATTAATGCAAACTGCACAGATCAAGGTTGGCACCAAATAAATTTCACTATAGCTGTAGAACATGGTAGACCACAGGGAAGGCCTTGGCCCAATAGTGGAATTGGTTAACCCTTAACTGCTTAAGAACAAAGTCAAGACTTGGTTCCAAAATATTATGTATTTGTAAAATGGCACCCGCCACAGCGTGCCATCTTTTTTTCTGTACGTAATATTAATGTGTTTACAAATTTGCCGGTATAAAGCTAAGTAAAATAATAAGAATTAATTATTTACCCACTATAATAAGACGAAAACAAAAAGGAATAAAAAGAAACTTATTCAGCAGATACCATACTTGCCGGCGAGGAACCTATGGCTGAAATCTCTGAAGGTCACCAAGAGCAGTAGGTTAATCTGGTCGAATCAGTGGGTCATGTCCTACAATCATAAAAAGGCTTGGGGCATACTTTGAAAACTGACTAGTGACCCTAACCCGGCAATACAATCTGGCCCCGTTACTGCGGACCAGGTTGCCCACCAGCTGCTTCTTAACGGTAAACCTGGTCGCGGGGGTGGTATTCGTCGACCTAAGTGCAGCCTACAACACCGTCAATACAAGCGTCAGCTCGGAAAATTGACGACGTACACAAACAACTTTTTGTTGATTATCCTAAGCGAAATGCTGAGTAACCGCCGGTTCCATGTGAGCTTGAACTCTGAAAAGAGCAGACGGCGAGCACAAAAAAATGTATTCCACAGGGTAGTGTTCTCGCGCCTACCCTGTTTAACAATAACACCAATAACCAACCCCACCATCCTGCAACGAACCGGTTTATCAACGCGAATGATCTCGCTTTGACATGCCAGCGAAAATATTTCGAGGACGTGGAAGGACATCTTTCGACAGCGTTAGCTAATCTAACAACCTACTATCACGAAACCCTTTTAAGGCGAAACACCACAAAACTGAATCATGCGCGTTTAACCTCCGAAATCGAGAATTTAACAAAGAGATTGATATCAAGTGGTGTGGTGTAGCCATTCAACATAACAACACGCCTAAATATCTAGGCATCATTTTGGACCGGACACTAACTTTAAAATAAAACGGCACTAAGTTGAAATCTAAAGTAAGTGCCCGTAATTGCCTTCTAAAGAGACTCACCACCACCAAACGGGGCGCCTCTGCACAGCACATGTTCTTTGCACGAGCAGTCTGGCTTTGTCTTTTTCGGCTGCTGAGTACGTAAGTCCGGTTTGGGCTCGCTCCTAACATGCGAGCCAGGTAGATGTTGCCTTGAACGAATCCTGCCGAATAGTGACGGGCACATTCAAGCTGACTACACTCTCCCACCTGTACTTGCTAGCCGGGATAGCCCCACCTAACGTCCGCTGATATTCTGCCTGTTGTGTCGAGAGGGTAAAACAAACGGAGGATCCCAGACACCCGTTGCATAACCACGTTTCACCACCACTGCGACCTAAGAGCCGAAAAAGCTTAATGAGTGACCCTTATTCCGACACAAATGGGGCACCTGTAATAAGGTTGGAACAATGAATAAGAAGGTACCCTCCGGACGCGTCCCAACTCCCGCCAGATGAAAAACTCCCACCTGGTGGCAACCTTCCCTGGGCAGTCTGGAAGTCACTCAATTGTCTCCGGGATAGTGTTGGAAGTTGCCACGCAAACAAAGTAAAGTGGGGATTTTCAGCCAATTTTAGGTGTGGTTGTGGCGCCGTTCAAACCATGGACCACCTGCTGTGTTTCCCCAATTGTCCCAACTTCAAGACCTAAAAGAGGCGAACACAATCTACCCAGACTGGGAGATAGCGTTAAGTTCACCATGGTATAGCTGAACATTATTTTAAATAAATAAATAACTAATTCAGTCAGTCTCCGGGAACGACGCAGTCGTAAAATTAACTCAGGTTTTACTATGACACCAATGTGATCCCAAATAAAGCCGTTTAATAAAAAATAACCTGTCTCATAGTAGACAATGTTTAGTCAGTACCAAATTGATACAAAATAGAATAGTATTCATAAATCAATACTTTTTTGTAACAACGTATATAATTCTATTTACAAAAAATATTAGATTTCTGCGTATTCACTACATAAATATATATATTTAAGTATAAAAACTTAAAGAATAATGTAACACAACCGATTATTATAACTAGTCTTAAATTTTCATGTGAAATTAATGTCAGAGTTGAGCCCGAGGTATATGAGTCTATATGGCACATTGAATAGTATGTCCAAAATAATCGGATAATATTTCAAAGAATACTATTCTATGTGGTATATAGAATAGTTTAACCAAAAAATTGCTGCTATATCAAGCCACGTATAGTATGCTATATGGCAGTTAGAATAGTATACGCGTATGTTGGAACACTGACTTGACCTTATAAATGTTCTATCTACAATAAAATCCAAAGATAAGCAAAATTATTTAAATATTAAGATGACATTCATGAAAATATTGTTTGAAGTTCATACTGTATGAATTTCAAGTTCGTAGGTAAATTACAAAAAAAGTTGTGACTCTTCTACGGTTTTTCGGCTCTCCTGTAAAGTAGCTATTTTTCAGTTAGCATAATGTACGTAGGGAGCGTCGATAGACAGAGTTGATAGGTAGAGATACTGTTAAAAATATCAAAGTATGAGAATATAAAAACAGCAAAATATGATACAAGAACGTAATAATATGATTTTGAGCCAATTTTAATCCAAGAAATATGACGTTCATGGCAACCATCGTCTTAGTTACTTTGACTTACTCAGTTCCAGTTCATTCCAGTAAGTGTCGAAATCGTCGCTAGTTACTGAGTGAGCTATCTGTAAAGGCACCCCGCGTTTGTCTTTATGACAGAAGTTACAATCGGAACATTTCGTTCGAATAGTGTGAAGTGAACTTAGCTCAGTTTGGAACTGCCTGTGTGACAATGTTCAGGGGTTTACTTTGAATGGCTTCGAGCATTAAATTATGCAAGTCTGCACAGCTAGTATAGAATGTTGATCTTGTGGTGAACGATGTAGATAATACCTACGTTCGGTGTACCATTGTGTCAGGAGAACAGAAGTTACAGTTGGAACAATTCGTTCGATTAAATACCTACCGTTGTTTATAGTGTGAACTTAGCCCAGTTTGGAACCAGCTGTGTGACAATGTTCAGGGTTTACTTTGAATCGCTTCGAGCATTCAACTATGCACTTGCACAGCTAGTCTGGAATGTTGATCTTGTTGTGTTGAATCGATTTAGTTACCTACGTTCTGTCTTCATGTCGTACTTCTTGCAATTGAAAACTTTAATGGAATTTTGTAAGTTGAACAAGTTTATTTTGTTTGGCATTCTTTATCGGTTACAATCTACCTAAGCAGCTTAAGAATCTTTAAAGGAAAAACGAATTTAAAAAATGCATTAATATACACTGGCATCATACGCAGGCAAAGATTAAGCAGTGGTGACCTATTTTGTAGAAACGTCGGTTTGGTAGTATTGATTGAAAAGTAACAGGTTCAAATCCTGCCGGTAGACAATTTCAAAGTTTTAAAATAATTAAGAAAATTTGGTGCCAATGTCGATTACAGTGAAATGCAAATAATGTAACTCCATTACTTCAAAGAGTGTCCCGAAGTTTCACGGGACTAATTTCGATTCCTGTAATAGGATAACTTAAGATTGGATAGGTACGTAGGATTGGGTTGATACAATTATCTCACTTGCTCTGAAAAGGGTAAGTATTCTACGAGTACTGTTAGATAAAACCGTACCATAACAGCCACAACAGTCCGCTGCTAGACATGGACCTCCCACTATCGGGGGGTATTGCCATACTCGCCAGGCTTGGCAGGCGGATTGGCGAGCGCAGTGCCAAGATGTTACATTTACAGGGAACGCTGCTGCCCATTCCCTGAATGAATATCCCTTAGTCGCTTTTTA
Organism: Phthorimaea operculella; assembly: GCA_024500475.1. Classification (NCBI taxonomy): domain Eukaryota; kingdom Metazoa; phylum Arthropoda; class Insecta; order Lepidoptera; family Gelechiidae; genus Phthorimaea; species Phthorimaea operculella. The sequence continues at coordinate 5,653,009 of JANFCV010000011.1, forward strand.
CGACACCCACGGGTAGAATTACGGTGATGCTTGGGTAATGCTATTCTAAGCCGGCATGATAAAACTGTGCTGAAGTGCTATTAAAAGGGATCCCTAGAGCTAAGTTTTCATACAAACGTATTTCCCTGTTTTCTTTTCGAATAATGCATGTAGAGCTATAATTCTTCTTTTACTATATTAAAGTCTTACTATGGGCATGCCACTATTTTTTTGTTTTTTCAGAAGCACTACTTGTTTTTCAAAAGATAATAACGAGAAAAAACCAGAGCAATTTTCATTTTCCATAGAAAATTACAAATGCTTTTTCTGTTTCGTAACTATATTTTTTGAAAAAATATTATTATAGAGTCATAGTATTTTTAAATTGCATATTGTAGACATTAATGTAATAAAAAATATTTATATCTCTACCTACCTACATGCATTATTTGGGAAGAAAACAGGCATCACTTGGGTATCCTCTTAAGGTACTCGATAGGTACTTAAGCATTCTAATTTATTCAGGGACATTCTCAGCGGTCTAGCGACCTAAGTTCAGGGTGCGAAACTCCGTGGTTCAAATTCTTTCGGTGTGATGAATTAGGTACGCGTTTAGACAGTGTGTAAATTATTTTTCCATACGATTTGACGTTGTCAAACGACTTAAACCATGTCTAACTTTTTTGTATTAACGCGGTTTGTGTTTTTTTTACCTATAGTTAGCTAAGAACGTTGCATTTTGGACCATCTGATAGTTCTATATTTTTTTGTCCTGAATTACTTTGCAAAGTTCTTTTTCTCTTTTAATAATTTTCTATCAGACGCAGAGTGGTTTTCTATTAGCGGAATAAGAGCCCAGATTGGGATTTCATCCTCACGCTTCGAATTTGTATAATTAGATTGGTTCCCGTTGTTTTGATAAGATTTAAGTTTATTCGTTTAGAGATAATGCGAGCTATGATGTTGAATAAACCAGTTTGCTGATTGACTTGTCCAGAAAATGTATTTGCATTTTGAGAAGCTTTTATTTACTCTGCTCAAAATAACGAGCTAGTGGCATCACTCAGTACAAGCGTCAATTTTGACGCTTACTGTACTGATGTTTACTGGAATGAACTGGAATCTCAGAAGTACTCTCAGAGGAAGGAAGGTTGCTATGAACGTCATATTTATTAGATTGAAATCGGCTCAGAATTAATATTCTTGTATCAGATTTAGCTGTTTTACCTCTTCGTATTGAATCTAGCAAAATGGGAAAAGGGTGAGTTCGAATGATCCTTCTGTAAACTTTCTATTTTGTGCTAGTGCTGCGCCATCGCAAACGCGTTTTTACAGGTTAGTAAAGGGATAAATGACAACATTTCACCGCCTTTAAGCACGTTAGTGAAAGGGACAGTTGACAGCCGATGTGGCGCAGTGGTTAGTATGCCTGCCTGCCACGCAAAGGTTCCGGGTTCAATTCCCGGTGGGAGTCACTCACAAAGTTGATATTTATCACTTTGTGAATTTGTTCCCAGTCTGGTTAGGACATTGCAGGCTGAACCGACTACTGAATGGACTGCTGTCTATGATGGCGGTCGTTACACAACCATGTCAGAGGCCTACTACTTGCAGTAGGCGGTTGAAAAACTCTGACACCAGGGTTCATCGGGTCGTTGAACGACTCGGTGTCCCACACGAAGAGAGAGAGATGCCAAAGGTCTCGACTCGTCTCGTTGTGGCACTTCTTTGAAAGCAACCGACTCCGCTATTCATTATGAATACATTTTCAGCCCCTTTCAAGACCGCGTACTGCATATGCACCTAATTAAAACACAACTACCTACTTATATCACGAATTTCCTTTGACAAGTTTGTAACTTGCAACTTTGCTTCAACTATAAATTCTCCGAGGGTAATAATTGCACGGAAGCTACTCATAAATTGACATGATACAGGAATGCTTTTATTACTTTGCTGTAAGTTAGGTTATGACAAAACTTTAGTAAGATAATCGTTACTACACTTCAAAAGGGACAATACTTCACTGCTGCAGCCTAGTCATGGGTCCCCGTTTGGGGGTTTTTGCCACACTCATTACCACCACAGAATATATACCACGCTTGGCACAGGCGCACTGGTAAACGCAATGAAAGGTGTTGTTTTCACAGGGAACGCTGCTGCCCGATCCGTGGATTCATTTTCCGTAGAAGCAGTTTTAGAGTGCGTGAGCAGTAACGTTAGATTTTTCTTCGGAATCTTGTTCAGGGCCCTTAGGTAATAAATATACCTACTAAAACTCTTAAGTACTGGGAGGATAGCCGGAGTGGGAGAAAGTGTAAATTTTTTGGTATTTTGCTTACATCTCAAAAACGGAACGTTCCAGAAAAAAACATTATAAAAGACCATGAAATAAGTTCAGCTCACTTACCTATTAGTACGACTGCCTGCGACGCAGAAGGTTCCGGGTTCAATTCCCGGTGGGATCACTCACAATGTTGATATTTATCACTTTGTGAATTTGTTCTCAGTCTGGTCAGGACATTGCAGGCTGAACCACCGATTGTCTGAAAAGCAAGGAGGCTCCGTGATTCGAAGGGGCACGTAAAGCCGTCGGTCCCGGTTTATCTATGATCACTTAGACGGCGGTCGTTACAGAACCATGTCAGAAGCCTGATACTTGCAGTAGGCGGTTGAAAGACTCTGACACCAGGATTCATCGGGTAGTTTAACGACTTGATGTCCCACTCGAAGAAAAAGAAGAAGACTTACCTATTTACCTACTTTACGAATGGCTTAAAATAGACTATCATCTCAATATTCTAGTCTTAAGTCGTCTACCGTTTTAGACCAAAGCAGTTTCTGTTCGTAAGATTACAGTAATTTGGAAGCCGCTTTGAAAACAAGGTAAGACGCTACGTCATGCTAACTAAGATTCTCTGGGGTATTCCGTATTCTATTTAAATATGATGTTCAGACAGACAATGCTGAAACCTTATGAAAAGCCTTTTGTTTCCCTTGGAACTTCTATTAATAAAGGAAAATTTTCACTTACAACTTTCATATAAAATAGGCTCAAACTAACATGAAAATAAGAAAATTGAAAACATTATTAGCGATCGCCGCAACTTGAACCCGGGACCGTAGGGAACCGTCTCTGCTCTCAAAGGCTAAAATAGCCATAGTCAAAGAATACTCAAGACGCTATGTAGGCAGGCAGACAGCTGAAGCTAAAAATCTAAATAAATACAGCTCTGAAACTGGCAGGCAATAAAACGCTTTGACTGCGGTAAAATAGGCAGTAAACTAAAAAGTTTCGGCAGCATTTAGCAGTTATTCAATTCACGCAGATTTATTCGGAATACAAATTAGGCACGGTCGCGAGTTGGTGACAGTTAGTGATTTACCGACCCAACGCAACCTGAAACTATAATTTCACTTGTTGCTTGTGGTCCCGTATGTGAATTCATCCCTGAGTATAATTATTACGCGGAAAACACAAGTAAGTCGGTTTGTGTGTTATTTTTGCGCCAAAACAAAACTTAAGTTCGACCTTATTCTCATACAAATACAGTTAATTACAGTTGGCAGACGCATCCGTCGACGCAGCGTTGTGCGATGCGCAGCACTAGAGGATGCGTCTATCATAAACCGTATTAGTAAGAAAATAAAGTGAAAAATTTTATTTTCTTAGTGTTGCGCACACGAAAAGAAGAAGAAGTGTTGCGCAAAATAACGCACAAACGGACGTTACGCGTGGTTCTCACCTTACATCTTCCGTTTAAGCCGAAGTAGGTAAGATTTGATTCTTTCCTGGTAATCTACATACAACTATATCCTTGTGTGGATTGTGATAGCAACCGTGGGAGTCCTAAAAAGATATTAAGAAAAAATGTATCCAAGAAACAGGCAGAAGCGCTCCTTATACTATATGCACCACGGTAAAATGTAGCTAGGTAACTGATCTCGCCAACCCAGCTGATAAACCTGGTGGGTGTGGAAAATGGGAGAGACCCATGTCTAACAGTGGACTATTATGACTACCTATTGGAAGAGAGCTTTTCTCTTCTTTCTTTTATTCTACAAACATAGTACTAATTACTGATTTAGGCTACTCGCCCACGTCCGATAATCGGTGTCCGTTTTTTTGTAGGAGAAAAATGGAACGTATTGATTGCAATGGTGTAACGCCCACATCCTACAAATAGTAGGTCAGAAATAAAATCGGTGAATCTCGACCGATCCGATTGTCGGTGAAAAATGGAATACTCTGAAATGTATGCGTAAACGCACACTACTCACCGACAGTCGGCCGCATGCACTTGCTAGGGAAGGGCATATCTCGAGAGTCGCATTTCTCGTACACATCAATATGCAGCATCAACATATTTCAAATTATTATTTTCTAGTAAAGGCTCTTTTGCAAATTCAGATTAGTTTCATAATAAAATCTTTTCAGTATCAAAACTGTAAACTTGACAAGAAGACATGAATTAAAAACTCGATTAAAAAGACGAAAGGATAGGTAAGTTGAAGTGGTTAAAAACAGTTACCCGACTTCGGTAGTTTCAAAATTGTATTTTGCAATGGAAATCCGCAAGTTGAATTACATACCAAAATACATATGTCACCGTAAAATTACAAACAACGCTGGATTATAATCTATCTCGCTAAATTATAATATGTCGGAATATTGTAACCCATTCACACGTATAATTTTTCAGTAGATTACAATATAACGAACCAAAACCGTAAAACTGTGATACGATACGCAGCTCGCGTTCTGATTGGTCAAGTCAAGTCTCATGTTGCCAGCGACGCCATGTTTGTTTAACAGCTAATTGCCATCTCGTTGGTTCTCGAACGTAAACTAACAGTTTTTTCTTCTGTTTTTATGACTCTTATGAAATTATGAAATTATGAAAATTGCTCATATGAAATTATGAAATAAGAAAATAATCTCATAAGAGCTGTTTGCTTAGGTTCGATACTTGTTAGATACCCATCGATATGGCGATCAGCTGTCAAATAAACATGGCGGCGTGATGTACATGACATTCGACCAATCAGAACGCGAGTTGACAATTTTACCGTTTTACTTCATAATATTATAATCTTTCGAAAATTGATACGTTAAATGGTGATCCGTGTGTATGTCTTACAATATTTCGACAGATTGTAATTTAGCGGGAAATATGATAATCTAGCGGTGTTTGTAATTTCACGGTGACACATACATGCATACTTTCGAGGGACGGGATCTTCTTGGGGAAGTCGGGTAAAAGGAAGCGAGATGTAGTGTGGGCGATTTGAACAATGTCAAAAAAAAATGATGTGAATTTTTGTTAGAAAACAAAAAAAGGAAGGGGCAAAAGGGTTTTGAGGCAGTCATCGTGCAGCGGACCTGGTGAGTGCATCCCGCGGGATTGCGGATCCCGCATTGCGGGATTGCAATCCCTAGACGTGCTACTAACAACAGTCAAAAAGACGGACGTGTGCTTTGAGTCGGTCACAAAATCGGACATAAGAATCGGAGGAAAAATCTGACCGATTATCGGTCCTACAAAAAGTCTGACGTGGGCGAGCAGCCTTAATCTGACTCTTGTATTCAATTTCACAGTGCTGATTTTGATTTTCAAATTGATATGACAAACACGTATATCTACTATTTTCAAATGTCTTTGACGTTATAGGATTTTCTGGGATATTATAATTTTCACTTTTCTTCTTTTACTAAGCAGCTCATAAGAGCTCATTGCCTTTGTCAGAGCAGTGGAGTAACCAACTGCTATCTCTATTTTCTGCCATTTCCTTAACCTTCATAAACGACATAGCCATCTAGACACACGGCAGTGTGTCCGCCAAGTTCGAGCAAAGAAGCGACACACCACACCGGCCGTGGGTTATATTACACGAACCATTTCGGGCCAAGTTCGACCCACCTATAACTCAAAATCTATTTTATCTACGCATATGAAATTTCTAGTATCTGTCGAGATCTACTTACTTATCTAAAATGCAAAATTTCATTAATGTACCTATTGTAGGTCTTGAGATATTGACGTCAGAAAATCGCTATTTTTACTATACACTCACTGACTGACTGACTGACTGACTCACTCATCAAAAACCTAGACCACTTCCAATGGTCGTATTGACTTGAAATTTGGCATGGAGGTAGGTCTTTAGGTCAAGGTAAAGGAAAAAATCTGAAAATGGCCAAGTGTGAGTCGGTTTTAAAAATAATGAAGGTGTAAATTCATATCCCTAAGGAACTAAAACAAAAAATTTATCTATATCTTCCAATGGTCGTACCGACCTAAAATTCGTTACGAAGGTTTGTAATTTAGTCAAAGTAAAGTAAAAATTGCTGTAATTGCTATGCCGTGTGATGCCGGCTTAGAATAGCATCACCCCAATTCTACCCGTGGGTGTCGTAAAAAGCGACTAAGGGATACTCATCCAGGGAATCCTCGCCAATCTGCCTGCCAAGCGTGGTGAGTATGGCAATACCCCCCGATAGGGGGAGGCCCATGTCCAGCAGTGGACTGTTGTAGCTGTAATGTTATGTTATGTTAAGTAAAAATTGAATATATCCGGCTACGTACATTATACCGCCCTGACTTGGCAAGCTTATCAGTAAATAGAAAACGTGTAAAAAAAATCCAAGATATTGAATGGGCAATGCGCTCTAGCGTGTCAGTCGTACAAGACAGCATACAAAATGACAAAACAAAAAAATTTCCTTTGCCACGCAAACGTAGAAAAATTTAATAAAAAAAACTAGTCCATTTCTTTGTAAGAAGCATAGTCCATATAGTCCATATTCAAAAATCTGAAAATTAGTATAACTGAGACATTTCCTTAACTAACTTAATCATAAGAAAAAAAGAAAATAAACCTTACAAAAATAAATGAAATCCCACCCAAAACATAAATGTGAAAGGCTGCCAAGTTCGATAATATTGGAATGCTTCGCCTATAAAAGAAGTGAGATCTAAATAAGTACCAAGTTCCATACACAGACCTCAGTTAAAAATAGTTACAGGAATGCATACTTGATTTTCCGCAGTTTGGAAAGTAGATTCTGAATAAATATCATATTAAATACCTAAAATTCTAATACTTACAAAACGCAAACCTGTTTTTCAGCAGTTTTCATTATGACATTTTTATTTATTTTTCTGTACTTTTAATGATATAACTTGGCAAGTTTTAATAGAAAATTATATACTTGACTCATTGCGTTTAGAAGGTTTATAACAAAGTGTGTGAAAACTTGCCAAGTTATATCATTACAAAGTACAGAAATAAATAAATAAAAAACGTCATAAGGAAACTGCTGAAAAAACAGGTTTGCGTTTTTGTAAGTATTAGAATTTTAGGTATTTAATATGATATTTATTCAGAATCTGTTTTCCAAACTGCGGAAAATCAAGTATGCATTCCTGTAACTATTTTTAACTGAGGTCTGTGTATGGAACTTGGTACTTATTTAGATCTCACTTCTTTTATAGGCGAAGCATTCCAAAATTATCGAACTTGGCAGCCTTTCACATTTATGTTTTGGGTGGGTTATTTTTTCCTAGACAAATTAAGTACCCTACATTATTATGTACTCGTACTTAACCTTAACCTTAACAGCCACAACAGTCCACTGCTGGACATGGGCCTTCCCCGTATTGGGGGGTATTGCCATACTCACCACGCTTGGCAGGCGGATTGGCGAGCGCAGTGCAAGATGTTTAATTCACAGGGAACGCTGCTGCCCATTCCCTGGATAATAATTATCCCTTAGTCGCTTTTTACGACACCCACAGGTAGAATTGGGGTGATGCTATTCTAGGCCGGCATCACACAGCAACTCGTACTTAAACCAAAATGTAAATAAAATTATTTTGTTACAGGTTATTTCTACAATCTCCTGCAAATCCTGACCTGCTGTATATAATCTTCTTTTGCCACACTCAGCTCACCGTCACTCTATTATTGTGTTTTATATTTGGCAGTAAGGTAAGTTATCAATATGACATAAACAGATAAATACCTACGATTTATAGTTCGACAACTTCGTGCGCGACTCTCCTGCGGGGTACCTACAGACGGTGGGAGGGCCAGGAAGCACTCATTTTAATATTATGATGTGCGGCGCAGATGCGCTCGTCTCCCTTCCCCGCCAACGTCTGTCACCCCTAGGGAAGGTCGCGCACGAATCTGTCGGACGGGTGAAACTTACTAGTGAACGATAGTGAAAATGCAGGTCGGACTAATGGTAAGGCACAACTCTATCTATATTATACGGTGTGTAAGAGACGGTGTAACGAAAACTTTACAGGCGTGCTCAGACCATGAAACTGAACAACTTTCCCCATGGAACAAATGGTAGTAAACGGAAAAAAGACCAAATTTACAAATGCAACACCCATACAAAATTTACGATCAGCTGACTGAGTTTGTATGGGATGTCAATTTTTTTTTCGTTTGCCACAATATGTTCTATGAAGAAAGTTGTTCAGTTTCATGGTCTGAACACGCTTGCAAAGTTTTCGTTACACCATTCCTTTCACCCCGTATATTATAGATCGAAAGAAATAGTAACTCAAATCAACTGATCGACAATTTTGTATGGGAAGTTAAATTTTTTTTTTTCATTGTCTCACCAACTTTCCTTGGGGAAGTTGTTCTTACCTATAACCAGAACGTCCTGCATTTATGCTATCTGTCACTAGTAAAGTTTTGCCTTACATAAAAGGTATGGCGTTTTGCCAGCAACAAACGCTTTTTAACAAATGTTATGTAATATACGACAAAGGTTGGTAATTAACGTGAAATATCAATTTTTGGAATGAAACAAGTACCAACTTGAAAGTGATTATTCCTTGAAGAAAATACAGTTTGTTAATTTCTTCAATTGTGTTCTGTCGTACCTTCAAGAAAAGTATAAATAGAATTTCAATTAATGCCATGTCAAAGAAAAACGTAACTTGGCATTAGGAGAAAAATTTACATTTTTAGTTTTGTTACGAAAATGGCATTAATTTTCTTTAATTTCACTTTTACTCCCACACGACATTTAAAACCCGAAATTACTCTCTTAGAACTATAAATCGAGTACCTTTTTACTTTGACCTAGGCTAGGGATGACCAAAATATTCCAGTACTTGAGGAAAAATAATAGGCACTCAGAAGGTACAAGTAGGTACCGTTGAATTTTTTGTCGATCCATTAGTTTCTCAACCAAAAACATCTTCTTTGTTACATTTTGTCAACTATCAGGCGTTAATCACTCCAATCATTCAAGTTGATGACATTCAGTTAAACGCAAACGTCCTTGATTACAGCGTAGTTTAAAATAAAGAGGTGTGATTTGGTCGACAAAACGGTTTAACCTACGTTCTGCCCAAATTACCCAGAGCGACAACGTTCTGCAAAACGGGTTATTCCTGGATTGAAGCCAAATTTCTTCAGATGCTGTGAGGCATATAATCAGGTTTCAAAATGTTGCATTGGTAGGTAGGTGTGATATACGTGGTGAAGATAACTCTGTCAGAGTTTTGAAATGCGTTTATATTCTTTAATGAAAACTAAAACAAAAACTTGCTGCGCCAGACATAATTTTTTTTTTGGTGAGTGCGCCCCTATGAAGACAAACGGTATTAAAAATGTATCTAATGGAATACAAAATCTAAATTGTTTTCTTTCCACAGGCATACATGGTCTATAAAGGCCATGGCAAAGACGAACGTGAGAAGACAGGAAAGTTCCGCTCCAGACCAGCAGAATCTACATACACGATGACCACTAACAGAAGTACAAGGTTCTGTGACAACATGACTGAGAGAGAACTCGATGTAAGTAATTTGCTGCAAGTTTGATACCCCTAATTGTAATGTACTAATGTTTTTAGATTGTAAGACTTTGAGTTGTGTAACAGCTTTAACAATAAAATGATTCAGTGAGAGTAAGAAAATATGCAACATTACGTACAGTCAGTCTATACAATATCAGGATATCAATAGAAATGTCTACAACTATTGTTATTGTAGAAATATTTATTTTATTTATACAGGAGGAATTTAGAAAAATTCTCAATCAGCTTGACAAGCTTCGTGAAAGGTGTGGTCCGGGGATGACTGCTCGGCGTATCACGGCTATGCAGGATGCCGCAGCGATCCACGAAAGAAAACCTGCATCCTCCGACTCCGCGCCCCTCAAACTTAATACAGTCTTCAGCGCAGTAGCGGACAGGCTCATGTGCACCGTCACACCAGCTGAAGAATCCAGCAGTAGCGGTAGAGATCTTCCTTTCGAAGCTCCACCCGCTTACAAACATAAAACATTCAGTCCAACAAAAAGTGTTGAAGTCAGTAATGCTGAACAAAGTCAAACTGATGTGACTATAGCAGCTGATTCCCCAAAACGTAAAACAGATTTAAACGAAGAAACTAAAGACGATAAAAATGTTGGTGTGTTCAAAATTTCTGGTGAAGCAAATTGTGGTGATATTAGACCTCCAGAAGTTGCTAGTAATGGATTCAAAAGTGAAAAAAGTGATTTGAAGTCTAGTCCCGGTAGTACCGAGACAGTAAAAGGTGTGAGATCAGGACATGCTAGGACTCATGCAATCGTGATAAATTTAGATGACAAGAGTCGTTTCACTGAGGAAGTAACTGTGTAGTGAACTTCCACAGATGCATAAAGACTGTTAAGTATCTCATTACCATGTTGAAGTCACTTAATTGTTAGCTTATACGCTGAGACATTTATCTGAAAAATAATGTAAGTTCAACGTACTTGAACAATACAAGTGAACGACGTACTGTGCGATAAATGATAATAGGAAATAATTTTAGCAATAATTCTACAGTGACTTCAATATAGGTTCTATATTTGTGTTAGTTACATAGTTTTATAAAAAAGCAGCTAGTCTCTATAGTGATTAAATCCAAAAACTATTCAAGAATGGGTCATGTTCAGGTTGTATATTTGCAGTAAAAATTGATTTTAATTTCTGAATAATTTAATTTTTCAATTGTCTAGGTTACTGTGTTATTTTTAACTTGTCTTACTTTATCGTGACGTTTTATCAAGGGAGATTTGTAAAGTATTACGTTTGATACGACTCTCTCCTTTTACGAAAGTCTGGCTGAGATTTAGCCCCTTCGTATTACTTTACTAGCGCGTAAAACTCGAGAATAGTTTTAAATATCCCAACACTTAAGTTGTTGTCACATAATAACCCTAGTTTTGAAAAAACATATCAATTTAACTTCCTTAGTATGAAACTATTTACTGTTGAGAGTTGTGAAAACTTGGTGAGGACACTTTTGTACAAAGTTTGAATAGAAATTACCTATATGGTAAGTTTACGATAGATTTCGCTACCATGCGAATTTAATTTTGTTTGCTAGGCTCTCGAGAGACTGGAAACTTATAAGTATGAATGCTCTGGAGTTCGCAAGAATATTTTTTATTAGTCTGATTTCAGATCCTTGTGTTTAATTACTGTTGTGAACTTGACATTTAAATTCCTTTGTTTGAAATCCAATCATCTATAAACCTACACCTACACTTCTTTGATTATAATTTTCTCTAATGTAAATACTTGAGAGATTTAATGCTAATCTCGTCGATTAAATTACTTTAATTTTCTTAACATCAATTTACCTTTTCACTTTGTGACAAGATGAAACTCGTCTGCGTTTAAAATTACCTACAATTTTCATTTGGAAGATGAGTGAAGAACATTATGTTTCTGGTTACATTATAATAAAATAATGTAAATTAAGTTTAGACAGAGATGTTTGGTGGTGTTTAAAAAGCTCTGTAACATACGTTTACGTCTTTAATACATATTACAAGTTAATTGTTTTGTACTTGTTTACATCATGTTAAAAAAATATAAAAATCTGTAAACACGTTTTAAATGATAAAATTATGTAAGTGTGAAAAAATCTCATTTCTAAAGATAACTTAAAGATGACTTTTAAGATCCATCTTTATTTTAATTTCCTTATGTTATTTTTATCAAACGTTTAACTCAGAGTAAAGACAGATATTTCTCAGTGATTTTTTATATAAGTCGTGATGAATTAGTAATATTTATTGACATTCATATGATATCACTAATAATTCCTGTACATTTGAAACATAGGTAAGGTACCTACTTTTTACTCTAATGTAAGAGTCTAAGACGTGTGTAAAATCAAGTGTTCTCTATATAAAATCTATTTTATTGATCAATGTAAATATTTTGAGCCAATGAAAGACATCTAGTGAATAAATGTAATTAGATAGTTATCTATTTTTATGATCTTAAGATTAAAGTGCCATGAGTCATTCATAAGTCATAATCATAACTGTAAAATATAATTTTCGATAATAGATAATAATCACAGCTTGTTTGTGTTTGAAGCAATAAAACCATAATGTAAATAAATATTGAAAGTACTATTGTAGAACAGTTCGTGATTGTTGTAAAACTATTAGGCGCCTAGTAATTTATCAATAAATAGTTTAAACTGAAGTCGCTTTTCCGTTTCTCTGTTTGTCTGTCGTGGAATTCGCTAAAGTCTCTTAAACCAAGCAACGGATTTTGATGCGTTTTTTGTAATAGAGCGGAGAAATGAGTTGCAGCGGGTGAAACCGCTAACGAGCCGCTAATAATCGAATAATGTAAAGAATAATAATTGGTATTTTATTCACATTTTTTAATTATATCTACCTTTTCAATACATATAATCAAAACAATTCTGAAGCTCTATTCAAATAGAAGTAATAAATATTATGGTATTCATTTGATGCAATATTATAAAAATACGATTTCTTTCTGACGCTCATTTGAAACTCCTTTTCGCAATAATTTATTTACTTTGGTTAGCAAATCCTACGCTACATGTTATTGGTATTTGTATTTGGTAATATTCTTTTTGATTCAACCGAGTGTAAAAATCTGTAGATTTGGGGAAAACGTAATCGTTATTGGGTGGAATATTTTTATTGATTTTCATCCTTCAGCGATTCGGAAAATCATCCAAAGAAATCAATAGGCACTTTCAAGCAAGTGGGTGAATATTTACGTATCGTATTATGGCCCTTTAGTCGTCTTATTCTGTACTTCTAAGATTTGTTTAGCTGCTCCAATGTCTTATAGATAAAGAGTGAACAAAATGATTTAAAATTGCTAGAGTAAAGTTCCAGGGCCGGACTAAACTAAATACCTAAAAATCGTTTCAGTTGTATGTCGAAGGCATGCCAGATAAATGGTTTTGGGAATACTTTCCATTTTAGTTTCAGGGACTTCTTCAAATTCTTCTTCTTCTTCTTCTTTTCGTGTGGGACACTGAGTCGTTCAACGACCCGATGAACCCTGGTGTCAGAGTTTTTCAACCGCCTACTGCAAGCAGCAGGCCTCTGACATGGTTGTGTAACGACCGCCATCATAGACAGCAACCGGGACCGACGGCTTAACGTGCCCATCCGAAGCACGGAACCATCTTACTTGCGGACAATCGGGTGGTTCAGCCTGCAATGTCCTAACCAGACTGGGAACAAATTCACAAAGTGATAAATATCAACTTTGTGAGTGACCCCACCGGGAATTGAACCCGGAACCTTTGCGTGGCAGGCAGGCATGCTAACCACTGCGCCACATCGGTTGTCAAATCTATTTGATGCATTTATCCCGAGTAACGTTTTAAACCAGACATCTTTAAACTTGAATTCATTTTTATAATTTAATGATAGGCTCGTATAAAAAATCTCCATAAAGTATTTTAGTATAATGTATCTTTAAGTTCCTATGTATCTCTTCCGCACATTTAGTAGTATTTTAACTAAGATTTTGTAAGATATGTAAATTATTAAATTTTATAACTGCCAAACTAAAAATAAAATAAGTCAAATATTCATTAAATATAGATCAATAAATCTTGCTTTTCTCTTTCAAACGTAATTAAATAAAATTAAAATATAACGACTCAAAATTGTAAACCTCTAGGTTTAATTATTCTACCTACAATATGTACAAGAGAACAAAGTTGTTAATTTTATGATTCATGGTATCATAACTATGAGAATAATATTACTACTATAATTTACAGTCAACATACTATAATTTACAAAATTAGAGAGAATACAACCCAAATTTGTTGTTATTACGTTTTGTCTAGATAGAAAGTTGAAGTTTTACCTAACATTAATTACTTGGTAATGTTTGATTAATACTGTGATTTTTAAATTATTCCTGTAATAAGCCAGCATAATACTTATTTTGTTTGTAGTAAGAAATTTGTTGAAAGAGAAATTTTGTAAAAACATAATATAATAATGTTTCACTATGTACCTATTTGTAAAATAAAACGCTTCTTCTATGTAACTATAAGTTGCAATAAGTGAAGTGTAAACAATGTGATTTGTGCATAAGTTACCGTTGCGTATAGATTATAAGGTGATCTATAATATCGTCGAAAGTGTTGACTATCTCATTAAAGAGGTTTTAAAATATTCGGATTGTTTTCTTCTGCTCCATAAAACTTAACGCATACACTGTTTGTACAGGAAGGTGTACCCATAACTATCTATCTATAATCTTTCCAAGCATTTATTTGCTTTTTGGCAGCTGAATACGATTTTTTTTGTTCTTTTCATGTGAATATACATTTCTATATGGCGTCCTGCTGTCAAAAATCAAATAAATTCTTGGAAAGACTGTAGTAACAATGTAAAAAAAGTACTGTACATTTTCTTCTAGATCATCTGCAGATTGCTTTCGTAAACAAGTAGAAAGACGTAGGTCAGCTAGAGCCAATTCTGCCGAAAGATGAAAATAATCAATACATTTTGATAATTTTTCATATGTAAAATTTTTGTCTAAAAGTACCCGAATCAAAGTATTGGCATCAGTTTACCATTGATAAATTATGTAAAAAACTTGGTCTGCCATTGCGATGATAAGATTTATTAACGGTGCCTGAAGGGCACTTTTTGAGCAGTCTGCCAAGCACTTGCAGCAGAGTGCATAAATGAGAAATGGCTATCATGGACGCTGCGCTGGAGCCAGTCAAAGCCGGTAGTTTCGGTCAATATCGCCTTTATTTTAATTGTGTTACAGTTCATTTTCTGATTTCTATGAAAACATGTACGACGGTCGTTACATAACCACGTCAGAGGCCTGCTGCTTGTAGTTGAAAAACTCGCACCAGAGTTCATCATGTCGTTGGATGACTCGGTGTAGCCGATGGTGAGCCGTGGCCCTGTTTTAACTTTCATTAAAAATATTATTTTTTTTCATTCGTCAAATAAAATATGTTTGATAGCTCCATTTTCCTATTCGATGAATCCCATGAGAGCCTTAACCAAACTCAGAAACGCCAGGGGAGTCATTGCCAAGTTTTTAACATTGTAATAATAATACGTCATACGACCCATGGGGGTAATTTCCCAATTTTCGGGAAAACTCGCAGTTTAATAGAAGGAAAGTCTTCTTTTGTAACAATCATTTGCGTTCGACAATGTTATGTTTTGTCATTGTTTTGTTATAGGTACCTTTTGAAAATGTTGCAGAAACAAAAACCAACCACCTACATATTATTTTACAATAAGAAACTAAAAAATCTGATCTAAATTTTAATCTGTTTTCCACATATGAATATTATTTAAACTGCCAGGAATTTCTCGTTTACTTCCTATTAACTTTTTTTGTAGGTACACCTTATCCTAGATATTTTATATTTCGCCTTTTTTATAGGAAAACAAGATTAAAAAGTTTTAAATAGATCGCGCCCGTGCGGAAGAAGCGGACACCAGCAGCTATTTGACGAAACTATGAGGAAAAAAACATCACAAGAATTCCGATCTTGTATAAAAAAGCTTCATTTCATAAAAATAATTTCTCAGCCAAAAGCACTTACAAGGCAATTGAGTTCAAAGTACTTAATTAATGAGATTACTCTTACTTGTTTAATTTAAGAAAGTTGCTATTACACATCCCGTTAAAGGTGTTGCATTGCTGGTCTTTTTATGTAGCATTAAAATAAATTCAAGATAATCAGCACTGTATGCCGAATCAAGCCGGCCGCTGGCCTGACATCAACCCTACTTGGAAATGCTATTGAGGTTGACCATAGTCGAAAGATATTCAGCCGGGGTCAATAACTCTACGTCGCCTTTTACGAAACACCCTGAGTGAACTAGGCAGTAGGTATTCTTAGCCGCTACCACACGGCACTAGCCGCTAACACACGGTATTTATTTGTATAAAAAACCAGTAGGTATATAAGTTGGTTACTATAGTGGGTAGGTGGATTTGTTGATGATAGTACCAACTGAAGCCCAAGCGAACGAATGAATTACGACCCGGAAAATTCTTGGTAAGCGAGATATTTTTAATGAGACTCTTCTTCGCAAAATGATAAATTTTTGAATATTCTGAAATTTTATTAAAACTTTTAGAGGGCATGTTTCTACATATTACTAGTTTCTACACATCTGTCTAGTAAATTTCAGAATATTCATTGAGGGTATTTGAAACCACCCATACAATATGCTGGACTCTTTGTAGGTTATGGAAAAAATCGACGTGATTACCATTTAATTATTTTTTGTGCGTAAATAAATACAAAGTATGAAGAATTAGGTATGCTACGAAAATAATCGATTGTACCTCAACCTTATTATAGAAGTAAAAAAAGGAAAAATGACTGCCAGTCTATTTTGTTTCTCAAAATGAATGTTATGAAATCTTTGAAAAAATACACCATGTATTTTGTTAAAAATAGTGTGAATCTGACAATAGTTTAACTCAGATGAAGAATTGGTCTAGTTGCTTTTAATTATTCCTCTAAGATGTTTGACTCATCTACTTTTTTTTGCA
Source organism: Phthorimaea operculella (assembly GCA_024500475.1). NCBI lineage: Eukaryota > Metazoa > Arthropoda > Insecta > Lepidoptera > Gelechiidae > Phthorimaea > Phthorimaea operculella. The sequence goes on from JANFCV010000011.1 coordinate 5,669,840, forward strand.
GGCACCATATACCATCATCAAACAAAACTATATTCTAAAAACTTGATTTATCATCACGTTTAGCTACGTTTCCACCTTATTCTATTGCGTATTCTAAAATGCAATACCCCGTGTAGTTAGAATATGCATTTTAGTTGAATGTGTTACGCTTTAGCGGAATACGTATGACTTGAATATGTTATGTTATGACGGTGACACGATGGCAGGAAATTGCAAGTAATGTACATGCTGTGGTCGTAAAAGACATGCCGTGAATGTTTCGCAGTGAGTAGGTTATGTTTTATAGCCATGGACGATTATTTTATTTTTTTAAAAGCACGTAGTTACTTTACCATAACCAGTTGTGAAATTCAGTTGCGATGGCGGCCGGAGGGGAGCTTTTTTACCTACTTTAGTTCTAAAAGGAGGAAGTTTTCAATTGAAATTCAATATTATGTGAAATGGAATCTAGGTTGAAACATATTAATCTCTTAAGGGTATGTTTTACTCACAAAAAAGATCAACTTTTGTTAGAAACTTTTCTTAGAAATATGAAAAAATAATAGACCTCCCGTACTAAGTGACACACTTTTCCAACATTTTTGTATGAAAGGTCCATTTTTTTTTTCATATTTCGAAGAAAAGTTTTGGACAAAAGTAGTTCAGTTTTATGAGTAGACCACACCCTCAAGAGATTTGTACTTAATTAAATATAACCGTAAGTATATAAGATTTAATTAAATTACGATGTTTAATTTGGTACCTTTTTGTGTTTTTAAGCTTCTAGTTTTTGACAAAAGTTGTTCAGTTTTATGAGTAGACCACACCCTCAAGAGATTTGTACATAATTAAATATAACCGTATATAAGATTACCTAAATTAAAATTGAGATGTTTAATTTGGTAGCTTTTTGTGTTCTTAAGCGTCTAGGTTGCTTATCAATGATCAAATCAGGAACTAAATGGAAGACTTTGCCTTTCTTCTGTGATAAGACAAGTTGAAAATCTCCAAAGTCAAAGTGGAGTAACCTCTTTCTTATTGGTGCATGCCCGAACTTGGCACCCTTAGTTTAATATGGTAGATGAAATTTGTACATTAGCAGTTTCTACATCTTTTTACAGGAAAAAAACATAAGTTATACAACTGAAATCAACTTCTGAAATGTGAACACATCACCTAAAAATATCACCTTATAGAAGTTTAATCCGAACGTTGCGTCGCGTAGATAGTCCGTGCAGACATAGGTACCGCGCAAAGCTGCGTTTGCCCTGCGTAAGATACACAAATGAGCAAGACGTGTTTCATTTTGGAACCGCAAACATTTCCTACTGGCAAAAGGCATGTAGTTTATTATCTCGAGACAAGAGTTCTGAGCGTTATTTTCAACATGATGTCGCGGCGTTCCCTTGAGCCTCATTATAAAGGGCTTATTGGTCTTTGGACGTGGGACAAGTTGTTATATTGTGATGACAAAACAATTATGTCAGGCCTGATACTTGTTGTAGGCGGTTAAAGAACTGTAACGTTAGGTTCGTCGGGTCGTTAGTCGTGGGTCATTATGAAAAGAGAGTATGAAAAGTAAAATAGCTACTTTGTAGGTGTAATATAACCAAAAGAAGCTTATCTACGTACTGCATGAATTTTTCCTGCTTCTAAGGGAGTAAAGCATATCGTTCAATGGTCAATGTGTCTTGATGTGTCTCAGTGACTGAAATATCAATCATTATAAAAATTAAATAATAGTCTATCAACGAACAAAAATTGAGAATCATCCATAATAGTAAGAATTTCTTCTATATTTTTGACGCGGGTTTGACAGCCGATGTGGCGCAGTGGTTAGTATGCCTGCCTGCCACGCAAAGGTTCCGGGTTCAATTCCCGGTGGGGTCACTCACAATGTTGATATTTATCACTTTGTGAATTTGATCCCAGTCTGGTTAGGACATTGCAGGCTGAACCACCTGATTGTCCGCAAGTAAGATGGTTCCGTGCTTCGGATGGGCACGTTAAGCCGTCGGTCCCGGTTGCTGTCTATGATGGCGGTCGTTACACAACCATGTCAGAGGCCTGCTACTTGCAGTAGGCGGTTGAAAAACTCTGACACCAGGGTTCATCGGGTTGTTGAACGACTCGGTGTCCCACACGAAAAGAGAGAGAAGAGAGAGACGCGGGTTTGACTTTCATTAGTAACTGAAACTTTTAACAGCTTGGCTGTTAATATTTTGCTGGTAGGTAGTAGAAAAAATGAACAAAAATAGTAACCCTACAAACAACGAAAACTTTATAATGTTATCAAAAGAGACAGAGGGAGAGGTAAGATGCTAAACTACCAACCGCTACTGTTGAGATAAAGATATAAAGTTTATGATTTGCTCCACAACCAAAGTCTTGAGTAAATAGGTACCTATTCCACAGATCGATGCCACGCACGAGTCCCGAGTTCCCGACCCTTACCGTGGTCTTGTAAACGTACCTACTCTTATACCAATCGCATAAATCCATGTTCCTTTCAGAGAGCTTATTATTTACTAGTGTTCCGCTCAAAAGTTCACCTTCAGCAAATCCGACTGGCAACGAACAACAAATAGGGGACTTCTTAGAGATTTCCTTCTTGGCGAATTTTAAAACGTTTTATACGAGACGTCCTTTTGGTAGATAAGCCAGATAAAACCTTTGTAGATATAACCACAACTTTTATCTCTAGTATTTTAGTGAATTTTTGGTTTTCAATTTATCGCGGGTTTGCATCGCTTTGGCTACATTTTAATCTGTTAAGATTGAATTAGACGCTGGAAATTAGTTGCAAAAACTATCCCAGTAGATAGAGCCCTGCAATACGTTAGTAGCTAAGATACACTTGCACTATTTCGCAGGCTGAGATTGACCCGCGGTAGCCCAGTTGGTACAGACGGCGTCGGCAGTACAAATAAAGAAAGTTCAAATCCTGCCTGCGTGGTGGAGAGTTTTTTGCAACGTTTCAAAATTGTATACGAGAAGTGTTTTAACATTTAGTATGTACCTATTCAATAAAATAAGATTCCCAATATTCACAACTGAAAAAGTCAATACTTTCTAGGTACCTACCAGCATCTGAGAGAAATCTCTCTGTTAAATGACCAATGAACTATATCAAAAGTGTCTATTTGCATGCATGATGGAGGTATCAAACATTAACTCAAGCACATTATTATGTTTAGTTTGAAACTGAAAGCGCTACAGAAGAACAGGAGTGAACTAAGGTAATTTTATATGCCTACATGAATGTCCCGATCGCTGTCTATGATCATGATAACTCATGTCAGAGGCCTGCTACTTGTAGTAAAGTGCGTTTCATCTTTTAGTTCCTCTGGCGTCGTGTTGGCAGCATTGGAAATTTGTATGTAAATTTTAAGGCGGCAATAATATTACATACAAATTTCCAATGCTGCCAACATGACGCCAGAGGAACTATAAAATGAAACGCACTGTAGGCGCGCTGCGCGCCGTTTACCTATAGTCTGACAGGTTCGTGCGCGACCTTCCTGCGGGGTACAGACGGTGGGGGAGCGAGGAAGCACGTCATTTTAATTAATATGACGTGCGGCGCGGATGCGCGCGTGTCCCTTCCCCGCTACACCTCCCGCTACCCGCTGACATCTCCCCCCCCAACGTCTGTCACCCCTAAGGAGGGTCGCGCACGAGCTTGTCGGACTATAATTTGTGCTTGTAGTAGGTGGTTGAAAATCACTGAAACCAGGGCTCATCGGATCGTTGGATGACTTGATGTCCCACTCGAAAAAGAAGAAGAAGAAGATATAAAATACAAATCACGCCTTTTTCCTTACGAAGAATGCAGAACGTTCGGAAAAATACACGATTGTACGACTAAAGTACTTAGGCATATATTAATTCTCATTTACGAGAATATAAACTTTAAATCCGGTATCGGAGGTTATCACCACGCTTGGCAGATATTTGACGACTGTCTCGTCTCAGACAAAATTGTGTATAGTAAATTGTTAACCTTCGAGTCAGTTAGTCTCACGACATCTGACACTCTACACTGCTATGACCTTACTTGGAAACCGTTTCTTAATGTGATAAATTAAATTGATTACAAAAAGTCATGTGCCCTCACAAACCGCAGACCCAAATCCATCCTCGTCCACACTAAGCTGTTCGAAATAGTTATATCTTTGAGTTTACAATAATAAAGCTAAAGCTATATCACAAATTATACAGGGTGATTGGAAATTCGATGCATTCCCTGAAGGTGGTTAGAGGGGGGGCCATTTCCAACATATTCTTCCATGGAACCAGGGGTCGGAAATGATTGGTTACAAAATTATTAGTACTTTTGATTTTTTAAAGAAAATTTCCCGATTTCAACTTTAAAAGTCATGCGAAAGCTAGCCAAACCGTTTTATGCATAGTTTTTTGACATGATCTCATAGTGAATGAATAGGACAATCATTTTATTTACAAGTTTAGTTAGAAATACTCTTCTTTTTTAAAATACAGCGCCAAAACAAGAAAATATTTTGTGGAAAGGATTTTTTCAACATTCATAGTAATCTACTGTAAAAATCACTATGGAATAATCCGTAAAAACTTCATAACAGAGTTTTCTGTTGCATTAGCTAACCAAAAGGTACAATAATCTACAATCAAACATGTTTTCATAAAATAATTAGCATTAATGCAAAAAGCGGCGTGCGAAACAAGGCAATTGACTATGGTCGGTCGACTACGCCAAAGTCAGCAAATGCTGTTTAGACAACTTTTCAAGTATTTTCGTGGTCTAATGGATGGAGCATTCCTCAGGAGTCTGTGGTTCCAAATTCGATTCCCGTGAGTTGACCTACAAGGTTGATATTCAACACTTTGTGAATTTTTCCCAGTTTGGTTTAAAAATCACGTTGAACCACCTGATTGTCCGTAAGAAAATATCGTGCTCCGAGGGCATATTAAACCATCGGCCTCGATTGATGTCTAATAAACGCAGACGGTGGTTGTAACACTACCATAGCAGAGGTCTAATACTTGTAGAAGGTGGTTTAAAAACTCCGACAAAGATTTATCATTTCAGTTTTTAGGCTGTTTAAAGCTCAGAGCTCCATTTCTGAATTGTCGTAATCCAAATCCGTGCACGGAAATCTAAAACGAGTGGTCTAACCATTCGTATTACACGTTCTACTACTCGACACTTTAAATGTTAAGGGTTTGTGTGAATTTATAAGGGTGTGCATAAATTAATAAGTTTAGTAGAACATGTGATACGAGCACAATTAGTAGCAGATTTTCGCACGATTAGGATTACGACAATTCAGAAATGGAGCTCCTGAGCTTTAAACAGCCTAAAAAACTGAAATGATAAATCTTTGTCGGAGTTTTTAAACCACCTACTACAAGTATTAGACCTCTGCTATGGTAGTGTTACGACCACCGTCTGCGTTTATTAGACATCAATCGAGGCCGATGGTTTAATATGCCCTCCGAGCACGATATTTTCTTGCGGACAATCAGGTGGTTCAACGTGATTTTTAAACCAAACTGGAAAAATTCACAAAGTGTTGAATATCAACCTTGTAGGTCAACTCACGGGAATCGAACCTGGAACCACAGACTCCTGAGGGTAATGCTCCACCCATTAGACCACGAAAATACTTGTAAAAGTTGTCTAAACAGCATTTGCTGACTTTGGCGTAGTCGACCGACCATAGTCAATTGCCTTGTTTCGCACGCCGCTTTTTGCATTAATGCTAATTATTTTTATGAAAACATGTTTGATTGTAGATTATTGTACCTTTTCGGTTAGCTAATGAAACAGAGAACTCTGTTATGAAGTTTTTACGGATTATTCCATAGTGATTTTTTACAGTAGATTACCATGAATGTTGAAAAATCCTTTCCACCAAAATATTTTCTTGTTTTGGCGCTGTATTTTAAAAAAGAAGAGTATTTCTAACTAAACTTGTAACTAAAATGATTGTCCTATTCATTCACTATGAGATCATGTCAAAAAACTATGCATAAAACGGTTTGGCTAGCTTTCGCAAGACTTTTAAAGTTGAAATCGGAAAATTTTCTTTAAAAAATCAAAAGTCCTAATAATTTTGTAACCAATCATTTCCGACCCCTGGTTCCATGGAAGAATATGTTGGAAATGGCCCCCCCTCTAACCACCTTCAGGGAATGCATCGAATTTCCAATCACCCTGTATATAATGTTAGGTACTACTATTTATCATGTGGCTAAAACGTGCGCGTATCACTTCAGTTCAGGGCATTTTTTCTAGCGTAAATGTTCTATACATACATGAGTCATATGTAGGAGAAATATAGGTGTAAAAAATGTGTTTTTCTACTGATGGACAGAGATGTTGTGTTCATACCCGTGCCAACTGTTCATACCTGGTTAGGCGTACTCAATAGTCTGCTTGTAACTATATACTCTAAGGTAACTTGTAACTATATAGTATAACATTTACCATCAAACTAGTTAAGGCCCTAGAGTTTACTGTAACTTATATCCGCGGTAAGATTAACTTTGCCGACTTTGCTTACTCTTGTGGCGATGTTACTTATGATGACTTAGCATATGAGTATGACTATTAGGTACTTAATTTATTTTTATTAGATCTTTAATTTTGAGAGTGGGAGAGACTGTACTACCCATAGACATAGAAACGATAGACGAACATAGTGTGCAAAAGAGAAGAAAATGATTTATGGAAACTCAGTAAGATAGAAAAGAATAGCGAACCTTATGTCACTGTAACCTGTTTTGTATGACAGATCGTCCCAATTCAACCCGCTGGTTTTACTTGTACATAATTTTGGTGTTTTTTCAGAAATCCTGATTTATTTTATAATTTGATTAGTGTGCAACGATGGTTATGTATTCAGGATGCGAATTTGATGCGAATCTTCACATTTACCCGGAAAACTGCACATTTTACAGGTAAATTCTCAGAAAGTCGTCACTGGGATTACACGTGAATTTTTTGTTTAAATGTGCCTTTTTTTGTAAGTAAAATAATAAAATACGCAAATCCTTATATTTCCTTTCGTATTTTCGATATGTAAAAGTGTATTAGTTAGTAATTTTCATAAATATTTGGGGATAAAATAATTTCGCAATTAGGCCAGGGATTGACTGCAATTTATCGACAAAGTTATCGATAGTTACCTAGAGGTACCTTACATACTTTGAATAGTATGACAACAAAAAATATGCAAATTTTAAAGATTCGCTAAATAGTTACTTGAACAATTCAGACATAGTTTTTACAAAATACATTATAACATTATTTTCAACTACATCCAACAGATACACTTTAGATCCAGTTATTAGAGATCGACTCGGTGACTCATGCGAAATACTTATTAATGCCTATTATTTTCAGGGTCGTATTAACGAGAGATTTGCATCATCGTACGTAAACCGTGACATAGGCCCATCTACGTCTTAACATTGAAGGATGAAGAAAGATGTGTTTGACCACCGGCGATCACTTGTCTGACAGATGTCATTCTATTTCTGGTTTCGCACGTATTATTTGTGAAGATAGCGCCTATTGACCAGGATTCTTACGAACAACCTTCTCAGCAAATTCTATAAAGAAACCTACGTAGGAAATACGCTGACTGCAGAAAAGGAAATGACCCGCCGCAGCAAAGAAAGCATTATGTCAACATTTCAATTGAACAAATAAATAAAGTTGAAATCTTCATACCATTTTTTATTTGAAATTATCGATAACCCTCCAAATTGAATAATGTACATCACTAGCTGAGGTAAGCGCGTCAAAACCAAAATTGGTCACGCGAGATCGAGCTGTCAGTTGGTCTATAAACGCTAGTTTATATATATATAAGTCTATGGTACTACCTACGTCATTTTAGTAGAAAACACATCAAAACATTGATGTTCCGAAAATTTCACGTCAAACTCATGATAAAAGATCTTAGAGCGAAAATACTCTGATGTAAAAGTGTTTCATCCTCAGTTCAACAGATTTTCTTTTTGATCTATACGGGTAATGTTCAAGCTTGAGAGGTTTCTGTCGTTCGCCGAGCTCGTGTGCTTTGTAAAGGCTTCATGCTTTATGATTTGGTACTCAAAACCTTTTTGCAAGTATGTTTCTATGAAAATATTTTCGGGGTCACGATCGTTATTCCTGTAATGTTGAAGTCGAAGCAGAACTCAAATATGAATGATATTTGTGCTTCATTCAGATAATACGTCTTAAAAGGTAAAAGTAGTAGGTAGGTACCTATATATTTTTAAAAACGTAAAGTTAATGGTGTAGTCTACGATTAGTTTGTATGTAGATTACCGTAGCTGTTAGCTACAAAATCGTAGCATTTCTCTATTAAAGCCTTAGCATGCTACGAGAAATAACCTAAGCATATTTGAGAAGACCACTCGCTGCAGTATAGCGACCTTTCTTATTTGAGTTTAGTTTGGTTCCCAAGTGGAAAAGGGAGCGCCATACGACCGTGACTGCAGTGAGTGGCCTTTTCGACTTTAGTCTTCCATTTTTTAAGGGAGTAAGTAGAGTTACAATTTTTGTGACTTATAAGTATTTATAAACCATTTTTAGAAAATGTTCTTGTACACGAGGCAAGATGAAATTAATTAAGTTTTTCAAGTAGTAATCAGAAACAAACCCATATTTTGCTAAGTTCTGAAAGCGGTAGATAAATTGCTTGAAAAATGTGGAATTCTGCACACTTTAGTGCCAGAAGCCTATTGTTGGCACTGTTTCGCATAAACCAGGATCCCACTATAGCTGATAACTTACGTATTTTAAATTACCTGTAATTTGTGTACAATTTCTTTGTATGCTACTGCGCACTGTTAAAGTCAACGACTTTTGAGTAGGTACCTATTTAAAACTTTAGATGGCACGGTTTGGTAAAAATCATTATTAATATTTTTATTAAATGAAACATAAATTATAATAAAACATGAGACTTCTTTATGCATGAGACAGATTACTGTTTAAACGTAAGTTACAATATGATAATCCGGTACTGATGGTAAAATGTATAAATGCAGTACCTAATGCAGCAGTACCCATGTATCGTTTAAAAATTTAAGAACTGATTCATATACAGTTTTTAAAGCATTTAAAAATTAAAGAGTTTCTTTCAACAGTCCTCACGCACCCCCACGGATAAATATAAAATTGTTTTTAACTCATTTGAAATCCCGTATGTCGGTTGAAAATCAGCCCGCTCCGGGCTCTTGGTCTATTCCTACTAGAGCACCAATCGCACAATAAATTTAAAACCAGACTTGCACAAAAGAACTGCTTCGTCGTGAAATACTTACCTATGTTCTTATGCGGCTTTCGAAACCGCTTTTGCAGGAAGTCTTTATGGGCTTAGGCTGTATTTTGTAGAACTGGGCCGTATTATTTTGTACTAGTAGGTGGGGATTCGATTCGTCATAGTAAAAACGTAACGCAAAAACATGCGTCGAAACAGTGCAGCGCGGAAAGTTGCGTTTCGTTATTTTGACGTCGGATTTTAGGGGAAACAGGTATGCATGTCCCAGTCGCATGCGTTAGCGCTGCGCTACGATAGCGCAGCAAGCAACAAATGTTAGGCGGGGACCTCGCTATTTATGGGCATAGAAACGCTAGTAACATTATAATATCAGTGCCAGTAGGCCTCAAGTAGGTAATAATAAGCAACAACCGAGACCGAAACATAACGTGTCCTCTGAAAACGAAAAACTCTGACACAAAGTAGAGGTACAGGTGGTTTGTGGACTCAGTGTCCGACATAACAAAGGAAGATATGATTACATATACTACTGTAACAACTAAGAACAGGTACTAAGGCAGAATGGTTGGTTTTTCAAGCAGAAGAACATTTTTTTGGCTAACTTAATTATGACCACAGCAAAGTTTTTGATAACATCATCTTGCAACAAGCTGGTACAGATTCTGCCAAAACGTTTTCGGATATCGATAAATCAAGATCATCGTAACATTGAGAGTAATAGACGACCCGACTGTGGCAAAGTAGGACTTACCTACAAGCAGTATAACAATTTTCAAACCAAGTTATTTTTTGTAACGTTTAGAGCTTTTAACTCATTGACGGTAGTTTTTTTAAAACTTTCTGTACAAACTGAAACAGAGTCAATTTGACTGATATTGGCAAACGATCTCAGCGCGGCTTACGATAATGGCGTGCAACAAATAAAACTTGTTGAGCGGTAAAACTTAGTGCAACAACCATCATTAAAAAAAACTCTAAAAACATGTCTTCAGCAGGAACAAGCAGATGTATTAAAAAAAGAAATCCCGACTGCGGTCATTTTAAAGTTGTATTTTGCGATACAAATCCGCCACCTTAAATTTATGAATTTTTAATATGTGTCACTTGCGCTCCGGAGACGAATCTAACGACACCTCAAATGTCAAAATCCAACTATCCGTTTTGGCTGTAGCCCGTGAAAAAGAATTTTGACATGTCTTACTGGCCAGTTACCACTACTGTGATCTAGAAATCAGGAATCTCGAAGGATGTGACACTACTAGGGGATATCAGCCGGGTCATATGCTAATAAGGCCTTCGGGGTCCAGAATATATGATTCCAGTAGGAATTTATCGTACCCAGGAGAAACTTTCTGCGTTCTCTGTATTTTATGTTTGCCCACATCACAGCCTTACACCAGAACGAGTATTTTTTGTGTTTAACATAAAGTTCTTATTTCAATAGACTTTAGAGTCTGGAAAATATTCATCTTAGTTCTAATTGTCCGTTATCCAATCGTTATACATAATTTATACAAAACAATAAGTTGGGTTGCCCAAACATTAATAATTGAAAGGCAAAATATTGTTTTAAGTTTTAAACAAGTCCATAACTCTAGCGTTGTTTGCAATTGGCATGTTGACCCTTGTTAAAATTAAAACATAAATAAAACAAATCGTAATTTATCAAAAACTAAATCAGTTTCACAAAGAGAAAACACTTGCTAACCGATTCTAATGAAATTTATGTGGGACTCGGGACTCCTAAGTAGAACAAAAATATTATGATTCTCAATTCTGGATTTTACATAAACGTATCTATGGTCAGATCGATACCCTCCTCAGTATATATTAATAAATATAAAACACTTTTCACAACTCTTTGTGTACATTTGTGTAGTTATTTCAAACGCGCAAAATAGAAACAAAACAAACAAACATGGAGTATCATCGAGTAATAAAATACTTGAATGACCTCGCTTTTAAAATCGATTGAAAATGAAGTTATTTTTAGTCAGTACACCAATTTTGCAACCCTTTGTCGAGTAGTTTTTTTTCTATGGTACAGTTGATTTGTTTTCGCGATTTCATTCACAGATCCAAACATTATCCCAAAAAGTTGCTTATTAAGAATTTAATCATTCTGCAATGTTTGCAAATTGTCTATAATAACCATGTGTAGGTACTAAGATTTTTACCTAAGCGAACGAAAATGAGCATTCTCCATTTAAGAATTTAAACCGCGCGCTCTGTAATGTTTCGCGATCGGAATATCATATTACTGGCATCAGTTGGAATTCCACAGTGGATGAAGTAGAAAGAATTTCTCAACAAACTAACATCATTTATGAAATAGGATTTCCAATCTAGGCCAATAAACAACAGTAGAAACTCAATAAAAGCGATTCGATACATCAATGAGCTCAATTAAATTGAGTTCGATTTGTAATATAGCGAAGAATTTCAAATAGACGAGTCATGATCGTGAATTGCTAAAATAGCGGGGGAAACCGGAGTTAGTATCATGGTTAGTTTTAACAGAGATAAGTTAAGACAAGCTTATTACCGGAAAACTGTTCACAACTTTGGGACATCATTAATGAAAAAATTACTTCGTATCAAGAGAAGAAAAGGATGCTTCATCAACGTGAAAAATTGTTAAAGCGAGCGACCTCAACTAGTGTCTCATGAAAGTTAAGCAAATAATTTCACGAAGATATCCTGCCTAATTTATTTTTTACCATGGCAGTAAAATCCCCATTCGATAGAGCTCCATCTTATCGGCAGTTCTTTGTTTGTCCTTTGTAAAGTTTCTTGCATACCTACATTTGAATGCGATTGCAAAACTTACAAATACCTAACAGATGTATGAAAAAACAAAACAAAGTAATTTTTAAGTCTGAGGGCACGGCAGTGCCCCGTCCAAGTCGAGCGCGAAGCATTACCTATATTTATCGTTTAAAATCTACCATTTTAAATTCATGACTTTGAATCAATATTTTAATAGCCCTAGCCAGTGTCACTCGCACTGCTAAGTAACGACACTTCACATGTCAAGATCAGGTCAGCTGTATGGGCTGTAGCCCGTGAAAATAAGTTCTTGTCCACATTCATAAATAACCACATACATAATACGCACATACTCTTAAAAACATAACACTTCTTCAGCCGGGTAATAATATTAGAAAAATCTTCACTGCACTTGGCCACATTAAAGGAAGTAGGTACTTTCTAAGAAGTTCGCAGCTGTTTTAGTTGAACAGAGGTAATACCTTGTGGCTAGATAAATTACTGTCTTCATTTATCTTGCGAAGGTAGAAACGAAATTAGACACCTCTACAGCCACTTTTCGTTAGATTAACTATTTTCAGCATTCCAAGGCATTAGCAGCTGGTACTCTGTGTAATATTAAATTGTGTAAATAATTACTTGAACGTAGAAGAACGTCTTAGTGTTCAGTCCTGAAAATTGAATTTTGAGATGCCCCCAAAACAAAACGAAATTGCGGCCTTTTTACCACCTTCGAGAGTTAAAGTTACAGAATAAAACAAATAAACTGACACTAGCGAAATTACAGTATACTTAAGTGATCAGTGCCAAAATATAACACCAAAACTCAGAAAAAACTATAGTCCGGCTATTTCGTGCGCGACCTTCCTTAGGGGTGACAGACGTTGGGAGGGGAGATGTCAGCGGGTAGCGGGAGGTGTAGCGGGGAAGGGTGACACGCGCATCCGCGCTGCACGTCATATTAAAATGACGTGCTTCCTCGCCCCCCGACCGTCTGTACCCCGCAGGAAGGTCGTGCACGAAGTTGCCAAACTATAGACACTGGCGAAATCATAATGAAAACGCCACAAAACAAGAAACTAAACCTGAAAATTGACTATCTAAAATCGAAACAATAACAGCAGTTTCAAAGGTATATGTTCTGTGCGCGTGTTTTTACTGGTGCCATACGTGCGTGCAGGTTATTCGTCACACATTAAACCTGCGCGCTGGCAAAGCCTTTATCCGTAGGTTTGTCTGAATACCAACGCTATCTAGATCTACCCGCCCATCGAAGAACAGAACTGAACAGGACGAGAAAGTTGTTACAAAAGAAGGGTAAGCTAGGCAAGCTTAAAGTTTCGGTTGCAAAATGCACTGACCGTATCTTGTGAAATAGTTGGGTCTTGCGGTATGTTGGATCTGGGCGTCCACCTCTGTTTAATTAGTGAAGTTAAAATTGTTCTAGAATTAAGAGTTTTTTGGCCATCCGGAAATATGCGCAAAAGAAGCGCAACAACTCTGAATATTTCAGAGTTGTCATCAACTCGCGCGCGTATGTGCGTACTGTACCTACCTTATTAATTAGAAAATATTCGCTATATTTATAAATTCACCGTGTCGTGTCGGCTTAGGATAGCATCACGCCATATCTTTCATGTGAGTGTCGTAAGAAGCGACCAATGAATTTAAAAGTTGATGTGTAATGCAATTTAGGCGCCAGGCTAACAACCTGTCAATATGGTGATACACAGAATTTTGAATGTCTCAAACTTGTCAGACGTGGAGTAAAAGGCCGTATTTTACAGCCGTTTACGTTCTGCCTATCCCGCAAGGGATATAGGCGTGATGTATGTTCGTTTATAAATCCTATACCTACCTATCACTACCCTCATCTATGGTTCGCATCTGAAATCGGAATAAAATATTGTTAGCGGTTCGATTCGACCGCCTCGTGTTTTTAATTAAGTTAATTATTTGTTCCGCAAAGTTTTCGAGAGAAGTTGCTATAAATTATTTGAAGCAGAAAATTGTTAATTAAATAAAAAATACTTTTTTATCCTTTCCTAGCAACGAAATCGACAAATATGAAAAGTATGTTTCATCTTCTTTTGACCATTGTCTTGTGATTTTATTCATTTAACTACTCAGAAAAAAGCAGGTAGATACTTAAACTATAGGCACAAATCAACAATTTGTTACTTATTAGGAATATTCTGTTCATATAGCACAGTGTAATTTTACTGAGTCAGTCTCTGTTCTATAAATATCTTCCTAGATACAGATTGAAAGCCTCGGTCGCTTGAATATTTGATCTAGGCTAAATTCGACACCGGAATGCTGGTAAGACGAGATAGGCATTGCATTTCAGGAAACTAACCCAAATTGGCAGATGGCTTTGAGCAAATGGCAGTCAGACGAAATTTCATCAAACAAACAAACAAATTGATATTTTGGAATAAGGGAGAGTGCCAAGACAAAATTCCAGAAACTTTACGGGGTGTAAGGGATAGCTCGCCTTATACTAAAAGTGTGCATTTCGACCATTAAAGGGTGCAATTGAACGTAAGGTATTTCAGGAGACGTAAAAATGTGTTATGTCTCCTGAAATATTTTCTTATGGAAAGTATTCGGAGAGCTGTCTCTTACGGTAAGAAAATACGAATATTATCAGAATGGGGTCTATTTTTTTTTACTACGCTTGCATAAATGATATTGAAGAGTGTCGCAATATGTAGTTGTTTTGAATAAATTGTGTTTAACCTAGATCCGGTTGAGTAGCTTTTAATTTAACCGCAATGCAACCTTCTACTTGAAAATAGGCTTAACCATGTATTACGATTGACGTTACCACCGGCCGATTGTAAAGGTGCAAAAAGGTGTCACACTTTCGCCGAAATTAAATTCCATCGCGCTGTTTTACGCCCCACTCTCCTTTAAGGGCGCGTATCCGAAATGGACCGGGGCGGCAAACGCGGTGTTCGCATAAAAGCGTCGATGCACTTTATAAAAAAATGGCACATAACACGCAGAGGCGCGGCGCGCGGGTGGGGAGCGGTCACCGCTTGACTGGAGCCACTCATCGCCCGCCGCCCCGCGCCGCTCATTTCGTGTTTCGGTCAGGGCATTGTACCGGTACCAAAAATACCGGTTCGGTACCGGTATTTGTACGTTCTTTTCCATTCGGTCCCAAGGTACCGGTACCAGATGAGTACCGGTACCAGAACCTGAAAGTACCGGTACTTGGTAAAGGTACCAGTCACGAAAGAGCGATGTTGCCTTTCAGCACCACACGGCTAGAATTTTCGGTCCATCAAAATAAACGCATAAGTTTTCAGCCCTGCTGCATCGCTGCCCCGCTCCATTTTGGGTCCGCGGCCTTATAAGGCGTCAGGTATGAGGCGTGATTCTGGCGTGAAGCACAGCTATCCGCGCGAACATAAAAACGCCGTTTAAAATATTATACGCTTCATTTTGAGCCGCTTTGAATCTTTTTTGTTATAAAGTGTGTTGAAATATTAGCATGATAGGCGATATAGCACTGGTGGCGAAAGGTAGCCGCGGTTTTTCTCATACATTACTAAGTCACAAGTTTCTATGTTTGTGCTTTTATCGATGAATAAAAGATTATTTGGTCTGAAATTGGTGTTTAAAAAACTTCTAAGTTATGCGCAATATCATCAATCATCCTCTTCCTAATATTTTTTGTGCCTAAATCTACTCCTTATTTCTTTGTCTTTTCCGCTTGTGAGGGATCTGACCATCCATTTATTATTCTGATCCTAATCTTTTTGTGAGTGCCGCTTTAAGTTGAAAAGCTTTTCGAGACGAATATGAAAATAATGATTTGTATGAGAAATGAGAAACAAAAAGATTTGTAGACATTGTTTTTCATTACTGTTATTTTAATTGTCCTATTTTTTGATCTTCAACTTGGGGGAATAGCATAGGTACTTTGTACCTAGTTTTTTTAAGTAAAGTAGGTACTTAATCAAAACTTTCTAGTGTCACTCTACAATTTCATTTAGCTGTGGGTTTTTAGAAAACAGCCAATTAATTCTTTTGAAAAACAACATTTTTTGATGACGTCAAAGAAAGTATTTGTGAAATTAAGATGGAATCAAGTTAATATTAATGAGAAAACCAGCCAATCATTAATGATTGATCTTTGAAAGACCTTTTCAAAGACTTTAAGCGAGTTCAAATTTTTAGCTGACACAATACGTTTTTGGTGAGATCAAATATAATTTCATTGAAGATACGCTAATTTGTTTACTAGCTGTTATTCTATTTTTTACTATCTAGTGCCCGCAAACTTTGTTCATGTGGCTCGCAATCTTAATTTTATCAAAATCCGTTTACTTGTTTTTGCGTGATGCTGTCATATACAAACATCTAAACAGAAAAACAGAGAAAAATTAAACAGCTAAACAGAAAAAAGTCTAAATACTTTTGAAACGATTTACTTGTTCGATTATCAATTTTAATTATTCCCGAACATTTTTTTAATGTCTTCTATGTACAGACTTTCAACCCTCTACCTACAGCTTTTTTAAATCCCAAAAAAATCCCATGTACAAAATTGTTTTCGTTTATGTTTTATTATAATATGTATAGATAATATGCATAGATAGTACAGATTTTGTTGAATTGAAGTAAAAAGTAAAGTGTATTAGCTTAATAAAATAGGTTTGCCTCCTTTCCGGTTCATACAGTTAGTAATACGGAACTGAATAAATGGCGACGTCTATAGGAACTGTGACCGATAAAATCAAACATAAGTGTGATGAGGTGACAATAATTGTTTATAATATAAAATTTATAAAAAAATATAATTACAATATACTGACCGAAACGTATTACGTTAATTTATTTTTATACTTCCAACGAATATTTATCATTCCATGTATGTGTACTGCATAGAGAGAATCAAGAAGTTTATATGGAGAGAAGCAGAAATCAAACCAGTCAAGCTTGGAGCGGGACGGAAGATGAGTTGCTCGAAGCAGTCAAGTCAAGAGGTGAGGCGGGAAAGATGACGTCACTAAATTGTTTTTCATCCCCTCTATTCAAAAAACTACACTTTAGTCGCACTTAAGTGGGATTAAAATAGGTCATTTAATCCCAAGGGATTAAAATTCATTTGAATTTAGAACAAAATATTTGCAGCGAATCAATCGAAAATTTACTACAGATGATGGGTTTTTTCTCTGCAACGCTACCTGTTATCTGCTATTTTATTGAATATTTTACGCCTAGTATGTAGCTTATAAAAGACCTAATTCCTAGCAAAATTTAAAATTAAAAAGTAATGTGTCAAATTTTATTTTTCTTTTGGCGCGATAACTGGCCGGCAAGGGCAACAACAATATATGACCATTATTGATGTAAATAAGATACTTGAGTTTTGTTTTATTTTCTTTCCTTATGAACGTTTCACTAGGAAGGGAGGTATGTGGGGTACACACATTTATGTATTTTATACGATACCGTCAAGATGTATTTCTGATGCTGTTGCTTCACTTTCTCTTCTACTTCTTTACCAATTTTCTGTTGTAGTTTCGATAGCTCTAACTCTTTCTTCAAGAGCGAAAGAGACATCATCAGTCTTTTGGGTATATCCATTTCTTCTAAAATAGCTTGCAGTTCAAGTGGCTCAGCCCCGGTGAGCGCCGCGCCGAGGTCACTTAAGTACACAGGGTTGTCGACCACTCGCTGCCCTTGCGCTAGCATGTGGTGTAGGGACTCTCTGTACAAAGGATTCAAATTGATTATATCCCTGATAGTCTTTATGATTTCTTGTGTCAATGCTTTTACTTCTTCTGTCTGTTTAAATTTATCATGCATCATGTTTTCCACTGTGACCATCAAGAGATGTTCTGGTTTTGGTTTAGGAGCTTCTTTAGCTGTTTCTGTGTCGCCTTCTAATTCCTCAACCTTTTCTACTTTTTCTGGTTCAGGTTTCTCTTCTTTTTGTTTCTTTCTGGAGTTGCGGTATTTCCTTCGTCTTCTCTCGGCGTCGGTCTTAGCAGGGCCTGTCTCAATTTCATCTTCTACAAATTGTCCAGTAATTTTAATCCTGCGGTGAGCCATCAGCACTAGTCGCAGCTTATAATCCATGTCCTGCATTTCATGGATCTGGGCAAAAACACCAACTTGATGAAGCTCATCCAAGCTTGAAACCACGTCCGATTTCTCATCATCTGTCTTTTTGAGGAAAATGCCCACATATGGCTGATTCAGATTGAAGTTGATTGAAAAGTCTGGAAAAATAACCTAGAATTTGTACAAAAATAGGGTGATTTTTAAATGTATATTACTGTAAATAGCTTTCAAAACTGGATTTAAAACAAAAACAATGCATACTGCTAGTGCTTTGCTGAGAAACAGTGTGTTTTTGAACCCAAACTTGAAGTCCAGTTCAGGACGTCTTGCGCGTAATGTTTCGAGAGTTGCATCACAAAACCATAAGCCGGCGGAGCGTGGTAGACTGTTGTGCCACAGCTACAGTGGTTTAGGTGCGCGGAACGCCCGTATTTGCAGTTTCAGTCCGTTCGTGCCGGCTTCCCGGGCTGCTGGTAGTGTGAGGTTATTCTCGACTGCAAACAAGGATGATCCGCCGGAAGACGACCCTGACGCGAAGGTGGTCGACACGCCGCTGTTCAGCAGCCAGCTGCCGGCGACCGTGGCCGTGCCCGAGGTGTGGCCGCAAGTGCCAGTCATAGCCATCAGCAAGAATCCAGTATTTCCGAGGTTTATAAAGCTTATCGAGATCTCAAATCCTGCTTTAATAGATTTAATCCGTCGCAAAGTGAAGTCTTCAATGCGGCGAGTAACGAACGTCAGGCGTCGATACGTGGACTACGGGAAGCGTGCACTAGCGGTGGTGGCTGGAGTCGACTAACGTGGCGGCGCCGTGCGCGCGCGCGTTATATAGACGGAGCGAATTGGCGTCAGCGTTGGCCAGTATCGTGCGCCGTGCGGCTGCGGGGGGACAGCCTGCCGCCCGCGCACGTCCAGCGCTGCGAAGTTTGAAGACGGAACAAGCGTATTAATTTTAAGCGTGTATATTTTGATGTAAATTCTGTATATAAAATTGCTGTTCCGATATTTTAGTATATGTTTTATATGACCATTATTGATGTAAATAAGATACTTGAGTTTTGTTTTATTTTCTTTCCTTATGAACGTTTCACTAGGAAGGGAGGTATGTGGGGTACACACATTTATGTATTTTATACGATACCGTCAAGATGTATTTCTAAAATTAGGATTTCACTTCGTAGGGTATATCATTTATGTTATTATTTTCAACTACCCACAATTTTGTATTTGTAAGATTCTTACTCGACATGGTATATACTAAATGAGCTATGTGAATGTTGTTAATGTATAGGTCTAATTTCCTGAATAAATTACCATTCTCATCAGCCTGCACTTGGCTACAAGCAAAACCAGCTCTTTCATTTCACGCACACATCACCCAGCTCATGCACCACACCTAAAACCTCAATCATATTGCAATAATATGAAATGAAATGCGTGATAATGATTTTGGAAATATTGGATATTTATAACGCAATTTATAGGATGTATTGTAAAATAATGGATAATAGCAAGTAATATTTAAAGAACTTCGTAGATTAAGTAAGTATTTATTGTTTTTCTCATAGAGGGGGATGAAAAGTAGTATGTATCACTCGGG
This sequence comes from Phthorimaea operculella, assembly GCA_024500475.1. Classification (NCBI taxonomy): domain Eukaryota; kingdom Metazoa; phylum Arthropoda; class Insecta; order Lepidoptera; family Gelechiidae; genus Phthorimaea; species Phthorimaea operculella. Next base: position 5,689,550 of record JANFCV010000011.1, read on the forward strand.
TATAAAGTTATTTATTCTCGGGCGACTTACATTGAATCCCTCGCTTCACTCAGGATTCTACTTTAAAATCCCTCGCTACGCTCGGGATTTTACTTTAGAATCCCTCGTTCCGCTCATGATTCAAAAAAGCGCCCTCGCCCTAAATATATCACTTTATTCCCTCGTTATAAAAACTACTATTTGGTGCTCTGAGTCTAACAACACCTCTGGTAAGTCGATAAATAAATGATTATTGGGCGTAATATTATTATTTCTACTATAAATACACATTTTTTGAGCCAGACAACTATGCTAGGTCGAGTCGGTAAACCCACACACACGGTAAAGGAAAACATTTCATGTCTCCTCAAAGCCACGTATGTTTCTACGTATGCACCATAAGTTTCCTGAAAGTTTGCAGGATTATCCGAGACAGTTGGAAGCCTGGTGACTCTACTTCGAGGAAGCTATTAAAACTTCTGAAGTGCGAATGAGTGTTGCACAAATGGATACATGTGCAAAGTTAGTCGGTAATAAATGGTGAGATGTAAGGCAGTTTCCAGTACTGCATCTTGTGTAAAAATAAGTAGATATTTTTTTACAACTCTTATGAACAAAGGTACCTATTATTTCCTAATGAGCACTAAGAATAAATATAAGAACAATAAACGTGCAGGTAGGTAGGCTTTAGTTTTATTTTGTCCTCTCTACCTTTGGCAGAAAATAGCTTTTCAAAAAAACTACGTACTATACAAAGCACAACTTTATTCTGGCCAGTACTGGATGGTGTAGGTAATCTACCTATGGTACAAAATGAAAATTGTAGGTAGATACCTAAATTGTAGGCAGGTAAGTAGGTATAACAACAGAAAATCTCTAGCTTTAATAATATATTCCAGGCCTAAATTTTCTTGTGTTACCCACAACAAACATGCTTCGTCATACAAATACTGCAAGCAAAGCCGTTTACTTGGCAATACATGTTCTACTTATCTACTTACTTTAGGGAGGACACACTGATGTAAGTATAAATTATGCAGCACTCGTAAACCACAACGAAAGTAAGACAAGGGATCTGGTACAAAGGTAAGCGAAAGGCAGGCATGGTATACAGGGAGTAACGGAAAGGGTATAACAAGCCCAAAGTAGGTCAAGGTACTCATGAAACTGAACAAGTTTCCCCATGGAAAATGGGTCGATATACGAAAAAAATAATTTGGACCTCCCATAGTAAATCAATTAGCTGATCGGCGATTTTGTATGGGGGGTCCAATTTTTTTTTCATATTTCGACCCATGTTCAGCTGGGGAAAGTTGTTCAGTTTTATGAGTACTTTGACCTCCTTTTGGCTTGTTATATCCTTTTTGTTACTCCCTGTATTATTGACTAATCTCTGAGTCTGAATTCTGAATCTAAAACATACGAGTAGGTTTGGTTTCTACGTCGGTATGAATTTAAGATATTGTTTCCGTATTGGTTTTGAATGTAAAGAAAGAGTGTATTTCCAGAACAGTCAAAATGTAGAAGGTACACCTACCAGGGCTGTCTTTAATATTTAAGAGACCTTGAGCACATTAGGATAATTGGGCCCCTATGAAAGTTTTGGATTTGTACGTTTACCGCTGCCAGCAAATATTCTGCTACTCTTTCAACAGACTTTAGAGGACGATAGAGGATCCTCTATCGATACTTGTGTAATGACGTGTTGAAGAATACTTGAAACGCATTTAGGCAGGAACTCGATATTCTAGCTTGGTCCAAACAATACCAGATCACTTGTAAACTACGATGAGTGTAACAAACGCGAAATTTTAAATTAACATAGGCTATAGAACTTATCTTCTAATGTTTCACTAGAAACGTGAGATCAAAAAATGCAGAGAATGAGCAAAGAATAAAGCGAAACAGCTTTTTACTGACATGCTATAACGGTCCAAACGGTCGCGGGGCCCTGGGCAAGTTCCCAATTGATAAACAAACAGATGTATTTAATATTTTACGTCAAGAATCCGCCATCTTGAATTTATGAATTTTTTATATGTATAGCCAGTGTCACTCGCGCTGCTGAGACGAATCTAACGACACCTCATATGTCAAAGTCCAACTATCCGTTTGGGATGTAGCCCGTGAAAAAGAATTTGACCACATACATACATACATACTCTCGAAAAACTTAACTCTCCTTCTGAGGCAGTCGGGTAAATGAGCCTGACAGTGACTATAACTGTTAAATACTGTATTAAAAGGAGACTGTACTGGTAGTTATAGGAAAGGGGGCGGCAGATGACATGGCTACTTTTATGATTATCTCCCTTTCAGTCCATCCTCAAGAATTAAAACTGATTCATATTAATCTAATTTATAATTATTAATCTTAAACTTTGTACCACACTCTGCCACTTTAGATGGCAGACTTATGCGCACAATAATTTCAAGCATGTTACAGTGGTGTTATTAGGTTTTTCATCATGTCGTACATTAGCTTGTTATATCTCTATCATTAATGTGGTAGCCAGACTTGAATTTCGTAGCAGCAAAACGATACTATCTTAGTAAGTTATAATTTTATTTTCGCAGATCGTGTAGCTTTAACTGACGATATTAGTCAAAGCATCAGTCAAATATGAGAGGAGATTTCCATTTTTCTCTTCACGTGGGACACCGAGTCGCCCAACGACCCGATGAACCCTGGTGTCAGAGTTTTCAACCGCCTACTACAAGTAGCAGGCCTCTGACATGGTTGTGTAACGACCGCCATCATAGACAGCAACCAGGACCGACGGCTTAACGTGCCCATCCGATGCACGAAACCATCTTACTTTTCGGACAATCAGGTCGTTCAGCCTGCAATGTCCTAACCAGACTGGAAACAAATTCACAAAGTAATAAATATCAACTTTGTGAGTGACCCATCGGGAATTGAACCCGGAAACTTCTGCATGGCAGACAGTCGTACTAACCACTGCGCCACATGGGCCGTCGATTAAGATTTCCATAATTAGTATTTTTGTCTAAGGCATTTATTTGGCTTTTGGGACCTGCAAAAAAATATGCATCTATCAATTCCTGATGCGGAATTTTTGGACTAGCATTAAAATGTTTAAGAATGAGTTTATTTTGACATTATGATTCAAAACACACTTTTCAAATAAATTAAGTATCCGGACATAAAAAGTAAGAATCGCAATAACTCAAAACATCAACAAAGCAAAGTTTTTAGCCTAAAATATCTTCATTTCTATTCTCTATTGTTTGAAAAAGGACAAAGCCTAAAAGAAATATGTTTTGAAGATCTCGTAAGAAGATATTTCGTTTCTTGAAATTTTTGCTTCCACATAATTAACTTTTTCCTGGTTTATGTTGGAAATAACAAGTCATTATTTTATAAGACATACGTCTAGGAAATAAGAAACCAAAGACCTTATAAATATAAAATAATGATCTTTTGAAGTCATCCATTTTGTTTTGTCTGTTTAAGCATCAAGTTTAATGAAGTTCACGATGTGATGTGTGTCACAAAGTTTGCTCATGTTGTTGACAGGCTAAGCCTAAAGCGGATCTCTATCTCGGGTCTTGGATCATCTTAAATATTAACTCCTCAAGTTCATACTAAGAATTATTTAATTTCATTAGTAAATCCTCAATACATATCGGGGTCTAAGGGACAGCCCTGCAAATACTGATAGGGTGTATGCTGATCATGAAATGAATAACTTTCCCTTAGGAACTTATATCAGGTAATGAAAAACAAATTGACTTCTCATAAAATATTACGATCAAGTGCCTGCATTTACTAAAAGGAAGTCATAAAAATTATGACATTAGCTAAACATTTTTTTTTATGGAATGAGGGTGTTTAGGGTTCGAAGGGCTGTTACTTACACTTGGTATAAAAAAGAACAACTCCCAAATGATAATTTATTAATGACCTATCTAGTGAGTAAAACTTATTTGATATCTCCGTATTTATTCACAAAATATAGATTTTTGAGTCATTTATCTAAAAAACAGAAAAAAAATTATGTTAGAAACGAAAAGCTTGGTCAAAGGAAACAAGGAATGTACAAACATCCATGAACACCTGAATATTGTAGCAAACTTTGGTAGGCTTGTGGTCGCAACATACTAAAACTTTAAGCTGCCAACCCTAATATTTTGCGAGCCGTGTTACAAGCTTGTTACTTCTGTCAACAATTTAGACCTAAACATATCAAAATAAAATTAGTTTTCCACCCCTTCAACCTACCTCCAACTCTCTACATTTTACATTAAATTAAACAAAACATTAAGAATACCAAACTTTAAAACACTTCCTGAGTTAAGTAGGTACCTACACAATTTTTGTAAAACTTCCTTTTTTGTATAAATTATTTTTTGCATAAATTGGCTCAGAATCATAATTATATGACGTTCTAGGTAGTATCAGATATTGTTGTTTTGATATTCTTCTACTTTGAGAGTTTTTGACAGTAGCAACCCTGACTATGTAACAATTGACAGTCGTAAAATTCCTAAATACCCAGGTTCGAGTGAATCTTTTGTATACTCTCTATTTGGTGTTTGTACTGTCACCGCGCGCCGTTTCCCTAATTTGTGGTACTGCCGACTTCTCTACCAACTGGGCTACTGCGGCTAATCTCAGCCTGCAAAATAGTGCAATTTATATCTTGGCTACTAACGCATGGCACGGCTCCATCTACCAGGATAATAGTGTAACACCAGACTGAAGAAATTAAGATTATTAGTAAACCAATAGCAAACATATCTTTAGTAAAACAAAATTTGACAGAGTTTACTGAATGTCTTGCTCGGGTGCAAGCGATCATCGAGGACAATGACGTCACATTAGTTTACAGTTTGGGTGACTACAACGCGCATCCTACGGCTTCCTTTGGAACCGAATTAATGTCTTTTTGTGATGAACATAAATTGATGTGTGCGGATATTGATTTTTTAAGTGAAGGCCTAGAAACTTATACTTTTGTGAGTGAGGCGCACGGCTCTCGCAAGTGGTTGGACCACTGTGTAGTAACCGAGGTAGCACGCGACACTATCGTTTCAGTTAGTGTCATGTACGGCGTCTACTCTTCCGATCATTTACCACTGCGAGTAGAATGCAATGTAGAGCTTACCAGTGCAAGCGTAGCTGCGAGCAAGAGCTGCGCGTCTGACGATTGTGATAAAATAAAATGGAATGACAGACAATCTAGTCAAATAGACATGTATCATGATCTGTGTAAAAACGAATTTATAAATATGCATACTGATTTGTGTAAATGTAACGATAATATCTTAACGTGCTCTAGGTGTAGTGTCGACAGGTCTTTTATTTGTAACTATATTGATCGACTGTATGATGATAAAATAGTTAAAACGTTGCAATTAGCTGCAATAAAAAGCTCTTGTTTGCGTCCTCACAAAGGTAGAGTCAAAAAGCCGGTAACATGATGGAATTTCCATGTTAAGGAGAGTCACAATGCAGCCCGACTTCAATACGAATGTTGGGTTGTCGCGGGCAAGCCAACCACTGGACAGATCTACGAGGATATGGTCACCAAACGAAAGACATTCAAAAATAAATTAAAATGGTGTATTCGAAATGAAGAACAAATTAAAATGGACATTTTGGCTATGCACAGGAACCATAAAAACTTTCCCAAATTTTGGAATGCAACAAAAAAACTACAGCAGAAACGAAAGTTACCTGTGACAGTGGATGGCTTGCCTGAACCCAGGGAGATAGCAGAACTTTTCGCGTCTAAGTTTAAAGTACAGCCTATGCCGGCCACGAAATCTGTAGAGACACCTGTAAACTCTGGTGATGATCATCCAGAGTTTACTATTAAAGACGTAGCAAAGGCCGTGCGTGGGATGAAACGAGGTAAGTCCCCTGGCCACGACAGCTTGAGTATTGAGCACATATTGTACGCTGGTGAGGCACTGTGGTCAATCCTATGCGTGTTTTACAATCTGTGTGTAAAGCACGCATATTTACCGGATAACCTCATGAAAACAATAGTCGTGCCCATTGCTAAGAATAGGACAGTGGACTTAGGTTCGTCGAATAACTATAGACCTATCTCTTTGGGTACAGTCATAGGGAAGGTGTTTGAGCGTCTTTTGCAGCCCGAACTGATGAAGAACATATGTATAGATGATGCTCAGTTTGGTTTCCGTCCCGGGGTTTCAACGGATTCAGCAATTGTCAGTCTCAAGCATACTATCGACTATTACGTTCGTCGTGATACGTCGGTATATGCTTGTTTCTTGGATCTGAGTCGCGCATTTGATCTAGTGAATTATGATATTCTCTGGAGCAAATTGCGCGACTCTGGTATCTCTGGAAGCATTGTTGATCTGTTGGGGTACTGGTACGGAGGCCAAACAAATCACGTACGATGGGGTGACACGACCTCTAACGCCTACATGTTAGAATGCGGAGTTCGCCAAGGCGGGTTGACGTCTCCGGACCTTTTTAATGTGTATGTTAACGATCTTATCGGTGAGTTGAGAAGCACTAACATTGGGTGCCACATCGATGGAGTATGCGTCAACAATCTCAGCTATGCTGACGATATGGTGCTTCTCAGCCCATCGATAAAAGGGTTAAGCAAACTTCTTTCAGTCTGTGAGAATTATGCAGATTCTCACGGACTGAAGTATAATGTTTTAAAAACAGAGATGGTTGTTTTCAGAGCAGGGAAGGGTCCGGAGACAATTCCAGAAGTGTATTTGAATGGTTCATCGGTTCGGGTCGTGAAGAAATTCAAATACCTCGGACATATTGTGACGGAAGATCGAAAAGACGACTTAGATATGGAAAGGGAGAGACGGGCATTGTCGGTTCGGTGCAACATGATCGGACGACGATTTAATAAGTGCAGTAAGGAAGTTAAGGATACTCTCTTTCGGGCGTTTTGCCAATGTTTTTACACATGCCAGCTGTGGTGCCGATACAAGAGAGTATCCTTTAGTAGCATGAGGGTACAGTATAATGATGCATACCGTATCCTCATGAAGTTGCCAAGGCACTGCAGTGCATCGAGTATGTTCGCCGAATCGGGAATGCCCGACTTTTTTGCTATTATTAGGGCGCGTATTTCTTCCTTTTGGGAACGATTGCGATGCTCTGGTAATAGCATCCTACAAGTTGTTGTGACCCATGACCTATCTAGTCCACTGATAAGACACTGGATTATGACACACAAGGACGCAAACAAAAATGACCACTAACCGCTCTCGTACAACCTTTTGTTGTACTTGCTGCTTGTTTTAGATTTTAAGTTTTTATTTATTGTATTTTATATATTTTTGTACTATTGTACTGTGGGTTTATTGCCTTTATTATTATTATTATTATTAAAATCTTTTAAATTAAACATCTTTGTCAGAAAACAGCTACTAATAAACAAACCTAATACTTTCGAAAATGGAACATAAACCCGTGCACTACTCAGCACAATTTCACCACTCTCCCGTGTAGTGTTGTGGAAGTAACGTTTGATTTTAAATCGATAATATGGATAAGTTATGCATAAATTAGGGAAAAGCGCGTGGGGCGCCTATACTAGCAACAAGCTTGCTAGCGACTCAGTACTAGCAACGATTTTGACGCTTACCTACTGACTTCATCATCTTTCTTGAATTAAAAATTGGCGCAGAATTATATGACGTTCTTTATCAGATTTTGCTGCATTAGGCGCGTCAACACTAAGCGAGGCTGCTCGAATGCTCATTGGCTCACGCGGCAAACGACCAAGAAATTACGTGGTTCACCCAAGTCAACGCATGCTCGTGCTCAGGCGAGCCAAGTTCGACCCAATTTGGACGCCTAATAAATTAATAGGCACTCGAGGAGCCTCGCTCAGTGTGGACGCGCCTAATGATATTTTTATAAGAGATTTTTGACAGTAGCAACCTTTGCTATGGAGCAAGTGCCAATCGCGAAAATCCAAGTAGACTAAGCTCCCATTGACAAAGTCTTACCTCATAAGACTACCGATTGAAAGTATGCTATAACGATAGATCATGTTTAGGAGGTCTAATGAGGAGAATTGAAGAGCATGTAACAAAGAAAGTAATGAATGACCATGAATTTGGATGGACGCAAAAGAATAGGAAGGCCTAAAAAAGTTTAGATGGATTGTATAAAAGATATGAAAAATAAAGGCGTAAGTGAGGATTTGACTGCTGATAGAGATGAATGGAAGAAAAAGACATGTTGCGCCGACCTCAAATAAATTGGGATAAGGGCAGGCAGATAACGATGATACTATGGATATTTTTTCCATACCTAGTCTATCGATATTTCACTATCAAACAGCAACTCTACTCTCGTATAGTAGCTTGTAGCTTGTTAGTACGCTCCGTTTTACAGTCGATGAATGTAGACAAACGTAAAACTCACACAAAAAGCTACTTTGGCAATGACCGAACTGCACTGTAAAACCCAAGTGTAAACTGAATGGAAGCAACAGTCAGTACCAACACAAAATAGAGAATGTACAGAAGGACAGCGCCCTCATTTCCGATCATTTGTACCCTACACCTTTGGGTTTTAACTTTTTAACTAAAAGACTCGGGGCCTTACTACAAAAAACTTAAACGAGCGTTGAACACGTGTCTAGCGTTTTTTATTGTAAACTTAAGTTTTATTTTAAGCACGCGTTTTACATTTGTCTAACTTTTTTGTTGTAAGGCCATAAGAACTTTCCTAATTTGTGATAAGAGTCCGTCCGTAAACGGCTAAGAATACCTATTGCCATCAAGTCCGCTCAGGAAGGTTTGTAAATACCGACGTAGATTTTTTTGCCTCGGCTGAATATTGGTCGACTATGTGGTGGCGGTGATATCACCTACTACAGCATTCTCAAAAAGGGTTGACGTCAGGCTGGCGGCTACGGCTGGTCGTAAAACATAGTTAAATATTATTGCCATATGATTTCATGCTCTAACAAAACGTGTTGTTAGTTCAAACTAAGATAAGGACAGGAAGATGATTTCAAAATCTAATTTAAAGTGCTACATTTAGTATAAAACTGAATTTCTTATTTGTAAGACCATTGCACATTCGCAATGCCGCCGCGAGTTGCAAGCCAGCCTAGCCTTAGCCGGCCATGTCTCAGCTCCACCCATGCCAGGGTATATGCCATGCCATGCCAAGCCAGCCGAGCCAGCCAAGCCGGAGCTGAAGACAAGCCGCCGTGGTTCACAGAATGAGGCCTCATTCTGTGTGCTAGCCAGCCAGCCGGCGTTCGCGCCTTTTTGTTTTCTTTTTTTGAATTGATTTTGTTCGAACAACGCTTGTAAAACAAAAGACAGTAGTTTTCTCTCTTGCTATTGAAGTTTGGTAATAAAAAGTGGTTGTTCCAGCATAAAAGTATTTTATTTCGTATTTAGTGTTTACATTTTCAGAAGTGGGATAAATTACCTACTAGAAGACACGGCCCACATGATAAACGAGTAAACTACCACGAGGGCCTGATGACCATGACGTGCGGATGACTGGGACATGGAGTCTCCAAGCGGCGGCCGTTCAGAACAGAAACCGAGGTCGTAAGGCGTCAAAGCAAGCCGAAGCTAGCAAGCTAGTCAAGTTTCCGCCTGTACATTTGTTCCGGGGCCCGCCGGGCCCGTATTTCAAGACCATCCATCCATCATGTCGTACAATGTTCTGTTTTACAATACGCTGCCGTGCATCTGCTGTGCATTGAGTACCTATGTCGTGAATTGTGGGTTCCCGCCAAATTCGCCAAAAGCTATCTGTCAGACAACGACAAAGCCTAACATAAATAAAACAGAAATAATCAAAATATTACCTATTTCGTGAAAATTGTGAATGAAGTGGCAGTGGCGGCTAGGCCCTTTCGAATAATACAACTCTCGGACAAAAGAAAACAGGATATTTGATCGAGAAAATACATAAGAACTGCGCGGTACAATTTTGGTGCTGATATCCCCATAATTATGATCACAGGCGATGGAACGCATTGTCAGAGCTATGTACTTAACCTGAAGAGCTGTACGAGAGTTTTCGATGTGCCCTGGATGAAAATATACCTACCCTGACGGATTTCCGTACCGGTACCTAACCTACAACTGTCATGCTGGATGTCGCTGCTATTCTGTACGTGATGATGGAGGCTACAATCACAGATAGAGACATACCTACATGCGCCTCGACGCTCTAAGGACGTGAAAAGGTCATGTGCTCGTTCTAATTCCATATATGTCTGCAATGCAGGTGAAAGCAAATATGGAGATCAACGCAGTGATTATATGCAGTTGTTTGTTTCAGTGTTCTGTACTGCTTGTGCACTATGTGCCCCTTCCCTACACTTGCCATGGTGCTGTGCTGGCGAACTGTTCAAAGCAAGCTGAATTATTCCTGTCCATGCGGAGTGACATGAAGCAGCTGCAACTGATGGTTGCGAGCAGTGGTTCTGGTTTAAGGCAGCGCTACAAGGAAGTTATAAGGTCATGTAAACATTCTGTTTTCATTTATTTCTTGTATTCATGAAAAAGTTTCAGAGAAAACCTAAGCAGTCATTACATGCAATGTTTTAATTGTTCACAGCTATAGATTAAAGTGCTTCTTGTCAAGTGAAAGTGTTCCTGGTATCTGAACGGGGCTAACTGGAATTTACTTGTCAGCGACAACGGAGTGAGGAGCGGTCATAGCAGCCAGCTAAACTGTCAACAGAGCATTTCATGTGTAGCGGCTGGCCAGTCACAAGATTGGAATCTATAGGACGTGCATTAGAAGCCCTACTGGAAGCTTGATTATATCAGGTGCTATGCTTTCATTACGTTACTATTCATTCACAAGATTGTACAAAATTGTTGGTTGTAGCAAGAAAACTATTAAAATGAAGTGATGTGACTATTTAGTTAGAGGCTAATGATACTGCAGCCATTTACCAGCAGTGCAATAATAAATACAATGCTACAGAACAGTCTTACATAGCTTGTAGACCTAAGATACTTACCTATAATAATGTAACATTGTAGACTCTTGTAGTAAGATTCAAAATCAATGTCTCTCTGGGGACGATAAGAAAGTATTGGATACCGAGGATAGAATCAATAAGTAAATAGAATATTTGATACAGAGTGTTATGTTAATCTCTTATCTTTGTGTGGGACACTGAGTCGTCCAATGACCCGATGAACCCTGGTGTAAGAGTTTCACAACCAATTAAAATACTTGAATGACAATCAACTGTTGTAGTATAGAATTTATCAAAGTTGAATGTTAGGTATGTGTTCTGTGAACCAAAATCAGTACCTAGGCTGTAATTTCAAAACCATTTGTTTTGAAATAGGTTCTGCACATATATTGCTTAATAAAGTAGGCATTAGAGCATATACACTTGCCAGTCATAAATTAAACCAGATAAGTAGGTACATAACATACACTTTAGTATGCATGTTTGCCTGGTAGAAATTGCAATCTGAATACCTTTTGCAAAACATTATATCCAATAGATATTAGATTTAAATATTAATATGAGCAATAAATATTTTCTGTCAATTTGGCAAGTCTGTATAAATGTGGATGCAGGATATACATTCTGCATTGTAGGTATTGCAAAAGAAAATAGGTAATAGCACCAAGTTGTATTAGTTATTTGGACATTACTTAAAAACAATATACAACAGGTCAACTTATTTCTAAAACAAATCCCTGCCAGCAGACCAGATGAGATAGAGAGATGATATAATGTCAGCCCAATGGCTAAAATTGTGATAGTTGTGATACCTGTTCCCTTTCAACAAGCGGCAAAAGCACAAATTAGGGAAACGGTGAACTTTCTGTATACTCTCTATTTTGTGGCAAAAGGTCATTCGAATTCAATGTCACACGATTGGGGCAAAAGTAAGTTAGTCAACTGACTTGTCAGTCTGTCAGTCAGTTAGCTAGTCAGTCAGTAGGCCAGTGTACAGTCAGTCAGTCATCTGGCTAGTCACCTAGCCAGTTAGCTAGTCAATCAGGCAGCCAATGGGAACGTTAGCCAGTCAATCAGCGTGTCGGTCAGCAAGACATCCTGCCAGCCCATAGGACAGCCAGCCGTTCAGGCCGTAAGTAAGGCAGCCGAACAGTCAGCCAGCCAGTCTACCAGCTAGAGAGTAAGCCAATCAGTCAGTCAACAAGCCGGACCCTCAGCCTGCTAGACAATTGGTCACCTAGTCACGCAACCAGCTAGACAGCCATCTAGTCAGACAGCCAGCCTGCTCTTTACCCAGTAAGCCAATCAGTCTGCAAGAAAGCCACAAAGCCAATCAGTCAGCTAGTCAGACGATCCGTCAGCCAGATAGCCAGACAGCCTTCTAGTCTGCTTGTTAGACAGTCAGCCAGTCAGTTTGCTAACCAGACAGCCAGTCAATGATCCAACCAGACAACCAGTCAATTAGCTAATCAGGCAGCCAGCCAGTTAGTTTGTCCGTCAGTCAGTCAGGTCACTGTAAAACAATTGAGTGTATGTACACAGCCCATTGTTTTTCAGACATAATGAGCCACTAGGCACTTGCGTCTGCTGACAATATTACTATGTTTTGAACTAATGATATTAATATCAAATTAGCCTAATGATTGTGTAGGGTTTTCCGAATGTTATCGTAGAACTACTAGGCAACAGTAAATGTGACAAAATATTGAATACTAATAAATAACCTTCATTACATTACCAAAAGCAGTATTGGAATCTTTCAAGTAAATTGTCTCAGTAAATGTCACTTTTCTGGCATTTTTTTATCTCTAATTACAACTTAGAATGTATGCTGATGCTAGTTTACTTAAATTTGTGTTCTCAATTGCGGGGCAATTGTTGCAGGATGGCCGAGTGTAAGACCATTGCACATTCGCAATGCCGCCGCGAGTTGCAAGCCAGCCTAGCCTTAGCCGGCCATGTCTCAGCTCCACCCATGCCAGGGTATATGCCATGCCATGCCAAGCCAGCCGAGCCAGCCAAGCCGGAGCTGAAGACAAGCCGCCGTGGTTCACAGAATGAGGCCTCATTCTGTGTGCTAGCCAGCCAGCCGGCGTTCGCGCCTTTTTGTTTTCTTTTTTTGAATTGATTTTGTTCGAACAACGCTTGTAAAACAAAAGACAGTAGTTTTCTCTCTTGCTATTGAAGTTTGGTAATAAAAAGTGGTTGTTCCAGCATAAAAGTATTTTATTTCGTATTTAGTGTTTACATATTATTTCATCTAGCAATTCGATTAAAAACTTAGATCACGATATCAAACGCAGCCTCCTTCCCATTAAAATACAAATTGTTGTGGAATTAATAAAGCCGTTTTGAATTTATGAGGTCAGTTCAACTGGAGATTAACGGGTAGCGCTCTAGAGGTTAAGTTTGCGGTTTATAATTTATCTAGCAACGAGGATAAATTATTAATATTAAATGTTTTGCGTCTATATGAACATAAAAACATATTTCAACGTAGAAAGTTAAAATTTGTCGCGTGGTGCCGGCTTACAATAGCGTCACCCCACATCTTTCCCGTGTGTGTCGTAAAAAGCAACTAAGGGATTTAAGTTGATGTATAGGTATTCAAAAATCAATTTTAGGCGACAGGCTCACAACCTATCACTATGGTGATACACAGTCTTCTGAATGACTCTCAAACTTTTGTCAAGCGTGGTGTAAATTGTAAATGGTCGTTTTTACAGCCGTTTCTGCCTTGCCTACCCCGCAAGGGATATAAGCGTGATATATGTAGTTATGTAAGTTAAGGATACAAAAAGTACAAATAAGCTTACCAAATTTTTTTTTGTTTTGTTCAGACTCTCGTATGCTCTGATGTCATAGGTCTCGTACATAGGGATCCCGTGGACTCCAAGCTGACTTCGACGAGTTCCAATAGACAATTTATGTGCGCAGGCGCAGCCTTCAAGAATGTAGTTACAAAAACTAGTTCCGTTAAACAAAATTTATTACAAACTTTGATTCAACAAAAGTTGCATTTTACAATTTTCTATAGATGTTTTCCGAACCGCTGTGTTTCTTGTCAGTTCTATTTTATGTTTTCAGCCATTTTGAGGAGGATGTTGCGAACAATGCTGGCCAATGCTGGATAGTTTTGACCCAACAATGGGTCTCTGAGCTGCGGCACGAAAATCTGTAAAAAACGAGTAAGAAAGTCTGTATAAAAGTTCACTGGTTGCAACAGTATACCTAGCTTATCCATCTCTGAATATGTAAACCAAATATACAGGGTGTTAGGGACGGTGTAACGAAAACTTTGCAGGCGTGCTCAGACCATGAAACTGAACAACTTTTACTATGGAGCCAATGGTGGGAAATGGAAAAAAAATTCCGACCTCCCATACAAAGTCAGTCAGCTGATCGTGAATTTTGTATGGGAGGTCAGAAATTTTTTTTCATTTCCCACCATTGGCTCCATAGTAAAAGTTGTTCAGTTTGATGGTCTGATCATGCCTGCAAAGTTTTCGTGACACCGTCCCTAACACCCCGTATTATTATAAGGTAAAATTTTACTAGTGACCGATAGCGAAAACTCAGGCCCATTTGGTGATAAGATAAGGAACTACTTTTCCCAAAGAACATGGGCCGAAATACGATAAAAAAGTTTGGACCTCCAATACAAAATTGCCGATCAGCTGATTTGAGTTGCAACGAGAAGTCAAACAATTTTTTTCGTATTTCGACCTATGTTCCTTGGGGAAAGTTGTTCCTTACCACCAGCCGGTTCTGAGTTTTTGCTCACGGTCACTAGTAGGCAAAATTCACCCTATGTATATGAAACTATCGTATTGAATCTATTTCAGTGTAGTTTTAAAGCTAATATGGTACAGACACAAAGAAGAACTAGGATCATACCATTGAGTGAGAATAAAAAAAAAACATTCTGAAAAGCTACCTAAAGTCTGTCAATTTTGCAGGCGATACACAGTTGCTGAGGACGATAGTATGTTGTGGTTAAGCGGTTTTCCGTTAAGAGAGGGCAGCTCGCAGGTACCCAGATTAGTCTTTCTTCTGCAGCCGATAGGCCGTCGAGGGGTCGAAAAATTGCCTACAAAATTGACAAAACTTTAGGTTTATACACACACAATTACGTCTATATGCCTTACGGGGTAGACAGAGCCCTAATAGCCGCACCTAAATATTTTGGTGCTACCGTCATGTCTGGCAAATAATATGAGCCGTTTCACAAAAATCATGTATCACTTTAGTGACATGTTAAGTCTGTCGCCTTAAATTGTAATAAACTTGAAAACCTCGAGTCTCTTTTGACACCAGCAGGAAAGAAATAGGGTGATGTTAATTCTAAGCCAGCACACAATTACAGGGCCATATCAGGTAGGCAACTTATAGTAATTAGGTACATAAAATGTTTTATTGTATCAGGTTTTGTTCCTTTTTGTAATCAATACAAGTACCCAGCTGCTTTCCAGACAGATTGACAATAATAAAATACATAGAAAATTTGGAATTTCTGTTACTTAATTGTAATAGTCTTGATAATCTCGTGGATAAACATTGTACTGCCGGTAGGAGTAAGTGAATTGATGTGAGGGATTCATTATTTGATTACGGAGGTCTTCTGAGAACCAACACGCGAACATCTGTAAGGACCCAATAACGAGTCTATTTATATCATTTACCATTACAGGGTGATCTTATGTGATCAAAAGAAAAAATCTAATCTTTAGACATTTTTGTCTAGGTACCGATCTGGAATATAGTTTATTGGGATTTTTAATGCTCTCACAGTGCTTCTTCTTCTCTTTTCGTGTCAACGTTTTTAACAGTGCTATATAATATTATTCTCATAAATTGAAAATGGGAAAATTAAAGAAATCTTTAGCAACCACCGGGACTTGAACACCTTGGGACCGTGGGGTACTGTCCCATCGCTCTGAAAACTGAGCTACGGGCGCCTAGCGGGCCCTGATGAATTTCTCAATATCTTAATGCTCGTCTCGAAGCGACGATCAAGCTACATCTATACCTAGTAGTTTTTGCAGCAGAGCGGTGAGACGGTACCCCATGATCCCGGGTCAAGTCCCGGCGGCGGTCGCTAAAGAAATTTTCAATTTTCACATTTTCAATTTATGGAATATACTTATATAGTTGTATGATAATCTAAAATGAAAGAATACTCTCCTTACAAACGCTCTATCAGTGAGCATTATTAGTATGGGAGGTGCTATTTTATTTCTTCGAATGTTTTAAAAACCGTATTGCAGATTGGTAGTTAAGGATGTCCACAATTTAGTTTTTTCTTCTTTGGACCTCATAAAGAGAGACACCCTGTATGTCACACCACAGGCTTGTTATTTGAGATATTTTGGATCTCATGGATCTTCTTTTGATGGAATGGCAATGTAAAGTTCCTTTTCAATTCCGTGTCGCTTATTGCATCATATACAAACTATTTTGTAAGATTATTTTTAACTATTAAGATGAGTCCAGGAACGACCTGATGAACCATGGTGTCAGAGTTTTTCATCCGCCGACTATTAGGTAGTAGGCCTCTGACATGGTTTTGTAATAATCGGCGTATGATATAGACAGTAACCGAGACTCAGTGTACTCTCCGAAGCACGCAACCATCTTTCTTTCAGACAATCAGGTGGTTCAGCCCGCAAGCAATGTCTTATATCCAGACTCGAAATTACGTTTATTAGCCTAAATTGTAGCTGCTACTGAGACGATAGAGAAACCAACCTCGGAAAACAACCACTACCAACCTACAGTTGTTTACTTAGGCTCAGCGACCCAAAAAATGTAGCTATCATTTAGCCCTTACCCCTGACACGAGTCGTCAAAGTTCAACAAATCCGTTTTTGTACGCGATTGATCTTGACTGTGTCTAAGTAGATCTAAGGATTGATGATGATGGAACGTCTGATTCCAGAGCTTTGTCAGATAAAAGTGTTTCTTATAAAATATATATTTTTTTAAGTAGCTAAGTCGTCGTTTTTGTTTAAACTTTTATAATTTTAATTTAATAAATTATATTGTGATTATGGCGAAAAATTGTGTAAAGGAGATTGCCCATTTTTGTATGGACCGTGGACCAAACAGAGACCCGCATAGGGACATAGTGCATAATGTTCCTAAGACTAATACTAGTCTGAAACCCAAACCACATCAAAATCCGTCGCTGGAGTCTTGAGAAAAATGACATTATATTACAGTTTTTCCATTAACTAAAAATCATAGCCAACAGCTTATTTCTAAAATAAAATACGGTAGTCATTGAATCAATCAACCACTTTAATCAGTCTATTACTTCCTGAACAGCTGTTACCACCGGTGTTACTCAGGGTGTCGTTTTATCCCCTTTTCTTTTATACGGGCGTTGAACCAAATAGCAACCCGCATTGAGACATAGTGCATCATGTTTCTAAGACTAATACTAGTCTGAAACCCATACCACATCGAAATCCGTCGCTGGAGTTTTGAGAAAAATGACATTATATTTCAGGTTTTCCATTGACAATAAATCATAGCCAACAAACTTTAACTTATTTCTATAATAACAGATGGTAGTCATTGAATCAATCAACCACTTTAATCAGTCTATTACTTCCTGAACAGTTATTACTACGGGTGTTACTCAGGGTGTCGTTTTATCCCCTTTTCTTTTGTACGGGCGTTGAACCAAATAGCGACCCGCATTAAGACATAGTGCATAATGTTTCTAAGACTAATACAAGCCTGAAACCTAAACCACACCAAAATCCCTCGCTGGAGTTTTGAGAAAAATGACATTATATTTCAGGTTTTCCATTAACGAAAAATCTGAGCCAACAGCTTATTTCTAGGTTTAGGTTTCAGACTAGTATTAGTCTTAGAAACATTATGTACTATTTCTCAATGCAGGTCGCTATTTGGTTCAACACCCGTACAAAAGAAAATGGGATAAAAAGACACCCTGGGTAATACAGGTGTTAAAAGCTGTTCAGGAGGTTATAAACTGATTAAAATAGTTGATTGATTTAATGACCACCATCTCTTATTATAGAAATAACTTATTTGTTGGCTATGATTTTCCGTTAATGGAAGACCTGAAATATAATGTCATTTTTCTCAAGACTCCAGCGACGGATTTTGATGTGGTTTGGGTTTCAGAATAGTATTAGTCTTAGGAACATTATACACTATGTTTCAATGCGGGTCGCTACCTGGTTCAACGCCCGTACAAAAGAAGAGGGGACAAAACGACACCTTGAGTAACACCGGTGGTAACAGCTGTTCTTTCAGTAAGCAATAGACTGACTTAAATGGTTGATTGATTCAATGACTACCATCTCTTATTATAGAGATAAGTCATTTGTTGGCTTTGATTTTTCGTTAATGGAAAACCTGAAATATAATGTCATTTTTCTCAAAACTCCAGCGACGGATTTTGATGTGGTTTGGGTTTTAGACTAGTATTAGTCGTAGGAACATGATGCACTATGTCTCAATGCGGGTCGCTATTTAGTTCAACAAGTGTACAAAAGAAAAGGGGATAAAACGACACCCTGAGTAACACCGGTGGTAATAGCTATTCAGGAAGTAAGACTGATTAAAGTGGTTGATTGATTCAATGACTACCATCTCTTATTATAGAGATAGGTTATTTGCTGGCTATGATTTTTAACCGACGAAAAAAAAACGGAGGAGGTTCTCAATTCATCGCGAACTTTTATTATTTTTATTTTTTTTATTTTTTATGTATGTTCACCGATTACTCAGAGACGCCTGGACCGATTTGGAAAAATTTTTTTTTGTTTGAAAAGGTGCACTGTCCAGGTGGTCCCACCATAGTCATCAGGTCAGGATCTGATAGATGGATCTTGAGAAATAAACAAATTCTTCATATTTTGCGACACGTTTGAAGCAAAATGTACTTATGTTTACATACACGACTGACGTCTGCCCGTTGTTGACTGTCTGCCAAACATCTGCCAAAGATGTACATCAAAAAAAAAGGAGGTTGCTTTTATATTAGTCATGTACGTTTCAGTATATCATGAAGTTTCTATGTGCGCTTGAAACTCCTTTGAAACAGTAAGGTAGGTCGTGTAAATGGCTATTTTGAATGTAAACGAACTTGAAAAGTAACCACTAAAAATTATAAAATAAAAACTTTTTAGCAAAAAATATCACCGCCGAAAACTGAAAAGCATGAAATAATAACTATTGTTACTATAATGGAACTTAGTAATTTTGAGTCGTCGTCATGCCAATGAAGCGTGTTAATATGTAAAAAATTAAGACGCCGACTCAGAATTTCTAAGTTCCATTATAGTAACAATAGTTATTATTTCATGCTTTTCAGTTTACGGCGGTGATATTTTTTGCTAAAAAGTTTTTCGTTAATAGAAAACCTGAAATATAATGTTATTTTTTACAAGACTCCAGCGACGGATTTTGATGTGGTTTGGGTTTCAGACTAGTATTAGTCTTAGAAACATTATGCACTATGTCTCAATGCGGGTCGCTATTTGGTTCGACGCCCGTACAAAAGAAAAGGGGATAAAACGACACCCTGAGTAACACCGGTGGTAATAGCTGTTCAGGAAGTAATAAACTGATTTAAATGGTTGATTGATTCAATGCCAACCATCTCTTATTATAGAAATAAGTCATTTGTTGGCTTTGATTTTTCGTTAATGGAAAACCTGAAATATAATGTCATTTTCCTCAAGACTCCAGCAACGGATTTTGATGTGGTTTGGGTTTTAGACTAGTATTAGTCGTAGGAACATGATGTACTATGTCTCAATGCGGGTCGCTATTTGGTTCAACGAGTGTACAAAAGAAAAGGGGATAAAACGACACCCTGAGTAACACCGGTGGTAATAGCTATTCAGGAAGTAACAGACTGATTAAAGTGGTTGATTGATTTAATGACTACCATCTTTTATTATAGAAATAATCTTTTGGCTGTGATTTTTTGTTGATGGGAAACCTGAAATATAATGTCATTTTTCTCAAGACTCCAGCGACGGATTTTGATGTGGTTTGGGTTTCAGAGTAGTATTAGCCTTAGGAACGTTAAGCACTATGTCTCAATGCTGGTCGCTATTTGGTCCATTTTGGGCAATGTCTTTTATCTTCAAATCAGCATACTCGTATAGCAGTCAACGGCCCCATAGACATAAAAATATCTCCCGTTACGGCTTTCCAAATCGCAAAATTTGATCCAAAAACGAGCTTTATTACTCACCACAGCCACCAGGACCACAAAGACGGGCAGAATTAGGCTGATGATGAGAGCCAAGATGGTACGCACCAACCACCACAGTCCCACTACCACAAGTACACTGGCCACCATTACCTGTATACGAAAAATTTAAATTTTACGATACGAAAACGAAAAAATGAAACCTTTTACAACGGGAAAAGGGGTTTTCCCGGCATGTGTTATGCATATAAACCTTCCTCTTAAATTACTCTATCTATTACAAAAAACCGCATTAAAATTCGTTGCGTGGTATAGGAGGAGTTAGAGAATTCTACAACGGACAGACAGACAGAGGAACACAAAAAGTGACTTCATTTTGTAATGAGGTGCATATTTCTTGAATGGTATGCGTGTCAATAATAGAGATAATTTACTACTTAATGGTGCGTTTTGAGTTTTCCTCATAATACTCGTATCGTATGACATTACCTATATTTTTGTGTAGGTACGGGATTTTCGTAGGGTTAAACTGGATACCTAGGTTTCAAGACGAGAGTGAAAAAGAATTGCTATACTGTGACCTAGGATAAAGTAATTCATTTTCACCTTTGTAAAAATGAATACAAGTCATTTTACAATCATTATTACATAAACCTACTTGTGCCTCCTCATGGGTTCGAAGCCAGGTCTGGAAAGTGTTTACGATGTTACTAGCACCTTCTCCACGGTCTGCATATTCGCGACAGGATCTAGTCAGGCTGAACTGAAATAATTAAACCTACATTAGGTAGGAATGAATAAAAAAACTATCTGTAAGACTATGAGTTTTGGACGTAGAGAAAAGTTTGGACGTTAGCTTTGTTTTCGTTTTTGTTTACCTACCTAATTTTTGTTTCGGTATCTCTAGTTTCTCACATAGTACAAAAACACGTATCGACCGCAATGCGAATGGTATGCGACCATTATTATATAAGATATTTTTTTTTTGTTTTCTTATAGGTAGTGTTATACAAATTTCGAAGAAATATATCAGGTTATTTTTGTATTTTAGAGTTATTTGGTATTTTGTTAGATGCGTATATATCGCAATGCAAAGGACCTCAAAGGAGGCCAAAATATGTTAGAATGTTGTGGTTGAATAACATACATTATATCCCATGAAGCTTCTGTTCCAACGACTTTGGTTAGGGTTTGGGTTGGGTTGATACATTTCATTAGCCATTTGTGCCATCGCCTGAGACGCAAAACATAGAGAACGCGTCAGTTTACTGTTTTCTGCAACCAAAATATTTGCCAAGTCAATTTAGAATTTTGTTCTGAACGAAAAATTATAAAGTGTGGTTTTAATATCGTAAAAATATAATTTAAGATTGAATCTGTACTAAAGACTGTGAAATAGCAGCATCCATCAATCATTGATGGCGATCCATAGTACCTACATAGCTACCTACAGTGAAACAGGTATTATAACTCTAAAAATCATATAAAAACCTTGAGTAGCTGCCGTAGAATTTGAACCATTCTTCCATAATTTCAATTTAGACAAGAACCTACGACAAATGTTTGAGCTAGGAGAGCAAGCACACTTTTTCATTATAGGTATGTAACATCTAAAACTTCACACCACTAGCAAAAGCAATGGCAGGAGATCGCGCAGGACAGGGATCAGTGGAAAGAGCTCGTTCCGGAGGCCAAGATCCTCTTTGGGTCGCTGAATCAGCGGAGTTAGTTTGTTTAGTTAGTTAGCAAAAGCAATTCAGAATGAGTTGATACCGAAACAAAAATCATAGAACAAAAAATAATGTCATAAAAATACAATAGCTTATCAAAACGATCCCTGTAGCCCTGCCTATGTTTCTTAAAGAATGTAGAAAATAATACATCATCTTGAAGGGTTTAGACTACTAGGATTTTTTGCTGTTGATATGAAGAAGCTTCTTAAAAGTTTCGCTGAATGCCTATGGGTAGATTGGCGATATTTGCACTAGGAATTTCCTTTAAAAATATTTAATGCAACCACACTAATAAAAATACCTATTTGATTGGAAACCAAATCGCGTAGGTCGCGAGTGATGTGAATTAGGTAACTGCTCGTAAAATTCAATTTTATTTTATTCGAATCTTATTGGAATATGACCTTTTTGTTGTTATTTTAAGTCTGTTTAGTGTTTTGGAGACTAGGTATGTGATTTACTATGTTTATCACATTAAATCACAAGATGTAGTTTGTGATTAATCAATACAGAATATTTTTTTGCTACCTAGTCTTCTTCTTCTTTGACTCTAGCCTTAGTAGGTGCCTAGAGCTATACAATAAAACCCTGATTACACAATTCCTTGAGTGTTTCATTTAATTTTAAATAAGTTACCAAACCTTACCTTGCCTGTTGAATTTGCATTGTTTTTCTCCTATTAGTTTATTTTAATTGTGTCTTTAGAAAGATGGTTCCATAATGAATGAATGACTAAAATATTTAAACGGGGTTCTAAAGCGGTTGTCCCATGAAGAAACTGGGTCGAAATATCGGTCAACTCACATCAAATAATGCCTTTGTCGCAGTAAGAACCCCATTCTAATATTTAAGTCATTATATTTTGTGACCGGGAAAAATTAAAAACAATATAGATGTTTCCGTGTTTCGTAGATCACGTTATGCCGGCTATGGTTACTAAAACGGTGCATGGTCGATACCAAAACTACCTATTTAATTAAAGTCTACTTGTATTGTGTAGTGTAGAAGTAAAACTCTTGACGATAGGGTTCATCGGGTCGTTCACGACTCAATGTTCCACACGAAAGAACAAGATATGGCGTAAAGATTTTTACAACTACAAGAAAAAATAATATCTTGAAACTTACTAGGCCTCGGAGCATTGGACATTTTCTAGGACAAGCGTCACCCATTTTCATAAAGTTATACGCATTTAGTAAAATTGGACCTAATGTGCCAAATCAGTATCTAAAATATGAGCTTGAGCTGTATTTTTAGAACTTAGTTATATTTTTTATGGAATTTTTTAGAAGGTCGAAATATCACATTGTATCATACACATTGACACACATTATATTGACGTATGAAATTTGATAGACGTGGATGACATGAATGACTTGGAACTTGGAACTGAAAGGTACTCTGTGGAACTGGAGCACAAGGATACTTGGAGACGCCATACGAAGAGCTTCCCCTCTGTCACGGCCTATGCCCACTTGGGCTTATCTTATTACAAAAACCAGTTGCTGTCAGATCTTTTACTAGAACGAGTCCAGTCGCGCATGTCAAATGAGCTCCGATAAAAAGCCGAATTGTAGAGATAATAATGCCTTTAAAAATATGTAAAAATACAAATTTACAACAGAACAATATCACTTTTCATCTGAAAGTATTCTTCCAGTACAATATCACTAAATAATATATAAAATTAGCGATTGAAAATTGTACATAAGTGTTGCCAGTAAGTCGTACAAAATGTCTGATGTGGAGTTTTTTTGTAGGTGGATCTACAATAAAATAATTGTATTTTGTTCCTTTTGTTATTATTTTGTGTCGAACAATGGTGTTAATCATAGTATCGTTAATTTACAAATAAAGATTATAATATTCCACCATATAATAGGTAACAATTAACGATCTTAGTTTATTGATGCCTTTAAAAACAGTAAATAGCTTGCTAAGTAAGATTAGAATGTTAGTTTGGGATTGTTCTACTTATTCAATGATGGTCATTTCCAGTCGATATTCAATGAAAAAACGATAATTTTAACTTGAAGTATCGAGCCACACTCAACCCAAGCTAGTGCAGTGACCCAAGTAATACAAAACGTCGATACTTTTTCTATCGCCATAGTTACAAACCTATACTATGTAAAGACGGTCTGTACCGAAAACTTTGCAGGCATGATCAGATTATGAAATTGAACAACTTTTACTATGGATTTTGGGAAACCCTGATTTTGTTCGAGTTTCATTGAAAATTAATGTCAGTCTCAGCTGATCGGGTGACATCGGATGTCAGCCGACGTGGCGCAGTGGCTAGTCCGACTGCCTGTTCAATTCCTTTCGCTCACAAAGTTGATATTTATCACTTTGTGAATATCTTCCTAGACTGGTCAGGACACCACACAGGCTGAATCAC
This sequence comes from Phthorimaea operculella, assembly GCA_024500475.1. Classification (NCBI taxonomy): domain Eukaryota; kingdom Metazoa; phylum Arthropoda; class Insecta; order Lepidoptera; family Gelechiidae; genus Phthorimaea; species Phthorimaea operculella. The sequence goes on from JANFCV010000011.1 coordinate 5,713,814, forward strand.
GTGATTGTCCGAGAAGCAAGATGGTTCCGTGCTTTGGAGCCATGTTCAGCCGTCGGTCCCGGTTGCTGTCTATGGTCACTTAGACGGCTGTCGTTACACAACTATTTCAAAGGCCTGCTTCATGCAGTAGGTGGTTGAAAAGCACTGGCACCAGGGTTCATCAGGTCGTTGGACGTTTTGGTGTCCTTTAAACTGTTTAAACTTAAGTTAAGTGCGACATTTTAACTTTAATTACATATATAAAAAGGATTTCGCACTTACCTACTTCTTATTACATCGCGGTTTCGCGACCGTTTCGGTCCAGTCGGTGGTCTTTTATCAGCCGGAGTGCTCAGACAAAACACGAATATTTGAAAATTTACTTTATAAATATTTGTGTCCGGTGGAAATCGAACCCACGAGCCTCGGCGTAGAAGACAGATAGATAGTCGAAGTTATTATGTATGACTTGTTGTATAGATGGTTTTTTAGTAAATTCCCTTACATAATATCCTATGATACTTACTGATCAGTAAATAGAAGGTAGGTATTGCATTGATTGTACCTACATAATTGTATTATCTGGTCTATGGGGAAAGAAATTCATATTTTGGTTAATTTATACCTTATGCAATATTTAAAATGATGTTATTGCGCCTATGTTTCTATTTACTACAAAATCCTATTCTCAAGAACTAAGTTGCTTTTGAAAATGCAATAATATGACACAATATTGAGTAGACTGATGTAATTAATCGAAAGGTCAAGTATCGATATTGTCGATTCCAACACTAGCTTGATTTGACAGCTTTACCTCTCCCCCCGCAAAAAATGGCAGAAATATTTGTATAGAGTAAAGTAGCTATGACGACTCCCCTCGGGCCGGAACGGGACGGAAGATGCTCGAAGACAAGGATATATACTGGCTGGATTACATTCTTTTTTCCATAGACTAATCAGCCTATTTCTCGGATGAAAGAAACCCTGCCTATTTACAAGTGTGTAAAGAGCATATAATAAAGAGTTAGTAAAGAGCCACATACGCCAGTGGAATATACCTTGTATTATTTTTTTGCTCGGTTTTTTTGGTATAAAGACCGGGAGCTGAGGCAGGCTGTGCTGTTTGTTTACTAATAGCAAATTAGGGACAAAGCAGAGGCACAAACATCGCTAGTACTCAAGTTTGAACCGCAAACACATACAGCGTTTCAACAAAACATTTTTTATTAGCACCAGGCATGAATGTCTTATTTGAAGAAAGGTTCTAAAACCGTTTTTAACACGCAGGTGTTAGGAACCACGGAAACTTTTTATATTTCTTCACTGATTACGTAAAAATGGCGGTCAGATTAAGCGGAAAGTGATTGTTTTCCATAATCGTCAGATTATCCCGGAAAAACCAAGCGAACTCTTCAAAAAGCCATAGCACAGTTGAGGTAGCAAATGGGTTTTTAATTTAAGTATTGTAAAGTAAGCCTCTGTTTTTACAATATTCACAGGAATCCGGGGCACTGAAGGGCCCGTTTTTTTGAAAAGTTGGTCCCTTTCATCTGCGCTGTGTCAGAAAGAATCAGCCAATCACTTCCGCTCAAATTTTTGCGAAATGTTACTGTTTTTTTGATATAGAAACTAAAAAAAACAATGCTACAACATCTAAATCAACGATTTCCACTAGAAAAAATAATATTCTAAATTTTTGCATTAAAAATTTGTTAATTACTTTAAAACTTTCGAAATAATATTAAAAACAAGTTTCGAATAGAGGTTACTTTGGATTCTTTGTCTACGAATTTGACTCTCTTAGATTCTCGACAGCGCCATATATTTTTTTCAGAATTTTATGACTATGTTCTACGGAATGATATTGTTTCGAAAAAGGAGATCTGAGGTATCAGGACCCCTTAAAGCATAAATATATCACGTCTATATCCCTTTCGGGGTAGGCAAAGCGTAGATGACTGTAAAAAACGGCCATTTACTGCAAGTTTGACGAGAATTTGATAGTCATTCAGAAGTGTATCCTCATAGTGATAGGTTGTCAGCCTGTCGCCTAAAATTGCAATACACATTAACTCTCAAACCCCTTAGTCGCTTCTTACGATACCCACAGGAAGTATATGGGGTAATGCTAAACCAGCATCTACACGGCCAAGGATACCCGGGCAGCAATTCGTCTTTGTAAGTACGCAAATCTAAATGGGTGTTTGTCAGCTCGTCACGAAGTTTAATAAAGCAGTGGGTAGGCATCAGCCTCGAAATATTCGGAAAATGAAACACATCTCTTTTCCCATTTCTTGGTCTCTTATCTCTCTTTCCTGCAGTAAATTTGTTTGCCTTTTTCACATTTTCTGCGGCTAAGCTACATTTTTTTCCTCCTCTTGTGTAGGAAACAGTGTCACGTTTAGGAAACCGTTTTTTCATTTTAATGTTGGCAACGATATGAATTTCACGTTTTGTTTGTTATGAGCTTATTACGTTCACTAAGTTAAAAGATGAAAACACACGTGACAGTGTTCATTCTTTTAATTCCGTGTAGTTATGTAAAGAATTAATTTCATATGCTTTACTTTTTATTCATTTTCATTTCGATCCGGTTTTGAATGAACTGATACCAGTTGAGTGTCCTATAAACATGAACAGTCATCATAATCCCCCTGCTTTTATCCCAAATCAGTTGTGTTTTGTAAACCATAAACATTATAATGGTATTTATTTTAATGGGCGATCAAAGTTACCCAAACTTGGCATATTGAGTAATTATTGTGATAATGATAAGGAATCTTTACCTTTTAGGGCCGCCGTACACAGACTGAACATTTTTCGCGCGAACGTTTCGCAATATTTACGAAAATAAACTCTATTGCTCTGTTGTAATTGCGGCGCCCAGCGATACTGGCAACATTTGTAATTCTAGCCCATTTCAACTTTATTTCATCGATACCTATAGTTTGACAACTTCGTGCACGACCTTCCTGCGGGGTACAGACGGTCGGGGGGCGAGGAAGCACGTCATTTTAATATGACGTGCAGCGCTGATGCGCGCGTCACCCTTCCCCGCTACACCTCCCGCTACCCGCTGACATCTCCCCCCCCAACGTCTGTCACCCCTAGGGAAGGTCGCGCACGAACTTGCCGGACATAATAGAGTTAATTTTTGTATGTTTTGTGGTGTACATCCTTCTTGGTGTAATCCTGGCTGGATGTACACCCACGACGTCATTGCCGTGTCGTCACGGTTTTGAATTTCAATTCTGTTTCGATGTTCTGTTTATTCATATGACTATCGCTCTTGGAGCCCAGATCACTTATATATATGTCCCTAAAGGGACAGATAGGAGACGCTCAATATAAAGGTTCTACCATATACCGGGAGTAACGGAAAGGGTATTACAAGCCGAAAGGGGGTTAAGGTACTCATGGAACTCAACAACTTTCCCTATGGAACATGGGTCGAAATATGAAAAAAAATTTGCGCCTCCCATACAAAATTGCCGATCAGCTGATTGATTTACTATGGGAGGTTCATTTTTTTTTTCATATTTCGACCCATGTTCCTTAGGAAAACTTGTTCAGTTTCATGAGTACCTTGACCTCCTTTCGGCTTGTAATACCCTTTCCGTTACTCCCTGTAGAATCCCAGGATTTTTTTTAATTAAAAACTACCAGTGAAGATAACATATACAGAATCTGTTTATTACTACGTTCGTTTAGAAAAAAAACCGTTCAGAAATATGATAGGTATATGTACCCCTTGGTTATACCTCTTTTTGTAGTACGGTCACTCGATACAAGGCCATATTGGACAGCTGTTAAATATGGCCTATTCGAATGACAGTACTATAGTACCCTTACTGTACCGCAATACATTTTTTCTTAGTTTCGATTAAATAAAAAGAAAATAAACATACCCATTTTTATCATAATTTTATTCATTCTTCAAAACATCTTCAAAACAAATGTATAAAATTTTCGAATTAACAAACAATATTTACAAAATAAGCATGAATTGGTGGTAAAGGAAGTATCTAACACTAAGCTCACGTTATCATCATGAACATATTTATGAGTACCTAAAGGCAACTGAACCCTAGAGGTTTATTATAGCGTGCAATACAAATCTTAAGTAACTGGAGAATACACTGTTCTTACGTAATTCACTGGTTTGTAGTGTTCCCGTGCGTGCATGCAAACAGGTCTATCTTAGGTGCCCGATTTGCTGGTCGTGGCTCGCGGGCAGCGATGTGGTGCTGCTGTCCCCAACTTTCACTTCCCACAACACCTTTTCAGTGGATAAAGTGGCTAACATATTGTAACAAACACTGCCTGTACAACAAAATATTGCTGTGCTCTTTGCTTTATCCGTGGCAATTCTGTCCGTTGAAATCACGAAGAACTCACTTGATACAACTTCCGAATAACTTGTTTGCTTAGAACTGAAGTTAAATATAATAAAACTTGAGATTAATAATAAAAAGAATAAAATTATGGAATAAAACAATAAATTAAATAACTGACGCTTTGACTTGACGTTGACAAAGACAACTGGCGTGATAGTCCACAAACTAGAAAAATAAGTTTGTACATAAATAGGTTTGTTTGATTTGTTTTATATTTTGATCAAAAACTTCTTGAAAAGTAGTAAAGTTTTCTTTTTTGAAAGATAAAAAATGGCCGTCGTAAAAATCATCTGTTTGATAGCTGTTATCTGTGGTTTAATCTATGGGTTTAATAAGGAATATGTCATCATATTGGCGTTTCCATAGTGTGCTCTTGGAGGAACATGGTTTTGAGATTGTACCGATTGTATTATAATTTTGTGGCACTAAATATAACTGATAAAAAGCTTCCTGGAGTTTAACTGGCCGCTGCCATAGCGGCCCCATAGAAAACGGATACGGATCATCCAATCCGTTTTAGTCTTATTGTGTAAGTAAAGCCCGAAAATCGTCAAATCTGTGTGCGGCGGCCCGGAAGCAGTCCTGAAGCTTTAATTCAATATGATAAAACTTTTGTGTATCGTGTGTATCACCATACAATGTAACAATAACAGTTGGTCTTTGTTAATGATTTCATAACAATGAAGCTCCAAATTCTCACTACGAGGTACATAGGTACTTACTCACTCACAGACGGTACTCATACATAACAAAAAAAACTTTAATACTTACTCGTATGTCAAAGCTTACTTTTATACTATACGGCATGATAGAAATGTCCACCGCAAAAAAATTGGTTTTACACATAGGGATTCCGACTCATAATGTACCTACCTACCTAGTTACCTACCTACAACTCATTATACAAATTACCTTTTTATCTACTTAAACTAAATGATGATATCGCTCAGATTTATCTAAGCATACCTATTTAGGAGGATTGGGTTTATCTTTGAGTGTGTCATTTTCTCCTTCAAAGTTATCCACAGTATACCTATCATAATAAGAATTGGAGCTTATCCTATAAAATCAGCAAGTCCATTTGTTTTTCTCAAGCAGATTTTTGTGTATTGCGCCTGGTACTAAAAAAAGCTGCTCTATCCAGCCGTTTTGTGTTTATACCAAAAAGTAATTTTCTTAACATAAATAAAAAAGTTTGGTGCTAAAGATTGGGCATAAAGATATTTCATGAATAAATTACTTACGCTTAGTTATCGTTAGACTGTCTACAAACGATGGGTGTTCGATGTATGGTATCGATATAATACCTAACTTAAAACTTCGGAAAATACTTTAATCTGAATAAACAATGAACAAACAAAACTATCAATTCCAATTCAATTTCAAAACATTGCACAAGTTTTCAGAAATCTTAAAGCTAACGTGTTCAAAATTTTCTGTAGTTTTTAAAATATCTGATATCTCTTTTTCAAAGACGGGAATAATTAGGAAAGACTTGTAATAAAAGATGTAGTAAAAGTATTTTCTTTTAGGATTATTAAAAATTGAATAATATTAAAAATATTATTTAGCAGACACACATTACAAGACTAAGTGTAATATGTGCTTTCATTAACCATGAAACAGTCCTGTAACTCACTCATTTACTTGACACGTCTTCAAATAACTTACAAATTAACTGACTAAAGTGCTTCAGTCAGTCTAGACTGAATTGTTCGTTAGAGTTAGATCTTACTCTCCTGGGTGGTTCTAGATAGGTAAATTGGTTATGTTACAGGTCAAACTGTAATCAAAGTATTTTAACTTACGGACATAATTTTTAAAATTGCAAATTGTATTACTTACCACCTCACACCTCTCTTTTGTTTTTTATTTTTCGTTTGTAGCAGAATTTCAAATTCGTTATGGTCACATCAAAGATTTACGTCCAAGTTTTGGTCAAAGTTGTCATATCTTATAATGTTTATATCAACGATTAGTATAGATAATATTCAATAAAATCTTGGATCAAATATGTCCATATGACTTTGCGAATTCTATAAAAAAATAAGAATATCCTATGGATTAAACATGATAATCGTACTACTACAATGATATTATATGTAGGTTCGACTACTAAAATACTTTTACCTTAAAGGCCGGGGTTAGATCGAAACCAAACTGTAGGGAACATGAATTATTAAAATCCATATTTCTCGGACTTGGCTTAAAAAAGTGAAAATGCGTAGGTATCTAAAAAAATAAAGACTTCAAAGCGCAGACGGTCCGGCCCGTTACGCGTTTTATGATACGCAATATTTTTATTACGTAAATACCTGTTTTCCAGAAAGGCTGTTATGTTTTATTCAGGAAAATGGCCAGCAAGGCGTGTAAAGGTTTTATAGAGCTTTTTCGGATGATTGATTAAATGGAAACATAATTTCCAGTAAAATTTTCGTAGTTTTTCATTGATGATTTCGATGAATATTATTTTATTGATGTAACTTAACCAAAAAAACGACGAAACACTTCGAGAAAAGGTAGTTATATAGTGCCCCCGCGCTTTGCTTACTGCTTACCCAAATAGGTACTCATGTGCGGTCTTACTCATTTGTGATGCTGATGTTACATTATGTATGACAAACTTTAAATTAGATAAATTAGACAGTTCTGCTTGTCTACATTGGAATTGGCTGATGCAAACAGAAACACACTTTGAGGTAAATATATTTCACAGACTATAGCATAATATGAACAATCTTATTAGGAATCTTGATAAAACTTGCTCATGATGACCCGGGGATAGTCTTTCAGTAAGCGCAATGTAAAACTACTCTTAGATCCAGACTTTGAACCATGTCTATATTTTATCCTTAACATGAGAAAGGTAGACAATGTACTCTTAGTTGCATATTAATTTGGGTAAAGTTCTCAACGGGTGTCACTCTAGTTTCAGCGCTAGTCTAACTTTAAAATAGCTTAAAACTGTAGCATTTTGCGACCACCACCACCGGGTTGACGAAAGTTTGTAGCTAGCAGCCTGCGCTGTTCCAACTTTTGCTATGTTTTTGGTCCACTTTATTTTTAATAAAATTTGTGCCCCTGCATTTATTGGCTATGCGGTGTAACTTTATAAAAAATTGTAAGCGTAAAATAGAGATAACTAGATATAACGACTTTAGACTATAGAGTACAAGAATAACTACGTAAATGTGCGAGTTCGTCGTGTGCGTCCGATCGCTGCAGCTGCATGCGGGTGCGACTGATGCGTGCGGCCGATGCGACTTTAGTCGTAGCACCTTTCGAACGTGGTGCCACACACTTTCATACTACGACTATAGCCGCAGCCGCACGGATCGGCCACAGCGGCGTGCGGCTGCGATCGGCCGTACATGACAAACTTGCACCTTAACTCATTAATTTCTTTTTAGTCGCTTTACGATCCGTTTCAAGCCTGGCCCAGTTCAGGGTTAAAGAAAGATATCCCCTTTAGGCGGATATCACTTTGACGTCCATTGCTGCCTTATTTAATGATAACTCAAGTCAGTTAATTTTACATATTAACCACATCTTGTGAAAGGTGCAATCATCTCAAATTTGGTAAGTACCCGTCATTACCAAAGTTAATAATATTTATAATCTTTACCAAAATCCTTTTCGTAAACAACTTCCTTTTGATCTAAACAAAGCACCAAAATTAATTATCCTTTTCATTCATCTAAGAACAGAAATAACTGGTTGTTAATTCATATAACGAGTTTACTCAAGACACAGTACTATAAGAAGTTAATAGACATCTTCATGAATATCGTTCATCTGCAAACTCACTCATTCCATTGATTTTACGCATTTTTTAAACAGATTCACTGTGCAGGATTCTAAGGCGCTATCATCATTCATTAGGCCTTAAACATCTTGACAGATGATCTAAACAGCGTTGCTGTGTGAGTGGCATCGCCGCTCGTGGCTAAAGAGACCTATTCTGGAGCCGCATTTGCGTTTGCACTTGTGACATTCATGCCGAGAGTCGAGAACAGTCTCCGCTCGGTTATGCCTCTTCACCCGTTAGGCTCTGGAACCAGGCGTTATCGTGAGTTTCGCGACCCTCGGCGAGGAAGGCGCTATATAGGTACACATATGTGACGTGAGACGTGAGATGACCACTGTCATGTCACCCGTCAGCGATAATCGCGTGTCTCAAGGATGTAGACGGTGTCTCTTCTGTTTTATATGTCATTTTAAATGTTAACGCTTTTGAGTGACGCTCTGTCTCACGTCTTGAGCCACACGAGTAGAAAACCTTTTCACAAAAAGGTTTAGAGTCTGTTGCGAGTATGAACATTTTTCCTTTTTAAACGGTGAAGCAATGGAACCAGGATATACCACCACGTGGGCAGTAGCGTGGGCAATCGTTCACGATGTGGGCTAGAAGCATTCACAAATAGACATCTTCGTGAACATCGTTCATCTGCAAACTCACTCATTCTATTGATTTTACGCATTTATAAAACAGGTTCTCTTTGCAGGATTCTAAGGCGCTATCTAGGTACAAATATGTGACGTGAGAAGTAAGATGACCACTGTCATGCCAACCGTCAGCGATAAGTCGCGTGTCTCAAGGATGTAGACGGTGTCTCTTCTGTTTTATATGTTTCACAAAAAGGTTTAGAGTCTGTTTCGAGTATGAATATGTTTCCTTTTTAAACTCTTCAGCGACCCTTAACCCGCTGGGGTGAAGAAATGGAACCAGGAGATTCACCACGTGGCCGGTAGCGGGGGCAATCGTTCACGATGTGGGCTATTCACCAATAACTTCTCCGACTGACCTTCAGTGGCTTCTGTTGTTGTCGCGTAACTAACTACATTTTACCTACGTAAACTGAGATTTCAGAAAGGATTTATTTGGATAAAATTATGACTTCGTTGTGCCTGTTCTAAAGATGCAAGTTCGCCAGGTGTAGCCGATTACAGCCGCCGCATACATGTGTGGCACAAAATGAATGTCACGCAGCCCCTCGAACTCGGCGCCAAGCACTTTCAAGGGCGCTACACACTGGGCCCGTATGCGTGACGTGCACGTAGTCACGGCGTCACTACGCGCGTACAGATGACGTTGTATCGTATGTGATTGTGTGAGAGGCTACACACCGCGCTACGCGCGTAATTACGCCGTGGTTACGCGCACGCATGCGTATTCGGTGTGCTGCCGCTCATACAATCCCATACGATACAACGTCATCTCACGTGCACGTCACGCGTAAGCGCCTGGTGTGTAGCGCCCTTCATACTGCGACTAAGTATAGCGGCATGGTCACGGCGCGTGTGGCTGCGATCGGCCGCACTTCACGAACTTGCACTTTAAGCACTTAAATGGAGTAGTTCTACTGTTTCTTCCTTCTACTCTGTGTCGGAGACAGACATGAATGAGGGTTAATTAACAATTATGATTTTAAGGGATTTTATTTGAGCGTCTGAATGGTAATTAATTTAGGCCAAGTCAAAGGGTGAGATCCCTTGGGGCTTTGGGAGATTAAGGAAGTTGCAGAGACAAGTCGAAATGGAAGATGACGTAGTTTAATTAAATTAATCTGACAAGTACCTATTAGTTTATGCCTAAGATCAGTAGCGTTGCTTGAGGGCAAAATCATCCACATAAGTGTGGGAAAATTAGACCGATCCTAGATTAAACGATTCCCAGTCCTAGGCCCTATGTAGTGGAAGAGCGAAGATATCTTGAAACCAATGAAATAAGTTATTGAAAGTTGAAGTCCCGGCATAATAGCTCTAAGCAGCTGATAAACTTGTAGTTTTGGTCAGCTTGATTTGATGTTCTAGTCTAGTCTCACAGAACATTTTATGGAAACAATGAGACCATTAGTTTATTAAATTAATAGTGGGAAAAACAATCCAATATAAGAGGTATATCACATCAAAACCCTTGTTAATCAAAGCTTTTATAATAACAGATACTACTCCTGTAGCAGTCGGGTAAAAACTGCATTTCATTCGCATCCAAAACTACATTGTACGAAATAGAATCTAAACATACACCAGTAAAATAACTATTGCAATGATCATCCGACTCAGTCGTGTTATCGTGTTAGGTTTTTATGTGCATTTTACGTCTGCATTCAGCCATAAAACTCAATGGATCACATCTTCCAAGAGAGCAAAGTTACTGTGTTGTTAAACCCAGAAAAGCTCTCAATCCCTGTAAAAGAAACCCTTAGTAACACTTGGCTGCACCATACTAAGCACAAAATGAGGCTTTTAAATATCTTTTTTTTACGTGAAGGGCGTGTCACGAACCAGAAAGATCGATTGTGCGAGAGTCGGAAGGAAAAAAAAGAACCCATGTAGATATATACCTGGTTGAATCACAGAAAATCTTAGATGCCTACATCTTGTGTATTCAAACTCTTGTTTATACTGTGTGTATTCAAACTCCGTTATCCCACGACCACACAAGTGTTCAGGTTATTGTGACCCTTTTAAGGGAACTACTTAAACTGGTTCTTCATGCAAATTTTAAGAAAAACCAGTAAAAGTTGATTTTCTGGCGAAATTTACTACCTATACGTAGCGCAGGAGTATCCCCCGGAACGAAACGGACCTTCGTAGTTTGGCAGTGAAATCTTATGGGTACCAAAACAGCCACAACAGTCCATAGCTGGACATGGGCCTCCCCCTATAGGGGGGTAATGACATACTCACCACGCTTGGCAGGCGGATTGGCAAGCGCAGTGCAAGATGTTGCATTGAAAGGGAAAGCTGCTGCCTATTTCCTGTATAATTATCTCTTAGCCGCTTTTTACGACACCCACGGGTAGAATTGGGGTGATGCTACTCAAAGCCGGAATAATACGGCATCAGCACGGTTTTATAGGTATTGTGTAGGAAATGACAACAAAATCATAGATAATTTTAATAAAATCCGAATATTTGGAACTGAACTATTACACAATAATAGTATGTTACTAGTATGTTAACAGGTTAATAGTAATTAGCATGGTATGCGGCCGTTCAAAAGTATTTACTGGATATCATTGCATGTATGTCAAGACGAAATATCTGGATATGACATCAAAGATTTTATTCGTGTGTTGTCATTTACCTATAGATATATAAATTTAACTGGATTTTTAAAACACTACGTCATGTAATGCCACAGAACGAAAATAATAATTCCTCAAAAAATCTCCTGAATGAGATATACATGTCCTTGGTGCAATCAGTAATAATATATTGTATACCAATATGGGGTGGCGCATTTAAGACGCGATTTTTAGATGTAGAAAGATCTCAGCGAGCACTCTTAAAGATTATGTACTTTAAAAAACGGCGTTTTTCTACTAAACGCCTATATCAAGTCAGCAATTTACTATCAGTACGTAAACTTTACATTATAAATACGGTGTTAAGAAAACATAAAAGTATAAATTATGATCCGGATAAAGTTCATAACAAAAGGAGAAAAAATAAAGTGATAAATGAACCACAGACAAAAACTGTATTTGCAAAAATCCAATACCAAAAACGTTCAGCATATCTATATAACAAGATAAATAAGCAAATTGATATATATGCAAAATCCTACCATGAGACTAAAAATCTAATTACGAAGTGGATAAACCCACTAGGCTATGATGAAACGGAGTCACTCTTTCACATAGTCATCTAAACACACATACACACACACACACGCGCGCGCACTTGCGCAGCCACATACTACAGTATAAAAGTATTTATTTTCACAATATAATATAATATATATGTTACCGGCCAAACCCGATTTTAGGATAAACTAGTTTTTCCTAGGCCAAAGTAGTTTATCCTGCATGCGGTTGGATAAACCGGTATAGACTAGGCTAAACCGGTCCGTCCGATGGTCGATAGGAGAATCTAGTTAATCCTAGGCTGAACTAGTTGAGCCTAAAATTAATAAGTACACTTCAGGATAAACTGGTTTGGCTTAGTTAGAACATATATATGTTACCGGCCAAACCCGATTTTAGGATAAACTAGTTTTTCCTAGGCAAAAGTAGTTTATCCTACATGCGATTGGATAAACCGGTATAGACTAGGCTGAACCGGTCCGTCCGATGGCCGATAGGAGAAACTAGTTAATCCTAGGCTGAACTAGTTGAGCCTAGAATGAATAAATACGCTTCAGGATAAACTGGTTTGGCTTAGTTAAAATGACAGTGACGTAGCTCTAGAGGGTAGAGGGTAACGTAGGACATCCTGGAGCCATCGGACACCCTGGAGACTCGAACACCCTAAAGAGTGGGGTGTAGCATTGGACACTCTGAAGGCTCGGTCGCCCTGGAGGGACGCCCTTCAGTGAGGCACTACGTACACCCTGGTGGCATCAAACACCTGTAAGGCTCAAACGACCTATAGGGCGTTTTAACTATTAAACATTTTTAACTATTTTTAACTCAGCCAAACCAGTTTATCCTGATGTGTACTTATTAATTTTAGGCTCAACTAGTTCAGCCTAGGATTAACTAGTTTCTCCTATCGGCCATCGGACGGACCGGTTCAGCCTAGTCTATACCGGTTTATCCAATCGCATGTAGGATAAACTACTTTTGCCTAGGAAAAACTAGTTTATTCTAAAATCGGGTTTGGCCGGTAACATATATATAAATATATATGTATGTTTATTTACCACTCCCTCTTGTTTTGTTAATTTTTAATTTTTTACTGTATTTTGTTCTTTATTTTTGATTTGTTTATTTAACATCGCGGAAGAGCGGGGCCTCCTGATACAGGCTTATTATAAGCTTAAAAGGAGACTCCAGCATTTGCATTTGTGCAAATTTACGGAAATAAACTATTTTGTATTTTGTATTTTTGTGTATACGTAGATGTAGAGGATATAAAGATATTATTTAAAATTACGTGACAAAACTATCGCCAGTGAGAGCTATGGGCAGCAGATTATGAATTTTAAGCATGCACGTGATAATTAATTCTGGATTTCAAATTAAAACTTAGCCGTCGATATTGACTGCTATAATGAATTCAAATTGTTGTGGAATATTCAACTCGATTTGAATTTATGAGGATCAAAAGCTTTGAAAACTTAAATACTATAATGCTGTAATAAAAATACTTGTAGGGAATGACTGTTTTTACTTGACTCTACGATTCCGGTCCCAGAGACATTCGATGTATGCGACTTTCTTACGTTGAAAAGAAACTGCCATAGAAGAGCGCTGGACAATAAAAGGATACCGGTAAAATTTACTCAAAAAGCCGAAAGCCGCGAGTGAAACTGCGGGGCGAAGAACATATTTGATTAGAAAAATTGAGAATATTTTTAATTTCCTGAATAGCTGTTTATTTATGCATAAACAAATTAATTGATAAAATTTGAAGAAGACCCGGGGTGGAAGATTGATGCCTACAGAAAGATTCTATGAAATAAGTGCTAGATAGATAAACTCTGGCCACTTTAGCAGAATAATAATTTTGTCACTTTCCCTTCCCTGGTGACCTTAGACAAAAAGACAAAAAGTAGCGTCGTAACATTTTTAATTTAGCTGCCATTTAGAAGTATAGAACATAAAAAGATACGGCGTGGGATTTTCATAATGACGTCATAACCGTCCTTATATTTTCTAAAGCAGCTTCACACTTCGTTTGAAGGGTAAGTTGCGAGGAGACTTTGCAAAGTGAAAATTTTACGTTTATTAGTATCAGTAAAACTGACTAAGGGCATATCTCCACACATGAGACGAAAGACATGACACGTGAGGCGTGACACATGGCGACACTTGAAACCGTATCCATTAAAATTTTGTGAAACTGAAGAGACGCCGTCTACACACGTGAGACGCGTGTCGCATCGATGACAGCTGACGATCACTTGTCTGGCAGATGTCACCTTACTTCTCGCATCGCACATCTAATACAATTATTATAGCGTGTAAGAGAACTACTAAGTAGATATTTGGATTTACAAGTGTTATGTGTGGTTTTGAGATCTATTGAGAAAATAAATAATATTCTATATTTATCGATGGAAGCCAGATTAGAAAAAAAAAGGAACTTTAATATCATCAGTATCAGACTATCCAAATATCGTTCAATTCAAAGCCAAACCGTTACAGAGTTTCAGAGCGTATTTAATCGTTGCTAATAGGTAATAAATGCTTAAAGCCTTTTGCGTAAAAATGTTCCGTGGTTTGAGCATCTGCATTTTCAGCTTTAATTGAGAAAATGTCTCTTTCGGAATAAATTCATACCCTCTGTATACTCAGATGCTTTCACAAAACCTTGGAGCAAAACATACTTCGTTTAGAAAACAATTTTAAAAGCCGCAATATGAAACACAAACAAACAAACGACGAACTTGGGTTTCCCTTGAGTAAAGCTACACAACACAAGTGAGAGCTAAAACTCCACTGTGCCACATTCCACTCAAAAGACTGTCTTTTTTATTTAGTTTTTTAGCCGGAGAGAAAATTATAAGCGGTCTACATACCTACATTTTAATTCTGTAATATAGGTCGGTACTTCGTTGAATACTGTGGTGCGCATACGCAAACTACCCAGCTAAATTGGAGTTTGTTTGCTATTTGAATAAAATGGAAATTACCTTACCTACGCATCACAAGCCGAAAGTTTTGCAACGAATTTAGATTTCTAACATCGTACCTAAGTAAAATAAAGTAAGTAACATTCTTCTAGATGAATTCTATTGTCGTACTAAACTGTTTAATTTCCTACAACTATTTCCTATTTATTATATAATAATAACACTCATTGTGGCAAGAAAGCATGTTCCTATAGTTTCTTCGAAATCCAGTAAATCTCTTGCTCTATTCTTGAGACTCTAGATCGAAGATACGGCACGCGTACAAGCCACGCTGCCTATATCTTGTGCCTATATCTTAAGCACCCTTCAGTTCACTATCTCGAAACTAGGATTACCTACACACTAGACAATGTTAAGGTTGTATAACGCCGCAAATATTTCATCGAATTAGTGTCTAACTGAACTTTATAAATTACAAAAACCTTGAGCAAAAACATTCTGGGACCGAAGCTTGCTAAATAAAAATCGTTGCAGTGGCAAATCAATGGCAAGTCAGTTGGATGATTTTGGTAGTTTCGTATTCTGCTAACAATGTTTAGTATGGAAAATTACAGTGGCAATGAAATGGCAGTTGAACAAAAATCGCTGACATTACAATGGCTAATGTCAAATGCCCGAATTTGTCTGCTATCTCACCTGTTGGTAAGTGATGGATGATGCAGACGATGTTGGAGCATGCTTGCCTAGATAGTGCCTATTCTCTTGCCTTGAAGTTGAAAATGCCCAAGATGATTTTCGGGAAATAGATCCTGATATGTTGTGATTGTCTTCACATTTTATTTTTGTTACTAAAGTGGCGCCTCCTTTAGCGGCTACACTCACCTTAAGGATGTAACCTGTACAATTCGAGACATTTTTCTTTTAGTTTATCCTATCGATTAGGTCAATGCTAATATTGGGGTTCACTTGTTCTGAAATCTACTTGCCAGTGGAAAGCACGTGCAAATAAAAGACCGTTCCTTATTACCTATTTGACTTCAAAAGCGAAATAAGCGTGCAAATTCAGCTAACAATTTCATCTCCTTATGTGGTCATATTGAGAACTCGAAGAGATAAGCTACAACAACAGTCTTAAGTAATCAAAGTTTGTTGTGAGCAGTTCTCGAAATTACTTTGTGGTTTTGCAACAATCTCTTTAAGTACACGTTGGGCTCTATTCTTGGTAACCAACTTTTACTTGTAGTGTTTATATGCTTGGAAATGAAAAGAGACTGATTTTGCAAAGACTTCGTCCCAGAGGCCTTTTTACGATGATCTGTTTTAGACTCAACTCAGTTAGTTATAGGATTGTTTAAATCTTATTTGACAGCTTTGCTACATTATTATCGACAATATGTATAAATGTATGAGTTGTAAAATTATGTTACTTTCAGAATTGAGCCTTTTGTAGACCTCATATTATATAAGAGTATTAATTTGAGTTACAAGTCTGTTTCTCCACAGAACTAATTAAATATTTATACCTATTTGTTTAAATAACATAACCAAATTGCGACTGAAACTATTTTTAAGTATCATTCAGACAAGGTTTAAAGGACACGAAGAAGAGTAAGTATAAAAAACAGAAGAAGGACTGTATAAAAGTATAAATTAAGTAAAAAATGCATCATTTCTAAACCAAACCACTTATTAACTGTGACGCTTAATCCGTGATCACACATTAGCCGAAAAACTTTGGTAGGCATTTCCTTGGAATCCAGAGGGCAAATCTTTTCGGAGTAAAAAGAAACTTACTTGCCGGGAAGGGACTAGATGAACCAAATAAGTACGTAAATAAGCCGAGAAGTTTATCATCTGGCAAACTAGGCTCCAAACTCTCGCGTACCCGGATTAAGAGTTGCCGAGAAACACTCGTAACGTCCGTTGTTACGCTATTTTAGCCCTGCGTAATTCATGCGTTAGGACAATACGAATTTCCACCATATCTTCATGCAAATATGGTTTATGACAAACAGTTTGATAGACGCATGCGCTAGCGCTGCGTTTTGCACAACGATGCCTCGACGGATGTGTCTGTCAAACCGTTGGACATTAACTGTATTTTTATAGGAATACCTGTATTTGTATTTTAATAAAGTAGGAAATTGTATTGTCCTAACACATGCGTTTCGCAGCGCTAAAATAGCGCATCAGTGAACAATATGTGTGATACTCGCCTTAGCTAAGCAGCTGGGCGGACGAAACCTAACAGTTCGACCAACATAGTTCGCGTCCGAACAAGGATTGTCGATTGCAAAGTGATAGGAAAAATAAAATACGAACCCATATTCAGAGCTTTTAATGATTTATTTAGATTTATAAAGAAACGACACTTCATATATTTGACTCGTGCACTAGACACGTGATACAAACACGTATCTGTTTTTAAGTATATGGCCGCTTGCAAATTTATGGTTATCGTAATTAGTCCACGAACTCACTAACTTGCTTTCTTTATTCTCGTCTTTAAGCATTTCAACATTCTTTTCACTATTTTGGAATTTGTTTACGTAGCTTGATTTGTCGCATATTTCTTTGTCACACTGCACCTCCACTTCCTTTCCAAATTTGATATTATACGAGAATGAGATGACAACATTACCATCGTCGATTACGTACGAAGAGTTCTTTGCATTCACTATTTGAGGTAAATTCCTTATAACTGAGAACTCATCTTCAATTTCCACCAACAGAGCTCTGTGATGTATTTTGATCTTTAAATCTCTTTCTGCAGCTCTCTTCATCGGCACTATCAGTTTGTAGGTATCAGTTCCGTAGAATTCTTTCAATTTTACATCTTCTAGTTTCCAGCAGTATTTTTCTTCCTTTTCGTCTATTTTGATGACATCTTCGTAGAAATTACGGAAGGTTTTTAATATGGCCTTGTGCTTACGTTCACGGCAGTAACGCTTACTATGGTGAGATTTATGATGATGATGACGCGCCTCAATTGTACTAAGAAGAGCTAATAATAAAGTTAATAATAAGAACAAAAATATTCGTGACATTTCGCTGTGGTTGGTAGGAACAGCGGCCTTTAACTGATATGATAATGTATGCTACATCCAATGCAAACAAAGCGGACGGACACTGGTGCGAATTTATCTATTTTGCGATAATGAGTTTTGCAAGTTTTGAGGAAATAATGGGTCATATTTTTGTACGTATACAATGCATCAAATGTGATTTGTCATTTTTATAGTCATATTTATTTTATCGTGTATATGTTGGGTTCAAAAGTTAGCTGTCGTAGGTACATTGCATATGGAGTTATTGAATGACATAGTAAATATGGCAACGAGAAAATATACCAATTACGAGATTTACTTGTGCCCTAAGATGCTCAATAATTGTTATTTTTTGTAAGTACCTAGTTTGCTGAATTCCGATAATAACAACTTTATTTATTTATGGTAGGTGTTTTGTAGTATTTGGAATAATATACCAAACTGATGGTCAACAAAGGAATAAAAAGTTGCTGTTTTCGACCCACAAGGGATCCAAAACTCAAACTCAAAACTTTAACGTTGCTGACCTAGCACTACACCACGTTGTGACTGAATTCTTGCTAGTGTGTAATCCTTTTTCAGATTTTGTTTCCAAGCTCCAAACCACTCCATCTGTTTCTCTCATCGTCAAGTTTAGTACAGTATTTATTTGTTACGACTTGGCACTTAATAGTACATAGTTGCTGCGGTACAAATAACGTACTTATTGGTCCATTTTAGCTGTTGTTATAAAATGCAGCTATTACGCTTCCTAGTCTTTATAGCCATCCGCCTTTTTACTTTGTTGTTTTATTGTTCTGAGGGCTTTAAAATGAGTTACAAACAGACAAATTAGCTTGGAGATAAAGAAACGTTGCTTTTACTTCAAGCCGTATTCTCACGAGCATTTTGGTGTAAAGGCAGAGACTTTCCCTGATAAGATAATACCTACATCTCACGCCACTCTCGCCAATCTCTCTGTTGTGGTTTAAAAGGTTACTCAAAAGGCGTTGGTACTGAGACAAAACAACGATTAAAAGCTTAAAACTTTAAAAACCTGTCTTTATTTCATTTTACAATCTTTATTTGAAGCTCTAATCGAGACATTTCCACTTATAGGAAGTAATAAAATAACTGTAAATTTTCTACTCAAGTAAACCCCTATGTCCATTTTGCCTCTGACAAAATTTACAGCAAAATATTTTAATCAGGTTTTGAAGAAAACAATGCTCTCCCACAAAACAAGTTGATTGTGTGTTTCCAGAGGGATTGTATTTAATCTTCCGAGATGAATCTCAGCAAAATTGGGGCTTAAAATTTTATGTCTCAAAATGACTGCCTAGAATTTACGGCGATGTCCTAATCTGATGAAGAAAATGAAATTATGAGCGGTAGTAAAAATGTGATAATACAGCGAAGAGTTTTTGTTTGTTGATAAAAGTGAATGATGAGTCCACAGTTTCCGTAAGTAAGTATTATAAAGTACAAGTTAATTGAGGTTTCAGTTATAGCTGACAACATTTTCAAGGAAATAATCAGTCACAACACAACACAAATCCTTCTATGACACATAACATTGGTCGAAATCGAAATACAAAATTGTGCATTGTTTGGCCAATGTTTGGCCGACTGAAAATTTTAATTCCATTACAAAAATGTGTCGTTTGTTTTGAGGATTAGTTGTTTATTTCTCAATTTTATTGCACGTCTTCATTCCTGTCAAATAAAAACAGGATTTACCAAAGATACTCGTGTATTTAAGCATTGTGCTCTCAAATGTGTAAAAACTTGAGTGTAGCAGTACCTTTCTCATGCGAAATGATGAAACCACTAGTGCAAACTAGTGGCTTTCCACATTTATGAAATTAATAAATTCATTAGGTAACGTATAAAGCTGCGAATATTGATCTTTTTTCGAGAAATTGAGGAGAGACTTGAGTTGAGTCACAGGTAAATCTACCGGAAGAAGGGTCGTATAGGGCATAGGTGCCATTGCATAAATCATTTTACATTCTCCACCCAGTTCCCTTCATGCCGCAAAGCAATGTGCAAGGAACCATACCATTTCAAACAAAATTACGTCTATCTGATTGAAACCAGCCTCACGTTATATCTTCGCCATAACCATGTCTGTCATCATATTAATAAAGTTTAAGCTCCTTTCAGTTTTCCTCTTATCGGCGTTCGACTTCCAAACTTGGGCAATTATTTTGGCATTCGGGGAAGTTTTCTTTAAGTACATAAAATTACAATATTACCATTGGTACTTAGTGTTCTTGTTGTCTAAAGTTTTCGCTTAGGATCAAAATACATCTACATTGGTACAGTCACGGAACTACGAATGGTTTGAAAATTAAGACATTTTTTTTAGATATTCGGCTTGATTTCTCACCAACTGATGGGCCGAGCTCACTCGGTTTTTGTTTTTTATGTGTTAGTTTCAAATCAACTTACAAAAACTGTTATAACTACTGTCCTACTCACCAACAGATATCGTTGTCTTATCTAGATCAGTTTATCGCCCCCAAAAACCCCTGTTTACAAAATTTCGTGAAAATTGTTGGAGCCGTTTCCGAGTTTTGGAGCCGAAAATATAAACAAAATATAAATAAAATCAAATAGGTACATAAATAAATTTTTTGCTCGTTTAAAGGTACGCTAGGTACACTATCTTCCCATATCATACAAAATATTGTCTGAAATTTTAAGACTGAAACCATGCGCAGGTAAAGTTCCGTAACTTATTTACTGTTGTATTTTTATCATACCAATGTTGAGTTCTGTTGAACGAAAAATATTCGTTGTAATGACAATTCAGATTTTTTTCCTTTATAGTATAACCAAAGTGCACTCAGCGTCAGATTGGTTTAAGAAGAACTCAATCTCATATGAAAATGCAATCAGTTCCAATTTTTTCCTTTCATTTCAATTTAGAATATCCAATTTTACCCTATTGGCCGAGCCAATATTTGCTGTTTTATCAATGAAGCTATATTATGTACCTTACGTCCCAGTTTCGCTGGTTTTTTTATGAGGGTCGTCATTTGAAAGCAATATCTTGGCACCACCTGCTTTTTACTATACGAGTAGGTATTAACTGAAGGTTTAATAAAAAGTTCCATATTTTCTGAAAGAGATGAGTGTTATATTACTGCTTTAAAGAAGAAGTAGAAAACGGCTATAAGAATACGGAAATGTAGGTAGATCAGTTTAAAAAAATGTAAGGTACGGGTAGTACTATTAATTATACTGTGGTACGGGCGATCGATCTTTTATTAGAGACTTTGCATGCATGAAATGCCTATAGGCTTAATATTTTTGAAAATTGATTACTTTTTGGAGCATTGTTACGTTGACTCCACAATGTTTGCTCTCTCAAAGACAGAGTGGTAGGTAGGTATAGGAACTCTGTTTTACTTTAATGATGTCTGTTAAATACCAATATACTTAGGTTGAGACACAGACACAAGGCGATGCAAGGCAGTTATTGTCAATTTAGGCATATTTTTCCTGAAATTAAAGTAAAATTAAGGTCAAAGTAAAATTTCTTATACTGTACCTCTACGAACCATCTAAATAACTATAATCTAAAGAGCTTTTGCTCTAATCGGTCGGTTCTAATTTCCCCGGCGCAGATGTGGTCAGCATATCCACTGCGACACACGACAAATGTTCCCGATTAGTTTGGGGTGTCGAACTTGCGACACTCAGACAAATTGATGCGGAAACTTTTTATCCATGAGCTTACCTGCTTAGCAAGACAAAAACTTTGCACACAATACCTACTGCAGGAAAATAGGAGATTCGAAACTTTTGCATAGATTCCATTCAATTCAAGTCGGAGACCCAACTTTGAACGGTTTATGGACCATCGACAGTGGTTCTGATATCACGTGATTGTGTAACATTGTGTGCCATGATGATTAAAAAGATACTGCTTAGATAAGGACTATTTGAATTTTATGTTTTGCCAGCGCAGCAGCCCGTTGAAGTTGACGAATTTAATTTATAAAGCAAACAAATTATATTTTGTGTTTCGTCCAAAATACATGCGAAACTTTTGTTGTTATCAGACAGTAGATAAATTCGCTCGCGCTGTCTGCCGCTTTATCGCTTTCCGTCCTGTGCATGTTATTTCTAAATTGGTTTTGACCCTCAGTTCAAGTTCTGTTTGCGTTCGACATAGCAAAGCATTATCAGTTATCGCCCGTTGTTTCTACGAAAAACACTCCAGAATGGCGCGTTTATATTTACTGTTTATTTTGTTTGCCCTTCTCCAATTGAATGAAGCAAGACATCATCGTAAATCTCACCATAAGCAACACCATGTCTGCAAACATAAAGCAACTAACATAATTTTCCGTCATTTCTACGAAGATATCATCGAAGTAGACGAAAAAGAAGAAAAATTCTGTAATGATCTAGATGGAGTGATACTAAAAGAGTACTACGGAACTGATCTCTACAAACTGATTGTACCGATGAAAAACGCTAGTGAAGAAGATTTGAAGATCAAGATACATCACAGAGCTCTGCTGGTTGAAATAGAAGACAAGTTTTCAGTAATAAGAAATTTGCCTCAAATTGTGAATCCGAAAAATTCTTCATACGTAATCGATGATGGTGATAATGTTGTTATCTCTTTTTATTACAATATCGAATTCGAAAAAGAGTTAGAAGTGAAGTGTGACAATGCAATCGAAAATACATCCAGTTTCGTGCCTAAAGCTGAAAAAGAAAATGAAACCGAAGATTCTGATGTTGAAGTGTTGGAATTAAAAGAAAAGTAAAATACTTAAGTTTACTGTTTTAATACTTATTTGTCTTTTAGAATGAATTTGTACAATATACCTATATTTTACTGGCTTATGTTTGTAAAGTTTATATTTTTTCCTTGATACTAAAAATAAAATTTAGTGCAGGATGCAGATTAAGTTTAACTTAGAATAGGTATTGTAATGCATTAACTACTTAAATTACTTTAATCGAATAATTATGAAAAGGGCTAAAATAGTATAGTTAAACTTATTGCCTACACAGACTTTTTATTATTACCTATGTGCATTACCTAATTATATTCTTGCCAACATATCTTTGAAAACATCTTACCATTTCTCACTCGATTTTGTCACGTTAATATGGAAAAAGGTTATACATTTTATTTGAAGTACTTTTCGTATATTATATATATTACAGAAATTATTGTAGGTATCCTTTATCTACGATAAGAATATATTTGATGTTAACGTGCATTGCCTGTCATATTAAACAAGTTTAACATTGAATGTCAAAAATATTTCTATTAGGTATTTCAATATCCGCTGTAAAACGTTCAAAAATATTCGATTAAATATTATTTGAATAGTAGTTTTCCGAAAATTTTACTTTATAGAACCTAACGCTGAATTAGGTACGTCGATTGAAAGCAACTTGGGAGCAATTCCGTTAAACGTTTTTGGAAGTTGCCATTTTATTAAGGAGCTTATACAACGCTAAGCTATGAAAAGGCAATGAAGTTAATTTGTCGTAAGCTCGCGTAATTTGGCGTTGAAATATTATTCACGAATCGATTTTATCTTACGCATTTGGTTATATGAAGGGTTTTTTACGTAATATGTTTTTGACAAATATTCACGCCTACAACATTCTAATTATTTTTATTTATAGAACCATAGACACAAAAAATGTATTAGGACTTAGAGCATGTGGGAGAACTGTGGGCGTGTGGAAACTTTCTTCTAACCCACAACATAAGATTGTCGCAGTAAAATTTCATTAGCAGTGATTGATATTGATAGGTAGGTATAGCTGAGTAAAAAGTGGTTCAAAATTAGTTAGTATAGATGAAAACGCTCTTGTTTTCTAGCCGCCCCCAAGAATTATTATATAAGCTATCTATGCAATACCTACAGTCTCTCCCGCTCACTCATAAAGAATCCGAAATTTAAGGTTTCGATTTTTTTATACTTATATTTTACAGCAATAGTTGTCACTTTTCTAGATGCAGCATAATTTACTAATTCGTACAACAACTGAAGTTTTGTCCGGATTGTCGGTATTAATCACAAGAAAATCGAAACATTAACTGACTGGTAAGAGACTGTACTTGCTGAAGGAAAACAAGGATTTAGTCGGATCGAAACTAGCCTTCAAAGACAACGAGTTTCGACTCTTACTTCTATTGTCTGAAAACTCACAAACAATGAGTTTTGTGAAATTCCATAAAACAGTTACCGTCAATATAGTACTTTTTTGCATACTGTTCAATAAGAAGAGGAAAACTAAAGCATAATAGTACATTACGTCACAGGCCGAGTATATAGCAATTTCTGGTCGAGTGGCATTGGAAGGCCGAGACGAAGTCGAGGCCTTCTAAAGTAAACGAGACCAGAAATTGTTATTTCGGCCGAGGTTTGTATAGTGCTTTTCTCCAATTTGCAAGGAAACAAATATTTAAATCGTGATAAAATTGACACTTTGTAACTTTTAAAGTTCGCAAAGCGTTGGCGCTGGTTTTGCTTACGTTCCGTTTCATAAAGAATACGCGGGAAATTCACATTCAGCCTTCAAACTTCAAACAAATTGTGTTCCATAAAACACCTAATCACGAAAGTGTGAAGTTTAAGAACTCTTTTATTACCGGCCTAGTCCGGCAATTTCTATTACAGTCCTCTGCGCCTTGACAACATAAATGAGCCCATTGACGTATTCTTTTTTTAAAGTAATGAAGCTATTTCCGAGCAAATTGGAGAAAAATATATACCTTTAAGCGTTACGAATGTATAAGTTACCAGCGGAGTCTCATATTAATGCCTAGTCTTGCTTTTCGCAAAAGAGTAAAATCTCGTTTCCTGTAAGAGCCGACGCGATTTAAGTGTGAATACGCCTCTTGAAAAATCCGCTTTTACACCGTTTCGTCGCGAAAAACGATGCTAAATGAAAATTAAAGTAATAAAATTTTAATTCGAGGAAAACTAGAACTAAATGGCGTCACTTTCGACCAAGCAACTTTTCTGTTATGGGTCTTTGTGATACATTATTGACACGTTTAGGCACAGTTGCACCATATCTATCTATCTTTCTATATATATGTTACAGGCAAAACCCTTAACTAGTCAATAACGTTATTGACTGGAAAAACCAGTCAATTACGATATTGCCTAAGGGCCTCAGTCAAAACCCTTATTGACTGGTTTTATCTACTAAAAGCAGTCAATAACGATATTGACTGACGTGCCCAGTCAAAACCCTTAATAGGTTAAAGCAGTGCGGTGCGGAGAGTTTCGGAGTGCGATGCGGCGGGTAGAACTGAATTGCGGTGAGTTTATGTGCTATGCGGTTTATGTGCTATGCGGCGGAAAGCAGTGCGGTGCGGAGAGTATCGGTGTGTACTCTCCGCACACACCGATTGTAGTATATTGACAACCCTAACGAATATGTGTGAGACAACCCTAGACTAAAGTCAGAGGATTGGCACTCTCTCAAGATGGCGCCTAATTTGTTGTAACATTGTACGTGAGCATTTTTCAGAAATAAAAGTGTTTTTAACTAATATCAAGGAGATCTTTTTACTGTGTTGTGTTCTGGAAGGCCCAGGACACATCAAAATGGCGACGAGCAACAACGGACCGACGTTGAAACCGTTCCAGGAGGGTGACGACATCGCATGTTTTCTGGAAAGACTGGGGCAATTTTTCGTAGCAAACGAAACAGAAGAGGCGCGTAAGGTTTCAATCCTGATAATCAGCCTTCACGAAAATGTCTATAAAATCCTAAAAAGCATTCTTCAACCGGCCCTGCCGTCAAGTAAGACGTATGCAGAATTGGAAGCAGCGCTAAAACTCAGGTTTCAACCTCGCATTTCCCATTTTAGAATGAGATTAAAATTTGACAATATCAAGCAAGCGGAGGGAGAACCGATCCAGCAGTTCTATGCGAGAATTAGGGAAGCAGCAGCAGACTGTAGTTTTCAGACACACTTGGAGGAAATTGTTAAGAATAAGTTTGTAACAGGGCTCAGGCCAGGAGCTATTCAAGACCGTTTGTGTGAGGAAGCTATCACTAAAACCGTGGAGGAACTATTGAACGTGGCACTCAACAAGGAAGCGGCTATTATCAACAGCAACACAAGGCCAGTGGCGGTAAACAAAGTTTTCAACAAAAAAGTGTCAGTGCCTAAGGGACAGTCTCAGGACAGCAACAAGACATCTTCAGCATCTCAATCACAGCCTCTATGTGTTCATTGTGGCAAGGGTAACCATGCTTTTAGCAGGTGCAAGTACAAAACCTATAAATGTAAAATTTGTTCTAAGGTAGGGCACCTAGCAGCTATTTGTAGGAGTAAAAGTACTCATAATGTAGAAGTTGAGGTTGATGATCAGGCTGTGGATATTTTCACAACAACTGTCGAAAACTGTGTGAATTATGTTGAACCATATTACATTGATTGTGAGAGTAACGGCATTCATTTTAAAATGGAACTGGATTCAGGGGCAACAGTCTCTTGTTTACCTGAATCAGAATATAATAGATTATTTGCTAGCTCAGTCAAGTTAGAGCAAACTGATTTGGAGCTGAAAACTTACACTGGTGAAAATGTGCAACCTGTAGGTAAGATTTCAATTTTAATTAAAATAAAAGACAAGGAATTGCTTTGCAGTTTGACAGTGGTCAGAAACGGTTTAAAAACTCTGTTAGGCAGAGATATGATAGAAGCATTTGATCTAATAAATATATTTAAATTGAATTCTGTGGATAGCACCTCCCTAAATAAAGTTTTACAAAAGTATTCTGAAGTTTTTAAACCTGAGTTAGGGGTCATTAGGGGGGAAGAGGTTAAATTGGAACTAGTAAGTGAAGAGGTTAAGCCTATTTTTCATAAACCACACCCTATCCCACATTCTTTCAAAGAAAAAGTAAATGAAGAGCTGCTGAAATTAGAAAAGGAGGGTGTGATAGTTAAAACAGAAAATTCAAAATGGGGTACACCGTTAGTACCAGTAGTTAAAGAAAATGGGAAGCTTAGGCTTTGTGCCAATTATAAAATTACTGTCAATAAGCATCTAAAAGAGGTCAACCACCCACTCCCAAGAATTGAGGATATTTTTACTGCTCTACAGGGTGGGGAAAAATTTACAAAATTAGATCTGCGGAACGCTTTTAATCAGCTACTTTTGCATGAGGACACGGGGGAATTATTAGCATGGTCTACTCCCAAGGGAATTTATAAGTTGACAAGATTGCCATATGGTACCAAACCTGCTTCAGCTATTTTTCAGGCCAAGCTAGAGAAAATTTTATTAGGAACTAAAGGGGTAGTTAATTTTATTGATGATGTGGTAGTGACAGGGGCTAATGATGTGGAACATTTAGAGAACTTGAGAGAGGTACTAAAAAGATTCAAAAATGTTGGTATCAGGTTGAACAAGGAAAAATGTTTATTCTTCCAAAAAGAAATCAAGTATTTAGGACATATCATTTCTAAGGAGGGCCTAAAGAAAGATCTCTCTAAATTAGAAGCAATAACAAGGGCACCTGCACCGAAAAACGTCACTGAGGTTAGGTCATGGATAGGCATGGTAAATTATTATGCGAAATTTATTCCCAATATTTCTGTCAAACTGAAGCCAATGTATGAGTTGCTCAAAAAGAACTCTACATTTGTTTGGACTAAAGAGTGTCAAAATAGCTTTGATTTGATAAAAAAGACATAGTTTCTGATAATGTTTTAGTGCACTATGATAGGTCTTTACCGTTACGACTTGCCTGTGATGCATCGCAGAATGGTATCGGGGCAGTTCTCAGTCATGTCATGCCGGATGGTTCTGACAGACCCATAAGTTTTATTTCAAGAGTTTTTACCAAGGCGGAAAAGGGATACTCTATGATTCATAAGGAAGCTTTAGCTATTTATTGGGCAGTTCAGAAATTTTATCAGTATCTGGTAGGGACAAAGTTTGAACTGTTATCTGATCACAAGCCACTACAAGCTCTGTTCGGTGAGCACAAAAGTTTGCCACAGATGGCAGCAGGTAGGCTTCAACGATGGTCATTGTACTTAGCCGGATTTGACTACACATTCAAGCACATTAAAGGCACAAATAATGTAAAAGCTGATTGTATGTCTAGAATGCCATTAAATGACTTGGAACACTCTGTGTTAACTTGTGAGGTCGAATCCGACTATATCAATTTTGTTGAGGAACAAAATGTAATAGATTTGAACACCATCAGGTCAGAGACTAGGAAGGATCCTATTTTAAGTTCAGTTTTTAATATGATAAGATATGGCTTTCCCAAGCAAGTCAAAGATGAATTGAAACCATTTTTACAAAGACAGAGTGAGCTTTACATTGACAAAGGAGTTATAATGTGGGGATACAGAGTTGTTGTTCCTTACAAATTACAAAACAATTTACTGAAAGAACTACACAGTACTCATGAGGGTATTGTTAAGATGAAGACAAATGCAAGAGCCTATTTTTGGTGGCCAAATTTAGACAAATCTATTGAAAATTATATCAAACATTGTGATATTTGTCAATCAGCTAGACCAGAACCTGTAAAGTCAAAAGTTATTCCATGGCCGGAGAGTCATTTTCCATACGAGCGTGTACATGCGGATTTTCTTGGACCAATTGATGGAAAAATGATTTTAATTATTATTGACTCTTACACTAAATGGCCAGAGGCATTTGTAATGAAAAGTATGGATTCTAAGAGCACGGTTGAAAAGTTCAGGGAATGTTTCAGTAGATTTGGATTGCCAAAAGATGTTGTTACTGACAATGCAGCTACATTTTGTTCAAAAGAATTCTCAGAATTCCTTTCTAAAAATGGCATAAGGCATGAAACATCTCCACCTTTTCATCCTGCGACTAATGGCTTTGCTGAAAATGCTGTAAGAACTTTTAAAGCCAGCCTCAGCAAGTCATTGAAGGACATAAAGAACAATAATGTAACCTTTGAAACATTAATGAACCGTTTTCTATTCCATTACAGAAACTCCATTCATGTGGTGACAGGCACTTCGCCTTCACAATTAATGTTTCAAAGGAAACTAAGAACAAGATTTGATTTACTAACTAATAATGATAAGAAAAGTAAGGACAAAGTAGTAGGAAAAAGGGAAGAAACTTTTAAGGAAGGGGAGTATGTCTATTGTAGGGACTATAGAAATCCTAACAAAAAAGTGTTCACAAAGTGTGTGATAGATGAAGTTTTAGGAAAAAGAACCTATTTATGCAAAGTGTTAGATGAAGGTCTACTTTGGAAGAGACATTTAGATCAGATTATTCGTTCTGTTCCTCAAACTTCAGATATTCAAAAAAATCCCAATGTTACTCAAACTTCTGAGGTTATTACTCAACCTTTCAGTGGTACTCAAACTTCTGATATGATTAGTCAGCCTTTCAGTGGTACTCAAACTTCAGATGTTATTGAAATGCCAGGTACAAACCAGAGCATTTATTGTAATAATAATCCTGAAGATGTTGTTGACAATCATTTTGATGAGTTGCCTGTGCAAACTCCTGATACATCTGTTATAAGCAATAATAACCAGGAACCACATGTTGTTTTAAGAAGATCACAAAGAATTGTAAAACCACCTCAAAGATTAAATTTGTAAATTAAAAGGGGGAGTATTTGTAGTATATTGACAACCCTAACGAATATGTGTGAGACAACCCTAGACTAAAGTCAGAGGATTGGCACTCTCTCAAGATGGCGCCTAATTTGTTGTAACATTGTACGTGAGCATTTTTCAGAAATAAAAGTGTTTTTAACTAATATCAAGGAGATCTTTTTACTGTGTTGTGTTCTGGAAGGCCCAGGACACATCACCGATACTCTCCGCGGAAAGCAGTGCGATGCGGCGGGTATCACTGCGTTGCGGTGGATTTCGGTGTGCGATGCGGCGAGAAGCACTGAATTGCGGTGAGTTTATGTGCTATGCGGCAAAAAACAGTGCGGTGCGGGGAGTCACGGTGTGCGATGCGGCGGGTAGCATTGCGGTGAGATTATGTCCTATGCGGCGGAAAGCAGTGCGGTGCGGATAGTTCCGGTGTGCAATGCGGCGGGTAGCCCTGAATTGCGGTGAGATTATGTCCTATGCGGCGGAAAGCAGTGCGGTGCGGAGAGTATCGGTGTGCGATGCGGCGAGTAGCACTGATTTGCGGTGAGATTATGAGCGATGCGGCGGGTAGCATTGCGTTGCGGTGAAATTATGAGCGATGCGGCGAGTAGCATTGCGTTGCGGTGAAATTATGAGCGATGCGGCGGGTAGCAGTGCTGTGCGGCGTGATTATGAGCGATGCGGTGGGTAGCAGTGCGTTGCGGTGAGTTTAGATGCGATGCGGTGGGTAGCATTACGGTGCGGTGAGCTACGGTGCGATGCGGCGGGTATGAGTACGGTGCGGTGAGCTACGGTGCGATGCGGCGGGTAGGAGTGGTTACTGCATAGTAATCATCAGGATCGATATTTTTTAATAAGCGTAGGCTCGCATTTGTCTGCTATCTCACCAGCTGATAAAAGGTGTAATCCTAGTCGACGACGCGATCCCCGGAGGTGGAATGGGGATAATCAGGTCGTGGGGCGATTGCGCACGCTCACTGAAATGCATCTTATAGAAGATAGAAGATGGAGGCAGTCAAAGTGAAAGTCTACTGTTTTGCTCGCCGGTGGCACTGAGCCCGAGTCCTCGAGTAACTACCGGGTGATCTATGACTTCTGGGATGGAAGGTCTCTGCTGAGGTCAACATCTGATCATCCACGTATCTGCTGAGGTAAACATAAGTGAAGAGCCGTCTACGACTTATTTATTTATTATTATTTATTTATTTATTTTATTGTAAAAAACAGCATTACACTTATAAACTAAAACAGTGTCCCACAAAACTGCACAAACAGTTTGACTGTAGGATCAAGCGACTTGGACATGCCCTTATGGAATAACAACCGGCGAGCGAGACAAGAGACTTCCACTCTGGCTGTGACCATCTAACGGTCCTGATGGTGATCTAAGACCAGCCAGGACATACTTATTAAGGGTTTTGACTAGGCACGTCAGTCAATATCGTTATTGACTGATTTTATTAGATAAAATCAGTCAATAAGGGTTTTGACTGAGTACCTTAGGCAATAACGTTATTGACTGGTTTTGCCAGTCATTAACGTTATTGACTGGTTAAGGGTTTTGACTGTAACATATACATATAATAAAATCGTAACTGGTCGGGGTACATGAACCATTTATAGATTTCAAAAAACATCTCTATACCGCGTTTTAGAAAACTTACAGCGACAGCTATAATTATTCTCTTTACCCATTTTCGTTTGTAAGCGATTATCTTCGAAAATATAATACGCGTGTACGAGTATATGCGACTCTTTGTAGTGCGTAGCTACTAGCCCTGGTCAACACCTAGGATACTTTTTACTGGAGGAAATACGCTAATACCTACGTGAAATACGATTAAAATATACTGTGACCATCATCTACCCCTGTCGATTGGCTGTTAATGGCAATTAATTATTATATTACCAAAAATGCAAGTCAGCGATACAAAACAATCATAACAACGCAGGCGCATCACATCGCTACCGTCAACTAACATCTGCAATAAGCTGTGAGTTTTCCTGCCCATTTTCGTTTATCATTGTACGCGTCGGTGTAAGACTTGGTCTTTGCATCTAGATGTGGTGGAGAGGCACGTTTCCGGAAACCGAAACGCCACTGTTGCAGCCCTACCGCCTACACCTGCCATATGTGACTTTTTTGCTCTTACGTGACATCACAGAGCTGAGCAACGATGCCTAGGGGATATTTTGATATCTTGAGAAATATAATGTGAAATTTTACTAGTGACCGACACCGTAAACGCAGGGTGATAAGAAACAAATTTCCCATAGATTTTCCACAGGGTGATGAAAAACAGATAAGTCGAAAAAATACATACCTAATAAACTTTCAACACGCCGATGTAAGTTGATTCCAAATAAATCATACCTAAAAAAAACTATAACCGAGAAAAAGTTGACATCTGCGAAGACATCAGTGTAAAAAGTAGACAAAATATAGGTACTTATTTGACAAATTGTGTGCACTTTGGCACCGAACGAAAAAATATAACCATTTAATTTGCAAACCATTGTCGTATAATGCAGCCAGTTAATTTAAATACAATTTAGTATAATGCAAAACATTTTGTCATTAGTTAATAGCTAAGTTTGGTAGCATAAAGGGGTGTATAGTCAGCTAATTAGTGTTTGCAAATTAGTGTTGCATTTTAAACTAGCCATTAATTGCTAATTTACTAAATAGCCATCATCGTATTTTCAGTGGTTAGCGTGCAGAGCTATTAAATAATTAAAATATGTCGGTCAGTGTTGCCGTGCCAAACCATTGTGACAAATAAAATGAAACTTAATTATTTTAAGGCAGGTCTTCGATTACTGATAGGGATGCAGACCATGAAATTGAACAACTTTCAAAAAGGAACATACCTATGTCAGGAAATGACCAAATCGACCTACCATATAAAATCACAATCAACTGACTGCATTTACTGTGGAAGTTCGAAATTATTTGGAGATTTCCTGAAAAAAATATTTGCGGGTATTTGTTCACTTTTATGACCTGACCTGCACTTTATTCGGAGATGTAGCTGTCCCTTACCCGCTGTATTTTAATCTTAATCTCTTTACCTTTTACCTTAACCTGAACAGCCACAAAAGTCCACCGCTGGACATGGGCCTCCTCCTGTCGGGAGGCTTTGCTATAATATAGCCAAGCGTGGTAAATATTATTTAACACGCTTGGAATCCCTGGATAATTCTTAAATTAACTAAATGTATTACTAATGTCCTATCTATTTTTAATTATTACCATACGCCGTCATTTTATGCATCAGGCAGAAGAAAGCGGCAAGCGTGAGGAAAACTTTATAGCACAGGCTAGAGTTTTAATTCTAACAAATTCTAGAGTCTGGCCAGCGAGTCTTTGGACACGGAAATGGCGCCAATTTTAAAAATCTTTCACATGTTAACACTGAAAAACTACAATAAAACAATTTTGATACTTACTATTTTTTTGTTTTCTGCTCTTACTTTGGACGAAATATGAAAAAAAATTGGACCTCTCAGAGTAAATCAATCAGCTGATCTGCGATTTTGTATGGGAGGTCCAAATTTTTTTTTCATATATCGACCCATGTTTCATGGGGAAAGTTGTTCAGTTTCATGAGTACCTTGACTTCCTTTCGGCTTGTTATACCCTTTCTGTTACTCCCGGTAGATACATCATACATACATACCGGTAGGCAAGGTAAACACAAACTAAAGAGCAGAAAACAAAAAAATAGTAAGTATCAAAATTGTTTTATTGTAGTTTTTCAGTGTTAACATGTTGCCATTTGAAATATTTGAATTATTTGACGTCCAAAGACTCGCTAGCCAGACTCTAACAATAATTGGCTGCATGTTTCAATAGTTTTTAATTATTTTGTTTTACCTGCTGTTGGTTTTCCTGTCAAAATAAAATAAAATAAAATAAAAAATAAAAACAATTATGGTGTAGGTGAAGTAAGTTTTCTGAGAAATACAAAATGATCTGAACAAATCTGCCGTGTAGTGCCGGCTTAGAATAGCATTACCCCATCCATATTATGTCATCATAAGTCTTAAACCTTTACCAGACGTGTCAATAACTGTTTTTGCAGCCGTTTACGCTCTGCCTACCACGCAAGGGGTAGAGTCATAATATTTTTATGTATGTAGGTATGATGTGGACAAATTTAGTTGCTAGTTGCTAACCACAGGAACAATTTAACACAAAAGACACAGTGAAAACCGCATCCAAATACAACCAGAGGTTTTGGAGATAATTGGAAACATAGCTTTGCACAAACATATTATACACACTCTCCTCCATAGACTTAATATTTACTCTCCTCAAACGCAGTCGTGGGTAAAAATCGGTGAGATTGACGTCTCGTAAGTAAAAAGAAAATTGACGTGCGATGGCGACAGAATGTTGGCAATGGCATAATGTGGCCCACGCTGTCACCAAATAATATTGCCTGTCAAACAGGTCGCATGCAAATTATTTAAAAATTCTGATGAATCGATACTTATAGACTAGGTACATACCTATAGAGTATCATTCATCACATCACTGAGGAGCAGGCTCAACAGAATAGACGCGCGTGGCGACAAGCATATTTTCGTGCCATTTGCGGTTGAAACCGGTGGCCCTTGGGCCAAGGAAGCCAAAAAGTTTGCCAGGGAACTAGGCCGCCGCTTACGAGATCGCGGATGTGATCCTCGCTCCGGAGCGTACCTCATCCAGCATATTTCACTTGCCAAATAAATAATAATGGGCACTTGCCAATACCTTTGAGCCGGGTACGCTGCGGGGCGGGCTTTTTGATTAGGTCTTAGGTTAGGTTTTAGATTTTAGTTTTATTGTTTCTATTTAGATATAATTGTTAATTTGTATAATATATCCTTTTCTTGTTAATATGATAGTGCCTACTAGTGTAAGTTTTCTGTAAATAAATAATTATTAGCTCAACTACTATTTCTGAAAAAAATAAATAAAAAAAAAACAAACAATAGTTTCCGCTTTTTACTTGCGCTACCAGAAATGTAATATGACGTAAATTTTATACCGCAGGTAGGCTCTATTAAATTAGATAAAATCTTATAATTCTCATTTATGCTAAGCTTTTAATTTTTATTTTATTATGAACAAACCATAAACCTTGGTTTTATTAGCCTGGCATAACATAATTTATATTTCGCATACTGAAGGTTATCCTCATAATGTATTTTCCGCGATTTTTCTTAGTTTTCGAGTAATTCAATTTTTGAAGTCGTAGAGAAAAAATGCACTGGCTAAAATTCTATACTTTTTTAGGGTTTCGTAGTCTACTAGAAACCCTTATTATTTCGTCAAGTCTGTCGTCTATCTGTCTATATGCTGCGCTCTCATAACTTTGTCAGTTTTAGAGCTATCGACATGAAATTTGGTGGGAAGATAATTATATCGTGTTGACCCAAATATAGAAAAAATGTGAATAAATTATATCAAATGTTCTTCAGACCCCCTCCCATTCAAATGAAAGAGGGGGCAACATTTTTTTTTCTCCTGTTATATTGAGTTTAAATTTTGAGTATGAGGAGCTTTTTTGTCTTTTGCCGAAACTGTATGGTGTACCCTGTATAATACAGACATCCTTGTTATCTATATACATATAATAAAGTTGTAGAGGGTCGAAAGTCTGTACATAGAAGATTTTCGAAAAAAAACTGTTTGGTGATACTTAAAATTGATAACAGAACAAGTTTCAGCAATTTTTAGATTTTTTTTTCTGTTTATCTGTTTATTTGTTTATTTGTTTATCTGTTTGTATGTGAAAGCATCA
This sequence comes from Phthorimaea operculella, assembly GCA_024500475.1. Classification (NCBI taxonomy): domain Eukaryota; kingdom Metazoa; phylum Arthropoda; class Insecta; order Lepidoptera; family Gelechiidae; genus Phthorimaea; species Phthorimaea operculella. The sequence goes on from JANFCV010000011.1 coordinate 5,749,171, forward strand.
CGCAAAAACGACTGAACCGATTTTGATGCAAATTATACCAAAATGTCGGGAAAATTACCGACCAGGTTATAGGCTAAAAAAATTCGACCCCTAAAAGGGGGGGTTGCCACTATACTTGAAATAAGTTTGCATGTAAATCGATATTGCGTGCGTTGCGTGCGGTAGAGGAATAAGTTACTATAAGATGTAAAAAAAACTACTCAAACTATTCCAAAGGGTGAACCAGTCCATGAAACTGAACAACTTTCCCAAGGAACATAGGTCGAATAATGAAAAAAATTCCTTCCCTTCCTACAAATTTAACTTGGTCGGCTATCGAGACGGCTGGAGCATTTTGTATGGGAGGTACAATTATTTTTTCCTACAGTAGGTAAAAAAATAACTGCACGTATTTTACGACTAAACCAGTCCATGAAACTGAACAACTTTTCCTAAGAAATATAGGTAGAAATACGAATAAAAATTTGGCCCTCCCATTCAAACTGAACCGGCCGGCCAGAACATTTTGTATAGGAGGTCCAAATTCTTTTTTCATATTTCGACCTATGTTCCCTGGGGAAAGTTGTTCAGTTTCATGGACTGGTCACCTTTAAAATATATGCAGTAAATTTTTTACTCCTATACAGGGTGTTAGGGCGGTGTGACAAAACTTTGCTGGCATGATCAGACCATCAAACTGAACAACTTTTACTATGGAGCTAATGGTGGGAAACGAAAAAAATTTTTCAATCTCCCATACAAAGTCAGTCAGCTGATCGTAAATTTTGTATGGGAGGTCAGAATTTTTTTTTCGTTTTCCACCATTGGCTCCATAGTGAAAGTTGTTCAGTTTGATGGTCTGAGCACGCCTGCAAAGTTTTCGTTACACCGTCCCTAACACCCCGTATTTTGATCTACCTATGTTTCTTGGGGAAAGTTGTTTTCATCCTATCTATTCGAAAAGAACGCGCCGCAAAGTTCTTTTATTTGCACTTTTTAGGGTTTCGTTGTCTACTAGAAACCCTTATAGTTTCGTCATGTCTGTCTGTCTGTCTGTCTGTCTGTCTGTCTGTCTGTCTGTCTGTCTGTCTGTCTGTCTGTCTGTCTGTCTGTCTGTCTGTCTGTCTGTCTGTCTGTCTGTATGCCGCGCCCTCATATCTTCGTCAGTTTTAGAGCTATCGACATGAAATTTGGTGAGAAGATAGATCGTGTTGACCCAAATATAGAAATCTTAAGAAAAAAATATTTAAAATGTTTTTTGGACCCCCTCCCATACAAGTGAAAGGGGGGCAAAAATTTTTTTTTTCTTTTGTAATATTGAGTAGGGTATCGTTGAATAGGTCTTTTAAAATTAAGGTGAGGTTTCTTTGAAACAAATTCTCTAAAATGTTTCTGTCACGAGATATTTGCTTTTAAAAAGGGCGTTTTTGACCCTTAATTTGTTCCAGCTGTAACTTCTAAAGTATAATATAAAGCTAAAAATTTGAAATAAATATGGAATATAGCTTACAATCTGAAGTTACAAAGAAAACTATAACGAATATTGTACCCTTAAAGGTTTCAGAAAAAATTGAGTTTTTCTATTTGCGGTTGGTCATCATACTGCTGCTAACAAACCAGCAACAAGTTAAGTTTGTAATGCTGAAAAACCTGATATTTAAACGTTGACTACGAAACCCTATTTGTGGGCGTGTCTGACACGCTCTTGGCCGGTTTTTAAATAAAGAACTCAACAAATGCGAATAAAACTACTTTGAATTTAGAACATCTTGATGTTCAGTCAGCGCCAAAGAAATAGAACGCAAATATTGCTCAAATAAAGGCTGTATGGGACGACGGCCCATAGTCGCGCGTCCCCAATAGAACTAAAAAAAAGATACGCGCGAATTACAAATTTTCACCAAAAATTACACGTATGTTAGAATTTTATTTAACTTTTTGAAAAATTAGTTCAAGTGACAGTGAAAGTATAACATTGCAATAAAATATGAGGCGCCTTTTATTTTCTCATAGAGGGTGATGAAAAGTAGAGTGAATTACTCGGGCGCAAAATATATTTTGGCTTCGGGGATTCTACTCTAGAATCCCTTACTTCGCTCTGAATTCAAAAAAGCGCCCTCGCCGTAGAAGTGTTGTTTTGCGCCCTTATGATATCTACTAAAAGTTTCTTGAACTGGTTCACCCCTTAGAATATTTGCAGTTTTTTTTTACTCCCATATTGGAGTCGAGATTCGAACACGTACCAACATAATAGTAAAGCAAAATAAAAAACCAGCCAAGAGCGTGTCAGACAAGCCCACAAATAGGGTTTGTAGTCAATGTTAAATATCAGCGTTACGAAGTTACCTAATTTCGTTGCTGGTTTGTTTGCAGTAGTAAGTATGCTTACGAACCACAAATTAAAAAACTTTTATTTTTCTTAAAACTTGCGTGGATACAGTATCCGATATAGTTTTTATGGTAACTTCAGACTAAGAACTAATTTTTTTTTCAAATATTTAGTTCTAGTAAGAGAAAACTCCCCATAAAACCAAATACTTCGTGGCAGAATCACTTTTGTGTTTTTTTTTTAAAAAAAAACCTCGCCTTAAGTTTTAAAGATCTATTTAACGATACCCTACTTAATAAAGCAGATGGTTATTTTTATCCTCCTTTCACATGTACCTACGCCAAAAAATAAAAACATTTTTTTCCCAACATTCTAAATTTGTGTCAAGCAACACGAACTATCTTCACATCAAAGATGTCGATCGATTGAAAAGGACGAAGTTATGAGGGCGGGGCATACAGTTAGTTTGTGTCTTAAATGGGTAGGTGGATTTGCTGGCGATAGTACATAAATCTGTATGTACATGTATTAAAACTGTTACAGGTCGGTGTCAAGTACCCCTGCAATAGTTTTCAAAAGAACATTTCGATAGCGTGTCTTAGAAACAGCTACAAAAAAAATATGTACAGCTTGATGGGCCGCTCCTGCAGGCCTATCCCTTTTGGTAGGTAGGTACCTAAATAAATAAAAAGTATACATACCTATTACCTACACAACTATTTAATAAGAAAACAAAAACAGAAGTGAAATAAGTAAGTAGAAGAAATAGAAAGAAACAAGCATCCTTCGACATGGGTCATCTCGGATTTGCTCCTTCACATAAAAATATAAAAAAAGAACACCGGTGTTGGTACTGTAGCCAACTACCTATATCATCAAGATGTACCTAACTCAGGCGCTCAGACTTTGAAACGGGAGGGATCGAAGTGGGCTTTCCCCTTCAAAGTCAAGTAACAAACTCACATCGACGGTAGTCTGGGGTTTCTCCAGGTTATTCCATAATCATCGTCATCACCATTATCTTTGCATGCCCTAATCGTACAAATCACGCATAAAATAATAACCGTGAGACAAACATCGAAAATGAAAACGTACCATTATGTGTAAAAATTGTGCATGAATCACTCAAAAATTAAGCGATGTTTTTAGATGTTTGGTATGGTGGAAGATAAATGTTCTGATCATATTTTATGATTAGTGAGAACCTTTATCAGCACTGGAGGTACTCTCTGTCTACCTACGTGACGGAACACCATAAACTCGGCAAAATATTAAAGGGCGCCACACACCAGGCCCGTATGCGTGACGTGCACGTTATCACGCGCATAGAGATGACGTTGTATCGTCTGGGATTGTATAAGGCACCGCACACCGTGCTACTCGCGAGATTACGTGCACGCATACATAGGCAGGCCTCTCATACAATCCCATACGATACAACGTCATCTCTACGCGCGTGATGACGTGCACGTCAAGCATACGCGCCCTGTTTGTGGCGCCCTTAAGAGATACGAAAATGTCTGTATTGAAAAATTTGTTTAGCATGATGTGCCGCTTCTGTCGGCTCAAAAACTTCTCTTGGCGAAACGAAGTTCGCGGGCACCAGCTAGTTTTAATATAAGCTCTCTGTGGTTAGAGCACGCTATGCTGAATACTTGTGGACTCGAATCCAGCTTCGGCGAAAACATCGTTTCGTATACCTATCTCAGCTTTGCTTGTTTTAATCATAACTTCATATTTAAGTATCTAAGCTGTTCCTGTTTTACCTCGTTGCGCAAACTGGGATAAGGCTGGGTGCACATTCATTAACCGGGCGCGAACCGCAGCTGCGCTGATTTACGGTCGGCTTCTTGTAATACGTGTGTATACAGCCTTTACCTCATGCAATTAGAAGGAATTTGTGGCGCTGCAAGTAATAATTAGAAAATATTATGTTTTATAATAAAATGCTTTATTACCACAGAGGAGAGGTTATTAAAGTGACAGGATTACACAGGCAAATAAGGAATCTTACCAAAACAACGTCTCGTAACGTTATTAATAACATTATAGGTAGATAAGAAACTTTTTCTATACTACATCAATAATATTATGTTTAGAGAATATACCTAATGCCACAAAACAAGAAATTGAATTAAGTACCTAATGAATATTATTAAAAAATATCTTAGGTAAATAACAAAGGTCGAAATAGGTAGGTACCTATATAGATACTTCTGTCACGAACTTACAGATTTTGGAATGTTTTTCGGCATATAATGTTATCAATTCGGTAGCTCGTATTCAACTCTCAGATTGTTTGAATATGACATCAAAGAATTTTCCGCAAGTTCTCATATCTCAATATACCTACACATAACTTAAAATGATCTAAAATTGAACTCGATAAAATTAACGACTTGCTTATGTATTTCGTTTTTCATTTTAAAAACACCAATGAACAAAAAAATATTATCTCCACAAAAATAACGCGAGAGGCTACTCCAAAAAATATCCTGAGGCCTATCTTCCATCAAGATAACGAAAGATAAAATATCCCCAGTGGAACCCTCAAAAGTAACGAGCTTAAAACATTTTCGCGCCAAAAGTTAGGAAGATAAACTGCATTCAGTGTTACGGCGTGTCCACACGCCTCCGGCACGGCGCCGTGCCGTAGAAAGTCACGGCGACGGCGTGCGTCACGTCAGCGTCACGTCGTGCGTCACGTCGTGCGTCACGTTAGCGTCACGGCGTCAAAGCTGACGTAGGTATTATATTCTTTGGTTGTTGCTAGTGACACTGGCCACTAAGACGGGCAATCATTATCTGGGGGCACGGTCGCGCTCCGGCCAAGACAAGCCATGCAAAATGGGAAATAGATTTTGCGAGGGCAAAAGCATGAGAGTATGAGTACGAGACTATCATCAAAAGTATGAGACTATCATCTAAATTAAATCATAACAAAATAATGTCACATTCTGAAAATAAAACAAAGACTATGTGGTCAATCATAAACAGAATTATCAGAAAAACTAAAAAAAAAAACGGCATAAAGAACATAAAAGTAAATTATAATAACAAATCCATTTTATGTCCCAAAGCTGTTGTTAACTGCTTTAATGAGTATCTTTATTCATAATTCACAAAATAATATCAATATCCTTCCAATATTCCTGTAAGGTCGCAACCCGTCTCCCTCAGACGCTGCCCAACTTCCTTTATAAAATCTTTGGCTTCGGTACCCCAGCATCCCAAAGTCTCTACTGCTATGGGAACAAAAGTATAGTGTTTGGCCAAAACAGAATACTTCTCTCTCTTCTTAATGGCGGCAAAATCCGCCGCAGTTCCAGGTGTCCTACAAGTGCGCGCAAGATGTGAAGCAGCTACGGTGCTCACACACGTGGCATCCCACAGTAAACACTTGCCTTTTTTCCACGGCACCAACGTCATGCCATCAGGCCTTTTTCCGTTTGAACGACTCAACCCCGGAGGCTCCAGTATACAAGGAATATTGGCTGATACTAGAGCTCTCCGGACAATATCGTTCAGAGCGTGGTGACGCGGAAACCTCCCTGAGCACCTACAGCAGCTCAAGGCGTGGTGGCCGTTGCTCTCAAACATAGAACCGCAGATGCATTGATGACGTTCGCAAACATCGCAGCTCAGGCGTAGAGCAACTGCCACGCGCAGTGAGTTGTCGTCGAGAAGAGTGCCCAAGTATGGAGAAGGTAGTGCCTGCAGCCATGCTCCCGACTCGGATTGAGACACCGCCTTAAGCCTCGCAAGATCTGCCCCAACAGCACCTTCTATCATCCGGCCCAGAACCCCCTTAGCCCCAACATCGTCCCAAGAGCGTTGACTGTCCAGGTCCTCGGGAGTGGATGCGGAATGAGTATAAGCCAACCACGCCGCCAAAGTGCCATCCGGGTAAGGAATGCAGGTCCTGCCACCATCTATGGGTAAAATGTCAGTGACAAGGTCAACCACCCCATTAGCCGACGCAAGAAAGGCGGGCAAGCTAACATCCTGAGCACGCCGAACTCCCAGACCCCCATATCTAACAGGCAAAGACGCCTGGTTCCACTGGACTGCATTAAGGGAGACAATTAATATACTCTCGACGGTGTCTTTCAAAGTACCGTCGAAGGAACCGATGTGGTCAGAAAATAGCCAGGTGGGGGTCGTCCTCAAAAAGTAGGTAAGTTTAGGAACAGCAAAGCAAACCCGCAATAAAACCAGAGCGTGAGCTGACAAGTTTTTAAGACGCTTCTGAACCTGTAGCAGAACCTGTCTTCGCGACTCAAACGCCTCAGGAATAGCTGCCGGGAAGATAGGAGAACCCAAGAGATTAAATGTTCTATCAAAAATATTCGAACAGGCAATGGCAAATTAAATCAACGATTTCCTGGAAAAATATAAATTATTGGATAATGATCAATACGGCTCTAGGAAAAAATGCACCACAGCTCTGGCTGTCTACACTTATATCGAAGAGGCAATGACTTTCTAAAGTAAAGAAGCTGAAATTACGTGTGTAAACTAAAATTTATCATTATCACTTATGCCTATGCGAGTGGCAAAAAAACGATTTGTATTAATTTCTCATCTCCTCTCCATCACAAATTTTATGCTAGAGTTCCACTAGAGTTCAGATATTAGGTATGCAGACATATGTAATAGTGTAATAGGGCGTATAGATTGAGATGCTTGACTCTGCTTATGATCAAATATGTACTTATGATTATATATCTTTTTTACAGGGTATAGTCCATTCAAAATCATAGTCTTATGAGTCATGACCAGCCTAAGCGGAAGGCTAAGTTACGTTGGACGCGTAGTATCTAAGTATTGCGACCACCGTAACTTGGCCTCCCGCATAGGCTGATCATGATGTCATTTCTTCAATAAATGACCCAAAGATTGCGAATTGACTGTATGCTCTTGCCCGGCGACATTTTACATGAAAGTGTTTTTAATAAGAATCCATGTTTTCATTTTGAAAATGGAACGATAGGGTTGCCTCTAATTTATCGATATATAAAGTTACATATAAATAAGTGCAAATCTCATAAGGGTGTGTTAAATATAAATAAATTTATTTGTAAAACATGAGTAATATAGGAATACAGATGTCAGTGTCAAACTCGGTTTTACTCACAAAACTGAACAACTTTTGAAATATGAAAAAAAAACATTTGGGCCTCCCATACTAAGTGACACACTTTTTCAGCATTTTTGTATGGGAGGCCCATTTTTTTTTATATTCCGAAGAATAGTTTCTAACTAAAGTTGTTCTGTTTTGTGTGTAGACCGACTCCTTAAGAGATTTGTATTTAATTAGGTAAATGTAATCCTATATAGGTAAGGTGTTCATCGAAAATACTGCTGTGTATCTAACCAAAAAAGTAGGTACGGTACTGTCGCCAACAAATCACGGGGTCAACGATATGCTATCGCCAGCAAATCCACCTACCCATTTTAGGGTCCAACTAATACTGGTTTTCATATACATACTTAGAAAAACCAGTATACGTTGAACCCTTAAATGTGTAGGTAGATTTGCTGGCGATAGCATATCGTTGACTCCGTGATGCCGGATCAATATAGCATCACCTATTTCTACCAGTGGGTGATGTAAAAGGTGACCAAGGGATGAAACCAGAGAATGAGCAGTAGCATTGTTAATTAGTCTTGTGAATATCTACAACTATGTATCAGTGAAACTGCTACTCAAGCCGATAGTACTTAATTAGCATAAGATTTGTAAAAACTATAGATTGGTACTTTTAAAAGTTAATTTATTTATACCAAACAATTTTATTTTTTCATTTACGAATCAGATTAGAAACATGTTTAATTTCATGAGCTGGTTTAGCCATTAATTTAATCGTTGCATATTACCAGTAGCCTGTTGTAAACACGAGTGTGTATAAAATGTGATAAAGATAATCTAGTAATGGACAGCTTCGTGTCCCAGTCGAATAAAAAAAATTAATGCAAATGCTATGATACTAATATAGGCATGAAAAATACTCTCGGGTAATATCCATGACTTCCTGTGTAGCCTGATGAAATGTAACATTATTAAATCAATCAATCAATGCCTAGCGATTTCACCCGCTGCTACTTCGGAACCTACCTACCCGTTTCTCCAACCTTTTCAAGCTACTAAGATAATCCGTTATAAGACAAAAAATGCATTTGTTTATTCGAAGGGCTTTTAAAGACCCCACGCGACCAATCTAGGGTTAAACGATCATAACAAAAATACAGAAACCCGATTGCAGTAATTTCGAAAGTTTTTTTTTGTCTCAAATCGGCCATTTGTAATTTAAGAAATAGTTATATACGGTGAAATTTTACTAGTGACCGATAGCGAAAACTCTAAACTAACTGGTGATAAGGAACAACTTTCCCCAAGGAACATAGGTCGAAATACGAACAAAAACCAACCATTATCGATATCGACAAATCTGTTATCGAGGGCTAGGTACATCACATTAACAATTTATTTTCTTATTTTGGCATAATTGTTACAGCGCATGTCAGGCCACATGACAAGCTACGTCAGTCATATAGTTAAGATATTGTTCTTTAAAGGACTTGGATCATTTTTGTATGAGAACTATGCTCTTCCTCAAACTAAATATAAAAAATAAATTGATCAGCAGAATTGAATTGTATGAACATAGAACATAGTCATTTAAGTGTTTATTTTTTACTATCGCGAGCATGCGGGATATTCTTAAATCTTGGTAGTACTTAGTTGGTAGGTTATAGATATAGTTATAAGTTAATAAGCGCGTCTCGCCAACAAACTGTTTCAGTTTGTTGAAATAAATAATAATAATAAAAAACGTACATACATAAATCACGCCTTAAACCCTTGCGGGGTAAGCAGAGCTTCAATCGCCGTAAAAAACGGTCGTTATCGCCATCTTGATCAATATTGAGGGCCATTTGAGTTATAGTCTTGTATCACTATAGTGACAGGTTGTCAGCCTATCGCCAAAAATTGCAACACCCATGTTACTTTCGAGTCGCTGCTTACGACACTCACGGGAAAATATGGAGTGATGCTATTCTAAGCCGGCATCACACGGCAGAGTAGCAGTTAGGTACATAGGTACCTACAGATAACTCTCGCACAAACTGTAAGTATGAACTTAGTTGGTACAATTCAGTGTACTGGCAACTCGAACCTACGTAGGTATAATAGGTACCTTTGAAATTACTTATTATTATTTTTAATAATTTTGATAGTTATTTACTGCTTAGTTATTTCTGAACCACACATTTTACGATTTATAACAAAAATGAAAAAGATGTTGAATGAAAATACATTCTCGCTTCTTGGAGGAGCACCAATCTTCTCCGCCGCCATTCCATCTGCTCTGGAAGATAAAACTAGGATGATTGCACAGGTCCGTGAACACCTGGGCCATCTCTCGGCTCATGTTGCCCTTATTCTTTTCCGGGCCTGCTTTTCTCTTCCCAAATTGACATACGTGATTCGTACAACTCCGACTTGGCTTTTCCCCGAAGAGGTCTCTGTGGTTGATGGTGCAATTCGCAACACTGTGGAGAGTGTCATCAACGTTACTCTAGATGACAACCAGTGGCTCCAAGCTTCTCTACCTATCAGATACGGTGGACTGGGCATCAGGAGCATTAGGGCTGTTGGCTTGCCAGCCTTCATTGCCTCGTCGAATGGGGTTGCTGATCTTGTAGCTGATATTCTTAAATTACAAGGCGAAAGACTCAGCATCCCCTTTCAATGCGATGCAATGGAGGCTTGGGCTGCAACATGCCCTGGTGTCGATCCACCGCCTAAATCCGAACTACAGGGGGCCTGGGATGACTTAAGCTGTAAATTTTCCCTGTCGGAGTTGTCCGAATCACTAACCGGTGCGGACGTAGCCCGCCTCAAGGCGGTGACCTGCCCAGAGTCGGGAGCCTGGCTCCAGACTCTTCCTTCGCCGCAGCTTGGCACGCACCTCGACAATGACACATTAAGGATCGCGGTAGCCCTGCGCCTGGGCTGTGGGGTCTGCGAAGCTCACAGTTGCCCATGTGGTGCCGCTGTTGACTCCACTGGTCACCACGGTCTCAGCTGTCCAAAGTGCGCCGGACGGTTCCCGAGACACCACGCTCTGAATGAGATAATTCGCCGAGCCCTGGTGTCTGCAAACGTACCTTGCGTCCTAGAGCCCCCAGGCCTATGTCGTACAGACGGAAAGCGTCCTGACGGCCTAACTCTTGTCCCTTGGGACAAGGGTCGAAGTCTGCTCTGGGACGCTATGTAACGTTTGGATCGCGGTTACGTCCAACGTACGTCACAAATATAATTCTTATTTATTTATTTATACCTTTACTAACAACACTTTTGTTTGGTTCAATATTTTTCATGAAAATAAAGCCATCATTTCCATAACAGTTCAAAATGCGAACCGATGTTTCTCTTAACTAGTAAAAGCGCCTGTAAATTTGCGCCATCAAAATACGTAACGATTGCTCCAACGAAATTGCAAGGCGTTCAAACTGCGAAAACTTTGAGATAATTATTTGAGCTAAATTAAGGCTTAGCATTTACTTTTATTGTTTAAAAAACAAGTATTGTTCATTGTGAGTTGGATTGGGTTGGTTGTTTGATGTTTAGAGTCAGTTTAGCCTCAAACCCTGGCTGAACCCTTTTCATATTGGTAGACGCATAAGTCCGGAACAACGTAACATTTCATGCTTTTAATGAATTCTATTCTCAAATATAATACTCTCGATTCCTTTTAGATACAAAGAAATTCATTAGGCCTTCGTTTAGAGATTTTAGATTTGTTTAGGTATAACATGGTCAGATAGTCCATGGGATTTGAGCCGAAGATTGTATGGACGGTAGCGTCATCTATCAAAATGTAGTAGTACTCGCACGGGTGTGTGACAGCAATATAGACGTTCGTATTTGATCATATTGGTAGTATGATGCAGGTATAATCCAACCAAATTGGTAGGCTCACCTTTCTTTGAATGCAGCTATTATCTAGTATCGCGATGAAGTTAGTCGGATTTTATTTGACGAACGTGAGCGTCTTTCCTGGCGTCTATTTTATGTTGGTATACTTGTATGATTTTGAATGAAATCTAAAACGCAAACGGAAGTAATGTTAAACTACACAATTTTTATCATGCTTTTTCCCAGAATTATGCATTTTGAATTTCAGATTAAGAGGTTCGTAAATATTTAAGTTGTAATGTATTTTGCATTATATTTGTGGGAGTAAATATCTGTTTTTGTGGAAAAAGGTATATAAACTTTGGTACTGGGGAAAACAATAGATAGTAATGTCGTGAGTGATTCAGGGATGACTAATTCACTCATCATTCGTTCTTGGGTAGGATTGAGTTGAGTCTTCAAGTAGATTTCCATAGTACGCCATCAGTGTAGTTAAGGAATGAGTCAGTTCGAATGGATCAATCACTGATCATTTCGTAAGTTACGACAGAACTAGCTGCAGAACAAAGGAATTGGATGTTACTTATAGCGCTGTTGCCGAGTATCTTCCTCTTAGTTTGAACGGGACACCTGAGGAGAAGACATGAAGACACCGGAGCTGCCCGGCAGACCAGAAGCGGATGGCTGCAAGCAGGAAGGCGAGGCCTGAAGATCAGAAGCGGTTGGCTGCGAAGAAGGAGGCGAGCGGCTGCAGGTGCCATGCTGTTCCAGGACCCTGAAGCTGCGTGGCTGTCCAGAGGAGGAAGCTGAGGCGGTGCGTTCAGGGAGCTGCAGGACGGATGCTGAGAAGGCGATCGGCGGGCAGGTGCCGCGTGAGTTTTTGAACATGGTCGCTCTAATGTTTGACGGTGCTTATTTTCATGTGTTTCTTTTATACAGTGCATTAGAAAAGGGATCGCGTTCTTTTATTTTACGGGGCGTGGTCGATTCATACTTTCGCTTCTGTGCGGGTAGATTCCATGTGGTAGTTTTACTGAATCTCAGGCTTTTAAAAGAAAAGGGGTTGTGTTCTTTTGATTTGCTTTATCGGGCGTGGTCGATTCGTAGTTTTATTTCATGCGGGTCCTCCACGAGGTAGCTTTTAACCGATACGCGTGGTTTTAGAAAAGAGGGGTTGTGTTCTTTGGATTTGTTTATTGGGCGTGGTCAGGTTATAGGTTACTTCTGTGCGGGTACATGCCACTTGGTAGCTATTAACCGATTCACGTGGTTTTGTAAAAGAGGGGTTGTGTTCTCTTTGATTATTTTTATTGGGTGTGGTCAATTTATAGCTCGTTTTCAAGTAAATGCTTTGATCTAATGGGAAATCATAGTGATTAATGATTTTACTTTATACTTTGTAGTTCGGTGTTGTATTAGACCACATGTAGGTTTAGTGTGACCGCGTGGGAATTTCTTGGGTTCCGCTCGTAGGTTTTTATTGAAAAGTGTAGTCGGGTTTTAATTTTTTTATGCAATAATTCCGCAGCGTTTTAATAAACCACGTGCTATTCGAATTTACGTATTAGGTTGGCTGATTGAATATTAGGTTTATGGGGTGGTTTTCCAATTAGGTTTTTATTATTTTACAGGATTGTTTTACGACAGTTTCGCCATTTATATTTTGTGGTTTTATTTGTTGTGTACCTACCCTCCTTTATATTTGAATTTCCCCTGTTTTTTTTATCATGACTTGTTCCAGCATTTATTTTATTTGGCGGTGTTTTCAATTTTCGTGATTTACTTATTACGTTCTGCAGCATATTCTTTCTTTTGCGTCCATTTGAATATTCTTTTGTTGCATTATTTTATTTCTGTGTGACTACCCTCGTTTCTCGTCTTTGATTAATCCCCATGCTTTTTATTTTGTGCAATCTTTTGACTTTCTTTTTGAATTTTTATTTTTGATTGATTATTTTCTAATGCTTTTGTGTTGCGTTATTTTCTTTCAACATTTATTTGCGTACGCTTTCATTTTACGTTTTATTTGCATTATTTGTGTGCGGCATTTTATTTATTTTTTTACAATTGTTTTATTGTGTGTTTTATACATGCTTTTCCTTTGTTGCGGTTTTATTGGGGATATTTTTCCTCAAGTGTTTATTTTTATATTCCACTTACATTTGTGGATGCTTTTTGGTTTTATTATGCGTTTCTGAATTTGGCTATTTCCTCTGTGATTTTATTTTGCATTTTTCCCTTTAGGTTTGCTGTTGAAATCATTTCTTTTACTAATGTACTTTATTTACTTCATTCCCTTTCAAATATGTTTTCTTTCATAAAGTGCGCTTTTCTTGAACTTACATGTTTCTATATTACAAATTAACATCATTATTATACAATGTTCTATTTATAGAACGCTTCTTCTTTTCGCTAAATGTCGTTGCTAATTACGTTGTGTATTGGTTAATACCCTTACGCGCTTCCAATGATTCGAGCAGAGTACCTACGGATACGGGTTCGATTCCGCACGCGTACTAATTACATTGGAGGGTATTTTTGTTAGAAGCGCGTCGCCCGTCGGTTGTATTACGCGGCATGGTGTGCGGGGGAGGGGTAGATCTATGCGGGGTTTGTCATGTAGTTGATAGATATAGCCAGTTTAGTCTGGTCCTTGGATTCGATAGGCTTACCTACGATGGTTTCTCATATAGATTGTTAGGTATAACCATCTTATTTTGGTTCCTTGAATTTGATACGTTTTCCTATGCTGGCGTCTCATACATTTGTTAGGGAAAAACCAGTCTAAATTGGTCGCTAGAAGTTGTGAGGTCTATCTAACCTAGGTTCCCATACAATCACCAAGAACGACCAGTTTAGTAAGGTCCCTTGTACTTGGTAGGTCTACATATATTGGTTTCTCATACAGGTGTTAGGTATAACCAGATTAGTTAGATCCATTGTATTTGAGAGGTCTTTATACGTTGGTTTTCCATACTGTTACTAGGTCCGACCGTAGTAGATTGATCCGTCGTATTTGGGAGGTCTTTAAATGTTGGTTTTCCATACAGTTACTATGTCCGACCGACGTAGGTTGATCCGTTGTATACGGGAGGTCTTTATATCTCGGTTTTCCGTACTGTTACTAGGTCCGACCGATGTAGTTTGATCCTTTATGGTTGAGAGGTCTATCTAACCTGGATTTCCATACAGTTACTAAGAACGACCAGTATAGGTAGATCTTTTGTATTTGGGAGTTCTGTCTAAAATAGTTTTCTATACATTTACTACGACCGAGCGGTGTAGGTTGGACTTTTGTATTTGGCAGGTCTATCTAAAATGGTTTCCTATACAGTTACTAGGCATGACCGATTTAGGTTGGCCCTTTGAGTAGGTTTATGGAGCTGCTGGCGATAGGTAGTAGGAACCGATGTGTACCGGAATAAATTATGCTTTATGTAGGGAATGAAATGGCTTGACTTATTTCTTATTGTAAGATTGGTTTAGGTTATAGGTAGCAGATCAGTGTGTCGAAGGGCACGTTTTGTTTGTCGTTACTAGGTAATCTTGTGCGGTTGCATTGGAAGTTTCGCGATAGTCGTAGGTAGATTTTATACTCCTGGGCTTAGTGGGTATTGGTAGGTTATAAGTGCATACTGTACCTAAGTATGTTGGAGTTAGTAGGGGCATTCGTCGACTCGGTGTCCCACACATTATGGTATTGATAGAAAGACAGCGTTTCGCAAGTTTTATCATGTTTCAATTTATTTTAAAGATAGATTATGGTGCGTTTTTATAAGGTATCTAGGTACTTTCGCATTTTTGATTTTATTTCTGAACTCAATTTTGGGTACCCGATATTTATATTTAGGTTCATTCTTTCATTCATTTAGGTTCTTTTATTTACTTCCTTACTTTCAAGGATTCCGAATTTTTACAAATTTCGGTTGTGTACAGATGATTAACCCTTTGGACGTAGTGGTGCCACAGTTGCATACGACTATTCTTACGGCAATTTACCTGAACCAGGTTATTGTTGCCGGTAATCCTGTATTATGCAGTTGCGTACTTTTACCCGTCATGAAACTGAAGTTAACTTTAGTCTTATTAAATTGAAGTTAACTTTGTTATATTAATAGGTTATTAAATTAACTTAGTAATTTGCGGTTCTTGTACACTTTCGAGCAATCATAAATATTTTAGGATTTTATAATTTTATTTGGAATTATTAATATTTTATTTAGGTGTCTTTTGGTTTGGATCGTTTAGGGCTGCTTCCTAATTAAAAATAATTTAGAAACTTTAAAATAATTTTGGAATTTTAATTAATTTTATTTTATTTAAAAATAATTTGGGAAACTTTAAAAATTGGTTTTTGGACTTTAAATTTTTTTATTTATATTTTTTTTTATTAAAAATATTTTAATTGTTTAGTACGAGTTTATTAATGCTGCTTCCAAGTTAAAATAATTTTATTTATTTTTTTATTATTTTTTTAAATTAAATTATTTAATAAACTTTAGAATTTTCTGGGACTTTAAATATTAATTTTTTTATCCTTTTTAGGAATTAATAATATTTTACCTTTTTTAACCCTTTTCACTTTAACTATTTATTGTTTAGTATGGGTTGATTAATATTGCTTCCAAATTAAAATAATTTTAGAATTTTAATTTAATTTAAAAATAAATGATTTTAGACACTTTGAAATGTTTTGGGACTTTAAATATTTTTCATCCTTGTGGGAATTAACAATACTTCCCTTAGGTTTTGTTTAGGTTGGGGTATTTAATCCTGGTTTCAAATTAAAATACTTTTAGAATTTTAAATTATTTTTATTTTTATTTACTTTTGAAAATAGTTAGTGCGGAACGCTTTTATTACCATTCACACTTGCGTATTCTTACCCAACTTTGGAGTTAACTTTATTGCGTATTGTTACTCAACTTTAATAGAAGTTAACTTTTATTAATTCAATATCACATTAAATAATACTTTATATTAAAACATTTCTTTAAATAAAATTGAACGGGATTTGTTTCATGGTTGAGTTTATAATTTTAAAACAAAATACTTAAATTTCGGTTTGCATAAACATTTATGGTTTTTAAATAAGTTTATCTTAAATGGAAACGGTTGTTATTATCAGCCTTTTAGTAATACAACAAACATATTGTAAAGTTGAATTCAAATAATACTAAAGACGTATTATCTATTCCGATTCTTGTAAGTTAATTCAAAGACAATTACTTACTTGAATGTAATGTTGAAGTTAATCATACTTAGGCCAAGCAGGTCAGTGCCTCGATAGCTATACCCTATACTAAGATGGAATGGGATACTATCACCAAGTTGGTTAAAGACACCATTACCTTATTAAATTAATATGGTTAAAGAATTACCAAGTTATTATACAGTTGTATTGAAACTGGAAGGTTGTAAATAAATACCTATTTTACTTAATTAATATTGATAAACTGCTGTTGTGAGAAATGATGACTCAGTAGTTAATAGTAAATCTTTTTCCAAATTCAAAATTTCTATTGTGTATAAATTATGCACTTTTGGCTTCTCATTAGTAAATTCCTGGTGAGGAATGGTGATTCAGGAGCGGAGGAGATGGCTGAATCCCGCATCCCTTTAGGGATGCGGTAATAGGTAGTCACTTCTCTCACATAGGCAGTACACTTCCGATAACTTTATTTATCTACAAAGCTAAACCATGAAACATTCTATTTTCTCACTTGTTTAATTAACAATCATTTATTATTATGAAACGGCTTACTTCTATTTAAGTTGTCTTCTTTTTGCTCTCGAATACATACTGCGCAATCTTACCTTCATTCAATTATTATGGTTCGGACTTAGCTGCGCACTCTTACCCATATTAATAGCCATAGTATACTTGACTTTGTACGAATGAAATTTACTATTTAGTGAAATTATATTTTACTTCTTAGACATTTATTAATCATAATCGAGATTACAAACAGTACTTGAATTTTATATGCGGTTCTTATGAGGTGCAATTCTTTACCTTCTTTTATTGAGCTTCCACTTTGGTTTTGACGGTATATTACTTCTTTACGCATAGTTCACTTAGCTGTTAGGGAATCTATTATTTTGGGATAGTAAGTTATTGTATAGGGGTTACGTTAGTTAAATACCATTCCTTATCATAAAACAACCTTGGGATACTACATACGGTTTACAACGTAGGACACACTATGACGATCACACATGGCCTTATCTTATGAACCTTCGTGAACCCAACTCCGGTAAACAAGTTTTAGATTTAGCTTAAGATTTTACTTACATGGAATCAGTTTACAGTTAGGTCGCTTTACCATTTAGAGTTTGGTCGCTTTATCATTTACAGTTAGGTCGCTTTATCATTTAGTTAGGTTGAGTTGTTAGTTCGCGTTTACTAGTTAGGTTGGCTAGGTTAAAAAAAAAAAAATCGTAGACAGGGGGTTGTTACAGCTACCTGCGTAAGTACGTTTGCAGCATCACATTTGCCCAAAACAATACGCGAGGCGGGTTCCGCTGCCGAATTCGCAGCTGGGCAGAAGCACAGCAAATATGCCGAGCTCGAGCGCAGTTATCTCTTCGTGCCTTTTGCGGTGGAGACGGGGGGACCATGGGGCAGAGAGGCCAAGAAGTTTGTCCGGGAGCTTGGCAGACGTTTGCGCGATCGCGGATGCGACCCCCGCTCCGGAGCGTACCTCGCACAGCACATCTCGCTCGCCATCCAGCGCGGCAACGCAGCGGGTGTGATGGGCACCTTCGAGCCAGGTACGCTTCGGGGTGGGCTATTTGATTAGTTGATAGGTTTTTGTGTTTTAGTTTTAGTTTTAGGTTTTTTCTTAGTTATTAGTTTTATTCGTGTATATATTATATTTATAACAAAATAGCAAAAATAGATACGTCGCGTGCGTATCGCACGGCCGCTGCAGCAATACTGATGATCTGCCTGCCTGCAGACACGGCAGTTGCGGCATATACTGCAATGCCGGAGCCTTTGGATAGTGTTTTATAGAACTCTATACGAACCAGTAGTGCTGTGTGCTGTTGGCTGTTGGCTGTCGGCTGTCGGTTCTTCTGTTCGGAATACAACCTTTACTGTTATCGTTATATTTCTGACAAACGTCATCCATCATCATTACCTACACTTTCATTCACCACTTTTTTTTATTTGAATTTATGTCGTTCCATGTCGTGAAGGCATTTCTTTTATTTTCATCAGTCAGCTACTAGTACTAACTTGCTATGAACATCCAACAGACGATTTATTTGCATCATAGACCTGAAGACGGTGTTTTGTCCTTTAATACTTCATTATTTTCTATTTAAATCTACTCACATGGAGGTTTATCATGCATAATAATAATATCATCTGTCAAGCACTTTGCCTGCGGTTTCACTTGCGGTTTTTAGCTGCTTAATCTAATCACTAAGTTTGAAACAAATTGCATTAAAAATCCTTCATAGTCTAATAAAACATGGTCTTACATTCCCAGAGAAACACAAGCCTACGTCACTAGTATTGCCACTTTATTTCAATAAAATACGTTATGGGGTAAATTTAATCTCGAAAAATTAGCTAAAATATTTCTTAATAATTTTATAATTTAGATTTACGTGTGTATTAACTTGAACTTTACAACAACACTTAAATTGTATTTATTAGTTAACAGTATCGTAAATGATTTACAAAAAACATCATAAGAGTGGGTAATTCTGGTAAACCTTAGTTTATTATATTATCTGTGATTCTGGTAACCCACTAGCATGATGACGTAGACTTGTGTTAGTCACGTGGTTCACGAGTCTCGGAATGGAATACCAGGCGGAGTATCTTATTATACCATGAAATCCTTGATTGACGGTAAAACTATTTACCTGATTAGTTTTTTTTTATACTGTAAGACATTGTTTTAGCTGGGAAGGATGCGCAAGTGGATAAGTTTGCCTTTTAAGCAAAGTGGGTCTCCCTTAATTAAGTCTTCAATGGATCAGTAGCTTTTCCAGACCTTTTCTATTCGGTGATCTTTTCTTGCTGGTTTTGGTTTACGCTTAACGCGCTTGTTAGTGGTTTTGGATGGAGACTATTGTATCTAACTGTTCTAGTTCTATTTTACGCTTAACGCGCTTGGTTATGAGTTTATAACCTACTATTTAAGCTACCATGTAGATGCCAGTTTCTGGAACAATTGCTCTTGCACCACGTTTTCTGGAGAAAGCTTGCTCAACAGACTGTAATTTTAAACTACTTCAAAAGTAGTTACATATGTTTCATCTATTCCTTGTTGGCGAAGAGCATTGACGGTGGAAAGCTTTAGTATTTTCAACATGTGCTTAAATACAGCTGTTTGTAGTATTCTTTGTCGTAATTTGAATACGTGGTAACAAAATTTGTTTATTATAGGAATTATGCTACATCTTAGAGAAATGTCAGTATAGTAATAAATGAACTCCTTACTATGTTCTCTTAATTGACATACATCACAAACCTGTAGGTCAATATTTTACCATTTGTTAGCTTTGGGGCACATTTTGACCATCATCCTTTCATCCATGAAAAGCGAGATATTTTGGGTGTTATTTAAGCAGTCAGCAAAAAAATGCTATTTGTGATGCTAAAAATAGACTTTTTTAAGCAGAAATTTCTATTGGTTAGGCAACTCTTGAACAGTAAATATTTCTGAAAAACAATATTTTTTTATCACACATGTGAACATAGGTAATAAAACATCTCCAATGAGCGTGTCATACGTATAAGATTTTTGTTATGCGATTACACAGCACGTAAATATATATTTTTCAAATATGTCGAGGTTGAGCCTCAAAAAATACACAATGGTAGTGTTTTTAATTGCTTACGGCAGTCTTCCTCTTCCATCCAAATAAAACGAAAGCCAAAGTACTTGCTAAGTACAATATTATCCGTGTCAGAGGCCATGTCAATCATGTCGAAGGGCGTGCTCAACTATACTTACAGTCCAGCAAAAAAGAATTGACAAAAAATGAGGCCCCCACTGTGTTGTACAAAATTTCAAAATTAAATGGCAACATTGACTATGAATGGCAACAATTTAGAATTATTTTTTTAGTTCGATTTTATTTGATTTCTACTCTTTTTCGCTGGACTGTGAATATGTCAGACGTCAGGCCTCTGTCATGTACCTACTTTATCATGTCAGAGGCCTACTTTACCTTATTAGAGGCCTAGTCAACGTTGAGATAACCTTGACAGAGGTCTCTTGGTATCAGGGTTCGTCAAGTCGTTCGTCGATCTAATGTACCTTAGGAAAGGATAGAAGAAATGAGAGATTGTCCGCAAGACATTTAAGCTGCTTGTAAAAACTTGCTGCTCAAATTATTATTTTGCTGCCCCCATAATCACTTATAATATTATTTGCAGCCCTAATGTTATTTTCCGGACTAAGTTATTACATTGTTGCCCAAATAGTTTGTAAGTCGCTTTTTTTCGCTAACTGAAATTTATGGCATACCAATAATTATTTCTGTTTTTGAGAGACCCAATCTCTTTGGTGACTGAGAATTGTGTCACGCCGTGGATTGTCACGGCACGGCGTCGTGGTCCGGCACGGCGCCGTGTCGTGCACCGTGACGTTGCACGGCGCCGGCGCCGTGCCGGAGGCGTGTGGACACGCCGTTAATCCCTGTGAGTTTGTTTGGTGGTAATTTTAGCTTCTGGTTTACAGTGTGTTTGGCTACGATTGTACAGTCTCTCACGCTAACTCATGAACAATTCTGTTTTTAAGGATTCGATTTTATTGTGACTGATACGGATAAGCCGGACAAAAACTATGTTTTGCGATTCAATATAAATTGCTGCATCTGGAAAAGAAACAAATTGTTGCTATAAAATGTTGGATTCTTTATGAGTGAGTTGGAGAGACTACACTAACTTTTTAAACTTGTAAGGTGTATTCTAGATGAGAAACATGACGTTAACTAAAAAAACAGAAGAGCTAAGGGGATTCCATGAAGAACATTAAACAATCACGTAAAAATCGGTCTTCCTATATACAGAATGGCTATTTGTATTACGTATTTTTGTAGTTGCATAAGAAGTCTAATAAGACATTGTCTTAACTCGAAATACACTAGATACAGAGTATTACTTTTGTTTTTTTTCAGTTTGCATTAAACAACAAACTATACCTACTCTACCTACTCAACTACTAAGAACCTGTTTTATTTCAGCAAAACATTCTTTTTATGGTGAGGCTCACACGTTACATCTGTTTCTACGCTATTTTAGCCCAATGCTAACGAAAGCGTCTGTCAGATGCATACTTTTGAATTATTCTTTTTAGTATATACCTACGTAGGTCCATATTTTTTTTTTTTGCGCAAGTACAATGCTTGTGTGCAGTGCGATACCAAGAACATTTACCTACTCAAATATTTTGGCTTGCCGCCAGCCATTTCTATAGACCCTCTGTTGTGACGGAGAAGTGGTAAGGTAAAAACTATTAGGCTCTTTCAAAATGATACGCCGCTCTTTGAAGTAGATAGGTATTTATTCATTTCATTGAATGTTAATTTTGAAAGAATTATAAAATATTTTTAAAATTAATTTAGCAGAAAACAATACAAAGGAAAGGAATGCAATGATTATAAATAAGTACCAATGTCGATACTTACTGATAATTTAATTTTCTTGTAGAACGACTGCAAAATGCTAAACTTTACATTCTATAAAAGCAATTTAGCAACTGTAAACCACAAAAATCTGCACGTTCAGAACTATATTCAAACGACGCAAAGCTGAAGTCATTATCAAAGAATTTAATATGTAGGTAGCGGTTGGTGTAGCCTTTTCAGTTTTAACGGCTAACAGCACAGCTAAAAGTCTGCAATATGAACTCTAAAATTACATAGTTGAAAAGAATTTAGACCAGCTGCTACATGTTGCGGCCACAGAAGCCTTTCAACTATGTATGGAACGTATTTTAGGATCAAAAGTCGTCATATGAAAACCCGTAACAAAATGCTTTGAAAATCCTTGCTTGGACACAGGCATATTAAGTCTGTCATAGGAAACTAGCTTAATTGAAATGCACCCCAGCCGAAAGTCCTAGAGTTGAAATACTGGAGGTTCTTTTGACTTTGATAAGCAAAGGCGGACGTCGCATAGAAAGGTTAGGTTTTCATTCAAATTATTCTAATTTAAATGTGTGTATAAGTTCTCTGACTCTTTTGGTAAACTATTGCTGGTACTTCAGAATTTTTCGCCGTATTTATACGAATGAAGGTTGCAAAAGTTTGTGCAGAATTGCTATATTACCTTGCCTAGTCAAATTATGCAAAAAACCCTTTCTCTAAATAGCAGCCTATCTGGCCGGCCTTATGAATATTCAGAAAACACCTCCACATTCAAGAGGCATTTCACCCATAAACGAGAAAGTTTATCTTGGATATTAAAAGTAAAAGAGTTTTCCTTTTTTATGTTCGTGAGGTCAACAATTTCACTGACGAATTTTGTTTTGAGAATATTTTATTCAGTTCAGTCATAATTTTGACGTAGAAAGAAACACTATTAGATTGTAGAATATTATTTTCCTTGGCATAGGTGGGCGAACATGACCAATATTATTCTCTTTTCTTACAAATTTTTAGGGTGCCGAACCCTAAAAATTCTTGGTGGAATTGGAACCCTACCTATTACTGGAACCTCGCTGTCTGTCCGTCTGTCACAGGGCTGTATCTCATTAACCGTAATAGTTAAAGAGTTGGAATTTTTACAGAAGCTCTATTTCTGTTGCCGCTATAATAACAAATATAAAAAAATATATTAAAGTAAAAAATAAGCGAGCTCCAGTACAAAAACATGTTCTTTTTTGCTCGACTTTATCCACGATGGTTCGAAGACTGTATTTTATGAACGGTGATATTTAGACAGTTAAAAATTTCAAAAATATATGTAATCGTTGCCGCTATGACAAAAAATACATTCATTTGTTAAAACATTCATAAAATAAATAATATTAATAATATTAATATTAACTTACTTACAATAAACGTGAATTTATGCATTGGAAACAAAATAGTATGGCACCTTTCGTGCGCGAGTCCGAATCGCACTTGGCTAGGTAGGTACCTAATTGTTTTGAATAAAATAAACTTTAAATTCGAAGCTTTAATCCAATAGCTTTGACATATTTTCTTTATAATCCTGAGTACAGTTTATTCCAGAATATTATGATATGTCATTTTGAGTGGGAGTATTAAAATAAAACAATCCAAAATCTTCAATATTTTAATATTTATCAGTTCTGACCTAGGATTTTTACCTTCGATGCAAGAATTATTTATTTTGAAATAGGATAGGGTGGGCTATTCTAGCCACTAAATGGATACCACAAGATGGTTGTCGTCGTCGCGGGCGGCCTCGGAGAAGATGGCGCGACGATATAGAAGCCTTTCTCCAGAACTGGCAATCGGAAGCCCAAGACCGGGATGAGTGGCGTGAAAGAGGGGAGGCCTTTGCCCAGCAGTGGGACACTATACAGGCTACGTAAAAAAAAAATAGGCTTGCTTTTTTATACAAATTGCTTTAATTCAAGTAAAAGAGAATGGCATCTTTTTATCATTGTTTGCCAATCATCATAGCTTTTTACCCCATTTTTAAACAGTTACTAATTGAGAACTATGCTGAAAGAGGCTCTGATGAAAATTAGTTTAAGTTATAACAAAATAAAAGTAGAAAAATTGGTAAATCCGTTTAACCACACTTCGATATTTGATATCAGACAACGAGTTTCTGCCGATGACAGCGATTGCAAAACCACAATGTCCAATATAAATAATTCGGGTTAGGTCGAATTCATCCGGGTCCTGTTCTGAGCTTTGATCAAGGATCGAGCCACATGAAGCGCTGTGTTATCAAACTGAAGCTAGCGTCACATTAACTTTGGTACCGTTTCTCTCTTAAATGTTTTTGGGAATGTATTTTTAACCATCATACCTACTATACGCTGTGTAAGGGACGGTGTAACGAAAACTTTGCAGGCGTGCTCAGACCATGAAACTGAACAACTTTCCCCATTGAACGCATGGTGGTAAACGAAAAAAAAATATGTTTACTTCCCATAAGTAAGTAACATTTGAGCGCAAATTTTGTGTTGAAATTTTGTTTTTTTTCCCCATTTCCCACCATTGGCTCCATAGTAAAAGTTGTTCAGTTTCATGGCCTGATCACGCCTGCAAAGTTTTCAGTACACCGTCCCTTACACCCTGTATATTATTGTAGTGAATGAATACGTTAGTCGTTGGATATAAATTATCACCGTAAGTACCTCACTCATTGTGGACTCTCGTATTTGAGGATTTCCTAACATCGTAGTAAAGTTCGCGCACGAAGTTCATGCATGACCATTCGCAAATAATATGCGCTGTCTTGTAATACTCGCTGTTGTACTAACATGTCCAATAAGGAGGCGTAATATTTCAAGATTGTCATGACTCGCGCAAGCGTAGATTTTAAACTTATTGTCTGCCTATAAGAATTATTACAACCTCTAAAGGTCGTGATTACCTGGTTAAGAGCTGACCTTTTAAAAAATGCGTAGATTTATGTGCTTTACAAAGTACTAATGCCAATAAATAAAATTAACGGACTTCATTTAGTTAATTGCATGTAACGTTCCGTCTTCCTTATGTTTCTTGATCTGATTCCCTGATGTAATTAAAAACACAAAGCCCTATCTGTGGCTGTCACCACATTTCATGGGCTAACGAACACGAGCCGAAAGAATTTGTCATTTGAATTTAATTTAAATTGAACTCATATAGCTTTGATTTTACATTACTAGTAACCGCAATTGCGGCCGAAAATACTGCCTTATTGGATTTTGCTAGTAACAATGAAATATTTTCCTTTAGAAGAAAAGATATCCTCAACAAAATGTTATTTAGTGTACCGCGACTTACGATAACAATGTCACTTTAAAATTTAGTTGAAGAACTACTCATTATTCAGTCTACTAAATGGTTTATCATTCATTTGAAATACAATATTCATTAAAAAATTACTACTTCTATTTTTTATGTAATTAAACGTTAGAAAACTAATGAACATACATACAACATTTAAGTTTTTAAAGGAGGTAAACTAATTCATACCGAAAACTGCATAGCAGCGGGTAAAATACCTGGCTAGGAACAAATCAACGAAAAAATAATCACTGCTTTGCAGTTTAGGCGTTTTTCACACATAACGTCCGAATCGGCGTTATTTTTAGATGCGTCTGTCAAGCGTTTAGGTTTTTGTCAAACGGTTTAACAGACGCATCCGTCAAGGCACCGTTGGGCATGCGAAGTCGTATTTTTATAGGATCAAGGTGAAAGTTCACATTTTCCTATCGCTACGCAAGCTTGCGCAGCGCAAAAATAACGTCGAAATGGACGTTATGTGTGTAAAGCGCCTTAGCGTTAAGTTGTCAGTTAATCGACAAGTTTGCAAACTTATTTAGTTTTCGCTAAACTCGGGGGATCGACACGTAGCCTTTTGGCGCCGAAATTGGGTTCGCCCTTAGAGTTAAAAGCAAGTTATAGAGTGCGCCTAAAAAGTTAGAACGGGTAAAAGTAGTAAGAACACATCCTCTCTGTCCATCAGTAGCAAAACGCCAGTGGCAACACTATTGAGCCTCTATTACTTCTCATACATTTGACGTATATAGGGTGAAATTTCACTAGTGACCGATAGCAAAATCTCAGGACCAGCTGGTGATAAGGAACAACTTTCCCCAAGGAACATAGGCTGAAATATGAAAAAAGATTGAATCTCCCATACAAAATTCCCGATCAGCTGATTTGAATTACTAGCGGAGCTCTGTTTTTTCTATGTTTTGACCTATGTGCCTTGGGGAAAGATGTTCCTTATCATCACCAACTGGTTCTGAGTTCTGGCTATCGGTCACTAGTAAAATTTCACTAGTCTTGACTGTACGACGCGGGGCAATATGCGCACTCTATAGCCTGCTTATATATACTCTAAGGGTTTGCCGAACGTTTACCTCACAAATTCTGTTTGTAAACCATTTTCACCAATTTCTGTCGGCTTCAAAATAGAGTGAACTTCGTGAGGGGTTTGTTTTTTAGTTTTATTGTCTGAAAGTGCTGGCAATTTGATTTGTCGTGTACAAGTCAAAGGTTTTGAAATGGGTGTAGTGACAAAAAACGCACAAAGAAGGTTCTATTTAGGTAGTTAATAACTGATTCAAAGAAGAAAGGGAATAAAAATGGCGGCCATGCCATTCAGGCGTTCATGCTTTCTTCCTCCCGCTTATGGAACCTTCGGTCAACTTCAGAGTTACCTAGTCGGGGATGGGGGTCAGAAACTAAGCAGGTACCATAAGGGGAGTAGGAAATACCTAATATCCTCTTATTGTTAGGTTTAAAACATAGCAAAGGTAATGATGTTAGTGTTTTATTATAAGAAGTCAATAAAATCTTAAAATATAGCAAATAAAACTACATAAAGGTAATACGGGGTGTTAGGGACGGTGTAACGAAAACTTTACAGGCGTGCTCAGACCATGAAACTGAACAACTTTTACTATGGAGCCAATGGTGGGAAATGAAAAAATTTTTCCGACCTCCCATACAAAGTCAGTCAGCTGATCGTGAATTTTGTATGGGAGGTCGAAAATTTTTTTTCGTTTCCCACCATTGGCTCCATAGTAAAAGTTGTTCAGTTTGATGGTCTGATCATGCCTGCAAAGTTTTCGGTACACCGTCCCTAACACCCTGTATAAAGGTAAGGTAAGTAATTTTACTTTTTAGCACATAAAAGTTCTAGATAAACTGTAACACTTTCATAGAACTTCATAGCGAAACGTTTCATATTACCTATTCACCGGACATAACGCAAAATGAAGCGTCAAAGAAAAAAATAATTTCATCCGAACTCACTTTAGCAGAATGTCCCAAACTGGAGAGACCATTTCCTTTGTAAATTGCTCTTTACAAACTCATAACGAATAACAATTTCCGTTTGACAGTTTGTTCCGACTCCGGTATTGAGGCGAGTCTCACACTCAGCGTCCGTTTCTGCACTATTTTAGCGTTGCACTAATATGGTAGGCTTTTAAAACCAAGCGTCGCGACAACGACGCGCGTCAACGACAACGACAACGCGTCAAAATTTTACGGCGTTGCTGTCGCTGCGGTCTTGTAGAAAAACCCGACCGCATCCCATACAAACCCTGAGCTTCTCAGCGCGCTGTCAAAGTGACGGCGACGCGGCGGCGTCGTTGACGCTGACTCTCGGTCTTTCTGGTATCCCCATACAAACCCATACAAACTAGTCATTTGACAGCGACAACGACGCCGGCGCGACGCCGCGACGCTTGGAAAATAAGGGTACCATTACGCATGCGTCTGTCAGATGCATAAAACATTTGTCAGATACATATACATACCTACCGAAAACCAACGTTAAAATACTGCAATGCTAGAATTTTGACGTTCTGCTCTGTGCTGTTGCAGCGCAAGTTTCTGCGTCGCTTTATATTATCTGTCTGTTTTTAGTATTTATCTGACAGATATTGTATGCATCTGACATACGCATGCATCAGCGCAGCAGCGGACGGTGGGAGGTAGGTGTGAGACTCGCATTAATATCCTGTGCAAAATGTGACTGTCCATCAAAACTTGTTTCGCAGCAGAAAGGCCGGACTGTGTCCAATTTTTTTCATACGCAATGCAGGTAAAGGAAAAACATCAAAACGACAGGTTTCATTTCGCACCAGCCAAAAGTTAAAAGTGCATAGGTACTTTACTAATGTGCTTAACATAATCCTGGAACTAATTCAAATTACGCCTAGCACCTTCTTGATGTACGCGTATGCTGTCCTTTTTCGTAGCTCTTTCGTCGCTCTTTTATACTCAGACATCGCTGATCGGACACGTTTGAATGACTAAAGTATGGAACTGACAGCTGACTAGTTTAAAAGTTCTACAAAATATGACACCATGAACGCACTCCCGGATGGGTGGGTAGTCATAGGAGTACGATCTTGGATTGCATATTATTTTATTTTATACTACCTACTTATATTAAATATTAAAGTAACTATAAGTTACTCTTCATCAGAACTTTATTAGAAGAATTCTCATTTATATTTATTTTTGAGTAAGGAATCACAAGGTACACCTCGATTACACTCTCTGTAGGTAACCTGAATATCAACACTGTTAATTTAAGTTGATTTGATCTCTTTAATAATTCTGGAGGTGAAGCTTACTAATCAATTATTTTTCCTATCAACACTAAATATCAAAGGCCACGAAAAAAAACACGTCACGTATTCGCCAAGAATTTTTTGATTAATTTTGTTGGTGAATTAATTTAGTTCGATGTTCGGCAAGTGTTCGGCCAGCTATGACAGTGTTGGCACAAGTTCTCAAAGTTGCTACGTGGTCGCAATAAATGATGGAATGCTGTAGGGTACTATCCATTTAATGGATTAACTTACACTGGTTTCTCTTAGTATTTGTATGAAAAACCAGTAGAAGGACCCTTATGTAAATGGGTAGGTGGATTTGATGGCGATAGCGCCTAGTAAAAAAAACTCATTATTATTAAACGTTTCTCTACAGGTTGCCAGAAAGGCACAACCTGAAAGTTTCCTGAAATAGGTTTTTACTAAATTAGACTAAGGAGGAGGAATTTTCTTATAATAAAATTGTACATTTAGTTCGGATAGATTATAATTTTCTATGGAAAAGCTTACCAAAATTTCAAATAAGGCTCCAGAATAATTTTTTAGTCTTTATAGTAGACAAATCTACAATGGATTGACAAGAGAAATCGGATTTTGGACGGCTAGACAATAAAACTTGCACACATAGTGCATTTAAAAATATACAGCTAGAAGTTAAGTTTCACGAAGATAATTCTGGATACTGAAACCTGGTTGTTCATGGGAAACATACCGTTACCGCGTTTCAGAAAACTGGTGGCGTCATCTGTTGACGCTGTTTTTGAGATCTTGAGACAGGATAGTTGTAACAATAATAACGGTTAGGCACATTTAGAATTTACAGTAAATTTACAAACATATTAATATTTTTGTTTTTTAATAGAATGCTCTCGATTTGTGAAATTTTTAAAGACTCAAGTGTTATAACTATGCCAAGAAAATCCCATTTTTAAATAAAACATCATAAGTATTTATACTCACTTTCTTATTTATTTTATCCAGATGTAGGTATGCACCACATGACAAAGCTCCCATTGAAAAAGTCTTATCTCATAAGTCTACCGATTGGAAGTATGCTGTAACGATAGATCATGTTTACCAGGTCATAACATTGTATGGGTCATCCGAAAACCTGGCAGATATTTTTTATCCGTCTTGTAAAACTTATTTTATTTTCAATATTTACATCACACAGCTTTACCATTCAAAACATATACCCATCTAAAGAGACACCTTTGGCGATAAGAACCCGCTTAGGTTGCCATATCCAACACTGGCAGTTTCCAGTTGCCTTTTTTCCTTGTGGGGTAGGCAGAACGTTAACGGCCGTAAAATATGGCCAGGTTTGACAATTTAGAGAGAGAGAAGGCTGTTTGATAACACAGGCCTACAAATTTCAAGTCATAACTTCCCCTTTTCGATCTGATTACTGATTCTGGATAAATTTGACACGCTGAATTCGAATATGTAATTAGTTTTTCGCCATCACGTCCAGATTTTTCATAATCGACAAAGAAAGAAAATTGCAGAAAGAAATGCCCTTATATACAAAAAAATATATTTATTTGAAAGTACTCAGTAAAAAATTAATAAATATCAAAATATGTTTTCTAAATAAGTGCTTATTTCGGAAACATGTTATTCATCTTTGTGAAATCTTGTCCTTTTTTCTGCGAAGCTTCTATTTTGCGATTTTCTCTCAAATTTTCGGTTTGGCTCATCTCGCTTCAGGAGCCAACAGTAGTCCGCCAACGTGCTAGTATTTCATCTTACCTGATACCTCTTTTCCATGTCCTTCAAGTCCTGATGAAATCTTTCACCATGTTCTTCGCTAACGGCTCCTAAATTTTCTGGGAAGTAGTCAATGTGCGAATTCAGAAAATGAAGTTTAATGCTCATAGAACAGCCCATCAATCCGAAATTTGTAATCATTTTGGCCACTATGTCTTTATAGTCAGGGCTTTTTCTGTTTCCTAAGAAATTTTTCACATCCCCCTTAAAGATTTCCATGCTGTAAGCTCAATGTGTGAAAGTTTTTCATCGAATTTTTCATCTTTCATTAATTTTCTTATGTAAGGGCCAACAAAAATTCCTTCTTTCAGTTTACGAAGACTGTTATGCTTGCTCTTTGTTTTACCGGCATAAATTTACCACAAATATAACAAAAACTATCGGGAGAATTTTAACAATTTCGTAAAGACATTTTTAAGTTTACGTTGTCTAGTGCGTAAAGCAACTGTAATATTTTTGTTGTGGGTATTTATACTAGAAATCATTATAATCACCTTAATTTACCCTCTTCTACTGACTGATACAAAAAGGGTACATAACCATCTATTTATCACTTAATAATAGGACCATTTGTAAACGAGCCGAAAATTACCCATTTTTAGCGTTACAAAGACATATTTCCCATACTAATCATGTAGTGATTAACACATCATGAATTGAAATTATATTAATTACACAAATAGATTAATTAAATGTAGTAATATTTAGATTTAACTCGTTGATTGTTTTTTAATTATTTTTTTTACTGAACTCTCCGGGCGATTTTAAGCAAAATCTAAGTATTGGAATTAAAAAAAAAACTGACGTGATGGATTTTTTTTACTATTTTTCCCATAATCAGTGTATCATAATCTATCAGAAACGGTATTTACATATTAAAGGGGAAAACCATTGTAGGCCTGTGTAATTTAGAGAGGTTTCCATGTTTCGAAATGCACTATCGCCAGCAAACCCACCTATCCATTTCAGGAACCTATCGATACTGAAAACTAGAATTAGTTGATCCCTTAAATTGGTGGGTGGATTTTCTGGCGATAGTGCAAGCACTAAAATGAATGATGAAATATAAGGTCCTATTAAATTTACTGCAAATATTTTCAAGGTGTAGTTTACTCGTAAAACTGAACAATGAAAATAGGTAGAAATGTAAAAAAAAACCGGCCAAGAGCGTGTCAGACACGCCCACAAATAGGGTTTCGTAGTCAACGTTTAAATATCAGGTTTTTCAGCATTACAAACTTAATTTTGTTGCTGGTTTGTTAGCAGCAGTATGATGACCAACCGCAAATAGAAAAACTCATTTTTTTCTGAAACCTTTAAGGGTACAACATCCGTTATAGTTTTCATTGTAACTTCAGATTGTAAGCTATATTCCATATTTTTTTAAATTTTTTAGCGTTTATACTTTAGAAGTTACAGCTGGAACAAATTATGAGTCAAAAACGCCCTTTTTAAAAGCAAATATCTCGTGACAGAAACATTTTATTGACTTTGTTTCAAAGAAACCTCACCTTAGTTTTAAAAGACCTATTCAACGATACCCTACTCAATATTACAGAAGAAAAAAATTTTTTTTGCCCCCCTTTCACTTGTATGGGAGGCGGTCCAAAAAACATTTAAAATATTTTTTCTTAACATTTCTATATTCGGGTCAACACGATCTATCTTCTCACCAAATTTGATGTCGATAGCTCTAAAACTGACGAAGATATGAGGGCGCGGCATACAGACAGACAGACAGACAGACAGACAGACAGACAGACAGACAGACAGACAGACAGACAGACAGACATGACGAAACTATAAGGGTTTCTAGTAGACTACGAAACCCTAAAAATTACCTCCCATAGGTACAAATTGACTTGGTCGACTGGTACATTTTGTATGGGAGACACAATTCTATTTACATATTTCATTCTATGTTCCGTGGGGAAAGTTGTTTAGTTTCACGAGTAGAACACACCCTAAAAATATTTTCAGTGAATTTAGAAGGACCTTATATATAAGGGCCTATTAAATTCACTGCAAATATTTTAAGGGCATGCGTAAATATGTATAAGAAAAACATCTAAGACATTTTAAAAAAAAATCTACGCGCTACATTTTTTTTTTGACTGACCCGACTGACGTTCCGCCACGTAGACAGGATTCACTTACACGGCACGCACACTGACAACCAACCAATCACAGCACATTTTTTTCCGCGTAATTTAAATTCATTGAAGTGTGTGTTTCTAGGGCAAACAGGGTGCACTTTTTCGTTATGTTTTTTTTTTAGTTAAATGCAATTTTCTCGAAAACTAGCGTGTAGATATCTTTACAAATTTGCCTAGTACATGCTTATATAAATATTATTTGATCTGCCCTAAAATATTTGCAGTAAATTTAATAGGACCTTATATAAATTTGACTCTAATCTAACTTCAGTGGATCTAACTAGGTACTAAGAACCACTTTAAGTAGAAGTTTTCTCTACCGTCTTTAAAAATAAAATGTTGAAATAAAGAGAGATAACTTAAATAAGTCAGAACTTTATATTTACTCCAGAAAATAATAGAATTGTCTTGTTTTAACTCACCTCAAAGAAAGTCCTTATAACTGCCAAGAAGGTGAATTATTCTTGGAAAAGACAAGAAACACGTATAACGTCCGTTTGTGCATTATTTTTGCGCAGCGCTATCGCATGCGTCAGAAAAAAATCGTTTTTCATTGTATTTGTCACAAACAAATACGGTTTATAATTATAACATATGGTTTGACAGACTGATCCGCTAACACTGCGCATCGCACAACGCTGCTTCGACGGATGCATCTGTCAAACCGTTTGACATAAACCGTATTTTTAAGACGATAAGGTCAAAATTCCTGGTGTCCTATCACGTCAAAACTACCGCACAATCTGACGTTACGTGTGTTTTTCACGGTAAAACTTCTTTCTCTTACAGCAAAGGAAATTTTATATGGGGTAATCCTAGTGAGCTGGTGTTTTTAATTTAAATAATACCTGGTTAACCGAGCACTATGATGCCGGTAATAGCATCACTCTTATTCTACTCCGTAAACCGGTTAAGGAATATTCCTCCAGGGAATGGGCAGCAGCGTTCCCTGAATAAAACATGCGTGGTTGGAATAGCTATACCCTCCGAAAGTGGACTGATGGAGTTTCTTCTGCTTCTTCTAGTGGGATACCGAGTCGTCCAACGACCCGATGAACCCCGGTGTCAGAGTTTTTTGACCACTTACTGCAAGTGGCAGGCCTTTGACTTGGTTGTGTAACGACCGCCGTCTAAGTATGTGATCATAGAGCAACCAGGACCGACGGCTTAACGTGCCGTCCGAAACAATGAAAACTTCTTGCTGATCGGACAATCATGTGGTTCAAGTCTGCAATGTCCAGGACCAGACTGCGAACAAATTCACAAAGTGATAAATATCAACTTTGTGAGTGACCCCACCGGGAATTGAACCCGGAACCTGCGTCGCAGGCAGTCGTACTAACAACTACGCCACATCGGTTGTCTGCTACGCCCTGTATGCATGTACCTATTACCATTACAGCCACAACAGTCCACTGCTGAACATGGGCCTCCCCCTATCGGGGGGTATTGCAATACTCACCACGCTTCACAGGTGGATTGGCGAGCGCAGTGCCAAGTTGTTACATTTACAGGGAACGCTGCTGCCCATTCCCTGGATGAATATCTCTTAGTCGCTTTTTACGACACCCACGGGTAGAATTGGGGTGATGCTATTTTAAACCGGCATCACACGGCATGTACCTATTTACTGTGATTAAACCTTTTTGGAAAAGGGTAGGTAATCAGTTTAAAGTGATTACAGATATTCACAGATTATTTTGCGAAATTCAGCTGCAATCAATGTAACGAGTAGGTAATTAAAAACTTTGATCCAGAATGTTTCCATATGGATATTCTTTACAATTACTGATTGAAATGTTGGGTAATCAATCAATATACAACGTGTTACAAAACAACCAATAAATCTCCCATACAAAGCGAGTTCATTTTGTATGGGAAGTCCAATTTTTTTTTTCATATTTCGACCCATGTTCAGTTTTATGAGTACCTTGACCTCCTTTCAGCTTTATTGGTTGTTTTGTAACACCCAATACATATTTATCAAATACTTAAGTGAAATGCAATGCATGAAGTCAATGTCTCATTAAAAATTCTTGGTAAAAAGGTATATTTATTGCAAAGGAATCGTCCGCAAATAGATGCGAATTTTATTGAGAATGAGGCTCTATCCGCATAGCAATTTCTTTTTATCGCTTTTTTGTAGGTAACACACTGAATCTTATGCAATTTTCCGCACTAACGGAAAAATATCGCTCGTTTTATCATACGAAATAAAAAATCGCGGTACGCGAATAAAAATTGCAGTGCGGACAGAGCCTTGAAGCCAGTTGACTAGCAACGAAACCAATATAAAAATATTCTGTCACACATTAGGAGATTATTAAAAAAAAGAAACGTAACCTGAATTTATTTAGTTCTATCACCGCCTAAAATGATGTTCATCAAGATCATCAAAATAATGCCGTATTTCACCAAGAATACATTTTTTAAATTTGACATTTTGCGTTGAGAACGATTTTTGTAACCAAACTAAGTTTTGAACTAACTGAACTCCAGTCTCAGTTTAAAACTGATCTTAAAAGTTAAAACAACAAGATGCTCAAAGCAAAGTGGTGTTTGTTAGTTTCAATTTAAGGGAAGCTCCGCGAAACTAGCGCCACTTAAACAATTAAAACATTTCCTTTTCGCGCAAACAGTACGTCCTTATATTTTTCCACAATCTGGGTATGGCTCTGAAATTAATTTAGAACCTTCTTTTGTACTGGGTGAAATTTTACTAGGGACCGATAGCGAAAACTCAGAACCTCAGGCTGGTGATAAAGAACAACTTTCCCTATGGAACATAGGTCGAAATATGGAAAAAAAATTAGGACCTCCCATACAAAATTGCCGATCAGCTGATTTGAGTTACTATGGAAGGTCCAAATATTTTTTCATATTTCGACTTTTGTCTCCTTGAGGAAAGCTGTTCCTTTTCACCAGCCGGTTCTGAGTTTTCGCTATCGGTCACTAGTAAAATTTCACCATATATGGTACCTAAGTACTCAGTAAAGTTCTGGAAACGAATATAAGGCAGGTAAACCAAAAATTTGGCAGAAATAGTTCACTTGGCAACAAATATTTTTATTTGTGTGCATAATAAAAAAACTGCAAATGGCGCTAGTTCCAAAGAATTTCACTTAGGTATACACTTTTCCAATATTTTTATAAAGCTACGAGAAGTCAAGTTTTTTTTATCAGATTAATTTTTAGCTTTTTCCGAGAAGAAGCTGACGTTTTCTTAGGAAGAAGTGTATGGTTTTATTTTGCTTTCAGTCATTTATTAAGTTATTTCTAGTGAATATTATCTATTCGGCATAGAAATGCACTTGCACAGGATGAAATGGGCAGAATCCCAATGATTAGGTAAATGAATGATGAAATAATGATCCTTCGTTCTAGTATTAAATGTTAAATGTACACTAGTTACATAACAAAAAAATCTACTTAGATTGTTTTAAATTCACACTCATGACATCCCATGCCTACCTACACATAAGTAAGTGTTGTTTTGTTACCTACTATCACAGAATAATAACTAGTAACTACTATGTACGAATGGTATTCCCTTAAAGTTTCCCACTTCGAACTGAAACAACCATTTCACACCGCAACCCGAGATCAAGACACAATGTTTTATTAGGCATTATGTAATTGAAGGCGCATTTTGGCTCACTTGGAGCCAAGTGTCGGAACATACACGCTTGCCAACTCCTTGATAAAGGTGCGCTTTACGATGTTGGCTGCCCACCGAGGGAGAATGGCAGGGAAGCGATTGTGTATTTGTTATCTATATATGTCGCAGTACGATGGCAGAATTAGGTTTTTGGCCAAAAACCTAGGTTTTTGGCCAAAAGCCGGCATATGGCAAAATCGTAGACTTCTTTCGGCCATCGTCCTAAGCTGATCCAGGTTTTTGGCCAAAAACCTAGGATTTTGGCCAAAAAACTAGGATTTTGGCCGAAATCCTAGATTTGTTTAGTATTATGGATTTTTTGCATTTCGGGGGAACTTCTTCTTCTTCGAGTGGTACACCAAGACGCCCAACGACCCGATGAACCCTGGTGTTAGAGTTTTTAACACGCCTACTGCAAGGAGCAGGCCTTTGACAAGGTTGTGTAACGACCGCCGTCTAAGTGATCATAAAGAGCAATCGGGACCGACGGCTTAACGTGCCCGTGTAGTTCGGGCATACACCTCGAAAGGCAGGAGGTAGCATTAGACGTTCTGGAGGGTGAGAGGTAGCGTTAGACGCTCTGGAGGGCGTGGGTAGCGTCGGACACTCTGGAGGATGTAAGATGATGGGCGTTGGATTTTCTGGGGGTCCGACGCTACCTCCTGGTCTCCAGGGCGTCCAACGCTACCACCAATCCTCTAGAGCGTTCAGTGGTACGTCCTGCTCTTATTGTGTCTGATGCACCCCCCTGCCCTTCAGGAAATCCGAGGCAATCCTGCTGTTCAGACTGTCTAATGTTACCCCCGTCCTTCAGGGTGTCCATTTACGGTGTCCAAGTCTACCCTCAAAAGATCAGAGGGAGGTGCATAAAGTTCCTCTCCACTCCTCGTTCCCCCGAACCACACGGGCACGGTAAGCCGTCGGTCCCGATTGCTCTCTATGATCACTTAGACGGCGGTCGTTACACAACCATGTTAGAGGCCTGCTACTTACAGTAGGCGGTTGAAAACTCTGATACCAGGGTCCATCGGCTCGTTGGGCGACTTGGTGTACCACTCAAAGACGAAGAAGTTCCCCCGAAATGCAAAAAAAGCCATAATACTAAACAAATCTAGGATTTCGGCCAAAATCCTAGTTTTTTGGCCAAAATCCTAGGTTTTTGGCCAAAAACCTGGATCAGCTTAGGACGATGCCCGAAGGAAGTCTACTATTCTGCCATATGCCGGCTTTTGGCCAAAAACCAAGGTTTTTGGCCAAAAACCTGATTCTGCCATCGTACTGCGACATATATATAAAAGGCAAAGGGGATAGGTCATAGATCAACGCACAGGCTAAACCTTTAGAGCTAGAAGCGTGAAATTTGGCATGCGTATTCTTTAAACAACGTAGGCATCCACTAAGAAAGGATTTTTCGAAATTCAACCCCTAAAGGGGTAAAACAGGGGATGAAAGTTTGTATGAAACTTTTTATTCTTTCGATATATTTGGCTGAAATTTCGTACTGGGGAAGATCTTTGAAAATAATTAATTACGTGTTTTGGCGTTTTTCAAAATTCAACCCATAAAGGGGTAAAAAGGGGGATGAAAGTTTTATATTAATGTGCCGGCCGGACCCTTAGAGCCACAGACTTGAAATTTGGCACACTTATAATCTGATGTATAGTAGATAATCATTATATTCAAAAGTTTTCATAAATCATACCCCGGGGTGTCAAAATAAAGGGATGAAAGTTATGCAATGCTGAAAAATCCAAACCCTTAGGACTAGAAGCTTGAAATTTTGCGTCCGTATTTTTTAGACAACGTAAGTGTCCACTAAGAAAGGATTTTTTGAAATTCAACCCCTAAAGGGGTAAAACAGGGGATGAAAGTTTGTATGGAACTTTTTATTCTTTTGATATATTTGGCTAAAATTTCATACTATATGGCAGATCTTTAAATAATTAAAGACAAGTTTCTGCGATTTCCAAAATTCAACCACTAAGGGGGTAAAAGGGGGGATGAAAGTTTGGTATTTACGTGCCGGCCGGACCCTTAGAGCCAGAGACATGAAATTTAGCACACTTATTTCTGATGTATAGTAAATATCATCACATTCAAAAGTTTTCAAAAATCATACCCCGGGTTGTCAAAATAGGGGATGAAAGTTATGCAATGCTGAAAAGGCCAAACCCTTAGAACTAGAAGCTTTAAATTTTGCATGTGTATTCTTTGGACAACGTAGGTATTTATTATAAAAGAATTTTCCTAAATTCAACCCCTAAAGGGGTAAAACAGGGGATGAAAATTTGTATGAAACTTTTTATTCTTTCGATATATTTGACTGAAATTTCGTACTAAGGAAGATCTTTGAAAATAATTACAGACGTGTTTTGGCGTTTTCCAAAATTTAACCCATAAGGAGGTAAAAAGGGGGTTGGAAGTTTGATATTAACGTGGCCGGACCCTTAGAGCCACAGACTTGAAATTTGGCGTACTTATATCTGATGTATAGTAGATATCATTTTATTCAAAAGTTTTCATAAATCATACCCCGGGGTATCAAAATAGGGGATGAAAGTTATGCAATGCTGAAAAGACCAAACCCTTAGGGCTAGAAGCTTGAAATTTTGCATGCGTATTTTTTAAACAACGTAGGTGTCGACTAAGAAAGGATTTTTTGAAATTCAACCCCTAAAGGGGTAAAACAGGGGAATTCAGGGGATGGAATATTGTATGGAACTTTTTATTCTTTTGATCTATTTGGCTGACATTTTGATATTTGAAAATAATTAGAGACGTGTTTTGGCGTTTTCGAAAATTCAACCCTTAGGGGGGTAAAAAGGGGGATGAAAGTTTGATATTAACGTGCTGGCTGGACCCTTAGAGCCACAGACTTGAAATTTGGCACTCTTATTTCTGATGTATAGTAGATATCATTATATTCAAAAGTTTTTAAAAATCATACCCCGGAGTGTCAAAATAGGGGATGAAATTCATGCAATGCTGTAAAGGCGAATCCTTTGGGACTAGAAATTTAGAAATTTTGCATGCGTATTCTTTAGACAACGTAGGTATCCACTATCCACTAAGAAAGGATTTTTCGAAATTCATCCTCTAAAGGGGTAAAACAGGAGATGAAAGTTTGTATGAAACTATTTATTCTTTCGATATATTTGGCTGAAATTTCGTACTATGGAAGATGTGTTTTGGCGTTTTCCAAAATTCATCCCATAAGGGGATAAAAAGGGGGATGAAAGTTTGATATTAACGTGCTGGCCGGACCCATTGAGCCGCAGACTTGAAATTTGGCACACTTATTTCTGATGTATAGTAGATAAAGTTTTCAAAAATCATACCCCGGGTTGTCAAAATAGGGGATGAAAGTTGTGCAATGCTGAAAAGACCAAACCCTTAGGGCTAGAAGCTTGAAATTTTGCATGGGTTTTTTTTAGGTAACGTAGGTATTCATTAAGAAAGGATATTTCGAAATTCATCCCCTAATGGAGTAAAACAGGGAGAGGGAGAGGGAGAGGCATAGTGGCATGGGGAAAAGGAGACCAATACTAACACCAGGACCGAGGACTTGACTAAGACCAGGACGGAAACCGTGACCAATACCGAGACATATACGAATGATAGTATACGACCGAAGACCGAGACCGTGACGGGGGCCAGCCCTTAAGTGAAGAACGAGATCGAGACAAGGCCGAGACTGCGAATGAGACCGAGGCCGAAACCGAAAGACCGAGACAGAGACCGGGACCGGGACCGGGACCGGGACCGGGACCGGGACTGAGACCGAGACCGAGACCTAGACCAGAACCAGAACTGAGACCGAGACCGAGACCGAGACCGAGACCGAGACCGAGACCGAGACCGAGACCGAGACCGAGACCGAGACCGAGACCGAGACCGAGACCGAGACCGAGACCGAGACCGAGACCGAGACCGAGACCGAGACCGAGACCGAGACCGAGACCGAGACCGAGACCGAGACCGAGACCGAGACCGAGACCGAGACCGAGACCGAGACCGAGACCGAGACCGAGACCGAGACCGAGACCGAGACCGAGACCGAGACCGAGACCGAGACCGAGACCGAGACCGAGACCGAGACCGAGACCGAGACCGAGACCGAGACCGAGACCGAGACCGAGACTGAGACCAAAACTGAGACCGAAACCGAGACCGAAACAGAGGCCGAGGCCGAGACCGAGACCGGGACTGGGACCGGGACCGGGACCGGGACCGGGACCGGGACCGGGACCGAGACCTAGACCAGGACCAGAACTGAGACCGAGACCGAGACCGAAACCGAAACCGAGGCCGAGACCGAGGCCGAGACCGGGACCGAGACCTAGACCGAGGCCGAGACCGGGACCGGGACCGGGACCGAGACCTAGACCACGACCAGAAATGAGACCGAGACCGAAACCGAGACGAGGCTAAAACCAAGACCGAGACCGAGGCCAGGACCAGAACTGAGACCGAGACCGAAATTTAGACAAGTACGAGACCGAGACTGGGGCCGAGACCGAGACCAGGACCAGCACCGAGACCGAGACCGAGACCGAGACCAGAAATGAGACCGAGACCGAGACCGAAAATAGGGCCAAGACCAAGACCACCAAGAATATAGAATGTCCGCTTGCACTGGAAATGTTTCATAATGGAGAGACGAACGGAGACTCCTAGAGACTCAGTGTCAGGCTTATCCTTTCTATTATATAGGGTGTAATTTTATTAGTGGCGGATCCGTTAAGGGGTGTTTTCTGTCAATGAAACTGAACAACTTTCCCCAAGGAACATAGGTCGAAATATGAAAAAAAAAATTGACTCTCCCATACAAATTGACCCGGCCGGCCAACACCCTTAGTATGGGACGACCAAAATTTTTTTTCGTGTTTCGACCTATGTTCCTTGGGGAAAGTTGTTCAGTTTCATTGACAGAACACACCCTTAATGGATCCACCACTAATAAAATTGCACCCTATATAAGGAAGTGGATAA
This sequence comes from Phthorimaea operculella, assembly GCA_024500475.1. NCBI lineage: Eukaryota > Metazoa > Arthropoda > Insecta > Lepidoptera > Gelechiidae > Phthorimaea > Phthorimaea operculella. Next base: position 5,790,221 of record JANFCV010000011.1, read on the forward strand.
ATTGAATTGAACCATTTCAACGTAATGTCGTCTGCATATCAGTGAATAGTGATTTTAGTGCCCTCTCAGTTGTTTGCCTTATGATGTGTCGTTTGAATACGCAACTAATTAATATCCCTATGATAACGCGGGCGAAGCCGCGGGTAACAGCTAGTTGAGTGTATAAATGTTATGTTTTAGGTATCCAAGCTTTTATCCAAGTAATAAATGGACCGAAAATTGTATGTGAATTTAGCATGTCAAAGAATAAACTGTCACTTTTTTCAATGTAGGTACCAATATTGGCAAATGATTCATGGAAATCGTAACATTTATGGAGTCTTCACTCGCACCAGATCGGGCAGTTCTGATTTTTTAATATGTTGTATGTAATGAGGTGGTAATGAAAAGCATAATTTATCCAATTCGAAATCCATCCGGAACATTGTCATTTTCATGCAAAACCATTAATTTTTTGCTCATTTTTCAGACCTTGCTCTTTTTTACCACCAAGGACTTGTTTACGGTAAAAGTCACTAGGAATCTTTTGAAGTAGACTAAATTTGCAACAAAATGAGAATAGTAGTGTCTCGATAATCTGAATAATTTTTAAGATACAGCTGTTCAAATGTTTGCAAAATTTCTTAACTAATACAATTTAGACATTTTCCATACAGCTCCTTCACAAAAACCACCAGCTCCTCAAACTCTACTAAACATGATATCCTGCAACTGCAAAAAAGGTTGTATCAGCAGCTGTAGTTGCAGAAAAGCAGGACTGAAATGCTCGGCTGTTGGCAACTACAGCAGAGGCCAATTTTCTGACAACAAACCAGACCTCATGTGTGAAGATATTGACGAACCTACCATCGATGACCCACCCTCAGATGATGGTTTCGACCTGCCTTAACTGGTCGATAACGAAATGCTACCAAAGCAAGCTCCCAAAAGGTGTAATGTCGATTAAGAGAATCAGCCTGGACCATCAAAGATTTTTAAAACTATAGCTCCTCTATCAAGACAAATAACTCTTGTACTAATAAAACATAAACTTTGTCTTCTTTAATAACGTACTATGAATTTATGTCGTGAAATAGATCTGGAATTGACCACATTGACGAGAACTTGTAAAAACAATGTTCCGGGGATATTTCGAATTGGATAAATTATATTTGTCATTACCACCTCATTACATACAACATATTTATTTATTTAATCGTATGGCTTACAGTCTAGTAATAATCTAAAGAAAGACATTTAGGTTTTTAAGCCAGTTGGCAGCGTCAGAGGGAAGGTCAAACAGATCTCTGGGGGATCCCTTGTAGGATGACAATGGACAGCGCTGGATGATGTGGTCCACGGTTTGAATTTCCTCACCACATTCGCACATAGCACTATCTTTCCAGCCCCACTTGTGGCGGAAGTAGTTACAACGGCCGTGTCCAGTCCGTAGGCGGTTCAGGCGACACCATTGGTTACGTGGTAGTTCGAAACCCGGTAACTTGGCCGTAGGGTCAAGGTCGTGCGCGGTTGTCCCGACTGTTGCTCCACTCCACTCCGATTTCCAGTTTTCTGCTAGGCTGAACTCAGGTGAGTTTTTGGCTGAGCAATATGGTGGATTTCGGGACTTGAGCCGATGGGGCGGTGGCCTGCAAAAGTGGTCGTGTGCCGGGAGATTGGGAAACGATTTGATCTTATCAGCTTCTCTTTGTAAAGCATATCTTCTACGGAGGTCTGCGGGGGCGATGTGACTGAGGACGGGAAGCCAATGAGTAGGAGTCGATTTGATAGTTCCCGTAATGCACCGCATGGTATCGTTAAGCTTTACATCCAGTTTCTCGACGTGGGCGCTGTTCTAGCGTGTAAAGGAAAAACACTGTAAGTGTCACATACAGTGTTTTAGCTCTATAAGGTTAATTACATTATTTAGACTCTAATACATACCCTCAACTTAATATTTCATCATAAAAGTGAATACAATTGAAGTTATAGACAAACAAAAAAAAACTGTATGTGCATATAACCATGTTTTGTAAAGCCATAACACTGTAAACGCACTTACAGTGTTTCTCCTTTACAATATTGCGCGTGCCCCGAATGCGAAATTTCGAATGATTCTATTTCTAAGTAACCTTACTTAATGGTCGAGTTCTGTGGAAACGTATTTTAGGCCTGTGCCACCACATCAGAGGCCTCTGTAACCATATCAGAGGACTCTGCAACCATGTCAGAGGACTCTGAAACCATATCAGAGGACTCTGCAACCATGTCAGAGGCCTCTGCAACCCTGTCAGAGGTCATTGTAGCCATATAAGAGACTCTGCAACCATGTCAGAGGTTTTTGGAACCATTTCAGATGTTTCTGGAACCATTTCAGATGTTTCTGGAACCATGTCAGACGATTCTGCAACCACGTTAGAGGACTCTGAATTCATGTCAGAGGTCATTTTTACCATGTCAGAGGTCATTACAACCATGTCAGAGGTCTCTGAAACCATGTCAGAGGCCTCTGCAACCATGTTGGAGGACTCTGTATTCATATCAGAGGCCTCTGCAACTATATCAGGGGACTCTGCCACCACAATAAAGGCCTCTGAACCATGTCAGAGTTCATTGCAACCACGTCAGTGGTCTCTGGAACCATGTCAGAACTCATTTCAAACACGTCAGAGGTCTCTGCAATCATGTCAGACGCCTCTGCAACCATGTCGAAGGTCATTGCAACCATGTCAGAGGACTCTGCAACCATGTCAGAGGACGCTGCAACCATTTCATAGGTCATTACAACCGTGTTAGAGGACTCTGCAATCATGTCAGAGGACGCTGCAACCATGTTAGAGGACTCTGCAACCATGTCAGAGGACTCTGCAACCATGTCAGAGGACTCTGCAACCATGTCAGAGGTCATTGCAACCATGTGAGAGGCCTCTGCAACCATGTCAGAGGCCTCTGCAACCGTGTCAGAGGTCATTGTAGCCATATAAGAGACTCTGCAACCATGTCAACGGTTTCTGGAACCATGTCAGATATTTCTGGAACCATGTCAGAGGATTCTGCAATCACGTCAGAGGACTCTGAATTCATGTCAGAGGTCATTCTAACCATGTTAGAGGTCATTACAACCGTTTCAGAGGACTCTGCAATCATGTCAGAGGACGCTGCAACCATGTCAGTGGACTCTGCAACCATGTCAGATGTTATTGTAACCATGTCAGAGGACTCTGAATTCATGTCAGAGGTCATTCTAACCATGTACAACCGTGCCAGAGGACTCTGCGATCATGTCAGAGGACGCTGCAATAATGTCAGAGGACTCTTCAACCATGTCAGATGTCATTGCAACAATGTCAGAGGGCTCTGCAACCATGTTAGAGGTAATTGCAACCATGTCAGAGGTCTCTGCAACTATGCCAGAGGACCCTGCAACCATGTCAGAGGTCATTACAAACATGTCAGAGAACGCTGCAACCATGTCAGAGGACTCTGCAACCATGTTAGAGGTCATTGCAACCATATCAGAGCACTCTGCTGCTGATAGGCTAACTCCATCCCTACTTTGCGCAACAGTATTATTGTAAAAGAAATACACTGTATGAACCAATACAGTGTTTTTGCTTTACAAAGCAACAATATTTATGCTGTATGTTCATCACGCAGAAGCAGATTACTGTATTTTAATTATATTTCTGTTTATTTAATGTCATTTTGTGTAAAATTGGAATGGCTAGTAAGGTATTACCAATATCCATAAGTTCAAGTCATAAAAAAGTTCAAATGTTTTAAGTTATTCATAAAAAAAGCAAATTTCAATAAAAAACGTTTTTGCTAATTTTCTCAAAACTTAGGTGCTCGCACATACAGTGTTTTTGGTTTACACGCTAGTGTTAAGCCAGACTGGGGCGCCGTACTCGGCAGCAGAGTAGACCAAGGATATACTGGACGTACGCAGGCAATTGGCAGTAGCGCCCCAAGTAGTACCGCAGAGCTTATGGATGATGTTATTCCTTGTGGAGACCTTCTGAGATAGCTTCAACAGGTGCTCCTTGTAAGTCAGAGATCTATCGAGAGTGACTCCAAGGTACCTTGGGCAGGGGTTATATTTTAGAATCTGGCCATGGAAAGGTATCTGTGGCTGGTAGTTTGCCAACTTATTGTTTAGGTGAAAGCATGTCACTTCCGTCTTGCTCGCACTGGGAATCAGACGCCAGTTCAGCAGGTATTCACCTATGATTTCCAGGTCAGCAGCCAAGATTGACTCTCCTGTACTGAAATCACGGCTCTGTGTGACAAGCGCGATGTCGTCGGCGTACATAAACTTGATACCCTTCGTTTGGGGGATGTCGTGAATATACAGGTTAAACATTTGGGGGGCTAACACTGATCCTTGTGGTAATCCATCATTTAATATTCGGGTACGGCTCTTAGCGTTACCCAAGTGGACCTTAAATTGGCGTTCAGTCAACATATTTAAGATGAGATTTGCTATTTCCCTGCTTGGTATTACCGTCAGGATTTTGTGAATAAGACCTTGTCTCCAGACAGTGTCGTAGGCTGCAGTTAAGTCGATGAACACAGCAGTGGACTTGAGCTGTTTTTGGAAACCCGCCTCGATGTAGCTAGTGAGTGATAAGACCTGGTCTGTGCAGTTTCTTCCTTTTCGAAAGCCGGCTTGCTCTGGTGGTATGACTGCCTCAATGAATGGTTCGATTCTACCAAGCAGGACCCTTTCTAGCAGTTTGTATATGCAACTAAGCAGGGCTATGGGTCTGTAGATTTCAGGCGAGTGTTCTGACTTTCCAGGTTTAAGAGTTGCTACTACTTTTGCTGTTTTAAAGCTTTTGGGCAAATTGTTGTTAGCCAATATGTCCGAGAAAAGAGCGGTGATCCAGCTTACTCCTACTGGTCCCATGTTCTTGAGGAACTCATTGAAGACATTATCTGTACCGGCAGCCTTATTATTTTTTAGGAGTTTGATTCCGTGCATCACCTCCGCTATCTCAAAGGGTCGGGATATGTGTTGGTTTGTGGGGGCACTCTCTTTGAGACCTTTAAGACTCTGTTTAATTTTCTTGGTGAACAACTTGTCGCGCTTGGCTCGGGTCACCTGGACCATGCGGGCTGCGATAGCATCAGGGTTTGCTCCTTTGCACACATTATTCGGATGGAATTTACCAGTTAAACTATTTAGAGTCCTCCAGGCCTTGCGGCTTGAAGTTTTAAAATCCATTTTCTCGACTACATTCCTCCACTTTTCGCTTCTGTGACAGTCAAGAGACTGGAGGAGCTGAGCACCTTTACTGTGATCACCGGTGTTTTTGTATTCCTTGAACAGATTCTCGCTTTCAGCATTCCAGCCCGGGATATATTCTTTCCTATAGCCTCTGGGAATATGTTCCTTAGCCGAACGGAAAATAAATCAAAAAATCAAGGGCACCCTTATCAAAAAATCAGAACCTTTATATACAACATATCAAAAAATCAGAACTGCCCGATTTGATGCAAATGAGAATGTACCAATTCCATGAATCAAAACACTGTCTTACCCACGCAGTTCTTTCACGTTACATTCGAAGCTAAAGGACTCTCTGAAACTTTGCTACGTTTAATTGCCACAACAACAAGACCCGAGAGCAAGACACAATGTTTTATTAGGCATTATGTAATTGAAGGCGAATTTTGGCTCACTCGAAGCCAAGTGTCGGAACATACACGCTTGCCAACTCCTTGATAAGGGTGCGCTTTACGATGTTGGCTGCCCACCGAGGGAGAATGGCAGGGAAGCGATTGTGTATTGGCATTTATTAGAACATTATATTACTCTCTGAAATTGTACTAGATACTTTAAGTTGCTACAACAACACAACCCGAGATCAAGACACATTATGTAATTGAAGGCACATTTCGGCTCACTCGGAGCCAAGTGTCGGAACATACACGCTTGCCAACTCCTTGATAAGGGTGCGCTTTACGATGTTGGCTGCCCACCGAGAATGGCAGGGAAGCGATTGCGTATTGGTGCTGTATGTAAAAATAAGTAGCTTAATTTTGTGTGTCATTTGTGGATAAGTTTTAAGGAAATAGTGTGAAAATGAGATGGCCGTAAAAAATCATTTGCCTGTTCAATAAAACTCGTGTATCAATTGAAATAATTTATTTAAAATCTATGCTAGCTACCTAGCTAGTTAAAAAATAATAATAAATATGACTTCCTTATGTACAACTTTAATAGTATTTAAAAATGGTCTTTAATTTTAACTACGTTCCTTATGTGTTCATACTCAATTCTCTAAAAGCCTAAATTATAACTAGGCATGAAACATGCCTAGTTATAAGAGAGAGAGAGACATAACATGCATACAATCCCATTCATGCCAAACAAGTACTTTCAGCTCATTTAAAATTTACTACGTCTCTACGGCTTGTCTTTTGTAAGGACCATTCGAAAACTGTGGTGGTCCATAAGAGGGAGGTCCATACGAGTCGAACCCATGATGGCCATGATCATAGTGAGGGTGATGATCATAGTGGTCATGGTAGTCGTGATGGTACTCAGGTTTCTTCTCCTTCAGGCTGTGGATGAACCAGGTGAAGAAATAACCAGCCTTGTGGATGAGCGCCCACAGAACGAAGGCAAATGCTAGCTTCAGGATGAAGAATTTCTTGATAACTAGATCGGCGAGATACACTGAAAAGAGAAAAAAAAATCTTGCATGAAATCGCATTATTGCATATTTCACATGAATTTAAAAATGAAAAATCAGGTAGACCAAGAAAGCGACAACCTTTTCATTGTGTTAAATAAATTGCACTTGTCATAGATATTGGATAGACTGTTTGAAGCATGAATAAATCAAACATCCGATAATAGCATACAATTAATTGAAGTATCTTTTAATAGCAGAAAGGTATTATAAAAGAAAGACAATTTAGAGTAATTGGATGATTGGAATTAATAATCTCTTTGTGTTTGTTTCACAAAAAGATGGTGTTAGGGCTATAAGTACGAGTATGTACGTATTTGTGTACATATATGATCCTGAGACTCTTTAGGGAAAACTTTATGTAACTGGTCATTTCCTGTAATGAAATTTCATACATACTCGTAATTTCATGCTACGAGTTGTTTGATTATGATTAAAAAATTGATTACCTACCAACCTAAACTTTTTACTAAGTTGCTACTTTACTACCCTAAATTCGCATAAACGATCTAGGTATTCCTGGAACGCGTTTACAAATCTAGATATCGCAGCGACCCTCGGGCAAAACCATTTATTACTGGTCTACAAATTTGTATGCGGCTTGCCGGCCTGCCACAATCCACAATGTCCACGTGGACGGGGCACAGATAACGATGTCTCGTTGGTGGCCCATAGAAAGACACCTATCACTATGAAATAGATTTTTGTTGTTTTTTATATTGTGGTGTAGCCTTAGAACAGCATAAACCCAATTTTCGCCGTCTGATGGCAGCATCACCCTATTTATAATTGGTCTACAAATTTGTATGCGGCTTGCCGGCCTGCCACAATCCACAATGTCCACGTGGACGGGGCAAAGATAACCATGTCTCGTTAATGGCCCATAGTAGAAAGACACCTATCACTATGACATGGTTTTTTTGTGGTTTAGGCTTAGAACAGCATATATATACCCCATTTTTGCAATCTCATGGCAGCATCACCCTACAATTATTACTGCTCTACAAATTTGTATGCGGATTGCCGGCCTGCCACAATCCACAATGTCCACGTGGACGGGGCACTGATAACGATGTCTCGTTAGTGGCCCATAGAAAGACACCTATCACTATGAAATGGACTTTTTGTAGTGTAACTTTAGAATAGCATTATTACCCCATTTTTTGCAGCATCACCCCATTTATTACTGGTCTACGAAGTATTCGGCTTGCCGGCCTGCCACTATCCACAATGTCCACGTGGAAGGGGCACAGATAACGATGTCTCGTTAGTGGCCCATAGAAAGATACACCTATAACTATGAAATGTTTTTTTTTGTACATTTGATATTTGTGGTGTTAGGCTTATAACATAAACAATTTTCGCAGTCTGATGGCAGCATCACCCCATTTATTGCTGCTCTACAAAGTATGCGGCTTGCCGGCCTACCACAGTCCACAATGTCCACGTAGACGGGGCACAGATAACGATGCCTCGTTAGTGGCCCATAGAAAGACACCTATCACTATGACATGGATTTTTGTGGTGTAGGCTTAGAACAGCGTTACCCTATTTTTTGCAATCTGATGGCAGCATCACCCCATTTATTACTGGTCTACAAAGTACACGGCTTGCAGGCCTGCCACAATCCACAATGTCCACGTGGGCGGGGTACAGATAACGATGTCTCGTTAGTGGCCCATAGAAAGACACATATCACTATGAAGTGGATTTTTTGTGGATTTTATATTGGTGGTGCTTGGGCTTAAAACAACATTAACAATTTTCGCAGTCTGATGTCAGCATCAGTCTATTAATAACTGCTCTACAAATTTGTATGCGGCTTGCAGTCCTACCACAATCCACAATGACCCCGTGCATGGGACACAGATAACGATGTTTCGTTAGTGGCCCATAGAAAGACACTTATCACTATGAAATGGATTTTTTGTGGATTAATATACTGTGGTGTAGGCTTAGAACAGCATTACCGGTATTTTTTCAGTCTAATGACAGCATCACCCTATTTATAACTGGTCCACATATATGTATGCGGCTTGCAGGCCTGCCACAATCCACAATGTCCGCGTGGACGGGGCACAGATAACGATGTCTCGTTAGTGGCCCATAGAAAGATACCTATCACTATGAAATGAATTTTTATGGATTTATATACTGTGGTGTAGGCTTAGAACAGCATAAACCCAATTTTCGCAGTCTGATGAAAGTATCATCACATTTTTTACTGCTCTACAAATTTGTATGCGGCTTGCAGACCTGAAACAATCCACAGTGTCCAGGTGGTTGCTTAAAGACGAGCAACAAGAGATTTAAATTTGGCGACCATCGATTGGTGCATCGGTAGCTCAGTAGCAGAGCTGTGAGACGGTGACACAAGCGGCCCGGGTTCGAGCCCCGGTAGATGCACGAAATGTTTTTAATTTCTTATTTTCATTTATGAAAAACGTTTTATAATTTATACACCAGGATGTTCACATTTATCTCCGAAATTAATTGGAAAACAATGTGCTATCAAGGAAAACGAGTTAAAAAAATTATTTATTATCTTCCTTGGCATAAATTAAAAGGTTTAAATACTTGTAAAAAGAAAGCAACAAAAACTGGTTCTAAGGTAATAGTTTGATCACACTGTAACTATTTAGTTTCGGACTGTTTCAGAAAAAATAACACCAAATCAATATCAGAAATGAATCAAAACAATGACAGAATAAAAATTATCTTTAATCATTAATAGTAATATCACATGACTAAATTATCCGAACTTGCCATCATAAAAGTAATAATCTTACTGGAAGTGTTGGTAATGTCGTAACATTACGTACATGCAACAAATCTTATTATAACCGTCACGCAATACTTGAATATGTACCGAGCCTTATTCAAAGTTCTGCATATAAAAATCCAAAACTTAAATGTATTACATTTTCACTAACAACATAATAGCAGTCTTATGGTTCTTGTACTCTCTGTAGTCATAGCAGCTGTGTCTGCTAGACCGACTCACCGTGAGAGATGGAAGGGTGACAAGTAATTCCGCTGCGGTAAGGACAACTACGGGAACGATAGAGTCAAGGTCAGAAACATTACGGGAAATAGCGTATCCTTCAAAATTGTCAAGTGGATCTCAAGGTATAGCCGTACGGGAACTATCTACTGGCTGAATGGAGGAGAAAGTATGGTGAGGTCGGATCTGGCATTTGCAACAAGCTGATCATCTACCTATGAATAAAAGCGAGTCGGTCGCGGCTCTGACTATCTCAACATTGCAACCCCTTCGGTTCCTTGAACAGCAACCTTTTTCTAAACCTTAATATTTTACCACCTACACTTTTCATGATTTTTGTAAATACATCTGACAAAGTTTTTTGGTGTTTAAATATTTCCCTGTCGAAGATCAAAATGAAATATCATACAAAATAAAAAGTATAAACTTATATTTTTTAACTCCAGTGTGTGCTGTGCATTATACACAGTTTTACTTATAAATATCCGAAAATTGTATTTCATTTCACAAACAACAAGATGGCAGCCTTACAATTGGTTCTTGTATTATCTTTGGCCATAGCAGCTGTGTCTGCTAGACCAACCCACTGCGAGAGATGGAAGGGTGACAAGGAATTCCGTTGCGGTAAGGACAACTACGGCGCCGATAGAGTCAAGGTCAGGAACATTACGGGCAACGGAGTGTCCTTCAAAGTTGGCAAGTGGATCTCAAGTTGTGGCAGACCGGGGACCAACTATTCTGATAAGCAGTACTCGCTGAATGGTGGAGAAAGTACGGACATAGACTTCGGTGAGGTTGGACCTGGCACTTGTAATGAGCTGTTCATATATGACTGTAAACGAGATGGCCGTAGCTCTAATTGTGTGGACGTTGTAACCCCTTCGGTTCCTTGAGCATGAAGATACTTTTTTGTTAGTATCTCACAACCTACGCTGTTCATTCTGATTTTGAATAAAGCATCTTAATACTTTATAAATATTTTATTTCATTAATTTGATTTTTCACAAAGTATGAATTTAAATACACCGAAGATAATGTGTGTTTTTTAGAAAAGTTATAAATTTTTCCACCGCAGGCTCGAAGGCAATAATCTGCATATCTAACACGGGAAGAATTTTAACATTGGGTATTCAATTATGTGTATGTCAATATTAATAGAGTATGCAATATACTACAATTTATTATTTTATTTTATTTTATTTTACGCTAGTTATTCGTCAGATTTATCAAATACTTGTTGCCTTTATGCTTTTGTTGAAAAAATACATAAGAAGAATTAAAATCTTTCGGTTACAGAACAAAACATAAGTAAATTTCATCCTTTACCTAACCATAACCAAGTGAATGTAAATGGGACCACATGCATCTCTCCAAAAGCCAATATTGGTGTAGATACCATTTATCTCTAGGCCACAATGAGAGACAGCGCATTGTCTTGTGACCATAAATTTGAGGCTGGATTGGGACGCGCACTATCCTACGTATCTGTCTTCTATTATAGTATTGTTTATAGTTTAAAACAGTTTCGATGAATTTGTAGACAGAGATTCATTTATAAATAAAGTAGTCAATGGGATAAAAATTTATAATAATAATAATTGTTTGGACAAAAATGTGGAAATAGTTTCTTGAAATGCCTATAGTGTAAATAGGTAGCAAGGTAAAATAGGCCACGAGTTTAGCAGCATAGACAGGTAGGCAGGTAGATCTACATGCAATTTCACACACCCTTGAACCGGTCACAACTAGCGTAAAAGTAATCCAACAAAGTTATTCAAATGAAAACATTCGCGCCCGAATACGAACGCAAAATAAACGGATAAAAATATTCCATGTATAAAAAAGATACAATTCTTACCGAATAAAGCAATTTTTTTCTTTTTCCCTCTTCCCTCAACGCTTTGTTCGCTTGCCTCGGAAAATGCGAAATAACATGATAGTATCAGTAGCACAGAAATTTTTGAACGCATTTTGTTATTTTTCTACTGAATGCAGCACTTAGGAAATAGAATATCAAGCAATCCAAAACTGTTTTTCTTCTCGTGTATTTTTACGATGTTGTATTCTACGACTTTAGTGACAAAATGAAGTCTACAAATAGTTGTGGGATCTTGGTGACTATTCTTACTTCACTACAAAATAGGTGTTAAATTGGTGCTAATTTGAAAGTTACAGTGTCACTTTCGTTCAAATGCTCTTTAGAATACACGACTAACATGCACGTTGTAAACGATCTACAATGGTACTTCTTAAAGATGTGAAAATAATAGGAACTTGGCCCTTGGCCAAAGTCTGCTGAATGAAAAAACATGCCATGTCAGTTGGATGAATGGTTTTGATCTGTTTAATAGTTTCGTATTCTGCTAACAGTTTTCAACAAAGAAAAATCGCATTGGCAATGGAAAGAGTTGAGTGTCGCTGGCTCGCTGGCATTACAATTACTAAAAATAGCAGACTTGGGGTCTAGATTATAATTAGAAAAAGAAATAAAACATGTTGGTATCATAGTTAGGTACGTAGGTAGGTATTGGTAATTGACATATTAAGGTAAAAGCGTGTTAAATTTAGATAATATCTAAATACCCACAAATTCGTATCATATCGCCATCGCCATAGAATGTATACCTACTTTGTATTATAGTTACCATTGAGTCGTGATGTGTAAAGTGTTTTAGCAAACTTGCCAAACTTGCTGGCTGAACTTGGCAGTCGTGAAATTTACGAGAAAACCCCTTAGAAAGTCGGTGCCGTAACATTTACATAAGAAATTACACAATGTTTACGTAGGCAAGGTTAGCTGAGCTAACTTGCTAAATGCTAGCATATTACAAAGTAAAAAAGAAAAACTATTTTGCAAAAGTATTTTTTGTTCCACACTATAATTTCAGTGTCAAAATATTAAGGGCGTTTGTCTGCTGTGCACCTAATAATGTTCTTGCAATCAAAGGTCTACAAAAATCATCCTGATGTAAAAAGTTTCGTTCTTTTGTTCAATAAGGCCATATCCACAGCACTGCAAATTAATATTCACATAACTACCACAATTTTTTACTTGCGCAGCGTTTATTTTTTATGAAATAACGCACGATATTTTTATCATCAGTGCGAAAACTTGTAAAAGATTCAGTATTTTAAAAAATATGCTTATTTTATTTAAAAACAGATTGGAATTTCCTGAATTAAAATATAGGATCATAATATAAGTATTAAAAATTTAATATGACAATCGGAAAGTAGGTACCTTATATACAGCTAGGTAAAGCCTTTTATGTCAAAGATATTATGTTATTATTAGTTGCGACGGCCATTTGTGACAGTTACGGAGACGAATGCAGCGACTGGCCGTCTCAACTATAATCTGAGGGCTAACCTTTTTCCGTACAAAACTGCTCAGACAAACATTTTGAAATCTGGTTTTCATAAATCCCACCTCGGTGTCCGGAATAGATGATTCTAGATGATATAATGTGTGTAGCCATGCGAAGATCGCCCACCTGTGAATGTGGTGATTCACTGCCTGTTTTCCTGAATTTATCTACTGATTCAATAGAAGGAGTTTCTGAATGATTTCTCTACGTCTGTAAGTGAATGGTGGACGTCACGTTACGTTAATATATTTTTTTGAGGATGAAGGGAATAATCTGCGTGTTTTTTCTCGCTGTTTGCGGTTTTCGTGTAGGCGGGTACCTCATTGACTTTTTTTGTACTTGATGAATACCATTCAGTGTACAAAAGCGACAAAATTATTGGTAGAAAATACTTCTTTAACAACCACAACAATACACTGCTGGACATGGGCCCACTCCAATTGGGGTATTTGCCATACTTACTACGCTTGGCAGGCGGTATGTAGCATCACATATATTTATTTCATTTTTTATATTATTCGAACAGCTATCGTATTGCGACTTTCGTACAACACATTTGTATGGTGGCTGTTACGAATACTGTCCAGTAAGGTGTGAGATTCACCTACATTACCGACAATTCCTCAAAAAAGTCCCCCTAGGCATAGATTTATGAAGGCAATGAACCTGCTCAAGGCGATAACGCCTCATTAGCCCTGATCTTGGCAATTAATTTATGTTATCCATCAACTTAGATTTATGAACATGGACACTGACGAATAGTGTGTCTGCTCTGCGCGTGCGAAGAATATCAGATGAAGCTGGGTTGAGGAAACTCACTTATTAGATCATTTATATTAGGGTACAGTAGAAATAATTACAGCACAGCTTTTGGGCTGGTACAAGTCTAGCGCCATTTGAAGCGAGCCGTGTCCAGTAGGTAGTAAGTTTAAGTAAGAGATTCATTCTGTAGGTATCGAATTGAAATAAAGTTGATTAATTTGGGCGCAAAACGGCTCATGACGACGCTGTACCTAGTCATATTGGTGAGCATAGAGCATGATATTTAATACGAGGAATGCTTCTGCTCATTCCCTTTATAATTATCCCGTCGTCACTTTATATTCATCCCTATGTCCGGAGAAATTGCATCAGCTGGGCTTTACTATGAAACGGCTACCTACATTTACCGTGTAGTGCCTGCTTAGAACAGTGTCATCCCGATTGTACCCGTGGATGTCTTCAAAAAACGACGATAGTATATTATAGAGAATGAGCAGCAGCATTCTTCGTGAGTGAAATATCTTGTACTGCGTTTACTAATCTGCTGCCAAGCGTGGTTAGTAGTGCAATACCCCCCGGTAGGGGAAGGCGCATGTCCAGCAGTGGAATGTTGCAGCTGTTATGGGGTACATGAAGAATACCTACCGATATCATGATTTCAAAACAAAAAGGTTCCAATTGGCGTTATATCCACCCGGCCCTTATGAAGCCAAGAAATGCTTTAAAATTTTGATTTACGCTACTGCAGTTGGCACACAGTTCACTCGCTAATGATCCGAACTACAGGGGTAAGAAAGATTTATTAAATACTTATTCAAATAGTGGGTACTTTGTTAAGACCTGCTTTTTTTCCCTTTACTATGTATCTGTTCCAGATAAGAGTTTGGGAAAGATGTTTTTGTTACATGAACAATATTAGCTGTGAACTACAGCTGTCAGGTAGGTACTCATGTACTTGTTAATTTTATAAGACTTACTTAAGCGTTGCTTTTTTTATCACACGTGGTATAATGGCCGTTTTTACAGCTGCTTAAGCTCTGCCTACGGCGCAAGGGACATAGGCGTGATATTTGTATGTAGGTATGTACTTTAGTTTTCATCGTTTGTATAGCCGTATAGCCACCACTGCAGCACCTAAACAAGTTGGCATGGCATGTCTTTTGGCTATCTTTATACTTGCTGCACTTATTAACTATAGAGTTGGTATTTGAAGTGCTACTAATAGGACCCATTTTACACACGAAGGTACTATTCTAACGGAGATAGGTAAGTATGTACCTATATAAGTAGGTACAATAAGCAGCAACTAGACTTACTACCATGACTTCGAAGCGAGGCGACGTGTGCCAAGTTCTGTTATAATATGAAAAGCATATTCACATTGAAAATTACATTTCCGGCCTCGTACGTTCAGTGTGAAGAAAATTTCAAATTTACAGGATGTAGGTAGAAGTATTGAATACTGGGTGAAATTTTACTAGTGACCGATATCGAAAACTCAGTACCAGCTGGTGAGCTCCAACAACTTTCCTCAAGAACATTCAGTTTCATGCGCTGGTCCGTCACTGTCTCTAGCATTTTTTTGTTACTGTATTCTAAGAAACTCTTGTCTCGTCTCAAAGCTATTTTTACGATTTCCAAAGGTCAGTATTGAAGATTGAGAGAAACGAAATATGGCAGGTGCATTTTAGTGCCAGTTATAATTTATGAGGAAGCAAGTAGACGATGAGGTAGGTACTTATGGCGAGCATTTTTATGGAATAATACGTGCAGGAGCGTTCTAGTAGGTACCTACGTGCATACATTTCAATTCGTTTGATCTCATATACAAGGGAATTCAGCCATGGTGCATGCAGTGCAGTGACACGTAAAGACGTAAAGCTACACACCGGACGCGTATGCATCACGTGCACGTCATCACGCACGTAGAGATGACGTTGTATCGTATGGGATTGTATGAGAGGCTACACACCGCGCTACGCGCGTGATTACGCCGTAGTTACGCGTACGCATGCGTATTCGGTGTGCAGTCTCTCATACAATCCCATACGTTACAACGTCATGTCTACGCGCGTAGTGACGCCGTGACTACGTGAACGTCACGCATACGGGCCTGGTGTGTAGCGCCCTTTATTTAGACAACCTACGCGAGCGCTACGCGTGGGCCGCGCGTGCAAAATTATACTGATACGCACATAACTGGCGTAGATCACGCTTAGAGCTTACGTAGACATGATACTCTTTTAATTTTTTAAGTAGGATGAATAACATAAATATACTTATAATAGTTCTGACAGCAAATTCCAGTGGGTATCGATATCCAAAGCACTTTACTTACATATGTGTGGGAAACAATAGTTTGTCTATCGAGCTGTAATATCTTTGGTTTATTCCCAGGTGGAACGGAAAATTGAGTTGGGTCGTACTTACAGACTGATAACCGAAATACAGATATTTATTATTCAGATTGAAAATATTTCGTTTTATTTAGTCTATAGTAGAAAAGAATAGAAATACTTCCAAAAATTAAATTAAAAAACTCCACAGAATAGATGTGCGACGCGACGCGCAACATGATATCTGTCAAACAAGCGATCGTCAGCTTTTATCGATGAGGCACACGTCTTACGTGTGTAGCTTTATTTCTTCTGTTTCATACATTTTATAAGGAAAGTCTCCTAAGATCACTTGTTTCACATATGCCATCTTACGTCTCACATCTCACATCTACTCTATGAAGCTTGAGCCTATAATAGTAAGGTTCGTAAGATGACTAGATCAGATCTTAGGTAAGGCATATTTCTAGTCTGGAACGGCTCCAGGGGCCGATATACTTCCACGAATAAGCATCCTATTGCTGCTTCAAGCCTCCAGGTGCCAGTAAATTTCACACCAACTACCTATCACCTTCATTTAGAAAACATACTTTTGGATAGAAATATTAGTTCTTTTATTAAAAGTCCTAACATTCGTGTCTCTAGTGCCTAATACGTTTTCATTTTGTAAGTAATTTCAGAAAGTTATGTACTGCCACTTTTGTATTGTTTAATCACTAATTAGGAAAATGGCGCGGGGCGGTTCAATCACATAACTTGAAATTGTATGAGATATGACAATGTTCATCTTTGCTGTCATAATATATAAGTGATCCAATGAATAATATTAGATGTATTTCGACACAAATGTACAATCTGATATTGAGGTTTCTTGCAATGGTATAAAATGTCAGCAAAACCTTTCTAGCACGAAATACCGTATTGGAATTTCACAAAAGTGGTCGAGATCGCTGCAGTGCATTATCGAGCTCATGTGTCACCACGTTCAGGCGGAAAACGAGATCCCAACTGTCCCAGGCAAAACCTAACGTGTTGACCGTGAACATACACGTTCACTGCGAATGACCGCAAAGGGGCGGATTAAATGCAGCTACACTGTCGAAGTTGTAGTAGCAAACTGTGATAAAACTATCAAACTAAAAGCTATGCTTTTATTGCTATAAATACTATCCTAAACATCGTGTTTCGTAGGATTCATTGTTATATGCTGACCAAAATTACGTGTTGCTTAGAAAATACGAAAGACATATACCTACACAACGTATAAATTATAGTCCACAGTGATCTAAAAAACTCCATAACAATTTATGTTGGGTTATTTATTTTAATAGAATTTCTATAATAGAATTTCCAAAAGGTTACTGCTAATTTTAAATCTCATAAACTTACTGCTTCGAAAACTTTTGTTAAAATATGACTACCATACCACATACCTACATAAGTTATAGTGCACTTCACAAGTTGAGATATAAAACCAGCAAATAATAAAACGACCGTATCCTGATTTAAATTACTAGATATGATCTCCATGGAACTTCTGAAATAATGGAAAACTTTAGGAAGAATTTAGTTACTACGGTTTTCAAAGTCACGTTAAACATTTTATAGGCACTTAAGTAGTTTTTTAATACCTAGTAAGTATCATGTCTCCTTATCTCGTAGAACACCCAATAGACAAATGATCCGGTGAACACTAGCATAAAAAACCATTTCGGTAAGTTTGCTAATATTGAATCATACTTACCATGTACTTAGGTCTTAGGCATAAACGTACCTTGGTACCTATTCATTTGTATCACTGTTGTATAAGTGGAGATGGAGAGTTCATTGTATTAAGACACCTAAGGCGCTATACACACACATGAGACGTGAGACAGAGAAGTAAGATGAAAACTATGTCGCTGACTTGGTTCATGTTGTTGGCTATGAGATGCGTGTCTCACGAATGTAGTTTCGTCATGTAATGAAACAGTTTCGAGCGTCGCGCTGTCTCACGTCTCACGTCTCTTGTCACAAAACTTACGTCTCACCAGTGGAGACAAGTCGCACCAGTGGAGATCCCACCCAAATTCTCGGGTATCATTAGTAGGGGCAAATACAATATTTCCGAGCACGTCCGGTTATCTCGCCTTCACAAATTCCGCGGGCGTCCCGGCCCACTGAAATCGCACAGATTCACTTCCTCTCGTGACACGCCCGACTAACTCCGTGAACTTTATTATATTTTTTCATGCTTGCTCCTAACCGTTGAATTGCTCACCGATACTTGACTGGTTTTGTCGTAATTTGTTTGGAATTTTGGGACAACAATGGAATTTTAAGTACGTGTGCTTGCAGACAGTAGCAACGGTATAGGTATAGCCAACCATTTTGATGTGATTATTTATCCTTGAGGAAGATTCGAAATATTTTTATAAGCAAGTTAGATTTTTTCTGTCAACACCACACAGAAATAAAAAATATACAAACAATTTTGCTTACATAATCGTTTCTTAATATAATAAGCATTCAAAAGTGTCTGTTTATTTTTAATTGCTTTCATTATTGCAGAAGTCTATTACACAAAATTAAAAACTCAGAAAGTTTAAATGAATGGGCAAAGTCAGGTACTGAAGCGATCAGCTCCACCACCTTAATAGGCAACAAACACAATTTTTCGTACATAATCATTACAACAAAAAAAAAAGCGGCCAAGAGCGTGTCAGACACGCCCACAAATAGGGTTTCGTAGTCAACGTTTAAATATCAGGTTTTTCAGCATTACAAACTTAATTTTGTTGCTCGTTTGTTAGCAGCAGTATGATGACCAACCGCAAATAGATAAACTCAATTTTTTCTGAAATATTTAAGGATACAATATGCGTTATAGTTTTCATTGTAACTTCAGATTGTAAGCTATATTCCATATTTATTTCAAATTTTTAGCGTTTATACTTTAGAAGTTACAGCTGGAACAAATTATGGGTCAAAAACGCCCTTTTTAAAAGCAAATATCTCGTGACAGAAAC
Source organism: Phthorimaea operculella (assembly GCA_024500475.1). Taxonomy (NCBI): domain Eukaryota; kingdom Metazoa; phylum Arthropoda; class Insecta; order Lepidoptera; family Gelechiidae; genus Phthorimaea; species Phthorimaea operculella. Next base: position 5,809,379 of record JANFCV010000011.1, read on the forward strand.
ATTTGAGTGACTTTGTTTCAAAGAAACCTCCCCTTAGTTTTAAAAGACCTATTCAACGATACCCTACTCAATATTACATAAGAAAAAATTTTTTTTTGCCCCCTTTACACTTTTATGGGAGGGGGTCCAAAAAATATTTAATATATTTTTTTCTTAACATTTCTATATTTGGGTCAACACGATCTATCTTCTCACCAAATTTCATGTCGATAGCTCTAAAACTGACGAAGATATGAGGGCGCGGCATACAGACAGACAGACAGACAGACAGACAGACAGACAGACAGACAGACAGACAGACAGACAGACAGACATGACGAAACTATAAGGGTTTCTAGTAGACTACGAAACCCTAAAAAGAAGAAGTATAACACAGACACATGATTTTGTCCAAGATCATACCATACACTCATCAGATCATAGCATTTTGTGCTTCTGAAAGTTAAATAAAAAACCAGTATACTCAGGTCAATTGCTACTGCTGGTATGGTACAATCTACGTAGTAATAGATTTAGCAATCCTGTTTTTTATTCTGCCTGCGAAGAGAAGACGTTGAAATATGCCGGGTTCTCACAAAGAATTCTGATACGACGAATTCCTGGCACTGTGAATAGAATAGACCTATTTTTGACAATAAGATAAGAATGCATGCATTGTAGTACTCGACGTTTAAAAGATGCACTGGGCGTCAAATCTGCGACCGTATTGTCAAACCAATAAAGCAGTTCTGGCTTCGGTTACGTTTTTGCCCGTATTGGGAAAAGTCCATTACGGCTTTTGTTAGCACATTCATACTCGTTATGCTTAGAGCCAGCAATGAAAGGCTATATTGCTTTCGATAGAAAGCAATTTAGCCTCTCATTGCCGCTCATACACGCGTTTAAAAACCGCTGACAACCTAATGTCAGTGGTTAGCAATATGGTTAGCAATCCCGTCCTATTCTGGCTTATTTACAAAATTTCTTGGCCAACATTTTTTACACTATCCCTTTCAGTTTGTATGGCAACAGTAGAAACATAAAACATCTTATTCGAAACACTCTTTCGTTACGAATAAGGTTTCGAATTGGTTTCGAACTTTTCAAATATCATTCATTCTTTTCTAAGTTCCAGTCATTCAATTGGGCTTTCAAAATCAAAACAAACAATAGTAAGATAAATAAATAAATAAATATCCTCAAGCTTTGGGATTGCTAAGGTTTTGTAAATGAAGATTAAAATCACAGTGCAAATACTTTTGTATAAGGTAAAAATGTTGTTTACACTATATTCAGTCACCATCTTCACATCTGCTAGGCTTGTGCATTCATTGTAGTCCTCAGTACTGCCTGTTTTGTACCGTAATGCCTATAATTACATGCTGGAAATATCTACTTTGGCTATTGACTATTGATAGTAGGCAGATGCAAGTTCTACCTACTATTTGGTTGTATATCCTCACGCATTCTCGTATTATTTATTTCAGACAAAGTCTAAAATGCTATCGAAAGCAGAATTATATGCAGCAGACGAAAATCATTGTCATGGATTTTACGAAATAAAACGATGAACCTTATTGGTATGTTGATACATTTTCAAACTATACTAGAGAACATAGCCGTACGTTTGTTAAAAATAATACAGTTAGTATAGTAAATTGAAGCTATCGCCTACAAGGCTTCTAAAATGACAGGATACTGTTTCTGTTACAGCAATAAAACTGGTTACATGTGTATTACAGTTCTGTCGTGCAGGTGTCGGTTTTCGTAAATTGAGTAACTACCTATGTTTCAGAAATGAATACTCGAGGATGAAACACAGCACAGTGCCATTGCGCTCCAAAGTCAGCAATGATAACTAGATGCCTATTACTTTTGGTACTACTACTGCTACTACTAGGTACCGTAACTACAGAAAAAAATAGGCCTTAGTTTACATAATGGTTATTCTAAGTAAATAAATACTAATCGTACATAGAAAACCACCCAAGTTCAACACAAACAGGTACTAATTTGAGAAGATCCATGCAGATTTCAGTCTGAGATATAAAAGAATACTATCTTACTTTGAACATGTTGCTCGTTGTAAAACTGAAAGCTTAGAGAAGCTGATGATCACTTGTAAGGTAAAAGGCAAACGATCACGCCGTTGGTCTCCAAAATGCTGGTCAGATCAACTAAAATATCTTATGGCCTATCAACACAGCCTTTAAACATGTGGAAGATAGACAAACATGCAGGAATTCTAAAAAATTTGGAAGAAAAGGGTTTATGCAAACACGACCTTCAGTAATGAAGAAACGACTTAAAAATGAGAAGATCAGGTCAAAATTTGATTAATGGTCATACATACACACATACTAACAGTATAAGGTAACCAAATTTTACTTAATCTACCTATCACGAGATAAATACAAATAAAATTGAATATTTATACAGACAGATAGGTATTTGTTTAATTTTAACCACCAAAACATAAATGTGAAAATCGGCGTAGAGGGACTTAAACCACCGAAAAGTCGTAGCAGGTGCGTCGGCAGCTACGAGCGTGTCGCCTTATACGCTTTTTTCCTAGATTTACGTCTATGCAGTTAACGAATTCGCAGTTTTCTAGTATTTATGGGAAATGTGCGAATAAATCGATGCATTTGGCACTTATCCGGCACTTCGCAAAGGGCCAAGGGATTTCGCGATGCTCCTGCGACATATATATATTTATAGTTTCGTGTTGAAAATCACTTAACTTAGAAAATCCATACTTCCATACTAATATTATAAATGCGAAAGTGTGTTTGTTTGTTTGTTTATCCGTCACAACAGAGCGACATCATAGAGTTTTTTGAGGTGTTCAGTAAGGTGAGAGGCTGGAGAGTGACATAGGCTACTTTTTATCCCGGAAAAACATATTTTTCCCATCGGAAAACAGATTTTTGTTTAGCATGAGAATACATTCATAGCACATACATAGATGAATATATAACACTATACTATAATAATAAAATTTCTTGAGTATGAGTATTGTGGTATCGATGTGTCCTTTAGAATAGGTACGCAACTAATTGATCCCTATGAGTACGCGGGCGAAGCCTGATTGTTTATGTTTGAGAACGAACGAAATCACTAGGTATCAGCTGTTAAATGAACATGGCGGCGACATTTTGATGAATCAGAAAGTGTGGTGATGATTTTACAGTTTTACTTCGTAATTATTGTAATATTCTAAGAAATACGTTTTACCTGTGATTCGTTTTTGACGGATTGTACATAGCTAAATTGATTGTATTTTAGCGTTGTTTGTAGTGAACCTTTATAAAAACTTGGTGTACCTAGCGTTAATTTTTGCGAACAAAATATCTTTATCTTTAGAGGTAAAAGATATTTACGACGCAATAATTTTGTTTTGTGATGAATTTTGCCCAACACTTCGCTATATTGCTTTCCGAAAGTTCCCAGTTCCCAACACTTCGCTATCTTGCTTTCTGACATAAAATGCAAATGGAAAGCTATTTTATTTGAAAGTAAAATGTGTCAAAAATTATATCCTTACTCGGATATTTCATTCACATTTGAATGAATGATATCCATTTTTTGACTTATGATTTCGAACACTCACACATATGCAAAAACGATTTTAGTATACATTGAAAGTTACGAAGCATCTTATTTTTAGCTCAGTACTAAATAGTCAATGTATTCCTCCGTTAGCGCGGTTTTTCGTCGATAGCTAGAAACTTCCATATTGACATTACTGACATTACAAAGTGCATCGCAGATTCGAGGCCCAGGTTTGTCATACAGTTATTATGAACTGAGTATGAACTTTATGTTAATCCCTTAAGTCTAACAGCGTCCATACATTATTGCAAATTCGAATTTCAATCTGTCAAAAATTTTATGATCATTTTATGTATCGGGGATATTTGCGATGCGATGCAAATTCGCAAAATTACGTGTGCCCAATAGTGCCTATTTTATACCTTGGAGCCCGAAAGGGTGATTAATATGATTATGATTACTCTGAGTCGGAGCCCCAACTAAAGGTGCTGCTAAAATTACCTAATCTCTTAATTCGCCTACTACCTATTTATGAAATAGAAAACTTTAGGAATAAAGTTTGATTTGATTGACTCTCTTTACTTGAGCCTTTCTGGTCTATAGCACAAAGCAAGTATTGGCGGGCGCACAACACAGAGAGACGGCTACAAGAAAGGAGATGTCACTACACTCGCTGTCGTTTACGCTCAAAACCAAACCGTATCAAACCGGTCAGTAGTTGAGTGTCAATACTAGCCGGTTAATTACGGCAAAATGACGACTCGCAAGTGCCAATATTAAGTTAGTCGGGATAATATAATGTAAGTAATGTACCTAAGAATGTTTAACCCAGGTACCTACATCACTTCAGAAACCTTCCCTAGGGTGTACTCATAAATGGTCGGAAAAAAAGGCAAGCTGTCCCTGTCCTTCTGTGAATTCTCCATTTTGCGTCTATACTCTGAACGAGTGCAGAGCGTTTTCTACGTTAATTAAATAATTTAATTAATTCCCAAGCAGCCAGATTCATATTTCTATGCAATTTTCTTGTAAATAGCCATCAGAAAATTATAGTCTCTCGCGTTAATTAAAAAGGGGTATATTTAAAAGATTTTCGCTTAATTAATGGAGCTACTGAATAAAATTTTCTGAGTTTTTAACGAGGTTTTTGAGTAAAGTAACCTTGGAATTGAGTTTGTCGAATTTAATAGAGAGATCATGCACAAGTGCTGCTTAATAAATTTTTATTCGAAAGACTTTTGTAGCAAACTATTTAAAGTAGCGGTAAATGCGGATATAAATCCGGATGTTTATCTACCAATCAGCGACTACTGTTTCTTAAACCATACGTAATTGACGTCTTTATCTCTTGTAGAGGCAGAGCTTTATTGGAAGTAAAAATAAGGTCACTATATCACCACGTCTTAAACTTTTAAGGGGAAATTCCAAAAAATCGTGTATCAGTTTAGCGACAGGTTGCCTGACATTAAAACAATTACTCTTAAAGCCCTCGAGTCCCTTAGTTGCCTCTTACGACACCCGCTGGAATTAAATGGGTTGATGCTATTCTAAGCTAACATCACCCGGCAAAGCCAGCATCACAACGCACACGGCACGGTAAATAAGCTTCAGTTATTTATTCTGTTGCCAAAATGTTACCTCTAATAATTCTTGAGACTAAACATCAGACTAGTGGCGCCCCAAAACAGGAAAAAAAAATCCTGGCTGGTTATCTATAGTCTGACAACTTCGTGCGGGACCATCCTGCGGAGTAAAGACGGTGAGGGGCGAAGAAGCACGTCATTTTAATATGACGCGCGACGCAGATGTACGCGTGTTCCTTCCCCCCGCTGACATCTTGGATATCTCGTTCCCTCTACCGTCTGTCACCCGTAGGAAAGGTCGCGCGGCGCGCGAAATTGTCGGATCATAGAAATCAAAGTATGATTTGCCGCGTGTAATGAAATGAGTTATAGTCTATTTCTATTCTATTTCAGCCTATTGCAGTCCACTATTGGACAACCGATGTGGCGCAGTGGTTAACATGCCTGCCTGCCACGCAAAGGTTCCGGGTTCAATTCCCGGTGGGGTCACTCACAAAGTTGATATTTATCACTTTGTGAATTTGTTCCCAGTCTGGTTAGGACATTGCAGCCTGAACCACCTGATTGTCCGCAAGTAAGATGGTTCCGTGCTTCGGATGGGCACGTTAAGCCGTCGGTCCCGGTTGCTGTCTATGATGGCGGTCGTTACACAGCCATGTCAGAGGCCTGCTACTTGCAGTAGGCGGTTGAAAAACTCTGACACCAGGGTTCATCGGGTCGTTGAACGACTCGGTGTCCCACACGAAAAGCGAAGCGAGCAGTCCACTGCTGGATGTAGGTCTCCCCCAGGGAACGCCATAAGGCACGATCTCCCGTTTTTGCCATCCAGTCGCAATGTGTAATATGCAACGTATAAAATAAATAAAAAGTGGCCATTTTAAGCAATTTCGGCATACATAACTAAAGCGCACATGGTTTCCCAATCATTTGCGTATTCAGTCAGTGTTTTTTTTTCTCACGTAGCGGCGATAGTGTCGCTGACGTTAAACATTAAGCCTCAGGTTTAATATACAGTGTGTCGGTGTCCACAAATCAACCACACTGCAGCACATGCTATAAGTCGCTGGGAATTAGTTGCAAAACTATCCCGGTAGATGGAGCCCATCCACGCGATAGTGGACAAGATATACTTCCATAATTTCGCGGGCTCGATTAGAACCGCGGTAGCCCAGTTGGTTAGGGCGTCGGCAGTACTGATGCCGAAGGTCGCAGGTTCAAATCCTGCCTGCGGTGAAAATTTTGGAAGTTTTCCAAAAACACATGCTATAAATTTAATTTAACTCAGAAATTAATTTAGAAATCCACGTATTTTATCATATTGTGTATCCTGTTTGTGGGCTAGAGGAAAATTATTAATTATCACGACAAAGATCTACTATGTTTATTAATGTTATGTTGAATATTAAATTATAATACAAGGTTTTCATAACAATTTCTAAGATATTACTAAACCGCAAGCTCTTACTTACTCGTATTATGAGTAGATAGGTATCTACCCACATCTGTACATAATGTAGTAAATTAAATTAACATTTTCTTACAAAGATTTTCTGCCTCCACTCTGTACATATAATTTGTACCATACCATACCATAACAGCCACAACAGTCCACTGCTGGACATGGGTATAATTTGTACATAATCATGAAAATGTTAGGTATAGCTGGTACACAACTATTTTATATAAAATAGGTTAAAGTACCTATTATTAGTTATTAATCTAATTATTAATAGTTAGAAGCTAAGTGCATACATATATAGGTACATACACTCACAGGCACAACTAATCGGCCACCAATCTGTAATGGTATATTTCATGTTGATTAGAAATATAAATATAAAAATATATATTTGTCTAATAAAATACGAAATGTAAATAGTAATAGATAATAATATAAATTAACTAATTTACAACTTATATTAACTGTAATTATCAATGTTATAAATATTAAAAAGTATTTCATGCTAATGCAGGTGGCCGATTAGTTGTGCCGGTGAGTATATAACACGCTTGTATCGCTTGCGGAGTAGGCAGAGCGTAAACGGCTGTAAAATATGGCCATTTACACCACGTCTGACGAAAGTTTGATAGTTATTCAGAAGACTGTGTATCACCATAGTGACGGGTTACATATGTTATTATGATCTGACAGACGCATCTGAAGTAAAGTGAACCACGCGCAGATTGAAATCATATATCATAGTAGCAATAAAAAGTGAATTTAGCCTTGTATCTAAGTACTCCATCATTGATGCGTAGTCGTCAAAATTGAGTTATGATTTGAAATCAAATAATGAATTCCATATATTATTATGCTACTAGCAGATTAAAATCATAGCGAAATGGCTAGTTCAAATTTTAATAACTAACATTAGTTGCCCAATATTATAATTATATCGTATTGCAATTTGCAATTAGCTTACTGAAATGGCAATTTGTAGGTATAACAATTTAAGCTTCATCATGCACTGACCATCCTGACATATTTTCTGTATTTAACTGCAGTGTTGTAACCAAATAGAGAACAAACAGAGTAGGAAATAGACTCCAAGAATATAGACACTACGATATTGCAGCTTTAAATAAAACAGGAAATAAGGCATGTATATGTAAGCTATCAGCAGTATTTACATCAAGATGTCTGATGATCAAGATTCAAGAGATGTCTGATGATGAAGGTGATCAACTTTTAATGGTTTTGATGCAGTAATTTAAGTGTTATCAAGGATACCCGGAATAAATTAATTTCATGAAAGTTTTCCTGTAGGTAATAGTTGGTACTGTGGGGAACGTAGCTGGTGGAGGCGAGCACGGGAACTACCCTAGCTATGCCCTAACAATTGAAATACTTTTAAATAATATGAAATAATCTATATTGATAGTCAGAACATCAGTTTCAATCGAGAGTTGGATCTAGAGTGTGTCACGAAGGACAGATAGACAGACAGGCTGCATTCGTTGCATCAATCAGTTTTGAACCTTGATTTACTCCCACAAGCGTCCAGTTCTGTCTTCTGCTGTTTAGCAGTCTCCTCGCTTAGCGGGGGCCTTGTTTGCATTGGGCGATAGTCTGGTTCACCGAATTCTATTTGAAAAAAGAATCTCATATCGTCGTATGTGGTAGAGCTTGTTTTCTTGGTTTTGTAGAAATAATACGCCGGTCCCGACGGGTACATCGGCATGACTATCAACTTAGTCGCATCATTCCAGTTGTTGATTGCGGCGATATCTTCATATAGCTGAAAGAAATCCTCTACTGAGGTGTTAAATCCCGAGAACTTTTCGTTCATCTCGGCTTATAATATACACACAGTTTCACTTTGCCCACTAACAAATTGACTAACAATATTTTACATAGTTACTTTCTCTTCGTTACTGCGAGGGTTATTATGCAGGTTTTTCTGTCCACGTATTATTACTACGTTATGCGTAACTTTTTTACTTATTATATAAACAATTACATCACCTTTTTTTTCGACGCTGGGTCTGATTATTTTCTTCGATACCACTATTTCTCTTGCTTATCTTTTCTGCTTTCTTATGTATACTTTATCTCCTCTTCTTATTATTGTTTCATTTCTTTACTTCTTCATATGTTTGCTTCGGATGCTTTATTTTGTAGCAGCTTTTATCTGAAACTTTACACAAACGGTTAGATTATTTTCAGAGGCGCCTCCACCATGTGGGGAACGTAGCTGGTGGAGGCGAGCACGGGAACTACCCTAGCTATGCCCTAACAATTGAAATACTTTTAAAAAATATGAAATAATCTATATTGATAGTCAGAACATCAGTTTCAATCGAGAGTTGGATCTAGAGTGTGTCACGAAGGACAGATAGACAGACAGGCTGCATTCGTTGCATCAATCAGATTTGAACCTTGATTTACTCCCACAAGCGTCCAAAGAGGCCGGGCACTACAGTACTTACTTCAAATAAAACCTACTATTGAAACACAGTTTTACACCACGAAGCATAAATTAGGGAAACGGCGCGCGGGACGTCTATACAGATGATTCACTCAGTACTAGCGACGATTGTGACGCTTACTGATTATAACCGGAAATAACTATAATCCCAGGGAAAGCCGAGGTATCTATCTAAGCAGATGGTTGCCACGAACGTCATATTTCTTGGATCAAAATTAGCTCAGAATCATAATATGACGTTCTTGTATCAGATTTTGCTGGTTGGATATTCTTCTACTTTAAAATTTTTGCCAGTAGCAACCCTGGCTATATGTAACAGTCGCGAAAATTCTAAAAAACTAGGGTCAAATGAACCTTCTGTATACTCTCTATTTTGTGTTAATAGTAGGTACCTACGTCAAAAAAAACCTGCTAACCATTGAAATACTATCTAAAAACATGAAGTTAACATGTCAGTGATCATAATCATGTTTTATGTAAATAATCTCTAGCCCAATTATCTGGCCATAATTACTTGGTAATTCGAGATTGGATTGTGATTGATTGCAAATTGATTGTGTAACTAAATATTTAGTAACCGCAAATTATAAAGTAATTATTTCCTATATCCTAGCTAAAATGTTACATATCTTGTCCTATTTACTGTAGGTGAGCAGAAAGAAATGACACATTGGTAATTGAACCTAGAGATAAAACACGGTAGATGCCTAGATACAATATTTTATAAAACCTTAGTATCTAGGTATTCTTATTTTGTGATAAGTATCCTTCGAAGAAAATAAATTTTATATTTGTTTGAAGTAGGATCGGAAAATGTAAATTGAAATGACGACTAATACCTACCTACGCAGCTGAAATGACGCGAAGTGCCTAAATAGGTACCTGTATGTAATGTTCTTTTGACTTCGATATAGGTATTATTATATTACAGTGCTGTCAAAATGATGCCAGCGGGTAACGAACCAAATATATAAAAGAATACAAAAGTACACTGAAACATATATAGACATACAATCTCATATCATTAAAATGCTACAAGGTAAGTAAATAAGAAAATTCTCGGGTTTGGTTTGTAGCGGAAAAGCTTTTTGTTAATAGTTTTGAGGTGAGATCTGAAAAATTATGACTGCGTAGGTACGTATATAAACAAAACTAAATTTAACGCGATATGAAGCCAGGCTAGGAAAAACCAGGTTTAAAAAAAAATAAGCTTAAATTTATATAATTATGGCTGTGGTTCCTTTAGTGATTTTGAGAGTGAGTGGCTCTAAGACTCTCAAAAGCATGACTTTTGGCCGCCATTTCTAATTTAGTATTAAGCTTTACTTGCCAAATAAAACAAAAAAGCAGAAAGCAACAAGAAAAAAAGAATACGGGTGTAACAATGGCGCGAATAACGAGCCGAAAATCTAGAACAAAAAGTATAGACATACCTTCTCATATCATGAAAACGTAACAAGGTAACGCATCGGCGGTGAAGCGACTTCTCATGTTCGTCGGCCTAATGAGTGCTATTACCCTGGTGGGCAACTCTTGCGGATTGCTTTCAGTGATAAAGCCCACAGTCCTATCTGAAGCACAATATCAAAGCGACCCGATTTTTGACTCTCTAGCCTTAGAAATAGGACCCAAATTGTGATACAGATTCAAGGATGATATGACGTTGCTTGTGGTGCAAATGTACATACGTGTGCTGTTTTCTGTTATTTTTATAAGCGGTCACTTGAACGGATAAGTTTACACAGGACGATATTTGTCTAAAGTATAATCAAAGATAAATTAAAGTCTAAATAGTGTATCGATAGCTGGGCATAAAATTGAAAAAAAAAGAGATTTTATATTATTTGTACCTATCGCTCACTAGTTTACTAATATTGCAATAAGCAAATAAAAGAGGGTACTTACAAGATACCTTTGTACAACGCAAAACTGGCACAAACCATGAACGCACACTAACATAAAAGCAGAAGTATTATTATAAAACAAAAACCCGACTAAGCCAGTATCAAAGTTTTATTTTGCGATAATAATCCGCAATCATGAACTTATGAATTTTAATTATAAGCAGTGTCACTTTCGCTGCAGAGACGGATCTAACGACACCTCACATGCCAAGATCTGTCCAGCCATTTGGGTTGTAGCTCATAAAAACTTTTCTGGATACATAAATACATACATACTTTTGAAAAATATAACTCTCCCGAGGCCTTCGGATAAAAATAAAGGAAAAATGGCGAAATCACCCCGTGTCGCCCTTTCACAAATGACATTGGGCGTGTGTTAAGATGCCGTCACAGTAAGCACAAGTTAGTTTTAAGACTCCGCTAAATGGACGTCGCCTCCTTAAGACGTTATTGAGTCCTTTTCTTTTATTGCCCAAGTACTGAATGCCTGCTTTCCATTTGGACGTACATAAAAACACTTTTACACTAGATGCAGTATAATAAAGTAAAAGCCATGTAGTTTTATTTGTATAAAAGTACCTACCTGGTGTGCTGGCACTATGAGCAACAACTCGAGTTACCTATTCAAGGGATTCAGTTGCGTACCTTAACTATACTTATTATTCTGAATTTAAAATGAGTACATTTTTAGCTGATAGTAGTGAATTAAACTCTAGGTATACTATATCATAATAATTGAGCGGGGCCCAAATAATTTTGCTGTGTAACTAGTTCTCGTAACCATGTACCTACTACGGCGTAGTCGATAGCGTAGCATTTTCGTAGAACTAGTTGTTTCCTTTCTTGGGGTATTTTACATAGAGATTTAAGTTCTGCCTTTTACCCAAGTATGATTTTGATCTAATACAGCACAAAATGTGGCAACCAATGTTAAAAAAAGTAACTTACCTTTCAACGCCATATTTTACGCTATATTGGTCAAAAGACCATAAATATGGGAACTATAATATTCCATGAATATTACATGAAACCCTCTTTTTGGGCTGTTTTCTTTGCGGCTGCTGGTAGAGACGGTTAAAATTATGCGATGAGGAAAACAGTTTTATAAAACAGTTAATCCTTTTACCAAGAAATAAGAGTTCTCCTCTGTGGGTTTCTTTCGCGGGTGTATAAAATTAATTGGTTGTAATAAAGAGGATATTAAAAATCTTAGTTCATGATATTGTAACTTTGAATGTTTCCTGTCTTCGTAGATGGCTTGAACTATCATAATAATTGACAATCAAAACTATGTTTAGTTTTAAGTTTACATTTTTTGGGTAATAAATAATTCCAGTTAGCTTTACTGGTATCACTGGAACTACCAAAAAGATAACAAAAATGCACACTCCATAATTTTATATACCTACTTATTTTAATATGCGTATTTTATGAGTACAAGTTATTTTATCCATTAACTACATATATCATGGTTTTGTAGGTACTTGTGTCAAATTAATCCCACCCAAAACATAAATGTGAAAGGCTGCCAAGTTCGATAATATTGGAATGCTTCGCCTATAAAAGAAGTGAGATCTAAATAAGTACCAAGTTCCATACACAGACCTCAGTTAAAAACAGTTACAGGAATGCACACTTGATTTTCCGCAGTTTGGAAAGTAGATTCTTATTTCTTATTTTCGAGTAGATGACTTATTTTCGAACTTGGCAGCCTTTCACATTTATGTTTTGGGTGGGATTTCAATCATTTTTGTAAGGTATATTTTCTTTTTTTCTTATGATTAAGTTAGGTAAGGAAATATCTCATTTATACTTTACTTTGACTAAATACAAACCTTCGTAACGAATTTTAGGTCGGTACGACGATTGGAAGATATAGATAAATTTTTTGTTTTAGTTCCTTAGGGGTATGAATTTACACCTTCATTATTTTTAAAACCGACTCACACTTGGCCATTTTCAGATTTTTTCCTTTACCTTGACCTAAAGACCTACCTCCATGCCAAATTTCATGTCAATACGACCATTGGAAGTGGTCTAGGTTTTTGATGAGTGAGTCAGTCAGTCAGTCAGTCAGTCAGTGAGTGTATAGTAAAAATAGCGATTTTCTGACGTCAATATCTCAAGACCTACAATAGGTACATTAATGAAATTTTGTATTTTAGATAAGTAAGTAGATCTCGACAGATACTAGAAATTTCATATGCGTAGATAAAATAGATTTTGAGTTATAGGTGGGTCGAACTTGGCCCGAAATGGTTCGTGTAATATAACCCACGGCCGGTGTGTCGCTTTTTTTGCTCGAACTTGGCGGACACACTGCCGTGTGTCTAGATATTTTTATTTGTACGATTGCACGAATCTAGAACGTACAAATATGAAAAGATATTTGAACAGGATGATATCACATTTATAATCTGACTGTAAGCTAAATATTTTCTTGGATTTTAAATCCAACGCTATTCTAAGACTGTTTTTATATAATAATTATTTTTCAAAATTCACAGCAAAGGCTTTTTGAAAAGGTAAATAGAATTGACAAAAATCCGCCAAACTGCATGGCAGAAATATTGCTCTCTGTTATACCTACATAAGTATTAGGTAAGCATCATCAAATTAACTAAAGTCATTTTGATTATATTTTCTCTTAAGCATTTTGGCGATAATGTGCCCAGAATACGGTATTGATTCCAAAATCACATGAACACCTACCATCCATACCTGGCCACAAAGCGGTATTTCATCGTCAAATACCTGTACCTGTGAAGTTGTATGTACAAAGGACAAAGGCCCATATCGTAGCTTAGCAATTCCCATTGGAAATACCGGTTTCTCAAGATAATGGTTTGCCGGATGTACACCAATATTTCAGAGACAAGGCGGCTTTCAGGCGTTGCACCGAATCACATAATTCGTTAATATGAATTGTGGAGTAGAGATCGAAGACAGAATCTCTTGCACTGCAGTGGCGATGTATATGAAGCATTCGCAAGAACGAAGACCAAAATAAACAAATGTGCAATACATAAGTACGACCTCAGTGGCTGTAGCTTCGGCACGGTACGCCGAAAGTCGTGGACTTGAATCCCACATATTAATTTTTTTTGTTTTCCTTTATTTCTTGTGCCTATTTGATAAACATTCCCTCTGAAATCATCGTCACAAACTATGGACAGGCAAGCCGAAAGGTACTCATGAAACGAAACCACTTTCCCAATGTAACATATGTCGAAATATCTAAAAAAAATTGGGCCTGCATTACAAAAATTGCCTAACAGCTGATTGATTCACTATGGAAAATCCATTTTGATTTTGATATTTCGACCCATGTTTCATGGAGAAAGTTGTTCAGTTTTATGAGTACCTTGACCTCCTTTCGGCTTGTTATTCCCGGTATAGAAACAAGGAGATCTAGGTCTCGTCTAAATTCTCTCCTAATACGATAGCACAGTATGTAGATTTCTCTCTGTGCGATGCCGAAATTCGCCTTGATAGTGCCTTGTGTACAGTGTTACAGATCCAAACGCCTGAAGGGCACTTAACCTAATTTGTAAACAGTGCTGGTAGTGTTGGGAAATGGAATATTTGCATAGATATATTTTCACATCACGCCATGTACTCGTATCTTTATCTGCTTTTACCTTACTTTAACACGTACACATAATAACACAAGATACAATCTTCTTCTTCTTGTCAATGGGGCATCGAGTCGAGAATCGAGTTGATAAAGCTTTATAACCGCGTACAGACGAAACAATCAAACGCATAGTCATACAAAAACCACCTACAGAGACAGCTAAGTAATTATCAAACATATTGTTTAACAAAATATCTGGGAATCAAGGATAACGGGAAAGTAGAATTATTTTGTACCTACCATGTACATACGATAGCACAGTATGTAGATTTCTCTCTGTGCGATGCCGAAATTCGCCTTGATAGTGCCTTGTGTACAGTGTTACAGATCCAAACGCCTGAAGGGCACTTAACCTAATTTGTAAACAGTGCTCGTAGTGTTGGGAAATGGAATATTTGCATAGATATATTTTCACATCATGCCATGTACTCGTAGGTATCTCTATCTGCTTTTACCTTACTTGAGCACGTACACAATAATAACACAAGATACAATCTTCTTCTTCTTGTCAATGGGGCATCGAGTCGAGAATCGAGTTGATAAATATCTTTATAACCGCGTACAGAATAAACAATCAAACGCATAATTATAAAAAAACCACCTACAGATACAGCTTATTATCAAACATATTGTTTAACAAAATATCTGGGAATCAAGAATAATGGGAAAGCAAAATTATTGTGTACCTACCATGTACTTACCTTGCTAATGAAAAAAGTAAATACTAAACATAATAAAACGTACGTACTTTGATAGATAGTCTCTATTATTTTTAGTCAGAGTTATTTGAAAACAAGGATACAGTTTTGCCAAAAATAAGTTTTTTTTTTTTTTTTTATTTATGATGGGCTTACTCTTGACCCCAATCTTACCCTAGAGCAGAGATGGGATCTACGGTGGAGCGAGCTTGCCCAGAAGATGCCTATTCACTCTAGACTTAAAGAGATTCAGGTTATATGCACTCGGAAATACAGACGCAGGCAGGGAATTCCATTCTTTAGCCGTGCGCATAATGAAAGATGATTTGAAGCGCTTAGTGCGTAATGTGGGTATATCAACTAAGAACGGATGGTAGCCGGCCGTGCGTCTGGATGTCCGATAGAAGAAAGGAGACGGTGGTATGAGCTCATGCAGCTCACGCGCACACTCTCCGAAGTACAATCTGTAGAAGACCGATAGGCAAGCAACCTTGCGGCGGTGAGCCAGGCTGTGCTTGGTCGCCACCAGTTTTTATCGCCTATTAATCTCTTGGCTCTGCGTTCCACCGAATCCAGTGCAGCAAGTTGGTATTTAGCCGAGCCATCCCAAAGGTGACAGCAGTACTCCATGCAAGATCGGACTTGAGCTTTATAAAGAGTTAGAAGCTGTTCAGGCGTGAAGTACCGCTTGACTTTATTCAGGACGCCCAACTTTCTAGCTGCAATTTGAGCCTTGGACTCGATGGTGGTGCCGAAGTTGAGGTCAGAGGACAACTCCATGCCAAGGAGTTGAAGAGTGTTGGTCACTGGAACAGATGTACCCCGAAAAGTAGGAGAAAAGGTGAAAGGACTCCTTTTTGCGGAGAAAAGACACGCCTGCGTTTTTGAAGCATTGAAGCTGACGAGATTGTCTTCGCCCCACTGGGAGACGTTACTTAACGTCAGGCTCGTACGCTCAATCATAGCCTTTCTCAATCTTTGGATTTCATCACCACTGGCTCCAAGTTTCTACAAATACATCTAAAGATTTAGGGTGGTTGAGGTACACAATATAAGGTCCTATTAAATTCAGTGTAAATGTTTACAGGGCGTGTTCTGCTCGTGAAACTAATCAACTTTTCTTAGTAACATTATTTTTGAAGTATGAGGAAATATTTTGCACCTCCATATAAAAATGCCAAAAACATGTGTCAATTTGTAAGGGAGATCCAATAATATTTTTTTCGTTTACCATCATAATATGTTCCATGGGGAAAGTTGTTCAGTATCATAGTCTGTGCACGCCTGCAAAGTTTTCGTTACACCATCGTCGCTTTGCGAAGAGCATCAAGAAAATGAAACTTGGCAAAGTTCGAACGGTGTGTTGATAGCAAAGTGGCAGAGGAGTGGGACGGTTTCCCACAAATCCCGGGCTCTATCCCTGGTCATCATTTGATATTATTACATTTCCTTTTTTTATTTGTGGCATACAAATTATATTTATATTTGTGACATACCCGTAGTATTTTAGCCACAGTTTATCTTTCAAGTATGTGATTCTGTTACCGAAACAAGAAATGGCATACAAGTCCCAGCTCTCCAAACTCGATGTAGGTACGTTCGCCAGTTTCCAATTGCTGCAAGATTCAACCGAGCCTGCATAAGTCTTTATTGCCTCCTGTTCCTACAATTTGTACGTTCAATTGCCAAGTCAGGTGAGAAAATCTTAAAATGTACCTATGTATGTATGTATGTAAATATCAAGAATATTTTATTATGGATCTTGTTTAGAACATCTCACTGAACCCATTACCAACAACAACAATTTATACCTAGTAATTGAATCTCGTGTAAGTGAGTTATTCAATGTCTTTTATGGAAATGAATAGGTACATATTTTAAAAGCTACCTACCTTAGTATTTTTTTCACACAAATACGGTTTATAAATGTCAAACGATTTGACAGACAGTATCGCACAACGTTGCGTCGACGGATACGATTGTCAAATCGTTTGAAATAAAATGAGAATACAACGGAAATTAGCATTTTCTTAACAAATGCTTTACGCAGCGCTATATTAACGAACTAGCGGCCCGCCCAGCGGTTTCACTCGCTGCTACTTACCTGTTTTCCCGTAGAAATGGGATCTTTGCCCGTAGTAAAAAGTCCATTAATCCATTCTAGCAGAAGTTACTCATCATGACCATGTGCCAGCAGAGGCGGCCTGTCATGGCGAATAACTTTAACTTTGAAGCCATTACCGTATCTCTTATAGTTTTGATGGGATGCTGGTGATCTACATCAGGCACTCCAGACCCTCGTGACCATGTGCCAGTAGAAGCGGCCCGTCATGCTGAATAACTTTAACTTTGAAGCCATTACCGAGTCTAATAAAGTTTAGATGGGGTGCTGGTGGTCTACATCAGGTACTCCAGACCCTCGTGACCATGTGCGAGCAGAAGCGGCTTGAATGCTGAATAACTTTAACTTTGAAGCCATTACCAAATTTTTTATAGTTTAGATGAGATGCTGGTTGTCTACATCAGGTACTCCAGACCCTCGTGACCATGTGCCAGCAGAAGCAGCCTGTCGTGCTGAATAACTTTTACTTTGAAACCATTACCCTATCTCTTATAGTTTAGATGGGATGCTTGTGGTCTACATCAGGTACTCCAGATCCTCGATGACCATGTGCCAGCAGAAGCGGCCCGTCATGGTGAACAACTTTTTCTATGAAGCCATGACCGTATCTCTTATAGTTTATATGGGATGCTGGTGGTCTTCATCAGGTACTCCAGATTCTCGAGGGCTGACCATGTCCGTCTTTTATATGATAGTAATATCAGTGCCAAAATTCGCGAGGATCGGTAAAGCGGTTTGGCTAATTTGGGTAATATCTGCTTTATTTCCCCGTTTTCCTGCTGCTAACCGTTTTCCCGTAGGAATGAGAAATTTTTTCGTGGTAAAAAGTAGCCTATGTTACTCAGGGATGTTGTAGCTTTCTAATAATGAAAGAATTTTGGAAATCGGTCCAGTAGTTTCGGAGTTTATCGATTACATACAAAAAAACAAACAAAGTTTTCCTCTTTATTATATTAGTGTAGATATAACATGTGATGCCGGCCAATGAGGCCGGCAAAGTCGATTTCCATGAAATGGCTTCCATAGAGTCTTCAACTGACGTGCTCATAAGCTATATCAACTTTTCCAGAACAAAACTTTATTCATATTGCAAAAGTTGACAACAGCAAGACAAAATTTTCCCTCAAATGCATTATTAGTTTGAAATATTCACTTTATTTGTACGCAGTTTAAAATTAAAGTAAAATGTTTCAGTACAATACAACTTATTAGGTTTAGGGTCGTTTGTCTACTTTGTCTCCTAGACGACGGAAAAAGATGTTAGTTCTTCCTGTCCTGACACTTTCTTTAAAAATACCTAGATACATCTCTGTCTTTAGTTATCTACTAGATTTTCGTTGACGCACCTACATCCATTACAAGGATTGCATAGCACAAAAGTGATGGTGAAATCCGTCCACCTATATCAAGATCCATCCCTGGATAATCAATCACTTCGTAGGATCGGTCGGATGAAAGATGCAGGGTTTCAGAATGAATATCGACGTTTCAAGAGTCGCACACTGGAACCTTTATTTTAAGAGCTCACGCCATTTGTGAGTTTGTTTAGTTTTGAAACTCAGTCGCAAAAAAATAGATTATTTTAGACTTAAAAACTTGCACACGCAATCTTTGTATCAATAATACTAAACTGCACCTACGCAGATTTCTTCACTAATATTCTATTCAACATCCTAAAGTTACATAAGAAAGTTTCCGTAGCATCGGTCATCATCAGGCTTATTTTTGTGCCTGTTCATTTTGAATAGCTGGACATATGGGACTTCTGCAGGATGGACTCGAAAACAGCATATTCATCATGCTTGGTTATGTACAAAAGGAACGCTGCTGTCCATTTTCTGGGTTCATACCTTAGTTGCCTTTTACTGTAAATAGAATGGTGCTATTCTTAGCGAGCACCACACGAAAACCACTAAATGACCCTAAATTGAGTACTTTCTTCAAGTGGTAGCTTAACCTCATATATTACGCAAAATCACGAACACCGTTCAAAACAAATAGGGTGAAGTCGTTATGGCGAAATTTATGGAAAACCATTGGATAAAACCGTCATACGAAACCCTTCGTAGGGAGTGTATTAGACAGGAACGATAACAAAATTATTCACAATCCATATCTGTACTAATATTATGAATCCTTGAGTTTGTGTGTTTGTTTATTACTTCATCACACTCAAACGGCTTGTTAGATTTGGATGAAATTTAGGTCCAAAAATAGAGTAAAACTTGGATTAATATAGAAGCAAATTTTTATCGCTATCAAACATTCCATTATCAAGGAAAACCAGATAAAAGCTGCAGGAAACCAAGGGACCGAAATCTTGTGTTCAACAATGTTGTAGGTTATGACTTCCTGTCACAGCCAGATTTCGGGTTGATGGCCTCTACTGTAACTTTGAAAAACTGAATTGCTTTCATGTAAAAGGGTCTCTGCCCACTTTTATACAGGATTATTTTTAAGTCAGTGCGCAAACTTTGCAGGATGTTTTTACTCGTAATTCTGAACAACTTTTACCATGGGGCCACCTGAGAAATCTAAAAACAAATTTTGGGTGTTCCATACATTTTTGCCGAGTAGCTATGAATTTTTCTATGGAACATCCAAATTTGTTTTTTGCGAATTCGCGGGTGGTCCCATAGGAAGAATTGGTAATAATCACGAGTAGAAACACCCTGCAAAGTTTGCGCACTGACTAAGAAATAACCCTGTATCTAATCCGGAATATCTGCTTGTTTGCAGTCGATTTCCAAAGCTGTTAGCATAACGGATACGGTCCTGGGTATAAAACGCACGTGGCGGCCGCCGGTCGCCATATCGTTTTGTCATTTGAGCTACATTCGGGAATGAAATGTCGTGAAATAGGTAGGAACGCAGCTATTAAATATTGCGAACACATCAACCTTTAAAGGACCAACTTATACAGATTTTACAAACAAATACTAAGATAATCTAGTATAAGTTGATCATGGATTTCATCAACGCATGCGTTGGGAAAATACGAATTACGACTTTATTCATATACAAATATGGTTTATTTCAAACTTTTTAACAAATATTTCCGTCAACGCAGCGTTGTGCGCTATTTTTGCGCTCATGGATGCTTCTGTCAAACCGTTTCACATATACCGTATTTTTATAAAATTAATAAGGTGAAAAATCGTATTTTTCAAACGCAACTGATAGCGCTGCGCAAAGATCTCTAGGCTATCCCTAGTCATCAATCAGTACTTAGAAAAAAAGTCGCTTTTTGCGTTTCTCTATCTGTCGTTAAATTTGCTAACTCCTCCTTAACCACGCGTCAAATTTTGATGCGGTTTTTTGTAATAGGTAAAGTAGTTCAAAAGGAAGGTTCATATGTGACATAGGTACCAGGAATATGCCTATTTCACACGGGAAAATGAGCTGCAGCGGGTGAAACCGCTAACGGCTAGTTACTCAAATAAAAATTGTAAGAACTCCAGTATCTTTTCCCGAGAAGACAGCTTAAGCTTCTTTAGCTAACTTCTTGGAAAAACTAGTTAGCGCAATTTTATTATTTTTGCATAATTTATGCTCAGTGGCTTCACTTGGGTTTAAAAAGCTCAAGATTTAAGTCCCTAAGAAAAAACGTAAAAATGTTTTTCAAATTAGTTTTATAATGGGATGGGGAACATTTTGAATTTAATAATACTGTTGACGACACCTACACAAAATATTGAACGAAGTTATAATTTACCCAAAATGGTACGTCAAAGAAAAACGTTAAATTAGCAGGTAGCATGCCAATAGTATCATATCGGCATAGACTATTCTACCTGTAAGCAGGTGTCGTAAAAGGCGACTAAGGGACCGACGGAATGAATGGCCTGCAAAATTTTGCGTTGTCCTCGCCAATCCGCCTGTCACACGTTGTGAGTACCTATGGCAATACCCCCTGATAGTGGGAGGCCCTTTTCAAGCAGTGGACTGTTGCAGCTGGTACGGTTAGGTCAACCTATGGTAGTACTTAAATTATCTACTCGAGTGCTGCTGAAAAAATGTCTTTCTCGGTCAAACTGCCTTCGAAAAAATCTTGAAATTACTTAGGTTCTCAGTCTCCAAGTCCATTAATATCTTAAAGATTAGAGATAAGTCATGCTCCTTAGCTATTAAGGACATTAAGATACCTTCTACAGCTTTTTAAGAACGTGCTTATCTACATAAAAGGTGTAAAAACAGATGGAAATAAAAAGGAAGTCTATCCTGAAAATTGGTCGAAAACAAAAACAAATTATATCTTTAGTTGGTCTACAGTAATGGTTAATAATACATTAGTTACGATATAAACAGTAGCTGATAAAAAAAAACTGTCATCAAAAAACTACAAAATCATAAAAAACATAGACTAATTACTTTTTACTACGGGATACAGAAGGTGAACAACTGTGGGCCAAGAGGCCCACAGTTGTTCTAAAAGAAAAGAAAAACAGAGTATAAGAATACTCTGTTTTTCTTTTCTTTTTACCTATAACAATCATCTTTCTCTCTTTCCACGTGTAGGACTCCGAGTCTTTCAAATCCACGCATAGCATTCCTGAATTACAATCTCCGTATCCAAATTATTATATCATTATAGAAGCGTCTCAAGATACATTGTGGATAAGTACCTACTAGGTGTTTAATATAGTGCACTTCAGATCTCAATCTTAATTCGTAGCACGTTCGAATAATTTATGTTCCCACACATACTAACGCTTTCTCTAACAACTACCAGCTCGAACCACAGAACTTGAATTCACAACTAAACCGCTTAAAGCACAAAGTCACTTTTAAAGATATCCCGTCCAGTTCGAACTTTCGACAAGCAATTTCAGACTATTAGAAAAAGATAGCTAAGATGGTACTGTGAAGATTTTAAAACACTATTCTTCGTTTCTTCAAGAACTCTTAATTGTCATTTTGCTGGCCTTAGAAACAATTAGTCTAAAATTCATTAATACTTACCTACTTTATGTATGTGTAATAGATAATTATGATTATATCCATTAGCAAGAAACACAACAAAATTAGACCAACTAGGAGATTAAGAAAATTTTATACGTCAATAGGCCTTTTGACAGCAATCAAACCCACACTTGAAGACATGTAAACAGCGAAAAATAGACCTTATGTCATACCATTTAGATAATTTTACCAATATACATTTTAAGATTTTCGCGGTTGTTTAGAACACTTTTTATAATGTTTGAACGGGATTTTTACCGTATGGAGCGTGAAACCGCTTCGAGATATCGCGGTAATCAAAAACCTTACCGCGGTAAAAAACCCGTTCACAACAATAATATAAATTATTTTGACATTTTCCAATATGAACTATTCGAACGGTACGGCCTGTAGTCATTTGTTTATTAGTCTATGATTTGGCTAAATCAATGCGCTCTAGTTCTGCCGTAGCTGTCTGCTGTACCCTTATCAAATCTATTTTAGCTTCTCGTAGTTGTGGTCTAGACATAAACTTAGTTCTAGTTGATTTAGAATGGTACTTAAATAACCTGTTTTCCTGTGGGTGTCGGAGCCAATAATTCAGACCTCATGAAAGGTACAAAAATGTATTCAATGTGGTTGCATTTTGGGCACGGAAAAATATTGTTATCAGAAATTGCTTGATTCACGAACCAATTTACCCGTACAAAAATACTCTGGACAGCGCTGTATGTTCTTGTACCTGCCAATAATCTTGCCAAGCATATGTAAAATACAAGATCATACACAGAAAATTCGTTTCGAGGGAATCGAAGTAATTTTTCAAGAACATGTCATAAAATATGTATACATTCTGCCCAATTTGTCCTACTTCATGTTCGAAAATTCAGCGATTGTATCTATTGCTATATAGTGAATTCAACGCCTGTCAAGTTTCCATTTGCGATTTCTAATTGAAATGTCTGCTGTTAATCTGTAAATCGGTCTCTGTGCCAAAATTGAGACAACCAATCCACTTTCCCGGGCAGTGGACATGATAATGATTTACGTGCAAAATTGTGATGTCACCCACACAAAATTAGGATTGACATTGGTGAAAATTCAGTGTTTGGCATGAGATAACTACATAATTGCAAATTATGATATTTCAGCAATAATTTCGGAAATTCAACGCTTGGCGTAGGTATCTATTCGATACTATAAGGTCCTATTGAATTCACTGCAAATATTTTAGGGGATGCGTAAATATGTATAAGAAAAACATCTAAGCCATTTCTTTAAAAATTTTGCCTAGTACATGCTTATATTTTATTTGATTTTGATTAGTTATGTTGATTGCTAGGTACTTGTGTGCATAAGATTTTTAAATTGTAGGCTATTGTCGATTTTCCCTGTGATGCATCACCCCATTTCTACCCGTTGTACATGGCGACTAAGAGATGGATCCCGGGAACGGGCAGCAGCGTTACCTGCGAGCCCGACACCCTGCACTGCGCTCACCAATCCGCCTGCCAAGCGTGGTGAGTATGACAATAACTCCAAATTGGAAGAGGCTCATTTCTAATAATGGACTGTTGTGGCTGTAGTAGTAGACATGCAACCGGTAACGTTTTCATGCAAACGTTTATAAAAAAAATGTAGGTAAACATACCTAGATCAAATTGACTCATTGGCTTGGACAATCGGACCAGTGAGCCATTATTGGCTTCAACGCCCCGCGAAACTAAGTTTATTCTCGGACACATTTTTTTTTGGCTTGCACATTTCGTGATTTCTCTTTTGAATAATTTAATAAGGTTCATATTTCTACTACGTTTTTAGGGATAGTTTAAGTGCGTAACTTTGATAATTATCGTTTCCAAGATTTCAAAACACTGCATATTAAAAGCATTTTATATAATAAAATGAACTAAAAAATATACTCTATGTTCATTATAACTTAATTTACTTCACCTATGTACATATAAGTCTATGCCGAGAGAGCCAGGTCAGCCATTCACATAAATCCACATCCGGAATATTGTGATTATAAAGCGTTTACGCTTCTCGTAAAACGATGTAGCTACGGAACATAGAGTATTTTAGGCGTGTTTGGATGAGATGTGTCAGTAAATATCCTTTCTAAAACACTTGACTACCTAGGTACATTCACACCTCATCACATCATCCGATTGTCCGGTTTTTTTTTACCAGCAGCGGGGTACAATAAGTTTAAAAATAATCACACCAACCTATAAGAAGGTAACAGTCCGCTGCTGGAAGAAAGCCTATTGATCTCCGCTTTCACCGCCCATTTACTACTAGCCTCCTTCTAAAGTTATCAGTCACTCTGGCTAGTCTGTCAGTCAATCAGTCAATGCGATCGAAACCGGGGGACCATGGGGCAAGGAGGCTAAAAATTTCATCCGGGAGCTAGGCCGACGCTTGCGGGAGCGTGGGTGTGATCCCCGCTCCGGAGCGTACCTGGTACAGCACATCTCGCTCGCCATCCAACACGGTAACGCCGCAGGCATGATGCCCGAATCTTCGAACCAGGTACGCTTCGGGGTGGACTTTTTTGATTAGTTAGGTTTTAAGTTTAGGTAAGTATTTATTACAACTAGTTACTCTTCTGGCTAGACGGGGTCTAACGCTATGCTAGCCAAGTCTCAGCCGCATAAGACCCAGCTTACTCCACCATCCATTGGTATGGCATCTTTCTCACACCGCTAAATCTTCCGATGCGATTGCAATTCAAAATTGACAAGAGGTTGAATTCTATCCGCTGCGGCATAAGACTTTGCAAGATTTCTGAATTCGTTTATCTTACTTAAACCTGAGAACTTGTATACGGCAAAGCGTTTACAAATTTTGTATTCAATATACATTGTGTCCCATCTGCGCCTACCTATTCACAACGTTATTGGTACTGCGACTTAATTTAACGATGATTGCCCGCCTGCTTTTGTAGCGCCGTTGATCCTACGGTGTCGTTATAACGGCCTGTGTCGTTACATCACCGGCGGGTCGTTATGACGCGCAATGTGGCCGTTCGCGTTATAATTTTAGCACCAGCCTAATAAAATGATGTCATATTTTAGACAAATCGGGAAATCTGTTTGCAGCAGGCAGATTTTGGTGTCGCAATGCAACACAACACCACAAATTAGGGAAACGGCGCGCGGGACGCCTTTACAGATGACTCAGTACAAGCGACGATTTTGATGCTTACTGACTTTAGGAACTCAAGGTAACTAAGATGGTTGCTTGCTACCAACGTCATATTTCTTGGAATAAAATTGACTCGGAATCATATGACGTTCTTTTTTAATCAGAGTTTGCTGTTTTGGTATTCTATACTTTGAGCTTTTTGACATTGACAATATAAAAAGTGTCAATTGCGAATATCCTAAATTAGGTCAAAATTCCTAAATAAGTAGGTATATAGTATAAATATGATATTAATATACACAAGCAAAAAATCTTAATTGCCACCTAATTCAAAAAAACTAAATCTCCGCGTCTGAATTACCATGAATATCAGCAACAAATCGTCGTCCCATTCAAGGTATCAATTTATACTCATTACTTTTAGTAAGTAAGTACATACATAGGTTGATCTTTTAGATGGGTAGTTTGACGAATTGTTTCTATGGTATTTCTTTCACCAACATGAACATAGAGTCATTTGCTGGGAACACGTGTACCTGAACCGCCATTTTAGGTCCAGACACTCTGTGCAGTGCGAGTCGATTTCCTACCTATTAGAACCAAAAATACCAAAACGTGGTTAAATTCGGACTTTATTCGGTGCAAGGAAAAGTTTGTGGGAGTGTGGATTATGATCATGAAGAGCTTGCTTCTACTTTTTTATTTTCTATACATATTGAAGTTCTTTTTCAGAAACAACATTTCAACCGTGCCTCAAAAGTGTCAAAGTTACGATGAATTGTTTTAAGTACTCATTGAATGGGGTAAAACTGCGGGGGTAATAGTGCGCACATGACGTATGTGGGTAGATGTGCGCAGTTTTACCTCATTATAGTGATATTTAAAAACGCATTTCTGTACAGAAATACCTATATTATATAAGATTTATCTTTTTTTACTGTTTTAGAGTATAAAACGCCTCGTAATTATAAAATATAAACATCTGATAAGATCTTAATTGTTGTGAAACCCTTGTGCGCAATTTTACCCAACACACCGCGTAGTTTTACCCGCATCACGGGGAAGAAGTGCGCACTCTGACTTAGTCACTATTTTTTTAAATATATGAAAAACCGCAGATTACATCGCAAGTTGTTTGTTTGTGTTTGAGAGTCCATTAACCAAGATATAAGACAGCACATACAATGTGTTTTAAATCGCAGTAGTTTGGGAGTGAAACTGCGCACTTTTGCCCCGAATGACTCTATGCTTTTCTAGATGTACCTAGAAAATACAGGCACGAATTCACACATGGCGTATTCGACCGGCATCTAGAAAATGTATCTGCCTTTACAATATATCAGTCATATCAATACATTTGATAGTTGCGTAGGTGCAGAGGCAGACCCTCGTCACAAAACGATCTTGTACCCAAATCTGTCATTTTGATTGTCACAAAAATGTGGCTCTTCGGTAGATTTATCGTTCTCAAGGACAGCATCTTTTACCATACAGTCCCTACGATTACTTCCAAGATTCCTAGTACTATCAGAAGAATATCGGCCTACTCGTACATACCCTTTGAGGAATCAACTTAAAGGTACTGGATTTTACTAGATATTCAACTGTTTGTAAATTTAGTTCAAGGGGTAGCTTGATGTGCCTGCTGATACCTCACAAAAAGTCTTGATTGGCTGTCTATACGGTCTATATGATATTTTACTAGTGACCGACTAGTGACCGATAGCGAAAACTCAGAAACGGCTGGTGATAAGGAACAAGTTTCCCCAAGGAAAATAGGTCGATATACGAAAAAAAATGTTTTGACCTCCCAAAGTAACACAATTCAGCCTAGCTGATCGATAATTTTGTATGGGAGGTCCAAAGTTTTTTTTTCGTATTTCGACCTATGTTCTTTGGGAAAATTTTTTCTTTATCACCAGCCTGTTCTGAGTTTTCGCTATCGGTCACTAGTAAAATTTCACCCCGTATATGGCATTTAGGGATAGGTACACCACTTACTCACGACTTCACAGACCTCCTTCTTAGTAGATGATTTAAAAATGTTGTAACCAAAGTCAACCAGTGTTCAGTCGACTCAATGTCGCGTACGATATCATTACATCCTACTTAAATCACGCCTATATCTATTGAAAAACGGCACAACTGACAAAACTTTGAGAGTCATTCAGAAGATCGTGTGTCGCCATTGTGACAGGTTTGCAACATCAACTCTCAAATCCCTTAGTCGCTTCATACGACACCCACGGAAAAGATATGGGGTGATGCTATTCTAAAGCTCCACGCGGCATGAAATAAAATGTCAAATTCATAGTATTATTATTTTCTCTCCACAAAGTTATTGTTTTGGCTACGTGCCGGACCGGAGTGTCAAACTTTTCAGCAAAAACGAAAACTAGAAAACAAACACCAAATTGTTTCAGCAACAGTAATCGTTTGGTCATTTTAACTGACAAAATGGAAAAGGATATTGGATTATTATTTATTAAGCGGTACGAAAATTATTTGATAGTACTGGTCGGTAGCACTATGAGTTATGATGGAACTTTAAAATTACACTTTTTAGTTGATCCTTCATAATGGACATAGATAAATACTGGAGGTACTTACTGAGTAATGGTAGGCTTAAAAACTAAGCGACAGCGACAACGACGCGCGTCGTTGTCGCTGTCAAATGACTGGTTTGTATGGGGAACCAGAAAGACCGAGCGTCGGCGTCGTTGCGGCGCGCCACGACGCCGTCACGTTGACAGCGCGCTGAGAAGCTCAGAGTTTGTATGGGATGCGGTCGGGTTTTTCTACAAGACCGCAGCGACAACGACGCCGTCAAAATTTGACGACGTCGTTGACGCGCATCGTTTTCGCGACGCTTGGAAAATAAGGGTACCATAACAATTATTTCGGATATGATCCTGTAGTCAGTACATAGGCAGAATCATCGTGCAAAATTAGCGTACTAAATGAAACCTTAATTTAATTCACATCAGCCCACTGCTGGACGTCAGAAGGCACAACTTCACGACATTAGTTGTTACTAGCCACCACTAAGTTTAATACCATACCATAACAGCCGCAACAGGCAACTGCTGGACATGGGCTTCCTCTTATCGGGCTGCATCGTCATATTTACCACGCTTGGCAAGCGGATTAGCGAGCGCAGCGCAAGACGCTGAATTTGCAGGGAACGCTGCTGCCCATTCTGTGGATGATTCTCCTTTAGTCGCTTTTTACGACGAGCGTAGCACCACACGGCAAAATAAGTTTATTAATATGTCAGAACTACATCCTCAATCAAGATCCCGTTGTCTGAACAGAGATTATGCAAAAGCGTTTACTCATAAGCCGTCTCCAGTTTCTTGCCGGACAACGACCGGAAGCGGATCCGGTTACGAAATGTCCGGTTGCTAACTTCAGTAACAAGCGGCCATGTAATTATGGGACAAGGGTTCAGGTTATAAGCAGATGAGAAATATTGTTTGACTTTGTGGAGACGAAATTGGGTGCCGAAAATTGTAAAAGTTGAATTAAACATTCAGACATTAAAATGGAATCTTAAATAATAATCATGGTCAATCCCATAATAATATTTGAATCGCGGCTAAAATTATGCAGTGCCTGTCTTAAATCACATAGCAAACCATACATTTTACTACTAACCTGCAGATCACAGCTGTTTTTTGAAATTTCTACGAGGTACTTCAGAAGTTTAACAAGAAATATATTAAGGTCCTATTAAATTCACGGCAAATGATTTCAGGGTATGTTCTACTCGTGAAACTGAACAACTTTTCTTTGTAACATTTTTTTGAAAAATGAAAAAATTATTGGACCTCCCATACAAACTGACCTTAAACTGACACATGTTTTGGACATTTTTGTGCGGGAAATCCAAAATATTTTTTCATATTTAGGAAAAATGTTACTAAGAAAAGTTTTTTAGTTTCACGATTAGAACATACCCTGAAAATATTTCCTGTCCTATTAAATTCACTGCAAATATTTTAAGGGCATGCGAAAATACGTATAGGAAAAACATCTAAGGCATTTAAAAAAAAACTACACGCTAGAATTTTTTTTTGATTTTCAAACAATCTTTTTAATTAATTTTGTGAACATACTTTGACTGACCCGACTGACGTTCCGCCACGTAGACAGGATTAACTTACACGGCACGTGCACTAACAACCAACCAATCACAGCACTTTTTTTGGCGCGTAATATAAATTCATCGAAGTGTGTGTTTCTGGGACAAACAGGGTGCACTTTTTTTGTTTTGTTTTTTTTTTAGTGAAATGCAATTTTCTCGAAAACTAGCGTGTAGATTTCTTTAAAAATTTGCCTAGTACATGCTTATATTTTATTTGATCTGCCCCTTAAATATTTGCAGTGAATTTAATAGGACCTTAAATAGTAGAATAGTTTCGAACATTTACTATACCTAAAACGTATCGATTTAGAACGCACCTCCGCTAAAGCCTATGAAAAAATCATAACACTTGGTTTATTTCACTTTTGTCGAGCGAAATTGAAAACCCGAAGCCTTTTGTCGGTAAAATTATTAAAGTACTAGAGGATAAAATGAAAAAAGTTACCACGAAACGCCTTGTAAATCCCCTTCTAATAAAAAGTGGGGTAGGAGGTAATAAAGTTAAAAGATAGAAGAGATTTTCAGAAAGTTACTGACTCGGTTTTTTCTGGTTGATATCTACATAGATATCCAAGTTAATAAGTGACTGATTTGATAACAGACTTTACAAAAAAATTGGCACTTAAGTATAATAAATGTCCATAAAACTGATATTTCTGTTAAAAGAACAATTAATAAGGCTATCATCGTTTATATCGCCATCATCTGCTTGCTTTTTTCTCAATTTATTTAGAGTCGGTTCAGAATGTCTTAATCCTCCTCCTTCCATAATAACTATTCAATAATAATCTATTCATATATTAGATTTTAACAACAGAAATCAAACAATATTTTTCAAAGTGGATAAGCAAAAAGAAAAAAACCTCTTACTTATAACGATAATTTAAAACGAATGAAGTGCAGTAGGAGACGCTCTGTTATAGAGAGCTAAGATCAAACAATAGTTTCAAAGTATCCGTCCAATAAGAGGTACTTAAAGCAATGGAGGTTTCGAAATCGGGACGGGGACTAGTAAAAGCATTGAAAAAGTTTGTAGATCTTTGACAATAAAGAATTATAGAAAGTGGAACACTGTCACAGAACTAGTACACTAAATAAACTGTCTTGTTATGCACATCCTACTAATATTATAAAGGCGGATGTTTGTGTGTGTGTTTGTTACGACATCACGCTAAAACGGCTGGTTAGATTGACATAAAATTTGCACAAATATAGAAGAGTATCTAGAATAACACATAGGCTACTTTTTACCACGGGAAAATGTCTTATTCCTATGGGATCACGCATATTCCAATATTTTTGCAAAGGTGGCGTGACTGAGCCGATTCGCGTTTTAAACGTTTTCACCGAAAACTAACAGCGACATCTCTTGGCGAGTAATGCTTTCTTCCCGCGGAATAATAGGTTGCAGCGGGTGAAACCGCTGACGGGCAGATAGTAAGTAATATATTAATTTCGTCATCCATCATTAAAGTCAAGATACACCCACAGATAGAAATTAACATCCTGAACAAACGCTGACAGCATCAAATGGCTGCCCACAACTGCAGGCTTTTAATGAATCGTCGGTCCACGTGGTAGAGGAAAAGAGTATTTTAATTCAAATCGAAATATTACGGCGTAATTCAGTAGTTTATTGCCTTCACAATTGTATAAATTCAAAATAAATATTCCAAAAACGATTTCTCATTTGCAATCAACTACTCTTTCATTATAATAATAACGATAATATTATTTGGTGTATGCTTTTGA
The DNA here is from genome assembly GCA_024500475.1 of Phthorimaea operculella. Taxonomy (NCBI): domain Eukaryota; kingdom Metazoa; phylum Arthropoda; class Insecta; order Lepidoptera; family Gelechiidae; genus Phthorimaea; species Phthorimaea operculella. The sequence continues at coordinate 5,840,776 of JANFCV010000011.1, forward strand.
CATGATGTCATATCACTCTGTTCGACAGTTGAATGCGAACCAATAATTAGTACTATATTAAACAGTTCAAAAGGGGAAATGTTATTGACATCTTATTTGTCCTATCGTCAGAAAATCCACCTTATTTAAGGGACAAAGTAATACTGGTTTTTCATACAAATACTATGAAAAAGTAGTAAAAGTTGATCCCTTAAATAGGTAGGTGGTTTTGCTGGCACTGGCGAAAATAATTATCAGCGCTAACCTTTGAAAGCCTTTAAACTTTGTTTATAATTAGTATATGTAATTATAAATTTTCTAGAACGTAATCAGTTTAATAACTAGTGGTTTATTCGCGGTTTCATAAAAATTTTACCATCGCCATAAAAAATAACAATTTAAAAATGTAGAGCCAGTATTTATTAACTTTTAATATGTAGGACCTTTCTTTTTCTGTAATGGGGAAGAACAAAAATTGAAATCGGTCTACCAGTAGGGAAGTTTAAACACATCAAAATCTGTTCTTTAAATTTTTAAACACGTATAGATTTTTTAAATTTCATTAACAAAATAAAGCACACACTGTTTACTTACCTATTCAGTCAGACCATCGACAAACTTTTATAAAACTAATTTAACTAAGTTAAAATAATTGCAAAGGTACTCTGACACTTTTTGAGACTGCCATGTATACATTCCCGATTTTATTAAAAGTTGTGGAGTTTAGATTTAACTTAAAAGATCAAAAAGCTTAGGGTAAAGTACGGATAGATGCGCACCTTTTGGAAAATGCTCTATAACTCAATAATTAAGAACTTATTTACAAAATTAACTTTACAGATTAAAGGATTGATCTTTAATCTTTCATTAAAGCCCGAATTCATGTATTTAATATTTATTGTTTTGTTGTAAATCCAGTTTTATTTGACCTCTTGAAAAAGGGATAGTCGCGCACCCGCACGTATAGTTGCGCAGCTCTAAAAAATCATGGGGGGATACTTGCGCTTTGAAGATTACCTAGGTGACTTACTATGAAATTTGTACTTTATTTGAATCAAACCAATTTGAAATTAATTTGATTAAATACTTATTTTAAAAATCGAATAGGCCTCCGAACCTTAATATTATTACTATTTCTAAAGTTATTGAGTGCTAAGTCATTATTTCAGTAAAAAAAATTGTATCAACGCGTAGGTAGCATAAAAATGTATGTTGAACAACGTCCATATCTAGACTGTAATTTAGAAGCATTTTATCCATCTGCAACATACTAAAACAAACAAAAATATCAATCTGCGCAACTATCCCCCAAAGCGCAACTATCCGTCCAAAAAACCTGCGCAAATATCCTTTTTGGTATGGATAGTTGCGCATTTAATTAAAAAAATAATGATTTGATATTTTGGAATAATTAATAAATGCGCACATACTTTATAAAGTAGTGCATATGAGGAAATAAAAATGTGAGCGATTCTACAATCGTGAGAAAAGTTACCCGAAAAACAAAACGTGCTAAAATAATTTCGACGCCCGGTTTGACCACGCTACCGAAGATTTTTGCTTAAACTGGCGTAAATTGTGCAATTACTCCAATTATTAACGTGGTACTTGGGTTTTCAGGAGAAAGACTACTATGTTTTAATATGCAATAGTGCTGAAATTCACTAGAACATAGTGTTTTCAAAACCTGCGCAACTATCCCAACGGTGCATCTATCCGTTCTTTACCCTAAAGAAAAAGTATTTTTTGTAAATCGAATAAATTGCGTATTAACGTCCGTATGTGCGTTATTTTTGCGTAACGCAGGTGCAAGGACAATACGAATTTCGAACATATTCCCATACAAATACGGCTTATGTCAAACGATTTGAATGACGCGTCCGTCGACGCAGCGTCGTGCGATGCGCTGTGCTAGCAGGATGCTTCTGTCAAACCATGCTTTTTTCGAATATATAATATACATGAAGTCTCGTTACCTTCAACTACGAGGCAGTTAGTATAAAAGTATAAAATAAGTAGGTACCTATGTCAAGAAGGACTTTGTGGGATGTACCTTTTCACTATACCTATTTAAACGATCTGAAATTCTTCAATTAAGCTACAATACTACAACAGTAAGTTTCAAAGAGTTGTGACTTTATGACCGACATACCATGAAAAGTATTGGTCTTGAAAATTGGAATAATCTGGTTGAGTCAAACGAGCAAAAACACAAATCTTCTAATGCGGGGCAAGACGGATGGGGGATTCCTTTCCGTGGCGCGGTTCCTGTGTCGTGAAAGATCGCAAATGACCTGCGACGCATCATTCATCATACCATGAATGTACTGTACATATGTGTACCTTCTACGCACATGCCACACACAGGAAAATACAGGCCTTGCCGATGGTTTGATGGTGTACATTATATCACGCTTATATCCCTTGCGGGGTAGGCAGAGCGTAAACGGATATAAAGAACGGCCATTTATATCACGACTGACAAAAGTTTAAGAGTCTTTCATAATACTTTGTATTACTATTTAGGGATTTGAGAGTTGATATGTTGCATTTTTAAGCATGCTTTTGTTGCTCCTTATAACACCCACGGGAAAGGTCATGTTAATCTGAGCCCACCCACACCACACGGCACATTTTGATGGAGTAAACGACGTTTTGTGAACTCGTGTCTAGAGTCCTTTTGTAGAATTTTTGCCTCCATATTGCTCTCTGTTTTAGCATAATAGTGCACTAAACAAAACAATTTTATCGTGAATAATTATTTAAAAAAAACTTGTACAATGTTCTACCATAACAGTAGGCATTTGAATCTGCGACTTCCGCCTTGGAAAATTGAGAGATTATAAAACAAGCACTGCAAAATCTAGGGATACGAAATAAGTATGATAGGAAATAGAATAATAACGTCTTGTTAAACAAAACAATAAAAAATGCATTAGCAAATACACAATGAATAAAGATACGAATAGATCTATAAGTTAAAGTACGTACCTCTAAATATTTCTTCCAAAACTATTTTGTATACTAAATACGTATACGTTTAAGATGGATGTTGGACGTCTACGTCACGGCTTTGATATTTCCTTTGAGAGATGAGGGGCGATGCGTCAAATTCCAGAACTTGCATCCATCAAATATAAGGGCCAGCTGGCTGCGTCAAATGTGATCTGGCTCATTTAAGGGCGGCCACACGAAATTAGCAAATTACCGCATACTTGACTCAAAAATTATGAGATCTTAGTGATATAGATGGTGCAAGATGATGCGAGTTTGCGCCGGTTTCTAAGCAATATCATTCATTGTTCATGATGTACCGGATAGTTTTTGTTTTTTAATAATTAAATTATTAAATGACGCCGACAATTGCCTGAAATATCGAAAGTTTCAAGCAAAGAAGCGAGTTTTATATCTATGTCTTACGTTTCCTATGATAGGGATCCAAATTCGACTTAAAAGAAATCGTAAAATTCTTTTGTCAATAGGTACACCGGAAACGGAAAAAAACCGTAAAATCATACGGTACATGAGAGAATCCATCTGATTTGAAATGCAGGCACCATTCTTAGGCGTGTATGGAGTTGAATTGCGTTGGATCAGGAGTTTTTGACCTTATTTCGGGCATATTTTTATACCTCAGTGTACTGGGCTGCCCTTCGAGCAACACAGCCCTGTCAGATGACCAGCCGTGTTGCCCGAAGGAACTGCCCTATTCCTTCAATGAACATACTGTATAGCGAATACGTAAGGTTTCATACCCTCTGACCTTAATCTGTTGTTATACTAGTTTGCCTGAAACTGTTTCAAACGCTTACCTACCTATAGCTTTTGTTTCATCTAAACAACCTTAATCGTGTATTGTTTCAAAGGTTTCTGAGGTTTATGTTCCTAAATAATTTCCTTGTAATTTTATCAGAGTGGATGCCCCACTAAACGACCCATTCGATCCTTTTTGAGGTTACGAAGCACTTCAGTGTCCGTATATTAAGAAAACTAAAATTTTGAAACGATACCTACCGAGTAAAATGCTGAATATCATAATGGGCGAATGAGCGAAAACAACGTGTTAAATAAGGTAAAGAAAGATACCTACATCCGCGCTGATTGTTAAAGAGGTAGATTAATTTGCTGGTGATATACGTTGTAACATTAGGGTGTGTTAACTGACATATTTTGATAACAACAAATTCTAAACCTTTTGAGCTTTTCACAGGCAAATTTGGATTCTAGGAATAGAAAATATCCTATGGAAAAGTTGTCTAAAAAGTTATGTTTAATTAAACAAGTCCTCTCCAACTTGTTTCAATGTTAGTATAAGGAATGAGATGTCATGTTATCAGAGGGAGAAGACTATCAGGCTTGTTTCTCTTCCATTTAACTAAGAACTTTGTCAAACGACTAAGGTTGACGTACTATTTGCAATTGAAACAGAAACACATACAGTTACAAATTAAAGAGATCAAGATACGCTGTTTCTCCATGCTAACAGTTAGATTAACTAGTACAAGTGGATCGATATAATGTATTTGATTGTACAGCAGCGAAAGAACGGTGCAAAGTTTTCCGAGCAGTTACTGACTGTACCTACTGAGTGTTGTGTTGTGTTGTGGGGTTGGTAAATAGTATTTGAAAATTATTTTAATATTTTTATAAATAACTTTGAATATGCCTAGCATACTTCATTATACCTATAAAATGCGAGGTTTAAAGGAACGCACCACTTTTCCTAACTCCCTGACATCATCATCTTCCTGGCCTCATCCCAATTACTTGGGGTTGGCGAATCACGTTTCGTTGAACACAAAATCGTGTTGCAAAAGGATTTGGCTAAATTTTATGACCGGCCGCCTACCAGACGTCAACCCTCCTTGGGAATGCTTTTGTGGTGGATCCACCATACGGTTGGCCCTGGCTGTTTGGGTCGGGTTTATCCCTCAGTCGCCTCTTACGAGCCCCACGGGAAGAGAGGGGTGGTGCTATTCTACTCTGCCAAACTCTGGCACCACTTTTCCTAAGCCCCTGTATTTTTAATTATTGGAATACAAAAAGGAATCTCTCATTTTGGCACCGGCTAGTTTATTTGCAACTCTTTCACTAGTACAAACAAAATTTTATTCAAAACTACTGAAATTGACGGAATTTCAGGTAAGCCTAACGGATTCCCCGAAGCCTATTCCAAATCAATTGATTCCTGCATTGTAAATAAAATTTACATTCGACAGAGAAGAGAATGTGAGTGTTGGTTTTATTCAATTCAGTTATTTCATCTCGCGGCTTATTCATTTAGTTAATGGACGATACAATAAATTCAAAAGTACCTATGGCATTCTATAGTGTTTTGTGATAACTTAAATTTTTAAGTATTTCATCAATATCGGTCCAGTACCTATAAGTGTAAGGGACAGCTCTTCGAATATCAATAGGTTGCAATCAATTACTATGAAATAAAACCTAAAGTGATCCAACTATACTATGCATTAACATGTGATAATATGAAAGAGCAATATTTTTGACCCTTTGATCGCGTGCATTCTAATTCCTTTGACAATCTGCTTGATGCTAATTCTAGTCTAAGTAGGTAGGTACCTACATCGACCTTCATCTTCGGCACTTGAGTGCTTTAGTCGTCAAATCTAATTATTGTTACATCAAAACATCACCAGATGTCACTCTACCGCAGGCCTCGCTACGTACAATCGACCGCATCAGAAGTTAGCAAAACTAGCAGTAATTTTGCACAACTATACAAGGGTGCAAAATCATTAATATTCACTATGGTTTTCAATAAAAAATATATTTTGATATAAATACAGGTCTAAAAAATTACACGCATTCCATACAAAATTATGTTCTTTACCTTTTTGTGTGGGACACCGAGTCTTCCAAGGACCCGATGAACCCTCTGTAGTCAGTATTACAACCATCTACTGCTGGTAGCAGGCTTCTCATTGGTCGTGTAACGACCGCCGCCGCCGCCTAACTACTCATACGGGGTATAAAATTTGAAAATTTGTTTCGTTTCCCACCAATGGCTCCATAGTAAAAGTTGTTCAGTTTGATGGTCTGATCATGCCTGCAACCGGGGCTGACGAAGCACGGAATTATAGCTTTTTTCGAATTCATAAATGGTAGCCCGCGATGTTACTGATGGTACCAACTTACATTACGTCTGTCACCGCATTACCGCTGTTGCTTGTATTAATTAGTTGTAATAATATAATTCAATTAATAATAATAATTAATTCAATTATAATTCGCAGATGTTACATAATAACAGGTGAGCAATGAATATTTGCTGTTAGTTAAATCTAATTAGGACCAAATTATTTCAGTGTTATTTTACATGAGAAACGTATTCTACATTCGGATTATTATATTTGTATTAATTAAATCTGCTCAAAGTTCAAGTTAAGATAATAAATGTAGAAGAAAGGATATATATAAGAAGACTTACTTTGCGTAGCCTCTTATTATTTTCACTCAAAAATAGAGAGTTTGCAGAATAAAGTTTACAGAAGGATTAGGTACCTACTCGAACTTTTTAGGATTTTCGCGATTGTCACTTGTTACATAGCCAGGGTTATTGTGTCAAAATATCTGAAAGTATAAGAATATCGAAACTGCAAAATGTAATAGAAGAACGTAATATTATTCTGAGCCCATTTTAATCCAAAAAATATGACGTTCGTGGTAACCATCTTCTTAGTTACCTTGAATTCCGCTGAGATTCCTGTTATTTCCAGTTAAAGTCAGTAAGCGTCAAAATATCTATGATCGTGAAGACTATGTATCGTGCGTGAAACATAGTCTTCTGAATGACTCTCAAACTTTTGTCAGACGTGGTGTAAATGGGAGCTTTTTACAACTGTTTACGCTCTGCCTACCCCGCAAAGGGAAATTAGCGTAATAAATGTATGTATGTTTGTATGTAAATCGTATGGAAAAATAATGTGCATAAAATTTTTGCGTCAACGTTGAAATAAGTAGTGCACTATTTGAACTTTCTTAAAGATATTATTGCAGTAAATTGAACTTTCTTAAAAATACTATTGCAGTAAACTTATTATTGTTGAGGAAATAAAGTGAACTGAAATGAAAAGTTAAACTGAACCGTTTCTCATTTCATTATTGTTAAAGTTTAACAACGTTAATGGCTTACAAAGGGGAAGCACTTTTTATCTTCTTTGAGGATACGTCTTGGCTCCACTGAGAGCACCCCGTATCTTTTTATCGCTGGCAGTTATAACGTCTTTCTTGATAAACAAACATACAGTGTTTCGAAGGAAATGCATAAAATTGGACCTGTTCTTTAGGGTATCGTACGGACCATTTTTTTGTATGGAACCAATGCACATCTAATCAAGTCGGCGCTGATGCGCCCGTAGATGTCTATTGTTGTCGATTTTGACAGTAAACTAGTGGTGCTTTAAAACTGACATCAGGATTCATCGGGTCGTTTGTCGTTTTTGTATCCAACACGAAATAAGAAAAGGAGGATCTGTTAAACGTTCCTACTGTGGCAATCCCATTTTCAATTTCAGTCGAGCTGCGTGATCCCGTTAAAAGCCCGAAAGGAAGCACGGGGATTTTGCGGTTGTGTAGCTTAGTTGGAGTACTATACCAATAGGTACCTGTCTATAGAACATAGTCCACGAGGCAAACAATTTCAAGAGAGAACTGCTCACCAAAACCATTTTCATGCAATATGACGCCAACACGAGCATATACCTAGCCTACCCCGTGAAAAGATATCAGATCTCAAAATATAAAGCCAAGCTTCTGTATCTAAACGCCCTAGCTCTACCAATTCGAATTTCACGATCTCTACATCTCAGCTTACCGTAGTCTTTCTGTTAAAATAAGTAAACTTGCTACGATGTCCCTATATTATTTCAAACATTACATACAGAAAAAACGTACGTATAGTTGGCCCTTGAACTGTCAAAACCCATACATATTTTGACAGCTCCAAACGCACAGTTATAAAAATCGAGTTAAACCAAGTTTTGATGGTCTCCGGACCGAACACATTTAGACCATCATAAAAAAAAAACAGATCAAGCAAAACTACCCTCAGTCCTACCTCAATTCAACATTCTTGCCTCAATCGACCTTAGTACAGAGGATTCCCAAAATACCAATTAAAAATTAACATAGCTCATCAAAAATAACAGCGGGATATCTAACTTACTTTTGAATAAGAAGTTCCACAGATGCGTGCCCAAAATAGAAAACCCGCAACTTTACCCGTCCCGTGTTTCCTCACAACAAAAAATGAGACAGCTGGCTAGCAGAGCGAAATGCTGTGATAAAAGGAAAGCAGCCACGCGGATTATCCTTGACGTTTCTGGAAATAATTCCCTTCCGCCCACATCACTCCAGCGAGTCAGTTTGATGATCCGATTACAATGCAAAAGTTCATGTTCTTCGCTAACCGTCTGCTTTTTTCTTGTATTTCTGTTGAAGATCTTTTTCGCGTAATACAAAAAGTAAAGACTCCTATGAAACATGTTGCCCTCGCGACAGACGGAACCTGTATGAAAAATGTCTTGACACTGGCACTATTCGCCGCATAAAATTACGGGTGACATAGTTTTCATACACGCCAGTATTGACTTCAACTTTGGCTGTCAAAAATTTACATTTGTGTTGTGGCTATCACGAACAAATATTGTCCAGTGCTTGTACCTACAATTCAGCTTAAGTTATTATATATTCTATGGCTTAAGCCAGGAACACACGTAACGTCCATTCGTGTGTTATTTTTGCGCAGCGCTATCGCACAAACGGACGGAGTTAGAACGGGCGGCTGTAGTAAGAACACAACCTCTCTTTTCATCAGTAATTGTAGGTATCTTTGGAACATCTGCTTACGTTTATCAGTATGACGCGGATACGAGCACTCTATAGCTTGCTTTATATATGCTTAGGAGGAAAGGGTTTAAGTCTGAAAAGCAGTGGCTCGAAGACTATAAATAAAATAATGTGTGTTCGCTGTAAATCAACTTTTCTATTTGCCTGCCTTTTAAATTATTTATGTAAAGAATCGAAGGAAACTGTGCAGTTTCCTTACTGAATCTTTAATATTGAAGTGAAGTATTGCTTATTTTGTATTGCGAGAACACCTGCCGGTGATTTACAGGCGCAGTCGATTCAACAGTAGGTGGTCCTAAAATTGGGTAGTTCTTTTCTATGGCTCGTTATCCTACTATATAGGAACAAGCTGGTACTTAGGCAGCCGTAATAAACTCGGAAGGACAAATCAGTGATGTCGCTTCGAAAAATAAAAATACCTACAAAAATGTCTCGTCTATAAGTAGGTACCTATCGACAGATTAAATACATCCTTCCTCACAGCCAGCAGCCAGTGTACGTCACACCGACACAAAGTCAAAGTGTTAGCAAATGCTAATGAACAACAATGTATTTGGATTCGAAGTCAAATCCATCCGCTCGAAGCCTTTCAATCTGCATGAATCGCCGGCGGTGCATTGTGAAAACGCCCAAAATGCCCCAGCTTTAACGTGAAATCAAAGTCAAAAGCCAATCACGGTAGCCGCTACAAACTGTAGGCAATAAATCCTTTTCCGGACACTGTGTTGCTATTAAAAACGGCACTCAAATTTCAATCGAGCCAGTTTTTTGCCCCGAAGATAAAAAAATGAAACAATATAAGTAATGTGCATGTGTAGACAGTAGAGAAGAGACAACACCATGTAAAAAAAGGAATTCACTGCACAGAAGACTTCATAAACCTTTTGCTCATTTTCACAACGGCGACTTGAAAAGATTCAGCCAAAAAACAGACCCGTTTTTATGCAAGAAACATGTCCGTACCAGAATAAAGCTTATTACAGCTCTATGCCCTGTTTTTAGCAGTTAAACTAAATGAAGACTGCAGAAATGCGGCTAAATAACAAGAGGCGTAAGGGTGAATTCAGACGTAGGTATACGCGTGCCAAGGGCGTGTCGTGAGCGTGTTAAATGCGTCGACGGGCGCCCAATACAGAAATGACGACACGCAAGTGAAAATATTTTTTCTCCAATTTGCTCGGAAATAGCTTCATTACTTTAAAAAAAGAATACGTCAATGGGCTCATTTATGTTGTCAAGGCGCAGAGGACTGTAATAGAAATTGCCGGACTAGGCCGGTAATAAAAGGGTTCTTAAACTTCACACTTTCGTGATTAGGTGTTTTATGGAACACAATTTGTTTGAAGTTTGAAGACTGAATGTGAATTTTCCCGCGCATTCTTTATGAAACGGAACGTAAGTAAAACCAGCGCCAACGCTTTGCGAACTTTAAAAGTTACAAAGTGTCAATTTTATCACGATTTAAATATTTGTTTCCTTGCAAATTGGAGAAAAGCACTATACAAACCTCGGCCGAAATAACAATTTCTGGTCTCGTTTACTTTAGAAGGCCTCGACTTCGTCTCGGCCTTCCAATGCCACTCGACCAGAAATTGCTATATACTCGGCCTGTGACGTAATGTACTATTGTAGTACCTAAGAACGTGATATAATGTAAGTAACACAACCTGTTACACAACTAACCAAAAAAAAGAATATTTTTTATTATCATCAGTCGATAAAATAATCACATCACTAGTCTAGGTCAGGTGCTACACTACCCGGCGAACAAAGTCCGCTTCGGCATACATTGCTGGTTGACTTAGTTTCTTGTATTGTTGACATTCATGTAATAGCCAGCAATGTAGACCGAACTGCGCTTCGCCGCGTCGGTAACTTCATTTGAACTTTGAGCTGTCAAAATTAGTGCTGCGATGCCACGATTAAAAATAAGTGTAATTTAATAAAAAAAATGTTTTTTTCATAGTTTTCAAAAACGATACTACGGCTCTAATTTTTTGTTAATTGACTCTTTGCAACGGACCTATCCACACCCTTTCAGCTTTATTGGTTGTTTTGTAACACGTTGTATACCTAAATATGTTTAACTCAAGCACCTCATTTCAAAAATTCAGTAAGCTGAAGGTGCAACCCTAGGGTATAGATATAGATGGTCGGAAAAAGAGGCGAGCTGTCCTCCTGTGAATTCTCTATTTTGTGCTGTTAGTACTAAAGTTATCCAACGCTAGACAAGTCTGATGACATTAAGGACAAATTCTATGAGGAACTATCTCAATGCCTTGACAGCATAAACGCCAGAGAGCAGATACTATTGCGGGGCGATTTCAATGCTAGAGTTGGTCGGGACTATGAGGCTTGGCCTGGAGTTCTGGGGCGACACGGAGTCGGCAACATGAACAGCAATGGTCAGTTGCTACTCAGTCTCTGTGCTCAATACGATCTAGCGATATCGAACACTATGTTCAGACTTGCCGCTAAGCACAAGACGACGTGGATGCACCCGCGATCCAAACACTGGCATTTGATCGATTATGCTATTATGCGGCAAAGAGACATCAGTCAAGTCTAAGTCACCCGCGTCATGCGCGGTGCTCACTGCTGGACTGACCACCGACTTATTGTCACAAAACTGCGACTCCGCCTTCGTCGACCTCGTAGATCCATGATAAAAAAGCCTGCGTCTTTGAACGTGGATAGGCTGCAAGATCGCGAGATGAGAGAAAAGTATGCTGAAACCTTAACCGAAAATCTGTTGCCTACGTTGTTGCCTACAAATGAGACAGTTGATGTCAATGCTGCTTGGCGAAATTTGTCATGTCATCTCATAGAAGCCGCTACCGCTACTTTAGGTACAAAAGACCGGCGTAGTGAAGATTGGTTCGATGACAATGACGAAGTTATCAAGGCAGCATTCGACAAACACCGAGAGCTCCTGCGACAGCATCATCGGAGAGGTGGAAGTGTAGCGGCAGTCAAAGAAAGTGACCAAGAATTACGTAGGCTGTCTCGGCAAATAAAAGACAAGTGGTGGCAAGAAAAAGCTTGTCAGATGCAGTGGCTTGCCGATACAAACCAGCTTGGGGAGTTCTACTGCGAGGTGCGTAAACTGACAGGTACGCCCCATAGAGCAAAAGTGCCTTTGAGGTCTCTGGATGGCTCGCAACTCTTGACCAGCAAAGAGGATGTGCTCAAACGGTGGGCTGAACATTTTAACGATCTGCTTAACGTAGATCGATCAGCTAACCTGCATCACATCAGTTTATTACCTCAACTCCCCCTAGCCACTGAGCTGGACGAGCCCCTGTCGTGTGATGAGGTTGTTACTGCCATCAGACAGCAGCATAATAAACGGGCGGTTGGCATTGACCTTATACCAGGCGAAATACTTAAATATGGCGGTGCGGAGCTGCACTCGATGGTTTGGAAACTTTTGTTCGAATGTGGGAGGAGGAGCGAGTCCCGGACGATTTTAAAGTGTCTCGCATTAGTGCCCTCTACAAGAACAAAGGTGACCGTTCTGACTGCAACTCGTACCGCGGTATTTCGTTATTATCGGTCCCCAGAAAGGCCTTTGCAAGAGTCCTATTAAACCGCTTGAAGGACTTATCAGAAAAGATTCTGCCCGAAACCCAGTTTGGCTTCCGACCTGACCGAGGCACATGTGAAGCTATTTTCTCGGTACGTCAACTGCAGGAAAAAAGCAGAGAACAAGGTCGTCAGTTGTACCTCTGCTTTGTTGACCTGGAGAAAGCGTTCGACAGTGTGCCTCGTGAGGCTCTCTGGATGGTGCTAGGAAAACTGGGGTGCACGGAGAAGTTTGTGCGCCTCCTGAGACTCCTGCATGACAATATGCAGTGCTGCGTCTCTGTAGACGGTGAACAGTCTGATTTTTTCCCGTCACCTGTGGGGTGAAACAAGGGTGCGTTCTAGCGCCCACACTGTTCGCCTTATACTTTGCGGTAGTAGTCAAGGAGGTCCTAAATACTGTCTCCGAAGGAGTCCGCATCCGCTTCCGCACTGGTGGCAGTCTTTTCAATTTGGCTAGACTTAAGGCGCGCACCAAAGTCTCGCATGCACTTATTACTGAAATTATGTATGCCGATGACTTGTGCTTTCTTGCAGAATCCCCAGAAGGCCTACAACAACTGATGACCGTTTTTCACCAAGCATGCTGCAAATTCGGCCTTAAGATTAGTGTCAAAAGACGGAAGTGATGTCCTTGGATACACAAGGTCGTGAGACACTGACAATTAAGCTTGGTGAAGATATGTTGAAACAGGTTGACAAGTTCCGATATCTGGGGAACACTATTACAGCTAAGTGTGACCTTGATGCTGAGATCAATAGCAGAATCAGTGCTGCAGCTGCAGCATTTGGGAAGCTGCGTTCCAAGGTTTTCTGCTCGCACGACCTTAAACTAGCCACAAAAATATCTGTATATATGGCGATTGTGCTGCCAAACCTTCTGTACTCTTCCGAGACCTGGTGTGTGTATCGTCACCACATACGCACTTTGGATCGATTCCACCTCAAATGCCTTCGCACCATCATGAAGATCAGATGGTCCGACCGAGTGCGAAACACCGAAGTTCTAAGACGAGCCAATGTTGGTGGCATTGAAGCCTACTTAATGCGTCGACAGCTTCGGTGGTGCGGTCACGTATCCCGGATGGCGGATGAGCGAGTGGCGAAGCGCATCTTCTATTCTGAGCTAGAGGAGGGCAAGCGAAAGCATGGCGGTCAACTCCTCCGATTTAAAGATGTTCAGAAGAGACACATGAAAAGATGCAATATCGAACCCTCTCAATTTGAGGTTTTGGCAGCACAACGGCCAGAATGGCGCGGTCTTGTAAAGAGGCGAATCCGCGACTTCGAGGAGCAGCGTAAAGCAGACCTTGACGCTAAACGCGATGAACTGAAGGCCCGTCCTCCCGCTGCCATTAACTACAATTATATCAATGGCAAACTCACGTGCCCACACTGTGCACGGGAGTTTACTGCCAAAATAGGCTACAATAGCCACATTCGAGCGCATCAGCGCCGACTTGATTAGGAGTAGAAGTGGTCGCCATGGCCGAAACCGGCCGGAAAGATCATCATCATCACTAAAGTTATACGTGTATCCTATACGCTACGCTTTTAATGCTGCTGGCTGATCGTTGGGTAGATGACCCAAGGTGAGCTTGTGTAACTTTGATAATACATACAATATCACACCTACATCCCTTGCGGGATGTAATGTAGGCTGTAAGAACTGCCATTTACCTACACCGTCGAACAAAAGTTTGAGAGTCATTCGGAAGACTGTGTATCACCATAGGTGGTCAGCATGTTGCCTGAAATTGCAATACACATCAACTCTCAAATCCTCCACTCGCTTCCTACGGGAAATATAAGGGGTGATGCTTTTCTAAACCAGCACCATACGGCAGATGTTTCATATTCGATGTTAGTCTTAGCCGGCACCATACGGCGAACTAATACTTTACACACATTCCTTGCTACGCACGCGACACGCGCAGTTCGCGTTTAGCCGGCGCGTAAGTGCGTCTGAAGCGGCCCTAAAACTTCAGCGGGAAAGTTGGTGGTGCCATTTTTGCTTTTTGCCTAACGAAGCGGGCATATTGTACTGTGTGTGGGGTAATGGGTGGAACAAACTTCACAAAGTGTATCACTGAGTAATTTGTATGTAAAATATATTTTTAAAAGTGTCGTTGCGTAAAGAATCATGCCCACTCGAGTATGGATGTTCGTCTATTGCTTGCCTCACTACTTGCAGGCCTCGCGTCAAAGCCAAAGTTAAATATTTATAAAGTCTAAATTATTGCTTAACATTTTGTAACTGAAAATAATTTAATTATGATAGGAGTTCTGAAGTTATTGAATGTTAAAGTTGGGTATCGGAAAAGACAAAAGTGCTGAAGTTTGACCGTATATCGAGTATTTCGTTCTAAAATCGTTATTGTTAGCTATACCGAAGCAAACAGAGCAAAAAAGGTTCACAACCCAGTAAAATATTTGGTAAAAATACCTAACGGTAGAACGACCTTTAAAAATAAAGTTAGTTTCCCTGTTTTGTACAACAATTGCCATAGCTATTCTGCATTAGAATGAGGGATATTACATATTGCTTTAATTTTCATTTTGAGGCGATACAATTTCTTAGACCAGAAATGGGCATTCTCCTTTTATGCTAATTCTGTGTGCTTTTTGAAGATGCACTGATGCAACGTCCGTTTGCGTTATTTTTGTACAGCATCATCGTATGCATACATAATTAAAATGCTATTTTCAACCTTATTTTCATATGGTTTATGTCAAACGGTTTAACACACGTATACACTAGCGCGCACATAAACTATATTTGTATTGGAATAAGGTTGAAATTCGTATTGTCCGCATTACGTGTGTTCCTCGCCTTAGGTGGACCATCCTTGCATGTATAAACTCGCAATCAAAATGCAAATTATTTAGTAGGTATATATTGGTATACCTAGGGTGATGTCACCCTAGCAGACATCCATCATACACAGATCCCACGATAAGGTAATTTCAAGATGCACGTTTACTCAAAAGTTACTTATACACGGTGTAAGGGACAGCTCTCCGAATACTGAAAGGGTGCATTCAGACCATGAAACTGAACAACTTCCCATATAAATAAATTTCAGGAAACGTAAAAAAAAATTTGACTTCCCATAGTAAATGCAATCAGTTGATCGTGATTTTGTATGGGAAGTCGAAAAATTTTTTTCGTTTCCTGAAATTTATTTCTATGGCAAGTTGTTCAATTTCATGGTCTAAATGCACCCTATCAGTATTTGGAGACCTGTCCCTTACATACACCTCGTATTATATAGAACATACTTAACATAACTATGGTCAAAAAGATGAACAGTATTATTTTTAGGGTTTCGTAGTCTACTAGAAACCCTTATAGTTTCGTCATGTCTGTCTGTCTGTCTGTCTGTCTGTATGCCGCGCCCTCATATCTTCGTCAGTTTTAGAGCTATCGACATGAAATTTGGTGAGAATATAGATCGTGTTGACCCAAATATAGAAATGTTTAGAAAAAAATATTTAAAATGTTTTTTGGACCCCCTCCCATATAAGTGAAAGGGGGGCAAAAAATTTTTTTTTCTTCTGTAATATTTAGTTGGGCATCGTTGAATAGGACTTTTAAAACTAAGGGGAGGTTTCTTTGGAACAAATTCTCTAAAATGTTTCTGTCACAAGATATTTGCTTTTAAAAAGGGCGTTTTTGACCCATAATTTGTTCCAGCTGTAACTTCTAAAGTATAAACGCTAAAAATTTGAAATAAATATGGAATATAGCTTACAATCTGAAGTTACAATGAAAACTATAACGGATATCGTACCCTTAAAGGTTTCAGAAAAAATTGAGTTTTTCTATTTGCGGTTGGTCATCATACTGCTGCTAACAAACCAGCAACAAAAATAAGTTTGTAATGCTGAAAAACCTGATATTTAAACGTTGACTACGAAACCCTATTTGTGGGCGTGTCTGACACGCTCTTGGCCGGTTTTTTTTACTTATAATAACGATTCCACGTAACGTCATTCTGGATTTCATATATGGTTGTTCAATTTTAGCCCTCAGCAGTTAAGCTGATGGTTTTATATTCGAGGCTAAATAGGAGTTGTATTTTTTTCCCTGACAAAGCATATAAACCGGTCGTAGTAAGATTTCTTAGCAGCCGCTAGTCGTGGCACCAAGTTCAGAATAAGCACTACATTAGGTAAAGCTCTTTAACTTTCGCAGTTACACATACTGTTTCAAAATAATAGAAATAGGGTTCTTACCACGATACAATTTTTATTTTGGAGCAAAGTATCGGTCGATTGAAACAAAAATTGAATTCGGTAGGTATCTGTTTCGACGAGGAAACAAATATTCTTAACAATTTGTCGCGGACTAGCGCAGCTTCCTGAGATAGATTTTGCAAACATTCATCATTTGCTGCCTTCTCATAAATCTCTCTTATGAATTTTAGATTCCTTCCCGAGTGCCGTGACAAACGACAGAGCGCTGCCTGGTTCAGGTAAGTATATAATACTGCGGCTGCTGAAAGTTGTAAGCAATTGCAGAGTTTGGGCTAAATTAAATTTAGAAAATATGGTCGCATAACCTCTCATAGTGTATGTATTATGGTATGTGTTAAATAAATATTCAACATAAAGCAATTAATGCTACCTGACTGTAACTTTATTGCATATGGCAACTCAAATATCTTGTACGTTGTGTTGGTAATATTGTATTCCGCTAAAAACGTCCATCTTTTTTCTGGCCCTCTGCGTACGGCCATGCCAAACTTATAATTTATTTAAATATACAGTCTTACTGCTCAATATCAACCATGTAGTTTATTTCATTCACATGGTTTGTGGTCCTTCTGACCCTGTGAGTGTTTGTGGTGCGTGAAACTCGTGCGTTCGTCCAAAAACAGCCGCGCGTGCTGTTGGCTTGCTCCCGCCGAGTCCCTATACAACGAGGCGGTGGTACTGTCTTATTGCACGAAATCTATCATTTTCGGTGCAAAAGACAAAGCGTCGAGGGAACCTCTGCAAGATTCACAGGAATTCCAGTGGTTTTGTGAGTGGCAAGCTGTGATTGCATTCACAAATACCCACTTACGTTTTTTCATCGCTCATCGTGGGATTTAGTACCGTGCTTTTTACACCACGGCGCGAGTGGCGCCATAATCGTCGGCGAGAACTACGTCACTGCCTTCAGTTTTCGTCCTTAGGTTGGCACTACTACTGGAACGTCAAACGTCAACTTGACATTTCGTCAAAACATAACCTATACGGTTTGTTTTCGTCGGGAGCTTCTTGCGTTTTTACGACCTTTCGAGCCTCGCAACAGTGCGTTTGGTAATTGGAGTGCTTCAAATAAGTGACGTAACGGCAAAAAGTGTCTAAGTGGCGGATTTCAGTGCGTTTTCGTCGTAAAACAGCCCCGTGTGCTGTCGTCCTGCTGCCGCTTGAGTCCCATAGTACCAAGTGGTGGTGAAGGCTTCGGCTTACAGTGCGTATTCGTCGTGCGTGAAACGGTATCGTCTACTATCGCCCTAGTGCTGCCGCTTGAGTCCCATAGTACCAAGTAGTGGTTATGGTTTCGGCTTATAGTGCGTGCTTGTAGTGAAGCAACCTCGCGTGTTGTCGTCCTATTCCTGCTTGAGTCCCATAGTACCAAGTAGTGGTTATGGTTTCGGCTTATAGTGCGTGCTTGTAGTGAAGCAACCTCGCGTGTTGTCGTCCTATTCCTGCTTGAGTCCCATAGTACCAAGTAGTGGTTATGGTTTCGGCTTATAGTGCGTGCTTGTAGTGAAGCAACCTCGCGTGTTGTCGTCCTATTCCTGCTTGCGTCCCATAGTACCAAGTAGTGGTAAAGGTTTCGGCTTAGTGTGCAAGAAGATGTCGTTTATTTCTACATGAACTGAGCTTCTGTGTCTTCGCTATGACTACAAACACAAAGACTGAGGACAAAATTACAAATGGCTACCCACGGACATTTAAATGATTTAAGACGGACAATGTGTGACCTGTATGTGGCTGGTGAGCTTATGTTACACATATACAAAAAAGAAAAGGTCAGTTAATATCACCTTATAATCTCTAAAGCTGTGTTTGTATTTTCTTGTCATAGGTAGGTACAAAATGTTATTTCATTGTCATACAAGTCTTACCACCCCTGAACAGTGGAGCTTGATGTAGAATCTTACCTTTGATGACAGGCATAAGCTTCAATATTTAATGTTAAATGACCAATGTTGGCATTCTAAATAACAAATTAATTTAATAATGTATATTTTCTATAAAAATAACCTCTATAAGGTACATAATTTCTAATCTTTATCCTGACTATAGACGGATACTAGTAAACAAACACATGTGTGTACAATATTAAAATGGCTCCTATAGCAGACCATTAAATTTTATAATATATCCTGACCATATGACGGATATTGGTAACCAAATGCAAGTGTTTAATTTAAATTGGCTCCTATAGAAGACCAATAAATTTTGTAAACATTTTTGTCCTGACTATAGATGGACTTTAGTGTAACCATTTTGTTTCCTGACAATAGATGGACAAGATTTAAACACTATGCAAGTATTTTAGTGTACTTAACTTTAAAGTGTCTCCGATAGCAGACCATAAGAACTTCTTTGGCCTCGCCCAACTCTGTTTAATAATATAAACATAAAAGTTTTCTTGCAGAAATAATAATATCAAATAATGCAACATTATGTACGCTATTATAGTCCTTTGCCAGCAGAGGACCAGAAAAAAGATCAATCACCTTTCTAACAAGTGAATAGGTATTCCTACGTGGCTGTTTGCTATCACCTTTATGATAGCAAACAGCTGATCCCAAGACTCAGTCGTAGGGCCTAGGAATACCTAGTCATTTAGGTGGTATAGTATAAGAAAGTGTAAGTAAGCTCTATAAGCACTTCACTAGTTATTTAAGAAATAGAATATAACTATACCTATAGCTATTCTTAAGTAGTTATTTGCTGTCACTTGCGTCCCATAGCACCAAGTGGTGGTACTGTATTTTTTCAAACTGCTTAAAAAGTGCTCTATAAGCACATTATGTAATTCATTTAAAAGAAAAAGGTAAAAGTATAGATGTTTCTTAGTAGTAATTTCCTGCCACTTGCATCCCATAGTATGAAGTGGTAGAAATATCTTTTTGCAAAGTGCTCTATAAGCACATTATGTAATTAAGTCTTAAAAATTTAAGGGATACCTACTCATTAAACTGCTAAAGAAAAATGTGCTCTATAAGCACTTTTATGTAATTAACCTTTGAATAGGTATTCAATAACTATTCCTTAATCATTATTTGCTACCACTTGCGTCCCATAGCACGAAGTGGTAGTACTGTCTATTTGCAAATTGCTAACAATAAGTGCTCTATAAGCACATATGTAATTAAATTTTGAATAGGTATTCCTTCGTGGTTGTTTACTATCCCTTTTATGATAGCAAACAGCTGATCCCAAGACCTAGTCGTAGGGCCTAGGAATACCTAGTCATTTAGGTGGTATAAAGTAAGTGCTCTATAAGCACTTCACCAGTTATTTAAGTAATAGAATGACTATTTCTTAGTGGTTGTTTGCTGTCACTTGCGTCCAATAGTAGGTACCAAGTGATGCTACTGTAGTTTAGCAAAGTGCTCTATAAGCGCATAATAGGCACTTAATTATTACAAATGTAAGAAATAGCTATTCATTAAAAAATTATAAATAAAACTATGTGCTCCTTAAGCACATTGTGTAATAAATAAAGTTTTGAAAATGTAAGGAATACCATTTTGTTTCAAGTATAGTCATTTGGTGGTAAAAGTAAGTGCTCTATAAGCACTTACTTTTACTTCTGGCAACCCTGATTCGAGCTGTCAATACTGTTTTCAATTCGTGTCCTGTAATTTAGCTAAAATTTGATAAAAAACGTGTTAAATCCACATAAAAGTGCATTATTCGTCAAGATAAAAGTGCAGTGCATGTGTGAACATGTAATCAAGACAAGGGATTACGATGTCGTGCGGAAAAACAGTTGAGAAAAATCTCGAAAATCATCGTCGTTACAAAGTGATATTGCCAGTGCGAAAAAACATCTGCGGCTGCGCAAAAAACGGAACGCGCCTAGCGCGGTTTAAAAACCGCTTACATAGCGGATAAATCTGCTCGTCTGTGCACGACACGAAAAAACATAACCTACAAAACAATATGTCAACCACTAAGAAAATATTTACTCAACAGGTTTTCCATCCTAGCCTATTGAAAGTGAATAAAGAGCAATCAAAAAGTGATCCAAACCTAAATGAAAGCCAAAACCAAAACCAAAACGGCACCCCAAACGCCGATTCACAACAATCGGATGTAAACAACTCAAACCTACCCAATAACAAAAGACTCCGTGAAAGCCCAAATCACGCGGAGCGTCGTTCAAAACAACCAATGCTGAATAACTACTGGCTAAGCGCTCCTATTCAAACGTCGAATTCCTTCGATGGACTTGAAAGTGACGTGCAAGACCCCCCTGAAAATGAAGTGGTTGAAAGTCAACCTAAACCCCCACCAATATTCATTGATAAAGTGACCTACATAAACCCACTAATGAACCTACTCAAAGATATTGCTAATGGCCAATTCGAACTAAAAATTCTACGGAATGACCAAGTCAAAATACAACCCAAATCGCCGGATGCCTACAAGACAATAGTCACTGAATTAGACAAAAAAGGCACTGAATATTACACCTACAAGCCAAAACAAGAAAGAAACTTTAAAGTGGTCCTCAAACACCTGCACCCGTCTACAGATACTGAAGAGATAAAAGAAGCCCTGGCTGAACTGGGACATACTGCTACTAACATCTGGAATATAAAACAAAGCAAAACCAAAAAACCACTGCATATGTTCATCATAGAAATAAAACCAAACAGTAACAACAAAGAAATATACAACATAAAAGGCTTATTGCACTGCCGGGTCATAATTGAGCCCCCTAGAACTAAACGATCTATCCCCCAGTGCGGAAACTGTATGGCCTATGGGCATACTAAAAAATTCTGCCGTCGGCAGCCAAAATGCATAAAATGTGCCGGAAACCATAGCTCAGTGAACTGTGAACGCAAGGAACGCTCAAATGATGTTAAATGTGCTCTGTGCGAAGGCAACCACCCTGCCAACTATAAGGGATGCACTGTCTATAAAGAGCTTCAGAAAAAAAAGTTCCCGCCTCTAAGGAACAGACCAAACAAACCACCTCAACAAGATTCTGTACCAGAACCAACAAAAACCATGCCACAGGCACCACAGGCAACTGACTATACCCATGAACATTCCAGAACATATTCAAACGCAGCTAGAAATAAGCAGAGCCAAAATAAGACGGACCTATTGTACAAAACTCAGGAACCGCCTCAAGAAAATGATTTCCAAAAACTTGTCTTCATACTTATAAATATGATGCAAAAACTAGATAACATGACCAATCTCCTCGTGAAAACAATGTCCAAATTGGATCAACAATGCTACTAAATATTGCCCTCTGGAATGCCAATGGGCTGTCAAAACATACCCTAGAGGTGAAATACTTCCTTAACAATCTGAAAATTGACATTCTACTAATATCAGAGACTCACTTCACCTCGAAAAGTGTATTCAACCTATCCAATTATTGCACCTATTACACAAACCACCCAAATGAAAAAGGTCATGGTGGCTCAGCTATAATAATAAAGAAAAATATTAAACATCATGTCACCACTAATTACTGCAGCATTGAAATACAAGCTACGAACATTGTGGTAGAGAGCTGCCATGGACCAATATTAATTTCAGCACTTTATATGCCCCCAAAACATAACCTCAAAAGTCAACAATACATGGACTTTCTAAGCACTCTAGGTCCAAGATTCATAGCAGGAGGCGACTACAACTCCAAACACACTGATTGGGGTTCCAGAGTAACCACAACAAAAGGCAGAGAACTCCTAAAAGCAACTCAGCAAATGAACCTCAAAATCTTATCAACTAGAGAGCCTACCTACTGGCCCAGCGACAAAAATCGAAAACCAGATCTTGTGGACTTCTTTATAATAAAAGGGCTACCTACTACATTATTCAAATGCTATTCCAACTATGACATGCCCTCAGATCACTCCGTCGTTATGGCTGAGCTATCAAGCAAATTTATTAATAAAAGTATGCCCTGCAAGTTGCACAACAAAAAAACAGACTGGAACCACTTCCGGTTAAGACTAGAAGAACTACTTAATACCAGCCTACCACTTAAATCAGATGATGATATTACTGAAGCTGTCGAGGAACTGAACAACAGCATCCACAAAGCTTCGTGGGAATCTACTCCTGATAATCCAAAGACTAATGACAGCAATGAATCATATCCCAAAAACATAAGAGATCTTATACTAGAAAAAAGGCAGGCAAGAAAATTATGGCACCAGACTAGATATCAAGGTGACAAGAGAGCCCACAACAAACTAATTAAAAAAGTAAAAAATGCACTTGACCAGCTTAACAACCAAGAAGTTGAGACCTACCTTGTAAATTTAGATGCTACTGCAGCTACCGACTACTCTCTGTGGAAAGCTACATCTAAGCTCAAAAGGCCAACACCCTTCCAGTCACCACTACGGAGAGCTGATGGAACTTGGGCCAAAAGCGATGCTGACAAGGCCGAACTATTTGCACAGCACCTCAAAAATGTATTTACACCTAATCCTGACACTGGTTCAACAGTTTTAAACAAAGTTACAGAGCAGTTGTCCAAAATTCATCAATTAGATTTACCAATAAATAAATTTACCCAAAAAGAAGTTAAGTCAGCAATTAACAAACTGTCAGTCAAAAAAGCTCCCGGCTATGATCTGATAACTGCTAAAATATTGAGAGAGCTTCCACCAACTGGCATCCTTTTTCTAACCCAATTATTCAACGCTGTACTCTTAAGAGGATTTGTTCCTCCACAATGGAAAGTGGCCCAAATCATTCTGGTCCCCAAGCCAGGGAAAAGCCCAGATAACGTAACTTCATATCGGCCTATTAGCCTGTTGCCTATCGCCTCAAAAGTAATGGAAATCTTGTTCCTGAAAAGACTAATGCCAGTAGTCGCTGAAATCAACCTGATCCCTGACCACCAATTCGGATTCCGTGCTGCACATGGAACTATTGAACAAGTGCATCGTCTGGTTGAAAACATAAACACCACATTTGAGCGCAAACAGTACTGCTCAGCTGCATTTCTGGACATTTCACAAGCTTTCGATCGAGTATGGCATGAAGGACTACTTTATAAAATCCATAAGTCACTACCAATAAACTACTACAACTTTATAAAATCATACCTGGATCAACGCCATTTCTATGTAAAACAAAATGAGGAATGCAGTGAACTCAATGAAATCAAAGCAGGTGTGCCCCAGGGCAGTGTTATGGGCCCAATCCTGTATCTGATATATACATATGACCTACCTGGTGCGGAAGAACCACATTGTCTTGTGGGTACGTTTGCTGATGACACCGCCATTCTAGCAGTACATGAGAACCCAAAAAATGCTTCACTTCTGCTTCAAAACAGCCTGAATAACATCTCTGCATGGCTCAAGGATTGGAGAATCAAAGCGAATGAAACAAAATCTGCTCATGTTACATTTACGCTCAGACGCGAAACATGCCCTGAAGTAACCCTTAACAACATAATAATACCCCAATGCGAAGACGTAAGATATTTGGGCATTTACCTTGACCGGCGCTTAACCTGGAAAACACATATTTACAAAACGACTAGCTCTAGGCCATCAGCTCAGAAAAATATACTGGATGATAGGACCAAAGTCAAACCTCACCTTGGAAAACAAACTCCTATTATATAAATGCATCCTCAGACCAATCTGGACCTACGGACTCCAACTATGGGGTACTGCTGCAAACTCCAATCTTGAAATATTGCAACGCTTCCAATCAAAAATGTTGCGAATAATAACAAACGCCCCATGGTATATTACAAACATCCAACTACACCGAGAACTTCAAGTATCAACAGTCAAAGAAGAAATCCAAACAGTGCTTAAAGCCTACTCAACAAGGATGAAGAACCACCCCAACAGACTGGCACATAGTCTCATGGCGACTGAGGCCAATAACACATTCCAAAGACTGAAAAGAAGAGCCCCGCAAGACCTAATGGTCATATGAGAAATATATGGACTTGCCATGGGGCAAGTACCATGCACGACTTCAATTAAACACATAACATCCAGCTAAATGTTAATAAATTGACAGCTCGCAGGAAAATGAGGAGTTTGAAAAAAAAAAAAAAAAATAAGCACTTCACTAGTTATGAAAGTAATAGCTACTCATTTAGTTGCTAATAAATATATAAAGGGTGCTCTATAAGCACTTAAATGTAATTAACTTTGCTCTATAAGCACTTTCATGTAATTAACTTTAAAAATAATCAACTTAAAATGTCTAAGACCAATGTGCAGTAAATAATGTACAGTACCAAAGGAATTGTTTTGCATAAATATCTATGTTTGTATTTTTGTATAAGCAACTACTTTTAACGTTTGCAGAATTTTCATAATTGGTGTGGCCCAATTATGTTAAAATAGGTTTAACATATAATCCCTGTTTAAATATGTTATTATAAATTATTTTCTTTGTTATGTTATCTAGCTTCCAAATTAAATACTTATTACAATTACTGTTATTTGGTTTGTATGCAGATTTTTTCATTGTAACTTAAGTTCAATAAAACACATAACGATTGTAAAAACTGTTTATTATATTATTTAGGTCTTACCTATTATTATGTACAAAATTTAAAAATATTCTTTACTTAACATTTGTAAAAGAAAATTAGTTTCAGTCTTTGAATACTTAATATCTGTTTAGTATTATTTTACTGGCTTAATATTGAATAGATAGTAATGTATAAAAAAGAAACATTAGAGAACATTTGTAAAAATTCACATTTAATAGTTGATGGCTCATCTTTAAGATTCCTTTTGCTTTTGTTAACTCATTCTTTGCCGGCGCCCAACTATGTTAAATAAATATTCAACATAAAGCAATTAATGCTACCTGACTGTAACTTTATTGCATATGGCAACTCAAATATCTTGTACGTTGTGTTGGTAATATTGTATTCCGCTAAAAACGTCCATCTTTTTTCTGGCCCTCTGCGTACGGCCATGCCAAACTTATAATTTATTTAAATATACAGTCTTACTGCTCAATATCAACCATGTAGTTTATTTCATTAACAGTATGTATGTACCTACCAATTATATTAAATAGGCTATCGTGGATATTTCGCCAAAATTTCCAAATTTCTTACAAATTAAAAAGTCTGTTATAAATTCACTGCAAGTTACTTCTTCTCCGGATATATCAACACACCAACCTACCCATTAGCTTTGTACTGTTAGATATATTTATTAGAAGATATTTGTATAACAGTTAATATAAGTTGGTCCCTTCAGCGGGTAAGTTACTAGTGATAGGTATGCTCGACAAATTCATTCCTAATCGAAATGTGATGCCAGAACGTCTTCTGCAATATTATCCCTCTATGATCGACTTTCAGAATTAGCAATGGATATAGTTTTCTTTTCAGTATAGTTTACTGCATTTTTAGTCTAGACTTCAATGTTTACAAATACCTACATTTAATTAAGACATCTTATTTACGCGTAGAGCAAAAATAGGTAATATTTTTGCAGTTAAGTGTACAGATAAGTCCAGTAATTCACTGCTTCCGATCATGAAATCTACAACACGTCTTTATTAGTTTGTCCCCGTTTATTTCTAAACTAAAACCATAGAAATCATAGCAGTGATGGCGTTGGGTCCTTGAATAAACCGACGACTTTATGCCAAACCAATTCTCCCTATAGGAAGCGGGGCCGCAAATTACTGACTTAACGGCAAATTAATGCATGTTCTTGTTAATCCCAAACCCTGATGCTTGAGAAGGGTTCGCCTTGTTTTTGCGGTACCCTACCAACTCTGATTACAGAATTTGCGAGATAATCGAAATCCTTTAGTAACGTATCCGGTACTTTCACTTGGTAAATAACTTACTGAATTCACAAAGGATTCATACGAAAGCCTCCAAGTGCTTTCTACACAAGAAAATTACTTAGGTACCTATTTTAGGTAATTGTCACACCTACCGCATAACTTTCCGGATCCGGTTTTTTGACAAAAGGAGTTTACTTACGAAATCAACCTTGCTTAAAGTATCTGTGGAAATCACGAATAAAATTCAAATGAATGGCATGCACACGTCTCGCAGTTGTCACAGATATTCATTTGTATAGTAGCTATTGCCGTCCGGTGCGTTTCCATATCAAATTGCTGCTGTCAAAAGGTTGTCATTTGCATGGTGCTATCACGAACATCACGAATCGAAATCTTGATCAGTCAACCGCGTATTCATTAGACAATGTCTTGGCCACTTTATGTCCATGTACCAGATTTAAATCTTCTCAAAGATCACAAATAATAATATTAATATCATGAGCATGACATAGCATAGTAACAAACTTATTTGGTGGTTCTATATGACCATACTTAATTACCGTGTAGTAGCGGCTAAGAATACTGCTCCTCCTTCTCCACTCAGGATGATTCGTAAAAGACGACGTAGAGTTTCTCAATAGGTATCTTATGGTCAACCACATGGTGGCGGTGATACCACCTACAATAGCATTCCCAAAGAGGGTTGAAGTCAGGCAGGCGACCGCTCATGAAAATTACGAAATCCTTTTGCTACATTTACATGATATTCTCGAGAGATGAACGTGTTCAGTAATAAGATCTTATACCAGACCATGGCTAAATTAAGTTATTCCGGCAACTACACTTTCGTTTGTACAAAATGTGCCTTCCTGTTCCCTTTTGTAATTCGTAGCATTTTGTAGTCAATTTCCTTTGACACTTTTGTTCTTGAATTCTGTTTTCCGATTGTGTACGCTCGGCTAGATGTCGATAGGAGGCATTTGTGTTTAGTGTACTCGTCTTAAATAAGGTGTTTACTGATAATCGGTGAAGCAGGAGAGTTCTCGAGTGGAGACCACGTACCGGTAGGCGCAGCGTAGGACGGCTCCCCGCGAGATGGACAGACGATCTGGTCAAGTCCGCGGGGAAATGCTGGATGCAGGCCGCTTCTAATTGGACAAGGTGGAAATATTTAGGGGAGGCCTATGTTCAGCAGTGGACGTCCTATGGCTGATAAGATGACGTGTATTGAATTATAGCTAAAGCCCTATGCAATGTAGAACCGCTGCGGTACGTGGATATGCGGAATTCAATCGCTTGACAATTTGTATCAATTAGACATCGGATTTTAATATTTTAACACCATGTTTTTACATGTGTTGATGGATTTATGATTTACAAAACACCGCATACCAACGGTTGCGCTCATGGGCTTCAAATAAGTAGGAATGACAGGGTTTTGAAAATATTTCGTTTCCTATATATTTATATGCAGGAAACCCTATGCAGAGATACATTTTCTCTCAAAACTACCTCTGTCTGGATATGCACGCGATTGTACACAGGAACACCAGTCAAAAGGATAGTTTTTCTTTTCTGCCCTCCTTTGAAGCTGTTCATTTCCAAATTGCTAGTCAGCACAGGCAACTAAAGTGTCGCTTATATCTACACAATAACCTATAGGTAACACAGGGGGTGGTGCTACATATGCAAAATTCTTCGGCAAGAAATTTTGTATATACCTACAGAATGTTAAAAAAACAACTGCAAATATTTTAATGGATGAACCAACCCATGAAACAGAACAATTTTGCCCTAGATCAAAATTTGATAAACATTTTTGGCTTTCCATACAAATATTGCCTCATCCGGCTGGTTACCGATACCGTACAAATATATTTTTCGTATTTCGATCTATGTTCCTTTGGAAAAGTTGTTTAGTTTTATAGGCTGGTTCACCACTTAAAATATTTGCAGTTGATTTTTTACACCTTATAAAATTTATAGGTAGGTACTAGGTACCTATATAAAGAATCCAATAATTACATGACCAAATTATACGGAATTGAAAACTACTCCAGTCAAAACCTACCTGCTTCGTCCAGAGAGTTTTTGATTGTATTATCACTAAATCAATTTTTCCTTTGCCATACCAAAAAAAGATCATCATCATCATCTTCCTGCCCTTATCCCAATTACTTGGGGTCGGCGCAACACGTTTCGTTGAACACAAAATCGTGTTGCAAAAGAATTTTGCTAAATTTTACGACCGGCCGCCCACCAGACGCCAACCCTCTTTGGGCATGCTTTTGTGGTGGATTAACCGCCACCATACGGTTGGCCCTGGCTGTTTGGGTCGGGTTTATCCCTCGGTCACCTCTTAAGACCCCACGGGAAGAGAGGGGGTGGTGCTATTCTACTCTGCCGGCACCACCAAAAAAAGATCATATGCTTTAAAACATTAGATTTAAGAAATGCCTTTAATGAAACGATCTATATAATTACAAGTGAACCTCGAAATATGTCCAAAATGAGTCTATAAAATAGGCTATAAAGTGAGGAAAACTGCTCGTAATGGCCTTCAGAAGCGTACTGTGGAAATTAGCAGCTCAGTTGCCAAAAATTAATTAAACGAAGCCAAAGATACTTGGTAAACTCAGATATCTAATGTTAATCTAAAACTCTGATCGTTTTTTTATATGAGCCTTTTAATTTCGATTCGGCCCTGCCAAAGGTCCACAAACAAAATATCCAGATACAAAAAAGTTTTGAAAACTTTAATGTTTAGGTCAAAAAAGAAATAAGAACCGACTTTTTTATTTAATTGTGGTACTTATACAACTTCTTGCAGAACCTCTTAATTATTTATCACACGTGGGAATAACGACCGTTTTTACTACTTACTAAAAGCAAATTAGATCAAACCTACACCATTTTTATATAAATTGAAGTACCTACCTAGGCATCATTGTACTATTTAAAACATCAGCTATTAAAAAGTAACTCAGTTACAATAGCTTAGTCTGTCTCTTATTTTAATAAGTCAGTGTTTTGTAAGTTATCCGACTGCTCGTTAAGAGAGTACTAAAGCGTAAACGATATTAGCTCTCTTTTCAGTTTTATAAGAACCTGTTTCAGACAATGTACTAAATACTTAAATTCATCTCCATATTATGTAGATAGTTCTGTCTTGTATTATAGAATTTCTGAGATAGGTACCTATAACAACTTATGGGAAGAATCTTTGATATAGAGGTAATAATTATTTAAATAATGCATAAATTAAGACTTAACACAGTACAGGAATTTGTTCTTTATATTTGACGCAGGGACTCAGGAGGTTATACAACTGAACACGGGTCACAGTAGACGTCACTTTGTGAATTCTCCCCAGTCTGGTTAGGTCCTAACAATGTCCTAACCGTTAGGACATTGCACGCAGTACAATTACAACCAGATTGTCCAAAAAGTAAGACGGTTCCGTGCTTCGTGCCTTCGATCCCGGTTGATGTCTATGATTGATTACTTTGACGGCGGTTATTACAAAACCATGTTAAAAGCCTGCTACTTGTAGTAGGCAGTTGTAAAACTCTGACACACCAGGTTTATCTGATCGTACAACGACTCGGTGTACGACGACGCGAAGAGAAGGAGAGAGACAGAGAGGTAAAAAAACTGCAAAGCTAGTAGGTAGTGTAGTTAGTTACACATAGATAAGTATCCCATAACACACTCATACCTTTTAGGAATGAACCTTTCCCCGCATAATTACCTTCCACTCTAACTGAATACTACTTTTTCCTATTCGCACTTCTTACTACCCCAAAATTAAGTAGATTTGCCGTTTTGACTGAGAGTAAACAGACAGAGAAAATAAAAGGTATTTCATTCAAATATCATTTCGTACACACACAAAATCTAGAGTTAAGAATAAAGACATTAACAGTGGGTTGAACATCAAGCAAGTAGGTGGGGCGTACGTAGACGACATGATTGCCTCGCTGCGCTCGGAAGATTGAGTCGCGTACTTAATAAACATATTATCGACACATCTTCTGACAGTTACGCAATTATTTTTAAAATGCACCTCGAGCTGCAAAATTCGTAGCTTTTAAATAAATGGATTACACAAATTGTCGGCAAGCTTTTTTACGGTTTGCTCGATCTTTCGAGCGCAGCGAAGCAATCACATATCTAAGGTAGTCGTATTGTTGTAAAGATTATTTTAGTTAGTTATTATAGTAAATATGACAGCCAACAAGAGCAGAAAATCGTTTAGGTCATATTCAAACGAGATTTTACCACTCTGATAGATAATAAAATAAAATATTTCCTGTACTGAGTACATCAGGATTAATAAATTAAACTCGTGAAAGATTTTGGATTTGTATTACAAACAGAGAACTGATGTTTTTTTCACTTAATATTTTATGTTCAGGTGTAGAATTATTACCCTTTTTGCCTTCCCGAGGGCCTTATATTGTGTAGTTTATGAGTATACTAATAATTTCAAAGTTTTATGGCCAGTCCTAGTAGTATGACACTGTAATAAAGTTGTAATGTGGTTATTTACGTACATGTTATGTCGATTGTAAAATATGATACCTACCTACATAACTCTTTTGATAATTCATGCTTCAGGTAGGTACCTATAACTGTAGGTATGTAGATATGTCGCAGGTTTATGATGAAATCAGGTTTTAGACTAAAAACTAAAAACGTAGGTTTCTGGTAAAAACCAGGATATCTTTATAATTTATTATGCTTTTTACAACTGCTGTCATCAATCCATGACAGATGCCAAAGAAAGATATCGACGGCTGGCATCGACTGCTGCTGGCAGGTCTCGCCAGCTTCCAGTCAGGAAACAAAGCAAACTCATGTTTTAGGATCAATTTTATCATAAACCTAAACTAGTGCAGGATTTTGATCAAAAACTAAGGTTATTGATTAAATTAAGTTTATGTTTTGTCATTTTGCTGGTTTTTGACAAAAACCTGGTTTTATCATAAAACTGCGACAGATACTATCCGAAGAGATTTATAATTATCGCCTCTATTCTCTGGTTTTCAATTTTTTATTAACATTGTCAACATAGAATATTTTTTAGAGCTCCACAAAAATACTTCAACAAGTGCCTGTGGTTGTAGTAGGAGCACAACAATGTTTGCCTTTTATATGCCTTTAATGCCTTTTATTTTGTTATTGCAGGCGTCCATATCATACGCAGGGCTCTCTGGGAAAAGACTCAATGGTCTATCTGTATGAACTTTCGACGGATTATGGACGACGAACAACCCTGATTCGATTGCAGCGGAGATATTATGACATTCTGTTATTTTTTCGATTTTAGGGCCCTTTTGCTGTCATGCGTCTTTTTTTTACAAGCGTACGGTACTGACTCGCGTCACAGATACCTACTATACCTAATACTCCCGCGTATAGAAATTGCCATATTATTTAAAGCATCCTATCATTCGATGGATTTTTTCTGGGGTGAGCGAACTACATATCACTCGTGGGCCAACATCTAGGTACCTCGAGTCCCTGAAGCCAACACAGTTCTAGGTATATCAGGCAAGCAGTCTCTAAAAACACAACTATACATGGCTCGCACTACCATTCATAAAATCCACCTTACCACGCGTCTGACTGCGTAACTTATAATAATTTTATTAGTCTGCTTGGTCCCAAAATCGAGAATTCACAGAAGGCCAGCTCGCTACTTTTTCCAATCATTTATGCCTATTTCTTTCTACATTTTAGGCCTTATTTAACAGCTGTCTGACCCATACATCTCAACAAAAAAAATATATAACTTATGTCATGTTATTAACATGATTTTGACAGCTGTCAAATATGGTCTATTCGAACGCCGGTACTATAGGTTAAACAAAAATATTTGACTTACAATTGCAAGTCGTGATTTGCCGGCCACCCGCACAAAACACTTGATACTAGCCGGTTGTAGTGTACTTGTAGAGTGTGTGAGTGAGTGAAGTTTCCTTGTAGCCGTCTCTCTGTATTGTGCGCCCGCCAGTACTTAAAAAGTGACGTTTCTGATTTTATCTCAGGCAATTTGTGGTTTTATTACAAGCCAACTTACGAATATTACTCACTTACTGGTTATTGCTTCTAAGATGTACAGAAGGTTCTCGATACGATCACTCGTTAAAAGTAAGCAATGGAAAAATACAATCAAAGCCTAGCTTTTGATTTGATCTTATGTAGTTATTTCAGTTCATTACGTAGGCGAAAAATAAACGCAACGTCCGTTTGTGCGTTGGTTTTGCACAGCGCTATCACGTGCGTTTGGAATTCCATCAGGCTAATGGCGCCCCCAAACAGGAAAAAAAATCCCTGGCTGAACTCGTTCGTCAAATGGGTTGGTGTATTTGCTGGCGTAGTACCTACCTACTTAGCCATACTTACCTTCTTTAACTTTGAATTTCTTCATCAAATAATATCATACAGTAAGTTTCTTTGAGAATCATTGAGTGCTCCAGATCCGTTTGTTTTAACTTTTATTACGTAGAAATATGTAGAACGTCAGCACATCAACCTACCCATTTAAGGGACCAACTTGTACTGGTAATTTATACAAATAATAAGAAAACTAGTATAAGTAGGTTGACGTGCTGGCAAGGGCAAGAATTCAGAAAACTTTATCCTCTATGCTTTTGTTCTACAAAATTCCTAATTTCGACTAAGTCTCTTGGTCCCTCTTGTAAACCCACTTATAAAAAAAACTAAGTTTACATAACCTAACCTAACAGGCAGCCAGACTCAACCTACACATTAGGAAGTACGTATACCTATGACAGTAGTTGTCATAACTACAGGTTAACCTAAAAATGCTTTTAAAATTTATTTGCTCTATGCGCATGACATCAATTAAATGTATTTTAAGTAGTTTTGTATGTAACATAATTTGCGCTGGCGTTTGCAGCACGGAAGTTATTGTAGTAAAGCTAAATATCTGGCAGGTTAATGCAGAAAAATGTGTCAAAACGCAAACATAGTCGCAGAATATCAGATTGTTTAACTTTGACATCAAAGGTTGGTAGGTCAAGTTCTCATATGGATCACTGGCTGGCTCACTCAGTACTAGCGACGATTTTGACACTTACTGACGAAAACTGGAAAAAACCGGAATCTCAGGGAAAGTCAAGGTAAATAAGAAGGTTGTTGACATGAATGTCATATTTATTGGATTTAAAATTGGCTCAGAATCATACGACGTTCTTTGTCAGATTTTGCTGTTTTGACGTTTTTATACTTTGAGATTTTTGCCAGGAGCAACCCTGGCTATGTGACAAGTGCCAATCGCGAAAATCCGAAATGGCCGAGTGAACCTTCCGTAAACTCTCCATTTTGTGCCAATATCGTTAGGTAAGTACTATCAGTAGATCCCCAATCTACTCATTTGAGGGATGTATATCTATTGCACAACTGCACCGGGCTTGAGCGTAAGAAGTGTCGCGGGTGCTTTGTGCTAGCTACGGTGGCGTAGAAGGAATAAAATAACCTCAAAGTCGTAGCAGGCGCAAAGGCATCCACGCGTGGCAAGACATCTTATACGTAATTTTCCGAAAGATGACGAATTGAGCAATACATTTCGACATCTTCCAGGAATTCACATTTTGCCTAGGAAATACGCAAATTTAATAATTTCGCGGATTTCGTGCGACGTGTCTAGGTACTTATACTGGGTGAAATTTTACTAGTGACCGA
This sequence comes from Phthorimaea operculella, assembly GCA_024500475.1. Taxonomy (NCBI): domain Eukaryota; kingdom Metazoa; phylum Arthropoda; class Insecta; order Lepidoptera; family Gelechiidae; genus Phthorimaea; species Phthorimaea operculella. Next base: position 5,874,931 of record JANFCV010000011.1, read on the forward strand.
TAGCGAAAACTCAGAACCGGCTGGTGATAAGGAACAAATTTTCCCCAAGGAACATAGGTCGAAATATTTAAAAAAATTTGGACCTCCCATACAAAATTGTCGATCAGCTGATTTGAGCTACGATGGGAGGTCCAAGTTTTTTATAATATTTCGACCTAGGTATGTTCCTTGGGGAAAGTTGTTCCTTTTCACCAGTCGGTACAGAGTTTTCGCTATCGGTCACTAGTGAAATTTCATCCCATATTTAGTAAAGTAATTTTAAAACAGAATAGTACCTGTTAGTTGAATCAAGGGGAAGTTTGATCATAGGTGAGAGCCATCCTAAACACGGATCTAGTAAAATTGGTAGGTAGGTAAACTCTATTTTTTATCCATACCAATTGCTTATTACCTTATTAGTATGCAGTTTGTCCAGTAAAATAACCTCTGTAGTACACCGGCAGACATTACTTGCAGTTGTTACCTGCTGCTGACATACATTCTTAAATTGTATCCCTGGAGATCTATTATTGAATTTTCACATTCACAAGTCTGCTGCTAATCGTGCTTGTACTACCTGATGATAATGATCTTCTTCGTCGAATCGATTGACAACTTCAAATTACTTTGCACCAATGTTTAGCGATAGATACTGTATTTGGATTCGCTTCCAGCAGGTCTTGCAGCGTGCATGTGCTGACGCTTTTAAGGCAGTTTAAAATGTGAGCCATGGTCTGAACAGCTCCACACTCACAGCTTTCGCTGTCGGAGAAGCCCCACCTCTTCCGGTTTTCGAGACACCTTCCTACACCAGCCCGGAGTCTGTTTAGAGACTTCGAAACTGCCCAGGGAAGGTCACTACCCGGTTGTAGCTTCTCGGCAAATGGATGATGATGATGATGATGATCTCTCCGACAGATTTCGGCCATGGCGACCACTTCTAGTCCTTATCAATTCGGGGCTGATGCGCCCGTAGGTCGCCATTGTTTGTACTACCTTCTTCATCTACAAAACAAATCTATTCACACAAAGGTACTCGTACCATTTACACAAAAAAGTGAGTAGTAGAAAGTGTAATACGGGTGGTTAGACGAATTGTAGCGCACTTCCGTACGTGGAATCGGATTACACTGTTTCAAAAATGTGCCTTCTCTCTGCGCCATTGCAAATCACTTTTCATAGCCTTGCTTTTTCAGAAAAGCAGGTGTTTATGATAGGCTGCAAGAGGGTGAGTAGTAAAAACTTTATATTAGCGCAATTTCTTCAATTTACTGCTAAAAGTTGTGCTCAGCGTTGACAAAATAGTTTTTGTCCTGATGTTCTATTCTAGGCCTTCGTAAGTTCTATTTTGGGGCTCTGTTATCACGACTGTTGCTTTCCATAGAGTTGTATGTTCCCTAACATACCAATTCTCTGTAGCTTCTCTCACAAGCTCTACAAACATGTGCCTTTGCTTTTGAGCATCTAATTATAAGTGCCACAATTGTGCAATGAGTTTGCTTTGCTTAATGAGCCTCCTATTTCTAGCCACGTATATGCTCTGCACGAGATGTAGCAAGGGAAGCTTCCATATTTCGTAAAACTCTGAAAGTTCCAAAAGTATTGAACTGAAAATAGCCATACAGCTAAATAAGCTAGCTACTATAAATACCTAAATAACTATAAGAATAATATGTAAATTATCTTTCCCTGAGGCTAGCATAAATAAGTCTAGATCTGTTTTTAATCTTTATAACGGCCACAGTTTATCGAGAATTGATCAAGAAATTATTGGTGTTCCAGAGGACTTAGAATTTCGCTCGTAAATAAAACCTAATTGCTTGGCTTCGGGCGCAAAATTGTGGAGTGCGAACTGAATAATTCTAATTGCTCGATTAATTCTGAATTACATTAATGCTAGGTCAACCAGCTGTTTCACAAAATTACTGGATGCCTTGAGTTCACAAGGGGTTTCAAAAATGGGACAGTTTGATAATGCTCTAAGTTTTCATGGTATTATTCTACTTATATTTGGATTTTCAGGAAACTTTCAAGAAATAAATACCTACCTCGCTACCTACCTTCTAAAAAACTTTTTTCCCTAGGCATCTCTAAGGCTAGTTACGTACCGTACATGTCCGTTACTTTCAAGTTGACAGTAATTATGTTGCTTGCTCGATAAATAACCTAATGTAATGAACCATATGAGCTCTGAACAAAAAAAACAATAGATGCGTAGGTATTACAAAATCTTTACACCCTAGAAATTTCTAAGGCTAGAAATACAGCAAGTGCTGCCAGGCATTGGGTTTCATGTCGAGAAGTAACCAAATTAACCCTGATATATGAGTTTCGAACGAAAAAATCTATAGATGCGTATTTATTATATTACAAAATCCTTTCACCCTACAGATTAGAGATTTCTGAAGGCCAGAAATACAGCACGTACCGTACATTCCATGTCCGTTACCCTCAAGATAGCAGTCATTCCCAGCGAGGAATACAGGAAGTGTCGAATGGAGCGCGCCGGAACACTTCAGAGAAAATTGGCACCAGAACTCGGCTTTAAGAGGCTGAAAAAGTTTTGATGGGGGACTTTATTCGGAGATGGAAGATCCCGGGAAAACATTTTCTCGGTCAACCGTACGTGAAACATTATCTGCTTGCTGGCAGAGTGTTTTGTACCGTTTTTATTACTTAACAACGTATATAGAATACTTATGTTAGATCGTAGAAATATGACAAATTGCAGATAAATATTTTTTTGTTGTGTCGTCATTTTCCTAGGTCCAATTTTATCGCACATACCAAGGATATTAGACTTCCAAATTGTATGAATATGACGTAAAATAGGTTGCGTTTTGTGTAAATTCCACAAGTGCATTTTCCATAGCTTAGTAAAGCACACGAGTAATTGCAAATAGATAATAGCCTACAGCGTTTCATAACTTGCACTTAACAACTCGCCTTCGAAGCGAGGTGTGTGGTGTATCTATGCTCACCAGCAGTTGCTTGTTTTGACTACTTTCATACAATAACAAAGAGTTCATTGTACGTCTATTGATATTCTAAACACGTACCACAGAAAACAGCCACGCTTATCACTGTACAGCTGTAAACGCTGTTCCTTTTGTACTCTCTACTCACCTTCCTCCGTCATTTGGAAAAAGGATTGTCATGCTTTCAATCCCGTGAAGAAAGGAATTCATTTCCATCCGATTTACATGTATATTAGTGACCCGGGGTGCGAGTGCGAGCCCCGCAGATTGCTGACAACGCTATGGGGAAAATCTATTTCAAGTATTTATACAGGGCGTATACAGATATACAGTAAAAACTCGTAACCTGACTGAAGTCATCTTGTAGGTATATTTGTATGAGTACTATGATGATTTCCGTCTCAGAGTTTCAAACCTTTCTCCTGCATTCACAATTTAAGTTTTAGGTTACTCTTCTTGCTTGATCGCCAATAGTATGTTTCTCACAACTTGTATTATTTTTATGTCCCTCTTCCGGATAAAGTGAGTAGGTAAGTAGATTGAGACACCAATATGACCCAGTTGGCATTATTTTATTGGTGCGAATGGGCTACTCACCGAAAAAAATCAAATCGGGACTTAACAAAAATTTGTGAAGAACTTTGGGTAAAAAATCTGTTCATATTTAGAAGAATGGTATGCCTAAGCAATTTTTATCTAAGTATTAATGAATAGTACTTTCATTGTTTTACTTTCTCCGTCAAAAATAAAACGATTCTCATAATCCCAGCGGTCTGAAAAATTGGCTTTTATGAGAAAGGTTTTTTAAGTAAGCACATCTATCACCAAATTTGTATCTGAGATTTAGTTTTATTTAGCCTCCAAACAAGAAGCAGATATAAAGGACATCGCACAAAAGTTCTTGAATTATTTCGCGTACCTATTATTTTCTAGAACAACAGAAACATACAAATTACTTATTCAAAAGTTTCAAAAATAAGATGGAAGTTCTGAATTTCTTTGGTTTTTTTTCATGTGTGCCAAGTTCACATGACGCCTAAATGAAAATTCTATTTTTTATTGGATTGGCCCCAAAGTTTTCAGGTTATGATCAGACGGAGGAATCGTAGAAAAATCAAGAACACTTGAACAACATTTGAAATTATTTTTTATTACTTTACTCATAGCATTCCACTGCTGGTTATAAGCCACCCCTAGGGTACGCCATAAGGCAAATTCTCCCGATTTCGCTATTTACCACCAGCAACTCTCTTGATGTTGTCCGTCCGATCCATCAAACTCTATAGACAGAGGTAAAGTCAGAATAAAGAAAAAGTCTTTCATAATTATTATATGGGACTAAATAGGTATTAGGTACAGAGTGATTCACGATATTACTGGTGATTCAGTAACAAAAGCAGACGTGAACTGTTTCATTAAGCAAATGACTTGAGTCAGCTCATTTCTTAGTAACTGATAACACGGTCGTTACGCTGTGTGCTTGTTTTTGCGTAGTTAATAGAATATTTGTCTGAAGAAAATGAATATCATTAAGTTTAAATGGAGAATTTGCCTCGCATAATAAGCACCATCAAATAATAAGTACTAACTATAGATATCGAGGTACATAATGGCTTGAAAAGCAGTGCCTAAAATTCAGGTAGAATTTTATTTTTATGAATGTTTTACTATTTTGTAGAAATGTTTCCACAAGATAGCAATTTCGAACACTTGGTGTTTCGATCAAACATTTTTGGTTACAAAGTTAATACAAATGAAACAAGTGGAAAAAATTCCGCAACTGATGGGATTCGAACCCACGTCTTCTGACAAGCAGGGTCAGACGTGAAGGTCAGAAGTGGTTCACAATTTCGTAGGAAGCAGTTAGATACTATCAGCTGCACTTCGAGACCTCTATGAAATCATTCTACGCTATTAGTTAGGTACTGTATGACAAACCAATACGGGGTGGTATCGAACGACCCACTTTCCCGAAAAGCTAAGGTCAAGATAGGATATGTATAGTCCAGATGGACTATGAATGCGAATCTGCGAGGCATCGGTCTCACGAGTGTCTTGCGACAACTCTTGTGAGTTTCGTCCTCTAAGGCCAAGAGGTCGAACTGAACAACTTTTCCTAAGGACCAAAACACTAAGCCTAAAAAAATTTGTTGTCCAAACAATTTTCTTTAGGAGTTCCAATTTTTTAGGCTTTGAACTTTTAGGAAAAGTTGTTCAGTTTGACCTCGTGACCTTAGCGTTTTCGAAAAAGTGGGTCGTAGGTCGGCTCAAAAGTTTTATTTATCTTGTGGCTCTTATTATTGTTCTTTATGTGTGTGTTATACGTGCATAGAACAAACATGAAACAAAGCTCTTCTTTCCCTCAGGAATTCTTTTAAATCCTTTTGTTTTATATAACAGGCAAAGTGTTATAATAAAATATTTATAGCATCAGACTTGCAAAGGGCTTCCTACAAGTATAAAAGGAATATGAAAAGCCCTTTATTTCTTTCACTCGCTCTAGCCACTTTGTGTGCACCTTCTTAATGCTTCCACTTGGCTTCTTTTGAATGCCAGCCGTTTATTAATATTATAAGGCAGGCATTCCTGTTGTGCAAATTTCAGTAGCGGAATTTAAAAGATTCCCGTTATCATTTTGTTAGGTATTTTACCTACACGTAAAATGGGAAAAATAAAATGAAGTCATAAAATGAATAACGCATTAAAGATATTTATGCATTTTTGTACCTAGACATAAAAACTATTTGAAAATGACGTCAAGCACATACAGCAATATTCTTAAAGTATATAAACATCAAAACAACAAAATTTGATAAAGAACGTCAAATGATTCTGAGCCAAATTTAAATCCAAGAAATATGACGTTTGTATTACCAAATTCTTAATTACCCTTGCTTCCTCTGGGATTAGGATTACGGCATAGATTAGATTACGGTTATTTCCAGTTAAAGTCAGTAACAGTAAGCGTAAGCTGAACCACCTGATTGTCTGAAAAGTAAGATGGTTCCGTGCTTCGGATGGGCACGTTAAGCCGTTACACAATCATGTCAGAGGCCTGCTACTTGCAGTAGGCGGTTGAATAACTCTGACACCAGGGTTGTTCATCGGGGCGTTGAACGACTCGGTGATCCACACGAAGAGAGAGAGAGACAGAGCGTCAAAATCGTTGCTAGTACTGAGTGAGCCATTTGCATAGGCGCCCCGCGCGCGGTTTCCCTAATTTGTGGTATGAGCGTAAAACATTTTGTAAATTACTTAGATATTTCACACTTCATTTGACGGTATCAGTCTAAATAGTGGTGGTTAAATGAATTACCCACGCATATGTAAAGTAAAAAACAAAATTAAAGAACGTTTTCAATTTCTTTTTTTTATTTATGTGCGCTGTAAGTGCATAAAATTTCAAATAGCACTTATTTTGTATTTATCCTGTTCTTGTTGTAGGTAATAAATTTCTACCTAGACAAGAAAATTTCATAAGGGTCATACCGGATCCTTTAATAATACTTATAAAGGAAGCTTCTCCTAAATGTTCCCCCATAAACAGCTTTTACGATGGACTTTTATTAAAATACTAAAACCCAATAAAAATTGTGGTATAAATAAAACAAGGTGACTTTACACTTGAGTCAAAAAATAGGTTATTATTGCTCGAACATTTGATTTGCGTATTTTGTTATTATATGGCAAGTTCACTATTAAAGAGTATAGGTAAACTTTTGATAAATCTTTCATATGATATGTACCTACCAGTACCTTTCGATGTATTTAAAGTTAGTTTAGACGAAATGATTGATACCGGTCACCAGAGCCAGACCTGAAACCAGATATTACTGAAAATTTTGTAGATCTGACCATGAAACTTTGAAACTGAAAAATTTTCAAAGATCAACTTGTCATGTCAGTCAGCTGATTGTGAATTTGTTCAGAAGGTGGAAAGAATTTTCTTGCTTCCTACCCATTTCTACCTTTGGCTCCATATCTATGGAAAGTCGTCGACTGTACTAGTAGTAAGATATAACATTATGACTAAAAAGTTTTAAGGATACAATCCCTCATATCCAGTAGGTGGGTAGGTAGGTAGATGACGTAGGGAGTAACATCAACCTTAATTTACCTTCACTTATCTTAGCTATAAAAAACAAACAGACTTCGCTAGAAAAAGTTTGCCTGTGTCTAAAAGCGCGTATCATGTGTAAACGCGTAACAATTTCCTACTACAGTACGGCCGTTCGAATTAGCCATATTTGACAGCTGCCAAAATCATGCTGATGCTTTGACATAAGGTCTATTTTTCTTTGTTGAAATGTTTTCTAGTATGGACTTAACAGCTGTCAAAAATGCCCTATTTGAGTGGCCGTACTGTAGGTACTCGTCTCTTTCGTATGTAAATTATAAATAATAACGCGGTGTGTCAGCCCGAGAGTGGATTTTTATGTGTTTATGCAAAAAAAGAAACGCTACCTTCCATAATATAATATAGGATTTTTCTTTTTATATCGCGCTATTGTTAGTAGGTACATTGAGGCACTTATCTTGTAGAAATTATTTTCTCGTGGCTTCCACGAACTGACGTAACTGTTTTCAGAAGGTTTCAAAAAGACAGCGATAAAAAGAACGGTTTGGAGTGTCACGACTCCTTTTAAATATTTTTAATGTTTAATTCATTTCCTATGAAAATAGGTAATTAGGAAAACCCGTGATACTCCTTACCGATTTGTTTCATCGCTGCCAAATCGCTGCCAATCTGAAGCCTGCTGAAAGTAGTTACGTCAGTTTGTGGAAGCCGTGACGATTTACTAATGTCAAGCAAGAAAATGCATTTGGAAAAAACTCATCACAATCACAATAGAATTTTGCAGTTTCATACATTTTTTGAATATGTTTCAACCGCAAGTTGAAGAGGCGTCGTGTGCTATGACGCGGATAAGAAACCGTAAAATCGTGAATTTAGTAACATCAATATAGCAGATTCATATAGTTACTTTCAGATAATACCTATTGGGCAAAGGCATTTTACTAAACGAGGTGCAAGGGACAACTCTCCGAATATCTTTTTGGTGCATTCAGTCAGAGTATAAAAATTTAATAATTTCCTGAAAGTATTTCATAGTCAATTATTTCAGGAATATTTTCGTAAACGATTTCATAGTCTGAATGCAGGGTGCATTCATACTATGAAATCTATCATTTATACTTTGAAAAATCATTAATCCTATGTATAATGCTAATAATACCAGGAGTAATATAATATAGGGTATAACAAGCCGAAAGGAGGTCAAGGTACTCATGAAACTGAACAATTTTCCCTCCCATATTAAATCAATTTGCTGATCGGCGATTTTGTATGGGAGGTCCTAATTTTTTTTTCATATTTCGACCCATGTTCCATGCGGTAAGTTGTTCAGTTTCATGAGTACCTTGACCTCCTTTCGGCTTGTTATACCCTTTATGTTACTCCCAGCTTGTAGTTTGTTAGTTTGAAAATATTTTATTGTACCTAAGTACAAAGTAGCACTGGTTTTAGAACAAAGTACCTATTATTTACCTACGTCGAGTAGTTTTGCAGATAGTTGTGATATTTGTGGGCCGATTTTGGACTATGGTGTAAACTAACCTTTTCACACAGATCAGTAATGCAAACACGACTAAACAAACCCTGTTTGAGTCAAGTGTCTTTTTGACTTTTTGTCTCGTTGTCTTTATCTGATTTCCTGTACAATCAGCATCACATCAAGTTATCGATACAAAAGACATACAAAATTGTTCATTCTGAATTCTTGATTAACTTTAGGTTCTTGGAACGAACACTTTAGATTATAATTTGATTACCTACAAACTTTGTAATGTCTCCAACCAATATATAATGGTACAGTATAATAGGACCAACTTATACAAATAGGTACTAAGAAAGACTAGTACAAGTTGATCCCTCAAACGTTCCCACATGACATCTAAGTTTCCAACAAGTTCTGTTCCCTACTGCATCTACCTACCCTGCTATTACAAAACCCAAAATAGTCTCTACCATTGCCATATAATATTTAATAGGTCACAAAGCGTTCTACAAAGGGATTAGAAATATTTTGCACAGTCCTGTATTAAGGTTACACCCGCTCAGAGTAAAAAATGCTTCAGAAAAAAACGCTCGGTGCAAGCAAGAAAACTTTATAGCTACATCAAAAATTAACTGAATAAGAACTCAAGTACCTACTAGCGTAGTTTTAGTTATCTTACTAACTCCAGTAAATTTTAAAATATTAAATTCCAGTGCGTTTTGCCACACATACTTATCTAGTAGCTCTTTATAAATTGTAGTTGCACGTTACTCCTGTGAATTTTTGTCGAGGTCGTAGCCGCGACGGTTTCTACGGCAAATTAATAGAATCAAAATAGGCCAAATAAGCCGCTGTTTGTGTAAACTAGTATATTTTGTAGCAGGTATCTCTTTCCTTGATAGTTACCTAGTCCAATTGCGATCTGAACTTGGCGACTAATAATGCCATTGCGCTCGCCAAGTACTTGCAGGACATTTGACACGAGGTTCGAACTATTGACACGAAGAAGAAGAAGATTGCGCCAGTTTTCCATGGCCTTACTAAATGGTTCTCGGTTTCTCTCTGTAACATTTTACAGATCAGAGGTTACGCCGTGTTTAGTTAAAAGGTAGTTCCTGGGCTGGTCAGCGGAATTAAGTTTCAGCGGTTTTGCGGATTCTGGTCGTATCCTTTTGTCCCCAATATTTTGGTTACAAACACGTGTAGCGTGTAGCCTTAGGAAAGCTAGCTTGTTTATCACACTGCTAGGCATGCACGAAGAAACCGATACCAATCTGTAGCAAAGAGAAAAGAGTAAATGCTACCAAAAACATTATCATGTCAATCAATACCAAGACGAGTGCATGCATATGGCTAATCCTAAGAAAAACATATCAGATCTCAGTTAGAGCCAAGTTCTTAATCCACACGCATTCTATCAACACTACCTCCATAAACTCTACATCTCAGCCAAAATGTATTGCTTCGCAGTTTCGTATTCGTTAATAATTAAAATATTTAGTAAATAATAATAATTAACAATAAACTCTAGGTTATCAATTGCAAAGTAATTCCAACGCTATTGTAACGCCTTTCAGCACTATATCAATGGTATTTTCCATAAATAAAATTAGACAGGCAATAGTCTCGATTCAAATAATAGCATCCAAATTATCTTAGTGTTTTATTGTGTTATTTTATCGTGTATTTAAGTTTATTTGAATTGTATAGTAGTATTTTATATTTCAATTATATTTAATTTAGAATACTTATGTCTGCTGCCTATTTACCCTATAATACAAGAATATTTTTATATTTTTAGTTAAGGAAATAGTTAGCAACGTAATTGTTTTTGTATAAGTTTACCTATTTGTAAGTATGTTTATTTTTAATAAAGAATATAAAGAATAATGTATCTAGCCTTCTAATATCTCTATCTGATAATAGCGCTGTTACTCTCCGATAAATTGTTCTAGAAAAGGAAAAAAAGATAGATATCATAGGCCAGTTTATACATGTAAAAGTGTGATAGACAGCAAAGAAATCATACACATGACATAACGTGTATATTTATTTCTCCATTACACACTTTTACTTCTATGACATCGAGCCGGCATTTTTAGTCGCCCCTTAACTTTGAGAGGTGAAATCATAGACCATTTAAATGGCAATCATCTTTCCTTGTCTGAACCTATTCGATGTAAAGTGTTATTTATAGTTAGAGATATGAGATGGTAATCTCGAATCGAGACCTTTGTTTACGAGCCTCCAGAGGTGCTGAAACGTTCAGACAATTTACTGTTATTGTTTATCGCTAGTAAAATTAATATACCCGACACCCGTTTGTATAGTAACGAGAAAGGAGCATCAGGTTACTTTGCAATAATTTGTGTTCTACTTATTGCTAAAGTTGAATAATCGTAGTTAAATGGTAAATGAGTGCTTTTATTATTTGTTTTCTTATCGCATTTTTATTTTACTTCGTATTTTTAACTACCGAGTAGTGTATTTGTTCTACTTTCGTCACTTAAACACACTACCATTTTTTTTATTTGATTACCTACAGGTGGAAACTTGTAATTGGCTATAAGTTTATATTGTTGTTTTGTTTTAATGTAATTATGTAAGCTAAGTTTCCCAAAGTAACCAAATAAAATATATAAAAAAAGGCAAGAAACACACGCAACGTCCGTTTCGACGTTATTTTTGCGCGACCTTATTCTCATGCTTTATGTCAAAATTGTTTGAATAATGTTTCCGTCAACGCAGCGTTGTGCGATATTTTTTGCGCTAACGGATGCGTCTGTCAAACCGTTTCACATAAACCGTATTTGTATAAAGATAAGGTAGAAAATCGTATTTATCAAACGCAGCGGATGATAGTGTTTAGTTTCGCATCATGTATACGCGCGTTTTATTGTTTCCCGCCATTTCGTCTGACGGACCGCGCGACTGACGCCAGCTAGGCGACCGACGCCATGTTTGTCCTTTGTTCGTTCTGTCGGTTCGATACCACGCGGCCGCCGGCAAATATAACCTTACTTTTAGTCACTCGCGCGCCACCGGTGTTAGGCACATATTTTAGGTAGTCTGGGTTTTATTTTTTCGCATGCGCAATTGCTGCCAGGGAAGAGTTCCCTGTTCTTGTGCGGTAGTAAAACCAAGTGAATAGTGGTTTGGTAGTGCGGTTTGAATGCGAACTGGGCAGGTTTCTTTGAGGGCCAACGTGGCCGAACTATGAACAATAGTGAACCCAAGTGCTTGTGAAAACTAAGGAGAATCCAAAATTGTCGGAGGGACGGAATGCCACACGAGCTGGTGTCCGGGTGCAGTAAGTCTAGTATCTAAATCCCTATCCAAGTGTCTCCCTCAAACCCTGATACCTTTTTTCCTGTCAAAAACTAGACTTACAAGGGAACGGCGGCGTCATAATTCGCATGGTAAGCAATTCGCTGCTAGGTCCTGTATAAGTACGTTCATTGGTTCATTGCAGTGATTTAGCAACATAACGTGGAGGTCACCACCCTGATGACCTTTAGTACAACCGGAACTTGGTATATTTATTTTAGATATGAGCTGTGGTGGTGCAGTTAAATATTAGTAGGAGATTGTGAGAGAGCCGTCGCAGACTTTGGAAACAAAAATTTCTCGGCCGAAAACTTTCCGGAACAAAAATTCTCTCATTAAATTTATTTTATTTAGCTATAGTAAAGAGCACTACGAATCGTAGTCAAATGTTGTTCCGAGGCTGATCGACCATTTAGTTTTAGATTTTAAGATAACTTTAATTTGCTTCCACTGCGCTAAGATCAGCTTCGGAATCAAACATTTTTTGGTAGCAGAGCGTGGTTGCTTTATTGCAACATAGTTAGCCGTAATTTAGTATTAAGCGTGTTTTTTATATTACCCACATATTTTATTAATTTTGGAAAATATTGTTTCGGTTTTTTTTTGTGACTGTATTGTTTGCCTAGTGAACGGTACCTTATCGGTAAGGTCTAGGCCAGTCAACTAACATTTATTTTGTGGTATTTGTTTATTGGTTTTCGTTTTTATTAAGTCGAGTGTGTAAAAGTTGGTACCATGGCTCCCTCGATCGCCAGGTATAAGGCTGCTATAAAGACAGAATTAAGGTGGTTTACTACCACAGCGGCAATGATCGGCCGCGAGGACCGGGAGGACGCGCTCTTGAAAAGTGCACTACAGGCAGATGAACGGGTTCGGGTTGTGTCGGAACACCTCACAGAGTGCCTCATGCTCCTTGAGGAAGCTCCTAACCCTGAAGATAAGGAGCTGGTCGAGGGCGATGTAAGCTAGTGCTTGGAGCTGGCACAGGACATTGAGCAGGCAGCTGCGGACATATCTAGGCGACGTGACGGAAAGGAAAAGCCATTCCGTGGTAAAGTGGGACAAGGATTACAGGTGCCTCTTCCGCCTGTTACGGTTCCAGTCTTTGCAGGCGATTACGCCGACTGGCCGGCGTTTGAGGACCTGTATAGCAGCGTGGTCCACACACGGACGGACATAACGCCAGCGTACAAGATGGCTCAGCTGATGTCCAGGCTACAAGGAGAGCCTCATGAATTGCTGACGCATTTGGCAGTCTCGGATAGCAATTATGAGGTGGCGTGGAAGATCCTTACCGACCGGTATCGGAACAAGCGCCTGATTGTAGACAGGCTGTTAGACCAGTGGCTGTCAATACCAACCATAACGCGAGGTACGGACCTCCGCGAGAAAATCTTTCACCCAGTCAGCGTCGCGGTCAGCGCACTGGAGCGACAGGGTTTGCCAGTGGCGGGCTACGGTTATATCTTGGTCCACACAGTGCTTCGCCGCCTGCCGAGCGAAATGGTCGCTCGATTCGAGCAGCTCCATGGGGGCAAGTCCTCGGACCACCTCCCGACCTACGAGGATCTGAAGTCGTTCCTCGAGGCCGAAAGCAGGCGAGTGGACGTCCAGGCTGGTGAAGCCCCTCGCAAGGAGACCTCTGCCCCTCGCCACCCGGAACGGCCGGGTGCACCGGCGCGAGGAGGCAACAGTAGGCAACCCAGGCGGTACAACACTGCATTGGAATCAGGGTGTGCCTACTGCAGGGAGACAGGCCACGGGGTGACAGCGTGTCAGGAGTTTGCGGCGCAGCGGGTTCAGAGGAGACGGGGTGTGGCACAGCAGAGGCGTTGGTGTTTTCGGTGCCTGGGGCCGCATCAGGTGCGAGTGCCCTTCAAGCACCAACTGTAGGTACTGCCAGGGTGCACACCATCCGCTGCTTTGCATGAATCGCTCCGGAGGCGCCGGGGGCAGCGCTGGATCGGATCAGCGAAGGGAGCCTGCCCACCAAGGGAGGGAGCAACGCTCCCCACCCCCTCCAAGGAGGAGCCCACCTCCGCATCAGTCACAGGGACAGGCAGGGGGACGTCAACAGACGGAGCCCACTTACCCAAGGACGTGGGGACGATCCCCAGCACGGCAGCAGGTGCCGGATTGGGGAAGAACGACACAGGGACATGGTCAAGGACACCCATCCCAGGTACGGGATCCAACGGGCGGGTGTCAGGAGAGCACTAGGCAGCCACCAGGGTACATGCAGTATTCTGCGGGCTTGAGCCACCTGGTTGGGTCTCACGACCCACGCATGCCTCCGCCTATGCCTGAGTACCCGCGGCTACAGGTGCAACCTCGGTACGGACGTTTGCCGTCGGGGTACTATAGAACTCCAGCCATGGCCTTTATGGGCAGACCTCCCTACCAGCAGGAGTGGGACCCATACACAGGTTTGGGTAGCGAGGGGATACCCCCGCGGGACGCGGCCTCACCGCGTTTAGATTCCCGCTAGGTAATCGCCGCCTACTCATCAGCTTCGGCTCCCCGTCCAATCACGGTACTTTTGCCAACGGCTAAGATTTGGGTATGGGGATACGGTGGCCGGACCATTCAAGTAAGAGCCCTACTGGATACAGGGGCTCAGGGATGTATTGTATCGAGTAAGCTGGTGAGTAGGCTAGGCCTAAATGTACAGCCAAGTGCGGATGAAGCTGTAGGCATCGGGGGCCTAAATGTGCCTGACATTCGGGGTCAGACGAACTTTGAGTTCGCATTAGGTAGCACATGTACAGGGTCAGCTATCAAGTCTCAGCCGTGGTGCTGGATGAAGTGGTTGGGAAACTCCCTCAGGTTAGGTTACCACCAACGGTACGAGGGCTAACCACAGGGTTGGAGTTAGCTGATCCTGATTTTGATACTCCTGGTACGGTGGACGTACTTCTCGGGTCAGACGTCCTCGGGAGATTATGGTGCGGTAGGAAGAAGGTACTCCAGGAAACTGGTTTGGTGGCCGTAGATACCACAGGGGGGTATGTTGTTTTCGGCCCAGTTTGGAGACCTCAGGACCTACCAGAAGGGGATCCGGTCCTCTATGGTAGTGTGCTGTCAGAGGTGCTGCAGAGGTTTTGGGAGTCTGAAGAGCCGCCCACGGCGGACAGACGGAAGCCAGAGGATGACGAGTGCGAGTTGTTCTATCAATACAACACTGCGAGATGCTCGTCAGGCAGATTCGTGACCAGGCTACCTTTTCTCCCAAACCGCCCCGCTTTAGGTAGTTCGCGACAGCTCGCGGAACGGAGACTACTCGGAATGGAGCGGAAGATGAGGCGAGACCCAGCACTTCGGCAGAAGTATATAGAATTCATGCGGGAATATATTCAATTGGGCCACATGTCGGTGTCCAGCCTGAATTGGAGGTGTGTCGAGCATTATTACATTCCACACCTGGCTGTCTTGAAGTCACCTGAGGCGAAAATACGGGTGGTGTTTGACGGTTCTGCTCCTACCTCGAATGGTGTGTCTGTGAACCAATGTTTGCACGCGGGTCCTAAATTGAACCGGGACATTGTGGACATTCTCACAGACTTTCGTTTGCACCAGGTAGCGTTCGTCGCAGACGTCAAAATGATGTTTCGCCAAACCATGATACATCCGGATGACCGTCGGTATCAGCTGATTTTGTGGCGTGAGAGCCCAGATGAGCCGATGGTCACATACGAACTTAACACGGTGACGTATGGACTTAAGCCAAGTCCGTATTTGGCAGTACGTACGCTGCGAGAGTTGGCCGCACAGGAAAGGGTAAGATATCCTCGAGCCGCAGCAGTACTGGATCGCGACGTCTACGTGGACGATATCTGCACGGGTGCTGATAGCGTGGAGCAGGCGCTAATTCTACGAGACGAGCTGATCGCGATCATGGGTTCAGGAGGTTACGAGTTGCGGAAATGGTTGTCCAGTTGCCCAGAGCTCCTGGCTGGTTTGCCAGGCGAGTTCCATCAGGACCCGCACCTCTTTGAGAACCCGGACAATCCAAATACGTTGGGCATCCTCGGGGTGCAATATAGGCCAACGCATGACGTATTCACGTACAAGATCGAGCCCGACCTTTTGGAAAACTTGGACTAAGCGGTCGGTACTGTCGACAATCGCTAGAACGTTCGATCCTAACGGATGGATCGCCCCGGTTACGTTCATGGCGAAGTGCTTTTACAAAGGTTGTGGCTAGCCAACTTAGGATGGGACGACCAACTCTCCGGAGAGTTGTTGAAGGATTGGCTCAAGTTTGTGACCACCTTACCAGGGATTGTGCACATCGCGATACCCCGCAAGTTAGTCCCATCGGTGGGATGTAAGGCTACCCTACATGGGTTTTGTGACGCCTCGGAGCGAGGGTACGCGGCAGCTGTATACCTTCGGACAGCAAGTTCAACGGGAACTGTGCACGTGCGTCTGGTTATGGCCAAAAGTAAGGTGGCACCAGTCAGAACTAGATGGACCATCCCCAAATTGGAATTGGCAGGGCAGCTCTTCTAGCGCGCTTGCTAAATCATGTAACCTGCAATCTGCGTGGTACCATCAACTTGGATGAAACGGTGTACGCGTGGACTGACAGTCGGATAGTTCTGTGCTGGTTGCAGACGTCGGTACATACACTTGAGGTTTTCGTGGCAAATCGGGTGTCACAGATTACGGGGTCGAAAACTCCGTTAGTGTGGAGGCACGTACCGGGAGAATGGAACCCAGCGGACTGCGCTTCGCGCGGGTGCAGGGCACCTGATTTGGTGAGTCACCCACTGTGGTGGGGACCTCAATGGCTGACTGAGTCGCCGCAGGAATGGCCATTCAACGAGTGCAGGGCGCCGCTTGGGCCACCTGATCGAGGTTTGCGAGTGAACGTGGGGCAACTCGTACCGAAGCCTAACCCAGCTTTCTTGCTGGAACGGTATAGCTCCTCGACAAACTTCTTGGGGTGACAGGTTGGATCAAACGGTTCGTGAACAACTGCAGGAAGCCTCAAGCAGAACGGAACTTTACACCTGTCCTCTCGCCTGCGGAACGGAATGCGGCTCTATGCTCATTAGTTAGAGTCGTCCAGGCGGAACATTTTGAAGAGGAGGTCAGGCTGCTCAGGGATGGACGTGGAAAGCTGAAGGGAGGAATTGTGCGCCTCAACCCATTCCTGGATGAGCAAGGTATGCTCAGGGTTGGAGGCAGACTTCGGAACGCTAGCCTGCCCTTTTCGGCTCGGCATCCACTGTTACTTCCAAAAAGGGGACCCTTAGTTGAGCTCTTAGTCAGGGATCGTCATGAGAAAAACTCGCACGCGGGCTGTGATGCGCTATTGGCCATTCTACAGCGCGAGTTTTGGATCTTATCGGGACGACGAACGGTACGTAGCGTTGTGTTTAGGTGCTTGCCTTGTTACCGTTTGAAGGCAGCCACAATGCAGCCACAAATGGGAGATCTTCCACCGGATCGGGTGACGGAGGCCTGGACGTTTGCAGGTGTGGGAACGGATTTCGCAGGCCCTTTCATGGTGAAGGCATCACGCCTGCGGAACGCAAAGTCTATCAAGGCGTACTTGTGCGTGTTCGTGTGCCTAGCCACCAAGGCCGTCCACTTGGAGCTCGTGGCCGACCTTTCTACGGAGGCCTTTTTGGCAGCGCTGGAGAGATTTACGTCGCGACGAGGGCGACCAGCGCTGATCAGGTCGGATTGTGGTACCAACTTTAAGGGTGCTGATCGGTGTATGAAGGAAATTGTAACGTTCTTAAGGGAGAACGAAGAAGCCATCAGCACGGGCCTCTCCCGTCAGGGCATTACCTGGGTGTTCGATCCACCAGCGTGCCCTCACTGGGGTGGTATTTTTGAAGCGGTTGTAAAGTCCGCTAAGACGCATTTGTTGCGTGTCGTAGGGTTAACAATTTTGACTTTCGAGGAGCTGGCGACCGTGTTTTGTAAAATTGAGGCTGTACTCAATTCGCGTCCTTTGTGTCCGCTCAGCTCAGACCCAAATGATTTAGAGGCCCTGACGCCAGGGCATTTCTTAATTGGCCGCCCACTTAACGCCTTGCCGGAATATCCCTATACGGAGGTGAATAGCAATCGTTTGTCGCGTTATCAGTTGTTACAGCAAATGACTCAAAACTTTTGGAAGCGTTGGTCGCTTGAGTACTTGCACATTCTGCAGCAACGCCTTAAGTGGACGGACAGGACTGAACCCCCCTGCATTGGGGATCTCGTTCTGGTTAAGGATGCCAACCTACCGCCACTGCGTTGGCGCCGGGGGCGCATTCTCAACCTATTTCCGGGTAGTGATGGCACTCCTCGAGTTGCAGAAGTTCAGGTGGGGGATTCAGTTCTTAAGCGAGCAGTAGCTACATTATCACGCCTGCCATGCATTGAGCGGACCGATGGGTCGGTCCGAGGCGGGTGAATGTTTAGTTTCGCATCATGTATACGCGCGTTTTATTGTTTCCCGCCATTTCGTCTGACGGACCGCACGACTGACGCCAGCTAGGCGACCGACGCCATGTTTGTCCTTTGTTCGTTCTGTCGGTTCGATACCACGCGGCCGCCGGCAAATATAACCTTACTTTTAGTCACTCGCGCGCCACCGGTGTTAGGCACATATTTTAGGTAGTCTGGGTTTTATTTTTTCGCATGCGCAATTGCTGCCAGGGAAGAGTTTCCTGTTCTTGTGCGGTAGTAAAACCAAGTGAATAGTGGTTTGGTAGTGCGCTTTGAATGCGAACTGGGCAGGTTTCTTTGAGGGCCAACGTGGCCGAACTATGAACAATAGTGAACCCAAGTGCTTGTGAAAACTAAGGAGAATCCAAAATTGTCGGAGGGACGGAATGCCAAAAACTAGACTTACAAGGGAACGGCGGCGTCATAATTCGCATGGTAAGCAATTCGCTGCTAGGTCCTGTATAAGTACGTTCATTGGTTCATTGCAGTGATTTAGCAACATTACGTGGAGGTCACCACCCTGATGACCTTTAGTACAACCGGAACTTGGTATATTTATTTTAGATATGAGCTGTGGTGGTGCAGTTAAATATTAGTAGGAGATTGTGAGAGAGCCGTCGCAGACTTTGGAAACAAAAATTTCTCGGCCGGAAACTTTCCGGAACAAAAATTCTCTCATTAAATTTATTTTATTTAGCTATAGTAAAGAGCACTACGAATCGTAGTCAAATGTTGTTCCGAGGCTGATCGACCATTTAGTTTTAGATTTTAAGATAACTTTAATTTGCTTCCACTGCGCTAAGATCAGCTTCGGAATCAAACAGATAGTGCTGCGCAAAAATAACGCACCAACGGACGTTACGTGTTACAATTGAACTTACTTTTGGCTAGTAGGGAGACAAACATACTAAATTACGTCACCTCTCCGAATTGTTAATCAAAAACCTAATCTTATGATAATCTGAGACATACAAGCTTTGGCTATAAGCTCTTATGACTAAAAATTCAGTCCAACATCAGTTCTACGATTTATTTTACCTTATTAAAAGGTTGAGTAAATTCCATTGAAGTAAAATAACGATCTAGAACATATTTGCAGTCAAAACACTAGAGAAACGCAATAAGTTCTACATGGGTAGCGATTACCACTTCAGACTATGTTTCAAGACACTCTTCAGAAGAAATAAATTCAAAATAAATGTAAGATCATAAACATGTAGGTGAAAGACCTGAAAAGGTGTCCTCATAAAGGGCACAAGTGAAGTTCAAGTGATAAAACTCACTAGTACTATCACTTACTTTGATTCACCATTTTTAGAGATGTACCTACTAAAAGGTCGTTCTTAATTAGTAGTATTTAGGAATGTCTAGTTCTTAGATAAATGATTGCCTCGCTGCTCTCGGTAGATCGAGCATTATCCAAAGGAACTGTCATAGAAAATGAAGCCAAAAATTTTATAATCCGTTTATTTGCAATATGTATTTCAAACTATGAATTTTGACAGCTAGAGGTGCACATTTTTAAAATAGTTGGGTAACTGTTAGATGTATGAAGATAAGACGATTCCGTCTTATGTTTGATTGCTTAATTTTACTAGTACGCCGACTCAATCTACCAAGCGCAGCGAGGCAATCATTTTCTATAACTTTAGACAGTCGAAAACGTACCGCTAGTTTAAGTTAATGCTTTTAATTTTATGTAAGTCAGTTTGGAACCGCCATAGTGGAAATCACGAAACGCACTTGCATCACAAGATAGAGAGTTTACAGAAGGTTCTCTCTAACCTATTCAGGATTTTTGTGATTGTCACTTGTTTGTTACATAGCCAGGGTTGCTACTGTCAAAAATCTCGAAGTATTAGAATATCAAAACCGTATTTTTGGACCAATTCCGAACTGTCATTTTGCTCATTCGCAAATGATGACAAACAATAAAAGTCGATTTGACCATTTCAAACGCGTTTTACGATCTGAAACGGATTGTTTGACGCAACATCCTGTTGCGATGCGCAAATAAAGGAAAATGTTCATTTCCGATGCAAAGCAAGTATTGGCGGGCGTTCAATACAGAGAGACGGCTACAAGAAAACGTCACATACCTACACATCCACACGATGTCGTTTATGCGCTGGTAGCAAGTGTCAATAGCGTTCAATGCGGGCGGACGGCAAAATGACGCCTCACAAATTGGCAACCGATGTGGTGCAGTGGTTAGTATGTCTGCCTACCACGCAGAAGGTTCCGGGTTCAATTCCCGGTGGGGTCACTCACAAAGTTGATATTTATCACTTTGTGAATTTGTTCCCAGTCTGGTTAGGACATTGCAGGTTGAACCACCTGATTGTCCAAAAAGTAAGATGGTTCCGTGCTTCGGATGGGCACGTTAAGCTGTCGGTCCCGGTCGCTGTCTATGATGGTGGTCTTGCAGTAGGCGGTTGAAAAAAACTCTGACAGGTACATCGGGTCGTTGAACTACTCGGTGTCCCACTCGAAGAGAGATCTAGTGTCAGTTAGATATAATGTAGTATTGTACCTTAGTATGTTTGTTCAAGGTACTGCATATCAAAAATGCAGGAACAAAAAGTAGCAAACCTATAGTGTAGGTAAGGCATAAATTATTGAAAAAAGGGGCGAGCTGTCCTTCTGGATATTCTCTATTTTGTGTTTCCGATCTGAAATGTGTGCAGGCAAATTGTTCAGTACAAAACAGCTAATGGAGTATGCAAATAATGTTTTGTTTAGTCGAAAACTAAACCAAATAACTAACTAATCGCTGAATATTCAAACTACTGAACTAATATCAGCAACACATGGTTCAGCAAAAACAGTAACAAATACAGTAACTAATATAAACTGGTTTTTATAGTAGGTAAGTAGGTAAATGCATAAAGGCCAGATTTTGTAGAGTCCTCAAAGGCGCGCCCGCTTATAGGTAGGTACTTAGGAACCTACTTATAGGTACTGTGTGAAATTTTACTAGTGGCAAGAAAATCTTTTCCCAAGGAACAAGGGTCGAAATATGAAAATGGACCTCTCATGCAAAATCGCCGGTCAGCTATTTTTTTTTAATATGTCGTCCTATGTTGGTCGTCCCATAGTAACTCAAAAGGGAAAAGAGAAAGTTTTTTCTTATCATTTCACCAGCCCGTCCTGCATTTTCTCTATCGTTCACTAGTAAAATTTCACGCTTTCAGCTCTTAAATAAAAGAATAGACAGAGCTTCAACGGCAGGGTTTAAGATATCACGGTTAGTGCTAGGCGAGTAAGCCACGGCTTCTCACGTTTTCACCATCCAGTCGCTACCAGCCGCTGTGGCGTCCAATGCTGCGCTTGTATAGGCATGGCCACCACTCGAGAACCCGCTTGTTCCGCCGTCCATCGACAGATGCTTGGAGGAAAGCTGGGGTAGGGAGACGCTATACGAAGCACTTCCCCTCTGTCACGGCCTTTGCCCACGCGGGCTTATCTTATTACAAAAACCAGTTGCTGTCAGATTATTTCCTAGAACGAGTCCAGTCGCGCATGTCAAATGAGCTCCGATAAAAAGCCAAATTGTAGAGCTAATAATGCCTAAAAAAATATGTAAAAATACAAATTTACAACAGAACAATATCACTTTTCATCTGAAAGTATTCCTCTAGTACAATATCACTAAATAATATATAAAATTAGCGATTGAAAATTGTACGTAAGTGTTGCCAGTAAGTCGTACAAAATGACTGATATGGTTTTTTTTTAGGTGGATCTACAATAAAAATATTGTATTTGGTTCCTATTTTTATTATTTTGTGTCGAACAATGGTGTTAATCATAGTATCGTTAATTTACAAATAAAGATTATAATATTCCACCATATAATGGGTAACAATTAACGATCTCAGTTTATTGATGCCTTTATTAACAGTAAATAGCTTGCTAAGTAAGATTAGAATGTTAGTTTGGGATTGTTCTACTTATTCAATGATGTTCATTTCCAGTCGATATTCAATGAAAAAACGTATTGAGCCACACTGAACCCAAGCTAGTGCAGTGACTCAACTAATACAAAACGTCGATACTTTTTCTATCGCCATAGTTACAAACCTATACTATGTAAAGATGGTCTGTACTGAAAACTTTGCAGGCATGATCAGTTTATGAAATTGAACAACTTTTACTATGGATTTTGGGAAACCCTGATTTTGTTCGAGTTTCATTGAAAATTAATGTCAGTCTCAGCCGATCGGGTGACATCGGATGTCAGCCGACGTGGCGCAGTGGCTAGTCTGACTGCCTGTTGTTCGATTCCTTTCGCTCACAAAGTTGATATTTATCAATATGTTCCTAGACTGGTCAGGACACAGGACACAGGCTGAACCACCTGATTGTCTGAGAAGCAAGATGGTTCCGTGCTTTGGAGCCACGTTCAGCCGTCTTTCCCGGTTGCTGTCTATGGTCACTTAGACGGCTGTCGTTACACAACCATTTCAAAGGCCTGCTTCATGCAGTAGGTGGTTGAAAAGCTCTAGCACCAGGGTTCATCAGGTCGTTGGACGACTTGGTGTTCTTTAAATTGTTTAAACTTAAGTGCGACATTGTAACTTTAATTATATATATAAAAAGGATTTCGCACTTACCTACTTCTCATTACATCGCGGTTTCGCGACCGTTTCGGTCCAGTCGGTGGCCTTTGTCAGCCGGAGTGCTCAGATAAAACACGAATATTTGAAAATTTACTTTATAAATATTTGTGTCTGGTGGAAATCGAACCCACGAGCCTCGGCGTAGAAGACAGGGGTACTAACCACAACGTCATCGGGATAGTCGAAGTTATTATGTATGACTTGTTGTGCAGATGGTTTTTTAGTAAATTCCCTTACATAATATCCTATGATACTTAATTATCAGTAAATATTAGGTAGGTATTGCATTGATTGTACCTACATAATTGAATTATCTGGTCTTTGGGGAAAGAAGGGTCTTTGCTTTTGAAAATGCAATAATATGACACAATATTGAGTAGACTGATGTAATTAATCGAAAGGTTAAGTATCGATATTGTCGATTCCAACACTAGCTTGATTTGACAGCTTTACCTCTCCCCCCGCAAAAAATGGCAGAAATATTTGTATAGAGTAAAGTAGCTATACCCACTCCCTTCCGGGCCGGAACGGGACGGAAGATCGAGTTGCTCGAAGGACAGATGTGACCAACCCACTGCCACTTCAACTTGCTACACTTTCAGGCTATGTCAGTTGTTTTGGCGGATAGGACCATTCCATGTCCATTTGTGCGTCATTCATTCGATTCTCCACCCTGCCTTCATACGAATACGGTTCACTTACATCAAACAGCATCGCACAACGCTGCGTCGACAGATGCGTCTGTCAAACCGTTTGACATAATCTGCATCCGTATGAAAAAAAAGTGGATAATCGAACAAACAACGCACAAACCGACGTTACCGTGTGTTTCTAGGCTTAGAGCTAATTTATTTTACCACAATGAGATCTATTATGAAACATCCAATGCAGGTCTATTCCAAGCACATTGAAGACGAGCACTATAATAAAACCCGACATCCATTTCTGGAATAAAGAATCCCTAACAATGAGCCTTTATTACTCAAATAGGATAAAGTGCACACTGAGCTTGTGAATAAAATGGGCTTTACATTTTTAGTTCTAGTCTAGCTAAATAAGCTAAACCTAAATACGTTTTTCAGTTCTTTGTGGTAAATAGGAAAGTTATGATATGACCTATATGCAATCATCATCATCTGCTGCATCAATCATCAGTTGGGGTTTTGTTAGAGCACATAATCAAGTAGCAAAATGTTTTGGCAAGTCGCCTACCTGAAGTCAATCCTCTTTGAGAATCCTATTGTAGATGGTATCACCGCTACCATGCGGTTGACCATAGTCAACAGATATTTAGCCGAAGTCAAAAACTCTACGTCGCCTTTTACGAAACACAGCACCCTGAGTGCACAAGGGGTGGCAGTATTTCTAGCCGCTACGACACGGCCTACCTATGTTATTGCAAAATACTTATCTAACTAGTATGAATCCATTTATACCGGGTGGTACCGTACGACCGACTTTCCTAGAAACGCAGGTCAAACTGAACGACTATATCAAAAGAAATTTAAAAAAATACCGTCACCGTTTATAAAATACCTACCATAGAAAAGTAAACGGTCAGCTGATTTTCTTGTATAGGAGGTCTAGTTTCTTTTAAAAACTTGAAACTCGGGGAAAGTTGTTCAGTTTGACCTGTCAATCGCAGCGTTTTTGGAAAATTCGGACTTTCAGTACCTAGCCGTACTCTTCACTTTCGGAAACAATGTCCTTAGGGCGTTTGTCCACCGCGCCGAGAACGAGAACAGATGACGGCGCCGAAGTAGCGGTACATATACATTTACTTAGGCCGTTTGTCCACCGCCGCCGTCACCGATCGCCGTCAATACATACTAAACTCGGCCCCAAAAATCTCTTTCACGTTCTCGGCGCGGTGGACAAACGCCCTTATTTACTTTATGCCAAGACCACTTAAAGAAAACTATCTCTAGCGTAAGACAATAGCGTATCTTAACACCCGTTTCCGCAACATTAGCGCCATAAGCGTTATAAGGGTGTCCATTACAGCGAAAAAGGAAATTATACAGAAACACTAAAGTAGTTCCGCCTTCTGTTCAGTGAAGTTGACGGTTTTATCAAATTAAAGTTGGCTAGAACTAGAAGTATTCTGAATTGCTCTGAAACGTGGTATAAGCTCAAATTAGGAATACGGCGCGCGGCCACAGAATATATAATGGCGCGGCAGTCTCTATTTTGTGGTAGATATAAGTCACAAATTAGTAAAACGGCGCGCGGGCGCCTTTACGTATAAGTGGCCGTTTACGCTCTGCCTACCCCTCAAGTTAAGGGATGTAGGGGTGAGTTTATGTATGTACGTATGTATGTATTTACGAGTTGCGGGCAACCGTTGGACTGACTGCCCAAAACCATGGTCTTTGGAGATGCCTGGAAAAGTTTTATATCCAGCAGTAGGATTACTGATAAAAATTAGGTAATATGTACCTACTATTAATATCACAGATAATATAAATGTAGCTACCTAGTGAAAATAGTATACATAAATTATTTTAAGAATACAAAAGGAAACTGACCGTAAAAATAGAAAGCAAAGAATAAAATTGTGTTATAGCTTCCTACCGCCTACCATCTATAAATCATAAGAGGGTTCTCCACAGGATCCCAAAATAACTTATTTTTTTATTATTTGTATATTATATTGAAAAATAAACGTCTTTATGTACCTAATATTAACCGCTCTACTAGGAAAAACGTTTGTTAAAAGAAACATTCATAAAAAATAAATGAAATGATGATTTTATCGAAATATCGAAGACGAAAGGTCCATTTCGAATCATCAGGTATGGAAGTGACCATACAACAATCTTCTTTTAGGATATAAAAGAGTCCCGATTAATTCTTGGATGCAATTCTTCGAGACATATCGGTCTCACGAATGTCTTGCGGCCACTCTTATTTCATTAAATCGTAAATGATGTGAAGATAATTTAATTTACATCAGATTATAACGCTCATCTAGTACTACAAAGACGTAACTGTCGAAAAATGTAAAAATGAGTTAATGATGCCAAATTGTTCAAAAATTGTCAATACATATGGTGTTACAAAGACGTTTTTATTGTTCAACAAATGGCCGAAAGATGGCGACAATGTCTCTATTGCATTGGTACAAAAATGGACCTTCCCAGAGTGCAACGACGTCATATTTGTCAGTTGCGTTGGGCGTCACGTGATAATCGGTCATTTCAGAGCGCTACACCGTTGTAAATGTATTTTCAGTCTTTGTAGCACCAATTATGGTTAAAAAGTTGAGTGCTACATTGCCGCGAATGTATTTTTTGTCTTTATATCACCAAAACTATGAGTAATTTTTGAGCTCCCATGCCATATATGTATTTTGTGTCGTTGTTGAACTTTTAAGCTTTTATAAAATAATGACGCAATAGTATTTACTGTCATTATGGCACAACAACTTAGTGTCTTAACTGTATTTTATGTCAAAATTGCACTACATAATTCGTAGATCGTAAAAGCCTTTGTGGTTGGACTTGATGGGCGTAGAATCACGTGCCCACTTCAATCATGTCCGTGTCCAGGCAGAACCTCACGCCAAGACCATCTCAACCAAGCGTATGATTAACCATAAGGAGAAACCCAAATAGTACCCGTCAGCCAGCGGCGGTACGTCGTTGACTGCGTCAGCCTCCTCTCGAAACCGAGCATTGCTGAGAAGGTGTCCATGATCCTGACTGCTCAACGAGGAGTTCTGCACTATAACTGCAGGCCACGTTAGGTTCTGCTGGGCAGCACAACTTTGATTAGCCTCATCTGGGTCTAAGGGCCTCCAGTTCACCTCTGTCAGTATTTACCTTCCCAAGACTTATTTCCTCCTCTGACTAGGGTCCGAGATTTTGCTACGTTGGTTTTTCCCTGCTGTGCCAAGTCCATCCTCTTCAACCCACCGGGCTTCATAAGAAGAGCTGGTTTGTTTTGTAACTTCACGACTCCGGATTAATCCACTTGACGAAGGTCCCTTCAGCAGTGGAGTAGGTGATGGAAAGACGCGAAGATCCTACTCCAGATCTATATGCATGCTTATCGGCGCACTGCTGCAGCGTGTTCTACGACTTGTCCTGCACGGATGCGGCAATTTTGTCCTTTGTCTTATCTTGGGACAGCGGAGGTAGCATGGGAGACCAACGCAGTGACAAGTGTAGTACAACGGCGAATATAGTAAGATAATCGTTGCTGTGATGGCAGTAGACAACTGTGTAATAGGGCGCGGAGAGATTGTGGAAGACGGGCGCTTCGGAAAGGCGCTGGTGACCCGAGATAGACATTTTCTAGATAACATCCTGCAGCTAGCAAGTCCTGGAGCTTAATCCACGTAAAAAAAGCACGATGACTTAATAAAAGCGGCTGGTACGCGTCCACACTGGACTACAATAGGCTGATGTTTGTATCAACCGTCACGAGACGCTGGACGTCTATGTGACTACCGAGAGTACACAAGAATACTGGTCCGAAAAAGTAGTGAGAGTGTAATCTCAAGGGTACTAGGGTAGTTCCTCTTAAGGGTATCAACCTAGTTAATTCAGTGGTCCGAAAACTGCATTAAAATGAGTAGGCGATAAACAGTCTATACGGTTGTTCTATCAGACAAGAGTGCAGATGTACAGTTCAGCACACGCCAGGACAGACATTTTGCTCTTCAGACCGTTCCTATGCCACACACAAGACTTAAAATAGCAGTTCTAGTGTCTAACCGGACTTGACTTGACTGTACACAGCCACAAATAAAGAATCTTAATACATATTTTGTGTCACAACTGACAAAATAAGTCATTTTCAGTGCAACAAAGACGTAACTGCATGTGTCAAAATGCTTAAAGTGGTTTTTTTTAAACTCAAACATGACATTTTTAAATATTTTTGTTCCTGTACTGTACCTTATACTTAAACATACAAAATATCCCAGTTGCAGTTGTAAACTATTTAAAATGAAGTTTTAAAACAAAAAAGAAGCGTGAAAAAATCTTTAAAACGCTCTCCTGTAAAATTTGCAAAATGACAGTTACGTCTTTGTAGTTCTAGATGAGCGATAAGTTGTTAAGCTAGCGTGTAGTACGTATACCTAATTCGTATCACATACCGTATTCTCACAACGTTTACAGGCAAATCACTCCCATACTTACCCAGTGCATACAATATTAGCCATTGTTGGACGGATAATATTTTCACATGTGGTGCTGGCACAGTAGAATAGCACCACCCCCTCTCTTCCCGTGGGGTCCGTAAGAGGTGACCGAGGGATAAACCTGACCCAAACAGCCAGGGCCAACCGTAAGGCATTCCCAAAGAGGGTTGACATCTGGTAGGCGGCCGGTCGTAAAATGAAGCCAAATCCTTTTGCAACACGATTTTGTGTTCAACGAAACGTGTTGCGCCGTCCCCAAGTAATTGGGATAAGGGCGGGAAGATGGTGTAGGTACTAGTATAAATATGCGGTGTCCTACCAAATCACGATATAATGACACTTATTTCTGGTTCCTGCTTGTCCCATACTTATTTTCACTCTTCTTTTTACCAAGTCATTCAACGACCCTATGAAACCTGATAGCAAGCCCCTGACATGGTTGTGTATTGATCGCCGTCTAAGTAATCGTAAGGAGAACCGACGGCTTAACGTGCACTCCGTTACCATCGGAATCTTGCTTTTCGGACAATCAGGTGGGTCAGCCTACAATGTCCCAACCAGACACATTCACAGAGTGATAAATATCAACATTGTGAGTGCCCATCAAAAATCGAATCCTGAACCTTCTGCGTAGCAGGCAGTCGCACTACCACTTTGCCACATCGGCCGTCCATACTGAATTCCACAAACAATACTTATAAATAAACGTAGGAACGATTACAAAACCTGCAATCCGTACCCATCTCACGTGCTACGGCAAACGAGATACCTTCGTTTGCTTTGCATAAGCTAAGCAACAGCGAGTTAAATGCGCTGAGTGCGCTAAACGATATTCTGCTGCGACTATTTGTATGCATGCCGCACGATATCGCGATTATTGCGAGCCAACCTATGAAATGGGAGGTGCCACGAAAACATGGTAAAGTGGGGATTTTCAGCTGTGCCTATAATAATGCTGCTGTGCGCTCCGAACAATAGGTAAAAGTAGTTCGTCCCTTTTGCCGAAATCCCGGCTGCAGGCTTCAGGCAAGACTTACATACAACGTGTTACAAAACAACCAATAAAGCTCAAAGGGTGTGGAAAGGTCCGTTGCAAAGAGTTAATTAACATAAAAATTAAAGCCGTAGTATCGTTTTTGAAAACTACGAAAAAAATATTTTTTTATTTAATTACACTTATTTTTAATCGTGGCATCGCAGCACTAATTTTGACAGCTCAAAGTTCAAATGAAGTTACCGACGCGGCGAAGCGCAGTTCGGTTTACATTGCTGGCTATTACATGAATGTCATCAATAAAAGAAACTAAGTCAACCAGCAATGTATGCCGAAGCGGACTTTGTTCGCCAGGTAGTGTAGCACCTGACCTAGACTAGTGATGTGATTATTTTATCGACAGATGATAATGAAAAATATTCTTTTTTTTGGTTAGTTATGTAACAGGTTGTATAGAGGCAAACCTGAGGGGCATTTCAGTTGACTAACATTACTCTTTCTAAGGGCATATCCATTGAAGGTGAAGTGCCTGTAAAAAAAATGAAAATCGACTTGACAAAGAAGTATGACAGAATGTGACAGATGTAACATTAGCTTTCACAGAAAGTTCACTCGGCCGTATTTCGGATTTTCGCGATTGACATTTTGTTACATAGCCAGTGATAAGCAGGGTTGCTACTGTCAAAATTGTAGAAGTAAAAAATATAAAAACAGAAAATTCTGACAAAGAGCGTCATAT
This sequence comes from Phthorimaea operculella, assembly GCA_024500475.1. Lineage (NCBI taxonomy): Eukaryota > Metazoa > Arthropoda > Insecta > Lepidoptera > Gelechiidae > Phthorimaea > Phthorimaea operculella. Next base: position 5,904,730 of record JANFCV010000011.1, read on the forward strand.
GACTCTGACTGAGCCAATTCTAATCCAATAAATATGATGTTCGTGTCAACCTTAGTTATCTTCACTTCTTCCCTGAGATTCCGATTTTTTCAGTTTTCGTCAGTAGATAAGCGTCAAAATCGTAGTCAGTACTTTCACTCAGTAGTGAGCCATCTGTATTGTCGCCATGCGCGCCGTTTCCCTAATTTGTGTCAGCTTAGTGGAGCATTGGTAAGTTACCTACATGTGGTTATAGACTTACTACAATACAACTAATTTCGTCGTTACAAAATACCGTAAATATCTGCGGCATGTGTACAAATACTGCAGCAAGCTGTTCTGCTGAACAGCAAAAAATGTCCTTTAGCGTCTTTTGCTGAGTTGAAGGTTTATTTTACTACTATACTTTACGAATAAAAACACATGTAAATATACCACAGATAATGAAGATACACAGACTTTGTTTTCACAAATTAAAAGTAAGTAGATTAAAATGAAAAAGTTCTCAACACAAATTATAAGTAGGTATTAGTTTTTAGACTATCCTCTGTTTATATCTCAATGATAGTATTACAATAGTATGTAAAAAATCAACTACAAATATTTTGAGGAGTGCACCAGTCCGTGAAACTGAACAAATTCCCCCTAAGGAATTATAGTATACATACACCTCTTTTTCCATAAGCCGCTGCTTTGCTGCTTACACAAATATGAACATGATGGTGTCGCCCCGCGTCGTCAGAATTAATTTTGTTCCTAAGTCTTCTCCTAATATTTGATCAGTGAAAATAAACAAGGGAATTTTCCTAGAGAGGGAAAGGGTAAACAGAGCAATAATTTTATGCTCATATCGCTCTCAACTTTAGTGCCTATAAACTGCCAAATGACCGACAGTGGACTGATTTAGACTACCATTTATGATTATGATTTTCTATTCACAAAGTTAATTAAGAAGGCACAATAATAACTTTTACACCAATTACGTGCAAAATTTTAGTTAAGCGAATAATGGGGAGTAAACTTAAAATAAACTATCAATGAAGATAAAAAAAAAATACCCAAGCTGAAATATGCGAAGAAAAATACTTTTTTGATTTAGTAAGTACTCATACCTACCTACCTGTTTTAAATGTTTTTTTAACAAAAGTTTTTCATAAACTATTAAATTGTTATCGGCAGTTTTTAATATGTCTTTTAAAAACAACTACCTATGTATGTGGAATTTCTTAGAAAAATCACTTAACTTATTGCGCACTTGATTTATATCAAACTGAATTTTAATAATTCTAGAAAGTGTTTATTATGTTTTATTCGCATTGTTGACATTTGTTTATCTAAACTTTTTGTGGTAATCAAATTCAGGTTGATCAAAAACAAGTTCAGGTTGATCCTGAGAAGGATTAAAGGTCGGTTGAGAAGATCTTGATAGAATAGTACATAAGATGCCTACATTCATACACATACCTAGTTACCTACCACATGTGCCTACCACGAAATCATTAGATTCATTAGTCATACTATACCCGTCTATGTTAATGATGTATCGTAAATCAAAGTTCGGTACAATACAGCCAAGGTTATGTCACATACATATACATACATTATATCACGCCTATATCCCTTGCGGGTTAGTCGGAACGTAAACGGATTTTAAAATGGCCATTTACATTACGACTGACAAAAAGTTGACAGTCATTCAGAAGACTGTGTATGACCATAGTAGTGACACGTTGTCAGCCTGTTGCCTAACATTGCAATACACATCAACAGTTGATGCCATTTTTGCACTTCGCCAACTGTGCGAAAAATACAGAAGTGCCCAAAAAAACTTGCACATGGTGTTCGTTGATCTCGAAAAGGCATACGATCGAGTGCCCCGAGAGGTTTTGTGGTGGGCCTTTAAAGAGAAAGGTGTGCCAGGGAAGTATGTAGATGTGATTCGTGCAATGTAAAGTGAACCTCGTACACAGGTCCGGTCGGCCGCTGGTATTACCGACGAGTTTAGTGTGGCTGTAGGCTTGCACCAAGGGTCGGCTTTGAGTCCTTACCTCTTCCTGTTGATAATGGACGCTCTGACGTCGGACATACAGGAAGAGGCACCCTGGTGCATGCTGTTCGCCGACGACATTGTACTCGTCGGTGAAAGTGGGCATGAGGTACAGAGCAGACTGGAAAAATGGCGGGAAAAGCTGGAGAGTGTTGGCCTGAAAATCAGCAGGACCAAAACTGAACAAATGTTTTGTGATTTCGGCGGTCTCTCCGGCTATGCTCCGGTAGCGCTGAATGGCGTAACCTTACCAGTCTGCTCCGACTTCAAGTACCTTGGTTCACTTCTGCAAGGCGATGGAAAGATAGACCGGACTATCAAGCATAGGATAAATGCAGGATGGATGAAATGGCGACAGGTCACGGGCACAGTGTGTGACCCCCGAATGCCCCTCAAACTGAAGGGCAAGATTTACAAGACGGTGGTCAGACCTGTCGTCATGTATGGATCTGAGTGTTGGCCTACAAAGGTGACGGATGAAAGACGATGACATGTATCTGAGATGAGAATGTTGAGATGGATGTGTGGTGTGACAAGAATGGATAAAATAAGGAATGAGTATATTAGAGGAAGTTGCACCTGTGACAGAAAAGATGAGAGCTAGCCGTTTATCGTGGTATGGGCATGGTATGGAAATCATGTGACGCAAAAGGTAATGAATATGAATGTGGATGGACGCAGATGGAGAGGAAGGCCTAAAAAAGTTTGGATGGATTGTGTAAAAGATGATATGAATCAAAAAGGGGTAAACGAAGATTTGACGGCTGATAGAGATGAATGGAAGAGAAAGACATGTTGCGCCGACCCCAAATGAATTGGGATAAGGGCAGGCAGATGATGATGATGATAGACCTAGTAGGTTGAAATAAATTTGTTCTCCCTTACACTTTGACTTAGTTCACATAATAGGAACATATGCAAGACATTTTTTTTTATATAGGTATCGGAAAATTTACGGGGTTTAAGGGACTATATAACGTAAACTTTGCAGCCGTACTCAAAACATGAAACTGAACAACTTTTCCCAAGGAACATGATCATCTTCCAGCCCTTATCCCAATTACTTGGGGTCGGCGCAACACGTTTTGTTGAACATAAAATCGTGTTGCAAAGGATAACATATTATGGATTTTTTTTTACTTCCCGTATAAAGTCAGTCAGCTGATTTTTGTATGGAAGGTCAAAAACTTTTTCTCGTTCCCCGCCACTGGCTCCCCGCTCCATAGTAAAATTAAGTTGTTGAGTTACACTCTGTATTGTTTGTTGGGATGGTTCACCCTGAAACGGGATCGTATTTTTAAACTAGGTGTAATACCATGCAGTAACGTAAATAGCATAGGTATCTAATTTGCAAAACATGAAGAATTCATTATCGAAATCATCATAATAATACTTGTTGCCAAAAATATATATCGTTTGGAAAACCCAACTCTTTGTGTTATGTGTATCTACCTAAATAATCGACTTGTATGGAAAACTCGCGATGGAAACACAAATGCTAATTTGGTGTACAATGACCGCAATACCGACTTGAAAAATAGGCGGTTATTATAAATTATTATACCTATAGTTTTCAAGCAGTTTAAAATATTTGTTTGATCCGCACGTTTCTTAGAAAGCTTCATAGACTTGAACCTCATATAAAGTTGTATTGCATGCTTATCCTAGATTTTAGGAAAATCGATTATTTAACTAGACCGATATTTACTTCAAAAATTTAATATGTAGGTACATCATTCGTAAAAATGTTAAGGTAAGTTTTTGCTTTGCAACCTGGCATTTTTTTTATAATGTACAACGCATAGGTACTTATATTCTTACTAAAAATAACCGTGCAGCAGATCGAAATTACCTATAATAATAATAATATTGGTCAATATTACAAATACGAAGTTAGTAGGTAGGTATTGCAAATTACAACAAAAATTACATTCACGATACACAAAGTGAAGCGCTACTAAAATTTGGTATGTGCAAAGCTCTCATACCTACTACATACATATATCGCCCCTTGCGGGGTAGGCAGAGCGTAAACGGCATGGCAGTAAAAAACGGCCATTTACACCACACATAGCGGACATACCTACTATTCATTCATTATTCGTAGTTATACACTTATTTAATTTAATGCTAATAATGTATGAACCTAGGTAGGTATATTTGCTATCTTTCATAGAAAACAATAAAGATTAGACCGAGACGAATTAATAAATAAAGATAATAAAAAACGCAATACTTTTGCTAACAGCCTGTATAAAGAACAGAACAAGTAAGTATTTTTTTTATTTACTGACGTGTCCGTAACACAAACATCGACTCATCGCATGCATTGTTATGCGTAATGTTTAGAAAATGTTTTGACATTTCTAGAAAATAGGTAGTCATGCACTGTATGGAATATTATGGTAATGAAATGACTGTACCTAAGTAGGTACATGTAGTTCTCGAAACCTCCTTTTGAGTATTTGAGAAACCCCAGTATTTAGCTAGTATGCAGTGCGGATTTAATTAAGAATGTTTTTGTTTCTGCATGTTTTTCGGCGTGTTTAGTATATGCGTATGACAGACGGATGCGTTCGCGCGCTGCGCTAAATGCGCTAAACGGTTGCGTGTGGGCCCCGCCTGTGTTATACGGGTTGTAAGTTTAAGCTCTCCAAATACTGATAGGATGTATACCGGGAGTAACGGAAAGGGTATAACAAGCCGAAAGGAGGTTAAGGTACTCATGAAACTGAACAACTTTCCCCATGAAACATGGGTCGAAATATGTAAAGAAAAAATCCCCATGAAACATGGGTCGAAATATGTAAAAAAAAATTTGGACCTCCCATAGTAAATCAATCAGCTGATCGGAGATTTTGTATGGGAGGTCCAAATTTTTTTTTCATATTTCGTCTCATGTTCCATGGGGAAAGTTGTTCAGTTTCATGAGTACATTGACCTCCTTTCGGCTTGTTATACCCTTTCCGTTACTCCCGGTATATAGGCCATGAATGAAACTGAACAACTTCCCGTAAGAAAATATTTCAGGAGGTGAACCTTTGACCTTCCATACAGAATCACGAAAGCTGACTGGATTCACTACGGGAAGTCAAAATATTTTTTCGTTACAGTTTCCTAACATTATCGCCAAATTATGACGGAAAAGCAGCATTTACCAGCCGTAGCTCTTTTCCTTTCGAAAACAATATGTAATTTCTTGTTACATCACAATCGATAATAATCAATACCCAATATAAATGACGCACGGACAATGGAAATAACTCTATCATTAACTCTACAACGAGCTTGTCAATTAAACTACTATTATAATTTCATTAATGTCACTAATTTTGCTCGTTTGAATCCTATTTAAAATTACTAGTGTTGCCTAGATATCGATATCTTCTGTTTTAATATACTTTGAAAAATACGGGGTATGTATGAAAACTGTCTGTTATACCCACTTTAAAAGATATAGCGGGAGTTACAAAAGCAGGTCAAGCTACTCAGGAAACTGAACAACTTTCCCCATAGAACATTGTTCGAAATATGAAAAATGAACCTCCCATAGTAAATCAATTAGCTGATCGGCAATTTTGTTATACCCTTTCTGTTACTCCCGGTATTACGTACTGTACACGGGATGTTTGCAATATAAATTAATGAAAATTTTCACAACACGTAAAGTAGAGTCTGCTGGACATATAGCCCCCCAGAGTTTCCTGCGCTACAAGGCCCGACCTCCAGCTGATTTTTTCAGTAATTGGTCCAAGTTGGAGGGCGTCTAACGCTACACTTGCCGACGAATGAAAAATTACATTCATACATGCCTACATACATAAATATCACACCTATATCCCTTGCTTGGAGTAGGCAGAGCGTAAACGGCTACAAAAAAGGGCCACTGACACTACGTCTGACAAAACCTTTAGAGTCAGAAGACCGTGTATCAACAGTGACTGAGACAGGTTTTTCTGCCAGTCGCCTAAAATAGCAATACACGTCGTCTCTCAAATCTCTTGGTCGCTTCTTGTGACACCCACGGGAAAGATATGGAGCGATGCTATTCTAAGCCGGCACTAAACGGCAATTATTAGTTAAATGATGGAAAATTACAAAATTCATTTTATTATCACGTGATTTGACGTGATCGTGGATGACGATCGCATCACTATACTTAATCTAATCCTTTAAGGCGTCAATTCTCACGTTTTTTCCGAACAGCAGCATTAAAGTTTCTCATAAATGTTCTGAAACGTGATAGAATGAAGGATGAGAGTGGAAAGATGATATTGAAAGATTATCAACGCTGACGTGTTACAAATGACATGCTCGATAGAAAGCGTGTCGTTCCATTTTTCTTCAAAGCACGTTCCACAATGTTTAAAAATAAAATGCATATTTCAGCTCGTAGCTCCTGGGAGAGATTCAACAAGCATTTTTAAAGTAATCGTTTTAGAAAAACGATGGACGGTGTACCGAAAACTCTACTAAGTATCTAGGTATGTTTCGTCTATGAAACTTGTCAACAGACCTCTCTAGTCTAAAGTCTTTTACACAGCGCTATCGCATTATTTTATTATTATTTGTTTAAAAACATTTTATATTTTTTTTTATTCTTGGTGCCATTAAATCTTAGATCCCATCAAAAACATTCACTTGTAAAAAGAACCAAGTCTCGCCACTCAGTTCTTCTACTGTAAAAAGTTGTGAGATCCATGAGATGCCAAGTCGGTTATTGATTTATTCAAGGACTACTTCAGGGAACTGTCATCATAAGCTATTGCGTAATTAGGTAACAGACATCCTCTTATAGTAACCATATCGATATTTAAAAACTTATATATTTACAATAACTAGAATGACCCGGCCATCGCACCAGACCATCATATCTCACAAGCAAATAGTGTGCGATTGCCAAAATATATTTAAAAAAAAGTTAATTACATAAACGTTTGACATAAATCGTATTCATATGACAATAAGGTCGCAATTCGTATTGTCCGAATGCATGCGTTACACAGCGCAAAAGTAACGCACAAACGAACGTTAGGTACCTACTAGTGTTTCTCGACTAAATTGGATATCGTTGAAAAGAAGACAATAGGCCATAAGAACAGGTATAGGCAATAAGACAATATCATACATCACAAAGAAGAACGAATCAATAATTTAATATCTACCAGAGTAATCATAATGACTTCACTTCCTAAACTTATTCAGTCACAGGTTAAGCGCCGAAATGAAGGTCATTGCCCCTAACCTTGAACGCAAGGAACCTGCGCGTGACACTATCGTAATTAATGAGTACCTAATGAGCCATTACTTCTTACTAACTAGTTATTTCACTTAAAAGGATCTTGTCTAAATGTACGTCTCTTCAGCAAGCCCAATCGCAATCGTCAAGCAAGTGATTTATTTGATATACCAGAATTTAGTGCGAAATTAGTGCAAACTACTTCTAAAATGTGAAAAATTGTGCCATATCATGAAAGATATGAATGTTTTACTATCTTGTAGAAATTTTCCACAAGATAGTAATTTCGAATACTTGATGTTTTTAATCAAACACTAGATATTGGTATTATTGTTAATACAAACGAAACAAGTGGAAAAAATTCACGCCACCGGCGGGATTTGATTCACAAATCGGAAAAAGCTCCATCTCTCGTCAACTTGTAGGGGAGAGGGGGGCGGCTTTGCACAGGGGCAGCTATGAACAAGCTAAATACTGTCTACGTGTTTAATGCAATAACGATGGAATAGGCTTTAATTTAATGTTCACAACTGTCAGCATCCCTGTCATCGACAATTTTGCGAAGTCAACAAAAAACGCGGATGTTATTGGCTGTTTTTGTTTTTGGATGTGCTCGATGTACATTTTTTTCAAAAGTTGTAAGGGTTTTTCGGGTTATTCTTGGTTTTGGCGGATTTACACGTATATTTATCCTAATTTGTATTTATTTATACGTCCATTTCACTTATTATTTAAATCCTAGATAAAGACTTTATTTAAAATTCTAATGAAGAAAGCTATAAGGTATGCTTGGGGCAGCTTTCAACAAATTTTAAGGGGCACATTTGAACATACAAAGTTGAACCTAAAATAATATTTTAAAAATTAAGTTCAAATAAAGGATTGATAATATTTATAATCGTTTAGCTACGTATCATTGTTTTGTTTTTTAGTGATTTAGTTAAAAAATCTTTATTAGATCGAAAAATATTGAGTCTTTAGTGGTCAAAAATAATAATGAAAAAATCTGTAGCATTTTTCACGCAAGTTAGTTATATCAGAAACTAAAGTCAAACACAATCAAAATGCAAGAAATATGCATATTACGATGTTATAAATATTAAATAGGAACAGTAAAAAACTACTTGTTCAAAAGTGCCCCAGGCTTGTTCAAATCTGCCCCGGGGTGGGGCAGCTTTTAACGCTTTCCGCGCTTGTAGTAAAACCGACGTAGCACATTTTCGTGAAAAGCTATTTTATTATTAATACAGTTTTTATCATCCCAGATAAGTTACCTAATACACCATCCACAAAAATATTAAGATAGTTAACTATTTTGGAAGTTACAACATGTTTTGTAAATTCTGTACAAAGCTGCCCCCCTCTCCCCTACATACGTAATGTTGTCAGTTGAGTGACTGTATAGTTCTACTAAATAGTCATAGATGGTGCTAAAGCTACTCGAAAGTAGTCAAGTAATAAAAAATATATATGTACGAAGCAAGGGGTTCACAAATTCGCCACCTCGGGTAGAAGCCAAAACGTGGTGTAGTGGCTAGCACGTCTGACCCGGCTTGTCAGAAGACGTGGGTTCAAATCCCGCCGGTGGCGTGAATTTTTTTCCACTTGTTTCGTTTGTATTAACAATAATGAAAGATATGATTGCTGACGAGATTTTCGTCAGCTAACCCATGGTTTTTAGCTCATAGCGTCTTTTGTGTTACGGTAAAAATTAATATTTTACAGGTAGATTGCACTAATTTTGCACTAAATACTGGTAGATCAAACGTATCCTTAGCTCGAATGGGCTTGCTGACGAGACACACACCTTGACTAGCGTCGTCATCGCTTAAAAATTCATTAAACAATTCAAATTCATCAATCAAGTAAACAATAATTTACCTATTGAAAATCTGTTTAGTTAAATTTATATTGAAGTAACTCGAAATTTATTTTAATGATAGTAAAATTAATAAAAGGTTCACTGTGTTATGTTATCGGTATTACTCTATAGTTAGGTTAAAATAAAAAAAACAACGTAAGTAGGTACTTAGACGACTCAACTTTAAACATAATTATTGCATGCAGAATAAAAATATGCTTACGTGCTAAATTCGCTTCTCATGGTCCATAACCTTGCAGCAAAGGACATTGTTATTATAGGTTTCATTTTTATCGAGCCCACACTGCATGCTGGCAACAGCCATCAATATCAACGAGAGTGAGAGTTGTTTCCACTTTAAAAATGTCGTCAACATGCATAGAGAACCGTGGATTTGGGTACCCCTAAACCTTTAGGATAACTCTCCAAATACCTACTTAAAAGGTGCATGCAGACTGAACTAAATAACTGAAACTGAACAATTTTCCTCTCGGACCGTTAAGAAACGAAAGAAAGTAAGTTTATTTCCCATACCTACAAATATTACAATCAGCTGAATGCATTTACTACAGTTAGAAGTCAATCAAAAAATATTTTAGCGTTTCCAATATTTTCTTATGGGAAATTGTTCAGTTTTATGGTTTGAATGTACTTCATCCATCAGTATTCGAAGCTGTCTCTTACACCCTGCAGATGATAAGCCCTGTAAGAGAGAATGCATCGCAACTGTATAAAAAAGTACCTATTTAGGTTTACGTAGAAAATCTCACTTCAGATTTGAAATTTATACCTAACACAATGTTGTTAGCTGCAGCAATAGCCGGTTACATTAACATTACATTTTATGATCCATTGTAAGATAGCAAAGTACGTAGTATCAGTAGTAGGTAGGTACTACTACTACCTACAGGTCATTCGATTATAAACTTTATACTATTTGGTAGATAAAATTAGAAATGGACATTACGTAGATAGGTAAATCCTTACACATCTATCTTAGTAAGAAATCAACCTTTTGCTGAAACATTTTATAAGATCTGTAGCAATAACTTCTTACAAAATTTTAAAGCCCAACTTGGATTCATTATTACCGACGTCTTTTCTGCTAATTCTCATTACATTGAAGATTCGCAGGTAAATTCATCTGCGTATAGGTTTTACAGTCTCTTATTTTAGATTGCATAAGATATGACAACACGCGCAGAAAATATTCTATGTCATATTCATTCCGAAATTCTATGATTGAAACTATTAGACTGATGTGTCAGATCAGAACCGTCAAGAAAAAGCCTCAATAACATTGAAAGTGCACAGAAACTGTTCGTTTCGTGTGATTTGATTAATAGACTAAAATGACATTTCGTTCACAGATATAGGCATACCTAACTATAAGTTAGGTACACACGATAGTACGAGTGAACTATTTAAAAAGCATGAATAAAAACGACATTACGGTGCGCGCAGCCACCGTCACGCTGGGTAGTATCGATGCGCTCAATTTGATACGCGTTTCCGTTGCGTTTTTACAATCTGCAATACTGTTTGGTATTCGCTGACTGACAAAACATTGTGAACTATGATTTTTACAACATATAATAGGTACTTACGCATGACATAATATAAAATATCAGCTTAGATCTGAAATCGTAACTACCTGAAATAATTAAAACAAGTTGAAATATGACAACTTGCATGTATAATCGTTAATGTCATACTCAAATATTTCAAAACAACGCACAACTAAAAACTTTTTGGTTGTGAAAGTGTACACAATCAAAAAACTGGCGTGTGTAAGTGAAAACATTTTAACATTATAGTATCTTTAATTAGGAGAACTTCGTTCTACATACGCTATACTAAGTACATGAAAAGTATACAGATTTTGCGACAGCATGGTAGATTTGTAGCGGATGGTGCAATACCAATCATAACAACCACGTATTGGATCCGAGTGACTACATCTTTGCATCACATAGGTAACTGCGGTTAATAAGTAATGTCGGTAGAGCCGTGTCGTAGAAAAGTATCGCCCCATTTCTACCCGTGGGTGGGTGCCGTAGATGGCGGCTAAGGCATACCTAAATCCTGGAGGCCGAAGTCTACCAAATTTTGTCAAGTACCTATGTCAGTTGGATGGTTTTAGTAGTTTCATATTGTGCTAGCAGATTTTAGTATAAAAAATCACAGTGGCAAAAGAATGAAAATTTATTGTCGCTGGTATTACAATGCCTACACTGAGAAAAATCGTGGCCTAATAAGTTACCAACTTGCTTATTAGGAAAAAATATATTTGAGTCATATAAGAAAATTTTAAGAGCAACAATTGATAGTTCTATATTACAAATAAGCTTAAATGTTAGAACGTCTTATTAATATATTATATTAATTCTAATAAGCTTACTTCGTTAACTTCAGAACGTAGCCTATTTTAATGATAACTTATTAATATGTATCAAGTTGCTTAAATGTTAGTAAAAATTATAATTATTTGATCTAAACCTGACTTTTATGCATATTATTAGCAACATTTTTGTTTAAATAATTAGACAGTCATTATTAGTAAAAAGTTTTTTAGTTTATTCGATTACTGTACTTCATTTAAACGAACGCGCCCTTTAGTGATTGAGATGATCGATTTGACAGTTCAAACAATTTGTTGTGTGCACGCACCAAGCGCATCAGATCATGTTAAAATACGTTTTAGTTTGTTTTCGGCCGGCACCCAGCGTTTACGTTATTTTGTGTGCGAGTGAAAAGTGATTCTCGTATTCATATTGTGTTGTGATTCAAAAGTGCATAATATAATAATATACGTACTGCAGTTCGCCTTCCAAATGGATGAGATATTGGAGCTTCTACGAGCCTGGGGACTCCCAGAGCTAGCACCATTTTTCATAAGTAAGTACTCAGTACCTACCTAGCTGCCTATAATTACAAAGCCTTTAAGGACCTATTCAAGAGTAGGAGTCCCGGAATACGGCATCCCTCCCGCCATCTCGGAATGCCGTACGGCAGCCCCCCTAGGTGCACTCCAACTGTGACCCAAGCCTGTCTCCAGAGTAAGGGTGCGTCTCCACTAAAGTGGAGCTGAGCTGAGCTAAGCTGAGCGGGGCATAAATTTACAAATCATCATGTTCCAGTAACGTGGGCCGCAGATATCAGGTTTCATGATTGCTCAGTTCATGCCCCGCTCAGCTCAGCTTCAGTAGAGACGCACCTTTACTCTGGTGACAGGCTTGGGTCGGCAATAAGGTAGATTGCGGCAAGGTGAGGTAGCATGGAGTAAGATGATGCAAGGTGGGTAGGGTGAGGTAAGGTAGGGCTGGGTGGGGTAGCGTGACTAAGGGAGTAGAGTGGGGCAAAGAAGGATGGAGCAATGTTTTGCAGGTTTGATATGCTGGGTATGTAGGGTGGGCAAGGCAGGGTAGAGTGGGGCAAGTAAGGATAGGGTGGAGCAGTGTATGTAGGGTGGGGTAAGGTGGGGCTGGTTGCGGCAGCGTGAGCCAGGAAGAAGTAGAGTGGGGACCTATAGGGTAAGATGGATTAGAGTGGGGAGTTTTGATAGAGTGGGCACGCTGAGTGTGTCGGGGCAACTAGGGTAGGGTGGGGCTAGGTTTGGCAGGGTGGGGTAAGGTAGTGCAAGGTCGAACAAGGTGGGAAAGGGTGGGGTAAGGTGTGATAAATGACACATAGTACGCACCTACTTATTAAACTTCTATGAATGTTGTATTGCAGGATATACCCATGCTTATTGACGACTTTCTCCAGTCAAATGGAAGCGGAGCGTCAAGTGGAAGTGGAATGTCAAGCGGTACCTGCGTTCACAAAAACCAGCGAACGTCACCAATCTCTTCTTTAATAAGTGATGTCGAAAATAATGTAAGCACATCTACATGTTTTTTTATCTAATTACGCATTGCAAACCAAAGTATGAAGCTGCTTTTAATAATGGAGATCTACTGTGAAGGTTTTTAAGTAATGTGATTTTGCAACATTTTTTTTTGTGTTACAGGATCTTTTTGAAATACTGCAAAACAATGTAGAAACAACGGGTTTATTGCGATATAAAAGCAAATCTTTAGAAATTGAAAACGAAAGAAACCCTTTAGCTGCAACAATTTCTTCAAAATTGATTGGAACGTTTAGTAAAAAAAAGGCGATGAAAGACGATGGTTTCTTGGCACAAATCATTGATTTGGCAAAAGGTTGGTATAACAAACATTCAGACATACTTATTTTATTTCTTTGACCATCGATTGTACCCAAAATAAGCTCCGGAACTATTTACAATTTATACAAGTCACAATAGGTTTACTCATTCTAAGAAAAAAAAACCAACAATAAACCTACACAAATGAGACTACATATTACGATTTATAACACTCATTTTTAATTCGAACTATACTTATACTAAAAGCATTTTGCAGAATTCTTCTAATTTAGTGTACCTACTAATTTAATTTGTAATTTTAGATACAAACGAAGAAAACAGGAACGAAGGAAGTTGCCTGAGCTTATTAGTCCCAGTATGGTGGCATTGCCCGGCCAGTCAACCTCCAAAGTCCAAGAAACGCAAGGACAAAAGGTGGAAGCCTGCAAAAGCAGAAAGCAGGGAAGCATTCATCCATATTGTACACGATGATGAGTAGGTATACATACACCATATCCCCGGTGAGTTTGGGGCAAGGTTGAGCAGGTGGGGCAAGATGTGGCATGGTAAGATTTTGCCCCACCCTCTGCCAGAACATGCCCCATCCCGCCCGATCTGGCTCACCCTCTGGGACAAGGTGTAACAGTATAGGGCAAGTTCTGGCAGAGAGTGGAGCAAAATCTAACCATGCCACACCTTACCCACCCTGTCCCATCTTGCCCCATCCTCACCGGGGACACACCGAAGTAGGTATGTTTAAAATCAAGTTGTAAGATGAAACGTGACTAGTGTATGTAATTTTCTATGGTACCAATGTTTCATAAATATGAGTAGAATCACTCTGCAAAATTTGCGCACTGGTTAACATTGTATATTTTTGTTACTTTATTTTATAAGTAAACATGTTTAAAAAGACCTAAATTGTTTGGTGGTTGTTGAAGACGAGAAAATGAACATCTCGCACTAGCCAAAAACTGGTATTTGTATTAAATACTATTCAGCCTTACTTAGGTATATTATAAATGAAAGAAAGTTATAAATGTAGCAGCAACGCATTGCAATACGTTTTGTGATTTTAAGCGGTGTAGATTAACCTAGCTCGGCAATACTGTGTGATATGATTGGATAGAACTGAAACCACCTAAGAATTAGACATACTATAAGTATAGATCTGTACTGAGCATTGACTGATTGTTTTATTTTTCCCAAATTTTGATTCATACTAAAATAATAAACAATGCTTACAATGAATAAATTTATGTGTTTTTTTAGTAAAAAAAGTTCCTACTGTAGACTACGGACGATTTTGCAAGGGACACTGCGCGCGCTTTTCATAATAATCGTGATCGCGAAAAGTGCGCGCAGTGTCCCTTGCAAAAACGTCCGTATAGTCTGCGGCGGCCCTAATTCTCATATGGTATTTCTGGCAACCCTGTAAACTTTTACCCAATAAACAGGTACATAATTGAATATAATATGATTTTGGTAGTTTCAAATAAGAACACTTGATTACACTAAAACAGATTTAATTTATTTTAAATATTTGGAATAATAACACTGAAAACACTACACATTAAACTCAAACACTATACTTGTTAGATCAAAACAAATATAATAATTAAGATCGATCATGTATCTGTCAGGTTTAACAATGTTTTACGTTCAATTCTTATTACAAAACTAATTAAATATATCACATTACTTGTTTAAACTATACATAACTTAGTAGAAGTTAATGAAGTACAATATTACAAGCGATTACGCATTTTTTAGCTGTAATAAAGCTAAACATGAGATTAAACTAATAACTTGTTATCCTATACAATTTTTAATTGTACAGTCAATTTAGTATTTACTAGGTCCAATTAAGTTAAACATTTGATACCTGCCACAAACCTAATAAGATCTAACAAGTCACTCGCTTACACCGTACATTACTTCACATTTGCAATTAAGTTACCAAATAAAAGTCATCACACAAATTATTTAATATTATCAAGTCTTAACAACATGCATAAAGGGTAGTTGATAACATTCACAACCAGGCATGGTAAAGCCTACAATTTACTTATTTTAATGTAGTACTTTACTAGGACAGTTTTCGTAAATAAGAAGGCTTGATTGCTGGAATCAAAAAACTTCTTTTGCTCGTATATAAACATTTTACTTGTTCGCTGCAAGCATTTTCTTAATGAATTCAGACGTTTTTTTTTCTCAGTGTATACTCAAAATAGCAGACTTTGGGCTCAGGGGATGAGCAGCAACTTTCCCCGTCAAAAAACAATGTGCGGTAGCACACCCGCCTTATTTGTAAGTGTGGCAAACTTCTCTTTAAGAGGGGAATCCCTTGTCCAGCGGTGGACTGTTATGGCTGTTGATGTGATGTGAGAGATGAGATGTGAGTGAACCCTTGGTGACGTCGTATATCTACTTAAGTACTCCATAGAATTGTTATGAAGAATAGAAAATAGTTCAAGTTTATGTTTGTTTGTTACTGTAAGTGCCATAATATATGCAATTTCTCATTGTTTGCGATTGAGATTTTAAACAATGGCGCATTATAGTACCTGAGTTATGGATAAACGATTTGAATACAAAGTTCAACAATTTTCATTTTATGATTCCTCTTCGTCCCTCGTTCGTCGTACCTGCCTACCTACATGAAAGTATGTAGGTATTTCTGCCTAAGTTTTAATCGAACTTTTGTGATATCAACTAACTTAACATAAAAAAGTTAAACACAGTAGGTTTTTTTTTTGCCAATAGTATGTTAAATTAAAAATACGTTTAATGCAGAAAACAGTCTATAAATTAGTTTTCAAGATCAACCTCGCAACTTCAATTTCTGCCATGAAAATCGAATAAACTTCTTTAGCAGTAAAGTGTGTTATGATTATCTTTGCTAAGGTTCATTTTGTATTCGTTGGTTCATTAAAAAAACGTAAACCTTCATGATTAAATTCACCAAAGTCTAGCACTACCTTAGAATTATGTTAGCTGATTTGTTATTCCTACCTATAGGTAGATATGAGTTTATTGTGCACGCATGTATGTTAAATTATGAGTCAAAACGAAATCGAAGGGGTCAAAAATCTTTAAATTTAACCGGTTAAGTATGCAGTTTCATTTAGAATGCATTCAAAATGATTCTCCGAAGAAGATATCATCGACAAGATACTATTACCTAAATAACAATTTAAGACTCTTTTCTGCAAATAAATAAAATCTTAACGGGTTTCGTTTCTGGCTGATCTTGTGATCTGTGACTGAATAAAATCTTTTAGGTAGATTTGTCCATTTTCTGAACTTTTCCCATTATAAGTCGTTCACTTTTCTGACTCGCCCATTTCCAGGGTAGATAGATAAAGGATTAAAGGATTTAGGATTTATTGAATTGAATTGAATTGAATTGAATAGATACCTATGCCTGAATAGTCATACATTGTGTCTTCTGTTACACTAAATGGTAACAACTATCACAAACTTCAATGATAGGTTATTTTAGCCAAGGAGTAGGTACTTTCAATCAACGTCTACAAAAGGCTCATCTGCTATAGTTCACTATAAAACACTAAGTATGAGAAGATTTAAGAAATAAGTATTATCCGCAGAAGAGCAAAACTTCTGGCCACCACTTTATTCGTTCTTTCAAACCTATAAAGTTCATTCACTGGCCACTGGTAAAAATAAAAGTTTATAATCTTGCAAAATAAAAAACCGATTCTACGACGCAAAAATAGATACCTAGGTACTAAATTGATTTTGACACAATTTCTCGAGACTCGTGTAAAATGAATAATCTTTCTTAGTTATAAAATAAATTAGTATCTTTGGTGTAATTACAAAAAAGTTAGGCGCACGTGTAGACAGTGTTTAAATCTAAGGTTCAAATAAATTTTTCATACGATTTGACGTTGTCAAGCGACTTAAACCATGTAGGTATATCTTTTTTAGTACCTAATAAAATATCACGGTTTATCTTTCAAGATTTTTTACTAAACACAGTAATTACAAACATACTTATTTGAAACAGCAATCTACTGAAATAACCTCAAGTTTTCACACTTGAATAAATTAAATTTAGCAATAAACAATATGGTACCGACCCATGTAATATTATAGATTACTGAGAATTTAACATTGCGTGGATAATTGTTAGATAACCTTCTTTTATTAAGTAGGTTACAAATAGCAGAGAAAGAAACGTTCGTATTACAAAATTACGTTGAACTTGAATCACATAGGTACATTTTGGACCTGTAGGAACGATATTTCTATTTTAAGGTCCTATTTTGACTTTAAGACCCTAGTTCCACAGGCGAGATGGAGACGTGAGATGTGCCACATCGCGAAGCTTGAAACCCCTTCGACGCTATGTATGAAACAGAAGAGACGGCGGCTACACACGTGAGACATGCGTCGCATCGATATGACGGCCAACGATCACTTCTCTGTCTGACACGCGTCGCGTGTCTTCTCCTGTGTTGATTTTGCCCTTTACATTTTCAACTTACTTAGGGAATTTATGAGTAAATGGAAACCACGTAGGTACTATCATATATCAGCAGGATTTCTAGCTACCAATTTGAGGGGTCAACATGTATTGGTTACTCAAAATCCAACATAATTTGAGTGCTTATACATGTCATCCTGAAATGCTACTGAAAGTACATACTCTAGAGCGTGGGACGACCGAGACGACAAATGCACCAAGAGATGACCAACAAAGATTGCTCAGGATCTGATGTATGAAAATGGCACCGAGTTGGTCAGTCTAGAAATCGTAGAGAAACCTTGTGGCTATATTATCTTTTACAGCAAGTATTACCTCTACAATTTTCCACCTTTCGTATGTGAGGCGTCTGATATGGAACGCTTAATGTATGGTTAGCACTGTCATTACCGAATCATTGTATTCCAACTTTTATGAATGTCACAATCAAAACTAACAATTGTCATAAAGTATATTTGACGCCAAACAGTATTTGTATGAAAAGTCAGGTGATCCCACGAAAGGTTGATCTGACGATCCAATGAGACTAAAAATTGAATTAACATCTCATTCGCAACTTTACGATGTTTGGCTAATCTTAAATCGTATGTATTGTTAGCTAGATTAGTTAGATCTTGGATGTATTGTTAGCTTAGCTAGCATGCTACTCTGAACTCAGTCCATGCAACTATAATCGATGCACACTGTAGACAAACAATAACAGGGGAAGATAACGCTACAATAGGTAGGTATCTGGGAATTTCTGATGGTGATATGATAGCACAAAGTAGAGAGTGTACAGAAGGTTCACTCGAACCTATTAAGGATTTTCGCGACTGTCAATTGTTACAGTCATTTGTTATAACCAGGGTAGCTACATGGTAGCTACCTAGCTACTGCCAATAATCTCAAAGTAGAAGAACATCAAAACAATACAATCTGATATAATAACATAATATGATTCTGAGTCATGAAATGTGACTTTCGTGGTAACCATCTTATTAGCTACCTAATTGAGTTCCCTTGAGATTCCAGTTACTTTCAGGTAAAGCCAGTGAGCGTCAAAATGGTGCCTGCCAATACTTACTTTGTGTCAAAATCGTCGCTAGTAGATACTGAGTGAGTAAGCTATCTGTAAATGCGCCCCGCGCGGCGTTCCCTATATTTTGTGGTGATAGTGAAATCCTTCTGCAAGTTTTCCTCTTGGTATTATATCATAATTATTACCAAAAACTGATGAAATATAAACGTAAATAAGGAAATAAATATCACACTACCGTGACTTATTTACTGAACCAGGCTTTCTATTCAGTCATATCTACTTTTACAGAAAAAATCTCAATTCAACTTATTTTAACTGAAACAAAAAGTTTAAAACTTTTTGAAATACTTGCAAAATTTTCCACCGCAGACAGGAAAATTATGGCACGTTTTCCAAAAATTTTATGCCTAACAAGGTTTTTTTTTAAAATTGGTATTAAATTGAAAACTTCATTAATAGCAAATAAATCTGGATTTTGAGACCAAGCGCAGGTTTACAGATCACGAACCGAATTCAACAATCAAATCCGGCATCAAATAGCCAACAAACCTACGCGCAGGTCATATACCTACCTGATTATTTGAATCTGCAACGAAAGGACTTCTAGTTGCGGTCACGTACCTACATAAACAGACCCTCATACATACTTACTTCGCCGGCTCGACAACCCAAAGTCTCGAGTTTTTGCCTCCAAAACGAGAGAGAACGTTCTTCTGATAGGTAGTACAATTTGTTAGTTTGTCTGTGGTGTGCGGCGAGACCCGACCACGGATGTACTCCACGACCGTGTCAATATAGGTTTACTGCCATCCTAACGGTACACCATTTCTAAACGCATTTGCTACTACAATGTAACACAGTGCTAAATGGTACTATCCATTTCACAATTTAAATCTCGACACGATCTTTCTTCAACTACAGGGTGCATCTGCAAGGTAAAAATCCTTCGAAGAACGATAATGTATAACCCTATTCAACTTAAAAAATACAATATTTTTTTCAAAGTACCATCAACCAAGACCATCAAAAATAAATCAAACTCTGAAAAATAAGTATTTGTAGTATGCACCCAACTCTTACGTGTAGGTTTAGCCCTCCGAATACTCATAGGATGCATGCAGACCATGAAACTGATCAACTACCTAGCAACCTATGGAAACAACCAAAAAATCGACCGCCCAAATAACTTCACGATCAGCTGGCTGCATTTTTAGATATATGTACAATGGAAAGCCACAATTATTTTGAAGCTTGATTAAGTATTTACAGTATACGAAGTAGTTCAGTTTCGTGGTCTGATACACCCTATCATGTCCACCTCAGGTTGTCTCTTACACCCTGGCAATGAACAGGATAAAAATAGCACAAGAAAACCTGCAAAATGACTCATTTATCTTTATTGTCCGGCCAAATCTAATTTGTGGGCACCAAAACCACTTGTAACGTGTACTATCGTGTGCCCAGGTGCTTAAATTACATAAAGGAGACACCGAAACCTTCTAATCTCTTTACCGGCCAATTATAGTATGAATGAAGCCCCCTAAGTGCTCTGCTGGTTCAAAAAGTGGATAGATGATACACGTAGGTAAGGTTCGGCAACACATGAGGTGTATTCAAGGTGTAAAAAGTAATTTGATATTGAAAGTTTGAGAAACAATTTATTGAATTTATTTTGGATTTCTGATAAATACCTTATAATAACGAGTTTGGTTTTATAGTTGTTCAGTTTGGGTTGATTTACCCCTTAGGCCTCTGCCTCGAATTTTGCGGGCAGCGGGGCGGCGGCGGCGGCGGCGCGGCAGCGGGGCGGGCAACGTTGACCCGTTCTCGAAACCAGCGGGCAGATCGCGCGGCAGTACAGCGGCGTAGTGTTGTGTTATTTAGTGTCGGCGGCGCGTAGTGTCGATTGTTGTTTTTATTTGTAAGGGAAAATGGCTGAACAACGAAGACAACACCTTTTTGATTCAAATTTATTTCGAACGCTTTCCAGTTCGTTTTTTATTTCTTCCTATAAAATGGTTAATCATTCTTCTATTTTTATGGTTCACATCTTTGCTGTTCCATATGGGTGTCCTCTCCATTATTAGTGAAATGAGTTGCTCTTTCACGTCCGAGGACATTTTGACACGTCATAAGAAATAGGTACAACACTACGGACGCGCAGCGCGGGCGGTCACCGCTTGACTGGAGCGCACCGCTCGTTGCCCGCCCCCGCGCCGCTGCCGCGCCGCTGTGTTCGAAAACCGGTCCATTTGAATACATGCAAAACATTCTGCCGCTGCCGCGCCGCCGCCGCTGCCGCTCCGCTGCCCGCAAAATTCGAGGCAGAGGCCTTAGAAACTATTGCTAGCTTATATAAATGTAGTCCAATTGCAGAATTTTTGTAAGTACCTACTTATGACTTAAATACCAACTTTTTCAGAAATACTGATACTAAATGTCGTATTTAAACAATGCGATATTTCTCGACTACACGATTACACAAGTGTGCATTGACCAGAGCAAGTGCAACGTAAACTATGAATCATATTACTGTAATCATTGAAATCGGTCAAGGCGGTCGAGCGTAACGGGCGAAGTATACCTAGTGTAGGTAATTGAAACATACATGTACAATAACAAAGGTATCGTCGTATCGGCATACCTAACGGACGTCACAATTGCATACGCGTGAAATTTAATTTAATCTTGTCTTCATCTACACTAATATAATAAAGAGGAAACCTTTGTTTGTATTTTTGTTTTTTTGTTTGTTTGTTTGTTTGTTTTTTTGTATGTATGTAATCGATAAACTCCGAAACTACTGGACCGATTTCCAAAATTCTTTCACCATTAGAAAGCTACAACATTCCTGAGTAACATAGGCTACTTTTTATCACGGGAAAATTCCTCATTCCCATGGGAAAACGGTTATCAGCAGGAAAAGCGGGAAATACAGCGGATATTACCCAAATTAGCCAAATCTCTTTACCGATCTTCGCGAAATTTGGCACTAATATTACTAGCATATCAAAGATGGACATGAACTACTTTTTGACAGCCCTCGAGGATCTGAAGAACCTGATGAAGATCACCAGCATCCCGTCTAAACTATAGGAGATACGGTCATGGCTTCATATAAAAAGTTGTTTCCTTGACGGGCCGCTTCTGCTGGCACATGGTCATCGAGGATCTGGAGTACCTGATGAAGACCACCAGCATCCCATCTAAACTATAGGAGATACGGTCATGGCTTCATACAAAAAGTTGTTTACCATGACGGGCCGCTTCTGCTGGCACATGTTCATCGAGGATCTGGAGTACCTGATGAAGACCACCAGCATCCCATCTAAACTATAAGAGACACGGTCATGGCTTCATAGAAAAAGTTGTTCACCATGACGGGTCGCTTCTGCTGGCACATGGTCATCGAGGATCTGGAGTACCTGATGAAGACTACCAGCATCCCATCTAAACTAAAAGGGATACGGTCATGGCTTCATAGAAAAAGTTGTTCACAATGACGGGCCGTTTCTGCTGGCACATGGTCATCGAGAATCTGGAGTACCTGATGAAGACCACCAGCATCCCATCTAAACTATAAGTGATACGGTCATGGCTTCATAGAAAAAGTTGTTTACCATGACGGGCCGCTTCTGCTGGCACATAGTTATCAAGGATCTGGAGTACCTGATGCAGACCACCATCGTCTGATAAGTGATAGGGTAATGGTTTCAAAGTATAAGTTATACAGCATGACGGGCCACTTCTGCTGGTCATGGTCACGAGGGTCTGGAGTACCCGATGTAGACCCCCAGCATCCCATCTAAACTATAAGAGATACAGTAATGGCAAAGATCCAATTTCTACGGGGAAACAGGTAAGTAGCAGCGGGTGAAACCGCTGGGCGGGCCGCTATCATTTTATGATTACACTCTATAAGACCTTTGTCAGAAAATCACAAGTACGGAACACAGAAAACTGTTCGGCAGCGGTTGCAGCGGTTAGGAAGGCCGTATGCCAGATGGCTCCTTACCAGACTAAGTTCTATAAGTAAGCATGTAGTACCGTTTTGCCCGAAATGGATCGATTAAAGTAAGATCCCGTGTCATACAGTACCACCCCTAGCAGGCACAACTACTGGTACATTTTTCAATAATTTTATATGACATACGAAGTTTGTACACTTTCGTAGCAATGACATCATGAACAGACAATGCTACAGAGGCGTCAAAGGTGTATTCAAAAACCATATAAGTTACTTTCTTTCTGGGTGCGGGTGTAATCTCATTTATTCTCATGTGGGTTTATTGTGAGCCCGTATCATAAAGCAATTCAAGAGTCTATTTCGTTACTTTACTGGAATAAAGCAGGGTATCGGATGTAACATCACACTTCCGCATATTTTTAAAAAATTACGAACTTCAGGGTTGGTTCAAAGCCGAGTTCAAACACTTGCGGAAGTTTAGATTGTTGCTAAACAATTTTTGGTGTAAAACCAAACAAGACCAAAACAAGTGGCAAAATTTGGTATCGGAGGTAAAGGCTCACTTTGGGGCTTCGAACCGGCGGCGAAGTAGGTAAGGTATGTACGTAAACAATTTTTGCGGACGTAGACGACAAAACGAAATAAACGAAAGAAGTATGCATAAACCCTTCGAGCAACGCATCTTCCGTCAGTAGTCCAGCGTTCCTCCAAGCATAAACCGAAGAATCTAAGTGAAAGCAATTAGTCTCTGCCTACCCCTCCAGAAAAGAGGCATGATTTGTACACGTATTATGTTGACGAAATCTTCGCGAAACCGCAGATGCAACAAACGAAATTCACGCTTTGACAATGTCCTCATACATTGAAAGACAAAACGTTTGACAAACCGCATCAAGTCAAAGCATACAACAGGAACAAATTAGGGAAACTGCGCGCGGGGCGACTATACAGATGGCTCACTCAGTAGCGACGGTTTTGACGCTTACTGACTTTAACTTTAAATAACTGAAATCTCAGGGGAACTCAAGGTAAAAAGAAGATGGTCACCACGAACGTCATACATCTTGGATTAAAATTGGCTCAGAATCATATGACGTTCTAGTATCAGATTGATAATCTTATACTTTGAGATTTTTGACAGTATCAACCCTGGCTATGTAACAAGTGACAATCGCAAAAATCCTGAATATGGATGGTATAGTGAAGCTTCTGTAATCTTTCTATTTTGTGCAGCAGGTGTACCGTTTACCAAACATAGGGAAATGAGACAGTGTGTTTTGTGAAACACGGATAACGTGGGTGCACAGCACACGGTAGTGAGGTGCAAATGAGTCACTAAACATAACAAGTAAGAAAGTAGGTAGTTCGGTGGAATATAGAGACTGATAATTTAAATGCGTGCCATGGCTTCAGCTTCAGCGTAGGTTTACTTTGTATCGTTAAAGGATGCCGTAAAAAGTTTTTGTCCAGGTTTTTAAATATTTTTACGGCATCCTTTATCGAATAGTAAACCTACGCTACCGCTATGGCACGAATTTAAATTAACACCCTGTATTTCAAAATATTTTTGAAAGATGCTCTAACTAGCAGTAACTGTGACTTACAGTGACATTCAACTTCATTTACTTTTTACTTGCATCTTACCTCTAAAAATTGTAATGCTTAACGATAATAAAATAAAAGTAAAAGCCCGTTGCTGGGTTATTTTGGCTGTGCGTTACGCTGCGTCAGCGGATGCGTCTGTCAAACGGTGAAAATTTGCATTTCCTTACGCATGAGCTAAAATAGCGCTAAATAACGTGTAAAACCGGACGTTACGTGTAATCCCCGCCTAATGACATATATGTATTGGCAAGATGTAGGTACTAAAAAATAAAAATAATTGTTTTATTGTAAACGGAAAGCCATTAAAAACAAGTCCATAATTTATCGTGATATATACTAAAGATAAAGATCGCATTCAGTCGTCTTGTTTCCTGTTCTTATTTTAATTTATCCTTCACTCTATGAATTTAAATGTTGTGGTTGACTAACAATGGTAAGAAAAAAACTCATAAGTACTTTATTGCATATTCAGTACAAATTATTACAATTACAACAAAAGTGATCTCTGCCAGCGGACTTGAGTAGCGTTCTTCTAATAACCGCTGTTCTTTGTATCGAAAGTACGCAATCAACAAATGAGAGATGAAATAGGTATGACTAATCTGCATCAACTGTTTTCATCAAATTGTGGCCATGTGGTGCCGGCAGAAAGGCATCATCCCATATCATTTCCGTGGGCGTCGTAAGAAGCGACTAAGGGATTTGAGAGTTGATGTGTATTAAAATTTTAGGCGACAGGCAGAAAACCTGTCTCTATGGTGATACACAGTCTTCTGAATGACTCTCAAACTTTTGTCAGACGTGGTGTTACCTACTTTTTACAGCCGTTTACGCTCTGCCTTCCCCGGAAGGGCGTGATATATTTATGACTATTTTTCAATGATTCTTCTTTAAAATTGTTCAGTTTATCTAAATGAAACGAAATATCAGGAAATTGCTATTTCATTTCTCACAACTTGCCTTCCTTCGCAGACTTAAATCAAGTGACTACTCTCTCATTTGCCTAATCTCCTAGTTGACTTACGGACAACTAGCTGGCGCAAATCCAAACTTAAGTCAGATTTCATTAAAGTTTTCAGACAGGTAACTAGATTTTGACTTAATATTTTTGAGTCAAGAACCGTTCTTATAATTACTTTCAGTTTTTTAGGAAAAGCTTAACGAATCTATCTGGAAAGTTGCAATTACTTAGGTATAGCTTTTTTAGGAGAAGCTTAAAGGACTTATTTTGAGAATGCTAGGAAATTGACTTAGTCACGCTTTAAAGTCCACTGCTCAACATGGGCCTCCCCTTCTCTGGGGTTGTTGCCATACTCACTACGCTTGGCAGACGGATTGGCGAGCGCAGTGCAAGATGTTTTATTGTCACAAGGAACGCTGCTGCCCATTCCCAGGATAATTAACACTAAGTCGCTATTTACGACACCTACGGGTAGAATTAGGGTGATGGTATTCAAAGCCGGCATCACACGACTTAGTCACTAATGTTAGTGAAAACCATTCATTCTTGAAACTGCTGTTTGCTTCTTGAAATTTCAATCGTTTTACGAAGAAGATTTTCAATCGTACCAGGAGAAAAATTAAATAAATATTAAGTTAAACTTATTTACAGCTATTTAGCTAATGTTGGGTTTCACTTGCGAATCGAATCTATATAAGTATATACTACATATATCTGTCGCAGTACGATGGCAGAATCAGGTTTTTGGCCAAAAACCTAGGTTTTTGGCCAAAAACCGGCATATGGCAGAATCGTAGACTTCCTTCGGCCATCGTCCTAAGCTGATCCAGATTTTTGGTCAAAAACCTAGGATTTTGGCCAAAAAACTAGGATTTTGGCCGAAATCCTAGATTTGTTTAGTATTATGGCTTTTTTGCATTTCGGGTGAGCTTCTTCGTCTTCGAGTGGTACACCAAGTCGCCCAACGAGCCGTTGGACCCTGCTATCAGAGTTTTCAACCGCCTACTGCAAGTAGCAGGCCTCTAACATGGTTGTGTAACGACCGCTGTCTAAGTGATCATAGAGAGCAATCGGGACCGACGGCTTACCGTGCCCGTGTGGTTCAGGGGAACGAGGAGTGGAGAGGTACTTTATGCACCTCCCTCTGATCTTTTGAGGGTAGACTTGGCCACCGTAAATGGACACCCTGAAGGACGGGGGGTAACATCAGACAGCAGGATTACCTCGGATTCCCTGAAGGGCAGGGGGGAGCATCAGACACCATAAGAGCAGGACGTACCACTGAGCGCTCTAGAGGATTGGTGGTAGCGTTGGACGCCCTGGAGACCAGGAGGTAGCGTCGGACCCCCAGAAAATCTAACGCCCGTCATCTTACATCCTCCAGAGTGTCCAACGCTACCCACGCCCTCCAGAGCGTCTGACGCTACCTCCCACCCTATAGAACGTCCAATGCTACCTCCTGCCTTTCGAGGTGTATGCCCGAACTACACGGGCACGTTAAGCCGTCGGTCCCGATTGCTCTTTATGATCACTTAGACGGCGGTCGTTACACAACCTTGTCAGAGGCCTGCTCCTTGCAGTAGGCGGTTTAAAAACTCTAACACCAGGGTTCATCGGGTCGTTGGGCGACTTGGTGTACCACTCAAAGAAGAAGAAGATCCCCCGAAATGCAAAAAAAGCCATAATACTAAACAAATCTAGGATTTCGGCCAAAATCCTAGTTTTTTGGCCAAATTCCTAGGTTTTTTTACCTAATTCTGCCATCGTACTGCGACATATCAATACACAATGTGTGCATAGAAGCATATGTGATTGTGCATTGAAACCCCTTTCCTGAATACAAATAACAATAATATTCAGACAGCATGCAGTTTGAATCACTTAAACGACCCATGAGATACGAAGACCAACAATTTCAAATAGGAGAAATGCTCGTTTTATGATAGCAATAAACATTTGAGTCTATTGTAGTTTTGGAATAACAAACACTACATACTGCGTTCATGAAATGTACCTATATCAAGTACTTAAACTCTATGCGAAGTTCAGTCTCGAAATATGTTTTATGATATGACATTGACATAAGAACTTGGAAGGAGGATATTTGATGTCATTTTCAAACAATCAAGATTTTGCATGCAACTAAGATTCTTCAACTACCTAAACCTTCCACAGGTGTGTTTCAAAATTTTGCCACTGTCTTATATTTACACTGTTGTACGGTTGGTCTAAGAAGTCATGTTCTTTGAAGATTCATCAAGTGAGCAGCACAAGTTTAAAACAGGGTATCTGTAGTTCTTTGTAAGACAGTTGGAATCTTTTTCGATTGTAGTAAATTGTGCATACAAATATTGGATGTCATATTTAATTGAGCCAAAATCTTGCGATCTTTATTAACTAAATAGTATAAATAAACTGACATTTACCTAATACAGTAATAACTGCACGATTGTAAACACTTAACAATACTTGCCTCGTAATACCGGTTTCTGTGAATGGTCTGCAAAATCGAACGAGTATATTATAGTGTGACAATCGTCATGCATTGATGACCAGTACATCGTCCTGCCCATTCAAGGGATTAACTTATACCTTAGGTTTTACTTATTATTTGGATGAAAAACCACTATAAGTTGGTCCCATAATTAGGATGATTTGCCGGCGATGTAAACACTAAACTGCCTCTAAAGGCATCTTTATGACGGCTATAGGCAGGGACAGGCCAGCAATGTGACAAAATCAGATGAACACCTAACCAAAACTTGAAGGATGAAATTATACTCGATTTATTTAATATTTGTATGAAAATCCAGCATTAATTGGTCCCTCAAAAGCGTAGGTTGAAGTGCACACAAAACTGTCCCTCAAGGCATCTTTATGGCGGTCATAGGCGGGCACAGGCCAGGCCCGCAATATGACAAAGGCCTATGCACTTCCGCCGTAAAGCGTTCAGCGCTGCATCGAAATGGAAAATTGGTTTGTTTTGGCTGGCTGGCGAACGCTATCATGGTAATGTGTGTGCCGCTCTTTGCACATTGTCTATTGACTAGCCTCCTATCTAGATTGGAGTACAATCGTTCGAAAGGTTAAGCCAGAAGGACTCTAGTCTTTACGAAGTGAGAACAGCGAAATATTCTAATTGACTGCAGATCATGCAATACAACTGACAAGTTTTGATAGGTAAACGGTATAAAATTGCAAACACTATTGATGTACAAACAATCAAAGGAAACATACTATTTACAAGCAGCGATAGCGTAAAAATATGTGTACCTAAGGGTTGTGAAATCAATGAATCGGTTTTTGATATGTACCTACTTAGAAATATGAGTAGTTGTAGCAGTGTATTAATAAAATGCGAGGAATCTAATAGAAAGGAAATTTCTGAGCCGAAGTTTAAAGTTTTAAATTAGAGAGATGTATTATACTGAACAAAATTCAAATATTAATTTGTTATCTTCCTATTAAATTTTAATGTCATCCAGGCAGGAAACTTGTGTCTCTACATACCCCACAAGAGATAAAGGCATAATTTGTAAGGGTGGATAGAGTGAATGTGCGGAATTTCGATTCAATAGAACGCCGTGAAAAAGCAGAATGTACCTACTTTTAGTTGAAACAAAGGCAGGCCATGCCAATTCCCAATAGCCACAAAAACCTTTGTCTAAGGAAAAAATAAAAATAGAACTACACAAAAAGCCACAACAATCGGAATGAATTCACACTCAATTGGTTATTCAATCATCCGTACTATAAGATTATTGCGTCTTTGAATCATCACAAAAAAAGATGTGTTTAAAATAATCTACCACAATTTTCCTCCCCTGACTCCTTAATGGGCCACAAAGAATTACTTTTGCAGAGACATCCATTGTCCCGCAAGCATGCCTCACGTCCCAGCCACATTTGTATTCATCGCTACACCTACCATTAGAAACGACGCAGCACGCATACCGACACGAAAGCAAAACACTGACATATACAAAAAAAATATTTATTAAAATACTGATTTTATCAATAAGTTAAATCTAAAATATCACTTTTTAAGGCGTAATCTCGTTGCCGCGAATGTCATTGTCTTTTTCCGCGTTTTCAGTTATTTCTTCACGGTCTTTCCCAGGGGTCGTGGGTTCTCGATCTTTCTGCGAAAGGGCAGTTGTCGTCGTCGTCGCCTCGGTTTGGATCGCGGTTGTTTCTTGACCACCCTGGGTCGTTGTAGTTTGCTCCTTGTAAGGTTTGCCACTCTCCGTGATGGGGACTTCTCGGTCGGTTTCGTTGGTATGGTCGCTAGGGCTGTTAAGAGGAGCCGTCACGATTAAGTAGCCGTCGCTACTAATTTCCGCAGTGACGTCATTAGCGCTCGAGTTCGCCGGCAATGTGTACGTGTGGAAGAACTGGCTGGCGAATACGTCTTTGTCGTCGTGCTTCGCTTCGTGAGATCCCTGGACGAAGATGAAGTCTCCCTTGACCTTAACCTTCAGGTCATCTTTATTGTAGTCCTTGACGTTCACGATGACTTGGAACTTGTCGTCGTCGGCGACGATTTTCGGGCCGATTTCGCTGAAACTGGGCAGCAATCTCCAGAGAGGGGCGAACAGGTTTCCGAAGAGCGGGAAGGAGAACCACGGGGCGTCGTCGACGTCATCTTCAGTGATGATTGTGATGGGGCGAGGAATGCCGGCCGGCTTGCTGTCTGTCGGCGGTGCGGCGACGGCGACAGCTGCGACTAGCGCAAGGACCGCTAGAAAACGCGGCGAGATCATCTTTTGTTTTTCTCTTTGTTAGCACGTGTGTTCGTACCGATTGCGTATTAGTAACTGAGGCCAGCGCGGGAGTGGGAGGCTATATAGTTCCGTGGGGGGCGCGGCAAGCGCATCGCCGGACCTGCTGACGGCAAATATAGAGTCGCCCGCGCAGACGCGACGTTCTGTACATACTGACTTCTGTTTGTTTAGGTGTTACTCAGGTGGATGTTTAATTTTTTGGTACGAATGTTACGATAAACATAAAATTGTGTACATTTTCTGAACGTTTCACAATACTCATCGCTTTACACACGCTCATTTCCAACTGAGTAATAATTTTGGACGAATACAAAAGTCCTCCATTAATTAATCCAAACTATCGAAAACTTTAATTATTTATATAAATCTGTTTCATCGCTTTGAAAACAAATAAGGAGTACCTATATGGTTACCTAATTAAAAGGTGTTTGGAGACTGCGTGTAGGCAGCAGTAGCGGATATAGTATCTGGCTGCCATAATTTTGTATAGGGTTTATAATCGAGTTACATACAAATATTTTCAGGGTGTGTTCTGAAATAATATTTGTACTTAATTAAATATTTCAGGACAGTTAAAAACAAATGACATCTTATACGAAATGCAATAAGCTGATCGTGACCACCATATGTTTCCGGAACGTTATAACCTGGGCCTTTTCAAGGCGAGAGTGAATAGGCATTATCAGGGCGAGCATGTTCCATCATCGTCTGCATCGTCACTTAACATCAGGTGAGATTGCGGACAAATGCTTACCCATTGTTAATAAAAAAAAAAAAAAAAAAAAAATGTTCCATGAGGAAATTTGGTCAGTTTCGTGGCCTGAGCACGCCTGCAAGTTTTCCACCGACCCTTACTTACACCCCGTATGTTCCTAGAGGAAACTTTTTCAGTTTCATGGTCTGAATTAGGGCTTGACTTCCGGAATTCCGGAATTGGCTCAATTCCGGAATTCCGGCTAACCCCAATATCGTTTTCAATTCCGGAATTGACGAAATCAATATCGAAATTTCGATATTACGAAAAAATATATTTTTTCATACAAAAACAATACAACATATATTATACTTTATTGCACATTAGATACAAAATATTACAAAAGGGTTTAATTTACATTACTTAACTCATTCTTTGCTCGTATAATGCGTAACTAGAACACTAAACTGGTCGATATTGATATTTTTTTATTTGTCTTTGGCTAGTTACAAGAAAAGGGTAGCAAATGTGTTATTGAATCAAAATAGGATTGAAGTAAACTTTTAAACTGTAAAAGTATCTACTGAGTGAGTGTTTTCTACCGTTTCATGGCTAAGTGGTTTGTTTGCGCTGAGTTTACTCCGTATGTTTACATACAGTATATAAAATTAATATTAAGGGAACTCCAGGTCTCTTTAAATACATATTAATAAGTAAGTACATAAGATTCTTTGAGACTGTTTGTTTCTAAATTAATTAAAAAATACCTTACTTTAAATTGAACAATCATAATTTCTGACTTATTCTAAAGATTTTTTTATAAAGTCATGGTAATGTGGTGAATGTCATGCTTGAATAAGCCGGTATGGCTTAGCAATAGCATCACCCCATTTCTTTCATGTGGCTGTCGTAAGAAGCGACTAAAGGACTAGAGGGTTTCACGTGTATTGCAATTTTAGACGACAGGCTGACAACCTGTCATTATAGCGATACACGAGAATAGGTAAAACGAACCTCTAAAGATATTTATCAGACGTGGCGATAACGACCGTATTTTATGGCCGTTGACGCTCTGCCTACCTCGCAAGGGATAAAGACCGAATATGGACTATTGGGCGCCGCTTCCTCGTGGTCCTACAAGACGCCCCCGCGTGGTTATTCTGCACGGCAAAACCCATTCAATACAATTTTGAAAAAAGATAAATTTTCAGTTTCAGTTCCGGAATTCCGGAATTCCGGAACTGCAGAAGTCAATATCAAAACTCAATTCCGGAATTGAAAAAACGTCCGATAGTCAAGCCCTAGTCTGAATGCCCATGTGTTTTATCAGTATTATGAGAGCTGCCCATTACACCCCGTATTATGGGAGTGATTTCACATTAAGTAGGTACTATAAATTTGACACTCATCAAAAAATATTGCCAATTTTTCAAAAAGTTTTTGTGTCATATTTTAGAATAGTACCTACTTAATAACCTAATGAACTCATTAGTAACATCAGGTAATTAGACGGCCAGGTAAAGTGATGTTTCTGCGTAACTGCCAATAATATTAGTCTTTGACCAAACAAGCCGCGACCTTGTAAGGCCGGCTTCTAGAGTAATCCTGATGCATAGCGAAATTAGCTCATTTTTCTTTCCACTTAGGAACCACGTCGGTTGATAATTACCCGACTGCCTCAGAAGGAGGGTTATGTTTTTCAAGAGTATGTATGTATGTATGTATGTATGAGGACAAGAAAATTCTTTTTCACGGGCTACAGCCCAAACAGATAGTTAGATTTTGACATAAGAGGTGTCGTTAGATTCGTCTCAGCAGCGCGAGTGACACTGGCTATGTTAAAAAAATATAGATTCAAGATGGCGGATTTTTAGAGCAAAATACTACTTTAAAAATACCACAGACGGGTTTTTTGTTTTTTAACACATCTACTTGTGTAAATACGTGCTTATAGACATCTGAGTCAGACACGATAGGCATGATTTTATGCACAATTGCAAACTGCTCTGCCGGTTCGTGATCTTTGAGATTATAGAGTTGTGCGATCGAGATAAGTTTAGATAACTAGATAAATATAGTGCTTGGAAAGCACGGGTTTTGTTGTAGGTAATATGAATAAAATAAGTATGACTCGATATGTCGACCCTTTGAGTAACAAATGTCGTAAAAGCCATTTTGGCGAAAATGAGTTTTTAATGCCATCTTATGTAGTTTGACGAGCTCTATCGATCTGTATATTTAAAATTTCGATATCTTGACAAAATTGGCTTTTACAACACAGATTTTTAGATAAGAAAAACGGTTATTTAAAAAAAAAAATTGTCGTAAGTGCCTTTTTTGGACGCCTCGGACACTAAAAAAGTGTCGTAAATAACATGTTTGTAAAAAGGTGGCTTATACGACATATTTTCACAAATAAAACACGAAAATGAAAACGTTCAATTTGTCGTAAAAGACAAATTATTTGATACTTTTCCTTTTACGACATTAAACATGATGCGAAGCTTGCAGCCATTTTAGGTAAATTTGTGGTAATGAACAAGAACTTTAAAATATTATTACATTCGTGACAGTAACCCACAAAAAATATTGAAAGAGATAAAGACATCAAACAATATAACCTTTCTGTACACATCTGAGTCTTAAAAAGACTTAAATAGGTTACTCCAACAATTGGCTTTTACTACATTATTTTTGTTACCTCCCTGGTGTTTACGACAGAATTTACTGTTTTCGGGCCAATTGAGCTTGACGTTTATTGACGTAAAATACATATTGAATAAAATAATATTCTTTTTTCATGTAGTAAAAGACCAAGTTGCGGATAAAATAGGTGAATTATTGTAGTATAAAAAAGTATTTATTTAATCAAAATCTTCATTTATTAAGAACGGTATCACTAAACAACATAATTAAAATATACGTTTTAAATCTGGTTGTTAGATAATGATAAAAGTATGTTCATGAAGTTTTTTCTTCTTTATTTTAGCTTTTAAGCTTTTTTTTGGTGGATAGACAGTCTTATTAAATATTTTCACCACTAGCAATTTAACGATTTGGTACAACATAGTATTTACTTTCTTCAATTAATTTTTCGTATTGTCAATCATCGACTGATTGTGTGTTCTCTTTTGTTCAATATTCTGAGTTCTTCTGTTCAATTTTTTGAAATGTTGGGACCAGATACCTACATTCAAAAGTATATGCATCTGTTTTTCAATTCAGTTAGTGCTGAAATTGCAATACTACCTGATAGTTATTGTTATTATTATTACTAGCCTGTGTCGTCCCACTGCAGGGCAAAGGCCTCCCTCCCCTTCTTCCATTCTTCCCTGTTTTGGGCCGCCTCCATCCAATTTCGGTTTTGCGCGTGTATTTCATCTTTCCATATCTTTCGAGGTCTACCGCGCGCCCGTTTTGCGTTAGGAGGGACCCAAAAAGTGCAAGTTTTTGCCCACAGTTCATCCGGCATCCTGGCGACGTGACCAGCCCAATCCCATTTTAAGGATGCAGCCTTTTGACCTACATCTACAATTTTTGTACGGGACCGCAGCGTTGTGTTCCTTACTCGGTCTAGAAGTCTGACCCCGAGTATGTTGCGCTCCATATTTTTATGACCTGATAGTTAAATTTAAATAATTATTAAGTGGTTCGTTCAATTCATTATCCTTTTTCTTTCATTTTGATAGTGTTTTGTAATTTTCGTATGACATACTTAATGAAAATATTATCTAAATGTATCTGTACCAACGTAATATATGAAATATTGCACGTGGTAGCTCTTTCTTTTTCTGCACAAACATACATTAGATTAATCACGCCTTTATCTCTTATGGAGTAGGCAGACCGTGAACGGCTGTAAAAATATGATCGATGACGCCGTGTCTGACGAATATTTCAGGGAAATTTCAAAAAAAGGTCGTTTTTCCTTACATACATCAATAAGTATCTATTTAAGTTTAATCAAGTTAGTAGACTATTATTTAATCTCAATTAGCCAGACAAGAGCTTATTCATTTATTGTTTACTAAAACATACCTACACAAGAAAAAAATACAATGAATCAAGACACTAGTTCTGCTATCTTTCTGTAGATGTCAAGGCTAAAACAGCTCTGATGTCACTTTTTTGCTACATATAAAAATCAACATATATTAACACAAGTCTTTCATGTTTTTGCACTAATTTTGTCATTTTACAGGCACAATTTTTTCACTAAATGCTAGTATATCAAAGACTGGTATGCTAACTAGGCTTGCTTAAAGTTTTCGCAGTAAAAAGTTGCTTATAGCATACTTAATTATATAGCTCTCATTCTGATGCTTTTCAGAATTTAATACCGTGTAAAAAATCTATATCTGACTCTCTAACCCCTTGTCAGCTATCACATAACTATTAAATTTGTCAGATGTGATTGTATATTTTAAAATATAGGGTTACATTTTAATATGAAAGAAAAATTTGCGCCTTCCATGCAAAAATGTTGAAAAAGTGTGTCACTTAAAAGTGTAGTTGGTCTACCTACGTCATAGACACATC
Source organism: Phthorimaea operculella (assembly GCA_024500475.1). Lineage (NCBI taxonomy): Eukaryota > Metazoa > Arthropoda > Insecta > Lepidoptera > Gelechiidae > Phthorimaea > Phthorimaea operculella. The sequence continues at coordinate 5,940,090 of JANFCV010000011.1, forward strand.
TCATTAAATACTCATATTTTTTTTTTATGTTCACCTAAACCAGCTCATCGTTTCGCTTTTCCATTGATCTTACATGAAGTGTCTAAGGAACTATATAGTTTTAGGTACGTGATTATTATATTTTATGCGATAGCCCGACAATTGTTTACCATTGTAGTACACTATTTCAGAAAATACATCGAAAACTGAGTCAAAAGAGCTGAAAACTACAGATTTTTACATTCTTTAATGCTCTAACTACTCCGCAAGGGATAAAGGCTTGAATGTTTATCTGTATATGAAAAAAACTTTGCAAAATTGAGTAAAGTATTAGCGTCACTACCAAAAATTACTATTTTGACTACAAAAATCTACATATTTTTCCCACATTTTTGTATTTTACTACAAAAAAGTGAGTCATCGTGTTTAAAAAAAAGTACTTACAACAATTTTAACTGTCTACATTAAAAAAAATATTGTCGTAACCACCAATTTTTCCAGAAAAAAATGTAGTAAAAGCCACCCTATCTTTTGAATTGCTGAAGTTAGCATATTTATTCTTATACACTTTGAAAGGGATTTTTGCGGTCAAAAACATGTATAAATAGTACTAATATAGCTTTAGAAATGTAAAAAATACAAAACATTTTCATTTTACATTTTTAGTTTTTTGCGATTTCCCAAAAGTTGCGATTTGGCTTTTACGACATTTGTTACTCAAAGGGTCGATGTGGCACAAAGTGTGCAGGCTGAAATTCTGAAAATCTTGTAGAACCAAACCAAAACTGCTTCTCACTAGTTTGTCTTACCTTCAGATCTCAAGATGAACTTCATATAGAGGTTAGGTATATTATATGGCATTATCATTCGATGGTAATACCTACGGTATGCCGTGTGATGCCGGCTTAAAATAGCATCACCCCAATTCTACCCGTGGGTGTCGTAAAAAGCGACTAAGGGATACTTATCCAGGGAATGGGCAGCAGCGTTCCCTGTCAATGCAACATCATGCACTGCACAAGCGTGGTGAGTATGGCAATACCCCCCGATATGGGGAGGCCCATGTCCAGCAGTGGACTGTTGTGGCTGTTATGGTTATGGTTATGGTAATACCTACATCCAAAATTAATGTTCTAAGTATTTCTTACAACCGACAATTTACAGTTTTGCAGCCTTAGCTCTACAGAACTCTATAGAATTTTCGAGGTTGCAGAATTTGTCAATCAAAGGTTTTCAAAAATCTTTTTATTGTCAATATTTCTGTTACATACAATGTCGATGATACACACGTTGATGAAGGAAGAAGTTTGCCGGTATTTCTTGCTCTGTAGGTTACTTTTAACCTTGGAAAACATTTGGTTCTCACGGGTAACTAACGTAAAGCTGCAGGTGAATTCGCTGGGTGTAAAGTTAGCTAGTAATACTTATCAAAAGCAATTGAAATATAACTGATGAGTCCCATAAGTATTAAATTCACGATCCAGGGTAGGTAGTCATTTTAAGGATAATTCGTTTGGTTATTCAAAAGTACCTACTAAGTAGGTAGTCTAGTTTGTAAATGTCGGCATTTTAATAATTTTCATAGATTTTTAGAATGTTTCGGGATGACAATGGACGATGTTATATTGGACTCAATTTTATCGACTTTGTACCTACATACCTACGACGATACCTATGACATTTATTTATTTCAGTAAATTATCTTTGACGTGAAGTGCATAAAATTCTTCCAATAAATATTATCACAGGAATGACTTAAAAATACTTCAAAGCATTGCAAGTTTTTTCATACCAAAGAAACATGACTCATAATTATTATTTATGACAACTGACGTGTCCAATCGTGGTCCAATCCAACTTTAACATTACCAGCGTCTTTATTTATACGTAGGTATGTTTGCTCAAGCAAGGCGAGAATCACACGTAACGGTCTCTTGTGCGTTATTTTTGCGCAGTGCTATCGCATGCGTTAAGAAAATGCCATTTGTATTTTCATACAAATACGGTTTATGTCAAACAGTTTGACAAACGCATTCGCTAGCGCTGCGTATCGCACAACGCTGTGTATACGGATGCGTTTGTCAGACCGTATTTTATATGAGTGTAAGGTCGAAATCCGTATTGCTTTAACGCATGAGTGACGCAGCAACGGTCGTTACGTGTGTTTCTCGTCTTAAATAAATATTTTGTTAGTGGCTGTACGTTATATTATGAGTTCAAGAGAGGCCAAGTTGAACTTGTTCATGGAGATATAACTCGAAGAAGTTTATTGCAAAAATTATATGGGTGCCTACCTACCTACCTAGCGTTAGTTTCTTTGATTTAAAAGGATTAACATACACATATTATATTTCACGTTCACAAGGCATTATTAGAGAAATGAAGTGAACCTCTTTGACTTGAATTGAAATTGAAACCAGTTTGACTTGAATAACCTGCTTGACAGATGCATCCGTCAACGTATCTTTGGGCATGCGTCGTTGACCGTTGTATTTATAGGTGGAAATTCGCATTTTCCTAACGCTGCAATAGTGCAACGGAAAAAAACGTCGAAACGGACATTAATGTATGTAGAGCGCGTAAAGTGCAGAACACAAATAGAACCCTGAAAATAATGCAGTTTTTATCAAAAAAATAAAAGCAGCGAAACAAAGTTCGCAAGTACCAACTAGTTATACATGTATCTATAAGTTCAGCATCTTATCGACGAGAGTTTGTTTTTATTAATTTCTTGATTGTTACTAGATGCATGTAAGAAGATTGTTTCATTAATCGATTACGTGGATATCGTGCCGTAGACACATAAAAAATATAAGCAGATACAAATCTTGTTATGTTACTACCTACTTATAATGTTATTATACCTACTTGGTAAGATTTTCCTCATGGAAAAGTACTAGATTATCCAATCACTTAAGTTTGTAATTAATTTATAACCCTTTAAAGGTATTAACTAACGTTATCAAATCATTCATGATGAGTAAAATATCTACCTAAATTGTGATTCATGATTTTTCTGAATCGACCCTCAAATACTTGATTCTTAAGGCCGTTAACGCTCTACCTACCCCGTAAGAGAAAAAGGGACATATGTGCATGTACCTTTACATTATTAATATGAATGTAAATTCTTTGTTCTTCTGTCACTATAATAAAAATACTGGATGCGCTACATGATTCATGAATTTCGCATCTCATGCAGTTTTTTTATGACCTACTTTACTACCTACTGTACGTACTAAGTATTGGACTGGTCTGAAGGACATGAATAGATAAGACTTTCACACTTCACTACAACTTATGTTTGCTTGTTACGTAAATAGAAAAAAAATACTATTATTTGCCATGAAAAAAGAGCACACCTGTTTAAACTTTTGTAGCAAAACATTTTCATGTTTTAATACGAGTATTTTACATGTAAAAGATAACATTACTTATTTACGTCAGAACCTTTTTCTGATGCTAGCATAATATTAACTTTATAAATTAGATTAAACAATTTTCCTCTTTTGCTAGCCAGGTAAATAATTTCAAAGCTTAGTTGTGTTTAACTACGTTGTTGACCCAAATGCAACTATTTTTTCCAGGTTTTGGTAAATAAATCTTGGTCAGCATTTAAGCCGGAGCGATGAGTGCCGTAGTACGTAGTAGCGATTTCTTTCGAATTATCACGTACGTGTCCATACGACAACCTTGAAACTTTGAAGTTGTAAGATAAAACTATGAGAGATTTTCTGTTCATAGTAGTTGTTTGTAAGTAGGTGAGTAGGTACCTACTAAATTTCCAGTATTTTTTACAAAATTACACAACTTAGTTCGTTTTCTTTTACATCATTCTAAATAATCAGCAAAATACTATTATGTTTAACGATACCAAATCAAAATGAGCCACAACTTTACCTGTGAATGTGGTTTCTTACACTGCGCTCGCCAACCTTAATGTTTAGGTATAATTATAATTACTGATTTACCTCCTAAAAATACTTCAACCTGACGATACCTATTCATTAATAATCATCATCATTATTGGCCACAACATCTATGAAGCCATTAATAATACACCTACCCATTTAAGGGACCTGCATATTAAAGTGGGTTTTATAGTGGGTGGGCATACAAATACTCGTACTAAGAAAAATTCGTACAAGCGTACAAGTTGATTTAATGGATAGGGGGATTTGCTGGAGATAGTACCGAGACGAGACCAAGACACAGAATAATTCTCATTTTATTGAAAAATTTGAACCATTGTATTTGTCTTAACTTGGCATCACTTACTTTTGTAATCAAATTACCACCCAAACCTCTCTAAAACAATTCACACCGAAACTAATTTAACCCTTAATTGTAAAGTGAAAGTGCTCTTAATTTTAACCCTTCGTTAACACTTAGGTAGTTAGTTTAACTTGAAGTGTCAGTTGAGTCATCTACACTTAGTTGTAGAGTTGTAGGTGGTCATGTTTCGTGAATTGAACTATAAAGCTCACCACACACTCGTATCTTTAGTTTACTATTGCCAGAAAATCCACCAACGTATTCAAGGGATCAACTTATTCCGGGTTTTCAAACGAATACAAAGAAAAACATGACAATTGTATAAGATGGTATCTTCGGTAGGTGGATTTGCTGGAGAAAGTACATCCACACAAGCAGTAAAATTGGCACGGTATGCTCTACACGAAACTCGAGTGTTATTTTAAGGGCAAAATAGACGGACTCGCCAAAACTTCATTTTACCCTTTAGTTACATACATAGATAGGTAAAACTTACAAGTGTGATTAAGTACCAGGATCAAAAAGTTTAAAATTTTGCGTTATGTAATTTGTGGATGACCCCTACTGTAATTAATTTTACGCTTCTTATGTGATTAAAACTGTCGTTGATGCTATGTTTACGTACTCACTCCATATTGTGTAGTACTAGTACTTAGTGGGTACTGGGTGAACTACGGTACAACAGCGATGTCATACTAGAACGATGTTCGCCACCATGTGAGATCCTCCTGAGATCCTCCACTGTCCACAAAGTGTAATTACAAACATAATATCCCATTTTCATACAAAACTTACTCACAAGTCGAGAAGCCTGTAATGTCATAATCGGTTTAAGACACACAACACAAGACAACACAAATATTAATGCATATTTGCCCATCCAAAGTTTGGGATTGGGACTGAAGTTTGGATTAATTTCTGGATAACAATTAGAAAGTTTGGCGCCCGGAGTGGGTCGAATCCGTTTCAAAAACAAACAAGACAATCGTGCAATACCTAAGTTTTATTCCAGAGATGGATTTGGTCTGACCGTCTTCAACAAAAATACTGTAAATAAAACCTAAGTTGATGTGAAAATTTAAAACTAAGAAAGCTGTCTGACTATACGGAACAAAATTTCCCAAGAACGTAAATAGTAGAAAGAATATTTGCTCCTCTAGAAATTGACTGAAATTAAGACGATCGGTAATTAAAATTTAAAGCTAGGTATGTATTTTTTATATCGTTTTGTGGAAAAGTCTATCTTGCCATTACCCATCACAGAAGCGGCGTCAAACACCTTTTTGTGTTCTGTTATTAATATTAGATTGTTGGAAGCGACACCAGAATCATCAACACTGTTTCATCCTTATCTATCTAGACTGTTCTGGTCCAAATTCGTGAAAAGGGCTCGTTTCTTAAAATAGTCAAATTCGTCTCTGTCCAAAATTAATAATACGGCCAAAGTTCCACTAGTTGTAGTTCTATTTACTAGGCTTTGTTGTACGTATTTACATAGATATCGTGCAAATAGCTAAACGCATATTATTAAATTATGAAAGACCTTGGGTCCAAGATCTTTAACAGTCTGTTACTTTTGAATTAACAGCCAGTAGGATGGCCATATTACCTATCTATGTCAATATGGAACTATCCAGGGCAACGCAATTGAAAAAAAATGTAGATGGCGTTTTTAAATTGTAACCCTGTATAGTTCCTGAAAAAATTATATGCTAAGTTATAAACTTTTAAGTCCGTACGTACTGATACCTACATAAAAAATTTATATCAATCAAAAATATGAAATTGTAGTGATTCCTGCCTGAGCATTTAAAATAAAATTTTGATAGGGATTCCTGAGCATCTGAAAAACGTCATCAACCTATATATTTTTTTTTGTATTGACCCTGGATAGTTTCCATTTTATAATTTAATAATGAAAATAAGGTATAATTTGTACGAGTATTTTGCGAGGACGTGATGGCGATGGCTAGAGGAGGCATATCTCCAGATGTGGGACTAAACTGTGCTTATATTATTGGTGTAAGTACCTACTTATTTATATTTTACAATTAGGGGAATATTAAAAAAAAACGCAACAGCTGTTAACGGGACAGCTACATATCCATGAATAAAGTTACCAAGGTTTCATACAATATCAGAATGTAATATCGCCATAAAATCTCCCGACCCATTTAAGGAATCAACTTATACTGGTTTTCTTGATATTTGTATGCAATCCAGTATAATGTGGTCCTTTACATGGATTTTCTGGTGAAAGTACCTATAGATTAGTTACGTAACTAGGTATGTATGTAGGTACTATTGCCAGCCAATCCATCTACCGTATAATCTTACATAATTAGTTCTAGCTAGCTAATCAATAAAACTCTTACAGGTTTGTTTAGTTAGACTCTTCATAGTTGCAAGCCAGGACCATAGTTAATGGACTTTACGGTACCCATTTTGAAGCGATCAACTTACCTATAGGTATAGGTACTGGTGATTCTTAGTAATTATATAAAAACTCGTATAAAAAGCAGTAGGTACCTATACGTTGGTCCCATAAATGGGTAGTCGGATTAGCTGGCGAAAGTACAAAGTGCATGAGTAGATTATGTCAAACAAAATTGACAATAATGAACCTCATTTCCAGTAATACGGATAATGACTCATCCGATTCATTATGCGAAATGATCAATTTTTGCACGAACACGTAGTCGTTGCAAAACGGAAAATGCATATTAACCACGAAATAAAAACATAAAATAATACTGCGGAAGCACGTTTTGGTTTGTCTACAGAACAGATAGTTAAATTTCAATGTAATGAGTAAAATAATTTACAAGTAATAGTAGGTTGTTGACGAGGACGGGAAATAAGACTTTGACTGACGAGTAGAGTTTGAAGTCCGAGCCGCAGGCGAGGACTTCAAAAATACGAGTCTGGCAAAGTCATTTTCCCCGAGGCTTACATAGTGCTTTTCTCAAAAAAATGCTAGGAAATTATAAAGATTTTAATTTATTTTATAGTAATTTGATATAAAAAGTTGTTTTACTGATTACTAAGTCAAGATGTGGATTAGGAGTTATTCTTTTTTTATTTTGTAATTTCTGAACGATTTCGATATCGCGCCAGAAAAGTTGTATTGGAATCCATTGCTGGTGTGTAAAAAAGAAATCGTTCAGAAATTACAAAATCACAGACATTGTCAAACTTTCTGGATTGTTTTCTTGAAAGAAATTGTCATATTTCCTAGCATGTTTGAGAAAAATAAATTTAAAATCGTAGAGATTATTACGCAAATCTGCGGTTTATAAATAATGCGATTTTATGTAGAATTGCGTGTAAAGGAGGTGCTTTGGAAAAAGTAAACAATAATTATTTACAGGAGTGTAACAGCAAACAGCTTTCCTTATTGAAAATTCCAGCTTATTGAAAATTCAACTCTCTCTCCTCGTGTGGGACACCGAGTCGTTGAAGTTGCTGAAGTACATTTTTATGTTGGTGATAAGTATTTATAAAACGGCTCTTAAATATCTTTCAAACAGATCTGAAGCTAGAGATAAAAACTATAATTTTATTGCCTTTCACCCCGTAAGGGATGCATATGTGATTGATGTCTGTACCTAGGTACGTATTTTTACAAGTGACAAAAAAACCTAATTCGGTGGGAATCACATCGGCTGGCGCGAATACCTATGGCGCAACGCCTGCGTTAGGAAAATGCAAATTTCCACTTTATTTCCATACAAATACGACGTCTGTGAAACGGTTCGACAAACGCATACGTCGACGCAGTGATACGCGTTCGAAATTTAGTAATGCATAACGGACGTCAAATGTGATACAATGTGAAATTATGTATTTATGGGAGAAATCATTAGCTATCACAGTCCTTACGTTATTGTGATGATATGGCATAATGATAATAACGCTATTAGGAGCAAAAACATCCAAATCATTGCAGAGAGAATTGGCGATTACCGGCTTGGAAAACTCAAGCACGCGAAATGTGAAAAAGGGTTAGAATGCACTGATGTAGTGAAGTGACTTTTTGATGAGATTACTATCGCCAACAAATCCAAATTATCAATTTGTAGTGTTTTATTAGTAATTCTATAAAAAACAGTTTTGTCCAAGCAAACAGTATAAAGTTGGTCCTATGAACGGGGTAAGTGGGTTTGTCTATGATATGGCGGATATGACAAAGCACGCGGAAAATATTTGACGTCATATTCTACAATACAATCTGGAATTCTGCAACTTAGCAAAAATTCGCAGGCGTTTTTTGGTTCATTTGGACACAAAGTAAGTATTTTCTCTATTTTGTGGTTTGGACGCCTTTTGAACACATTATCAAGCCATCAAAGGTAAACATTATTTTTTACTTTCATACATACCTACACATAACACGCTTCATTCAGGTACACCACGTCTGACAAAAGTTTGAAAGTCACTCATGAGACTATGTAGTGACTGTGTATCACCATTGTGACAGGTGGTCAGCCAGTCGCCTAAAATTGCAATCCACATCAACCCAAATCCCTTAGTAGGTTCTTACGACACCGACGGAAAAGATATGGGGTGTTGATTTTCTAAGCCAGCACTACACGTCGAAGCCGGCACCAAAACAGTTTATTTTATTACTTTTTTGCAGCCACTAAATTGGTGTCAACGCCTGCAAAGATGTTGGGTAAAACCTGAGACGTATTATTTGCACTCGTTATTTTTTCAGGCGCTTTTAGAGTGCAAGTAACTTTACAATTTGCGACTTTTGCCCAGATGCAGTATTGAGGGCTAAGTAACAAATACAAATACAAACACAAATACAATCCATTTATTTCCACAAAATTAGTATCACAAATTACAATAATCATAGGTACATTTTAACATTAGGCAGTTTTACATAGGAACTTGATATCAGTTAGGTACATTAGTGGAAGAAAGGTGTGGACACAGCATGGCTGATTTTAAGTCCACCCTAAGTCAAAGAATGAAGAAGAAGATCATTTTACATAATGAGTGAAAGTTAATATAGTAAAGACAACTTTAACATGGTAGTATAATTTCATGATAATACATCTTATTTTTTTATTACAATGAGCAAAAGTTAATATAGTAAAGGCAACTTTAACATAGTAGTATAATTTCATGATGATACAGTTTATATTGCTATTAAAACGAGCAAAAGATAATATTACTTGAAAAGGCAGTGATTTGAACAAGACAGAGAAAGAGATTCGGTACAAACTGAGTGCCTACACATTTACCGTAGTTTATGTGTAGTGACAATAATCTGCAGAATAACAGCTCCTCCCAAAACAGCGAGCTTTGCCGAGTAAAAGGGCTCCATTGTAATAAAATAAGAAAGTTAGGAGCTAAAAATCGAACACAAACTTAAGTAAACGTAAAAAAAAATACTTTAAAAAGTGTTTTAATAGGTAGGTATATTGTTTTACAGACGACAATACTCAGAAAAACATAAGTTAAAAACTAAGTTCTAATGAAAATTAGAACTGGCTCTTCTCGTGCTGCCACCATTTCTTACCGGTGGTAACTTTCTCGTTGGAGTTCATGAGGTCACTGGAGCACACGAAGTAAGAAGTCTTGTCCTTAAAGTATTCAATGCTGTTGATGAATTCGTTGACATCGGCCTCGGCGGGCACGCTCTTAGACAGAAGAACAGCGAAGTTCAGGAAGGGGTGAGTGAACAGCATGAATGTGTAGTTGTCGTTGATATGGTAGATTACATAGTGACCGGTCTTCTTGTCATCGCAGGTACATTCAGTCTTGAGACTGTCAGTGACGCCAGAGAAGGAGTCCACGTAAAGGGCGGGGAAAACGACGTCCTTGTTAGCAACCGTAAGCTTGAGTTTGCTTACTTTGCTGTCGGAACCACAGGTGCAGTATTCCTTCAGGTCTTCAACGTGAAACGGGTGGCAGTCCTGGATGACAGGATCCTTAGCGAAGGCTTTGATGGTTCTCCATTCTCCGACGAATTTGTTGATATGGTTGGCAGAGGTCAGTGCCACCAGGGCAGAGAAGACGAAGAGTTTCAGCATGATAGTTTATTAATCGGCTGGTGTTTGAAGTGAAACTGAGTAACTACTCCGAAATCGTATCTTATATTGTTACAATTATCAGCACTAGTGTGCGGAAGGTCAAGCAAGACCACAATGATAATCTGAGAAAAGATTATGACATAATAATGTAGGTACAGTGTAAGAGACTTTGCTTAAACAACCTTGCAGGCATGATATCAAAAATAATAATAAAAAAATATTGATAATTTGAGGATTGAAAAATGAAAAACCTAATGGTCTGATGGGGAACACCTTTCCCAGATATCTAATGATAGGAAACGAGTTTTTTTTAACCTCTCATATAAAACACTTACCCAATGGACTGACTACAAACTGTAGGTAAAATTTAATAAAACACGTGAGATTTTTTCTGCTAATGACTTTGTTTATAATTAAACCAACACTTTATCTCACTCAATTTTAAGATAATAAATACGTGCCACTGACTATCATTATGTACCTACCTAGGTATATTGATTACAAGTTCTTGTGCAAAATAAACTGGCTATAAATACTTATTAAATTTTCACTTTTCCTGAAATACTTACAGCGTAAGGGACAGCTCTCCGAAGACAATTAAAATGAACAACTTGCCATAAGAAAATATTTCAAGAACCATAAAAAAGTTACTTCAGTAAATGCAGTCAGCTGATCGTGATTTTGTATGGGAGGTAGATTTTTTTAAGTCGTTGTCTGACATATACCTATTCCTGTCAGAAAGTTTTTCGGTTTCATGGTCTGCATGTGGACTATCAGTATCCGGAGAGCTGTATCTGACACTAAACAGGCGTAGCCTACGTTGTGTAGCGGTATTTCATTTTGATTGAATATGAGCGATCTAGGTGGTCTAAACGGCTTTCAGCTGAGCTGCTTTACGCTTTTTCATACAAATGTATTTTCCTGTTTTCTTTCCGAATAATGCTAAACACTTTGCAAAGGGCATCGTCATGAACAACTGTCATTATAATAGGACTAATGTTGGAAAACGAGAAGGTATTTTAACTTCACATACCTACAACACGATCAGTTGAATCACTTTGTAATGAAATGAAAATTGTGCTAAACCGTGTCAAAATGCATTTCCTATAAAACACGGTGAGGTTATGGATCCCTATAGGTCAGGGATCCATAACCGCAGATATCTGCGTTTCGTACGTGACTAAATACAGGGTGTAAGGGACAGCCCTCCGAATACTGAAAGGGTGCATTCAGACCATGAAACTGAACAACTGTACTTCCCATGGGAATAAATTTCAGGAAACGTAAAAAGAAATTTTACTTCCTGTAGTAAATGCAACCAGTTGATCGTGATATTGTATGGGAAGTCGAGAATTTTTTTTCGTTTCCTGAAATTTATTTATGTGGGAAGTTGTTCAGTTTCATGGTCTGAATGCGCCCTTTCAGTATTCGGAGAGCTGTCCCTTACACTCCGTATGCTGCATAAGCAACTCCTAGAAATAGAATTGTAATTTTCTGCTCGCTATCACCTACGGATCGCAAAAACTTTTGAATGGGAAGGCGATATTTCAAAATGTAACTTCCTGAAGCAGTCTTAATATTTTTTTGTTATCAAATAAGTACCGGAACAGATACAAATTCTATCTCTTTTTATTCCCATACCTACACATTATTTTAATTTTTGTTCACACACAACTAATTGAACAAATGCATAAATACCATTTCTTGATTCTGGTACAAATTTTCCTTTAACTATTTCACGAAGGAACCAACCTCTGCTTATTTTCTCCTCAATTCAAATTCCTAACAAGTTTCTTTCAGAGTCGGCTTAGTGAATCTTAAGGCTCTGGACGCCAACAATAAGCGCCTTAAGTTGGCCTGGGATGGGTTTACAAGACTATAATAATATTATCATCCTTAGACATGCCTCAAAAATGGCGTGTGGGTTACGTAGGCACTAAAAATATACTTCGCTGGAGGCGTATTTGAACAAAAATAGTAAAATTGCGGAAAGCAGCAATTACAAGTACAGATTACGGTGCCTCGGGACCACAATATATTATGGAAGCTAAGTAATAGGGAAAAGACTACTAAAGGGGAGTATAGCTGTACTTTTTGGTCGATGTCGCTATCTACCGGGAGTAACGGAAAGGGTATAACAAGCGGAAAAGAGGTCAAGGTACTCATGAGACCTCCCATAGTAAATCAATTAGCTGATCGGAGATTTTGTATGGGAGGCCCAATTTTATTTTCATATTTCGACCCATGTTCCATGGGGAAAGTTGTTAAGTTTCATGAGTACCTTGACCTCCTTTCGGCTTGTTATACCATTTCTGTTACTCCCGGTATAATGTCTCTATTTTGTACTTAAAGTGTCAGTGTCAATTCTGAACTGTCAATAATGAAGTTTGCAAATGAAGTTTGTTTGTAGTTTGGTTTATTTATAACCTTCCTTTTATTTTTGTTGTTTAAAATTTAAATATATTATGGAAGAAAATTCAAGTAATTTAGATTTAGAGTACAAACGGTACCTTCAAATAATAAGACCGTACCTAAGCCAGCTCGTTGATGAACAAGCTATCAAACTGTGCAATGCATGGATACAAAGATTATCGAACTGCACTGATGAAGAGAAACCAACCCGTAATAAATATATATTTGTACTATGTTACCATCTTGCAAAAGGAATATTGGATGAACCCTTTTTAAAAATGCCCCCCGTGTCCGATCTCCAAGCAATATCAGAAATCGCAGACACAGCTTCGTCATCTTCATCGTATGTAGCAGAATTCGAAGACGATGATATGAATACAAAAGTACTTTACAAAAACAGATATACTAAATCTGAATCAGAATATCAAACTAAAGTAAGCAATTTTGATAATATTTGCAGTGAAAAAAGTATATTTACGAGTCAAGAGTTCAGCTTGGATGACAAATCTTCTAAAACTACTAAAAAGAAAACTATTCATTGCTACCCTTGTCCACAAATGATGAGCGCTTGTGCAGCAGAATTATGCAAGGACTTATATAGCCAAGCCCAAGACAAAGATCAGTATGAGTATCGAGCCAACAATTTAGTTTTACGACTAAGAGAAATTAAGAAACAGAACATTTTACTTCATAATGAACTAATGGCTTTAAAACAGGAGTCAAAAGGAAAAACTAGTTGTGCAAGCTTGGTAAAAGTACACACTGCTACCAGCGCTTGTTTAGAAGCTGAGAGTTGTATAACCATGAAATCCATAAAACACAAACTACAGACAGCCGAGGAAGATCGAAAAAATCTAATGCAAACTATAGATTGTTTACAAGAACAGCTAGACAACTTGCATGATATAAAAAACCGTGAATTAGAAGAAATTGAAGCAAAATATAAACTGGAAATATCAAAAATAAAAACAAGCTTACGAGATGAAAATAAAACTATTTATGACAAAAAACTTGAAGATCTTAAAAACTTCTATGACGGGCTTATAAAAGATATTAAAGACAGCAGTGCCGCTGAAATAAATAATTTATCAAAATCACATAAGGAAATCCTATTAAATAAGGATAAGATTATTCAAGACAAAGACAAGGACATTAGAGAGAAAGAAAGAGAAATAATAGAAAAAACTAAAGAACTTGAGATAAAAGCAGCTTGTGAACTTCAGGAAAAAGACAAAATTATACAAAGTAAAGAATCTGAAATTACCGCCTTGAAAAAGAAACTAGAAGAGGATAAAGATAATTTCCATTCCATACTACACAAATTCTTAGATAAACCAGTTGAGGACCCGATTGCCGAAAACATAAAATCACGATCACAGGAGCTTGAAAAACGATTAATTAGAATGGAGAAATCAAAGTCAAAGTGCATAAAAGCTTATGAAGCAAAGATTGCCAATCTACAGCGAGAGAAGCATTTAGCTGAATGCTCTTTACAGCTTCAACTAATGCGGCAAAGGGCTCAAGTCGTCAACGAAATAGCTGACGAAAACGATGCAGAGCTACACACTGCTTTGGAGAAGCTCGAGACCAAGTACAAAGATATAATTGCTAACGTGCAATCTACTGCTATAGAGAGAAGATTACAGGACGAAATGACTATAAACTCCATAGTGAAAGCAGCATGTGTCTGCAGTGTACGGAATGAAGTAAACATAAACCAATTTCCAGGAAAACCTGCGACTGCTCAGCATAATCAAGAAGTCAATCACAGTTGTGATAATGAATTTTCAGGTGAGTGTGTGTTTTTTTATTACTTAATAATAAATTGCCAGCAGACTTTATCAACGACAGACTACCGTCGTGAATTAAAATGTTTACTGTTACATCTTTTCAGATTTCTTTTTCCATGTTTATTTATTTTGCCAATCATAATTTAAACTGCTAAATACTTAGTTACGGCACCAAAACTCTTAAATTCATATTAACACTGTTTCTGTTCCTCGACGGTCATCAAGTCAGAAAATTGGTTGGAATTCAGATTATCAAGTCCACTACAAAGCAGGTCAAATTATAAAGTTGCGATTAGTACAAAATTTTAAATAAGCTGAGATTATAAAGTAACCTCTTATTCCTGTCTGTATTTTAATTAAATAAATGCATTTAAACTTTCGTTGCCTAAATATCATTTCATGATTTACTTAGTATTTCCCAGAAATATTGTACCAGCTTAGCTTAAACGATTTGAGACAACTTACAAAACCTAGTTAAAATGAATGATTAAAATCCAAATAATGGAGTTAATCTTTTTTTCATTTTACTTAAAAATAATTTAACTGGGTTTCTATCACACCAGGGTTCAGGGTAGTTCGTCGTGCAAATCGTATTATTATTTTACCTTCGTCACATCTGCTGGGAAATGGGAACAAGGTAGCTAATTTTCGTTTTTTGTTGATTTTTTTTTCTTTTTTTTATTCCAGGAACAATGCGCCCGGAAATGAGTCCCAACAACAACAAACCATTTGAGGATGATGGCACCCGAGGTGGCTATTGCCTAAACGGTGAAAAGTTTGGACAACTTTTGGAAAAGGTTTACCTTCCCCAAAGGGATTTTGATATGCCACAGAAAAAGTAGCGCCTGCACGGAATAAATAGAATATGCAATAAGTAAGTAGCGCAAAAAACACGGGCAGTTTTAATTGTTTATCTCTGGTGAGTGTTAAATATTTAATTGCGAAGTAAATTCGTTTTGTTTTAATAAGCTTTTTCAACTGTAGAATTTATAAGACTCGATTTGATCTTTCAGACTCTTTCTTTTAATTTATTTTTCTTTTTGATTTTGGTAATTCGATACGTATCGAGTTGAGATCCACGTTCAACGTTGCTATCGAATTGCTCAGATTGTTCCTCTAGGCGCTAACAGGCTGGCATTTTGGGGGATAGCTAAACTATTCAAGGCAGTAACTTCTTCAACTATGCCCCCGGCCTTTGTGTCGAAAATAGCGGTGAGAAAGTTTGCTGAACGTGGAAGCTAAAATTTTGAGTAGGCTCAGAGCAAGGAAACATTTCCTAAGTATCCCTACAAGCAAACAAAACACATGCGAAATTCGCCGCAACCAGATGTGACACTAACAAACTAGGAACATGAAAGAATCAAACAGGCAATTAAACCGTGGATAGAAAAAACGCGCAATAACATTACGGCGAGAATTTCATGGCTTCTTTCTGTTTTTTCAAAGGGTTGTGTCCGAAAAAATCTCAGCTTTCACTGCCCAGTAGTGGGCTATAATCTAGGCAAAGTAGATTATAAATATGTTAGAAGAGGCTAGTAAGTCGGTTTTTATTTACTTCAGCTATTTAATAGTTATTGGTGTAAATTTCGGTGTGAATCGTACCTTTTAAAGAAAACTCTACAAACTAAAAAAAATATCAAATGTATAAGTTAGACCATTATTTTTCCCCTGATACGGAAATATAAACCGAAGTTTATAAATTATTTTCAATTCAATTCACTCCTATTCAATACACTTCACAAATTGGATTTCAATTTGAATCTCAAGTAAGCAAACCTTCAGGCGCTGAGAAACCGAAAGATTTGGTACGCCAATCAATTGCTTGAGTTGGTTGAATGTTCTGGTCTCTCTCTCTTTTCGTGTGGGACACCGAGTCGTTCAACGACCCGATGAACCCTGGTGTCAGAGTTTTTCAACCGCCTACTACAAGTAGCAGACCTCTGACATGGTTGTGTAACGACCGCCATCATAGACAGCAACCGGGACCGACGGCTTAACGTGCCCATCCGAAGCACGGAACCATCTTACTTGCGGACAATCAGGTGGTTCAGCCTGCAATGTCCTAACCAGACTGGGAACAAATTCACAAAGTGATAAATATCAACTTTGTGAGTGACCCCACCGGGAATTGAACCCGGAACCTTTGCGTGGCAGGCAGGCATACTAACCACTGCGCCACATCGGCTGTCAATGTTCTTATGTTTTCAAATCTATTTCTGAATTTATTATCGCTTTCAGAGGCAAATTTTATATGTCACCATCACAGAGAACCAAAACGTCATTCGCGGTCCCCGATAGAGACGCCCTTTGAGCAATATAGCCTGCCAATTTGGTTTACCGAATTGCCATTCCCAGTGTTGCCACCAGCTTATATTTCTCGAACTTGACGTCCTTTTTTGACTCCCACGTGTTATTTGTAATTTTACCATTTTGTTTGTAAATCGTCCTTACTGTTGGCCGTGTGATGCCGGCTTAGAATAGCATCACCCCATTTCTTTCCTGTGGGTGTCGTAAGAAGCGACTAAAGGACTCGAGGGTATCACGTGTATTGCAATTTTTAGGCGACAGGCTGACAACCTGTCACTATAGCGATACACGACAATAGCTAAAACGGCCCTCAAATATGTGTCAGACGTGGCGATAACGACCGTACTTTTACGGTCGCTGACGCTCTGCCTACCCCGCAAGGGATAAAGGCGTGATGTATGTATGTATGTATGTATGTATGTATCGCCCTTACTCTAATACTTATGATACAATAAAACATGCTGTCCTATAACAGCCGCAACAGTCCACTGCTAGACATAGGCCTTCCCTTATTAGGGGGGTATTTGCCATACTCACTACGCTTGGCAGGCGGATTGGCAAGCGCAGTTCAAGGTGATGTATTCACAGAGAATTTTGCTGCCCATTCTCTGGAACGACTTAATTGGTTTTTAACACTCAAGGGTAGATAGATGGGGTGATGCTATTCAACGCCAACATTACTCGGCAATATACCTATTTATTATCTGGATCTTTGTTGTGATTTGGTGAAAAAACTACTTAAACAAAAAATGAGAATTTTTTTTTTACGTTGCTGTTATCTATGTACATAATTCTAAAAAATAAACACGACAGACAAAAGCTGTCTCATTCAACTCATTGAATTTTTTCTGGCTGACACGTTCTTAATCTTTTATAATATCAGAAGATGTCAGTTTCTAGAACACTGACATTCAGTCATCTATCAGTACGAGTCCACAAGAAAAGGTGAAAATGCCTACGTGGACCACGGGTATTTCTTTTTTCCCCGTGGTGCACCCTAGTCCACCTGCTATAGGTGGACTCAAGGGCAGGGGTTTTACTAATGGTTCACCCGGTTCACCTTATTTCTGAAAGCACCTTTGAATAAATGTTTACACTAATATTATAATAATTCTTTACGTAAGTTGTAGGGCTTGGTGTGATTGATTTGCGATCCTTTTTGGAAAACGAGTGCAACACCCAATAAACTTGATCCAATCAAAAACATTAACATATTAAATCTCTAAGCCTCGCTTGCTACTCAGTTCTTTCACCATTATAAAACCATTTTATGTAGGTAATAGCAAGCTGGTAGGTAAATAATTTTATCTACACTCATTTCGTAATATTCGTTTTACAGAATCGAAAGCACCAACGTAATGAACTGCATTAAGAAGTATGCAGCCTTAAAATATAATTTCCATACTAAAATTTGAATCGTAATGGAACGTGATGTCTAGTTTTTCAAAAAAAACTAAACGAATATTCCGCTTTTTTATTTCCTGAGCCAACACTGGCCAACAGTAAGTTAAATAAAAATAAAACAAATGTCACCCGGGCGGGACGACAATTGAAATAATGAGGACTTATTTATTATTAAATCTTTGCTTCAAATCATTTTTCGAATTAAAATTCACCGATAAATGCTTTTTAATTTTAAAATTTGTTCAGTTTTTATGAGCCTCCATTTTAACGTTTAGTTAAAAAGTTACTTATGTACAAAAGTCGTTCAGTTGGTGGTTCAGTAGATAGGCTTGCAATCGCCACAGTGCGGAGGTTTGAATTATTTTCATAGTTTTTCTTGTAAAGTGTAGATAAAATAGTGTATGCAACTGCATATAATTAGGCTTTAGAATGCTCGTGTCAAACTATTATCACACTAGGCTGCGCCTCGTGTGATAAACAGACACTCACATCCTAAAGCCTCTCATTATAAGGCAATTGCATAAACTACTATTAACTATGAAAAACGATTTAAGTTTAGCACGCATAGTTTCTGATTTAAACGACTTTTTAGTGTGACAGCTGACACCTGTCATGTAGATCTCGTTAAGGCCTACAACTTTCCCAAAGAAACTAATAGTCTAGCACGCATAGTTTCCAATATAAACCACTTTTTAGTGTGACAGCTGACACCTGTCATGTAGATCTCGTTAAGGCATACAACTTTCCCAAAGAAACTAATAGTCTAGCACGCATAGTTTCTGATTTAAACGACTTTTTAGTATGACAGCTGACACCTGTCATGTAGATCTTGTTAAGGCCTACAACTTTTCCAAAGAAACTAATAGTCTAGCATGCATAGTTTCCGATATAAACCACTTTTTTGTGTGACAGCTGACACCTGTCCTGGACCACAGGGAAAAAATAACGTACCCGTGGTCCACCAGGTGGACAAGGAGGTGGACCACGGGGATGAAGGGGCCATTTTCAGTCCCTTTTTTTTATTCAATCTCATACACTCCAAATTTAGGTTTTGGCGACGGATATGTGTATTTTGAAAAGACGGTTGTGGCAACACTTTAGGGTGAACGCACTCTGTTCCGAACCGTACGCACAGCACCCTAAGTGGCATAGAATTTCATACAATATTTCAAAATATGACGCATACGGAACGGTTAAATGAGCTATCACCTCAAATTGCCTCAAATGACAAACTCGTTCAAAAACATTCAAAAATGACAGGCTTGTCTTGTATGAAATTTTGACAAAAGGCGTGTCTAGTAGCGCTGCGCGAAAAAGGTTTCATTTGTCTGTGGTCACCATTAACAAAAAAAAGCTACATACAATCTAATCTAAACAAATACAAAGTGACTATTTTACAGGGTAACCAATAAAATACGAAAGTAATAGATATTATGTATAAGTGTGCTTAAAACTGCACCCCGAATATACTTTAGCTTACCTTTTTTTAATGTTCGTAGATGGTATTTCTATAATTTGTTTTGTCAATACACCAGACCAGACCAAATACGACAGTTAGCAAGTCTTTGTAATAAAACCACTTGACTTTTGACTATTGAAAACCCTTTTCGACATTGCGAGCCTTGGGTCCTGTCGATACTAATTTCTAAATTATAATAAAAAGACGTCGAGTTCAATTCGGGGAGGACTTAAGAAATCGATTAATGTCTCAAACAATTATCGATATTATTACAGAGTCAATGGTTGTCGATCAAGCCCGGCTGGAGGAGAATCTTTGGAGGGTATCGTAGGGTAAAGGAAAATTGAGGATTGAGGAGTAAGTACAGAGAATGCAGTCGTTCTTCACATTATTTTGCGATACAGCCATAGTGATCAAAAAACAAGCAGATGTATTAAAAACATTTAAACCCGACTGGCGTAATTTCAAAGGTATATTTTTTCAAGAGGGCCACCAGGCACCCGTACCTCAGTTTGCGGACGGTACCCCACAGTCCCGGGCTCAAGTCCCGGCGGTCGCTAATGAATTTTTCAATTTTCTAATTTTTATTTAAAATCCGCCATTTATGAATTTATAAAGTGTTATCGGGCTGCTGGGATGAATCTAACGACACCTCATTCATATGTCAAGATGCGCCCCGCTGTTTGGGCTGTAGCCCATAAAAAATAATTTCTTCTCTACATACATAATTAGTACGGGGTTTCAACCAACATCTTTCGAAACCCAAGCCAACCTCCCCTGCCCGCGGAACACCCTGCTGAATAACGGACGAGGCTCTGGCGACCCGCCAACATACACTGGACCAGTATGGTGGGTTAAGGTCCAAACCCCCTCTCTCATGAACAGTACAACCAAGAGACGGCCCCAAGTGCCCGGCGGCTCTAGTACTTGTGCTAGAGCTAGGGGTGCTAAGAATCTCCGGGCGGCGATTCCTTCACAAACGACTAAGGCTTCATCTAAAACGGATTCCGATATGCTTAATGTGTTATCATACAATGTTAGGACTTTAATGAGCGACGAGCGACTCATAGAGCTAGAAGAGGCACTGAAACTCATAAATTGGGATATAATCGGTTTATCCGAAGTAAGAAGATTGGGTGAGCATACAGTAGAAAGGGAAGACAATATTTTCTTTCACTACGGTGAAACGAATGGTTTATACGGGGTCGGATTCTAGTAAACAAGAAATGGAAAGATAATATAGTGGAATTTATCGGGTACTCTGAAAGGATCGCAGTTCTTAAATTCCGAGTATCAGGCGAGAAAATATTGACTATAATTCAAACATATGCACCAACATCTGCACACCCAGATGATCTAGTCGAAGACTTTTACGACGTTCTGAACCAGGCATGCGATGAGAATAAAAGTACGTGGAGAATAATCCTAGGAGACTTCAACGCTAAAATCGGCTTGAGACAAGCAATGGATAACGAAGAAGTTCTCGGATCACACGGATTAGGACACAGAAATGACAGAGGAACCCGGTTAATTCAATTTGCCTTCGGACAAAATTTAAAAATTCTGAACAGTTTCTTCCCAAAACAGACACAGCGGCGATGGACATGGATATCTCCCGACGGAAACACGCGCAATGAAATTGACTACGCGCTGTCGTCTGATAGAGGTATAATTAACGATGTTAGTGTCATAAATAAGATTAGATTCAGCTCAGATCACCGACCCATAAGAGTAAAAGTAAAACTTAATGTCAAAATTTCTAGAGCAAAATTATTTAACAATAAAACGAAGAGAATCTCTAGACATATTTTATTTCACAATAGAGATCAATTTAACTTAGAGTTACATAATTCATTCGGCATTTTAAATTCAGACACACAGGCTAAAGACTCAAGCACACTATACAACGCTATAGTCAAGAACATCAAGACAGCTAGCAACAAAATTAAAACAAATCGCAAAAACTTAAAGAAATTTTCCAGAGACACCGAAGAACTGATAAAAACTAGCGAGGCATTAGAGAAAGGAACAGAAATATACAGAGAGATAGACAGAATAACAAAAGACACATCAGGAAGGACATCAGGGACGTCAAAACACGCCTAGTCAAAGTAGCTCTAGAAAAACGAACCTCTCTTAAAACAGCGCAAAACGGTTTATCATCAGGTAAAGCTTGGATCAATAGCCTCACAGACGAAAATGGGATAAAACAAAGAAGTAGAGATAGAATCACGGAAATATGCACTAACTTCTACAGATCTTTATATTCCAATCCATCGAAATCTGAATATGCAACAACGTTATATCACTGCCCAGACACAATACCCAGTATTACAGACCAAGAAGTACAGAAAGCATTGAAGAGTCTGAAGTATGATAAAAGTCCTGGCGAAGACGGGGTAACTACAGAGGCACTAAGAATAGGAGAACCATCATTGCTACATCACCTAACTAGCTTGTTCAATACGATCCTTCAATCAGGCCAAGTTCCAGAAAATTTATGCCACTCGAACATAATTTTGTTGCATAAAAAAAGGTGATAAAAGCGACTTGGGAAACTATCGGCCTATAAGCTTGGTCTCTCACATCTACAAAACATTTATAAAGATCATACAAAACCGCATTGACGGCAAGCTTGATAGGCACCAACCCCCCGAACAGGCTGGTTTTCGCCCCGGATTTGCCACCACCGATCATATGCAAACTCTAAATCAGATTATTGAAAAATACACTGAATACCAAAAACCACTATACGTAGCATTTGTGGATTATACCAAGGCGTTTGATAGTATCTACCACCATACTATATTCACCGCGTTACGCCAGCAAAACATAGATGAGACGTATATTAATATCCTGGAAAATATTTATAACAGCAGTACAAGTTCTATCAAATTACAATCGACTGGTCCAACTTTCCGCATTGAACGAGGTGTCAAACAAGGAGATCCCCTGTCACCAAGGCTCTTCACAAGCACACTTGAAGAAGTTTTTAAGACGCTGGCTACTGCTTGGGAGCGAGAGGGGATTGTCGTTGGCGACCGTAGGCTGACAAACCTCCGTTTCGCTGACGACATTGTCCTCTTCGCCCCAACGGCACAAGGTCTAACCCACTTATTAGATAGTCTTAATACAGCTAGCCTCGAAGTCGGGCTTCACATGAACCGGTCCAAAACAAAAGTTATGACCAATAGCGTCAAACGTAAGGTAGAGGTAGAGGGGCAGGAAATTCAGTATGTCGACGAGTACATCTACTTGGGCCAGATAGTTTCCTTCCAGAACCGGCAAGACAAAGAAATCGAACGCCGAATAGAAAATGCCTGGAGGAGCTACTGGTCCATGAAGCATCTGATGAAAGGAGACCTCCCGTTATGCCTAAAACGGCAACTCGTCGACATGTGCATCCTGCCCATCCTAACTTATGGAGCGCAGACCTGGTCTCTGACCGGCTTACAGAAGTTCCGACTCGGGGCATGTCAACGAGCAATGGAGCGGAGCATACTAGGTGTCAAAAGGACGGACCGTATCCGAAACACAACCCTCCGCTCCAAAACTCAAATCACCGACGTGGGCAAAAAGGCCGCGAGACTTAAGTGGGATTGGGCTGGCCATGTGAGCCGTATGCATCCGGAAAGATGGGCCAAACTGGCTACCGAGTTTATCCCTGAAGAACGTCGCCGTAGAGGAAGACCGAGAAAACGCTGGCGGGATGACCTGGTTGAATACGATCCCAACTGGTCGGAAACAGCCGCAGACCGGAAAGCCTGGAAAGAGAGAGGGGAGGCCTTTGCCCAGCAGTGGGACAGTGTAGGCTAAAATAATAATAATAATAAATACATAATTATCTACATACAAACATAGATAGGTACTCTCGTAAAAACCCGTCCTTCTGAGACAGGCAGATAAAACATTATCTTTTTACTAAAAAGTTACCTACCCTACTGCGACAAATTATGAGCCCATCGTTTAAAATTGTAAGACATGCGGAAAGATCAGCCATTCTTTTTTGCTATTTATGGAACACGCAACAAAGAAATGTTTTACCTCAAAATTATATTATATAACACTTGCCCCACAGAGCTGCTCTCACTTACCCGCAATTGGGGTCCAGTAAGCGTATTTCGATTTTTCCAAAAAGAACAATGAACCTACTGTAATCGTGACAACTATTTATTACAGCCAGATAAATACCCTACCCAAAACACTGTTTGTGCTCCTACCATTCATACTTTTCTTGCTACGGGGGTGTAAAGACAAAAGTGCGCCCAGTTACCCCGAATGACTCTAGGTATTTGATATACCTACCTCCCACCTTCATAAGAAACGCTGCTGGTCATTCCCTGGAATCTCTTATAGTCACCTTTTCCGTCAACCTCGGGTGGGAATGGGGTGATCCTATTCTATGCCGGCACCAAACGACAGCAATGCTTCGTCCAAATGTGTTTCTTTTCTCCATAGTCCAGGCTGTTCACTAATCCTCCGGAAAATGTTTGCGTAATTGAACGCCTTGCGCCTTTGTCAGACCCATTGTAACTTAAATTGGAAATGTCAATTTTGTCGGCCACACTCAAAGGGGTGGAGTGATTGGTGCTCCAATTCGTTGCCTGGTCCGTGGTGGACGGTTTTTGTGGCCTGCTTTTAGCTAGGGAATATGAAGTTACATACACACTTGCGTACATTACGCCTTTATCCATTACTTGAGTCTTTACATTTAGAGTTTTTCAGACGATTACTTTAAAATAGATCCTAAGATTGAGATCTACCTGGTTCATTTCCAATAATGGAATTCAGTGGTTGTTGATTCGTAGTATTCTTCTTGTAGTGTCAATGACAAAGATCAATGGAAATTTATATGGCCACATCAATGGCTGAACAGGGTTGG
Organism: Phthorimaea operculella; assembly: GCA_024500475.1. Lineage (NCBI taxonomy): Eukaryota > Metazoa > Arthropoda > Insecta > Lepidoptera > Gelechiidae > Phthorimaea > Phthorimaea operculella. The sequence goes on from JANFCV010000011.1 coordinate 5,964,642, forward strand.
CGCTGAACAGATGCATCTGGGTGCATGTGAAGGGGGAAGTGGGGCACGACAATAAGTGCGACATGGACTGTACGGCGCCACCTTCACATTTGTCGTTTTCAGAAAAGCCTCATCTCTTTCTGAGTACATTGCAACTGCCAACTCCTGACCTGTCTGTTTAACGCCTTCCAGATGTACAAGGGGAGGTCGTGTCCTGGAGGCAGATTTTCAGCAGCGGGGCTACGTGGGTTGTTTGTTAGGTATCTGGGGGCACGGCAGTGCCCCCACCAAGTCGAGCTGAAAGCGGCACTGCCGTACCATCCTTTTCTCGAACCAGTTCAGGCCATTTTTGACCCCTCCATAACTCCCTTGTCGATAAGTTTAGAACCCTCATTTTAAAATATCTTATCAAGCACTGTATAGACACAATACATTTCAAATTTCATTTAATTTGGACCAGTAGTTTAGAAGTTATAGTTAGTCAAAGTTTCTTATTTTTCTGCCTGACTGACTGACTGACCGATCATCAAAATTCTAAGGTACTTCTAGCAGACTGAGGAGCTTGAAACTTAGAATACACCTTGTATTTAGTGTATGAATAAAGGGAAAACTATAACATTCTGCAAATTCGGTTGCAACCGCATAACTAACTTTGTATTTCCATACAAATGTATAGGATTACAAAGTTAACTTTGCGGATGGGCTTTGAGGAAATCTGTAACTGCGGCTCAGGAATTAGTTCCAGATAAGAGAAAGAGGAAGACTATCTACAAAAAGAAATGAGATCCCACCAAAAAACATTTACTTGTAAAAAGAACCAAGTCTCGCCTCTCAGTCTTCTACTGTAAAAAGTTGTGAGATCCATGTGATGCCAAGTCGGTTATTGATTTATTCAAGGACTACTTCAGGGAACTTTCATCTTAAGCTATTGCGTAATTAGGTAACAGACATCATCTTACAGTAACTATATCGATATTTAAAAACTTTTATATTTACAAAAACTAGAATGACTTGGCAATCGCACACTATTTGCTTGTGAGATACGATGGTCTAGTGCGATGGCCCGGTCATTCTAGTTATTGTAAATATAAAAGTTTTTAAATATCGATATAGTTACTGTAAGATGATGTCTGTTACCTAATTACGCAATAGCTTAAGATGAAAGTTCCCTGAAGTAGTCCTTGAATAAATCAATAACCGACTTGGCATCACATGGATCTCACAACATTTTACAGTAGAAGACTGAGAGGCGAGACTTGGTTGTTTTTACAAGTAAATGTTTTTGGTGGGATTTATTTAGCCACAGCTCTTCCCTAGCCTTGGATGGCTCTGTCTTTAGAGGCTTAGTGCTTCGGGTAAAACTGTGTCGGCTTCTGAGGTGTGGAGGTGAGTGTTGCTAGCTGTATAGTGGAGGCCTACTATCGTTCTCTTGTTTTGCCTTTTCGATAATGAAAACAACTTGATGATTCGTACTTTTGTGGTAGCAAAGAATACTAACTGCAGTTAGTTGCATACCAATGTTTCCATTTAAATCCGTGTGGATAAACTCAACTTTTGAGCTTTCTGCGAAAACATTAACCTGTCAAGTATTTCCTCTCACAGTATGATTTACAAAGTGTTCCAAACCAGTGTTCCACTTCCTCGAGGAACTTCTGTGAAAAGATGAAAAATGCGTTTTGTTGCGCGCGAAAACATTTGCTCTTTTCAACACTATTGTTGCTCTACTTTTTTCAGAAAATTATACAATTCGGTTCTTGACTAGGCCGTTAAAAAAATAAAATAGTTATACTGAAAAAAAATATTTTTAGAATATACTACAGACTTCCTTCATTATTTTCTAAATAATAAATGTTAGAAGTATTAAACTATATTATGATATAAAACTCATTGTTTTGACGACATCTAAAATACAATAGGTATTCCGTTTTATAAAACAGCTGATTTGAGTCAAGTAACGGATTCGTTTTTGTTTTATTTTTTATTCAAAACGTTTATTTTCTACCGTAGTCTTTCATTCTAAAATTACGTAGAAATAAGTAAAACCTGTTTTGTATAACATACCAATGCATGACCCTTTTTTTTCCTGGGTGTGTGCACCATATTTTTCCCTTAAAACTCAAATTTACCAGGAGCACGTAAAACAATTTTCATTAGGGAACATGGTTAGGGAAAAGTTAACGTGTTAAAGTACACATAATACGTCAACGTCACAACGTCATGCTTTGCAAGAGGAAATGCTGCCAAAATAAATCTTTCCCATAATGCTTCCAAACAGGAAGTACTTGAGCAGACACACTGTACCCTTCTGTACTATACCGGGAGTAACAGAAAGGGTATAACAAGCCGAAAGGAGGTCAAGGTACTCATGAAACTGAACAACTTTCTCCATAGAACATGGGTCGAAATATGAAAAAAAAATTACCACCCATACAAAATCGCCGATCAGCTAATTGATTTGGTAGGTCTAAATTTCTTTTTCATATTTCGACCCATGTTCCATGGGGAAATTAGTTCAGTTTTATGAGTACCTTGACCTCCTTTCGGCTTGTTATACCCTTTCCATTACTCCCGGTATACTAAATTGTAGAGACCCTGTATACCTATCTACGCGATTTTGGAGTTAGGAAAAGGCCTTTTGCAGCTTCAGCAGTCTCTTTTATAGTGGCATTTAGTCTAAAAAGTCCCGTCTGAATCTGTAGGTGTCAAGGCCTGACTTGGACACAGACAGATCAATTAACTGGCCTAAGAATATCTGTCCTATCCAGTAGGCTCGGAATAAAACGTCTCACTTTCTTGCTAGCCACTCTAGGCACTTTGATTTGGAGGTTAACTTTAGGTAAATATTTCATTTTCTCCTAGAGGTTTCAATCTCTGCTCTCCTTTCTTGTGAGGAATAAGATAGAAGGGAATAGTTTCAAATCATTACACGGTAAGTACAGTCGGGGTCAAAAGAGCATACCTAGGAGCGCCTCAAATGGTTCAAAATATCCCTGAAACTGAAACTTATTACTTTTGTAAATTATTTTTTTGTTTGTTAATAGAGTTTAACTAGCTGCATAGACAAGAAAATAAATAATTTACAAAAGTAATGTAGTTTTAGAGATATTTTGAACCATTTGAGGCGGTCCTAGGTAGGTATGCTCTTTTGACTCCGACTGTACGTACACTGGAGGTATAGGACAAAACTTTATTTAATTCTCCTTTATCTCCCCCGGTTTGACAGGATGTGTAGGTAATGTATGTTACAGGAGACGCATCGAGCTCCATTTTTGAATTTATGCATTTACACACGTTCTACTAAATTCACTAAACTATTCATGCATAGCTAAGACTTTAACAAACTCGAGTATCTCTCATCGTGTGGGACACCGAGTCGTTCAACGACCCGATGTCAGAGTTTTTCAACCGCCTACTGAAAGTAGCAGGCCTCTGACGTGGTTGTGTAACGACACGACCGCCATCATTAGACAGCAACCGGGACCGACGGCTTATCGTGCCCATCCGAAGCACAGAACCATCTTGCTTTTCGGACAATCAGGTGGTTCAGCCTGTAATGTCCTAACCAGACTGGGAAAAAATTCACAAAGTGTAAATATCTTTGTGAGTGACCCCACCGGGAATTGAACCCGGAACCTTCTGTGCGGCAGGCGGTCATACTAACCACTGAGGCACATCGGCTGTCAGTACTACAAAGTGTAATACCTACAAGTGTTTAGATTTAGAGCAATTGTTACGGAATTCCGTGCACGATTGCAGGAATCACACTTTCAGAAATAGAGCTCCTGGTCGTATTTTCCGCCGGCCTCCAGTTCGCTCCAGATACATCCAGAGCTAAACGAATTAGTGGACGGATGTTAGAACACTCAGCGGCCATTACACGGCTAGGGGATACGGTTTATTTCTAGCAAATGGAAGGACAGTCAGGCTCGCGTCCTGTTAGATATTCGTATTATCGCCAGCACATCAACTTACTTATGTAGGTATTTAAAGAATAAACTAGTTTTTCATATAAGAATCAGTAGAAGTTGATCCCTTAAATGGGTTTGATGTACTGAATGTAATGCATAAGAACAGTCTAAAGTAGACATACATTATTTAACCCAGTCAGAAGTGACTGTACAGCCAAATGCAGAGAACCGTACTACACGTGTTTGGTATGGACACTATTTTTATATCTAATTCTACAATATCACAAATTCTACAGCGATGATCTTCGCATTTCATCTTTTTCATAAAGTAAGTATATGATTTCAAAAGCACGTGTGGTTTACCGGGTGTACCTCTTTGACATGTAAACGGCACATGTGAAAATCCATGATAATGAGTAAGTGGAATAATTTGTCGAAATTAGTCGCACAGAAACCAGAATTTTTCTTTTTTTTTTTGTTGGAAGATGTAAAGTAAAAAAATATTTTAAATTACTCTCAAAATTAATATTTTTCAAAGAGACTAAAGTGGTAACAGACGTCACAGCCTGATTCCTTCGTGAAATCTGTCCACTCATGTAACTTAAAACGTTCAATGGATATTTTCAAACCAATAAAGGCAGTCCTAAAAACCTTTGTTGAAAATAAAATTCGTTCATTTGTAAAACGGTAAACACACAAATTCTCATAAAATATTGTACCTGCCTACGTGAAATGGAAATAGGATTCAGTTTGCGAAATGTACAAAAAATATTTAATTTGCCGTGTGGTGCCGGCTTAGAATAGTACTACCCCATATCTTTCCCGTGGGTGTCGTATCGTAAGAAGCGACTAAATGATTTGAGAGTTGATGTTTATTGCAATTTTAGGCAACAGGCTGACAACCTGTCACTATAGTAATACACAGTCTTCTGAATGACTCTCAAACTTTTGTCCATTTTTTACAGCCGTTTACGCTCTGCCTACGCCGAAAGATACGTACATGTATCACGCATTCACGCCTATATCCCGGTAATATAGGTACTCCAATAAACCTTTGTAAAACAGAAAACACACAAATTTTCATAAAATATTGTACCGTCACACATTTGTGAAATGGTAATAGCATTCAGTTTGCGAAATGTACAAAAAAATATTTAATCCGTTTTTGGGGCTAAATCGGCTATCATATCAATTTATCAGCCATTTGTACACTTAACTTTTCTATAGGAGTCATAAAAGGGTCGTGAATGAAAAGGTATATAGTAGATATAATGCATGCTTGTGAATACAACACCATGCTCTGCTCAATTTGTAAGTACCTATACTCTGCTCAATTTGTATTTTCTGTCCAATATAATTGGAAATCTTTTCTCGAACAACGGTTTCCCATACAAACGTCTGTAAAGGAGACAATAGTGTGAATTAAAACATCGATAGGAAGTCCCGTGTTTATTTAACATTTCCGCAAAATAATAATAAAAAAATCATCAGATTGTTATGTTTCCATGATTTTCAAAAACCGGTTCACCACTTTACATCAAAAGATTAAGCAACTGTTGAAAAAATTACGTTTGATTTTATTGTGGAGAAAATACTTATGAATAACCTTTTAACCATAGTATTTTTGCGACAAAAAGAGTGCCTTCATCATTTCACACAAGCATTAAAAAAAATGCTCTGCATCTCGTGTTTCCGTTGATTGAATTTTCCATTGGTATGATGTTACATTTCACCTTAGGTGGGTTGAATTAAAAGTAAGTACATATTAGAAGATGGTCAGATTTTAGCGCTGCTACCCATTGTTAGCAGCGCAACCTTTCGCATAATCATCGATCAGTAGGTAATTATGCTGAGGGCCATACCTTCCTTACGTATTCAAATTAGGTATGTGCTCTCACACACAAACCGAGACTGTAAAGGGTTGTTCATAGAATTCACTGCTATTAATTAGGTACGTTTTGTGAAAAGGCTTTTCAGCAATTCATACAGAACGATCAGGCGCCTTATTTAGACCCATTTAACATTCATTATCAAGAAAATCGAGTTTCTGCACAGTCGGGTAAAATGTGTCTGTCGTTTCCAACCATTTTCCTTTTCATTCAAATTGTACTAACTTAGGAATGAGATTGAACGTCGATCAACTTTGCATGAGGTTTGCGAAGAAATGGGTAGTTTTTTAGTAAGACATCAGCAATATTATTTGTTCGATTGATTTTGAAGGGACATTACGACAATGAAGTACTATAACCTCCCATCTTCTTAATATATAATGGTGAAGTTTTACTAGTGACCGATAACGAAAACTTGGAACCGACTGGTGAGAAGGAACAACTTTCCCCTAGGAACAGTTCATATGAAAAAAAAAATTGTAATTACTTACCTTCAATACAAAATTGACAATCAATTAATTTGAGTTATTAATGGGAGGTCCAAAATTTTTATTCATGTACTTGTACTTACCCATGCTTTTTTTCTAATATGAAATTGCTCGAAGCTTCTCCGAAAAATTAAGAAAGAGCACTTCGTCAACACCAGGGCTAGGCTCTAGCTATAACGGGTTCTACTTTTGGAAGGGAAAGACCTAGACGAACGTAACTAGAACAAATCGGGGACGTTTTAAAGAAAGACCAGGTCAAGAGTACCCTAAACTGACGAGCGTGCATGAAAAGATTGATGAATGTTGAAGAAGCGAAAGCGGTGTTTCAGGATCGTAGCACTGCCTACCCCTCCAGGAAAGAGGCGTGACGTATGTACGTTTGCACTACTACATCGATTTTGACATCAAAAGGCATATAAATCTCTTGTAGGTGTATAAATTCTACGAAGAACACCCACGGTCTTTTCCAAAAAGCCTGAAAGGTAAAACCTATGTAATCAATTCTGTGGATGAAAGAAATTCAGATTGATGAAGCCCGTCTACACCTTACTTAATAAAAATACGACATTGTTACTTTATATGAAAACTCACTACCATACAAAAATACTTACCTCCTGGAATAGGCTCTTCCGACCCAGTGCTTTCTCATGATACTTTATCATATTCGAATCTATTGCAAAAACTGTCACGTGGGTTATGCAAAGAATAAGTAAACAGAACGAAAATACCCCGATATTTGCCTACATAGCTGATTTCCCGACTCAGTGGGTATCAGTCAATAAGTTTGCAAGCTTGAGACATGATTTGAGTTAGAAATAAGCCTGCCTACAATATTTTCGTATCGGCTGCCACCGAACACTGATTCTTGGAAAAGGGTTTCAGTAACAAATATACTAGTGCCGATATTATTATTGGTCTTACTGTAACTAGACGTGTTAATAAGAAAATCACTATAGTTAGGTATCTCTGCCCTTGACTGGATTTTAGAGTAAAGGTGGCTGGCTACACGCCAGAAGGCTGTAGCTCTGTACTCTAAGAAGTGAGGGCATAAAAAAGAGTCTAAGATCGTATAAGTACTCATCATCATCATCTTCTTGCCCTTATCCCAATTACTTGGGGTCGGCGCAACTCGTTCTGTTGAACAGAAAGTAGATCGTATAAGTACTATTGTCATTGAATCTACCTATCGTTTAAGGGATCATCTCATACTGGTTTTACATAGTATTTGTATGAAAAATCAGTATAAGCTGGTCCCATAAAGAGGTAGGTGAATTTGCTGACTATTATAGTTTGAGATGCTTTTCGCCGAGAACGAGTTATGAAATAAATTCTTGACAAGTTTTTGCAAAGAACTACAAACTTATGGCGTTTCAAAAATTACTTGTAAAGAGATTTCAAAGTCAATTGTGCTTATTAATTCAAGTTGATCAACCTACCCTTCCTCACCTAATGAAATTGCTGTTTTCGTTGATCCCTTGTAAAGTCGTATGCTGCGTGATGCGAATTGTCCGCGCGGGCCCGCAATAATGCGAGGATTCGTGCGAAGTTCACTCAAATTATCTGCACGACTTGGAGTAAAGTCATGTAAAGTGGACTTCGAATGCGGACCCGTACGAACGGTTAGGACGCAGTGCACGGCCTAAGGGTAACTTGATGAGCTGCAAATATTACCTACCTACTAGCGGCTCATTTTTTATAGATTTACACCTTCATCTTAAATCACTCACTCTATTACAAAAAACGCATCAAAATCCGTTGCGTGGTTTAGGATTAGTTATTAAATTAGACAGAGAGACAATCGCAGAGAATCGTAAAAAGCGACTTTATCTTCTGCGTACTGGGTATATGTATTTGATTGATACAGTCAAATCTCAGGAGGTAGGTATATGCGATAAATGAAGTTGATTGATGTCTTTGAATTCTGTTCAAGTAATGTAGGGAATTGAATACCGCAGAATTCCCATTTTTATTTTCTGCGTTAGTCCCTTGAGAGGCAGATATCTTCCTAAGGAGATATTGTATGTTTCACTCAAATTTTCAAATCACTCTTCGATCATGGGAATGTTGTCATACCTACTAAAGAATTCATCCAGAATAATGGACGAACTAGTCTTTAAAATTGGAAAATGAAAGTAGTAACTAGTAGAATACAATTACAGATTATGTAAAAAACCCATTAGATGTTGACCCTTATGATAGCAAATTGATGTACTGCTGAAACAAATCACGTGCCCACACTATGCATGGGGGTTTACTGCCAAAATTGGCTACAGTAGCCACCTACAGGTGCATCAGCGCCATCTTGATACGGAGTAGAATGGGTCGCCATCGTCAAGTTGGTCGGTAGGATCATCGTTATCATTACATTTTGAAAGTACATTACCGTCGCCATTATTATACCCTCCTTTTATTGGAGAGCCGGCTCACACAGCTTCATAAAGGTTTCCTAAAACCGTCGGCTGTTAAAAATACGAATAAGAAATACCTATTTGCAAGCACGACAATTCATTGAATAACATGGTTAAACCTAAACCAACAGCTAAGACACCTCGTCCCTTAAATATTCAAATTCATGGAGGGGTCTAAGTTTTCTGGTCGAATTTCAGGAAGGAATGTACGAATAGCTAAGTTTATAAACAATAACCATTATTCAGAAAGTTTCTAGTTTCCGTAATGTTATGGCTAAGAGAATCAAAATATTGTTGGACCATATTTCCCACTACGATAATAGGAAGGTAAATAGTTTCATCGTTTCCGCTATGTTCAGAACAATCTATGTTTACGTACTCTATTATAACTTTTGGTCTTAACACCTTAGTAAGTAGTTACTTACTCACATTGTGCACGAAAGTTTCCTGCAATTTTTTACTAGTCGGTATTTATCTGGGGCGTTAATTAAATACTAAAGTTAAGGCTCAAAACTACTAAAAATACTAAAAACCTAAAGACTTCATTATTCTTTTCGGGCCAGAACGGAACGGAAAATCCGTGTTGCTCGAAGTTTCACACCATCCAAAATATTGAAATAGGTATGGAAATTGAAATTTTGAAGTACATACCTGTTTCAATATATTTACACAAAATGTGTCTTCAAAACGTTTTAAAAATTAGCTCCTTTGACGAATTTGCTATAGTTAGTAGCCGTGTCCAAACGCATCAACGCTACCGTTCTGAATAATAATACGAGCATAGCCGAAATCAGTCGGAACGAAAGGATCATCCATCATCATCGTATCTAGGATAAGGGAAAAGTTAAAATAGACGTAAACCAATTATTTACCAATTGAAAAAATAAAATAGACCTTTACGTGACTCAGCTACATTACGTATTGCCTAATGAGTTAGCACAAAATTATCTAACAACTGACACTTTCTTTCGTCCATCGGTTCGCAGAAATAAACATAAACAAACCCAGTCTCAGAGCGTTGACCGACTGAACGTGGGAGAAAGTATGGCGAGAAAGCATACCTCGCCTGGTGCTACTGCGAACAGAACAAGGAAAATATTGCGAATAACCCAGGCGAAAGGAATCTGCAAGCCCATCTTATCCATTGGACACACTAGGCACTTGCCCAGGGCCCCCGACCGATTGGGGCTCCTCTTAATTATAGTTGTGGCCTATTTTCACGCTTGCTACGCTCGCGGTATTTTTTTCTTTCCTGTTGTTACAACGTACATTATTGACTTTCTGAATAGAAGATAGGTACTTTTCGTTTAGGTACACTCAACACGCCATTGCATCGAAACATCCTCTATTAGAGACTTAGATGTATAAGTATACAAATTTTTTGGTAATATAGGTGTGGCAAATGTGCAAATGTGTAAATCCGCAACTGTCATAGGGGCCCGAATATCCTAAAGTTCCCAAGGCCCCTTTAAAAGTTCAAGACGGCCCTGGGAATCTGTAAGAAAAAAATATTGATAAAGTAAGGCCAACGAAAACAGGTAAAGAATGTAAACAAAACAAACTAGGTAGAGACAACTGACTACATCTTAGGCACTAACTCTACAGGTGAGACATAATATATGAGACGGAGACGTTAGACGTGCAACATCGTGACGCTGGAAACCAACTGGAAACAGTTTCCATAATTTGTATGAAACTGACGAAATGCGCTCGCATCGATGACTTTGATATTGATTTGAAACATTTTTGATCTTCACCAATCACTGAAATAGGGCGCAGTCAAAAGGGAGCCCTCGCAATAGTTATTGTTCTGTGGGCGCCCTTTGGTTGCCAGTTTTCTTCCTCATTGGCTAAAACTTTTCTATTTACCCAATATTTTCAGTTGACTGAGGGTTGTGGGTCAGCTGATTGACAGCCGAAGGGAAAAACTTCCCTGACCCGTCCCTCAAGAGCGAATTAACTTGACCTAAGTAGATATCGGGATGGCGGAAAGTCAGAAACGGCTACAACCACTTTTATGAAATTTCATAATGTGGGGATTTTCGATGGCGACAATATCTTCTAAGTATTGTAAGTTATTTTCAAACTTACAACGCCATTTATTGAGGCGTAAAAAATTAAAACCGCAGCGATTTCGGTCCAAAAGCTACTGTTTTTAAAAACGAGCAGCCTTAAAAAATGGCGTAGGCATATCGATGTCGGGGATATACTTATGGGTAGATTACACTCTTGTTACACTGTTCGCCAGTGTACTTTCTGAGTTTAACCGATAGCTTGCAGTATCAGTAGGTACGCAATTCATGTTTCTGTACATTAACCAGCTGGTGAATCGAGCTTGCACGGTTGTTCAAAAGATGGCTTTGAGAGTTTAAAAAAGAACTCTCAAAAAGGGGAGGAGCAATGATTTTTGATTTAAGGAAAATTAAAATAGATTGGTTTATCGCTCCTAAAAACCCCTACATAGGATATTTCGTGAAAATCATTGTATGTGTTTCCGAGACATTAATATTATTAATTTTGATCGTTGAAAGGTAATTGTTTTAACTACACAAAAACAATAGCTCCCGTTCATATGCAACAAGTAAGATCTCCTTTGTTACTATATTACTGACCTGATTAACTCTTTGCATACACATACGACACCATGTTTCCCATGCCCACACCAAAACAGGTGGCACGCCAATTGTTCCGTGTCAATATTGATTGCAATAGTTTTAACAACAATGGGAGTTCCCACGCCGATTTTTCTACCGTACAGTGAGTAAGTATATTGCTGTAATACTCGTACAGTGTGACGTAAAGTCATTGATAAAAACGCTTGCTTTCAGCAGTCCACTGTTGGGCTGTTGGGCATACCCTATTCCCACTTACTCGACCGTATTTAGGATTTTCGTGATTGTCTCTTGTTATTGTTACATAGCCAGGGTTGCTACTGCCAAAAATCTCAAAGTATGAGAATATCAAAATCAAAACAGGAAATTGATACAAAAACGTCATATGTATGATTCTGAGCCAATTTTAATCCACGAAATATGACGTTTGTGGCAACTATCTTCTTACCTTACCTCCGCTGTTTAGTTCCCCTGAGATTACTGTTATTTAAACTTAGAACAAGCGTCAAAATCGACGGTAGTACTGAGTGAGCCATCTGTATCTAGGCATATCCCTGATTTGTGCTTGGCAGGCAGATTGATGAGCGCAGTGCAAGATTCGCAGGAAACGCTGCGACCTCGTTCCTGGATTCACCTCTTAGTCGCCTTTTAAAACACCCACAAAACCATCTCAAAACTTAGCAGTTATCTAAAACTGACCGCTCAAAACCCCATTACAAATGCTATGCATACCAAATGAGAAGCAGGAAGCAGGAAAATGCGGACCACCCTAAGATTTTGAGATTACACAGGCAAATAGTACGTGGCAGTGATCCCATATCACAAAATGAATAGGCGCGCTGCACGCCGTACGTAGTTTATCGTGATGAAAAAAGTTTCTGAGAATATCTGGGGGCACGGCAGTGCCCCCACCAAGTCGATTATACTTACTGCGTTCATTCAGACCAGTATTGCTGTGTGATGCGGGGTTAGAATAGCATCACCCCATTACTATCTATAGGTGCCGTACAAGGCGACTAAGTGATATCCAGGGAATAGGCATTAGCGTTCCCTGAGAATACAAAATCGTGCACTGCGCTCCATATCCAACCAGTAGACTGTTGTGGCTGTAGTAGTAGTAGATCATCCAGACCATGAAATTGTAGAACTTTTCCCTGGGAACATAATTACAGGAATCTAAGATCGTAATTTTGTTTGGGAGATCGATCTTTTTGTCATTTCCTTAAGTTTCTAGAGAAAAGTGGTTCAATTTTATGTAGGAATTGCGGATTTTACCAGATTGACACAAATGCATATTTGTTGTAGTAGTAAGAACAAGAATTTCATTTATATGTTTCTTTAAATTATCAACTTTGAGAGAACAGATTGCAATTCCTAGTTTCATGGCCTGCATTCACCATATCAATATTTGGAAGGTTGTCTCTTAGGTGTTCTCCGTACCTACACACTGGTCGAATTGATAACCTTCTGTTCAGAAGTCCGTTAACAATCAACTCGAGGAGTGTTCAGCACCCACACTGAGGGTGACGTCTCTGAATAACCACTTATTGTAATGAATGCAATCATTCAATTTGTTATGCCCCTGAGGGTGCCTGAGGGGACGAGACGATTGGCACAGTATATGCTTAGGATAAAACAATGTATCTAGAAACGTAGGTACACAGCCAAGATACTTACTACACAGCCACAGCCAAGTTACTAAACTGTAAAAATAAATACTTATTTGAGACGCGCGCCCCGTCGATAGCGACGATCGCTGGTCACACAGATGTCATGCTGCGCGTCGCGTCGCACGTCTATTCTGAGGAGCTTGCCCCAAGTTCACTGACCCTTCATACAAACTGACCTAAACCACTAAACTGACCCACCTATCGGTAGGTACATGATTCGCGTACAGTTTTGTACGAGTGGTCAATGAGGTTTAGCTCTTTCTACGAAGATATATGCCGCAGTCATGTCTCATTAGGATTCAGTACAAATACTCAGGTAATATAATATCTTTAGTAAGTTTAACGTCCTCGTAATTAGGTTAGATGAGTTGAACAAACTCAAAAATATTTTCTTACGAAAGAAAATATATATTTTTTTAAGAAAACAAAGCTCGTGTACAAATCTAAATTACAAGCAAACTAATGAGATAGTAATACGAACACCTCAAGAGGTGTCATTTTCGTCATCAAATATTCTTGAAAAGCGTTTTCTCCACCTAACATAGTCCCGGTTCATCACGAAAAATATTATCTATACAAAGAATTCTATTAATATAAAGGCATCCTTAATAACGATACCAAGGGGAGCAAAAAGACCAGTGGGAAGACCATCAGGCCAGTGGTCCGATGACATCATCAAATCAACCGGATCTCAATGGATATGAGTAGCACAGGACCGTGAGGAGTGGCGAAATAGAGAAGAGGCCTTTTCCCTGCAGTGGGTGGATGTAGGCTGATGATGATGATGAATAATGATACCTAATAATTTCATTTTCATTGTGTAGTTTTGCCGTACTCCCGTTTTTTTTCTTTACACTTACCACAAAAACCCATATAGTAATACTTATAATATTATAATTAAATTTCTATGTCCCAGCTTGTTAAACCTTTGATATAATTGGTTGCCTACTTTCTCTTATAAATGACTAAAATATTTGTTCTATTGTCTTTGCTAATAGCCTTTCTGTATATCCTGTGAGGCGACCCGGAGTCAAGTAATTTTGTCTGTAGCCCGCGAAAAAGAATTTACTTGTCCACATACATACCTACATACTCTCGAATAACATAACCCTGCTTCTAAGGCAGTCGGGTAAAAGTAGAACTCTTTGATGAATCGGGACGCGTTTATCATGTGTGGCGAACCGGCCCCAACTCCTAACAAATTGAAACATTTATTATTCAACGCACGTGCAACATTAGGGGCTACGTTTGGCTACGTTTTGTTACGTGGCGACCTTGAGCGTCTTAAAGGGGCACCCTTTTTGGGAAAATCTTCTCTGAAGTTCCACTTTTATGATATTATTGGAGATTAGGTAGTTTAGGGTTAACCTTTTGCGTGGGATGATCAGGGAAGCATTTTCATATGCGTTTACATGCTAAGTTAGTAATACTACAAATTAGAAAGACGGCGCGCGGGGCGCCTTTTCTAATACCTAGACAGAAAAGAAGTTTTTACCTTGTTAGAAAACACTGAAATCTAGCTTCTCTAAATGTGAATTACGTAGAGCCCCACAAAGAAAAATATATATTTATTTTCTGTGAAAAATGATGTTATCGAATCTTTATAATAGATGAAATTTCACTGTGCTGGTATGTAGGTACCTAATCGGATGAGATAAAAATCATTTTGGTGCAGGTAAGTAAATACCCTAATATGAGCCCCATCTTATTTTCGTTCCCGAAGCTTGCATCGCTAGGCAAGTTTTGAACTGATTGATAAACTTAGGATTCACGACATGCCTCGCTTTCAAACTTGTTAATTATTTCTTTAGATGATTCTCATCCTTCATTTATCGTGTTCTCATCCTTCTCAACTCTCCCGACAGCAAACTGACGTCCCCTGCCTTCTACCTGTTGCCTATTCAGTTTGTTTACAATTTCTGCCGCGTAACCACCCGAAGCCTGAAGAATTTTCCAGAAAATTCCCGTAACAACCAAAACATTCTCACTCATAAACTGACTCTAGTCTCAATAATTTACATTCCTATTTTGTTTGTCAATTTCCAGTACATAAGTCCCTTTGATTCAAGCTAAATGCTTAGCAATAAATCCGCCGGTATTTTTCATTTTTGTTTACGGTGATTTGAGTCTTAGTTTTAGTCAATAAAGCTGATATTAGCATGCACAGATGAGTCTACGGCGTAGGGAGGGAATTGCGTTTGAAAATTGCTATAACAGGTAGGGTCAGCAACAGCAGCATGTTTATAAAACATGTTTGGTATGACTGAAGGTTAATCTTCTTATGTAAGCCAGCTATAATGGCCAATCTATCTACTATCTGCTAGCCAAGATGAAATGCTTCTACTTAAATATCTTACCAACAAATAGGTATAATTAAAACTGTAGGTACTTTCATTAAACCAAAGCAAAGATATTTCAATCAATAGACAATCATTAATTATTGTATTATTTTCCACAAAACGTAGAAACAGAAAATAACTTTAAACATATTGAAAAATCTTTTCAGGAAAATATCAAATAGTATAATATTTTAATCCTACTCTACCCACTCACTACTTTCGTTTTCGTTTCTAACAATAATTCTCGTACCTACTCAGGTAACTCAGACATTCGTGGAATGTCTACCAGCTAGATAGACAATGATAGATAACTAATTATTGCTTCTTAAATCGACATAACAATGTCATCTACGTGTGTCTACATACTTTTTAACGTAAAGTTCAAAATCCATATCGAAACTTAAGGTGCCTACAGACGCAGGCTATTGATCGCTAGAGTTGTTGCCGTTTGATAGATCAAAGACAATAGATTCCAAAAAACTGCCATGCCAGATATAATAAACGTTTATTATTTTTGCCTGTTTAGTTTTTTTTATTGTCCTAGTCAAGTAGTCATCGAGTTTTTTGAACTTTAGGTTCTTTTGTAGGTGTAGATCTTTTATTGTGATTTATTTTACAAAAGTTTTTCGAAGATCGAGAAATATTACTACTACAACACTAGCGGATTTATAGCTACGTATGTAGGCACCTTTAGGTTGAAAAAAAAAACCTATCTTTGTAGAACAAATACAAAGATAAGATAATTTATTTAATTAAAAAACTTCTACTTTGAATAATTCCAAATTATTTTTGCCGTATATTTGCTACACTAGAGTCCGTTACTGCTTCCTAAAGTATTGTTACACAAGTTGTATTAAAAAACCCAATTTTATGCGCTATCACTCAGAGAAAGTACTATCACACAAATAAACAAACAAACGAAACTGATTGACGTATAGAAATCACAAAAACTGGTCTAGCGTCAACAGAAAAACGTGTTCGGCGGCTTTGGCAGAAACACGAGATAAAAAAAAGTTGCAACCAGTGACCCAGTGCGTTGCTAACGGTACACGCACACAGCGGTCGACGAACCTGCGCATGAGCATGTGTTGATGCAATCCTGGTACAGGGGTATACAACCATGGATAGTGTGGACGATGGTATTAATGATGGTATAGATTTTCTGTAGGTATAATGTTAAATCATGAAAAATAAACAACATCGTAATTTTTTTGTAAATTTTCTTATTTCATGACATTTTCAAGATTTTAAATTTCAGTTACAGAAACGAATTAACTCATTTAATACGTATTGGGTACCTATCTACTAAATGAGACATTTTACATCTAAGCAATTTACTTTTCCCAAACTTTTACAATAATTTGACAGTGTTATATTAAGGTAATATTACAAAGACATACTTATTTATACAAGTGGTTGAAAAAAAAAACAACAGACAGACAGTCCTCGTATTCAGCATTAAATACACACTTGAACCATAAAATTACAAATTTACCTGTAACGATGACTTAATTGCCTTAAAAATATTTCTGTGAGCCTAATAACAATATAGCCCATATATTATATTCAACGACTAAGAAGACGACACATTAATGAGTCACTATAGCAAACAAACAAACATTACTTTCTCAAACAGTTGGCGACGACTGCTCCAGTGGTGGTTCTGAATGGAGTACGTTCTCGAACAGTCTCCCCACGCTCACCAAGCCTATATAAGCCGCGGCGAGCGCACGCCGGCTAAGTATATAGTTCGAAAGCGAAACGATCGAAAGCGACTTGCGACTAACACAGTGACCATGAAAGCGCTCATCCTCTTAACGCTACTCACCCTCGCGACATGCGAGAAACACCACAAGCATGTCGACCCCTTCCAAGCTCTTCTGGATCAACACATTGGCCAAGCTTTTGCATACCAAAACCTTTGGCCCTGGACGCAACTAATGAAAGCGGCAGCTCTTCTCGACGAAGACAGCTTCAGTGAACCACAAATTCTATCTAAACCAGACAAAATGGAAGTCAGGATGAATGTCAAGAGGTTTAAGCCAGAAGACCTCCGCATTAGAGTAAAACAGAGAAATATTATCGTCGAAGGGAAACAGAACATGGACAATGATCACAGATTCATGGCCAACCACTTTGTACAACGCTTCGTTCTTCCAGCCGGCAGCAAACAGGAAGAAGTGTCTGCAGTACTGAAAGAAGGAATCCTGACCATCTCAGTTCCCAGACATGAAGTTCCACCACCACCACCAGAGAGAGAAGTTCCCATTGAAGTTATACAGCCTCCTACTACAGAGAAACCTATGGAGATCCCTGAGAAAAAGACCGACAAACCTCCGAAGAAGGCGTCAGAAATTACACCCAAAGTAACTGAACCACCGACTAAAGCTTCAGAAATCTCAACAGAGAAGCAATCTGAAGTCGATAAGAAAGTACAACCTCTCGTCACATCGCCTGCGACTCCTTTGGAGCAATTAGATTTAGTTGAAGCCACTACACACGTTGGAAAGATTAGGAAGAAGGAGCTTAAGGAACCTAAAGTTGCAAAAGATAACGAAGTATCAAAAGGCCTTGAAAACAACGGTCTAGATTACGCACTAATCGACGCTGAGTGAATGTTTAGAGTAAATGCCTGGAATAAGTTATTTATTTGTGCCAAAAGACTGATTCAAAGTACTCGCAAGCTTTAAACCGGGAAGTGTCTCCAACAAAAAATATTATGGTAATTCTTTGTGAGATTATTCTGGTCGCAGCGGTGCTGTGTTGTGATTTATAGGGTATATTTGTTGTTGCGAATAAAGATGTTATTTAGTGTATTTTCTTGTTTCATTTTCTTGACAACTGAGTTTATTTCCTGTAATACTTAAATAATGTTATTTCGCGGTTCCCGTTCGCAGTGTTAAATAAATCTTTATCAATTTAAAAGCGAAATGTTCTAGAGATTTCACACGATTATTCAATTTATAGTTGCAACAAACAAGTTTTATAGTAGAGTGAATTATAACAAGTCTAAGTTTCTCAACTTTCTTTCATATATAAAACCAAGGTGGTAGGGTATGTACTTACACTGTTGATGCAGGAAACGACAAATATGAAAGATGCAGTTATCTTTGAATTGTAAAGACACACCGTGTGAAAAAATACAATTTAGTACGATTCATTCAGTAAGGTCGCACGGAGAAAGAAATAAATTTATAAAATCTTACTATAACATAATAATATTATGTTTAGTGCATTAAGATTATTGTCATCACAAAATATTTGACCATTAAGTATTTTAAACTTAACCACCATTTTCTTAGTTAAATTTTTAGAAAACTTGCAAAATTTTCTACAACAAGCAGGATTTGGACTTGCGACCTTCGGTATCTGTCATAAATTAGGCTGAAACGACAATCGTACCAACTGAAATACCGAAGACACAAGCTCCAGATTGTTTTATTTTCATTTCGAGTCATCAGGTGTGGAAGTGTCTATACGATCACCATTTAGGATAGAATAGGGTCCAGTTGGACTCTTGGATGCAAATGTGCGAGACTCTTGTGAGTTTCGTCATCTACGATAAGCTACTTTTATCTAATCTACCGATAGCAAGGTAATCCTTGATTACATCATTTCGTATAAATATCCTCAAGTGATAGAGGCCGTGTAGAGTAGAATAGCACCTTACCCCTCTCTTCTTCTTCTTCTTCTTCGGTTGATCCACCACAAAAGCATTTCCAAGGAGGGTTGATGTCTGGTAGGCGGCCGGTCGTAAAAATAAGCCAAATCATTTGCAACACGATTTTGTGTTTAACCAAACGTGTTGCGCCGACCCCAAGTAATTGGGATAAGGGCAGGAAGATGATGATCCTCAAGTGATATAAGGTACCTACGGAATACTCGCGCATCTCTTTGACCCGCAACTTCGATTAACGCCAAATCCCTAACTTTAGGAACCTTGAAGTGCCTTAGCTCATTCTTATTGAAATGAGGTCTAGATTACGTTCAACCAAAGTTTTAGGTCAATACATAAATACGTACCTACCTGTTCCGAAAATTGATTTCTCAGTCATATACCTACCTACTTATTAATAAATTACAAGAGATTGGATATTCGTATACATATTGTACTAAAGTTTAGTGCTATATAGTTCAGTATATTAGGTACATGTAGATAGGATTTTTTTTAGGTAAAAATGCGCTTCATTATCCGACCTCGTATAATCAGATTAAGAGATCATTTCGATAATGATACGATAATGAAAAAAAGACAATATATTTTTTTCTCATAAAATTGGTTTTTAAACTGAAGATATTCGTACTAAGGTACTCCAGAACCTCGATGTCCAGTACTGCAAGGATACCTAAGTAATAATAACAACAAAGAGTTTCAAATGCATGATATAGGCACGTAAAACATTTACCTACTAGGTATTTGATTAATAGATAAATATATAAATAGGTACTAAGTGAAGTGGATATTGACAAATTAATTTGACATTAGGTATAGTATCTACTGTACTTACTTACATACCTACGCCACAAATAAGGGAAAACGGTGCGCGGGGCGCCTCCTACGCTTCCAAGATATAATTTTAATCTATAATGTAGGACCTAAAATGTATTTGACGTTGAGGATTATTCGCTAAAATATAATGTGTCATTATTTGTCCCATGATTAATTATTCTTCATCTGTTTTCGTTGTATACATAGTTTACATGCCTATATGCATACGTATATCATGGCAGAGGGCAAACTGCTGTAAAAACGGCCATTTACACCCCATCAGATCTGACAAAATATTGAGTTATTCGAAGTCAGCCTGTTGCCAAAAATTTTAATACACATCAACTCTCAAATCTCTTTGGCGCTTCTTATGACACTTACGTACGTAAAAGATAAAGGGTGATACTAGTTTAAGCCTGCCACATGGCAAGTGAATAGACGTAACTATTGCTACATTTTCTAGAAGTATACAATATATTCTGGAATGTCGTGTAATACGGCGGACCATAGCAGATTGCTTGTAAAGTGAATGAATGTAATGTTATGATAACAAATCGACCGGAACCACAGCAAATAATTTTCTTGTAAAGTAATAATTATCGTTTTCGATTTAATAGCATCAACCCATATCTTTCTTTCCCGTGGGTGTAGTAAGAAGCAAATAAGGGATTTGAGAGTTGATGTACATAGCAATTTTAGGCGACAATCTGACAACCTGTCGCTATCGTGATACACAGTCTTCTGAATGACTCTCAAACTTTAGTCAGACGTAGTGTAAATGGCCATTTTTAGGGTTTCGTAGTCTACTAGAAACCCTTATAGTTTCGTCATGTCTGTCTGTCTGTCTGTCTGTCTGTCTGTCTGTCTGTCTGTCTGTCTGTCTGTATGCCGCGCCCTCATATCTTCGTCAGTTTTAGAGCTATCGACATGAAATTTGGTGAAAAGATAGATCGTGTTGACCCAAATAAAGAAATGTTAAGAAAAAAATATTTTATATGTTTTTTGGACCCCCTCCCATACTAGTGAAAGGGGGGCAAAATTTTTTTTTTCTTCTGCTATATTGAGTAGGGTATCGTTGAATAGGTCTTTTAAAACTAAGGTGAGGTTTCTTTGAAACAAAGTCACTAAAATGTTTCTGTCACGAGATATTTGCTTTTAAAAAGGGCGTTTTTGACCCACATTTTGTTCCAGCTGTAACTTCTAAAGTATAAACGCTAAAAATTTGAAATAAATATGGAATATAGCTTTCAATCTGAAGTTACAATGAAAACTATAACGGATATTGTACCCTTAAAGGTTTCAGAAAAAATTGAGTTTTTCTATTTGCGGTTGGTCATCATACTGCTGCTAACAAACCAGCAACAAATTAAGTTTGTAATGCTGAAAAACCTGATATTTAAACGTTGACTACGAAACCCTATTTGTGGGCGTGTCTGACACGCTCTTGGCCAGTTTTTTACATCCGTTTACGCTCTGCTTACCCCGCAAGGGATATAAGCATGATATTATGCATGTATTAAGGCGATGTTCACGCACACCGCATCACTTTCCGGTGTTTTACCGGATCCGGTTTTTTGACGACAGAAGTTTACCCATACGGACACTAGATACATACTATAGTAGGTACACGTCATCGCGTAATATTTTAGCTGAGGATATTTTTTGCATGGTGACTGTCCCTAACAGCATATCCGGTAAGATTCACTTAAATTTGTCAGCAATACCTAGGTATAGGTAGTGTGAAATTTTACTAGTGACCGATATCGAAAACTCAGAACCGGCTAGTGATAAGATACTTACTTACTTCTTTCCCCAAGGAACATAGGTAAAAAAATACGGACTTCCCATTATACAAACTTGCCGATCAGCTGATTTCAGTTCCTATGGGAGGTCAACATTTTTTTTCGTATTTCGACCTATATTCCTTGTGAAAATTTGTTCCTTATCACCAGCCGGTTCTGAGTTTTCGCTATTGGTCACTAGTAAAATTTCGCTATAGTTAGATCAATTCGATGTGATTTATGTGTTGTCAGCAATATTTATCCGGTAAGATTCACCTAAATCGATATACCTAGTAAGATCAAATCGATGTTTGTGTTGTTACGATACTGTATGTAATGGGTTACTGTTATGCTGTAAGCCGAAATTGCATGCACTATGCAAATTAAATCAATCAATCAATCACTGTAGTCTGTCTATAGATACGTGGGTAGTGTTGTGTGTTGTGGTTTGTGGGTGCTGTTATCCGTGTACATAAATCACGCCTATATCCTTTGCGGGGTAGGCAGGCAGAGCTGTAAAAAACGGCCATTTACACCACTTCTGGCAATAGTTTAAGAGTCACTCAGAGCACTGTTTAGGTATCATTATAGTGACAGTTTGTCAGTTTGCCGCCTATATTCGCTTCTTACGTCACTCACGGGAAACATATGGATTATGGGGTGATCAGATCATTCATACATTTTCCTATTTTCACACGTCATACATTACCCTATTTTCACACGTCATACATTTCTCTATTGTCACACGTCATACATTTCTCTATTGTCACACGTCATACATTTCCCTATTTTCACACGTCATACATTTCCCTATTGTCACACGTCATACATTTCCCTATTGTCACACGTCATACATTTCCCTATTTTCACACGTCATACATTTCTCTATTGTCACACGTCATACATTACCCTATTATCACACGTCATACATTTCCCTATTGTCACACGTCATACATTTCCCTATTTTTACACGTCATACATTTCCCTATTTTCACACGTCATACATTTCCCTATTTTCACACGTCATATTTCCCTTTTTTATACGTCATACATTTCCCTATTGTCACACGTCATACATTTCCCTATTTTTACACGTCATACATTTCCCTATTTTCACACGTCATGCATTTCCCTATTTTCTTTCCGAAAAATCAAGCAGTTATGGAACTATATTAATTTACGGACTTATTAACTTATTTATTTTACGGACCAGGGGTTATTATCACCATAGACACTAATAAAGTCAATTGACCAAGATATTTTTAGTGGAAAGAAACGTTTTTCATGTTTCGATCTATGTTCTTCGGGGATGTTACTTGTAGAAATCGTTTGTAAAACTCTGAAACTAGGACTCATCGGGTCCTTGAACGACTCGGTGTCCCACACGAAGAGAGAGAGAGTTGAAAAGAAACGTAGGCACGCAGAACTTTCCCTAATACCCTGTATAGAAAGTGACAATAATTAGACACTTCGAGTACCGTAAGGAAGAGTTTTACTGTTGCGCCTACATTGCCCCGTCATTGTTGTATTGTACGGCACTGTGATGAATACGCATTGTTATGACTCGCGCAGTAATTGAGACATACTTACAGTTTCCCTTTCTTAAGGTTCTAAATATGTCTTACGCTTCAATCTTCATTGTGACATTTTGCGCTGCATGCCGTAAATACCTACCTAGGTTACTAATAATGCTAACACCAATGCGATGCATTTTTTTTTTTAGTTAACAGCGCCTTTTCTACCCAAAACACAATACGGTGTTATTCAGACAATTAAAATCACAAAAATCTAAAAAAAGTTATACCTATGTTGCAGTTGAGGATCTAAGAAAGTGGAGTTCACTTTTTGTAACACGATGAGATCAACTTCGCAAAATTTAAAGTAATTTTTCAAGTCATAAAGGCTGTCTCTTTCTTTCGCATCGCAAATGAAATGGACCAACTTTTCAGGAGAACGGGCCCTTAATTACAAACCATAAACTCCATATCTACACCTACCTCTCTCAATGAGGTAGCGAACTGGAGAACTACAGTACACGAACGAGTTCATGACCATCCTGAAATATACTTACGTCTCCTTGTCATACTCGCAGTGATACTGGCGTGTGCGACAAGGATGCATATAATTTCAGGATAGTCATGAACTCTTTCGTGTACTTGTATCTAATCTCGCCACTCCCGAGTATTAGGCCATTCTGTGGGGAACCTATAGCAAACATTGATTCGCAAAAGGTGGGGCGGATTATGTTTTTGCAAAATCTTGTAAAGGTATTAAGGACAAATAAAACCCCAAGTTTTCGACCTCGAGACTACCAGGCTCCAGCCGCCATCTTGAATTGAAAGTTCTAAAAACAGGCTTTTTGCGAATAACTTGGTAACGATTAATTTTATGACAAAAGTATGTATGGAAAGAATAAATAAAATATTATTTCCAAATTTTCATTCATACATGTATACTAGCTAAGTCTATGGGAGGGGGTCCAAAAAACAATTAATTTTTGGTCATGTGGTACACGTTGGCTAGGGCGGGAAGACTGGCTCAGTAAGGTTTTGTGTTGAAGGGACAGATATATCTTATTGTTTTTATTAGTTATTGGATGATTTAGGCATACAAACATTATTGACATAGTAACGTGGGCGCCTCCAGAACAAAATTTTTATTCTGGTGAGGTTTAAAGTTTTTTGGGGTGAAAAGTCAAGTTTTTTCGGTGCATTTTTTATGTTCTAACTACATTACTGAGTATATTTATGGCGTGGAGATAGTTTTAAGTTAACCTATGTTTAATCTAAGATGGATTAACGTGAAAACCAATGACAAATCCACTTGAATTATTGCATGCCACATTATTGATTCCAAATTGGCTTCGGTTGCCACAGTGGCGCATACCTAAAAGGTGCACAGTGAATCAAATTAATTGTATGAAAATTTTGAATGTGGGTAAGTAGGTTAAAATTATTCTAAATAAAAGTTAAAAAAAAACAGTAAATGCCAAAGAACATCATAAAAATACTTATCGTAATGTTTAATTCCTATAAACCTGTTAGATTCTCT
Source organism: Phthorimaea operculella (assembly GCA_024500475.1). NCBI lineage: Eukaryota > Metazoa > Arthropoda > Insecta > Lepidoptera > Gelechiidae > Phthorimaea > Phthorimaea operculella. The sequence continues at coordinate 5,989,256 of JANFCV010000011.1, forward strand.
AATAATATTTTTTTTTTTATCATATTTACATTATCTTTAACTTGAAACAATTGAGAATGATTTCTATATTTTTGACTAATTTAAATAATTATTAATTGGGTTGATTTGTTTCGTAAACTCTTAATTATCTTTATTTATCTACCGTGATCCACTGTATCAATCAGGCCGAGCCACTGTATCCACCCCCTAGTTCACAATGGCTCATTTCTGACTTTTGCAATAACCGCCATTATTTCCTATTCTATAACATATAGGAGAAAGACAATATCAAATATGAAAAATAGATTCAATACAATATCCACATACTTAATTTCAACTTTCTACGTTTACCCATTGCTGAGCAATGAGCTTCGGAAAAAAAGTGATCCACTGTAGCCCACTTGACCCTACTTTTCTAAATTTGGGTCAACACGATCTATCTTCACACCAAATTTGATGTTGATAGCTCCAAAACTGACGAAGTTATGAGGGCGCGGCATACAGACAGACAGACAGACAGACTTACCAAAATGATAAGGGTATTTTGTAGACTACGAAACCCTAAAAATGTCGCAAAACAATCTGTTAGTATATTTCAAAAGTTAAAAATAACAGTTTTTATTGTAAAAAGGTGAGAAAATCGACTTATTTGAAAACTGGCGAATTTTGCCATTTGTATGATGGGAAGTCGTCTACATAAACGCCATTATCTCCGAAACAAAACATAGAAAGTGTTCACCCGTCACATATTTTTTTGAATACACCATAGTACGTAACATATAAAAAAATAGAAAAATTCACGCATATTTTTTTTACATCCATTTCGTGCGGTGTACTTGACTTTTTAATAAAAATGTGTTTGTTTTGTCTATATCTTTTTACCTGTTAGACTAAGCTAGTATACATGTATGAATGAAAATTGGGAAATAATATTTTCTTTATTCTTTCCATACATACTTTTGTCATAAAATCAATTGTTAACAAGTTATTTGCAAAAAACCTGTTTTTAGAACTTTCAATTCAAGATGGCGGCTGGAGCCTGGGAGTCTCGAGGTCGAAAACTTGGGGTTTTATTTGTCCTTGATACCTTTACAAGATTATGCAAAAACATAATCCGCCCCACCTTTTGTAGGCGAAATATCCCTACAGATTGTACTATATGTCTTTTATGGGTGATTGGTCAAAAATGTGTCAATGTCAAAGTTTGGTTACTTGTTATTGGTAGTTGTTACATCATTTAGGCATAATTGCGCCTGCTACTATCTGCAATATGCTTTGAGCAGGAAGGCTTTGAATTTTCTTCCCCATTTTTGCTGACTTTGCTACAATTACCTAAGAAATAATTTGTATACATACATACAAAAGACTTCTTCTTCTTCATCGAATCGATGGACAACAACTAAATTTTATTTGCCCAATATTTGGCTACATTGATTGCCTGACTGTTAGCCTCCAGCAGGTCCCGCATACTGCAAGTGCTAGGACAGTTTGGGCAAGAGAAAAGGTGAGTCATTGTTTGTTCTGCACCGCAATCACACAAACCATTGTCGGAGAAACCCCACTTCACTTGGTTTTCTCGGCACCTTCCAACACCAGCCCGGAGTCTGTTAAGAGACTTCCAGACTGCCCAGGGAAGGTCTGCCCCCGGTGGTAATTTCTCCGCCAGTGGGAGGTGAGGTAACGTAGGTGGATGTACCTTTGCCCACTGCTCCAGCCTTATCGTAGACGCGTCCCTGCTGTCTGGTGAAAGACAAAAGTTTGACAGTCATTCAGAAGACTGTGCATCACCGTAGTGACAGATTGTCAGCCTGTCGCCTAAAATTGCAAGGCACATCATAACTTTCAAATCCCTCAGTCGCTTCTTACGAAGGATATAGGTTGATGCATCCTAAGCCGGCAGCACACGGCAAGTACTAATTTGAATTACACTCAAATTTTATTCCTCTAACTTTCCACATAGAAATCAGAAAACGTAAAACCAGCAGTAAAGTGTAATATCCATACGACTAGTGCTAGCTGTAAGACCTTTGAGACTTTGGCTTTCACACTATTGCGCTTACTTCATCGATAAAATCAGCGTGACCACTTTTAAATCACACAATCTACCAAAAAAGTTGCTAAAATCTACCAAAATCTACCAACCCCAGTTTTAAATTCTACTAAAATTCTACCTTCCTTTCTTTCTTTAATTAGCCTGTTCTAACATTAAAGATAGGCTTAAAAACCAAGCGACGCGACAACGACGCGCGTCGTTGTCGCCGTCAAATTTTGACGGCGTCGTTGTCGCTGCGGCACTGCGCGGTTTTGTAGAAAAACCCGACCGCATCCCATACAAACTCTAAGCTTCTCAGCGCGCTGTCAACGTGACGGCGTCGTGGCGCGCCGCAACGACGCCGACGCTCGGTTTTTCTGGTTCCCCATACAAACCCATACAAACCAGTCATTTGACAGCGACAACGACGCGCGTCGTTGTCGCTGTCGCTTGGTTTTTAAGCCCACCTTAATAATTATTTTTTTCAAGGTATTTGGTATGTAAATTAAAACATATTGAACAAAATTATGTATTTTACTCTGATTTATTTATTCTCATCATCCTTTCTAACATTTTTAAATAATGTTGCATATTTTTTCATAGCTTGAATCATTGATTCTTTTTGAAAAGTTGATTTTCGTAAGTCCGCAAACAAACAAAAACAAAACGAACGAATAAACTCCGCACTAACCAAATAACAGAGATAGCTAACGATTTCTTAACGTATGCAGAAAAGAGACCGGTATAGCACCGTATACAACAATAAGTTACGGCAAATCCCCGACTCAAGACTTCATAGTGATACAGTGTTGCTATTTTATTTTCTTTTTTGGCCTAGATACTTGCATTTAGGATTAAAATTTTCTAAAATACTGATTTTCTACTGAAATCTACTAAACGATACTGATTTTCTACTGAAAATACTACTAAATTGTCAGACTACTAAATAATCGTTCTCTTTGTCTCAAATCTACCAAAAAAGTAGAAATCTACTAAAAGTGGTCACACTGGATAAAATTTTATTTTGCAGCTCAACTAAGTACCAAGTTGCTACCACTTGCTACAAAACTCGTCTAGGTATTCACACTAGTAAGTAGCTGTACCTAACCCTAACCACTTTTGCTTGCACGTAGTAAGTATTTTACAAAAAACTTTCTGTCATTTTGCACCTGATCAAATAAATACTTTACAATAAACATTTATAAACTTAAATCATTGTATTGTGTAGTAGTACCTACTAAGTAAGCACATATAAAAAGTACAAGTGCTGACTCATTTTACTTACACCTACATTTGGTTCTGCTACTTAATATTTTTCTGATTTGAATTCTCTCGCAGAACTTGAAATTCCTTTGATGTCGATACCTGAGTATTTCTCCTTTATTAAATCTTATTCCTTTTAAATCTCTCATCTACCAGCTAGGATGAAACGAATACAATTTTCTACATCAAGAGCCAACTGAAAGCTGTGACAGAGATACACAGAAGCCGATAAAGTTTACAGAGTTTTATGTCGAATAAAATTGTCAGATAATTTTGACCAACATTTTGACTCAAAATCTGAGCTCTTGACTATGCAATGTAAACACAATGCAAATCTAGACCACAAAATAGAGAGTTTACAGAAGGTTCACTCGGCTCTATTTCGGATTTTCGCGATTGGCACTTTTTGCATAGCCAAGGTTGTTTCTGTCAAAAATATCGAAAAATATCTGAACGTCATAATGATGCTGAGCCAATTTCAAATCTAAAAATATGACGTTCGTGTCAACCACCTTCTTCGTTACCTGAGACTCCGGTTATTTCCAGTTAGCTAAAGTCAGTAAGCGTCTTAATCATAATCGTTGCTAGTACTGAGTGAGCCCTCTGTATAGGCGCCCCTTCACGACGTTTCCCTAATTTGTGCCTAGACTACCCAGACCACCCTCACAGTCCTGCTACCTATGTCAAAGGCTTATATATATCAATTTGATAAATTCAGTTCACTTGAAAATGCTGCTTATTTTAATGCACTTTATGCCCACTTCCTGAAGCAGTAACATAAGCTTTACATCAACGTGCTCCGTTTCACACAATTGTGGTTAACAGAAAGGAACGTTTGCAGCTAGAAGGCACCACACGTTCTTGTTTTGTAAATACTGAGATTGCATGCTCCCAGGAATACAGCCGCGGAGGGAACGTTGTATAATGTAATACGAAGCAAATCCGAATCAGCCGTTTACGAGATGTACAAAACTGCAAATATCGAGTCTGCGTATCAATGCATAGCATGAAATGAAGTCGCTTTTTGCGTTTCTGTGTCTGTCTGTCATGCATGGCCTTTGTAAGAAAACCAGCCCATGAAACTGAACAACTTTCTCCAAGGACTATAGTGCGAAAAGTAAAAAAAAATAGGCCCTCCCATACAAAACATACCTACTAGCTGACCGAGTCAACTTGTATAGGCGGTAAAAAATTAACAATTTCGACCTATGTTCATTGGGGAAAGTTGTTCAGTTTCATGAGCTGGTTCACCCCTTAAAATACTTGCAGTTGATATTTTTACATCCTTATGTACGTACAATACCGTATTATATCTACCGTATTATACACGGCGGTGCCGGCAGAGTAGAATAGCACCACCCCCTCTCTTCCAATGGGGGTCGTAAGTGGCAACCGAGGGATAGGTAAACCCAACCCAAACAGCCAGGGCCTACCGTATGGTGGCGGTCGATCCATCACAAAAGCATTCCCAAGGAGGGTTGACGTCTGGTAGGCGGCCGGTCGTAAAATTAAGCCAAATCCATTGCAACACGATTTTGTGCTCAACACCCGTGCCGACCCCAAGTAAATTGGGATAAGGGCAGGAAGATGATGATGATGTACGTACAATACATGTTCGGCAAACATCTTATTCCCACGGGAAAACAATTACTAGCAGTTGCGAGGTGCGACCGCTGGGCGGGCCGCTAGTTTACGTAAAATATCTACATACAAAATCAGAGCAGAAGGGTGAATCTGATCGTGTATAGAACGGAACTCAATTTGTAGCGACAAGGAATAAGAAAAGATGAAGCTTCAGTTCTTTACATTTTATTTTATTTTCGTTAAGGAAGCTCTCTTAGAGTAATTAAAAATATGAAGCTATTATGAAGGTTATATACACGTGTGTACACTTAATAAAAAGTCTTTATTTTTAGATACTTATTAACAGCGAGATAAAGTATTACAACCTGAAACTTGGGTAAAATGAAATATTAAAAAAGTTATGTGTGAGTGTAATAAATTAGAATACTTACCTACATATAAATTACTTACTTTTAATTATCTACAAAATTAAAGTAAACAAGTATCTATTTCTATAAAATATTTCACCGCAGGCAGGATTTGAACCTTCGACTTTCGACACCTCTACCAATAGAGCTACCGCAGCTCAATCTCAGCCTGCGAAATACTTAGTGCAAGTGTAGCGGTAGTGGCTTAGATACACTTGCACTATTTAAAATTTTGCACTTTTCCAAAAATTAAATAAATACCTTATACGGGAAATGTTTTAAAATTCAGTATTCAATGTCACTATTTTTGGAACACACAAATCACTGTACTGTCGGTCATCTACTTTTGACAGAATATGACCCATCCGCATCGTAAACTTGCTTCTGGTACGAAGCATATTTTTCAGGACCATCACCCGATTTTTGATAAACGTACGGTTCAAAATCTTGATGATGATAATCCCCATAACCATGATCATGATGACCATGGTAATGATCATGCTCGTAGCTAACATGTTCGATGTATTCATGATGATGGTCCTGTTTTAGATATTTAGTCAGCCATAAGAAGAAGTGCCACGCCTTGATGGCAAGAGCGTAAAAGAGGTATCCATACACGATCTTCAAGATAAAAAGCTTCGATGCGGCGACGTAGAGGAAATGGCCTGTGAACAAAGACAATAAAATTGAATCAAAGTAATAAAACCTATGAAATTATTCGGTACAACAATACATTGGGAAAAACATTAAACAGTTCCAAAATACTTGCGTTTAGTCATTCGCGGAGTTTTAAATATTTCTAGCAATAGGTATTTTGCGCTAATAATTTCCAGCAAAAATACCTTCTACGCGGTTGAATCTCAAGCCTAGGATATAATAGTAGGACCTACGCTGAAAGTGAGTCTTGAAAGAAATACCTAAAATTATTGATGCAAGTATTGGTTAAAGTAGTATTTCCAATTAATTCCTTATTTGCCCCAAAAAAACTAAACTCTGTTTCAAGATATAGGTTTGCTGGAAGAGATCTCTTCTTGCGAGAAAACTTCACCTTTACGGCTAAAAAGATATTTTGAACCATTTGAGGTCCTAGAAGTCGAATTTCCGTTTTTGCCGTGTGATGCCGTAAGAGGCGACTAATGGATTTTATCCAGGGGTTCAATCACTGGATGAATTTCGTAATCGCATTGCGCTCACCAACCCGCCTGCCAAGCGTGGTGAGTATCGTAAAATATCCTCCTACTAGGGGGAGGCCCATGTTCGTGGTCAGCAATGGACTTTAATTGTGACTTATAACAGCCACAATGAGACCCTATTCGTGGGCGTGTCTGACACGCTCTTGGCCAGTTTTTTTTCTTTACCCGAACGTACCTTTATTTTGTACAATCTTCTTCTTTTCGTGTGGGACACCGAGTCGTTCAACGACCCGATGTTTGTACAATAAAGAAATTAGTAAAAATAATTTGTAATTACGTATTAATGTAAGTTTTTAGGTTTTCACGGTTGTTCACAACACTAAAATTATTGTTTAAAACAGGATTATTACCGTGATATCGGGATCAACAAAAATATTATCACGGTAATAATCCTGTTTTAAACAATAATTTTAGTGTTACGTATTAATAGTCGCATGAAAATTCACAAGATACCGTCACCGGGCGGAGATTGATAAAAAAAACACATCAAAGTTATATCGTTTTAATTTGCAAACAGCAATTTGTTTTCGGGATGTTGTGAAATGACTTTTAAATATTTTTTTGTATTAATGTTTCCATTTGGCATTACTGTTACTGCTATTTATTACTTTTGAATATTTGGTGGTTTTAAATTTTAAATCATGTCGAAATCGTGTGGTTTATTTATTTATTAATATTCACGTGAAAGATAATAAATAAAAACTGGAATAAAAAGCAAAGTTTAGTTACGGATTGTTTGATTCATTTGATCATGACTTTTTTGTTATGAACGATTTATGATCAATATGATATCAAAGTTTTTGCACGAGTTGTCATATGTCATTTTATAAACCCTGCGTTTTTTGTAGCGCAATAATCTGACATATTTTATTAAATAATAAATATTCATACTCCGTCAGCTAATATTACGAAGTAGGATGTACAATTTGGCTCAAGCCAAGCAAATAGGTACTATCAAATAAATATGAAAGAAAAAACTACGCACCTAAGCCCGTTTGCTGAATGTGTTCAAGACACCATCAAATATATTTTCTTCGATTCTCTTGTGTTTCAAATTAAAAGAATCCTTATTTCTTACGGCGGCCAACATCCATGCTATGATCCCCATAGTTTTTATGGTGGTTATAACTAGCAGAACAGCTACGAAAAGTTTTGCTAAACCAGCTTTTACCGCTGCAGCTATTACCAAATTTACTGCAAAAAGAAAAAGGACGTATCAGAAATGTTCTTGCTTGCCCCGCAAAACGCTTTTTTTTTGCTAATCATCGTTTTCAACAAGCTAGACATAATTATTTGGGCCCAGTCTGGGTGGCTCCATAAAATGTATGTATACCTAGTACCTATGTTATTTTTTATCATCGTACATTTCATATTTTTTGTTACACTTAACCAACGTACCTACAAGCACAACATGTCATACATATTTACACGTAATGTTACCTATTCTTAAATAATATTAACGTCTAAAAACGAATGGGTTTCCATCTATCCTTTTAAGTCCCTACGTGGATTGATCAATAAACCTTAGGACATACTACTTATAAAAAACTTTTACAGGCGGCGGTCTCATCATTACTAGTGCAGAAATCGGAATCATTTTGTTATATTTTCCATTGTTCGGATATAACAAGGACTCAAATAACGAGCAAACTTTCCGAACTTTAAGACAGACTAATGAATTCTGTTTAGGTTCAAAAACTTGAAAACCTACAGAGATAGTATGCCGGACAATGGCTTTCTACTACAGGCCGACTGGAAGGGTCAAATTCAAAAGATTTCTTTGACTAGACACTTCTTATCTCTTTAAGAGTTCCTTTGTCAAATGAAACTATCATGAATGAAACTATGCCTGAATAGTTAGATTAAGCTATAATTAACTACTTAGATATTGGTTAATGACAATTAATTTGTAATTTTTTACGATTATACTTATTTATTTTAAAGAAAATTAATTATTATAAAATATTCTGTTACAAAATGAAGCGCTAGAAAAAAAGGGTAATAAAACAGGATAGGTACGTCCTGTCTAGTTTCGATGTTAGGAACTTTTCCATTTTGTTTGTTTACAGTTTGGTGACGCAGGTAAGCGACTTTCCTTTTACAGTAAAAATAATATAAGATAAGATTTTTCTGATTATAATGAAGTTTATTGAATTAAGGATTCTTTAAACAATAAACTTCATTACAATGAGATACACTTCAATGCTGCAGTTACTACATAGATTTGTCAGGTTGGGGTAATTTATTGATCAATTAATAGACACCCTGAAAAACTGTACTTAAGTTACTTATTTTAATACAGAACCAATACTAGAATTAACTCGAACGCTCTTTTCTTTCTTTTAACCCCAAAGTATTTCAACGTTTCCATTCGTAACGGGAAACTGGCTTTTGTAAAGGAATTTTCAATTTGTCAAGACCGAGCGACCTCTACAGTCCACACTTACAACTTTCTTTTTTCATTAATTTTTCTTCCGACTTTTCAGACACCTCCGTTGAATAGTATTTGAATAAAAGTAACCCCTTTTCATGGCGACTCTAGGAATTTTTAATTTTATTCGCGTTTTTCAGGTTTCAGACTGGCGTCACGTAAATTAATCTAGCTGCTAGATTTCAAAGAGTTTTATAAGGAGCGAACGAGTTTTTATATTTTCTAGCTCGTTTGTGGAACTATTTTAAGATTTATGCAGCATTTGCGACAGGAAGTTAAGCTACAGCAATTTTAATTATTTAGTTATATGTAGGTACTTGTCTGAATATAATTTCACGACATTTTTTTCGAACCTAACCTAAACTTAAAGTATTTTTCTGGCAGTTTATGCAAACAACCAGATATCGACTTGAAAGTCTACAAAATAACTATTCTTGTTGATCATCTGCTGACACTTATTTTTTTCATATTCCAGCAATAAAAACATTCAAGAGGCATCAGGCATCTCGGATCGTTAGGCCGTTTTATATGAAATTAATCGTACTTTACCTACTTCCTTTATGCCGTGTGATGCCGGCCTAGAATAGCATCACCCCAATTCCACCTTGGGTGTCGTAAAAAGCGACTAAGGGATAATTATCCAGGGAATGGGCAGCAGCGTTCCCTGTGAATTAAACATCTTGCACTGCGCTCGCCAATTCGCCTGCCAAGCGTGGTGAGTATGGCAATACCCCCCAATACGGGGGAGGCCCATGTCCAGCAGTGGACTGATGTGGCTGTTAAGGTAAGGTTAAGGTTACCTACTTACATACAACAGCATCCTTAAAACTTCAATCTTTAGCAAGCGTTTCTACAAATGTCGTGTAGGAATAAGGTTATTTGAACCATCCAGTGCACGATTAGGATCTGATTTTCTCTAACGGTTATACCATCGTAAAAAGAGACTGCTCACGTTCCGTACCTACTACGGTTTCTACAGATAAGCACGGTATTGAAGCAGAGGATTGAGAAGTGAAACATTTTTCATTTCAAATCATTTTAGCGTACCTATTTATAGTTTCTTGTGAAAACCCAATTGACTGGACTCTGTAAAAGAACCCTTTCCTCACATATACTAAACTATTGAAATCCAGACATAAGTTATTATTTTTTACTCCGTTTCTCTTATTTCTCATAGAACACCAATCCCTTTCTCAAATTAATTTTCACAGTGTGAATGATACGTAGGCAAATGTAAATAATTATTCACCTGTCTACATGATAAATTGTCGGTATTATGTACCTACCTGAATATAATTAAGAGCTACGAGCTACTTACTTAGCAGTGCAAATTTGTATCCCTTCCCTCGTCCCTCAGCTACATTCAATTCATTATCCTCAAGGCATTCAGCCCCGGCTACAATAAACAGCAGCACAGCAGAAGTAAGTAAAGACATTCTTCCTTATTATTTTGCCACGGGTTTCAATCTGGCTGGAAACTTATTATTGTCTTTGTAAAAAAGTAAGCTTCCTTTTTCAAATCTTTATTTTTCTCTTTTCGGCCTGCTTTTATTACAAAGATATGTCTCAGTTTTGAAGATTTTATTCACCACACGTATGTTGTTACACCATACAATAAAAATAGTAGAATATTTACTGTGAGATAGAAAAGATAGGAACGATTTTACGATCTTGAAAATACACTGAACCACCGGAAAGTCTGAACACAAAATGCTTCTCTTGGAATGTTGGGACTCGGGAGCTGAGCGAAAAGTGTAAATTATTGTACAATATGTGTAAATCATACGATAAATATTGCGGAGCGTGAAAGCGTGTTAGTGAAATGTTATGCTAAAATATGAAATGTCGCGTAACTCCTCCGGATTTATTTGGAAAAGTAATTTGAAATATCTTGGGCAATGTGTTTTTTTTACTTCACTTTTCAGCGAAAGTTTTCTTGCGGTATTAGGATCGAGATTTTTTGGGATTTCCGAGAACTTTATTCGTTCATTGTTTTTCGACAATTTTGAAAACTGAACCTGGGTTAATATTCTATAAAAGAATTTCTAGACGACAAAACTTTGTAGTGCTAGAAGCTTTGCTTAACATAAATATTATGTTTTCACTTTGTATTGAAAATGCTGAAATAACGAGTAAAACACCTACGTACCGAGTTAATAGGTACAAAAAATGTTAGACATGCTTTAAGTCGCTCGACAACATCGAATCGTATGGGAAATTAATTTAAACTCTGTCTAACGTTTTTGTAATAACACGGTTCTAGTTCGCCAAAAGTCGTAGGTTGCGTATAAAATTTTTGGTTCCTCTAGAGTGTCAAAAATCTAGCTAAAATTCAATAATATGCAAAAATAAACGGTTCATTTGACAACCATTTTCTTAGATAACGCGTCCTTCATTGAATATAAGGTGTGAAAAAATCAACTGCAAATATTTTAAGGGATGAACCAGCCCATGGAACTAAACAACTTTTCCCAAGGAACATATGTCGTATTAAGAAAAAAAATTGGACCTTTCATAAAAATTGAGTCAGTCGGCTGGTACATTTTCTATGGGAGGCCCAAATATTTTTTCACATTTGACCTATGTTTCTTGGGGAAAGTTGTTCAGTTTCATGAGTACCTTGACCTCCTTTCGGCTTGTTATACCCGTTCCGCTACTCCCATACGTATTTATTTCGTTCCTATTTGCGAAGGTCGTAATTTGACAAGCAATTCCGGTACGACGCCCTCGCCGACGTACATAATAGTTCCGCGGTAAAACGCCTGGCGTAAAGCGCGGAGCAATCATCGTTAAATTTGGATATTATCGGCGCAGGCACTTTACGACAGACTAAATTAATTTAGTATAATGTGATGATAACGCGGGTCAGTTCCCACAGAAGGCGACGAGACGAGACGCGACGCGACGCTGCAATGTCATTTTCAAGCGGCATCAAGATGCAACGCGCGGCGCCGCTCGATGCATCTTGAAGCCGCTTCAAACCCAGACGAGACGAGACGCGACGCGACGCGACGATGCAATGTCAGTTTAGGTGACGTCACTTTCGGCTGCCTGTCAGTCAGATTCCCACGCTCAGTGTTGCCGCGATGGGAAAAAAATCCTACAACTTTTGAAAACTCGATACGAAAAAAAAGCAAAGTAACTAGGTTCTACTTGGTGCCTATGAAGGGTAGGTAGTTGTTATTGAACTAAAAAAAGACCAATCATTCGCAGTAGTTCAATTGAGTATAGTTTCATGGAACTACTGCGAAGATTTTTCGCACTAGTTCCATTGGGCCAGGTCAGACAATGGAACTATCGCAAATCTTAGTTTACGATCATTCGCAGTAGTTCCGTTGAGTAGTTGTCAGTGATCCACCTTCTCACGAAATAGTGCCTGTGCATGGTCTCGTCCAGACCTACAACTTTTCTGAAGAAACTAGACTATCAGATTGTTTAAGAAAATGGTAGGTCTTGAAGTGATCTTTCAGATGACAGCTGTCGAAAATAAGATCCGTTTATCTCGGAAACTATAAATTTTAGACTATCAATTTCTTCTTTCTTGACGAGTTTTATCAAACGACAGCTGTCAAACTAAAATCACATTTATCTCGGCATTCATTCATGCCAGTCTATCAGTTCGTTTGGGAAAGTTGTAGGCCTTGAAGAGAACGTTATTTTATGTGACAGCTGTCAACCTAAAAACTAGTTTATCTTAGCAATCGTTCATGCTAGACTATCAGTTTGTTTGGGAAAGTTGTAGGCCTTAAAGAGACCTTTATTTTATGTGACAGCTGTCAAACTTAAAACTCGTTTATCTTGTCAATCGTTCATGCTAGACTATCAGTTTGTTTGGAAAAGCCGTTGGTTTTAATGAGACCTTTATTTTATGTGACAGCTGTCAAACTGAAAACTCGTTTATCTCGTTAACTTTGCATGCTACACTACTAGTTTCTTAAGAAAAGTTGTAGGTCTGGACGAGATCTACATTTTAAGTGACAGCTGTCAAACTTTAAACTCGTTTATCTCGTTAACTGTGCATGCTACACTACTAGTTTCTTCAGAAAAGTTGTAGGTCTGGACGAGATCTACATTTTATGTGACAGCTGTCAAACTTCAAACTCGTTTATCTCGTTAACTATGCATGCTACACTACTAGTTTCTTCAGAAAAGTTGTAGGTCTGGACGAGATCTACATTTTAAGTGACAGCTGTCAAACTTCAAACTCGTTTATCTTGTTAAATGTGCATGCTACACTACTAGTTTCTTCAGAAAAGTTGTAGGTCTGGACGAGATCTACATTTTAAGTGACAGCTGTCAAACTTCAAACTCGTTTATCTCGTGACCTGTGCATGGTCTCGTCCAGACCTACAACTTTTCTGAAGAAACTAGTAGTGTAACATGCACAGTTAACGAGATAAACGAGTTTGAAGTTTGACAGCTGTCACTTAAAATGTAGATCTCGTCCAGACCTACAACTTTTCTGAAGAAACTAGTAGTGTAGCATGCACAGGTAACGAGATAAACGAGTTTGAAGTTTGACAGCTGTCACACAAAATGTAGATCTCGTCCAGACCTACAACTTTTCTGAAGAAACTAGTAGTGTAGCATGCACAGTTAACGAGATAAACGAGTTTGAAATTTGACAGCTGTCACTTAAAATGTAGATCTCGTCCAGACCTACAACTTTTCTAAAGAAACTAGTAGTGTAGCATGCACAGGTAACGAGATAAACGAGTTTTTAGTTTGACAGCTGTCACATAAAATGTAGATCTCGTCCAGACCTACAACTTTTCTAAAGAAACTAGTAGTGTAGCATGCATAGTTAACGAGATAAACGAGTTTGAAGTTTGACAGCTGTCACTAAAAATAAAGGTCTCATGAAAACCAACGGCTTTTCCAAACAAACTGATAGTCTAGCATGAACGATTGACAAGATAAACGAGTTTTAAGTTTGACAGCTGTCACATAAAATAAAGGTCTCTTCAAGGCCTACAACTTTCCCAAACAAACTGATAGTCTAGCATGAACGATTGCTGAGATAAACTAGTTTTTAGGTTGACAGCTGTCACATAAAATAACGGTCTCTTCAAGACCTACAACTTTCCCAAACAAACTGATAGACTGGCATGAATGATTGCCGAGATAAATGTGATTTTAGTTTGACAGCTGTCGTTTGATAAAACTCGTCAAGGCTTACCATTTCCTTAAAGAAATTGATAGTCTAAAATTTATGGTTTTCGAGATAAACGGATCTTATTTTCGTCAGCTGTCATCTGAAAGATCACTTCAAGACCTTCTTTTTTCTCAAACAATCTGATAGTCTAGCATACACTATTTCCGAAAAAACTAGTCTTAAAATTGACAGCTTTCACTTGTAAGGTCAAAATAAAGACCGAGCGCGGCGACCTCGTAGTGCGCCGTCAACGTGACAGCGTCGTTCATAGTATCGATAGCGCGACGCGGCGTGCCACCCTTTTTTCTGGCATCCCCATCATACTATGAACGACGCTTTCATGTTGACGGCGCACTATGAGCCGCCGCGCTTGGTCTTTTTTTTGACCTGAAATGTAGATTTTAACCAAAATAAACCAAAAAAAAATTAAATACTGTATAGAAAGGAAATACCACAGGATTTTACACACAATTCTGTAATAATTAGCTAAAACGGCAACACTCTACTTTGCAATTTACCAAGACTGAAAGCTGCTTCGCGCGGCGTTGCGCGGCGTCGCGCTACTACAAGCTGCAACGAGCGACGTAGAGCGGCCTTGTGCTCGGAAATTGAGCAAAAATGCCGCGTCGCGTCGCTCGATGTAGCGCGGCGTAGCGCTACGCCGCGCGCTGCATCTTGTTGTAGCGCGACGTCACGCGGCGTCAAGCGGCATCGGGATGCATTGGGATACAATAAACGCTAGTTTATATATATAAGTCTATGGGATACAACGAGCTGCAATGTCAAGAGGCAGCATGATGATGACTGACATTAACAATCAAATACCTGTCACTTTATGGTCTACGAGCCTGAAGTTGTGAAAGTCTTGAAACATCTATAATAATAATCTCGTGCAGGGGTAACGATAACCCCCTGTTTTCTGTTTTCTAAATAATAAAACATAAAAAAATATTGTTTTTGAGTCGACAACATATATCTGAATTTAGCGGATTATCGAGAATTTTATAAAATTCTAACGATGCTGACAGGAAAAATATAGAACAGGTCCTGCCATTTTTCGTCACCAACCTGTTGCCTAGCTACCACCTAGCTTCTGGTTAAGAACTTTTTAGTCCATGGTCCCTTTTTTTTTATTAATTATGGACTTTTACCCGTTTAGGGTAATTCTGCCAGTGTCAGTATAATAGGACCCACCAAAAACATAAATGTGAAAATTTGTAGCCAAGTTCAATGTTCTGCCGAAAAAAGTATTGATATGAACATGGTCGCCAAGTTCAGTAAACATTCCTGAAATTAATTTCTTTATAAGGTCGCTTAAGATTCTTTACTAAAATAAAACAAACACCTTAAAATCTAGAGCACCTCACAGTTTGACTGGGCTAGTTTTCACAATTTCCTAATTGTTTAATATCTTGTTTATTATCTACTCTAATCAATATTTGAAGTCCTATTAAAAACTAGCCAAGCAAAACTGTGAGGTGCTCTAGATTTTAAGGGGTTTGTTTTATTTTAATAAAGAATCTTAAGCGACCTTAAAAAGAAATTAATTTCAGGAATGTTTACTGAACTTGGCGACCATGTTCATATCAATACTTTTTTCGGCAGAACATTGAACTTGGCTACAAATTTTCACATTTATGTTTTTGGTGGGATATCATTACTTTTTGTTAGTGCTAAAGACGATACAAAGACTTTTAAAACATTTGACTTTTCTGCGGTTCTGTTAATTTTCTTGGACTTTTGACACACTTGAACGCATTGCCCATTCATTATCACTAACATTTTTTTTGCGTTTTCTGCTTATTGTTAAACTTTCTAAATCAGGGCGGTAAAGAGTTCGCAGGCGATTATCTCTATTATAGAAGTCTCTTGCGCTTTAATTTGGATTTTAACATCCTGCATACATCCACTTTTAACACCCTGTATATAGCCACTTTTTACACCCTGTATATAGCCACTTTTAACACCCTGTATACATTCACTATTAACACCTTGTATACATCCATGATACTTTTAACACCCTGTATACATACATGTTACTCTAAACACCCTGTATACATCCTCATTTAACATCCTGTACACATCCACTTTTGGCACCCTGCATACATCCATGATACTTTTAACACCCTGTATACATCCACTTTTAACACCCTGTACACATCCACTTTTAGCACCCTGTATACATCCACTTTTAACATCATGTATACATCCACTTTTAACACCCTGTATATATCCACTCTTAACACCCTGTACACATCCACTTTCAACACCCTACACACATTTTGAACACCTTGTATACCCATGGTATTTTAAACACCCTGTATACATCAACTAATAACACCCTATATACATCCACTCTAGAACCAACCTGCTGAGTAGCTCTACTCAACGTTATTATCTACAGTTCATCAAAATAAATATTCATTCAAATCTTACTCGGTCGGTACTAAAGACCAATTTACCTTTGCCGCTGCGAAAATAAAATCAAATACATTGTATATGGGAGTTTCAGAAGTTTAGCTGCAAATATAAGTTTGTAATCACCCTGAAATCACAAATTCGTAATTTTTTTTGTGATAAAAGTGAAAAATTATAGATTTTTGTTTTTTTCCTGTGTATTCACATAGTTATCTAGGTGTGTGCGAAATTTTAAGTCTCTAGGTCATCTAGAAGTGGGTTAGGTTTTTGATCTATATATATGTCAGTGAATGATAAAAATGCCGATTTTTGATCGTCAATATTTTCATAACCGTTCAACCTATGTTTATGAAATTTTGTATACTAGGTCATCTCGGAGGTCTGAACACGTATACTAAATTTGGTGTGCCTATCTTTAATAGATTTAGAGTTATGAGGGGGTAAAAAGTGGCTCTAAATGGTTCGTGTAAATATACACACGGCCCGGTCCGCCAGTTCTTTGCTTGAACTTGGCTGGACACGCTGCCGCGTGTCTTGATTCCAGCGCTGCTGCGCCGGACGGTAGGAGGCTCCAGAGATGATAGTACCAGCGACATCCTCTTGATAGCTAAAGTTGTAGGATGGTTGTAGGCAATGTTGTAGGCCGAGATCTACACGACAGGTGTCAGCTGTCTGTCATACTAAAAAGTCGTTTATATCGGAAACTATGCGTGCTAGACTATTGGTTTCTTCGCGAAAGTTGTAAGCCTTAACGAGATCTATATGACAGGTGTCAGTTGTCATACTAAAAAGTCTTTTATATCGGAAACTATGCGTGCTAGACTATTGGTTTCTTTGGGAAAGTTGTAGGCTTTAACGAGATCTACATGACAGGTGTCAGCTGTCATACTAAAAAGTCGTTTATATCGGAAACAATGCGTGCTAGACTATTAGTTTCTTTGAGAAAGTTGTAGGACTTAACGAGATCTATATGACAGGTGTCAGCTGTCATACTAAAAAGTCGTTTATATCGGAAACTATACGTGCTAGACTATTAGTTTCTTTGGGAAAGTTGGAGGCTTTAACAAGATCTACATGACAGGTGTCAGCTGTCATACTAAAAAGTCGTTTATATCGGAAACTATGCATGCTAGACTATTGGTTTCTTTGGGAAAGTTTTAGGCCTAAACTAGATCTATATGACAGGTGTCAGCTGTCATACTAAAAAGTCGTTTATATCGGAAACTATGCGTGCTAGACTATTGGTTTCTTTGGGAAAGTTGTAGGCCTGAACGAGATCTACATGACAGGTGTCAGCTGTCATACTGAAAAGTCGTTTATATCGAAAACTATGCATGCTAGACTATTGGTTTCTTCGCGAAAGTTGTAGGCCTTAACGAGATCTACATGACAGGTGTCAGCTGTCATACTAAAAAGTCGTTTATATCGGAAACTATGCATGCTAGACTATTGGTTTCTTTTGGAAAATTTTAGGCCTTAACGAGACCTATATGACAGGTGTCAGCTATCATACTAAAAAGTCGTTTATATCGGAAACTATGCGTGCTAGACTATTGGTTTCTTTGGGAAAGTTTTAGGCCTGAACGAGATCTACATGACAGGTGTCAGCTGTCATACTAAAAAGTCGTTTATATCGGAAACTATACGTGCTAGACTATTAGTTTCTTTGGGAAAGTTGTAGGCTTTAACAAGATCTACATGCCAGGTGTCAGCTGTCATCCTCAAAAGTCGTTTATATCGGAAACTATGCATGCTAGACTATTGGTTTCTTTTGGAAAATTTTAGGCCTTAACGAGACCTATATGACAGGTGTCAGCTATCATACTAAAAAGTCGTTTATATCGGAAGCTATGCGTGCTAGACTATTGGTTTCTTTGGGAAAGTTTTAGGCCTGAACGAGATCTACATGACAGGTGTCAGCTGTCATACTAAAAAGTCGTTTATATCGGAAACTATACGTGCTAGACTATTAGTTTCTTTGGGAAAGTTGTAGGCTTTAACAAGATCTACATGACAGGTGTCAGCTGTCATCCTCAAAAGTCGTTTATATCGGAAACTATGCATGCTAGACAATTGGTTTCCTTAGGAAAGTTTTAGGCCTTAACTAGATCTATATGACAGGTGTCAGCTGTCATACTGAAAAGTCGTTTATATCGGAAACTATGCGTGCTAGACTATTGGTTTCTTTGGGAAAGTTGTAGGCCTGAACGAGATCTACATGACAGGTGTCAGCTGTCATACTGAAAAGTCGTTTATATCGAAAACTATGCATGCTAGACTATTGGTTTCTTCGCGAAAGTTGTAGGCCTTAACGAGATCTACATGACAGGTGTCAGCTGTCATACTAAAAAGTCGTTTATATCGGAAACTATGCATGCTAGACTATTGGTTTCTTTTGGAAAATTTTAGGCCTTAACGAGACCTATATGACAGGTGTCAGCTATCATACTAAAAAGTCGTTTATATCGGAAACTATGCGTGCTAGACTATTGGTTTCTTTGGGTAAGTTTTAGGCCTGAACGAGATCTACATGACAGGTGTCAGCTGTCATACTAAAAAGTCGTTTATATCGGAAACTATACGTGCTAGACTATTAGTTTCTTTGGGAAAGTTGTAGGCTTTAACAAGATCTACATGACAGGTGTCAGCTGTCATCCTCAAAAGTCGTTTATATCGGAAACTATGCATGCTAGACAATATAGGTTTCTTTAGGAAAGTTTTAGGCCTTAACTAGATCTATATGACAGGTGTCAGCTGTCATACTGAAAAGTCGTTTATATCGGAAACTATGCGTGCTAGACTATTGGTTTCTTTGGGAAAATTTTAGGCCTTAACGAGATCTATATGACAGGTGTCAGCTGTCATACTAAAAAGTCGTTTATATCGGAAACTATGCGTGCTAGACTATTGGTTTCTTTGGGAATGTTGTAGGCCTGAACGAGATCTATGACAGGTGTCAGCTGTCATACTAAAAAAAAGTCGTTTAGGTATATCGAAAACTATGCGTGCTAGACTATTGGTTTCTTTAGGAAAGTTGTAGGCCTTAACGAGATCTATATGACAGGTGTCAGCTGTCATACTAAAAAGAAATGGCTGCAAAATTCTCTGTGAATACATCACCTTGAACTGCGCTCGCCAATCCGCCTGCCAAGCGTAGTGAGTATGGCAAATACCCCCCTCATAAGGGAAGGCCTATGTTTAGGTGTGAACTGTTGCGGCTGTCATAGTACAGCATGTTTTATTGCTTCATATAAGTATTTGATTTACAAAAAAAATGGTAGTATTACAAATAAGACGTGGGAGTTAAAGAAGGACATCAAGTTTGAGAAATATAAGCTTCCATGTAGCGGCGCCGTATGTGTGCGTGAGTAAGTTTTTGAGCGTTTGTATGAAACTTTACTGCTGAGACCAAAGAAGCGATATATTTACTGTGGTCGAGATAGCGTGCTGTCAAGATAGGGTTACGTCGATTTCCCGCTATACACTCCTGCTTTGCCTTCAATAATTTAGAGAATACGCAAGCTTACGAGTTTCATTTCACCCGAGCGAAGCCGGGCATTCCTCTAGTTATAGCATATTATGGTGGCCCCGTAGCCCCATACAATAAATCTACATTTCGACGATGATATATGAAAACCTCCTATCTACAATGGAAAGCCTATGTAGATATGTGGTGCTCATATATCATCGTCGATTTATATCTACGCTTCAATACTATTTACATCTACACTTATATTATTATCTAGACTTCTACATTATCTACACTAATCTACACTTCTACACTAATATAATAAAGAGGAAAAATTTGTTTGTTTTTTTGTTTTTTTGTTTGTTTGTTTGTTTGTATGTAATCGATAAACTCCGAAACTACTGGACCGATTTCCAAAATTCTTTCACTATTAGAAAGCTACAACATCCCTGAGTAACATAGGCTACTTTTTACCACGGGAAAATTCCTCATTCCTACGGGAAAACGGTTAGCAGCAGGAAAACGGGGAAATAAAGCAGATAGTACCCAAAATAGCCAAACCGCTTTACCGATCCTCGCGAATTTTGGCACTGATATTACTATCATATAAAAGACGGACATGGTCAGCCCTCGAGGATCTGGAGTACCTGATGAAGACCACCAGCATCCCATATAAACTATAAGAGATACGGTCATGGCTTCATAGAAAAAGTTGTTCACCATGACGGGCCGCTTCTGCTGGCACATGGTCATCGAGGATCTGGAGTACCTGATGTAGACCACAAGCATCCCATCTAAACTATAAGAGATAGGGTAATGGTTTCAAAGTTAAAGTTATTCAGCACGACAGGCTGCTTCTGCTGGCACATGGTCACGAGGGTCTGGAGTACCTGATGTAGACAACCAGCATCTCATCTTAACTATAAAAGATTCGGTAATGGCTTCAAAGTTAAAGTTATTCAGCATGACGGGCCGCTTCTACTGGCACATGGTCACGAGGGTCTGGAGTGCCTGATGTAGACCACCAACATCCCATCAAAATTATAAGAGATACGGTAATGGTTTCAAAGTTAAAGTTATTCGCCATGACAGGCCGCCTCTGCTGGCACATGGTCATGATGAGTAACTTCTGCTAGAAAGGATTAATGGACTTTTTACTACGGGCAAAGATCCCATTTCTACGGGAAAACAGGTAAGTAGCAGCGAGTGAAACCGCTGGGCGGGCCGCTAGTATATAATAAAGAGGAAAGATTTGTTAATTTGTATGTATGTCTACCTACACTAATATAATAAAGAGTAAACCTTTGTTTGTTTTTTTTGTTTGTTTCTTTGTTTGTTTGTTTGTTTGTATGTAATCGATAAACTCCGAAACTACTGGGCCGATTTCTTAAATTCTTTCACCATTAGAAAGCTACAACATTCGTGAGTAACATAGGCTACTTTTTATCACGGGAAAACGGTTAACAGCAGAAAAAGCGGGAAACAAAGCGGACATTACCCAAATTAGCCAAACCGCTTCACCGATCTTCGCGAATTTTGGCACTGATATTACTAGCACATTAAAAACGGACATGAACCACTTTTTGTCAGTCCTCGAGGATCTGGAGTACCTGATGAAGACCACCAGCATCCCATCAAAACTATAAGAGCTACGGTCATGTCTTCATAGAAAACAATGTTCACCATGACGGGCCGCATCTGCTGGCATATGGTCATCGAGGATTTGAGGTACCTGATGTAGACCACCAGCATCCCATCTAAACTATACGAGATACGGCAATAGCTTCAAAGTAGAAGTTACTCAGCATGGTGGGCCGCTTCTGCTGGCACATGGTCATCCAGGATCTGGAGTACTTGATGTAGACCACCAGCATCCCGTATAAACTGTCAGAGATACGGTAATACCTTCAAAGTTAAAGTTATTCAGCATGACGGGCCGCTTTTGCTGGCACATGGTCAAGAGGGTCTGGAGTAGGTACCTGATGTAGACCACTAGCATCTCATCTAAACTATAAGGTTTACGGTAATTGCTTTAAAGTTAAAGTTATTCAGCATGACGGGCCGCTTCTGCTGGCACGTGGTGACGAGGGTGTGGAGTACCTGATGTAGACCACCAGCATCTCATCTAAGTATAAGAGATACGGTAGTGGCTTCAAAGTAAAAGTTATTCAGTATGATGGGCCGCTTCTGTTGGCACATGGTCATGATGGTCACTTCTGCTGGAACCTACGGGAAAAGGTCCAATTTCTACAGGAAAACAGGAAAGTAGCAGCGGGTGAAACCGCTGGGAGGGCCGCTAGTAATCGATAAGCTCTGAAACTGCTGAACCGATTTCAAAAATCTATCACTATTGAAAAGGTACAATATTTCTGAGTAACATAAGCTAAGCTGCTTTTTATCACGAGAAGATATCATTTTCTTATATGAAAACGGTAACCAGTGGTAAAACCGGGAAATTAAGCAGATATTACCCAAACCGCTTAACCGATCTTCATGAGATTTAACACTGATATTGCTAGCATATCAAAGACGGACATGTACTACTTTTTGTCAGCCCTTGAGGATCTGGAGTACCTAATGGAGGGCACCAGGAGCACTGCAACTATATGAGATACGAAAAAGGCTTGTATCAAAATTTGCTTAGCATGACGGGCCGCTTCTGCTGGCACATGGTCATCCATCGAGGGTCTGGAGTAATTTATTTGACTCACAAGCAAACCACAGGTCAAAAAACGACTAAACTACATATGTTGGCTTGTACTAAGTGGCTTTTAAAAGTAGTTATCTATAATATTTTGTATCGTAAATGTAGCTGTTAACTTCAAAAATATACCTATTAAAATAAAATAAAAGAATTCTGGGCTCTAAGAGAAACACAGTCTTCCGTTCCGTTCCGATCGAAGCTCATACAAAGCTATCATATCACATAACCTGCTCATACATCAAGCTCTTGAACTACTAAAGTGAATTGACAAGCTGACAAGCAGCACCGAGCGGCCGGAAGCGACATGAAGATGCATCGAGCGGCGCCGCGCGTTGCATCTTGATGCCGCTTGAAAATGACATTGCATCGTCGCGTCGCGTCTCGTCTCGTCGCCTTCTGTGGGAACTGACCCTAAGGAAAAGATTCAGTCATTGATTTGTTTATTTCCTCATAAATTGCTGATATTTCTTGCATTTTTATCAAGCCGGCATCATTATTTCGCGATATAACGCCTAGCATGCCGCGCATAGCAATCATCGTTAAATTTGGTTATTATCTGCGCCGGCACTTTACGACAGACTAAATTAATTTAGTATACCTAATGTGATGATAACGCTAAGGAAAAGATTGAGTCGTTGATTTGTTTATTTTCTTATAAATTGCTGTTTTTTCTTGCATTTTTATCAAGTCGGTATCATATTTCCGTGGTATAACGCCTTGTGGGCCGGGCGAAGCAATAATCGTTAAATTTGGATATAATCAGCGCAGGCACTTTACGACATACTAAATTAATTTAGTATAATGTGACGATAATGTTAAGGAAAAGATTGAGTCATTGATTTGTTTATTTCCTCATAAATTGCTGATATTTCTTGCATTTTTATTAAGTCGACATCATACTTCCGTGGTATAGCGCCTGGCATGCCGCGCGTAGCAATCATCGTTAAATTTGGATATAATCAGCGCAGGCACTTTACGACAGACTAAATTAATTTAGTATAATGTGATGATAACCCTAAGGAAATGATTAAGTCATTGATTTGTTTATTTCCCCATGTATTGCTGTTTTTTCTTGCATTTTTATCAAGTCAGCATCATATTTCCGTGGTACAACGCCTGGCGTGCCGCGCGTAGCAATCATCTTTAAATTTGGATAATAATCAACGCAGGCACTTTACGTTATGATCATAACGCTGAGGAAAAGATTTCGTCATTGATTTGTGTATTTTCTTATAAACTCTTATTTTTGCATTTTTTTCAAGCCGGTATCTTACTTACGCATAACGCCTTCCGTGATGTAAATTTGGATTGGTAGGCAAAATGAGCGCGGGCATTTTGTAACTGACTAGAGCTGTTTCTCCCTTTACTTACTGTATTCCCATGGGAAATTTTACTGTGGTAAAAAGCCTATGTTATTCAACAATGTTGTAGCTTTCTTACGGTGTAAGCGTTCTTAAATTCGTTCGAGTCTTTACGGAGTTTATCGATTACAGACAAACAATCTTTATTATGAAGATAGCTAATGATAAAAATTTGGGGCGATTAATCATCAAAAGAATATTTTTTATCGAGATGAAACGTTTCCAAGGTCTTGATTTATTGCCCATTGAATCCTGAATCAAATTATTCGGTCTCTAACCTTTTAGGAAATTGTGCGGAAGTTTCAAAATTACCAATTCCTTTTGTGATATACTATCAAAATCTGGTCTAAAATTTTGATAGTATGGGATATTACCAACCGAGGAGCATGTATGAAACGAATGATGAATGTGAAGGGAGCAAAAGAGGTGTGTCAGGAAAGTAGCAAGTGGAAGGATGTAACTAGTTTCTGCCTACCCCTCCGCCAAAGACACCTGATTTTATGTATGTACTATGGGTTATCATATACCTGCCTATCTAAAAATAAGCAGCCACACGGAAGAAAATCTATTCAGATGTATCACAGAAGTAATTTGCGTCTTGTAGACAAAATGCTGATACAGAAAAATCTCTCTTCACTTCTTCATTTTCATACAAAATTATCTGAGGCGTTTAAGAACCTTGTGCAGCCGAATTTTACGAAAAATCACAGACAATAGGGCAAGTATCATAAATTCTCACATTACTCATCCCTGCAAAACGAATTACTGAGTAGAATGAGGATAAAACACGGTCTTTCAACTTTATGTCTGTTATTCTTCTATCCTAGATACCTTCACATGAAGTAGGTACCTATACGTATGTCCCTGCCTAGGTTAAAAAAAATGGTACACTAACAAACACCGCAGTACATTTTCAGTCTCCCAGTTACCGTTGCATAAAAGAGGAGAAATTCCGTGTCACAAAAAAGGGCTTGACATGTACCTATACTAGCCGTAACCAAACCACACGTAATAAATACATGTACACCCCCTCTGTTAAGCTACCTGTATGTAGGATTTTCTGTAAGGCATTTTGTGTGTTTTCCGTCGACTACAAACGGAGAGCGGAAAAGTATAGTAGGCACATTGTAGGTATATAGAACATCTAAGCTTTCACAGAGAAAGCAAATTAGGTGTATTAGGCTGAAAAGATGTAAGGGTTGAGAAAATGCTACGCATCTTTTCTTGGTTAGGGTTCCTTAGTACGCCATAAGTGCTCCAATTTTCTTCAATCTTTTCAGTAGGTTATTTATAACTTAAGGCCCATTAGTGACCAGAGGGAATTTTTCTTGGAAAACTAAGTAAATACCTACTTAGCAGCACTTAGTAACACATTTTGTTGGCTAGTTTTTTTATTTACCTACTTACGTATAAGCTGTGTTTTATATGTAGTTTTGGATAAGATGACCCCCTACCTAGTTAAAAATGTTCGCTTCGTGACAGTGAGTTCAACTAGGTAGAAGTGGCGAAGGATCCATTTATACATGCCGATTCC
Organism: Phthorimaea operculella; assembly: GCA_024500475.1. Classification (NCBI taxonomy): domain Eukaryota; kingdom Metazoa; phylum Arthropoda; class Insecta; order Lepidoptera; family Gelechiidae; genus Phthorimaea; species Phthorimaea operculella. The sequence goes on from JANFCV010000011.1 coordinate 6,014,786, forward strand.
CATCGGCTTCCCTTGTAGACATTTATATACAAATTCATCTCTCACAGCAATCTACTTTAATTATTTCTGCGGCCTATCTTCGTTGTCACTCTTCGCCACTGCTAGATATGGAGCTACTGACAACTTATCCCTGTATTTCAAAACGGAAAGAACCTTGACATTTGACCTTTCTTGGCAAATGCGAATAGAAAATACGGAACTCTACGATATTTTCCCGCACATCCTTCCTCAATACCCATCGATAAGCAGACGGCATCCATCCCTATTAAGGCCCGACATATAAGGCTCGCCATATAAGGTCCTAAATTGGATTCATTTTATGAAAAACGCACCCAGACCCCGAGGGACTGTTGAGTCGTCGAAGAAATATTGTTGATTATCTATTTAGTTGTTGGAAATAGGTTGCTGAACTTTGTATGTAAGGTATAGTAGGTAAGTAATTCTCATCCTTAAAAGCGTTCTCTAGAGGATGCTGAAAAAAAAACTGAAAATACATGTAGAAGTGAACCATTTTAAAGATTATATGTCCACGCGTGATTTCATGACCATCCTAAATTTACGTGCCTCCTTGTCGCACTCATAGTGATCCTGGCGTGAGCGACAAGGAAATGCATATTTCAGGATGGCCATGAAATTGCGCGCACTACTCACAGGCGGCTATTAATCAGTATCTTTCTATTCTTTTGTTTAAATATCATTCTAAATTATTCATTTAATAAACTTCCAAGCATCTATCAGCTAGCCACCATTATTGATATAAAATCGAACAATTTATCAGTACTTAGAGCTAAGGCCCTGTCCGCACTGCGAATAGGTATGTTTTACTCGATTTTTACCTACGTTATGAAATCAAAACATTTTCGCGGGATATTTTTATTGCGTGTGGGGATATTTGTGTAAGATTCAATGCGTTACAATATTGTGAGAAAAAGCTCCGGCGGAAAAAAATCTCTGTGCCAGCAGCTGAGGTTAGCGTCAAAAAAGAGGCACAACTTGTAAAATATAAAGAAAGCTGAAATTCATCATGAAAGCACTCCTTGACCGACTGATAAAAACTGGTTGCCAAACATCCTCCTATTTTTTACCGGTTGGCACCTTAGTTTTAGCTAGTCACGAAGTTCCTACCTTTATACCTTTCAACTTTCTTGCTCGATGTGCAAAGTTGAGGGAGGATGCTATATTCCCCACTACTATTTACATGCATAGGTACAATATCACCAGGATCAGCCAAGCTGGCTCAGCTATCATACCTCATCATCAGCAGTTCCTCAGTCAGCTCGTAGATTTATAGCACCATTTTGTTTTTGTATCGTAGGGTGACCATCGAAGATAGTGATCCTCGTACCTACACGCATAGGTAAAATATCACCAGGATCCAGGATCAGCCAAGCTGGCTCAGCTATAAAACCACATCATCCGCAGTTCTTCAGTCAGCTCACAGATTTATAGCGCCATTTGTTTTTGTATCGTAGGGCGACCATCAATGATAGTGATCGGCTAGATAGAGAAGAAAGGAAGTTAGATATCAATTCAACCCGTAGTCAGATCTGTAAAATTCTTACATCAACACATCAACAAAATATTTTCAAATGTTTGAGTCGCTAAAAGTTTTGAAGCTAATGTGGATTAGAAAGGTTTATTAAGTAGGTAGGTAGCTTTAGTATGTAAGTAGGTAAGTTTATTTATATCCTCACTCATATACAGGGTTATTTTTAGTCAGTGTTAGTTAACAAACTTTGCAGGATGTTTCTACTCGTGATCCTGAACAACTTTTACTATGGGGCCACCTGCGAAATCTAAAAAAAAATTTTGGTTGTTCCATACATTTTTGCCGAGTAGGTATGAATTTTTCTATGGAACATCCAAATTTTTTTTGCGAATTCGCAGGTGGTCCCATGATAAAAGTTGTTCAGAATCACGAGTAGAAACACCCTGCAAAGTTTGCGCACTGACTAAAAAATAACCCAGTATTTCAAAAACTAGTAGGTCATACCAAGTTTTACCAAAATCAGTCCTGCTGTTTTCAAGATACAGGACAATTATTTGTTTTTCCGCAGTAAAGACAGTTCATTACGGATTGTTGGAAAGCACCAATTTTCAATGTCAATTTTGCATGACTACTTATAATTTAAGACGAAGTTACAATTTCCTAAAGATGGTATTTAAGTGCCAAGAGTTGTGAAGCGAAATAAGGTAAGTACTGCCGCAAAGCAAAGCTAGTCAAGAACTTCAACATTGAACGAAGTGTAAAGTTATGAGGCGGAAGAAAGTTTCATACCACTAACTTGCGAAACTAAATGTTGGCAGACTGCATTTTAAATTAACGTAGTTAAACTTAACACTGCCCGTACCACGCAAGAGATCAACTTAAACTGGTTATACTGAAAAGTTTTATGTAAACCGATATAAGATGATCCTTTCAATAATAGATAACTTAAGGTTCTGCTGATCGTACTTACATATTGCGTTGATATAATAATAAGGAGAAAAAATAAATACTTATCAAACCTAGCTCAATAATAAACATTATACTTAGGTATGAATTATTTGCATTTTTGAATCTTTACACGCCTTGTGTTGTATTTCTGTGTAGGAAAGAAGAGAGCTCTTTGAACATTCTTACTTGGTTACCTACGTTTGCCGTGTGGTGTCGGCAGAGTAGAATCTCACCACCCCAAATCTGCCCGTGGGTATCGTAAGAGGCGATAAAGGGCTTCCGGGAGGTGGGCAGCAGCGCCTCCCGTGTTGACAACATAGTCCACAAACGCAAACTGCGGTCACCAACCCGCCTGCCCAGCGTGGTGACTATGGGCAAAACCCCCCATGGACAGGACGAGAAAAAACCGGCCCCTAGTTCCCGGCCGCCTTACTACCCCGGGCTACGGTAGCGGCCCGGGTAATGGTAGGGCAGGGGGTGCGAAGAATCCCCGGGCTACGGACTACGGCTGCCATAGACTGACCCTGGCGACGTATAACGGACGCAGTCTGCGGCTGGACGAAAGTCTCCAAATCCTTGAGGTAGAATTAGATAAAATACGGTGGCATGTTCTGGGATTGTCAGAAATCCGAAGAGAGGGGGAGGACACGATAACCCTAGAATCAGGTCACCTATTCTACTTCAGGGAAGGGAGCGCACAATCCCAGGGTGGCGTAGGGTTCCTTGTCAATAAAGCTCTCTGTGACAACGTGGAGGAGATCAGCAGCGTCTCGAACAGGGTAGCGTACCTCGTACTGAAGTTGACCGAGAGGTACTCTCTTAAGGTCGTACAGGTATATGCGCCGACTTCGAGCAGCTCAGATGAAGAGGTGGAGGCCCTATACGACGACGTGTCGAAAGCCATACACCAAACCACTAAGACCCACTTCACTGTTGTCATGGGGACTTCAACGCTAAAGTGGGACAGGAGCACGGCGAATCAAGCTTGGGACCACATGGCTACGGAGCAGAAACCAGAGGGGCCAAATGCTAGTCAACTTTCTTAGCAGGCAGGGGCTGTTCTGTATGAACACCTTTTATCAGAAAAAGCCCCAACGGAAGTGGACCTGGAAGAGCCCTGACGGCAGGACGAAGAACGAGATCGACTTCATCATGACGGATAAACGGCATATATTTAGGGATGTCTCAGTGATCAGTAGGTTCAATACCGGAAGTGATCACCGACTAGTAAGAGGCACCCTAAATATCAACTTCAAGCTAGAAAGAAACCGCATGGTGAAGCAAGTTCTCCGTCCCAATCTGCCCCAAGCCGGACATGAGGACTTCCAACTTGAACTGAAAAATCGATTCGCTGCCCTGGAGACCCCGGCAAACGTTGACCAGGACCTAGAGAGCATAGTCGGGGCTATTCGCGAAGTGGGGACGAAGCATTTTCGTAAAAGGCGAACAGACAAGAAGTCCAAACTTTCAAGCGAGGCCCTGGAACTGATGCGAATTAGACGGGAAACACCAGAGGATGCATTGCCAGACCCCCAGTCACTTAACAAAAAGATCCGAAGTATGGTAAGACGCGACCTCCGAAGCTATAACACTCGACTCGTAAAGGAGGCGATTGAGAAAAACCGTGGGTCGAAAGTTTTTACCAAGACACTGGGAAGGAGTCATCTGGCAAAGCTAACTACCTCGAATGGTGTAACTGTCACATCGGTTCCAGAGATTCTCGCTGAAATTGAGGACTTCTATGGAAATCTGTATGCCTCACATGCGAAAAAGCCTCCACCTGATGCGACCCCAGACCCAAGAGCTCCTCTCTCCCGCCACTTTACAGAAGATCTCCCGGACGTAGATATAGACGAAATCGCGGCGGCTCTTAGACAGCTTAAGAATGGGAAGGCTCCCGGGGAAGACGGAGTGGCCTCTGAGCTACTTAAGGCCGGTGGAAAACCTGTCCTCAAGGAGCTGAAAAGGCTTTTCAACTCTGTAATAGCCAATGGGACAACCCCGAAGGCGTGGAGCAGAGGTGTAGTGGCATTGTTTTTCAAAAAAGGAGACAAAACGCTTCTCAAAAACTATAGGCCGATCACACTTCTGAGCCACGTCTATAAGCTGTTCTCGAGAGTCGTCACGAATCGTCTGGCATCAAGATTTGACGCCTTTCAGCCACCGGAACAGGCCGGGTTTCGTAAGGGCTTCAGTACCGTGGACCACATCCATACGTATGTAAGGCAGGTTATACAGATGACAGAGGAGTATAACCAACCACTGTGTATGGCTTTTGTGGACTACGAAAAAGCCTTCGACTCTATCGAAACCTGGGCTGTTTTGGAGTCCTTGCAGCGGTGCCAAGTCGACTGGCGGTATGTGGAGGTGCTGAGAAGCCTTTATCAAATGGCTACGATGTCCGTTCAAGTACAAAACCATAATACAAGACCCATCCAACTGCTCCGTGGTGTAAGACAGGGTGACGTTATATCCCCGAAACTCTTCACCAACTCATTGGAGGATGTCTTCAAAACTCTACAGTGGGATGGACTGGGCATCAACGTCAACGGCGAAAGTCTCACGCATCTCCGCTTTGCCGACGACATAGTCATAATGGCCGAATCGCTGCAGGACCTGCAAAAAATGCTATCTAGTCTTAACTCTGCCTCGAGACGTGTTGGACTTGGGATGAACTTGGATAAGACGAAGGTCATGTTCAATCAACACATAATCCCCGAGCCGGTCTCCGTCGAAGGTGTAGTCCTTGAAGTTGTCCAGAAATACGTGTACCTTGGGCAAACTTTGCAGATGGGAAGAGACAACTTTGAGGCTGAAATCACCAGAAGAGTGCAGCTTGGTTGGGTAGCATTTGGAAAGCTGCGTCACATCCTCGAATCATCTTTGCCACAATGCCTTAAGACCAAGGTGTTCGATCAATGCGTCCTACCAGTCATGACCTACGGAGCCGAGACGTGGAACTTGACAGTAAAACTGGCCCACCGGCTACATGTCACTCAGAGAGCTATGGAAAGGTCTATGCTTGGTATCTCTATAATGGATAAAGTCCGGAATGAGGCCATCCGAAAAAAGACCAAAGTGACGGACATAGTCTGGAAGTGTAGCAAGCTGAAGTGGCAGTGGGCTGGCCACATCTGTCGTAGAACCGACGGACGGTGGAGTAAGCGGGTTCTCGAGTGGAGGCCACGCCTCGGCAAGCGTAGCGTTGGACGCCCTCCGGCCAGATGGACCGATGACTTGAAAAAGGCGGCTGGTAGCGACTGGATGGCAAAAACGGGAGATCGTGCCTTATGGCGTTCCCTGGGGGAGGCCTACGTCCAGCAGTGGACTGCAATAGGCTGAAATAGAATAGAATACCTACGTTTGTTTTCATCATCAGCCCACATCCAAAACAGTCCATGTTTTCTTCACCAATCAAAAATTAGTTACTGAAATGTTCATAATTTCCGTGTTCTTCGCTTCATATGAGATGTAGGTACTTACCTAGTAAACGTATTCAAACCACCAAGTATTTTCAAATCTCAGTCACAGATACGCGATTGTACTACGATACGTGTACTTCGTAAAGAGCCTCAAATGCATCTTCGATGACTAGAGAATAGAGAACAAGGAATATTTTGAAATTCCCATAAATGCAAATGAGTCTGGTTACCCTACAAGATTGCCATAACTAACGCTGTACGCCACGGGCAGACTTGCATCCGCGCTAAGAATACACCGAGGAAACCACGATCGTAAAAGGAGTGATAATACTAAGGATTTCCTATCGCCATTAGGATTTTAGAACAGGAAATATTTTCATGAATGTCAGTGAACACAAGGTGTCAACAAATCAACCTAGTAAACGTATTCAAACCACCAAGTCTTTTCATATCTCAGTCACACATAGATTGTACTGCGATACGTGTACTTCGAATACTCAAATATATCTTTTCGCCGTCGACGGGTGAAAAATAAAGAATGAGGAAAATTTTAAAATTCCCATAAATGCAAATGAGTCTGGTTACCCTACAAGACTGCCATAACTAACGCTGTACGCCACGGGCAGACTTGCATCTGCGCTAAGAATAGACCAAGGAAACCACGATCCATAGTGAAAAGAGTGATGATACTAAGGATTTCCCATCGCCATTATGATTTTAGAACAGGAAATATTTTCATGAATAACAGTGAACATATGGGGTTAACAAATCAACCTAGTAAACGTATTCAAACAACCAAGTCTTTCCAAATCTCAGTCACAGATACGCGATTGTACTACGATACGTCGTGTACTCCGTAAGGAGCCTCAAATGCATCTTTTCGCCGTCGACGGGTGGAAAATAAAAAACGGCCAAGAGCGTGTCAGACACGCCCACAAATAGGGTTTCGTAGTCAACGTTTAAATATCAGGTTTTTCAGCATTACAAACTTAATTTTGTTGCTGGTTTGTTAGCAGCAGTATGATGACCAACCGCAAATAGAAAACCTCATTTTGTTCTGAAACCTTTAAGGGTACAATATTCGATATAGTTTTCATTGTAACTTCAGATTGTAAGCTATATTCCACATTTATTTCAATTTTTTTGCGTTTGTACTTTAGAAGTTACAGCTGGAACAAATTATGGGTCAAAAACGCCCCTTTTAAAAGCAAATATCTCGTGACAGAAACATTTTAGTGACTTTGTTTCAAAGAAACCTCACCTTAGTTTTAAAAGACCTATTCAACGATACCCTACTCATTATTACAGAAGAAAAAAAAATTTTTGCCCCCCTTTCACTTGTATGGGAGGGGGTCCAAAAAACATTTAAAATATTTTTTTCTTAACATTTCTATATTTGGGTCAACACGATCTATCTTCTCACCAAATTTCATGTTGATAGCTCTAAAACTGACGAAGATATGAAGGCGCGGCATACAGACAGACAGACAGACAGACAGACAGACAGACAGACAGACGGACAGACAGACAGACAGACAGACAGACAGACAGACAGACATGACGAAACTATAAGGGTTTCTAGTAGACTACGAAACCCTAAAAATGAGGAATATTTTAAAATTGCCATAAATGCAAATGAGTCTTGTTACCCTACAAGATTGCCATAACTAACGCTGTACGCCACGGGCAGACTTGCATCTGCTAAGAATAGACCGAGGAAACCACGATCCATAGTAAAGGGAGTGATTTCCTATCGCCATTAGAGTTTTAGAACAGCAAAGTATTTCATGAATACCAGTGAACACAAGGTGTCAACAAATCAACCTAGTAAACGTTTTCAAACCACCAAGTCCTTTCAAATCTCAGTCACATATACGCGATTGTACTGCGATACGTGTACTTCGTATACTCAAATGTATCTTTTGGCGGTCGACGTGTGAAAAATAAAGAGTGAGGAATATTTCAAAATTCCCGTAAATGCAAATGAGTCTGGTAACCCTACAAGATTGCCATAACTAACGCTCTACGTCACGGGCACACTTGCATCTGCGCTAAGAATAGACCAAGGAAACCACGATCCATAGTAAAAGGAGTGATAATACTAAGGATTTCCTATCGCCATTATGATTTTAGAACAGGAAATATTTTCATAAATACCAGTGAACACAAGGTGTCTATAAAATCAACCTAGTAAACGTATTCAAACCACCAAGTCTTTTCAAATCTCAGTCACAGATACGCAATTGTACTACGATACATGTACTTCGTAAGGAGCCTCAAATGCATCTTTTCGCCTTCGGTTACTAGAAAATAGAGTATGAGAAATATTCTAAAATTCCCATAAATGCAAATGAGTCTGGTTACCCTACAAGATTGCCATAACTAACGCTCTATGCCACGGGCAGACTTGCATCTGCGCTAAGAATAGACCGAGAAAACCACGATCCATAGTAAAAGGAGTGATAATACTAAGAATTTCCTATCGCCATTATGATTGTAGAACAGGAAATATTTTTATGAATATCAGTGAACATAAGGGGTTAACAAATCAACCATAGTATTCTGATTGTAGAGACAACCCTAAAGTCTTATTATTAGCATTGTAAAGTCCTTACGCACACCACGTTTTATAAAATTTCTGTGTAAAAAGCTCTGTGAAAACATTTTTACTTAGCTACCTACGTTTGTTTTCATCATCATCAGTCCATATTTTCTTTGATAATCAAAAAATTATTACTGAAATAATCATAATTTTCGTGTTATTTGCTTCGTCATGAAGATACGTATTTGTTTACCTAGTAAACGTATTTAAACTACCAAGCCTTTCCAAATCTCAGGCACAAATACGCGGTTGCTATGCTATGCTATACGTTCTAACAATGTGCCAAAATACGTAAGAAGGCCTCAAATGCTTCTTTTCACCTTCGATGACAAGAGAATAGAGAATAAAGAATATTTTAAAATTCCCATAAATGCAAATGAGTCTGATTACCCTACAAGATTGCCATCGGTGTACGCCACGGGCAGACTTGCATCTGCGCTAAGAATGGACCGAGGAAACCACGATCCACAGTAAAAGGAGTGATAATACTAAGGATTTCCTATCGCCATTAGGGTTTTAGAACAGGAAATATTTTCATGAATATCAGTGAACAAATCCAACATAGTATTCTGATTGTAGAGACAACACTAAAGTCTTACGCACGCCATGTTTTATAAAATTTCTGTGTAAGAAGCTCTGTGAAAACATTTTTACTTAGCTACCTATGTTTTTTTTTCATCATCATCATTTTCTTTGCTAACAAAAAAAATATTACTGAAATGTTTATAATTTCCGTGTTCTTTGCTTCATCATGATGATGTACTTACCAAATACCTAAACGTATTAAAACCACCAAGTCTTTCCAAATCTCAGTCACAGATACGCGATTGTACTACGATACACGTACTTCGTAAGGAGCTTCAAATGCATCTTTTCGCCTTCGATGACTAGAAAATAGAGTATGAGGAATATTCTAAAATTCCCATAAATGCAAATGAGTCTGGTTACCGTACAAGATTGCCATAACTAACGTTCTATTCAAACCACCAAGTCTTTTCAAATCTCAGTCACAGATACGCGATTGTACTACGATACGTGTACTTCGTAAGGAGAGGATACTCAAATGCATCTTTTCGCCTTCGATGACTAAAAATAAGGAATTTTAAATGTCCGTAAATGCAAATGAGTCTGGTTACCCTACAAGATTGCCATAACTAACGCTGTACGCTACGGGCAGACTTGCATGCGCGCTAAGAATGGACCGAGGAAACCACGATCCATAGTAAAAGGAGTGATAATACAAAGGATTTCCTATCGCCATTATGATTTTAGAACAGGACATATTTTCATGAATACCAATGAACATAAGGGGTTAACAAATCAACCACAGTAAGGTCAACTGGGGGCGTCTATGGAGTAAAAGCGTCTATGGGGTAAAAGCGGCAATGGACAATTTCTCAAAAACTATCCATTTTGCAACAACTTCAGCCATCTAGAGGTAGCAGTTTGAACTAAATTCGCATCTTAAATTAGACACAGAGGGTGCTGTACGTCGGACATTTGAGATATCGACCATTTTCTAAATCAGCCGATCTTGAGCAAGTAGAGTAGCAAGAGATAAGTGCGTTCAATCCATTAAAATCAATGGTATTTGTTTGATTTCCTATTAGATTTTGTACTCCAAGTACGAAATATATTATTGCTCGTGTAAACACGTAGTTATTTTGATGCTAAACGTTCTAATTTTTGAGATATGAAAGTTTAAAATTGTATAAAATGTAAAAAAAATGGGGAAAATGCGTCTACTTTTTTTGGGTAATTGCGTCTGTGTGCTGCATTTACCCCTATGCCAGGGATGCTCAACTTTTTCATGGATGTATCTTTTCATGAACTTTTTTTAACTGCATGGTCATGGTCTTAAGGTCTGAGCCACGGGCTTTCGATCACGAGAACCTGGGTTTTATTACCCGGAGGTATCATCGGGTCGACTTACTTAAAAACCAAATAGATAAATACATTTTATGGATAAAGATCTTATGTCGATTGGCTACATTAAATAAGCAGTTTCTTGTTAAAAATGTTATAAAGTTCGCCTTTGGAGTCAAACTTTTTTATTATAAGTAGGTAGTATTATTTGTTACTCATTAAGAATAATTTGATTGTATTTGATTGAATAGGTTTAGTTCCTGGTCTCATTTAACCTCCTGAGTCCCTGCGTCCTATACAAAGAACAAATTCCTGTACTGTGTTAAGTCCTGACGCTTTTGCAACTTTACATCATGCTAGTCTGTAATTTTGTAAATATAGGAAAACTTAAACAAAAAATATAACATTTTACCTTTGATTATATTTTTACACAAAATGAATAATCAAAACTATTAAATAATAATGTGTTACTAATTTGAAAAATAATTGTAATTAGTACTCAAAAAAAATTCACTCCCTCTTATTTTGTTCTATATAAAGTACACTAGGCCTTAATGACTACATTCTATTAGAAAGCTCAGGACTCAGGAGGTTAAGACAAATATTTTTATATTTTGGATGAATACATATCTGTAATAACATTTATTACCTTGTCAATTTATATAGGGTGCAATTTTATTAGTGGCGGATCCGTTAAGGGTGTGTTCTGTCAATGAAACTGAACAACTTTCCCCAAGGAACATAGGTCGAAATACGAAAAGAATATTTGGGTTTCCCATACTATGTGTGTTGGCCGGCCGGGTCAATTTGTATGGGAGGGCCAATTTTTTTTTCATATTTCGACCTATGTTCCTTGGGGAAAGTTGTTCAGTTTCATTGGCAGAACACACCCTTAACGGATCCGCCACTAATAAAATTACACCCTATATTTCTTAATATTACAATTCGCCTATAGTAAATGTTGACAACACCTGGATTGGTCCTTGGGTAAATGCGTCATACAGCAGTGTAACGCATTTTCCCCACGTATATTAAAATGTCTCTAGTTGATTGGTTTTTTGCTTGGTTTTCACATGTAAAGAATGTATGAACATGGAATTTCAAAGATAGCGTCCAATGTTCATTTCATCATAAAATACTTTCTGGTTTGGGAGTAATTCATAGTAGACGCATTTACCCATTATGGGGTAAATGCGGCTAAAATCTATGTTTTTAAAAAAGCCTGATTAACTTTTTGTGTGTTAATCTTGAAGAAAGCTTATCAATAAATATTAAACTTAATTCATTACGAAATACATATTTGATAAAGTTGTGAAAAAAACTTATTAGTATAAAATTTGTGGGCCATCAAAGTCAAGTAATGAAAAATGCGACGCAATTCCCCCGGTTGACCTTATTCTGATTGTAGAGACAACCCTAAAGTCTTATAATTAGCATTTTAAAGTCCTTACGCACGCCACGTTTTAAAAAATTTCTGCGTAAGAAGCTCTGTGAAAACGTTTTTACCTAGCTACCTACGTTTTTTTTTTTCATCATCATCATCATCAGCCCACATTTTCATTGCTAATCAAAAAATTATTACTGAAATATTCATAATTTCCGTGTTTTTAGTTTCATCATGAAGATGTACTTACCTAGTAAACGTACCTAATCAAACCACCAAGTCTTTCCAAATCTCATTCACAGATACGCGATTGTACTACGATACGTGTACTTCGCAAGGAGCCTCAAATGCGTCTTTTCGCCTTCTCAAGTGCATCTTTTCGCCTTCGAGAATAGAGAACGAGGAATATTTTTCAAATTTCCATAAATGCATGAGTCTGGTTACCCTACAAGACTGCCATAACTAACGCTATATGCCACGGGCAGACTTGCATCCGCGCTAAGACTAGACCGAGGAAACCACGATCCGAAGTAAAAGGAGTGATAATACTAAAGATTTTCTATCGCCATTATGATTTTAGAACAGGAAATATTTTCATGAATATTAGTGAACACAGGGTGTCAACAAATCAACATACCTATATTCTGATTGTAGAGACAACCCTAAAGTCTTGTGTAGGTATGTGGATGGATTGAAGAAATAAAGAGTCATGTCACAAAATAAAGAGTTTACAGAAGGTTCACTCATCCCTATTTAGGATTTTTGCGATTGTCACTTGTTACTTGTTTTTGCTACTTACAAAAGTCTCAAAGTATTAGAATAACAAAACAGCTTAATTTGATAAAGAAATTCATATGTTTCTGAGCCAAATTTTAATCCAAGAAATATGACCTTTGTGCTTCTTCTTAGTTACCAGTGTTAGTTACCTTGAATTCCCCGTGAGATTCCTATTATTTCAAGTTAAAGCACAGGTTAAAGGCAGTGGGCGTTAAAATCGTCGCTAGTACTGAGTGAGCCATCTGAATAGGAGCCCCGCGCGCCATTTCGCTAATTTGTTGTAATGTTGCGATTTTTGGTTTGATTTGTAGTGCCGGCAGAGTAGAATAGCACCACCCCCTCTCTTCCCGTGGGGGTTGTAAGAGGCGACAGGGGGAAAAAAAACGACCCAAACAGCCAGGGCCCGCCGTATGGTGGCGATTAATCCACCACAAAAGCATTCCCAAGGAGGGTTGACGTCTGGTAGGCGGCCGGTCGGGTCGTAAAATTTAGCCAAATCCTTTGCAACACGATTTTGTGTTCAACAAAACGTGTTGCGCCGACCCCAAGTAATTAGGATAAGGGCAGGAAGATGATGTTGTGATTTTTTGTTTATTGTCAATGACTGATGATAAACGTTTTGTAATCCGATCATAGCTATCGCAATTTTCACATCTAAACTCAAGCTTAATTTAAAAATGTAAAGCTTTAAAACCTAATTAAACAAATTCATTTTTCTTCAAAGAATTCAATCAGATGTAGAAGATTAGCTCTAATAAATTAGATCGCCCTCTCCTGAGTAACCGAACCTATTCATCAATTGATCATTTTGGAAATAAGAAAAGAAAATATCACGGGGCGAAATGAAACACAACTCCAATACATAAATAAATACAATAATTTATTACAACTAAGCTTAACATAATTGTTGTTTAAAGGCACATCACATCACGGACTCTTACTATGGAACCAGTTGCTAAACGAATTGCCGACATCAGCCAAACCAGGAAGTACAAAGTCTGCCGCTGCAGGGTACGGCGCTGGGTAGGGCCCTGTCTCACCATTAGGGTTTCCCTGATCGGGAGGGCCATAGCTGTACCCAAGAGTGTTATACTCCTGGTTGGTAGGCCCTGGCGGTCCATATGTAGGAGACGGCACAGGCTTCCCAGTATTCGGTTTCATGTAGTAGCTGAGCATGATTCCGGCAAATGTAAACAGTTTTTGGAATAGCATGAAGAAGAACATGAATGAAGCTACTTTGAAGATCATCACCTTGGAGAACACGAAGAACAGAACCAGTGCTGAAAATAAATAAAAAAGTTGTAAGACAGTAAATGATGCGTAGATTTAAAGAAAACGTAAAAGTGTTAGAAATATTCAAACCTATTTTAAGAACTATTTGTACCTAATTGACAAGAATTGAATTGACGTCGTATATGGACCCAGAATTTCTTTTATAAAATTATTTTAGTGGCAGATTTGAAGTGCCTACTTAAATATTTCATCAAATATAATTTACATTATATAAATAAATTGATGCAACAAAATTGATAATTTTAAAGAGCGCTATTATTATGCATGAAAAACTATACCTAACAGTTGTCTAAAAATATCACTACAAATGAGATAGCAATCCAAATAAATAAATATCTAAGTATAGAATAAATGTACCTACACATAATAAGTTTTACATTCATTTCATTTCTTGGAATAATAAGTACTACCTAAATAGGTACAGTATGTTGTTTGCTGTTAATTTGGTGACTCTACAAATTATTTTATGACATGTGACGACGATTAATTAGAACAAAAAGCATAAAATTCAGACAATAGAATCAGAGTCAACCACACGTATCTAACATATCCGAATTCGTGATCCATAAGTAGGTAGGTAGTCTAGGCTAACATCTACAGCAATTATGGTAAATTATACTTTGACAAGTGAATGCTCCGGCGCATTGCTCTAAAAATCACGTAAATCACACATGTCAGGTGCTGTTTGATATGTCTGACAGTTCAAAGTCAATAACACTTGTGTCTATGTGTGTAATGAAGTTGGTTTTACCTGTTTTGGGACTATTTTTCAATAAATAATTTGCATTTATCATGTAAAATAAATATTTTTAGACTGTTGAGCGACTTATCTGTAATAAGCGCATCGGCATAGCCCCGTTTATTATAACTTTTTACTGTTAACTAGTTTTATGATATTTAGTAAGAAAGTAAATGTGAAAGACTTGTTATCAATAGGGCATCGTTATCAAACTTCATATGAAAGTAAACTAATTAAAACTATCGTTGTACGTGCACTATACTTACCTAGCTAAACTATTAATGGGAGAGCTCTTACATTATTTGAAAAAATATTTAGTAAGACCTTGGAATACCTAGTAGATATTTTATATCGCTTGATCATGAAAATAAACTTTCTACGTTCAATTAAAATTATTGGGAGCATAAACAACAAACTTAATTTTGTACTTTGTATTGTGAGTAAATGATTCATTTAACTCTATGTAAAGTTTTCAATAATGATTTTAACGTGGGGTGGCTCAGGGTTGATCCTTGCAAAAAGGTTTTTAATTAAAGTTGATTTTTTTAATGAATTAAACTGATTCAGGCAGACAAAAGTTCAACATTAATTTGCATTGAATATTTCAGGGGGGAGGTAACATTTTTTTTCATACGTGCTTTGATCAATCCCTATCTGTGACTATAAAAAATATTTTTCAAGCAAATTATGTTTCTTCACCGTGTAAAATAAGTACTTACTACACAATTTTATAATGAATTAAAACTAAGCTTTGACGGCTAAGTAAGAACTTTTCTCGTAAAGTAAAACTTACCCCATAATCGGAGCATATTTTTCCTTTTCTTGGCCGCCCTCGCATCCCCTATAACCACCTCGTTTACGTCCTCCGAACAATAGCAACACGCTACTAATACTAAAATAACCGTTAAAACTTTCAACATTTTTAACTAATAGATTGGAACGTTAAAGTTGAGGGATTATTTTCCGCGCTGGTAAACTTTTCAAAACTTTTCTTTTAAATACGCATTCTGGTTCGGCCAGTGCGTTTTGTTTTCAAACTTTTCATAAATCGACTTTTGAATTTATTTTTCTATTTTTAAACTCCACTTTTGGCGGCAAAGTTTCGGACCAGTCTGTTCGGTTTGGGTTCCGGACAATAAATAAGGTTCGTTTTCAATGTCCCTTGTGTAAATTCGTTGTAAGAAGAAAGTTTCTTTTTGTTTTCAGTATTTTAAACAAATTGGCTGTGCGTTTTCCGTTTCTGTGACTAATGTACGTGTAAGGAAACGTTTGTTTCGTTCTATTGTCCCGGTCGCGTTCGCGTTTACTTAGTAAACGTTTAAAATTGTAGTAAAAATTTCTCCGCTGCTGTTGAGTGAAAATGATTTGCATAACAAACATATCTGTCGGAAACATTCCTTGTCGGTTGGGCAATGCTCCAGTAGGACGTTTAGGTACCTACATATAACTTATGTTATGTTCCTTCTTTATAATAAGTAAGACCTTACATACCTACCTATTTGTGTGGCATACCTAAGGATGGTGACTATGAAAGTAATTTCCGTGGAAAGTAATACAGTCGCAATAGTATTTTTTCGGGAGAAAATGGCATTATAAAATGGCTATGCTATTTTTATTACTACTAATTCCATACGGTTCATAGGTTTTTTATTACACCGTAGGTAACAAAACAGTGTAGGTGTAGGTAATAATCTGTTATGGGCTTATGTGGGCTTTCAGGTAAAACTGCAATATATTTTTAGTTTAGGTTTATCCTACCTTGATATACCTGATCAAAATATATTCAAGTGAGAGCCTTTCTTGAAACGAATTATACTGTAGATATATTTTTAAACTCGGATAAAACCCTCAGTGCTGAAAACCTTACCTTTTTTCTAAGAAAATCAATTAAAGAATAAAATTATATAAATCCGAATCCTTTCAGCGAAATAAAAACAAATCTACCCGTTTTTGCATTTTCAAATTATCCCATCGAACCTTCTGGAAAACCCATCAAAGAGAATTCCTAATGGATCACAAAAAAAGTGAAAATTCTATAAGCCTTTATAATGTCCTCAAATCGAAACAGATTTAGAATATTTTATGCAGCCGTCTTCGTGGAGAACAGAATAATAAGTGTTTTTTTCGTATGTCAGTTTGTAGACTAAGCTGTCTTACTAAAGCTTAGAAGCCTTACTTACTTACTACGGTGGCTCAATAACCCAAAGAGGATCTTGGCCTGCGTCACGAGAAGTCGTCAGCTGTCTCGATCTTGAGCTGTGATTCACCAGTCAGGGTGCTAAATCTGCAGGAGGTCTTTCTCTGCTCTGAAGCCTGCCCTTTCTTATTTTAGACTGATTTTGATAAAAACGTACCTAATGTTAACGGATACCTACTGGAAATGGAAATGTTGACTAGACCCAATTTACATGACGATGGAATAAGATATCTACATAATATTATTAGGATCTTGATACAAAAGTGCCCACTATTTAAGGAGCCGGCTAGCAAAAACGTTACAAAATTATTTGAAAATTTTCTTACTGTCACTGACTATCTATCTTCTTTAAATATAAAGAACCATAATGCGACTTTTTGAAAATTTTCTTACTGTCACGGACTTTTAACTACCTTCTTTTTCAAATTTAAAGGGACCATACCTACCTAGTGCGATAGTATTTTTATATTTTCTACGTAATTACCTAAGCTTTGAGTTTATATCTAAAAGCCACCTATTTAACTCTTAAGAGTGAGGCAGGGATGCAACGGGGTCAATAAAACGTTCATTTTATAAAAAAAAAGTACAAAAAACAGGGTGTAAGGGACGGCTCTCCAAATACTGATAATGGCCGTGTGATGCCGGCTTAGAATATCATCACCCCATATCTTTCCCGTGGGTGTCGTAAGAGGCAACTAAGGGATAAATTCATCCAGGGGTTCAATCCCTGGATGAATTACTCGTAGCGCAGTCATCTATCACCTCAAGGAACCTGCTTTTGATTTATTTATATAACTATGGTCTGGTCCCCTCTTAGTCCGTCCCTGACACGACAGCCAATGTGGCACTGTTAGTATGACTCGGTGTCCCACTCGAAGAGAGAGAGAGTCCGTCCCTGTTCGTCTCTAGCGCCATCAAAGCGGGCAAATATTTACGCGACTTAATATTAAACTGCCAGTTATCCGTTTCTCTCATCGCTTTAATTTCATCTTATTACTTCGTTTCGGTTTGTGTGGTGGTAGCACTGAATAAATACAGCCCGATCTAGTTTACTTTAAGTCTTTAAAATCTTATTTACCTACCTACCAGCACCTTCAGGTTTTGGATTAAAACTATTTGCTCAAAAATAAATAAGCAGGCAGTATCTCACACGGTATTTATTTTATTTTATTTATTGTTTCTTCTGGAAACTTACAGCTTACATGACAACAGTAAATTAAAATCAAAAATATAAAATTATGGCCAATTACTTTTTTTAAAGGTAATTCTTAATAGCTTAGCAGTGGTTCCACCTTGCTACAGAATATATGGGGAACCACAATGCACGACATACTCAATGCACAGCAGGTTAAGGCACGGCAGCGTATTGTACAGCAGATCATTGTACGACATGATGGATGGATGGTCTTGAAATACGGGCCCGGACCGATAATGTACAGGGGTGGAAATGGAATCAAAACAAATGATGTAACAGCGGATGTAGTGATGTGACAGTGTTGACTTTGATCGACTTATCGATTAATTATTCGAACATGACATGCAAGGCAACCCACGGAGGGGGGGACGGGGGGGGCGAAGCCCCCCAACAAGGGGGGGTTTGGGGGGCGCAACCCCCGCAGTAAAAAAAACACATTCAACGTAAATCTGACACAGTAGGTTAGGTTAGGTTAGAACAGTGACCCCCTGGAGCGAACGAAGTGAGCGACCAAGCTTACTTAAGAACATATTTCATATAAAAACAATATCGGTTCAGCTAGAAATGCATATAATATTATCGATCTAGTCACATCACTCTTCTACCACAACACGTGATGTCTCCAACCATCATGTCGTGCAATCCACCCCCGTGCACTTTCGGTACGGGGTGATGGATGGCGACATTGTTTTGATTCCATCCACCATGTCGTGCTTCATCACGTCGTACATTACTCTGACGGCCAGTATTATGGTGTACAATACTATGTTGTACAATGTAGGGACTCGATTAAATCACGAGTACGAATACAAAATGACAGTGACATAACTTTATCTATAGAACTTTTCTTACGCTGGGTACAACAGAATACACTTTAATATTATATTTATTCTTCATTTAACTTCACCTATAGAACTTTGCTTACGCTGGGTACAACAGCACGGAGCGATACAGGTACTCTATAGCTTGATTATGTGTACTAAGGGTGCTAGCTTTAATCAACGTCTGTTCCATACTTGGAACTTAAGTACAAACTAATTCTTAGTTTTTTCCGACACATAAATAAAAATATAGAAAAGAGACAGGAAAACTGCAGCTTTTTATTCGTTTCCTCAAAATTAACATGTGCATTTTTTTAAAAGGCCTACCTAGGTAAGTAAAAACTTTAAGTTCTGAGTAGGTAACTTTAGTTAATAGCCTAAAGTCGATATCAATATCGCGATACTATTGAAGAAAATAAATAATCAAATTGTCTTAATCAAAGACAAGTTTATTCACTCAAGCCGTAGTAATTTATTTCACGTAGGGGCGAAGATCGGAGGCAATTTCGCACGTTCGAGATGAAATTAGGCCCAATTAGGATAATGGAGCGTATTGACAGTGATTGTTCGGTAGAATAGGCCCTGCAAGATGTAGAGCGATACGCAAATGATATTTTATTATTGTTTTTACACATACATCATGCCTATATCCCTTGCGGGGTAGGCTGAACACAAACGGCAGTAAAGACGGCCACTTACACCACGTCTGACATAAGTTTGAAAGTCATTCAGAAGACTGTGTATCACCATAGTGACAGGTTGTCAGGAAAATTGCAATACACATCAACTCTCAAATCTCTTAGTCATTTCTTACTACAACCTACAATCACGGGAGAGATATGGGGTCACCCCGCGCGCAGTGCCCTAATTTGTGATGGGGTGATGATATTCTAAAGCGGCGCCACACGGAGAGTTGTTTTTACACGTGTGTACAAAATAATGGATAAGTACTTTCCTAAGTACCTTACTACGCTATACATACAGTACGCGAATGAGTTCATGACCATGTTGAGGAATGCGGTAGTGCTGTGACTAATTCATGTTGATGTCGATATCGAGAATTGTTTCCGAACAGTTCAGTTCAGACTACTCATAGTTATTAGTTATTGGGTTGTTTTTCCTACAATATTGAGTAGGAAGGGTATCGTTGAATAGGTCTTTATAAACTAAGGGCAGGTTTCTTTAAAACAAAGTAACTAAAATGTATATGTCTCGAGACATTTGCTTATTAAAGGGGCCTTTTTAGCCATAGTTTGTTCGAACTGTAACTTCACTGTTTGTGAATAATATTAAAGAAGTATTAATGGTTTCTACACAAAACACAACACAACGACAAAATATCGACAACTTTGTGACACACTTTTTTCCCATCACTCGACTGCGGGCGAATGCGGGTAGTTGGGTAACCGCGGGGCGCGCCGCCCCCGCGCGCCTCCTAATTCTCCGATGGCCAAGAACTCATTCGCGTACTGTACATGGTAGTTCACAAACGAGCCTTACGATACTGCTGTAGTTAGTCCCAATACCAGACCAACAAAAACCTTATATCGAAGAGTTTTATGTTATAACACCGAACACATGACGTCCGCCCCTCTATCATATGCTACCTGACTGTCGCAAGTATGAACACCATCTTATGTCGGATCTCCACGCCCGTATCGTCTACAAGATCTAAGCAAGCGACAGTTTAAAGACATACTAGAATTAGAATCGTTGCTAGTGCCAGAGTTCCATGCATGATTCACAAATGAACCTCAAACGAAGCACAAGTAACCCACTCGTTAAAGATGAAACACCGTTAAATCAATATCTCAAGCTGTCACTCACATCCAACTATTGCTAACTATTGTGCCAACTTTGACACAGACTTGAAAACAATGGTGATTTCCATAAAGTTATTACACGACAACTAAGTTAGATTCGCAATTCAGCTAGCGTTGAACGCGTTAGCGGGAAGACGGCGGTAAGGCATCTCTATACCTATAAACGAATATCATTTGAATTCTGACCTGATTCTAACGATTGAATAGCTGCGTCTACGCCGGGCGAGCAGCCTCGCGTGCTCACTGCCTCGCGAGGTAAGCATCAGCGTGGACATGCCTCGCTCGCCCGAGGCAGGCAGCGCATGCCATACTGAAGCGAACGCGCACGGAAAGAGCCAAATGGAGTCGGCAATACGGTATACTCAAAGGCGCGTCCTGGGGTCTGCTAAATAAAAATCATTTTAGTTGTATCGATGGCATGTCAGCTGGATGGTTTTGGTAGTTTTTTATTGTACTAACGGTACAGAAAATCACAGTGGCAAAAGAATGTCAGTTGAGTGTCGCTGGCATTACAATGGCAAAAAAATTGCAGACGTTGCAGACATGGAGTCCAAATAGAGCCTAATTTGCCTCGCTCGCGCATGATCGTTTGCCTCGCGAGGCCGTGAGCCCGCGAATTTCGGATGCAGTTCACGTAAATTTCATCAAAACTATCACCCTACAATGTTCTAATCTTGGGTTCAAAGGAACTGCGCCACACTTTGCACGCCGACTGCAACTTGCTTTATGCAAGTTGGATTGAACTTGAAATGCAGTTCGCTAGTCTAACTGGACGACCTGAGTTCATAAATCCCTTGTATCAGTGGCGAAAAACGTAAAATACTATCGGTTTACCAAAAGCCATATTTACTTGCTTTAAAACTTCCATATCGTGAAAAAAAAAATTATACCTACTTGACTTAGTTTGTTAAGTAGATCAAAATTTATTGGTACTTATTTTTAATTCAGATAACTTTTTAAGAAACTAAAAGTGATAAAATAACTTTTTAAACCAAACTAGACTAAGGAAGTAATAATGTGGTTTATCTAATCTAGGTACTACAGACATGTAGCCGAGTCTATAAACTTACTATGTAAGTTCTCACTTATGATAGCCTGTTAGTTGAGACCCAGCCCAAACTTATCCTATCAGCAACTCAGCAGTCGAAATTCCAAGTTTGTTAAAGTGGAAGTCGCCGCAAGTCACCGCACCGACCGTCACTAAATTCTAAAATCCTCGTCTCCTTTCGAGGAGAAGTGACAGTTTCAAAATTGTTTTTTGGAGGAAATAGTTTAACAACTAGAAATACTTTTTCTGCTTGGAGAATTGCTTTGTCTACTTTAGAGGCATTTTTTTGGCCGAATGATTAAATTACCTTACTTATTATTAGCCTTTAGCTGTTATGCCTCTAAAGCTGCAATAAAATTTTCAATGGAGCTAATTTATCCTTCCAAAGTAGATAGGGATGTAACTTACTTACTCCAATAAGATGACAGAATACAAAACAATTTTTTTTTGTGGAAAACATGCAAAATTTTTCGTTGCAGGCAGGAGGACGAAACTATCGGAGTACGCGCGGTAAGCCAACTTGCTCGTTTCGCAAACCGGCGCGATTCGCCAACTCGCTTTCTGCCGACTGGCGTGCTAGGCCTACTTACGCTATTCGCCGACTGAGCTATTCGTAAACTATAGCTATAGTGTACAGTCAAGTACAATTTTTTAAACATTTTTCGTATTTTGGGATTGAGGAATTTTGTACTGGAGGCCGATTTTTTTTCGGTTAGCATCCGTAAGAAAAGTTGTTCAGTTTTTAAAAATGTGCATTTGTAAAAGTTATTCAAATTTAAAAGTAGTTCAGAGTTGAAAGTTGTTTAGTTTTATATGTTGCTTAACTTAAAAGTTGTTCAGTAGTTATAAGCTAAAGCGTGTAAAAGTTTTCAAGCGTGGTGAGCAAATAGCCTCGGACGAGGAAAGCCCATGTTCAGCAGTGGACTGTTGTGGCTGTTATGGTATTTAGGCGCTGACATCACAGATGAGAAATGCGATGCGAGACGCAAAATGACATCTGTCAGACAAGCGATCTTCGAAGATGTCATCGTTACACATGCATAGACTTATAATATAACTTCGTATACTAGCGTAAAGAGACATCGCGACGACGCTTGAAACCGTTTCCATATAAAATGTATGAAACGGAATTGACAAAGTTACACACGTAGTTCGCGCGTCGCATCGATAACGGCTACCGATCGCTAGTCTGACAGATGCCATCCCACGCGTCACAACGCACGTCTTTGTGGAACTTGCGCCTTAAGTTTTTGTATAAAAAGTCATTTAAAAAAGTTGTCCATGTTATGTCTATCCCTAGTATTCAAAATTTCATATCAAACCATATTACGTTCTCGTATTGAATTTATTATTATGTTCACTGTACATCATGACAGTTTGCTAACCGCGCAGTCGGCGAATAGCGTAAGTAGGCCTAGCACGCCAGTCGGCAGAAAGCGAGTTGGCGAATCGCGCCGGTTTGCAAAACGAGCAAGTCGGCGAACTGATTCCAGACCAAACTATCTGGTAAAGGGCGAACTTTGATTTATGGCTGGTCCCAATATGAAGCCAGACGGGCCCTAAGGAGTCTCTCTCTTTGCCATCGCTTAAACAGCTGAGGCCTACGCAACGAAACTACAGCCTAAAATTCTAGGTCGAGGTCTAGGAAATTCGATGAACAATTGCGTAGCAGTTATAATCCCATTATTAGATGTTTCCGGCTACGCAATGTACATCACATTTCGCCTGTGGAATTGTAGTTTGATAAAATCGGGTACTGTACCTATATTATTTTAACTGGGTATATAGACTGCGGTGCTATTGTCGAAGGGCAAACCGATAATATGGTAGATTTACCCCTATAACATCAGTGATTCTCACATAATATACATCCGGGTCTGGCAGCTTCGAAGATCAAAGATTAACCTTCAGCATCACCACACATTACAAACAGGAGGTTAAGTAAGTAAATTCTGCGAGCAGCCTTCAAACACCGCTGACGTGTTGAGAAGGGTTTAACAAGTTATTCGACTTTCATAACTTGATTATTATGAACTTACACTATACATCGTGTACCTATCAAAGGCAATTACTTAAATTGGTCACGGTCACGTTGTTTTGAGCCTCATACAAAAACAATTTTCGCTAATGGGACTAATGCTGAAAAACGAAAAAAGGAAACGGCCTCCCAAACCAAATGCACGATCAGCTAAGTAAATTTATATGGGAGGTCGATTTTCTCTCGTTTTTCAACATTGGTGTCATAGCAAAAATTTTTCGTTACAACGCCCGAACATCAGGTATAATATTTGTCCAAGGGTATAATTTAACAGAACATCATCATCTTCCTGCCCTTATCCCAATTACTTAGGGTCGGCGCAACACGTTTCGTTGAACACAAAATCGTGTTGCAAAAGGATTTGGTTGTATTTTACGACCGGCCGCACTTGACCCTCCTTGGGAATCCTTTTGTGGTGGATTAACCGCCACCATACGGTTGGACCCTGGCTGTTTGGGTCGGATTTATCCCTCGGACGCCTTCTACTCTGCTGGCACCACACGGCTATGCCGGCACCACACGCCTATATCTAGACACACGGCAGTGTGTCCGCCAAGTTCGAGCAAAGAACCAACACACCGGCCGTGGGTTATATTACACGAACCATTTCGGGCCAAGTTCGACCCACCTATAACTCAAAATCTATTTTATCTACGCATATGAAATTTCTAGTATCTGTCGAGATCTACTTACTTATCTAAAATACAAAATTTCATTAATGTACCTATTGTAGGTCTTGAGATATTGACGTCAGAAAATCGCTATTTTTACTATACACTCACTGACTGACTCACTCATCAAAAACCTAGACCACTTTCAATGGTCGTATTGACTTGAAATTTGGCATGGAGGTAGGTCTTTAGGTCAAGGTAAAGGAAAAAATCTGAAAATGGCCAAGTGTGAGTTGGTTTTAAAAATAATGAAGGTGTAAATTCATGCCCCTAAGGAACTAAAACAAAAAATTTATCTATATCTTCCAATGGTCGTACCGACCTTTAATTCGTTACGAAGGTTTGTAATTTAGTCAAAGTAAAGTAAAAATTGAATATAATCGGCTACGTACATTATACCGCCCTGACTTGGCAAGCTTATCAGTAAATAGAAAACGTGTAAAAAAATCCAAGATATTGAATGGGCAATGCGCTCTAGCGTGTCAGTCGTACAAGACAGCATGACAAAACAAAAAAGTTTCCTTTGCCACGCAAACGTAGAAAACATTAATAAAAGATACTAGTCCATTTCTTTGTAAGAAGCATAGTCCATATAAAAAAATCTGAAAATTAGTATAAATGAGACATTTCCTGAACTAACTTAATCATAAGAAAAAAAGAAAATAAACCTTACAAAAATAAATGAAATCCCACCCAAAACATAAATGTGAAAGGCTGCCAAGTTCGATAATATTGGAATGCTTCGCCTATAAAAGAAGTGAGATCTAAATAAGTACCAAGTTCCATACACAGACCTCAGTTAAAAATAGTTACAGGAATGCACACTAGATTTTCCGCAGTTTGGAAAGCAGATTCTGAATAAATATCATATTAAATACCTAAAATTCTAATACTTACAAAATCGCAAACCTGTTTTTTCAGCAGTTTCCTTATAACATTTTTTTTCTGTACTTTTTAATGATATAACTTGGCAAGTTTTAATAGAAAATTATATACTTGACTCATTGCGTTTAATAGGTTTATAACAAAGTGTGTGAAAACTTGCCAAGTTATATCATTAAAAAGTACAGAAAAATAAATGTTATAAGGAAACTGCTGTAAAAATAGGTTTGCGTTTTTGTAAGTATTCGAATTTCAGGTATTTAATATGATATTTATTCAGAATCTGCTTTCCAAACTGCGGAAAATCAAGTGTGCATTCCTGTAACTATTTTTAACTGAGGTCTGTGTATGGAACTTGGTACTTATTTAGATCTCACTTCTTTTATAGGCGAAGCATTCCAATATTATCGAACTTGGCAGCCTTTCACATTTATGTTTTGGGTGGGATAATTAAATACGGGGTATAATTTAATACATTTCCTTCGAAAAAACGATGTACCTATAGCTACTGCAGGCTGATTCTAAAAACAAGATGTCATGAACATGAAATAGTCTTATTTATTTACCCTCTTTATTTAATACCGCCATAATTTTGGTCAAGCGATAAATAATTTTGCGGACAATGCCGAGGCCGCATCCTACAATAAAGGGTGTTAATTTATTATACTTCCTGGTGATAAACTGCCATGAATGAAACACCTTGTACCTACCAATTTATTGTGCCCAAGATAAAGAAGTTAAATTATTTTCTAAGCCACAACACATACCTACCTGTAAGGGGTTGCTGGGTTGCCTGGAAGAGATCGCTTAAAGCGATAAAGCCGCCTTTGTTGTTGTATATGTTAAGGTTTTTAAATGTGAGCAATAAAGTGTTTCTGTCTGTCTACCTTTATAATTATTTTTGCTCTTTGGTAAAAATATGAGCATTTCCGTGGGTACCAACTTCAAATTTTCCTCTAACAGACCATCCATTTTCCTTTTTAAATATTCCACTCCATTGAAAATGCTCGGCGAACGATTCTTGGCAAATTCATTTATAATGGGATTCTAGCCCAAACAATATCTTTAAAAGAATCCCTATTATATTCGAGAAGTCTATTTGTGCCGCCACCACAAACCCCATTGTTATATATTTAGGGTTGACCACTTTTCCTTGTTATATTATCTCTAAACATTTTTATTATAAAACAAGAACACAAAAAAGTAATTGTTTACCTATAGGTATACCTTTTAAAGAGCTAACGACAGCTTAGGTTTCAGTTTACCTTTCAGTTCAGAAATAATATGCATTCATATGTATATACTTAATGCATTTCAAACTCACGCAGACTAGTTAAAATTTAGGTACCTACCTACTCTTGTTGTAGACTGCTGATTATAATAGTCCACCAACAAAATAATGTAAGAACATATACCTACATTTAAATCATGTCGCAGGTTTTTGATAGCAGTTTATTCACGTTGGAATTTTACATAATTTAAGACATGGCATTTAGGTATGAGCCGTAGATAAATATGACAACTTGCTTCAAAAATCTAAGATGATATTACCTACTTATTTCATATTCAAACAATCTAAAATTCTTTAATTGAATCTAGTCAGAAATCAAGTACCTACACAGTAAAAGGCGAAATACAATTTTTGACCTCGGCTGAATATGGTCAACTGCATGTCAGATAGTGAGCTACCAAACAGGGTTGACGATAGGCAGGCGCCCGGTCATGACTTTGTGTTCTTACAAAGCATATTGCGCCGCAACAACTGATTTGGGATAAGGGCAGAAAAATGATGATGACACATGTAGGTACCCCTCGATCGCGACAGTTCCTACATGAGGGCGTGTTTCGTTCGTCCCAAGCAAGGTTAACGTGATTTATTCGAATCAAATAAATTTGCTTCTGAGACAATATCAAAAAGTTATCCACGGTACCTATTCAGAAAGGGTGGACAAAGGATCTATTGTGACTGCAGGCAAAGGGCTGATAGCCTGTCAGCCTGAGTGCCCATTCCGCGAAATGAGGGAAATTATCGTGAAACAAAAGGTGTCCGACGTGTCAGACATTCGCTGGTCCGAAAATATTTCTGATAGATCTGTCGTTGGTTAGGTATTGGTCGTTTACAAGAAAAAGAAAAAAGCTTATTTATTTTAAAAAACATACATTATTCGGTTAGAAACCAAGACGACAACGTTGTAAAATATATGGAACCTAAGAAAAAGTTATCACTTAAACCTTGTACGATCAACTAGAACCACTGAATGTCCCACTTCTTATCAGTTATGTTTACGCCTGAGTCACCTAGGTTTAATTGTCCTTCAGATAGCGCATCAGCTAATCTGTGACGTGTTGTATCTGTGGGTTGCATAATGACGTCCTGCATTATGATGTCGTAATTTGAAAGCCATTATTCCATCGTTACATCCCGTTTAGCCCTTCTGATTGTGTAAACTGGCTGATTCTATATCATCCTGACAGCAAGTGATAAATTATCTGTCAGGTTTAAGCTAACAAAGGAATCTGTGCATAAGATCAAACTGTCGCAATTGAATATGCCATGGGTTGTGCTGTTTGGTATAAATAAGACAAAATTCATAGAGTGTTCCATGTTTGGTATAAATAAGGCAACATCAGGAATACTGAAAAGGAACTCATATTTAGGGTGATTTAGGTAGATACCTTTTTTATATCTGTTCATGCCGCCGCTTTCCATTCGCCACTTCAAAAGTTTGGCCAACGCTAAATTGGGAATAGCTAATTTATACGCTAATGTCGCTATAATATTTTGTGTCTACCTACGACGTCCACTTTAACCTCCGGTCCTCCCTCCCTCCGCCCTCCTCCCCCGTCCCTCCCGTCACGCAAAAAGGGAAGCAGATGACAAGACCTGCGGCTAAAGATCAACATGCCGCGTCTAAAGCGATTGTTGACGAGGATGGCTACACGCTGGTAGAACCCAGGAAGCGCCGACTTCGTCGCAACCGTAATAAACGCGGCACCGCTATTGCAGCCTCAACATCGCTGAAGGCTGCCGAACCGATCGCGCAGCTGTATGTGTCCCGGCTGGACTGTAAGACGACACCGGAGGACATCATGCAGCATGTGAATAAGACGTTCAGACTTCGCCAGGATCTTCAGCGGATCCCCGCCGGATTGACCTTGGAAATCCGACAGCTGGACTCTAAAGTGACAACCAATTTTAGGTCGTTTGTTCTGTCGGTTCCACAGAAATATGTGTGCGGGTTCATGCGAGAAGATTTCTGGCCACAGGGTGTCGTATTTAGGCGCTATCGACCCCCCGTGCAACGTGAGCGTGAGTCGCCGCCGTCACGTAAAGTGCCTACGTAGCTGTAAGTCGTGTGATTGTAGTTTATTTATAGTATTTATGTTAGATTGTAAGTCATATTGTATGATTTTATTTTATTTTATATGGGCCTCGTTGCCTGAAATAAAAGGATTTATTATTATATTATTATTTATTGTTTATACATTTTTTATCTCTCCGAAGAGGAAAAAACCTTTAAACACGGGCCAAAGCCAAGTGTATAAAGTGTAGGTATTAATGATAGAAATTGTTTAGGATAGAAATTTTCTGACGATTCTGCAGGTATTTAGGATCGTTGCTTTTTGGAGCAGTGTATATATTTTTGGGTGGATATCAAGAGTTTTAAGGCTGGTGTGCAATGATTTTGGTATTACTCCTGTAGTTGACAAAATGATAGGTATAGTTTTAACTGTGTTTACTTTCCACTGCGATTTAATTTCTATTGCTAAGTCTGTGTATTTGGAGATTTTTTCTGAATGTGTATTAAGAAGATTGTGTGTGTTACAGACGGCAATGTCAATTAAATATACAGTGTTGTTAATTTTGTCAAGTAAGGTTATATCTGGCCTATTGTAATGAATGGTACGGTCTGTAATGATTGTTCTATCCCAATAGATTTTATGGTCATGGTCTTCGAGAATCGTTTCAGGTGTATACTTATAGTAAGCAACTTTTTCTGTAATGAGGTTATATTTGATTGCGAGATGTTGGTGTACTATTGAGGCAACTTGATCGTGTCGGTGTTTATAATCGGTTTGGACTATTGCTTTACAAGCGCCTGTAATGTGTTGGATGGTCTCGGAGCAGGAATGGCATCTTCTACATGAATCTGTTGGCAAATTTGGGATTCGGCAGATAAATTTCTGGTAATTACGAGTCTCGATGACCTGATCTTGTATCGCCAGCATAAATCCCTCCGTTTCGGGAAGAGTTCTCCTCGCAGCAACCAGGCGTTCGACGCATTTTATCGACATGGGACTGCTGCAAGTCGTTGAGGTGTCTTCCGTGAAGAGATTTACGCTGCCAAGCGGCGATTTTTCTTTGCTTCAACAAGTCGTTCATTGCGTTGAGCATCTTTGCTGTTAAGGTTCAGTGGTGTTAAATGCTTGTCTACGCTAACTATTTCGTTGTGCAATTTAGAGTGTTGGGCTTTGTCATAAAAATACTTTCTCAATGTCTGGATTTGTTTGTTATGCAAATTAGTAATATCGATAACACCTCTACCACCCTCGCTACGAGGGAGAGTCATTCTCTGAATGCAAGACCTGGGGTGATGTTTACGTTGGGTAGTAAGAGATGTGTTGATGACACGTTGCAAAGCTTCCAGTTCAGTTTGATTCCAGTTGATTACACCGAACGAGTATGTAAGTATGGGAATGGCGAACGAATTTACAGCTTTTATTATGTTACGGGAATTGAGTTGCGATTTGAGAATACTATTAAGTCTGTGTTTAAATTTTTTCTTCAGGTCTGCTTTTGTCTGTTTTTGATTTATATGTTTAGCTTGCTGGAACCCAAGATATTTATACGTACTTTCCTGGTCTAAAGATGTTATAAGGTATCCAGATTCTAAAGTGTAGTCATTCGAAACTACTTTACCCTTCTCCACAGAGAATGTTTTACATTTATCAATGCCAAAGTTCATGTGAATGTCTCCAGAAAATGTTTGCGTGATGTCTGCTAGGCGATGAAGTGAGTCAGGGTTGTTACTGTATAGTTTTATGTCGTCCATATAGAGAAGGTGTGTAAGAGATGTTCGATCCTGTTCGCTTGTAATGGTGAGCCCTTGTTGTGATGAGTTGAGCATGTTAGACAGTGGGTTTAAAGCTAAACAAAACCACAAGGGGCTTAAAGCATCCCCTTGAAAGATGCCTCTTCGTATAGGAATCTCTTCTGTCTCTATGTTGCAATTATTGTTCATAAGTTTAAGTTTGGTTTGCCAGTGCTGCATTGTATGTTCTAAAAAGTTAACAATAGTGGGGTTGATTTTATAGTGCCGTAATATATAAATGAGCCAGCTATGTGGAACAGAATCAAATGCTTTTTGGTAATCTATGTACATGGTGTTAATGCTATTTTTGTGTTTTAACGCTTGTTTCATCGCGACAGAGTCAATAATTAATTGCTCTTTACAGCCTTGACTCCTTTTTCGGCAACCTTTTTGTTCTTCTGCGAGCAAATTGTTATCAGAAACAAACTCATCGATCACTTCAGCTATACATGAGGTAAGAATCTTGTAGAAGGTTTGCAGACATGTAATTGGCCGATATTTGGCGGGATTTTGAGTGTCTGCATCCTTGGGTATAAGGAAGGTTAAACCTTTTGTAATAAAAGTCGGCATGGTTTCGGGAGCTTGAATAAACTCATTAATGTGGTTGTGGATCATAGGGTGAATTGTGCTTAGTTTTTTGTACCAAAAATTATGGATCCTGTCATTTCCCGGCGCCTTCCAATTGTGTAGTTTCTGAAGGATATTATTATTATTATTACTTTATTGAAAATTTATTCACCCTTTTCAGGGGAGATACGACACTTCCACGGACTTTTGGCCAAAGCGGAAATGAAGTTAGGATAGGAAGAAGAAGCCAAATCATTGTATGCTAGACGATAAGAACTTACGTACGATTCTGCAAGTATTTAAAATAGCGGCTTTTTGAATCAGAATGTAAGTCTTTGGGTGTACTTGCAGGGTTTTTAAGCTGGCGTGCAATGTATGCGGAACTACTCCCGTAGAAGATATTATAATTGGGATAGTTCTAACAGTATCAACCCTCCACTGCGTCTTGATTTCTATAGATAAGTCCGCATATTTTGTGATTTTCTCTGTGTGCGTAGCTTGGAGGTTGTGCGTGTTCGGAACAGCTATGTCAATGAGGTAAACGGTTTTATTCTTCTTATCGTGTAGAGTTATGTCCGGTCTGTAACAGTGTACAGTCTTATCAGTCATTATGGTTCGGTCCCAATATATTTTGTAGTCATCTGAGTCTAAAATAATTTGAGGGCTGTATTTGTAATAGGGAACTGTCTGTGATATGAGTTTATATTTGAAAGCTAGATATTGATGAATTATTGCAGCGATCTGATCGTGCCTGTGCTTGTAGTCCGTTTGTGTTATAGACTTGCATGCTCCCGTTATATGCTGAATGGTTTCGGGGCTGCTATGGCAGTGTCGGCACACGTCGTTTTGCAATGTAGGATCTCGAATTATGTATTTTCTGTAGTTTTTAGTATCGATTGTTTGATCTTGGATAGCAATCATAAAGCCCTCCGTTTCTGGGAATAATTCGCCTTGTTTGAGCCATGCGTTTGACGCTGCTTTGTCAACGATTGAGTTGGTCAAATCAAGGCGGTGTCTTCCATGGAGGACTTTTGCTTCAAGCATCAATTTTCTGTTCTTTGTTTGTTTCAGGGAGATTCAAAGAAGTATTTTTTAGGTTAAGCGGGGTTAATTTATCGTCTGATTGTACTATTGCGTGATGTATGGGTGAGTATTGTGTTTTTGAGTGAAAGTATGAACGTAAAGATTTTAATTGTCTGTTGTGAAGGTTTTGTATGTCAATTATTCCACGTCCTCCTTCTATTCTAGGTAGGGTTTGTCTTTGTACGCAGGCTCTAGGGTGGTGTTTACGATACTGCGTTATGTGGGTGTTGATTGCTCTTTGTAGCTTAGTGAGATCAGATTTTGACCATCGGATAATTCCAAAAGAATACGTTAGAATAGGTACAGCAAATGAATTGATCGCTTTGACTGTGTTCCGAGCATTAAGGTGAGTATGGAGAATTTTGTGTAATCTAGCCTTGAATTTTTTTATTAATGTAGTTTTAATTTCTTTTTGATGTATTTGCTGTGTCTGCTGATATCCTAAGTATTTATATCCTTCTGTCTGGTCTAGTGGGTCTATAGTTTCCCCTGTCTGTAACTCGTAAGCATTTTCTTGTTTTAACACTGTATTCCATTTGGTCATAGTTGTTTTTAAGAAATCAATTATTGTGTGATGGATTTTGTAATGCTGTAATATGTAGACTAGCCATGAGTGTGGTACTGAGTCATAGGCCTTTTATAATCTATGTACATGGTGTAAATATTCTGTTTCTTAAGTTTGGCTTGTTGAGAAATCATTGCATCAATAGTAAGCTGTTCCTTACAACCCTGACTGTGTCTTTTACATCCTTTTTGTTCCTCCGCCATTATGTTGTTGTCGTTGATGTGCCTGTATAAAACTTCACTGATACAAGAAGTGATTATTTTGTAGATATTTTGTAGGCAGGTTATAGGACGATATTTAGCTGGGTTAGATGTGTCAGTCTGATCTTTAGGCAGCATGTATGTGACACCTTGCGTGATATAGTCTGGGAGAGTGTGTGGTGATTGTATAAATGAATTTATGTGTGTGAGGAGAAGTGTGTGTATACTTGAGAACTTTTTGTACCAGTAATTGTGAATTTTATCAGATCCAGTAGCTTTCCAGTTGTGAGTCCTAGCAATAACTTTTTTCAGTAGATCTATACTAATGTCATCAAATTCCATATGCGGTAACTCTTGCAGCTTCTCTTTATCCTCCTCGATCCACCTATTATTATTATGTTCTACGGCGTTAGACCAGATGTTCGACCAAAACTCTGTTAAATTTTCTGCTGTAGGCATGGAATCATTACGTGGGTTCTGATTGTTTTGTGAGTTTACCATATTTTGATTAAGTGTTCTATAGAATAGTTTTTCGTTGTTATTAAATAGTTTATTTTGTGTTTTACGTTTTGTAGTTTCTTTATATCTTCGTAGTCTACTTGCCAATACACCGAGTTTTTGTTTCAACGTGTCCAAAAAGTGAGTCATTTCTGTATTTGGGTTTTCATATTGTGCATGTATTTTATATTTATCTACTATTTATTTTATTTTATTTTCTAAGGATTCACTACGGTTACCCCTAATGTATTCATCAACCCTAGCTATATTAGCTCTTAAGTCAGCTATGCGTTTTTCTAAATTTCTTTGCCAATTAGGTATTCTGTCATGAGGTTGTTTTGGTACTTTCGTATTATCAAATTTAGATCCATTGTGTTGGGCTGCTGTATATGCTGCACTGTATATTATGAGTTGCGTCTTATGAAAATCAGTGTCTGGCTCGATAACTTTAGGGATCGCATACTCGTTAAGGAAACATACAATACCTACTTGCAAGTCTTTTGTTTCGGTATAGCAGGTCTCGAAGTCGGTTCAGTGTCTTTGAATTTTTCTAATGTTTCTAAAAATGTATTTTCAATTTGATTTTGTGTTTCTGTAGGTAAAGGTGCTTGTTTTGTAGTCGTGTTTTCTGAGGAGTGCTCATCAGTTGTCTCGTCGTTAGGTGATAAATTAAGTTTGTAACAAACCCGACCCCGGCCTATGAAGGACTCCGCCTAAAGGCACCGGCCTCTGTTGTTATGAAGATCATGTCTTGAGTTCTAAATTTCATAGAAACCCATACCTCAAGCACAGTGTATATAATGGCTCGTGATATAAAAGTGATGTCTAGTTAATTATTGACCCATACGTTGTGTTTAAATAAAGTAATATGTAACCCATAAGTTCTTTTAAAGGTAATTGAGACATCTCTGTACTAATTATTGAAATAAAGTGACTCTGATGAACAGGAGATGGAAAAGGGCAGGAAACTGAACTCCAAACGGGCCCCCAGAACTGCATCGCCCGAGGATTGTGGAATCCCACGCCAACTATACCTATTAGTATTCATAAACACTCCGCAGTCATCTTCACATAACCAATTTATGTATGTAAAGATAACTCTTAGAGTATTTACCAAATACAAATGGTAAATTACCTGATTCCCAGAAGAAGGATAAAAATATGGTGAGACGTGCGTCTCTGCTAATAGATGCGTCAGCCACAGACGCTTGTGATGCTTAAAAGCACCACGAAGAAGGATAGGTGATCAGATTCAGACGTCCTTTGCAGAACAACTGAAGTAGTTTAGAATAAACATTCTTATGACAGACCAAACTGACACCCAAGTGTCTAGTTGGTTAAGTAAGTAAGTATGTTGTAAGTAGGTATGTTATCAGTCAAATGACATGATTTCAACAATTATCTTTAGGTTTCCTAAAGAGGTACCGGCAAGGCCGGTAAATGCACCGAATATGAAATTGCACTGGTCAGTCAGTCTCCACCCACATTTAACTCCTACGGAAGTCAGAATATAATATGAGAATGCTTTATGCAAGTCCCAAATCACATGTGAGCATACATTCCTATCAGTTGTAGACGGGAGAGCAATATTTTGCCCATCCCAATAGAGAGTAGATAGGATATGTTGATCACATGAACTTCCTGAGAGCATATGGGCTTCCATGACCAAAAGCTGCCATTACAACCATATCGAATGCTAGATAAGAAATAGATAGGTATTCGATGAAGATATGATAACAGTTGTCCCATGACATTTGATGACAACCATTGTAGTTAGTAGGTAAGTTGTAGTCATAGTTTCACTATGATGGGCACCATTTAGCCAGTCATAAGAAGAACGTTAAGAACTTCATGACTAGAATATTACTTTAGATATGATTCATCTGAATCTGTTATAGGATAGGATGATAGGAAAGGATATTATCCATTCTACCAGCCATACATATTCTTAGATAAGAGTACTAACTAAGATATTATAGCAAGTACCATAAAATATTATTGTGGTAAGTACAAATTGTCCACAGCTGGACACATTCCCATTCTGAAGTACATTTTGTTTGTATAACAAAATATTGTTATAAATAAATGTTCGTCCACTGCCGGACATATTCCAATACTGAAGTCTGTTTTCTTTGTATAACAAGAATACTGTTGTAAATGATTATTTGTCCACTGTTGGACATAACCAATAAATTAGTAGATATTTAACAATATCTATTTATGTATATTTCATAAACATTAATCAATTAAGTCCATAGTCGCTCAGCAACCATAGTACTTAAAATAGAAATCTGTCCACTGATGGGCCAAGCCAAACAGTAGGTAAGTAGATACAATATGTAAGTATGTTTTAACCACAGGAATTTTATCAAATAAATCCTTGATCGCTCAGCAATTATAGAATAGTAATTTATCCACTGATGACCACAGCAATTAATAGATAAGTAGATACCTAACCATATCTACTTATGTAAGTTTTAACACAGGAACTTTATGCTAGTAGCGCATAGCAATAATAAATTATGTTATTAATTTGGTTATTAAAGTCATATATATGGCATGATAGATAGACAAGTAAGGAATAGGAGTAATGGGATTATAGGGTATCCTACCTATTCCTAACATCTAATTTACCTATCTACCGACACACTAAATAGCCCAAATTTCCTAATTAAAGATTAGATGTGGATACTATAAAGTTTATATGAAACAATCAGAACGCAGATTCTTTAAAACATCTTGACCCAACAACAAAACAAAGTTATTGCAATAAAATGACCTTAGCACTAAAAACCAAAGCATAAGACCATATTCCGAATCTTATCAGCTTTCAATGAATACAGAACTATCAAGCATAGGTAATTAATATGTTTGTAAACATTCATATAGGGAATATATACTGCTGATAGGGTTCGAAAGAAAGCATGAATTGTACTTATCCATCTGGAACTTGAAGCCACCAGCACACGAAGAACCAACAACGACGACATCCACAATGCCGATTCCAGTGCACGCTGAAGCACGCATCCTCTGTATCCAACAACACACCATACACGGGTTCAAAGCACTTTTCACCAACTAAACACACTCGCGAATCGAGGGTGACCAGGCAAACGT
Source organism: Phthorimaea operculella (assembly GCA_024500475.1). Taxonomy (NCBI): domain Eukaryota; kingdom Metazoa; phylum Arthropoda; class Insecta; order Lepidoptera; family Gelechiidae; genus Phthorimaea; species Phthorimaea operculella. Next base: position 6,051,104 of record JANFCV010000011.1, read on the forward strand.
CGAGACTCTCTGGTCCACGGCGCGACTTCACCAGGACTGATAGGTAAACTAATCACTGCACTAGGTATTCCTTTTCTGTCCTGGGAGACTTCACGATTAGAACTGAACTGAACTGCCCGCAGGCCGTATGGCTTGCTATTTTCTACCAAAAGCTTCGAACTTACGAGAAGAATAATGTTCTCGAAATCTGCTACTCATTACGAAAGAAGATATTCTCCTCTCTTTCATACACATTTTAGAAGACATTCGACTATTCTAGATTTTTAGAATGTCTTGTTTCGCTACTTGTTGCCAGACACCAATTCAGGAAGGGGCCGACCCATCCTGACATCCAAGAAAACTTTTAGTGTATATTGAGTAAATCATGGGTTTACCAATATTATTAAACATTTATTGTTGGTTTATAGAATTTTTAGAAAATACATCAATTTTCTATAAACCGAAAGTGTGACTAATAGAATAAACCTTAGGTATTTCAGTCGCTATGGCCTAGTAGGGCCCTGTCTAAAGTGACACCTTGCAGTTTCCGCTACTCGACAATAGATGGCAGCAGATTACACCACCTCGCGCACCCAACCTCACTTCAGTCACACACCCCTATCATTATAAATGCCACGAAAAATTATAAATGCCACTGCAAACGCTGATCAACTATCAGACTAATTATCCAAAATTATTTAGACTTGCAAATATGAACAATATAAAAAGAAAATAAACAAAACATTTCAATATTGCTTCACGCACATAGCGCCATCTCTCAGCCGCATTCCGAACCTCCATACCAATCTTGACAGAACAGAACCAAACCCACAAGTATTGAATCACATCCCACAGCGGCGATACCAATAGATGTCGCTGTCCCGAATCTTTATAATTAATAAAGACCAGGATACAAGCCTTACAAGTTGAGTCGGTGTTAGTCGCTGTGTAGTTCTCGCAGTTTGAATGTTTTCTGAGAAATTTGTCAGGTCATACTCTTCGTCTTGGGCTAGATTGCAAGAAGGTGTTATAGGTGTTGATGTATCTGTTTGTGTGCTACGGACTGCAAGTGTGTTTGACTGAGTGAGTGTATTAGTTGCAACTTTAAGTAATTCTCTTTCTTCCGGCGGTATGCGGTTGCTTTTAATAATTACTCTGATTTGATCGGCTAGACGCTGTTCAGATAAGTACTGTAGTTCGGTGTGCATCTCTGCAAATCTTTTATGTAGCTGTGGTCTCCACCCTGTCAAGTTAGTCTCATTATTTGTCACGTAAAAGTAGCACATTAATAGATCCCTGTTTATTTCGTCAGTCCATTGCAATCTTTGCCGAGTTTTCCCAGCTTTTGTTGTCAATGGTTTCATGGTCGTTAATACATCGCCATTCTGTCTACGTCCACTGCTAGGACCAGCTTCAGTGTTTAATGTTATAATATCTATGTCCAGTTGTGGTCCTGGTTGAGAGCTATGGTAAATGTTTTCTATAAGAATGTTTTGTAGTATTTGTTCTGTCGTTTCAGTAGCTAATATTTGGGTAACGTCTTGTTTAATTTCGTTTAGCACTTCATCAGATAGCATTTTATTCCTTACGATAGCTCTTATTTGGTCTCCTACTCTTTGTTTAGTAACAGTCATTTCCGGGAACCTGTCTGTAAATAATTGGTGTAGTTGATCAAGATATTTCTTCTTCTTCCTCTCCATATTTGTTATTAACAGATATGTACGCCATATAAATCTGTTCATATTATCAGACCAATGTTTTCGCGTACGTTTGGTGGTGCCTGCAGCGGGAGTTAGAATATTGGCTTGTGCCACTAACTCAACATCTACAGACATTTGTGATGTTGTTGGTGATCGGGTTTGAGATGGGAATGCAAGATGATGAGATGAACTGGATGGCTGTGATGAACTATGTGTGAATGATAATGGTGATGACAGATTTGGAGTGATATTTGAATGTAAGAATGATTGAGGTGATGAATCTGGGGTCTGGTATATACTTTCTGCTGATGAATTGGGTGACATACACAAAGAATTAATTCGTTGCGGGGATGACACAGGTGATGTTATATTACTATTGGTTGCAGATAGCGGATATGGATTTATGGTTTTATCGGCTGTAGTATGTTTTTCGGGGGGAACCCGCCTGGTCAGTCCCCCACCGCCAGTGGATCGTATGCTGTGACATCCAGCACTGGCTCCAGATGTGCCCCGGCGACCCCCGGGAAGCGGCCGCAAATTATATATTCTTCGGTTTTCTTCCATGATGTATTAGAGGGTTGGGATCGTTAGTTGGGAAAGGCAATGTAGCTGAGTGACCGTTACTCCTGTACCTTAAATATTATTATTATTATTATTAACCTAGTTAAGTAGGTGCTATGAAAGAAAATATTTAAAAACCACCTGTGTACTGCTTCATTGCAGCTTCTGATGCCTATTTGAAATACCTACATTAATAGAATATTTATTTGCGATGCGAAACTAATAGTTTTGTATTTGTACATGCCTTATTTATATTTTAGACAGCCCTGTGTCCAGCACACAATGGTAGAGATTCCAGCTGTTGCTAGATATTACAGCGCTGAATGCAGGGCTGGGCTTCATCCAGTTCCAGACTTGTATGCTTGCTTGCTGTTTCCGTTTATTACAGCTATTATTTTTAGTGCATCCCGTAAGTGAGTATAAAGGTCTGACCGTCCGACATGTGAAATTTTAAAAGGGTGAAACTAGCCCATGAAACTGAACAACATTCCCTTAAGAAACATAGATCGAAATATGAACAAGATTTTCGGAACTCCAAATACAAATCGACTTGGTTTTTTTTTCAAATGTCAACCTTTGTTCATTGAGGAAAGTTGTTCATTTTCATCGGGTGGTTTCACCCTTTAAAAATTTGCAGTAATTTTTTCACATCCTGTATTAATGACATGTACATCGGGTGCTTTAATGCCTTTACATCTGCACATTGTAATGCCTAAGACAACGCCAAAATCTGTAGATACCAGAGCCGTAGGTATAATCTTTACCAAAGAAGATATTTATATCTTATTGTAAAAAAATGCATCGAATATAGAGATACTTATTTTTGTAATTCAATTTATGTGCTTTATGCAATAGGATCTCATAAGAAACAATAAATACCTATGACGGCACTAAAAATAATGTCAATTTAATACTCGCTTTGTTGTTGTGCTGTAGGTTTTACGATTTTCTTGAATGTAATCACACAATGTTATCAATCCGTTAGTTAACCACTTCATTATCGGCCACCAATTACAAAATTGGTTCTTAATGAGTTTTTTATTTCTTTGGCTGCGTTAAGTGTTTTCAACCATTTTAGTTCAAGTTTTCGATAAAGTTGTAAAAATGAGAGGGTACTGTTGGTTCATATTGAACATAATTTTATTGTGTTTTAAAGAATCTACAAGTGAATCGCAAAATTCCTCAGAAAACAACGTCAAAAGAGAAGTGAAATTGTTAAGAAAAAGGAACAGTCATGATGCTGAAACAATTTATCAAGAATATGCAAGAGAAGTCATAGCACACGATGTCATATCCGCAAGATACTGTAAAAAGAATACTGTGAGTGAGCCTCAAGAAGTGTACGGACACAGTGATTACAAACTGATACTTCCATTTAAAGATTACAATGCAGAAAATGTGCAAATAAAAATAAAACATCGAGTAATATACACAAATGATGGCCCTATGGCGCGTGTTAAGGATATAAGAAACTTCCCGATATCGTTGATACAAAAGAAGCTTCCTGGGCACCAACAGCCGCTGGAATTCAGATAACAATTCCTTACAAACTGAATAGACTATCTAAAAACTCGTGTAACGCACAGTTTAATATTAATGACCAAGAATTACTAGTGCCTCGTGAAGAAAGTGACAATATGCGTAATATGTCAAATAGTTCCAATTCTGAAAAGAGCCCAATAGGATTAAACAAACAAACGTTGGATCTTAATTTTGGCATCAATCCTAAACTATTCATTTCAAAACCTCTTGCAGAGAATAACGTAACATTGGAAATGAATAAGGATATCGATGAAAAATCACCTAATTTAGTAAAAAACACCGGAGTTAAGATGAACCTAGAGAACAATGGTGGAGAAAATAAGACAATTAAGATCCATCAAGATTTACTAGACCTTATTTTTAGTAACGAACCAAACTCAAACACAGACTTAGTTATGGTAAGAACTAGTGACTTTGGTACCGCTGCAAAAAATAATCAGAGTAATGTAAATGAAATAAGCCAAACTAAAACTTGGCAAGTTTTAATAGAAAATTATATACTTGACTCATTGCGTTTAATAGGTTTATAACAAAGTGTGTGAAAACTTGCCAAGTTATATCATTAAAAAGTACAGAAAAATAAATGTTATAAGGAAACTGCTGTAAAAATAGGTTTGCGTTTTTGTAAGTATTCGAATTTCAGGTATTTAATATGATATTTATTCAGAATCTGCTTTCCAAACTGCGGAAAATCAAGTGTGCATTCCTGTAACTATTTTTAACTGAGGTCTGTGTATGGAACTTGGTACTTATTTAGATCTCACTTCTTTTATAGGCGAAGCATTCCAATATTATCGAACTTGGCAGCCTTTCACATTTATGTTTTGGGTGGGATAATTAAATACGGGGTATAATTTAATACATTTCCTTCGAAAAACGATGTACCTATAGCTACTGCAGGCTGATTCTAAAAACAAGATGTCATGAACATGAAATAGTCTTATTTATTTACCCTCTTTATTTAATACCGCCATAATTTTGGTCAAGCGATAAATAATTTTGCGGACAATGCCGAGGCCGCATCCTACAATAAAGGGTGTTAATTTATTATACTTCCTGGTGATAAACTGCCATGAATGAAACACCTTGTACCTACCAATTTATTGTGCCCAAGATAAAGAAGTTAAATTATTTTCTAAGCCACAACACATACCTACCTGTAAGGGGTTGCTGGGTTGCCTGGAAGAGATCGCTTAAAGCGATAAAGCCGCCTTTGTTGTTGTATATGTTAAGGTTTTTAAATGTGAGCAATAAAGTGTTTCTGTCTGTCTACCTTTATAATTATTTTTGCTCTTTGGTAAAAATATGAGCATTTCCGTGGGTACCAACTTCAAATTTTCCTCTAACAGACCATCCATTTTCCTTTTTAAATATTCCACTCCATTGAAAATGCTCGGCGAACGATTCTTGGCAAATTCATTTATAATGGGATTCTAGCCCAAACAATATCTTTAAAAGAATCCCTATTATATTCGAGAAGTCTATTTGTGCCGCCACCACAAACCCCATTGTTATATATTTAGGGTTGACCACTTTTCCTTGTTATATTATCTCTAAACATTTTTATTATAAAACAAGAACACAAAAAAGTAATTGTTTACCTATAGGTATACCTTTTAAGAGCTAACGACAGCTTAGGTTTCAGTTTACCTTTCAGTTCAGAAATAATATGCATTCATATGTATATACTTAATGCATTTCAAACTCACGCAGACTAGTTAAAATTTAGGTACCTACCTACTCTTGTTGTAGACTGCTGATTATAATAGTCCACCAACAAAATAATGTAAGAACATATACCTACATTTAAATCATGTCGCAGGTTTTTGATAGCAGTTTATTCACGTTGGAATTTTACATAATTTAAGACATGGCATTTAGGTATGAGCCGTAGATAAATATGACAACTTGCTTCAAAAATCTAAGATGATATTACCTACTTATTTCATATTCAAACAATCTAAAATTCTTTAATTGAATCTAGTCAGAAATCAAGTACCTACACAGTAAAAGGCGAAATACAATTTTTGACCTCGGCTGAATATGGTCAACTGCATGTCAGATAGTGAGCTACCAAACAGGGTTGACGATAGGCAGGCGCCCGGTCATGACTTTGTGTTCTTACAAAGCATATTGCGCCGCAACAACTGATTTGGGATAAGGGCAGAAAAATGATGATGACACATGTAGGTACCCCTCGATCGCGACAGTTCCTACATGAGGGCGTGTTTCGTTCGTCCCAAGCAAGGTTAACGTGATTTATTCGAATCAAATAAATTTGCTTCTGAGACAATATCAAAAAGTTATCCACGGTACCTATTCAGAAAGGGTGGACAAAGGATCTATTGTGACTGCAGGCAAAGGGCTGATAGCCTGTCAGCCTGAGTGCCCATTCCGCGAAATGAGGAAATTATCGTGAAACAAAGGTGTCCGACGTGTCAGACATTCGCTGGTCCGAAAATATTTCTGATAGATCTGTCGTTGGTTAGGTATTGGTCGTTTACAAGAAAAAGAAAAAAGCTTATTTATTTTAAAAAACATACATTATTCGGTTAGAAACCAAGACGACAACGTTGTAAAATATATGGAACCTAAGAAAAAGTTATCACTTAAACCTTGTACGATCAACTAGAACCACTGAATGTCCCACTTCTTATCAGTTATGTTTACGCCTGAGTCACCTAGGTTTAATTGTCCTTCAGATAGCGCATCAGCTAATCTGTGACGTGTTGTATCTGTGGGTTGCATAATGACGTCCTGCATTATGATGTCGTAATTTGAAAGCCATTATTCCATCGTTACATCCCGTTTAGCCCTTCTGATTGTGTAAACTGGCTGATTCTATATCATCCTGACAGCAAGTGATAAATTATCTGTATCAGGTTTAAGCTAACAAAGGAATCTGTGCATAAGATCAAACTGTCGCAATTGAATATGCCATGGGTTGTGCTGTTTGGTATAAATAAGACAAAATTCATAGAGTGTTCCATGTTTGGTATAAATAAGGCAACATCAGGAATACTGAAAAGGAACTCATATTTAGGGTGATTTAGGTAGATACCTTTTTTATATCTGTTCATGCCGCCGCTTTCCATTCGCCACTTCAAAAGTTTGGCCAACGCTAAATTGGGAATAGCTAATTTATACGCTAATGTCGCTATAATATTTTGTGTCTACCTACGACGTCCACTTTAACCTCCGGTCCTCCCTCCCTCCGCCCTCCTCCCCCGTCCCTCCCGTCACGCAAAAAGGGAAGCAGATGACAAGACCTGCGGCTAAAGATCAACATGCCGCGTCTAAAGCGATTGTTGACGAGGATGGCTACACGCTGGTAGAACCCAGGAAGCGCCGACTTCGTCGCAACCGTAATAAACGCGGCACCGCTATTGCAGCCTCAACATCGCTGAAGGCTGCCGAACCGATCGCGCAGCTGTATGTCCCGGCTGGACTGTAAGACGACACCGGAGGACATCATGCAGCATGTGAATAAGACGTTCAGACTTCGCCAGGATCTTCAGCGGATCCCCGCCGGATTGACCTTGGAAATCCGACAGCTGGACTCTAAAGTGACAACCAATTTTAGGTCGTTTGTTCTGTCGGTTCCACAGAAATATGTGTGCGGGTTCATGCGAGAAGATTTCTGGCCACAGGGTGTCGTATTTAGGCGCTATCGACCCCCCGTGCAACGTGAGCGTGAGTCGCCGCCGTCACGTAAAGTGCCTACGTAGCTGTAAGTCGTGTGATTGTAGTTTATTTATAGTATTTATGTTAGATTGTAAGTCATATTGTATGATTTTATTTTATTTTATATGGGCCTCGTTGCCTGAAATAAAAGGATTTATTATTATATTATTATTTATTGTTTATACATTTTTTATCTCTCCGAAGAGGAAAAAACCTTTAAACACGGGCCAAAGCCAAGTGTATAAAGTGTAGGTATTAATGATAGAAATTGTTTAGGATAGAAATTTTCTGACGATTCTGCAGGTATTTAGGATCGTTGCTTTTTGGAGCAGTGTATATATTTTTGGGTGGATATCAAGAGTTTTAAGGCTGGTGTGCAATGATTTTGGTATTACTCCTGTAGTTGACAAAATGATAGGTATAGTTTTAACTGTGTTTACTTTCCACTGCGATTTAATTTCTATTGCTAAGTCTGTGTATTTGGAGATTTTTTCTGAATGTGTATTAAGAAGATTGTGTGTGTTACAGACGGCAATGTCAATTAAATATACAGTGTTGTTAATTTTGTCAAGTAAGGTTATATCTGGCCTATTGTAATGAATGGTACGGTCTGTAATGATTGTTCTATCCCAATAGATTTTATGGTCATGGTCTTCGAGAATCGTTTCAGGTGTATACTTATAGTAAGCAACTTTTTCTGTAATGAGGTTATATTTGATTGCGAGATGTTGGTGTACTATTGAGGCAACTTGATCGTGTCGGTGTTTATAATCGGTTTGGACTATTGCTTTACAAGCGCCTGTAATGTGTTGGATGGTCTCGGAGCAGGAATGGCATCTTCTACATGAATCTGTTGGCAAATTTGGGATTCGGCAGATAAATTTCTGGTAATTACGAGTCTCGATGACCTGATCTTGTATCGCCAGCATAAATCCCTCCGTTTCGGGGAAGAGTTCTCCTCGCAGCAACCAGGCGTTCGACGCATTTTTATCGACATGGGACTGCTGCAAGTCGTTGAGGTGTCTTCCGTGAAGAGATTTACGCTGCCAAGCGGCGATTTTTTCTTTTGCTTCAACAAGTCGTTCATTGCGTTGAGCATCTTTGCTGTTAAGGTTCAGTGGTGTTAAATGCTTGTCTACGCTAACTATTTCGTTGTGCAATTTAGAGTGTTGGGCTTTGTCATAAAAATACTTTCTCAATGTCTGGATTTGTTTGTTATGCAAATTAGTAATATCGATAACACCTCTACCACCCTCGCTACGAGGGAGAGTCATTCTCTGAATGCAAGACCTGGGGTGATGTTTACGTTGGGTAGTAAGAGATGTGTTGATGACACGTTGCAAAGCTTCCAGTTCAGTTTGATTCCAGTTGATTACACCGAACGAGTATGTAAGTATGGGAATGGCGAACGAATTTACAGCTTTTATTATGTTACGGGAATTGAGTTGCGATTTGAGAATACTATTAAGTCTGTGTTTAAATTTTTTCTTCAGGTCTGCTTTTGTCTGTTTTTGATTTATATGTTTAGCTTGCTGGAACCCAAGATATTTATACGTACTTTCCTGGTCTAAAGATGTTATAAGGTATCCAGATTCTAAAGTGTAGTCATTCGAAACTACTTTACCCTTCTCCACAGAGAAGGTTTTACATTTGTCGATGCCAAACTGCATATGTATGTCTCCAGAGAATGATTGCGTGATGTCTGCTAGGCGATGTAGTGAGTCAGGGTTGTTACTGTATAGTTTTATGTCGTCCATATAGAGAAGGTGTGTAAGTGAAGTTTGGTCCTGGTCGCTAGTAATGGTGAGTCCGTTTTGTGAAGAATTGAGCATGTTAGAGAGTGGGTTTAAAGCTAAGCAAAACCATAGAGGGCTGAGAGCGTCCCCTTGGAAGATGCCTCTGCGTATTGGGATCTCGGCTGTTTCTATGTTACATTTATTGTTCATCAGTTTTAGTTTTGTTTGCCAGTTCTGCATTGTGTGTTCTAAGAAGGTAACAATTGTAGGGTGGATTTTATAGTGTCGCAATACATAAATGAGCCAGCTATGGGGAACAGAATCAAACGCTTTTTGGTAATCTATGTACATGGTGTTAATGCTATTTTTGTGTTTTAACGCTTGTTTCATCGCGACAGAGTCAATAATTAATTGCTCTTTACAGCCTTGACTCCTTTTTCGGCAACCTTTTTGTTCTTCTGCGAGCAAATTGTTATCAGAAACAAACTCATCGATCACTTCAGCTATACATGAGGTAAGAATCTTGTAGAAGGTTTGCAGACATGTAATTGGCCGATATTTGGCGGGATTTTGAGTGTCTGCATCCTTGGGTATAAGGAAGGTTAAACCTTTTGTAATAAAAGTCGGCATGGTTTCGGGAGCTTGAATGAACTCATTAATATGGTTGTGGATCATAGGGTGAACTGTGCTTAGTTTTTTGTACCAAAAATTATGAATTCTGTCACTACCCGGCGCTTTCCAGTTGTGTAGTTTCTGAAGGATATTATTATTATTATTATTACTTTATTGAAAATTTATTCACCCTTTTCAGGGGAGATACGACACTTCCACGGACTTTTGGCCAAAGCGGAAATGAAGTTAGGATAGGAAGAAGAAGCCAAATCATTGTATGCTAGACGATAAGAACTTACGTACGATTCTGCAAGTATTTAAAATAGCGGCTTTTTGAATCAGAATGTAAGTCTTTGGGTGTACTTGCAGGGTTTTTAAGCTGGCGTGCAATGTATGCGGAACTACTCCCGTAGAAGATATTATAATTGGGATAGTTCTAACAGTATCAACCCTCCACTGCGTCTTGATTTCTATAGATAAGTCCGCATATTTTGTGATTTTCTCTGTGTGCGTAGCTTGGAGGTTGTGCGTGTTCGGAACAGCTATGTCAATGAGGTAAACGGTTTTATTCTTCTTATCGTGTAGAGTTATGTCCGGTCTGTAACAGTGTACAGTCTTATCAGTCATTATGGTTCGGTCCCAATATATTTTGTAGTCATCTGAGTCTAAAATAATTTGAGGGCTGTATTTGTAATAGGGAACTGTCTGTGATATGAGTTTATATTTGAAAGCTAGATATTGATGAATTATTGCAGCGATCTGATCGTGCCTGTGCTTGTAGTCCGTTTGTGTTATAGACTTGCATGCTCCCGTTATATGCTGAATGGTTTCAGGGCTGCTATGGCAGTGTCGGCACACGTCGTTTTGCAATGTAGGATCTCGAATTATGTATTTTCTGTAGTTTTTAGTATCGATTGTTTGATCTTGGATAGCAATCATAAAGCCCTCCGTTTCTGGGAATAATTCGCCTTGTTTGAGCCATGCGTTTGACGCTGCTTTGTCAACGATTGAGTTGGTCAAATCAAGGCGGTGTCTTCCATGGAGGGACTTTTGCTTCCAAGCATCAATTTTCTGTTCTTTGTTTGTTTCAGGGAGATTCAAAGAAGTATTTTTAGGTTAAGCGGGTTAATTTATCGTCTGATTGTACTATTGCGTGATGTATGGGTGAGTATTGTGTTTTTGAGTGAAAGTATGAACGTAAAGATTTTAATTGTCTGTTGTGAAGGTTTTGTATGTCAATTATTCCACGTCCTCCTTCTATTCTAGGTAGGGTTTGTCTTTGTACGCAGGCTCTAGGGTGGTGTTTACGATACTGCGTTATGTGGGTGTTGATTGCTCTTTGTAGCTTAGTGAGATCAGATTTTGACCATCGGATAATTCCAAAAGAATACGTTAGAATAGGTACAGCAAATGAATTGATCGCTTTGACTGTGTTCCGAGCATTAAGGTGAGTATGGAGAATTTTGTGTAATCTAGCCTTGAATTTTTTTATTAATGTAGTTTTAATTTCTTTTTGATGTATTTGCTGTGTCTGCTGATATCCTAAGTATTTATATCCTTCTGTCTGGTCTAGTGGGTCTATAGTTTCCCCTGTCTGTAACTCGTAAGCATTTTCTTGTTTTAACACTGTATTCCATTTGGTCATAGTTGTTTTTAAGAAATCAATTATTGTGTGATGGATTTTGTAATGCTGTAATATGTAGACTAGCCATGAGTGTGGTACTGAGTCATAGGCCTTTTTATAATCTATGTACATGGTGTAAATATTCTGTTTCTTAAGTTTGGCTTGTTGAGAAATCATTGCATCAATAGTAAGCTGTTCCTTACAACCCTGACTGTGTCTTTTACATCCTTTTTGTTCCTCCGCCATTATGTTGTTGTCGTTGATGTGCCTGTATAAAACTTCACTGATACAAGAAGTGATTATTTTGTAGATATTTTGTAGGCAGGTTATAGGACGATATTTAGCTGGGTTAGATGTGTCAGTCTGATCTTTAGGCAGCATGTATGTGACACCTTGCGTGATATAGTCTGGGAGAGTGTGTGGTGATTGTATAAATGAATTTATGTGTGTGAGGAGAAGTGTGTGTATACTTGAGAACTTTTTGTACCAGTAATTGTGAATTTTATCAGATCCAGTAGCTTTCCAGTTGTGAGTCCTAGCAATAACTTTTTTCAGTAGATCTATACTAATGTCATCAAATTCCATATGCGGTAACTCTTGCAGCTTCTCTTTATCCTCCTCGATCCACCTATTATTATTATGTTCTACGGCGTTAGACCAGATGTTCGACCAAAACTCTGTTAAATTTTCTGCTGTAGGCATGGAATCATTACGTGGGTTCTGATTGTTTTGTGAGTTTACCATATTTTGATTAAGTGTTCTATAGAATAGTTTTTCGTTGTTATTAAATAGTTTATTTTGTGTTTTACGTTTTGTAGTTTCTTTATATCTTCGTAGTCTACTTGCCAATACACCGAGTTTTTGTTTCAACGTGTCCAAAAAGTGAGTCATTTCTGTATTTGGGTTTTCATATTGTGCATGTATTTTATATTTATCTACTATTTATTTTATTTTATTTTCTAAGGATTCACTACGGTTACCCCTAATGTATTCATCAACCCTAGCTATATTAGCTCTTAAGTCAGCTATGCGTTTTTCTAAATTTCTTTGCCAATTAGGTATTCTGTCATGAGGTTGTTTTGGTACTTTCGTATTATCAAATTTAGATCCATTGTGTTGGGCTGCTGTATATGCTGCACTGTATATTATGAGTTGCGTCTTATGAAAATCAGTGTCTGGCTCGATAACTTTAGGGATCGCATACTCGTTAAGGAAACATACAATACTTGCAAATCTTTTTGAAGTCTTTTGTTTCGGTATAGCAGGTCTCGAAGTCGGTTCAGTGTCTTTGAATTTTTCTAATGTTTCTAAAAATGTATTTTCAATTTGATTTTGTGTTTCTGTAGGTAAAGGTGCTTGTTTTGTAGTCGTGTTTTCTGAGGAGTGCTCATCAGTTGTCTCGTCGTTAGGTGATAAATTAAGTTTGTAACAAACCCGACCCCGGGCCTATGAAGGACTCCGCCTAAAGGCACCGGCCTCTGTTGTTATGAAGATCATGTCTTGAGTTCTAAATTTCATAGAAACCCATACCTCAAGCACAGTGTATATAATGGCTCGTGATATAAAAGTGATGTCTAGTTAATTATTGACCCATACGTTGTGTTTAAATAAAGTAATATGTAACCCATAAGTTCTTTTAAAGGTAATTGAGACATCTCTGTACTAATTATTGAAATAAAGTGACTCTGATGAACAGGAGATGGAAAAGGGCAGGAAACTGAACTCCAAACGGGCCCCCAGAACTGCATCGCCCGAGGATTGTGGAATCCCACGCCAACTATACCTATTAGTATTCATAAACACTCCGCAGTCATCTTCACATAACCAATTTATGTATGTAAAGATAACTCTTAGAGTATTTACCAAATACAAATGGTAAATTACCTGATTCCCCCAGAAGAAGGATAAAAATATGGTGAGACGTGCGTCTCTGCTAATAGATGCGTCAGCCACAGACGCTTGTGATGCTTAAAAGCACCACGAAGAAGGATAGGTGATCAGATTCAGACGTCCTTTGCAGAACAACTGAAGTAGTTTAGAATAAACATTCTTATGACAGACCAAACTGACACCCAAGTGTCTAGTTGGTTAAGTAAGTAAGTATGTTGTAAGTAGGTATGTTATCAGTCAAATGACATGATTTCAACAATTATCTTTAGGTTTCCCTAAAGAGGTACCGGCAAGGCCGGTAAATGCACCGAATATGAAATTGCACTGGTCAGTCAGTCTCCACCCACATTTAACTCCTACGGAAGTCAGAATATAATATGAGAATGCTTTATGCAAGTCCCAAATCACATGTGAGCATACATTCCTATCAGTTGTAGACGGAGAGCAATATTTTGCCCATCCCAATAGAGAGTAGATAGGATATGTTGATCACATGAACTTCCTGAGCATATGGGCTTCCATGACCAAAAGCTGCCATTACAACCATATCGAATGCTAGATAAGAAATAGATAGGTATTCGATGAAGATATGATAACAGTTGTCCCATGACATTTGATGACAACCATTGTAGTTAGTAGGTAAGTTGTAGTCATAGTTTCACTATGATGGGCACCATTTTAGCCAGTCATAAGAAGAACGTTAAGAACTTCATGACTAGAATATTACTTTAGATATGATTCATCTGAATCTGTTATAGGATAGGATGATAGGAAAGGATATTATCCATTCTACCAGCCATACATATTCTTAGATAAGAGTACTAACTAAGATATTATAGCAAGTACCATAAAATATTATTGTGGTAAGTACAAATTGTCCACAGCTGGACACATTCCCATTCTGAAGTACATTTTGTTTGTATAACAAAATATTGTTATAAATAAATGTTCGTCCACTGCCGGACATATTCCAATACTGAAGTCTGTTTTCTTTGTATAACAAGAATACTGTTGTAAATGATTATTTGTCCACTGTTGGACATAACCAATAAATTAGTAGATATTTAACAATATCTATTTATGTATATTTCATAAACATTAATCAATTAAGTCCATAGTCGCTCAGCAACCATAGTACTTAAAATAGAAATCTGTCCACTGATGGGCCAAGCCAAACAGTAGGTAAGTAGATACAATATGTAAGTATGTTTTAACCACAGGAATTTTATCAAATAAATCCTTGATCGCTCAGCAATTATAGAATAGTAATTTATCCACTGATGACCACAGCAATTAATAGATAAGTAGATACCTAACCATATCTACTTATGTAAGTTTTAACACAGGAACTTTATGCTAGTAGCGCATAGCAATAATAAATTATGTTATTAATTTGGTTATTAAAGTCATATATATGGCATGATAGATAGACAAGTAAGGAATAGGAGTAATGGGATTATAGGGTATCCTACCTATTCCTAACATCTAATTTACCTATCTACCGACACACTAAATAGCCCAAATTTCCCTAATTAAAGATTAGATGTGGATACTATAAAGTTTATATGAAACAATCAGAACGCAGATTCTTTAAAACATCTTGACCCAACAACAAAACAAAGTTATTGCAATAAAATGACCTTAGCACTAAAAACCAAAGCATAAGACCATATTCCGAATCTTATCAGCTTTCAATGAATACAGAACTATCAAGCATAGGTAATTAATATGTTTGTAAACATTCATATAGGGAATATATACTGCTGATAGGGTTCGAAAGAAAGCATGAATTGTACTTATCCATCTGGAACTTGAAGCCACCAGCACACGAAGAACCAACAACGACGACATCCACAATGCCGATTCCAGTGCACGCTGAAGCACGCATCCTCTGTATCCAACAACACACCATACACGGGTTCAAAGCACTTTTCACCAACTAAACACACTCGCGAATCGAGGGTGACCAGGCAAACGTCGAGACTCTCTGGTCCACGGCGCGACTTCACCAGGACTGATAGGTAAACTAATCACTGCACTAGGTATTCCTTTTCTGTCCTGGGAGACTTCACGATTAGAACTGAACTGAACTGCCCGCAGGCCGTATGGCTTGCTATTTTATACCAAAAAGCTTCGAACTTACGAGAAGAATAATGTTCTCGAAATCTGCTACTCATTACGAAAGAAGATATTCTCCTCTCTTTCATACACATTTTAGAAGACATTCGACTATTCTAGATTTTTTTAGAATGTCTTGTTTCGCTACTTGTTGCCAGACACCAATTCAGGGAAGGGGCCACGACCCATCCTGACATCCAAGAAAACTTTTAGTGTATATTGAGTAAATCATGGGTTTACCAATATTATTAAACATTTATTGTTGGTTTATAGAATTTTTAGAAAATACATCAATTTTCTATAAACCGAAAGTGTGACTAATAGAATAAACCTTAGGTATTTCAGTCGCTATGGCCTAGTAGGGCCCTGTCTAAAGTGACACCTTGCAGTTTCCGCTACTCGACAATAGATGGCAGCAGATTACACCACCTCGCGCACCCAACCTCACTTCAGTCACACACCCCTATCATTATAAATGCCACGAAAAATTATAAATGCCACTGCAAACGCTGATCAACTATCAGACTAATTATCCAAAATTATTTAGACTTGCAAATATGAACAATATAAAAAGAAAATAAACAAAACATTTCAATATTGCTTCACGCACATAGCGCCATCTCTCAGCCGCATTCCGAACCTCCATACCAATCTTGACAGAACAGAACCAAACCCACAAGTATTGAATCACATCCCACAGCGATACCAATAGATGTCGCTGTCCCGAATCTTTATAATTAATAAAGACCAGGATACAAGCCTTACAAGTTGAGTCGGTGTTAGTCGCTGTGTAGTTCTCGCAGTTTGAATGTTTTCTGAGAAATTTGTCAGGTCATACTCTTCGTCTTGGGCTAGATTGCAAGAAGGTGTTATAGGTGTTGATGTATCTGTTTGTGTGCTACGGACTGCAAGTGTGTTTGACTGAGTGAGTGTATTAGTTGCAACTTTAAGTAATTCTCTTTCTTCCGGCGGTATGCGGTTGCTTTTAATAATTACTCTGATTTGATCGGCTAGACGCTGTTCAGATAAGTACTGTAGTTCGGTGTGCATCTCTGCAAATCTTTTATGTAGCTGTGGTCTCCACCCTGTCAAGTTAGTCTCATTATTTGTCACGTAAAGTAGCACATTAATAGATCCCTGTTTATTTCGTCAGTCCATTGCAATCTTTGCCGAGTTTTCCCAGCTTTTGTTGTCAATGGTTTCATGGTCGTTAATACATCGCCATTCTGTCTACGTCCACTGCTAGGACCAGCTTCAGTGTTTAATGTTATAATATCTATGTCCAGTTGTGGTCCTGGTTGAGAGCTATGGTAAATGTTTTCTATAAGAATGTTTTGTAGTATTTGTTCTGTCGTTTCAGTAGCTAATATTTGGGTAACGTCTTGTTTAATTTCGTTTAGCACTTCATCAGATAGCATTTTATTCCTTACGATAGCTCTTATTTGGTCTCCTACTCTTTGTTTAGTAACAGTCATTTCCGGAACCTGTCTGTAAATAATTGGTGTAGTTGATCAAGATATTTCTTCTTCTTCCTCTCCATATTTGTTATTAACAGATATGTACGCCATATAAATCTGTTCATATTATCAGACCAATGTTTTCGCGTACGTTTGGTGGTGCCTGCAGCGGAGTTAGAATATTGGCTTGTGCCACTAACTCAACATCTACAGACATTTGTGATGTTGTTGGTGATCAGGTTTGAGATGGGAATGCAAGATGATGAGATGAACTGGATGGCTGTGATGAACTATGTGTGAATGATAATGGTGATGACAGATTTGGAGTGATATTTGAATGTAAGAATGATTGAGGTGATGAATCTGGGGTCTGGTATATACTTTCTGCTGATGAATTGGGTGACATACACAAAGAATTAATTCGTTGCGGGATGACACAGGTGATGTTATATTACTATTGGTTGCAGATAGCGGATATGGATTTATGGTTTTATCGGCTGTAGTATGTTTTTCGGGGGGAACCCGCCTGGTCAGTCCCCCACCGCCAGTGGATCGTATGCTGTGACATCCAGCACTGGCTCCAGATGTGCCCCGGCGACCCCCGGGAAGCGGCCGCAAATTATATATTCTTCGGTTTTCTTCCATGATGTATTAGAGGTTGGGATCGTTAGTTGGGAAAGGCAATGTAGCTGAGTGACCGTTACTCCTGTACCTTAAATATTATTATTATTATTAACCTAGTTAAGTAGGTGCTATGAAAGAAAATATTTAAAACCACCTGTGTACTGCTTCATTGCAGCTTCTGATGCCTATTTGAAATACCTACATTAATAGAATATTTATTTGCGATGCGAAACTAATAGTTTTGTATTTGTACATGCCTTATTTATATTTTAGACAGCCCTGTGTCCAGCACACAATGGTAGAGATTCCAGCTGTTGCTAGATATTACAGCGCTGAATGCAGGGCTGGGCTTCATCCAGTTCCAGACTTGTATGCTTGCTTGCTGTTTCCGTTTATTACAGCTATTATTTTTAGTGCATCCCGTAAGTGAGTATAAAGGTCTGACCGTCCGACATGTGAAATTTTAAAAGGGTGAAACTAGCCCATGAAACTGAACAACATTCCCTTAAGAAACATAGATCGAAATATGAACAAGATTTTCGGAACTCCAAATACAAATCGACTTGGTTTTTTCAAATGTCAACCTTTGTTCATTGAGGAAAGTTGTTCATTTTCATCAGGTGGTTTCACCCTTTAAAAATTTGCAGTAATTTTTCACATCCTGTATTAATGACATGTACATCGGGTGCTTTAATGCCTTTACATCTGCACATTGTAATGCCTAAGACAACGCCAAAATCTGTAGATACCAGAGCCGTAGGTATAATCTTTACCAAAGAAGATATTTATATCTTATTGTAAAAAAATGCATCGAATATAGAGATACTTATTTTTGTAATTCAATTTATGTGCTTTATGCAATAGGATCTCATAAGAAACAATAAATACCTATGACGGCACTAAAAATAATGTCAATTTAATACTCGCTTTGTTGTTGTGCTGTAGGTTTTACGATTTTCTTGAATGTAATCACACAATGTTATCAATCCGTTAGTTAACCACTTCATTATCGGCCACCAATTACAAAATTGGTTCTTAATGAGTTTTTTATTTCTTTGGCTGCGTTAAGTGTTTTCAACCATTTTAGTTCAAGTTTTCGATAAAGTTGTAAAAATGAGAGGGTACTGTTGGTTCATATTGAACATAATTTTATTGTGTTTTAAAGAATCTACAAGTGAATCGCAAAATTCCTCAGAAAACAACGTCAAAAGAGAAGTGAAATTGTTAAGAAAAAGGAACAGTCATGATGCTGAAACAATTTATCAAGAATATGCAAGAGAAGTCATAGCACACGATGTCATATCCGCAAGATACTGTAAAAAGAATACTGTGAGTGAGCCTCAAGAAGTGTACGGACACAGTGATTACAAACTGATACTTCCATTTAAAGATTACAATGCAGAAAATGTGCAAATAAAAATAAAACATCGAGTAATATACACAAATGATGGCCCTATGGCGCGTGTTAAGGATATAAGGAAACTTCCCGATTTCGTTGATACAAAAGAAGCTTCCTGGGCACCAACAGCCGCTGGAATTCAGATAACAATTCCTTACAAACTGAATAGACTATCTAAAAACTCGTGTAACGCACAGTTTAATATTAATGACCAAGAATTACTAGTGCCTCGTGAAGAAAGTGACAATATGCGTAATATGTCAAATAGTTCCAATTCTGAAAAGAGCCCAATAGGATTAAACAAACAAACGTTGGATCTTAATTTTGGCATCAATCCTAAACTATTCATTTCAAAACCTCTTGCAGAGAATAACGTAACATTGGAAATGAATAAGGATATCGATGAAAAATCACCTAATTTAGTAAAAAACACCGGAGTTAAGATGAACCTAGAGAACAATGGTGGAGAAAATAAGACAATTAAGATCCATCAAGATTTACTAGACCTTATTTTTAGTAACGAACCAAACTCAAACACAGACTTAGTTATGGTAAGAACTAGTGACTTTGGTACCGCTGCAAAAAATAATCAGAGTAATGTAAATGAAATAAGCCAAACTAAAACCAATGAAATGGATCAAAGCTTACTTAACCTTATTTTCAATGAAAGAGAACAAATGTCACAAAATCAGAATCCCAATGCTCAAATAAATGACCAACTAAAAAATCAACAACAAAACGGTGTCCAGATAAATCAAAACGTATTAGACCAGATTTTTGATAGCAAACCGAGCTCGAATACAGGTTTGATAATGGTGACAACTCGTGATTTTGGTGCTGATACGAAAATATACCAGCCTAATGAAAATGTACCCAATAATCGACCTCAAAGCATAAATCAAAATTTGCTAGATCTTATTTTTAATAAATAATTCTTTTATATAATAAATTGATTTTATTGTGGTTATTGCTAAGTACCGTAGTTATACTATACCTAAATAGATATGAGATTTTATGTAAAAAAAAATATACAAATTGTACGAAGATAAGTAATTAAATAATCTAATAAAATAAAGGACCCCGCACGATTTGTTCGACAAGGGCCGTCCGGTCAAATTGGCTGAAATTTTGGGGATAGGTAGTACGCAATGGTCTCATCAAAATGTAAAAACATCAGCGAGCGGAAATGACTAGTTTTTGAGATATAGCTATTTTAGTGTTGAAGTCACAAAACATACTTTGATGTAAAAACGTAACTCATTAAGTCAAATGTCATATTCTTACTTATTTTTTACGTTCATCTGTATAAAACCAACACATGAGGTAGGTAATTATTTCAATTAGAAAAATGTCTGTTTCGGCTATTTTACACATTATATATCAGCAAGGTAAGCTAGATCGCCCAAGCTATACGAGATGCAGCAATGGCTCCAAAGCAAAAGTTGTTTAGCATAATAGGCCGCTTCTACTGGCACATGTACACCAAGTCTGGAGTAGACCACCAGGACCCCATTTAAACTATAAAATGTACAGAAATGTCTCCATAGCAAAAGATCTTATGCATGATGGACCGCTTCTGCTAACAGATTGACGTTGAGGTTCTGGAGTACCTGATGTAGACCACCAGGACCTCATCCTAGCTATAAGAGATTTCCATACCAAAAGTTATGTTAACACTTTGGCTGTTTCGTCTGGCTGAATAAAGCATTAAATCACAGCTAGCTCCGTTTCAAACAACGCCATTCGACCATATATCTACTTCTTTAGTTGGGCATTTCATGGAATGGAATTATGTAATGAACTGTTGAACGTTGTGTCAACCATTTAGCTAATTAACGTTTAGTGGTGTGGTTGAATGGCACTGCTTGATTAAAGAGCAATCTGTGCATTTGAACAGCGTTTTTAACTAGTTGGCCGCAACATATAACTAGAGCTGTAACTTCCCCGCTTTCCCGTAGGAATAGAATCATTGCACGTTCTACCCCAGGATCTCCAAACGCTCGATATCAAAGTGCCAGCAAAAACGGCTTAACATGTTGAACAACTTTTGCTATGAAAGCATTTCCGTATCTTTTATAGTTAAGATGAGGTCCTGGTGGTCTACATCAGGTACTACCTACTCCAGAACCTCGACGTCAATCTGTTAGGTAAAGCGATCCATCATGATGAACAGTTTTTGTTATGGAGACATTTCTGTGTATTTTATGGTTTAGATGGAGTCCGACTACTCCATACTCTTGGTGTCCATGTGCCAGCAGAAACGGCCAATTGTGCTAAACAACTTTAGCTTTGGAGCCATTGCTGTATCTTCTATAGCTAAGGTGATCTAGCTCGCCTTGCTGATATACCTATTATGTGTAAGTTACCCGAAACAGACACTTTTCCAATTGAAATATTTACCTCGTGTGTTGGTTTTATACAGATGAACGTAAAAAATAAGTAAGAATATGACATTTGACTTAGTGAGATACGTTTTTACATCAAAGTATGTTTTGTGACTTCGACATTAAAATAGCTATATCTCAAAAACTGGTCATTTCCGCTCGCTGATTTTTTTACATTTTGATGAGAGCATTACGTACTACCTTTCCCCAAAATTTCAGCCAATTTGACCGGACGGCCCTTGTCGAACAAATCGTGCGGGGTCCTTTGACGTGTTACTGTTAAACTATCGTTTTATTTTCTGCGTTTCATTACATCTCTACTCTACATCTTTTAATTTCAACATCCCACTACTATTACAACCACAATAGTCCAATTGCCATACTCACCACGCTTGGCAAGCCCATTAGCGAGCGCAGTGCAAGATATTTCATTCATAGAGAACGTTGTTGCCCGTTCCCTAATATCCCTTAGTTGGTTTAAACGACACCCACGGGAGAAATTGGGGTAATTCTTAAGCCGGCACCAGACGGCTACCATATCCTACTAAGCAGGCCTTATTCTTAGGTAAATTGGATTAATTAATAATGAATAAAGCCATGGTAGAGGTCACTAATCAATTTGATAGACGAAATTACTGTCACAATATCCTACTGAATGGTTGTTATTATTGTGATCAGTAACTCAGTAAATCAGGTTAATAATGATCAATATTATCATTATCATACTACTTTACCGCTACCAACCATTTCTCACTCGATTTAGGCGTGAAGAAAAAGAAGAAGAAATCATATTTTGTAGTCGAAAAGTTGCTAGCAGTGTCTTATATCTAATCATCATCATCTTCCTGCTCTTATCCTATAATTATTTACTTGGGGTCGGCGCAACACGTGTTTTATAGCTAATATAAAATTAAAATCATCACAGAACGCCAGGTTCCAAATATCAAAACGAAACTCCATTATAACTACAACATGAAACATCGTGTTTTTCGACTATGAACTTTAAGATCTAAAGACTAGGTAGCTTCATAGAGATAGCAAAATTAAATTATTTGTATTCAAGAGTAGGGGTAATCCGTCAATTCGCGAGATAGGCACGCACAGGCTATCTGTCCATACAGCCATGATATGCTGAACTAGCATAAACAGCATCATGTATGTCCTACCGAATTAGACAAACACTAATGTGCTCAGAATAAATGGGGCTATAATTATCACCGTTTATGCAACGTAACTTGCGGGTGTCGAGTCCAAAGTCACGAGTCAACACAATATTGTGTAAAAATACATACATACATATATCATGCCTATATCCTTTGCGGGGTAGGCAGAGCGTAAACAGCTGTAAAAACAGCCATTACAGCATACACCACGTATGACAAAAGTTTGAGAGTCATTCAGAAGACTTTGTATCACCATAGTGACAGGTTGTCAGCCCGTCGCCTAAAATTGTAAAACACAATAGTACTTGAATCCCTTATTCGCTTCTTACGACACCCACGGGAAGATATAAGGTGATGCCATTCTAAGCCGGCATCACACGGCATTGTGTAAAAATTATTTGCCCTAATTCTGCCAGGGTTACACATATTACTTCTTTGGGCGTTTGAAAGCCAATTTTTCAAAACGCAATATATCTTACTTGCTAAAAGGGGGAGGTTTAACTAATGGAATTACATTTATGTGTTTAACTTCTAAAATATTTATTGATATAATAATAATTTAAGTTAAAGTTATAGTAAGTACCTATGTATTAAAAATATTATCGAGATACTGAACCCTAAAAATGCATATGTACTAATCGATTTAGTAAGTTTTTGTCAATTATCATTTTTCATCAACACCAATTAGTAAACCACTATCGTTAACGCTCACTTAACTAATTACATCTTTATTTGGTTTGCACTTCGGCAAGTTCATCAAATATTCTATCAGTTCTCGATCAGATCTTATAGAAGTAACTAACATGCGAGTGTTGTGGGTAGCAGTTTTGTTAACATTTCTCTGCATAGCCGCAGAAGCAAAGAACGGCTGGCAGAAAGGTAAAGGCAGCTGGAATAAGCACAAAGACGGCGAAGATGGTTACCACAAGCATGAAGGCGATTCTAACGGGAGTGGTGGTAATGGACATG
The DNA here is from genome assembly GCA_024500475.1 of Phthorimaea operculella. Lineage (NCBI taxonomy): Eukaryota > Metazoa > Arthropoda > Insecta > Lepidoptera > Gelechiidae > Phthorimaea > Phthorimaea operculella. Next base: position 6,074,546 of record JANFCV010000011.1, read on the forward strand.
GAAATGGACAAGGTACGAACGGGAACGGCAATAACGGACAAGGCAACGGGAGCAACGGTAACGGACAAGGCACGAACGGGAACGGCAGTAACGGACAAGGCAACGGGAGCAACGGTAACGGACAAGGAAATGGACAAGGCACGAACGATAACGGTAACGGAAAGGACCCTCGCCCAACACCAGCAAGAACTGTTTCCGATATTCCTGAGGAAGCTTTTCATGATCTGGCCAGACAAGTCATCGCCGACGATAATTTTGTCGCAAAGTATTGTGAGAAGAATAAACTGAAAGGCGTTACAGAAATATACTCGCACGGTCCTGATTTTTACCAACTAATTATTCCAATCCAGGATGACGATGCAGACTATATAGAAGTCAAAATCAAAGACCGTGTTATCTACATCAAAGCTGAAACTCCTGACTTAGATCCAAGATGGAGTGGAGATGACAGTCATCACATACATTATATCAAAGCATTGCCATCTTTCTTGGATATCACAAGGATAAAGTGGGACATCAAAAAGTTGAAGCTTATAGTAACTATTCCTTACAAATTCAAATTTAATAGCGAACAGCCAGTAGTGTGTGATGTACAGCGCGATGTAAACGCCAAAGAAATTGTTGTTCCTCGAGGAGGTATCGGTAAGGGGCCAGTCAATCTTATACCACAAAAAGATGAAGCAGGAGCAACTAAAAAACCTATCGACCCAAATGTACTCGACTTAATATTTGCAAGAAAATAAAGATCATACAACCTACCTGCCTGATTGCTTTTCCATAAGTAAAATCCACGTTGGTAAAATTATCAGTGGTATTTGTTTTACTTTTACCATTTAGAACCAACTGTGCTGTATGTAAAAACATCTCTACATACAAAACAATATTTTTATGAGAATGTAAGTAAATACCATAATTTAATAAATTAATGATTTTTTTTAACAAAAATCTATTACTTAGATCACAGAAAATGATTTGCGGACCTTATATAAATATACTGTTTTACAAAAATACAAAAATCTTGCTTTATTTATACAACGTGTAACAAAACAACCAATAAAGCTCCCATACTAATTGAGTTAATTTTGTATGGGAAATCCGATTTTATTCGTATTTCGACCCATGTTTAATGGAAAAGTTGTTCAGTTTTATGAGTACCTGAACCTCCTTTTAGTTTTATTGGTTGTTTTGTAACACCCAGTATACCTACATCTTACCCTTAGGCGGGACGAGGCCTACCGCTGCTTCTATTTTATATGCATAGGTACTTTTGAGTACAGGTTATCTTATAAAATGTTATGATAAACCAATATAAATTAATTTCACTCGTGGGATCAATTTATTCTGGTTGCTCTAGTAAATGTATTAAAACCAGTATCCACAATTTAAGGTACCTATCAATCAAATTACATGTATAACTTGTAAACTATGAATCTTCGGAACCTATCCAACAACTTTTAAAACATATTTTAACTTGGAATCAAACAAGTTTTACTATGTGTCATTTTGATAGAAACACTATCTACACTTTTATGTACTTATATGACATCTTACAACTATGTACTTGAACACACACTTGAAATTAAAAGTAATATTGAAATTGGATTTTCTTTGTCCTAGGGATTTGACAAGACGATTTGAAAAGGGTAGTAATAAAAGCTCCGATAATAAATTCAAAAATGTCCTTATTATATTTACTGCCTAAAATACTAAACTTCCGACTACTTTTTCCGACTAAAATTGACAAAACGACCGAACGATATACTTAAATCTCCGAAAAAATCATATTACTGTTAATTACTGTAATACTTTTTTACCATATAAAATTATGTTCTACTGATAACAATGCTTTGTAATTTTTACCTTTACTTGCCAACTAGTAATTCATCAATTACATTTAATTTTTCATAAACTCTGTGCTAGTTTTACTACAACGTTATACTTAAATTACTATTTGGCAAGTAAAGGTAAAAAATACAAAGCATTCTGGCAGTTCGCGTTACTATTATATTATTATGGAAAAGCTTTCCATAATAATATAATAGTAACGCAGACTTGCATTGAAACAGTGTAGCGAAGAAACTTGCTTTGCGATATTTTTACGTCGCTTTTTAGTAGGTATAGGGAATTTAAAATGTGTATGCACGTGACAGGTGTATTCCTTAACTAACTCATAGTTCTAGTTACTAACTATACGTATATGTTTAGTTCTATAGAACTAAAATTAGTACGCTTGTCACACTCTCTAGTAAGTACTTGAAACTGCTCTGAAAACACATAATATGTAAGTTACAACTAGTTTTAATAGAAAAAACATATGAAAAAGAGATGCAGTATTTAAACCAAACGTCTTTATTTTTTGGTAGTATTTTAAATATATATAAGTTCTTGCCAAACAACCTTACGCACATCGTAAAAATTGCTAACCCAGGCGGCTGGTCATGCTCACCTCAGGGATATGAAAGAAGTAAACTTGGGTTGGAGTTACAAAGGTAACAATATAACATGTAGGTATGTTTTGCAGAAAAATTAAATCAAATTAGAGACAGTAAATAAATAGCTTCCTTGTTATATCCTGAAAACAACACCACTTGCTACTGATCTGAATATTTATGTGACTTTAAATATGATTATTGCCTCACACCTATGGCATCTCAATTCGGTATTTTGCCAGATACGGTTGTCAGACGGAAATAAATTGCAAAATCCCATACAAAAACTAGATGTTTCAAAAGGTAGCTACGATTTTTTGTATTTGTATAGGTAGTGGCGAGGCGGCGACAAATCGCAATGTCTTTCGGTAATAGTGTGAACACCATAATGTTAGAAAATTCGAGAATAAGAAAGAAGCATCAACATATATCCAGTTATTAAAATATTTGAGAACAATTATATAAACATTACATACAAAGCACACATTGGTATGTAAAAGTAATACTTGGTTATTATAAAATAGTATTAGATTTAGTTAAAGATAACTTGTTTAGTTAAAAAATAAGACTCTACATGGACTCTACAAAACATTTGTCTTATGATTTGTGTCAGTAATCCAAAAAAGTTGGTAGGTATGTAGCTGTTTATTGACACAGGAATAAATGATACTTCATTTTCTGTGTTTCGTAGTCTACTAGAAACCCTTATAATTTCGTTAAGTCTGTCTATCTGTCTGTATGCCAGGCCCTCATAATTTCAGGTTTTTTAACCTGATATTTAAACGTTGACTACGAAAACCTATTTGTTAGCCTGTCTGACACGCTCTTGGCCGGTTTTATTATATTTCGCAGTGTGTGATCTTAGGAATGTCATCAACACACAGTATACCAATAAAATAACAAAATTATGTTTTGAATAATTTATTTTCTTAATTATTATCTTACTTTGCTTACAAACTAACATTTACACTCGTCACATGTCCTCAAGACAAAGCTAGTTAATACCTTCTTGACAAACCAAAGTTATTAATATTGTAATGATCTTCTTTCCTGACAGGTACTAATTCAACTTCATCTTTCAAGTCTACTGCGTACGTGGTGGCTTCAACTGGGTCAACGTGGGTGTCTGGTATTTCGTTATCTTGGTCTCTTTCGCCCATTTCAAGACCAACATCGGCATCACGATTAGCGTTCTGGTTGTGAGTCTCTTCAACTTCTTCTTTCTCACGAACATCAATGTTGCTTTCAGTGCTGGGTGCTTGAGTCACTACTGCCTCTGTGGATATCTCAGGTTTGCTATTCAGTGGGAAAACGATCTTTAAGATTCCTGCCTCATACGTCCAGGTTCCGTTTACATTCACATAGCTGGGCAGAGTCTTGACGTCAATGTAAGAGCGTTGGTTGCCGTTGTCTGACTTATGGACCGCCTGAACCATAAGGACGCCTTCTCTTGCTTTAACCTTAATATCATTCTCTTCAAAGCCGGTCAAAGACATGGTAATAACGTATTCGTTACCTTTGATTCCGTGTTCGGAAGTTGTTGCAGGGAAGTGTGTGTATAACTCGCTGAGTACTTGATCAATTTTCTGGAATTCTGCGGCCATTTCTGCCCAGAACCTCTGAGTGTCGAACACTTGGCCATTGAAGAAGTCCTCCACGCTGCTATCTCTGGCAGGAGTCTTAACGTAGGGTTCACGACGCAGATAGTCTGCGTAAGGGTTAAACTCGAACTGGGGCGCGGCACTGGCTAGGGCCAGGCAAGCAAAGAAACACAACGCGATCATGTTTCAAGTAATTTTCGTTTTCTACTGTATGAGCTTGGTACTGCGATTAATTTATATACCAGGCGGATGGACGGTCAGAGGTTATCTCTTATCACTGTTCTAGAAAGAGTATACTTAGAGACGAGCGGGACATTTCTGGGAACGTGTTTATTAAGTAGGTGCAAACAAGTCGTTTATTTTTGTTTTGTTTCCCTAAGCGGGGTCATACCTACTTTGTATTAACTATGTGTATGACTCATTAAACTATTGGAAGATAATTAAGTTTTCAGTTGATACTTTTAGTTAGGGCTGGTATATACTTACAATTTTATGAGATCTGAGACCCTAAGAGTGACTGCTATACCTACGTCTCTCTCACCATAATTTTTAAGGAAAAAGAAAGTCCTTTAACGCGCTAGCCAATACTTACTTTGTGTTTAACGTAAGATAAAACCTACCCTAAATTGGAATGTAACATGTAGGTACTTAACCTGTAAAAAAGAAAGTTTTAATCGAAACTTTTTGAATGAACTACCCTCTTGCAGAAACTAAACTCAAAAATCCTCCCTGTTTAAAAATATGACTGGCTATAAAAAAAAACTGAATGTTAACTTAGTTTGAAATAAGAATTTGAATGAATCTGTCATTTGGCACAATTTCTGTCACTTTTCAGTAAATTTTCCTGATTTTGCTGCTGACTGGTGCAGTGCGTGAATTTTTCGTGAGTCGTTGACGAAGAGAGTAATCAAAATGAATATAAATACCTCTCTTTTGCCGTATCTCATCGATCGCCGGCGAGGTTTCGACCACTTTATTAGCGAAGACGACTTGTACAACTCTATAATGCCGTTCATGTCTGGAGACAACCTTCTTCGGGCTCGAGACGGGTCCTTGGGTCTGAAGACCGATAAGAACAACTTCCAAATAAACCTGGATGTCCACCACTTCGCTCCCGAAGAGGTGTCTGTCAAAATTGTCGATGGATTCGTGGTCGTCGAGGGAAAACATGAGGAGAAGAGAGATGAACATGGATGGGTCTGCCGCCAGTTTACCAGAAGGTAAGATTCTTGAAGCAATATAATTTTTCAGAAGTAACTTAGGCCTACCTAATACTTACAAATTTTACAGTCATGTTGAAGAGTGGGACATTCACTCTCAGGATTAGCCTTCTTTTTTGGGTCGATTATTATGAAACGAAACGACTAGATTCTATTATTTCAACAACTACTTATTTCTGTGTCCATCCGCCCGTTTCCATGCCCATTTTGTCAGTTAGGTATTTGAGTGAAAAATTACTGAAAAAGATACTTGTTTGTTAGTGATTTCATGTAATTTTCATAATCCTGCCTATTGTAGCTTTACATTTGATTCTGAACGTCATAAATACTGTAGGTACCTTAGTTTCATGAAGTCCACTTTTTCCCAGGTACGCTCTACCGGAGGGCTGCGTGGCCGAGTCCGTGCAGTCCAGGCTGTCTTCCGACGGCGTGCTGACCGTGGTGGCGCCACTGGTGAGCAACGCCAACGAGAGGGTCGTGCCCATCATCCACACGGGGCCGGTCAGGAAGGAAAGCCAGAGCGTCATGAAGTAGATGTGATTACTGTGAATTTTGATTGCTGGTTGTTGCTTGAAATAAAGTTAGTTTTGTAAAATGTGTGATGTTTGATTTACTTTAGATGCAGAATTTCCCTTTCCCAAAATGTTCCTTGGTTCGAAACGTTCGAAACGTCTCTTTTCAGGTATATTAAACCTGCTGAAGAATGGTTTCTGGGGCGCAAGGAACATACTCTGAGGCGTTCTTGTTCTGGATGGTTTCTGGGGTGAGAACATTGTGTCCATCAGAATGGCGGGTGTATAATCTCGAAATAAATCAAGATTAAATGTATTAAATGTACACTAAATGTACGTATTTGTACTTAAATATCCATGTCGTACATTTATCAGATGCTTTGATATAACGATTTCAAAATGACCAGCCATTCTGACGTCAGGATGGCGGGTGTATTTACACTATAAATGTACACTAAATGTACATATTTGTACTTAAATATCCATGTCGTACATGTACATTTATTTGATACAGGAATTGTCAGGTTTAGTGCATCCGTTTACAAAATGACCAGCCATTCTGGTCATTTTGAAATCGTTATATCTAAGCATCTGATAAATGTACGACATGGATATTTAAGTACAAATACGTACATTTAGTGTACATTTATTTGATACAGGAATTGTCAGGTTTAGTGCATCCGTTTACAAAATGACCAGCCATTCTGGTCATTTTGAAATCGTTATATCTAAGCATCTGATAAATGTACGACATGGATATTTAAGTACAAATACGTACATTTAGTGTACATTTATTTGATACAGGAATTGTCAGGTTTAGTGCATCCGTTTACAAAATGACCAGCCATTCTGGTCATTTTGAAATCGTTATATCTAAGCATCTGATAAATGTACGACATGGATATTTAAGTACAAATACGTACATTTAGTGTACATTTATTTGATACAGGAATTGTCAGGTTTAGTGCATCCGTTTAAAATACACCCGCCATCCTGACGTCAGAATGGCTGGTCATTTTGAAATCGTTATATCTAAGCATCTGATAAATGTACGATATGGATATTTAAGTACAAATACGTACATTTAGTGTACATTTATTTGATACAGGAATTGTCAGGTTTAGTGCATCCGTTTAAAATACACCCGCCATCCTGACGTCAGAATGGCTGGTCATTTTGAAATCGTTATATCTAAGCATCTGATAAATGTACGACATGGATATTTAAGTACAAATACGACCATTTAGTGTACATTTAATACATTTAATCTTGATTTATTTCGAGATTATACACCCGCCATTCTGATGGACACAGGACATTTTCTTGTGTAAAATTTCGAACACTGCCATCTCGTAGCGAATAGATGAACTAGCACCAAATCTAGCTTAGCTATAAGCACTATGGGCCGTGTCCGTCAGGATGGCGGGTCATGTTGGTATAATCCCACCCAAAACATAAATGTGAAAGGCTGCCAAGTTCGATAATATTGGAATGCTTCGCCTATAAAAGAAGTGAGATCTAAATAAGTACCAAGTTCCATACACAGACCTCAGTTAAAAATAGTTACAGGAATGCACACTTGATTTTCCGCAGTTTGGAAAGTAGATTCTGAATAAATATCATATTAAATACCTAAAATTCTAATACTTACAAAAACGCAAACCTGTTTTTTCAGCAGTTTCCTTATGACGTTTTTTTTTCTGTACTTTGTAATGATATAACTTGGCAAGTTTTCACACACTTTGTTATAAACCTACTAAACGCAATGAGTCAAGTAATTTTCTATTAAAACTTGCCAAGTTATATCATTAAAAAGTACAGAAAAAAAAATGTCATAAGGAAACTGCTGAAAAAACAGGTTTGCGTTTTTGTAAGTATTAGAATTTTAGGTATTTAATATGATATTTATTCAGAATCTACTTTCCAAACTGCGGAAAATCAAGTGTGCATTCCTGTAACTATTTTTAACTAAGGTCTGTGTATGGAACTTGGTACTTATTTAGATCTCACTTCTTTTATAGGCGAAGCATTCCAATATTATCGAACTTGGCAGCCTTTCACATTTATGTTTTGGGTGGGATTTCATTTATTTTTGTCAGGTTTATTTTCTTTTTTTCTTATGATTAAGTTAGTTAAGGAAATGTCTCATTTATAAGTACTAATTTTCAGATTTTTTAATATGGACTATATGGACTATGCTTCTTACAAAGAAATGGACTAGTTTATTTTATTAAATTTTTCTACGTTTGCGTGGCAAAGAAAACTTTTTTGTTTTGTCATTTTGTATGCTGTCTTGTACGACTGACACGCTAGAGCGCATTGCCCATTCAATATCTTGGATTTTTTTTACACGTTTTCTATTTACTGATAAGCTTGCCAAGTCATGGCGGTATAATGTACGTAGCCGGATATATTCAATTTTTACTTAACATAACATAACATTACAGCTACAACAGTCCACTGCTGGACATGGGCCTCCCCCTATCGGGGGGTATTGCCATACTCACCACGCTTGGCAGGCGGATTGGCGAGGATTCCCTGGATGAGTATCCCTTAGTCGCTTTTTACGACACCCACGGGTAGAATTGGGGTGATGCTATTCTAAGCCGGCATCACACGGCATAGCAATTACAGCAATTTTTACTTTACTTTGACTAAATTACAAACCTTCGTAACGAATTTTAGGTCGGTACGACCATTGGAAGATATAGATAAATTTTTGTTTTAGTTCCTTAGGGTATGAATTTACACCTTCATTATTTTTAAAACCGACTCACACTTGGCCATTTTCAGATTTTTTCCTTTACCTTGACCTAAAGACCTACCTCCATGCCAAATTTCAAGTCAATACGACCATTGGAAGTGGTCTAGGTTTTTGATGAGTGAGTCAGTCAGTCAGTCAGTCAGTCAGTCAGTCAGTGAGTGTATAGTAAAAATAGCGATTTTCTGACGTCAATATCTCAAGACCTACAATAGGTACATTAATGAAACTTTTGTATTTTAGATAAGTAAGTAGATCTCGACAGATACTAGAAATTTCATATGCGTAGATAAAATAGATTTTGAGTTATAGGTAGGTCGAACTTGGCCCGAAATGGTTCGTGTAATATAACCCACGGCCGGTGTGTCGGTTCTTTGCTCGAACTTGGCGGACACACTGCCGTGTGTCTAGATAGTGTAAGACCATTGCCAATTCGCAATGCCGCCGCGAGTTGCAAGTAGAGATGGGTAATGGGTTAAAACCCATTCCACCCATTTGGGTTAAAACCGGGTTAAAACCCAAATCACGTAGTTTTGACCCATTATAACCCATTTTTGTGGGTGAAAATGTTCAATAGTGATAAAAACATAAAATAAGTAAATTAAAACCCTAGGTCTAGTGAAAATATTCGTGCTAGCTTGTGAAATGAAAACCAAAACCACTCATTCAGCTTAAAACCAACGTGTTAGATTAAAATCACTTATATTCTAAGAAAACTAGCAAAATGACCTCGACTTTTGAAATAACTTTACAGGACCTATGGGAATCTGTTTGGACACCTTATAAGAAAGTCTGTGATTATCTTAAATGGGAGAGCCAAGATATGATGACGTCATCTAAAGGTCCGTGAAGATAGAGTACAATATTTACTGACGAAATAGAAATAGAGCAAAAGTGACTGAGGAGGCACCATCTACATCAGCGAGTTGTAGCCGAAAAATTAAAAATATTTACGTCAAATTTGCAAAAATTATAGTGCAAGGCTAAGGTTGTGTAAAATTATCTTCTTTCCGTACGTTAGACTCCAAGAAATACGATACCAAGGAAGATGCCGTAAACTCTACACGAAAACTTCAAAAATAATTCAGTAGCAAAATACCGTTTTGAAACCAAGCAAATAGCCCTCCGATTTCCACAAGCTCAAAATATTGCAATTTTAGGTTCTATGCTCAAAATAGAACAATACGAACACAGAAAAAGTAGTAAACTTTATAACCTTCAAACAAAATGGGCAACAAACAAAAAGTAGAAAACGAAATTAGTAGAAACGAAACGGTCATGTGGAGAGCGGCAAAACTATAAGAAAAATCGGCTTTAATGGCGTTTCCTTAGAAAATTATATTATACATTATAAAATACATTAACTTTTTAATAAAATGCTAACAAAATGTAACAGGTTGTAAGGCTATTAATACGATTTTTTATGTTCTAGGTACTTTGTCTCTCTATACCTGGGACACCCAGTAAAATAAACAATAACAAACTTACCGGGGTTGTAGTCAAGGAAATGATATCCTATTTGTCTATTTCTATTTCAGCCTATTGCAGTCCACTGCTGGACGTAGGCCTCCTCCAGGAAATGCCATAAGGCACGATCTCCCGTTTTTGCCATCCAGTCGCTACCAGCCGCCTTTTTTCAGTCATCGGTCCATCTGGCCGTAGGGCGTCCAACGCTACGCTTGCCGAGGCGTGGCCTCCACTCGAGAACTCGCTTACTCCACCGTCCGTCGGTTCTACGACAAATGTGGCCCACTGCCACTTCAGCTTGCTACACTTCCAGACTATGTCCGTCACTTTGGTCTTCTTTCGGATGGCCTCATTCCGGACTCTTTCCATTATAGAGATACCAAGCAAAGACCTTTCCATAGCTCTCTGAGTGACATGTAGCCGGTGGGCCAGTTTTACTGTCAAGGTCCACGTCTCGGCTCCGTAGGTCATGACTGGTAGGACGCAGTGATCGAACACCTTGGTCTTGAGGCATTGTGGCAAATATGATTCGAGGATGTGACGCAGCTTTCCAAATGCTACCCAGCCAAGCTGCACTCTTCTGGTGATTTCAGCCTCAAAGTTGTCTCTTCCCATCTGCAAAGTTTGCCCAAGGTACACATATTTCTGGACAACTTCAAGGACTACACCTTCGACGGAGACGGGCTTGGGGATTATGTGTTGATTGAACATGACCTTCGTCTTATCCAAGTTCATCCCAAGTCCAACACGTCTCGAGACAGAGCTAAGACTAGATAGCATTTTTTGCAGGTCCTGCAGCGATTCGGCCATTATGACTATGTCGTCGGCAAAGCGGAGATGCGTGAAATTTTCGCCGTTGACGTTGATGCCTAGTCCATCCCACTCTAGCGTTTTGAAGACATCCTCCAATGCGTTGGTGAAGAGTTTTGGGGATATAACGTCACCACGGAGCAGTTGGATGAGTCTTGTATTATGGTTTTGTACTTGAACGGACATCGTAGCCATTTGATAAAGGCTTCTAAGCACCTCCACATACCGCCAGTCGACTTAACACCGCTGCAAGGACTCCAAAACAGCCCAAGTTTCGATAGAGTCGAAGGCTTTTTCGTAGTCCACAAAAGCCATACACAGTGGCTGGTTATACTCTTCTGTCTTCTGTATAACCTGCCTTACAGTATGGATGTGGTCCATGGTACTGAAGCCCTTACGAAACCCGCCCTGTTCCGGTGGCTGAAAGGCGTCAAATCTTGATGCCAGACGATTCGTGATGACTCTCGAGAACAGCTTATAGACGTGGCTCAGTGTGATCGGCCTATAGTTTTGAGAAGCGTTTTGTCTCCTTTTTGAAAAACAATGCCACTACACTCTGCTCCACGCCTTCAGGGTTGTCCCATTGGCTATCACAGAGTTGAAAAGCTTTTCATTCAGCTCCTCGAGGACAGGTTTTCCACCGGCCTTAAGTAGCTCAGAGGCCACTCCGTCTTCCCAGGAGCCTTCCCATTCTTAAGCTGTCTGAGAGCCGCCCCAATTTCGTCTATATCTATGTCCGGAGATCTTATTTAAAGTGTCGGAGAGAGGAGCTCTTGGGTCTGGGGTCGCGTCAGGTGAAGGCTTTTTCGCATGCGAGGCATACAGATTTCCATAGAAGTCCTCAATTTCAGCGAGAATCTCTGGAACCGATGTGACAGTTACACCATTCGAGGTAGTTAGCTTTGCCAGATGACTTCTTCCCAGTGTCTTGGTAAAACTTTCGACCTTCGGTTTTTTCAATCCAAATAAATAAATCAAATAATCAAGTATCAGTCCGTTTACACTAGCTTAATGTCGTCGTAAATAGCAGATAGATCAGTCCAGAGAAAAACAAGGGGTCGTCAAAATAAGTTTATAATCAAAGTCACAAGCGCACTCAATGAACAAAGGAACATAGAAAAAAGAAAGAGATGACAATATAAAAATATATCCTATCTCTTTTTTGCATGCAGCCACTTAGCAACAATGTTTTGAAGGATCATTCAGTGGCACGGAGAACAATACATTATTGCTAGAACGATTTCCTATTTACCTGGGAAAGGTACCTCTATTGTTTAAATTTGGCTACCGTAGATTTATGTACGGAAAATGTATTTATTTTAGATTTAAAACCCTAAAACAAAACATTCCACTAATAATAAAATCGCTTACACATTTCTAACTTAACGACTTTACCTACCGAATTGATAAGCTTTTAAAGATCGTACCCAATATTTACATCTGATATCATGTAATTATTGCATTCTCTAACTGAACATTTCAAATATCCTTATCTATTAAAGTTCCGAGTCATAACACTACCGTGGATTTCATTAACAAGACTATTATAAGCTAGCACGAATATTTTTCAATCGACCTAGAGCTTTAAAATATTTATTTTAAATTCAATCTCTATTCAAAATTTTAACCCACAAAAATGGGTTATAATTGGGTTGAAACTGGGTGATTATTGGGTTTTAACCCACTTTTGGATTTTAACCCGGGTCATTACCCATCTCTAGTTGCAAGCCAGCCTAGCCTTAGCCGGCAATGTCTCAGCTCCACCCATGCGCCATGCCATGCCAAGCCAGCCGAGCCAGCCAAGCCGGAGCTGAAGACAAGCCGCCGTGGTTCACAGAATGAGGCCTCATTCTGTGTGCTAGCCAGCCAGCCGGCCTTCGGGTCTCAAATATTTGAATTTTGTTCGAACAACGCTTGTAAAACAAAAGACAGTAGTTTTCTCGCTTGTTCTTGAAGTTTGGTAATAAAAAGTGGTTGTTCCAGCATAAAAGTATTTTATTTAGTATTTAGTGTTTATATTTTCAGAAGAGTGGGATAAATTACCTACTAGAAGACACGGCCCACAAGATAAACGAGTAAACTACCACGAGGGCCTGATGACCATGACGTGCGGATGACTGGGACATGGAGTCTCCAGGCGGCGGCCGTTCAGAACAGAAACCGAGGTCGTAAGGCGTCAAAGCAAGCCGAAGCTAGCAAGCTAGTCAAGTTTTCGCCTGTACATTTGGTCCGGGGCCCGCCGGGCCCGTATTTCAAGACCATCCATCCATCATGTCGTACAATGTTCTGTTTTACAATACGCTGCCGTGCATCTGCTGTGCATTGAGTACCTATGTCGTAAATTGTGGGTTCCCGCCAAATTCGCCAAAAGCTATCTGTCAGACAACGACAAGGCCTAACATAAATAAAACAGAAATAATCAAAATATTACCTATTTCGTGAAAATTGTGAATGAAGTGGCAGTGGCGGCTAGGCCCTTTCGAATAATGCAACTCTCGGACAAAAGAAAACAGGACATTTGATCCAGAAAATACATAAGAACTGCGCGGGATCACAGGCGACGGAACGCATTGTCAGAGCTATGCACTTAACCTGAAGAGCTGTACGAGAGTTTTCGATGTGCCCTGGATGAAAGTATACCTACCCTGACCGATTTCCGTACCGGTGCCTAACCTACAACCTACATCTGTCACGCTGAAAGGCCAGGATGTCGCTGCTATTCTGTAGGTACGTGTTGGAGGCCACACTTACAGATAGAGGCATGGGTCAGAGTAATGCATGCGACTCGACGCTCTAAAGACGTGAAAAGGTCATATGCTCGTTCTAATTCCATATGCTGCAATGCAGGTGAAAGCTATTGTTCGTTTATATGTTTCAGTGTTCTGTGCTGCATAGTGAAATCTACCTACACTTGCCATGGTGCCGTTGCTGGTGAACTGTTCAAAGCAAGCTGAATTATTCCTGTCCGTGCGGAGTGACATGAAGCAGCTGCAACTGATGGCTGCGAGCAGTGATTCTGGTTTAAGGCAGCGCTACAAGGAAGTTATAAGGTCATGTGAACATTCTGTTTTCATTTATTTCTTTTATTCATGATAAAGTTTCAGAGAAAACCTAAGCAGTCATTACATGCCATGTTTTAATTGTTCACAGCTATGAAAGCAGAAAGTGTTCCTGGTATCTGAACGGGGCTAGCTGGAATTTACTTGTCAGCGACAACAGAGTGAGGAGCGGTCAGAGCAGCCAGCTAAACTGTCAACAGAGCATTTCACGTGTAGCGGCTGGCCAGTCACAAGATTGGGATCTATAGGACCTGCATTACAAGTCCTACAGCTGGAAGCTTGATTATATCAGGTGCTATGCTTTCATTATGTTACTATCCATTCACTAAGGTTGTACAAAATCGTTGGTTGTAGCAAGATATAAAAAAAAAGTATTAAAATGAAGTGATGTGACCATTTAGAGCTAAAAGAGGCTACCGATACTGCAGCCATTTACCAGCAGTGCAATAATAAACAAGTTTTCTTCATGCATTTTATCCTCACAATGCTACAGAACAGTCTTAGATAGCTTGTAGACCTAGGATACTTACCTATAATAATGTTACATTCTAGATGCTTATTGTAGTAAGGTTCAAAATCAATGTCTCTCTGGAGGTGAATAAGAAAGTATGGGATACCAAGGATAAAAATCAATAAGTAAATAGATTTTTTACCTAATTCAGAGTGTTATGTTAATTTCTTATCTTTGTGTGGGACACTGAGTCGTCCAATGACCCGATGAACCCTGGTGTCAGAGTTTCACAACCGATTAAAATACTTGAATAACAAACAACTGTTGTAATATGCAATTTATCAAAGTTTAACGTTAGGTATGTGCTCTGTGACCAAAATCAGTACCTAGACCATTTCATCTGACATAGGTTCTGCACATATATTGCTTAATGAAGTAGGCATTAGAGCAAATACACTTGCCAGTCATAAATTAAACCAGATTAGTACATAACATACGCTTTAGTATGCAGGTTTGCCAGGTAGAAACTGCAATCCGAATACCTTTGGCAAAATATTATATCCAATATTAATTATGAGCAATTAATATTTTCTGTCAATTTGGCAAGTCTGTATAAATGTGGATGCAGGATATACATTCTGCATTGTAGGTATTGCAAAAAGAAAATAATAGCAACAACTTGTATTAATTATTTGGACATTACATAAAAACAATATACAACAGGTCAACTTATTTCTAAAACAAATCCTTGCCAGCAGACCAGATGAGATAGAGAGATGATATAATGTCAGCCCAATGGCTAAAATTGTAATAGTCGTGATACACTATTGTTCCCTTTTCAATAAGCGGCAAAAAGTCATTCGAATTCAATGTCACATGATTCAGGCAAAAGGTGAGTCAGTCAACCAACTTGTCAGTCGGTCAGCCAGTCGATCAGTTAGCTAGTTAGTCAGTCAAATGGCTAGTCACCCAGCCGGTGGGCTAGGCAATCAGTAAGCCAATGGGAACGTTAGCCAGTCAATCAGCGTGTCGGTCAGCAAGACATCCAGCCAGCCAATAGGACAGCCAGCCTTCCAGGCAGTAAGTAAGACAGCCGAACAGTCAGCCTGCCGGTCTACCAGCTAGAGAGTAAGCCAATCGGTCAATCAACAAGCCACACCCTCAGCTTGCTAGACAATCGGTCACCTAGTCAGGCAACCAGCTAGACAGCCATCTAGTCAGACAGCCAGCCTGCCCGTTACCCAGTAAGTCAATCAGTCTACAAGATAGCCAGACAGCCAATCAGTCAGCTAGTCAGACGATCCGTCAGCCAGATAGCCAAACAGCCTCCTAGTCAGCTTGTTAGACAGTCAGCCTTCTAGACAGCTTGTTAGACAGTCATCCAGTCAGTTAGCTAACCATACAGCCAGTCAATTAGCCAACCAGACAACCAGTCAATTAGCTTATTAGGCAGCCAGCCAGTTAGTTTGTCCGTCAGTCAGTCGGGTCACTGTAAAACAATTGAGTGTATGTATACAGCCCATTGTTTTTCAGACATCATGAGCCACTAGGCACTTGCGCCTGCTGACAGTATTACTATGTTTTGAACTAATGATATTAATATCAATTAGCCTAATGATTGTGTAGGGTTTTCCGAATGTAAACTATCGTAGAACTACTAGGCAACAGTAAATGTGACAAAATATTGAATAGGTACTAATAAATAACCTTCATTACATTACCAAAAGCAGTATTGGAATCTTTCAAGTAAATTGTCTCAGTAAATGTCACTTTTCTGGCATTTTTTTATCTCTAATAACAACTTAGAATGTATGCTGATGCTATTTTACTTAAATTTGTGTTCTCAA
This sequence comes from Phthorimaea operculella, assembly GCA_024500475.1. Taxonomy (NCBI): domain Eukaryota; kingdom Metazoa; phylum Arthropoda; class Insecta; order Lepidoptera; family Gelechiidae; genus Phthorimaea; species Phthorimaea operculella. The sequence continues at coordinate 6,090,703 of JANFCV010000011.1, forward strand.
TTGCGGGGCAATTGTTGCAGGTACGCCGAGTGTAAGACCATTGCCAATTCGCAATGCCGCCGCGAGTTGCAAGCCAGCCTAGCCTTAGCCGGCAATGTCTCAGCTCCACCCATGCCAGGGTATATGCCATGCCATGCCAAGCCAGCCGAGCCAGCCAAGCCGGAGCTGAAGACAAGCCGCCGTGGTTCACAGAATGAGGCCTCATTCTGTGTGCTAGCCAGCCAGCCCGCCTTCGGGTCTCAAATATTTGAATTTTGTTCGAACAACGCTTGTAAAACAAAAGACAGTAGTTTTCTCGCTTGTTCTTGAAGTTTGGTAATAAAAAGTGGTTGTTCCAGCATAAAAGTATTTTATTTAGTATTTAGTGTTTATAATAGGTTATATTTGTAATAGGGATTTAGTACTATTTAGGTACTATTTGGTACCTATATGTAAAAAATAGGTACCTCATAGATTACGAGAATATCGCTATATGAAAGTGTGCCCGCCAACCTGATGTCAGAATGGCACGAATGGCGGGTGATGTTGGTATAATAGGTTATATTTGTAATAGGGATTTAGTACTATTTAGGTACTATTTGGTACCTATATGTAAAAAATAGGTACCTCATAGAATACGAGAATATCGCTACCCGGTGTAAGGGACAGCTCTCCGAATACTAAAAGGGTGCATTCCGACCATGGAACTAAACAACTTCCCACAGAAATAAATTTCAGGAAACGAAAAAAAATTTTCGACTTCCCATACAAAATCACGATAAACTGATTGCATTTACTATGGGAAGAAAAATTTTTTTTACGTTTCCTGAAATTTATTTCTATGGGAAGTTGTTCAGTTTCATGGTCGGAATGCACCCTTTCAGTATTCGGAGAGCTGTCCCTTACACCCTGTATGAAAGTGTGCCCGCCAACCTATATAGGATGTAAAAAAATCAACTGCAAATATTTTAAGGGGTGAACCAGCCCATGAAACTGAACAACTTTCCCCAAGGAACATAGGTCGAAATATGAAAAAAAAATTGGCCGTTCCATACAAAATGTACCAGCCGACCGAGTCAATTTGTATGGGAGGTCCAAATTTTCTTCACATATTTTGACCTATGTTCCTTGGGGAAAGTTGTTCAGTTTCATGGGCTGGTTTATCCCTTAAAATATTTGCAGTTGATTTTTTTACACCTTATATATAGTCCCAAACATAAAGATCAATGTTATGACTCTCTTTTTGCTTCATCATCATCGGGTAAAAATAGATTATGACTGATTCCAATCATCTTTCGTATAATGGTGTTTCATCGCAGTTACTTTTTAAATATTATTGAATGTATGCATGGTAGTGACACATTTCTCGTAAAAGGTACTAAATAGTACTTAAATATAGCTACTTGATTGCCACTTGTTCGATTCGATTCTATAACATTCGTGCCATTCTGACATCAGGTTGGCGGGCACACTTTCATATAGGTAACGATATTCTCGTAATCTATGAGGTACCTATTTTTTTACATATATGTACCAAATAGTACCTAAATAGTACTAAATCCCTATTACAAATATAACCTATTATACCAACATCACCCGCCATTCGTGCCATTCTGACATCAGGTTGGCGGGCACACTTTCATATAGCGATATTCTCGTAATCTATGAGGTACCTATTTTTTGCATATAGGTACCAAATAGTACCTAAATAGTACTAAATCCCTATTACAAATATAACCTATTATACCAACATGACCCGCCATCCTGACGGACACCCATCATCCACACGGGGCCGGTCAGGAAGGAGAGCCAGAGCGTCATGAAGTAGATTTGATTACTGTGAATTTTTATTGCTGGTTGTTGCTTGAAATAAAGTTAGTTTTATAAAATGTGTGACGTTTGATTTCCATTAGGTGCAGAATTTCCCTTTTCCAAAATTGTTCAAAACGTCCCTTTTCCAGAATGTTACGCCTGCTAAATGTTTCTGCATGGTTTCCTATTTTTTGTAAAATTTAGAACACTGCCATCTCGTAGTGAATAGATGAACTAGCACCAAATCTAGCTAGTCACCAACACAAACATTGATGTTAGACCCGTTAGACAAAAACTTCACGGTTCGTAAACATTTGGTCCTTGTAGCTTCAAACATAATTATGTAGATGGCACTCCAATCGGTTTTGGCCACGATTCTAATACTTACGGGGTATGCAGGTGATTAGAGTCACTAATTGTTGACGTGACTCTAATAACCTGCAGTGGTGGTGGTCGAGTTTAGTGTACCAATGGTGGCAGAGGCGTCACATTATTATACCGGGAGTAACGGAAAGGGTATAACAAGCCGAAAGGAGGTCAAGGTAGGTACTCATGAAACTGAATAACTTTCCCCATAGAACATGGGTCGAAATATGAAAAAAAAATTGTACCTTCCATACAAAATCTCCGAGGTGATTGATTTACTATAGGAAGCCTAAATTATTTTTTCATATTTTGACCCATGTTCCATGGGGAAAGATGTTCAGTGTCATGTCATGAGCTCCTTGACCTCCATTCGGCTTGTTATTACCTTTCTGCATAGACAAATGTTAGTCCCAGAAGATAGAATGTAAGAACTAGTTGATTGATTCTGTCTGGGGACGGAAGTACAGTAGCTAACTAAACTCCCCTCCTGAGTTCTCTTTTGTTTTGTATTTTCTTTTGTGATCCAGTTATTAAACTAACTAGGTACCTTGGTTAACTGTGCCTCCAGTGAAAAAGGGTCCAACTCACTTAGACCCTTTTGTGTTTTTGCTCAAAATCAGAATCTACTTTTTAAACCCTTTCAAAGGGTCTAACTCACGCTTTTGTACGTTGAAAAATGCCGGAATTACAATTTGTGTAAAGCGATTTAACTAATGAAAAAATATGTGTATATGGGTTCATCTAAAGTTATATGGGAAATATAAATGTATACGTTCTGTGAAAAAAGACACTTCTCTAATTAAACCGCTACATTTTCCCTTCCAAAGATTCAAATACAATTAGATCATTTCTAACAAAACTAGGTCTTCATTTTGTTTCGTGAAAACGGATCCAACTTCAATTGTATTACTTTGGTATTACCGTATTTTGGATATAATCACAATTGAACCTACTGAAATAGTTTTTGATAAACGATCTAACTATAGTTGAATGATTTTTACTCCATTTGTCCGGAGAAAACCGCCCATGTGACTGTTTGGGGTATGAAGAGGGTGCTAATGCATCTCCAAAGGTTTAGTGATACTCCAGTAATGGCAAACCTGTTTTACTACTTGGGATATTAAAGGGGTGTAAAAGCATCTTCTTAGGATTCTTCTAAAACAAATGAGTAGGTAGGGGGACCCAAGACGCGTATATGAAAACCCATCTTCTGTACAATCTCTCCCACTCACTCATGATCAATCCTAAAAGTGAGGGTTTGATTTTTTCAGACTGTACTATATTACAGCATAAAAATTGTTACGTTTCTAGATGCAAAACCATTTATTGAATCGTACAACATAGTTTTCGTCCTACTTGTTGGTATCAATCACAAGAAAATCGAAACCTTATAAATGGAATTGTTCATGAGTTAGCGTGAGAGACTGTACTGTACGTACCTTAAGTTTGATACGCATTTCTAAGCAACTAAAACACTATTTGATCGCATTATGTCGGCTTGATTTAACGAACAATGACATGGCCGCGTAGGCTTCTGACATGGTTGACAAGGACTCTTATAAGGTCGATTTGCCCTCTGATATGGTTAAGCAGTCCTCTGATATGGTGAAGTTAATTAGGCCTCTTATAAGGTCGAGTTGGCCTCTGATATGGTTGATTGTGACTCTGACATGGTTGAAAAGGCGTCTGACGAGGTTTATAAGGCCTCTGAATCTCTGATATGGTTAATAGGCCTCTCAATTAATGGTTAAGTAAACCTCTAATATGGTTGAATGATAAGGCCTATAAGCCTATACTATATATACTACCTATATTAGAGTTCTACTCACAATTAGTTCTACTTAGTGGCTTACTTCACCATCTTCTTTCTTCTTCTTCTCTGCATAGTAATATCCACTGTTGGGCAAATGCATCTGGATGTGTTTTGTCCACTCTGTTCTATTTGCGGCGATTCTGTCGGCCCTGCCATCTTTTCCGATCATCTTGCTGGTGGTCTGCCAACACTTCGACTTCCTGCACAGGGTCTCAAATGCAGCACTATGTGGCTCCACTTGTCGACACCTCTACGACATACGTGTCACGCCAAATCCCTTTTAGTTGCGAAACCCTCTTTCCGACATCAATCAGTTTAGTCCGTTGGCGAATAGCTTTGTTCCGTAGTTTGTCAAGCAGAGTGGAGCGACAAATCAAATCATACTTACTTTGAGGAGCTAATTTACCGAAAGCTGCCCATACTGCTGGACAAGTTTGATCCTCTGTCCCAGATAAACTTTACTATACCAGAGGTCTAACAACCAGTTTAGAGGTTCCATCAACCATGGCAGAGACCTAACATAACCAGGACAGACACTTTATGAACCAGAGGCTTACTCGGTTATAGAGACCTATTCAACCGTGTCAAAGGGCTGTCAACCATGGCAGAGGCTTGTCAACAGAGAGGCGTTACCCATGTAACAACCAATGATAAGTTCTACAGAACCATGTTAAGTATAGCCCGAACATATCATGTAAGAAGCCTAAGAGTCCTTCTCAACCATGTCAGAGGCTTACGCAACCATGTCAATTGTTCGTCTCTTTGAGGGTTAAACAGTCAAACAGTATTCAGATGATCAGATTTTGTAGTAAATTTGTAGGAAATTGCTGAACTCCATAGGGGTATACAGAATACGGCTTCCTTGGTTATTTTCGGTCACGGGAAAGCATCCCGAGTTCGTCTCTATAGAGGAGACGTACAGAGGACGGGTTCCCAATTTCCTATTACGCGGGCGGGACTGGCGGGAGTAGGCAGTTATTACACAGAAAATGTAATTATACCTTTATATAATGCAATTTTTAAGGGTATAACTGTAACAAAGTCCTTAGGATTGGCCACTCATGCAAATTAAAATGGATTTAAATATAGTTATATTTGTATTCACCGTTATTATTAAAGCAATCTGCTTATCCAACAGCATTTGAATCTTTTATCACGATACCTACAACGGTTCAATTTAAATTAGACCTTTTATCATGATACCTACAACAGTTCAATTGAAATTAGACCTTTTTTCATCGAAACATTCCAATAAATTTACAACGGTCTAAGTGATTTTTGCATCTTATTCATAAAGATTACGAAAAACTGACAATTCCATTAAAAAGCTCGCAATAAAATAGTAGGAATAGTTTTTACTTCATGTAAAAAAGTTATAACCTAATATAAATTGCAGATGTTAATTGATCTAATTTCATTATTTTGGCTCTCCTGTAAAGTACATGTTTTTCAGTTGGACCCTTTTTCACAAGAGGCACAGTATTGAGCAAAGCGATAGTCATGTATGATCAGGCCATCTCATGATGAAAAACATGTTATATTTAACAACGTAGTAGGTAGGTACCTAGGTAAAAAATGAGTTTTGTACCTGCCTTGTTCTGATAATTACCTATTTCATCACGTATTGACAATGAATTTGCTCGATAGTTATTGGAAAAAGGAATGGTCTAATGCACCCTCCTAGCAGTATTCGGAGAGCTGTCCCTTACACCCTGTATAGTTAGGTTAATATTATTGTCATTATCATTAATAAAGAATAACACAGCTTTAAGACTAGAAATAGTTTATTTACTTATCGTAATAAGTGCATTGCTTTACTTACTTATATTAAAACTTAATTGCTAATAAACAAACTCTCTCTCAATTAACAACACGAAACCATATTAAAACATATGGAATGTTCTTAAATGCACTGCACTGGGAACTTTATATTGCTAGGTGGTTTTCTCTTAGCCTTGTTGTCCCTTGTCACCCTTTTCCAAGTTTTCTATTGGCTCTTGTTGCTGTTTCTTCACAGGGCCAGTCTGCACTATGGGAACAATTCGCTCATTTTCAACCTTAGGTTTAGGCTTCAATGGTGCAGTGATGGACAAAACACCGTCAGAAGACAACCGCGATACCACAGACTCCTCTTGAATACCTTCCGGTAGTGGATATCTGCGACAGAAGCTTCTGGAGATGTAGCCATGCTCGTCTTGCTTCTCTTCGTGTTTCGCTTCGACCACTAAATATCCGTCTACGGTTTTCACTGAGATCTCCTCCGGCGCAAAGTGCTGCACGTCCAAATTGATCTGGAATTTGTCTTTCTCTTCCTTGATGGTGGATCCGACGTCTCTCGCTGCAGCTTGAAGGTTTCTCCAGGGTCTGTAGTAATCTTCGTTGACTTGTGGTATGGCGATGACTGTCAAGTAGTCTTGCGGAGTTAGGCCCAAACCGAAGTGTTGATCGTAGAGTTGTCTGGGTCTAGGGCGTCGGGCACGGTCGCTTTCGAGGAAAAACGGATAGAATGCCATTTCTTCTACAACTTTTAATTCACGGGTAACAAGATTTGATGCACAATAGCACTGGGAATAGCTTCCGAAATTCGCCGGTTACTGAACCGTCACGTCGCTTGTTTACTTTCCAATGTTTCCAATGAATGACGCTTGCTGGATCGGGCCGAGCCATTTATACGCAGCGCCATCTGGCAACGTCACGAACAATCTGGAACTTTTGTTCGCGTGTCGCGCATGCTCTCGAAAGGCCAGAGGCGCTACACCTTTGGTTTTAACATTCAGTTTTGAAATGTGTGCTGCTTTAGGTACTGCTGGAATATAAAGTACTTTACGATTTATTCAATTTTTTTTAAGCAATGAGGGCATTCGTTATTATGTTTCCGGAAATAAGTAGACATTTGGATTAATATTTTTAAACTTTCATATTTCTACTCTTTCTTTCTTACTTAAAGAGATATGGGGCAGGTAATTGGGTACACAAACATTATTAACAGTAAAAATGAATATACTTAATATTTTTAATAGATACTTACCCCATTACCCATTAGTGAACTTTTGAGTTTTTTTTTTTTCCTAAATCTATCAACTGCTTGTTTAATACATTTTAGACATGCTTATTTCGTATTCATGTAGTTGAGTATGTACATTGTTATTTAAATCTTTAAAAAGAATATTTAAATTACTTCTGGTTGTACGACTCGGTGAACTCGAAAAGAAGAAGATGACAGTTTCCAAATAAGGTGACAAAAAACGTTGTGAGTACATAGTTCTATTGATTAGTCTTCAGAATATATTTTTAGGGTTTCGTAGTCTACTAGAAACCCTTATAGTTTCGTCATGTCTGTCTGTCTGTCTGTCTGTCTGTCTGTCTGTCTGTCTGTCTGTCTGTCTGTCTGTCTGTCTGTCTGTCTGTATGCCGCGCCCTCATATCTTCGTCAGTTTTAGAGCTATCGACATGAAATTTGGTGAGAAGATAGATCGTGTTGACCCAAATATAGAAATGTTAAGAAAAAAATATTTTAAATGTTTTTTGGACCCCCTCCCATACAAGTGAAAGGGGGGCAAAAAAAATTTTTTTTTTCTGTTATATTGAGTAGGGTATCGTTGAATAGGTCTTTTAAAACTAAGGTGAGGTTTCTTTTAAACAAAGTCACTAAAATGTTTCTGTCACGAGATATTTGCTTTTAAAAAGGGCGTTTTTGACCCATAATTTGTTCCAGCTGTAACTTCTAAAGTATAAACGCTAAAAATTTGAAATAAATATGGAATATAGCTTATAATCTGAAGTTACAATGAAAACTATAACGGATATCGTACCCTTAAAGATTTCAGAAAAAAAATAGTTTTTCTATTTGCGGTTGGTCATCATACTGCTGCTAACAAACCAGCAACAAAGTTAAGTTTGTAATGCTGAAAAACCTGATATTTAAACGTTGACTACGAAACCCTATTTGTGGGCGTGTCTGACACGCTCTTGGCCGGTTTTTCATTCTATAATTACCTGTGCAGGTTTAAGAAATCATTTCTAACTAAAAACCTATCAAATCAAATTGAGGTGCTCATTATGTCTAACTATACTACAGCTAGATAGAGCCTATCTAAAGCATAAAATATTAAAAATATTGACAGATAGTAATCATCATTGGCCTCAATCAATATTGGCAGATAGCAATATAGGTACATAATCTGTGACAAATATCTATTTCTGGACATAAGACGGTACAGGGAGGCCCATAAACATAGTAAATATGAAGTAATTAATCAAGAACATGTGTCAAAACATTAAAGAAACCAAAGGTTTGGTACCCCTAAATTTAGTACCGCTACTCGATACTAGTTGTCGCTAGCGTTACCAGTGGTAACTTAGAATTTATTCTAGAAAATTCACCCTTGCTTGTATCTGGGAATAATCTCGAAAATGGGCAATTGAATATCATTGGCTATTGATCATATTCTTTTTAATAATTTGTATCATCATTACATTACTGATTGATTATTTATCACTGTAAAAAAGAGAGTGAGTCGTGTCGTGGGTATACTTACCTATTTGAGCAAAGCTATTATTATTTTGAACCTATTTCATTACAGGTATTTAAAAAAATATGGGTCGATAGGTGCCTAACTTTATATGGACTCATTTAAGTATTAACTAAATTGCAAGGTTGTACTTACATTCCATTTATACCGAGTTTATACCTACCTTTTCGAATTTAGTTTTAGTAAATAGGTAAGTATAAAGTAAGTTGATAGAAAATTCATAAACTGTAAATAACACTAGATTTATAAACAGGGTACTTTCTTACAGTAAAACAATGATATTATAAGAAGGTTCTAGCAGTAAAATAAAAATTTATTAAGCTGTAAAATACCTAGGTACCTGTAAATAGGTACCATATAAGTAAAACAGAACGAAAACATGCTTTCCAAATCTAGGTGGCGTTATGTACTAGGTACCTAGATTGGTATCAGTTACCTAAGTCAAGTCAAAGACGCAGAGGACAGTGACTGAAGATGAAATCAAAACCGAGGAATAGGTACCTACTTATGTAAAGTACCTAGGTAGGTACTTACTAGGTACCACAAAAATATATATAAAATTATGTAAACGAGAGAAGCATCGATTCATTTCTAAAATTATTGCATGATTGTTTTGTCGATGACTCACGTTGCTATAGATATTCTTTGACCTTCAAGTACATTCCTAAATAAATAGGTATGAAATTATGTAGTACCTAGGTAGGTACCTATAGGTACCTACTGCTAACCTACGTAGGTATCTAGGTACTCAACCTACTAACCAAATAAGTAGATAAGCAGGTAGGTACCTGTCAGTCTATCATTAGCATTTGTTTTTACCTATCACTGTCCGTAAATAATAAAGATAAGTTAGAAAACTAATTGTCACAATACGTATTTTAATTATTAAACCATCTAATAAAGTTTAAGTCCGAAGTTATTTCTACTGAACTCATATCATACATAACCATCATCATTAACATAACGTAGGTAATAATAAAGTAAGCATAATCTAATTATGCCACGAAAATTGTGTTGTCGTCTGTCTTTCTATTGGTTAACTTTCACATGAACTCAGCGTTTCGTCACAAAAACAACATAACCTCAAAATAATACAACAGGTCAAAACAGCCGGCAGCCAGCATGCAGCTTTTTTCTATCTCTTTCATACACGTTCATTTGTACATCTCTCCTTTTCACTCTACACGGTCGCGCCCCTCCCGTCTTACATCAGTCATTCGCCTTTGATTATCAGCTACAGTTGTGTGTTTTTTGTTATTTTCATAGAACAAATGTAAGGATTTGCTTTAAAATGGCACCATCGTCATCGAAGTTGGGTCGTGGAAAGCCATTGAAAAACCAAACTAAAGAAGTTTTGCATAAAATATACAGATATTTCGAGACAGAGATAGAAAGAGACCCGAATTCTACAGTGACTGCGGCGCAACTCGTCACGCATTCAACCGGCATTTCAATGAACGCTATCAAGCGCGTGCTCACCGAGTACAAGGACAAGGTCAGCGTCAAAAAAGAATACAAATCCACCAAACGGAGATCCAAGAAAAACATCACTTCGGATGACTTCGATGCTCAAGCCATAAGAAAGATAATACATGGATTCTATAACAATGACGAAGAATTCCCTATTATGAAAGATTTGTATCTTATTATGAAGGGCGACATCGACTATCAAGGATCACTTTGTACCCTACGTAGAGACGTCGCAAAGTTGGGATTTAAGTGGATGGAAAAAGAGGACAACAACAGTATTTTGATAGAGAAACACGAGATAAGATTCGCAAGGGTGCAGTACTTGAGCAGAATTGAGCATTACAGAGCTCAAGGTCGCAATATTGTTTACACCGGCGAAACGGCTATAGAGAGCAGTCGCTTATCATCAAAACCGAAACCGGATGGCAGCTCCACAATACTCAAACAACCGGCAAAGTCTAGACTAGTATTACTAATGGCCGGTGATCAATCAGAGATTTTACGAAACACTCTTTTCATGTATGACGCTAACAAACGAGATTTAAAAGATGAAAGCGAATGCAGGCGCGAAAATTTTGAACAAATGGAGAATTGGTACAAATACCATTTACTTCCTGTGCTAAAGCCGAATAGTATCGTAGTTGTCGATGGCGGATCACCATTCAACAACCGAGTACTAAACCCTGCGCCCCACTCCAACTCGACCAAGAAAGAAATGATGGATTATCTTACAGCTCGAAACATACCTCATTCTCCAGACAGTTACAAACCGCAGTTATATCAATTAGTCCTAATGAACAAAGACAAATTCTGGGATTATAAAATAAATTCATTATTTATGGAGCACGGACACACAGTGTTGCGAATACCACCTTACCACAGAGAGTTGAGTCCTATTAAAAATATTTTAACAAATGTGAAAAGTTATATCGGAAAGGATGTGTGTCTGACAGCAGAAAGTGTGTTGAAGATTGCCAAAGAGCGGGTGCTATCCTTATCTAAAGAAGACTGGAAGGTTGCCTGTAGAGTCGTCGAGGCTGAGGAAAACGACTTAAAAACAACCGATAAATTAATCGACGAGATATCCGAAAGCCCATTCAAAAATGTTGATGAGCAGTCTGAAGAAAGTGAAGATGAAAATGAGTCTGATTCTGATAGTGATTAAAATGAGACATTGTTTTATTTTTAAAGTTTCTTTATTATGTGATAGTTATGTACCAAAGACGATAAAGTGCTTATAATTATAAGAAAAATGTTCTTGGTAAAAAATTAAGTACTTATTATTATCTAATGATAAAATAAGATCGTTAAGTTGACTGAATTGACGGAATTCTAGTTTGTTATTTGTAATATACCTAATTCCATTTTCTATTTTATTATGTGTTTTTTATTGATTCAGCTCCCTATCCTATCCTAAGTACCTATGTTCTTGTGGCATCGACTAGCACTTAGGGTAAGTACTTAATAAGATCTTGGTTTAGTAGCGTAATAAACAAAAAATTTTAGGTTTTGAAGAATAGTTTTTTATTTCTTTCTTTCTTCGTGTGGGACACCGAGTCGTTCAACGACCCGATGAACCCTGGTGTCAAAGTTTTTTCAACCGCCTACTGCAAGTAGCAGGCCTCTGACATGGTTGTGTAACGACCGCCATCATAGACAGCAACCGGGACCGACGGCTTAACGTGCCCATCCGAAGCACGGAACCATCTTACTTGCGGACAATCAGGTGGTTCAGCCTGCAATGTCCTAACCAGACTGGGAACAAATTCACAAAGTGATAGATATCAACTTTGTGAGTGACCCCACCGGGAATTGAACCCGGAACCTTTGCATGGCAGGCAGGCATACTAACCACTGCGCCACATCGGCTGTCAAAGTTTTTTATTACTAAGTAGTATTTTTAATTGATCATGTTTGAACCGTCTTCAAAGCAATGCTAAATTACCAAACAAATACCTACTAAAAATTAGACTTAGAAAGGCTCCCATACAACAAACGCAGTTTTTATGCCATTTTCGTTCATAATGGTCCGACATCCTTCATGCGCGAGTCCGACTCGCATTTGGCCTATTTTTATATATTTTTGTACAACGACAAGGAGCCGCCGTAGAATACCTAGTATCGCCTCATTTCCTTCCCGCGGATGTCGTTATGGACGAGTTAAGGGACTCAGACTGACAACTGTTTCTTTAAAATAAGATAAACCCTTAGATAAACCGTTTTTCTGAATCGATTCTCAAATATTTTGTCAAACGTGGCGATAACGACGCGACCGTACCTATCCTTACTGCCGCATGCCGTTAGCGCTGTGTCTACCCCGCAAATGATCAAAGCGTGACACGACACGACGTATTACAATCGGTGCACAAATCTCGTAAATAATAAATGATAAAGGGAAGTCGTTAACAAATTATAATGGGTACTTACTTACTGTTAGTTTTGCATACAGCAGGTACATCAAGCATCCTTTTAAAGCACCAATTTTATACTGGTTTTTCATACAAGTAAGTAGTGGAATCTTCGGGGCCCCAACCCAGCCCAAACCTCTTTGTTAACAATCTTTATGTCGGAAATTGTCATTTAATTTTGATTAATTTCCTTGTTTATTTCTGACAACTGCCCTGTATAAAAAAACTTGAGAAAACCTGTTTTTTTTTATTTAGTATTTACGTCTTTCTTCATTAGTTCATTACATCTTTAAGGATGTCTATGTTTCCTATGTATCTTCAAACGGATCGCCTTGGACGGCGTGATATGCAGCCTTCTACAGCTTCTACCCGTCGATTGATTCTGGGCCTGACTCCAGACGGTGCCATAAACCTGCTAAGCCCTGCGAACCAAGCTCAGGGTCAACCCTCGGTTCGTAACATAAACATCGCTCGGGAGAACTTCGAAGTCAATTTAGACGTCAGTCACTTCGGTCTAGAAGATATTTCTGTGAAGATTGTTGATGGATACTTGATCATCCAAGCGAGTCATGATGAGAGGCAAGATGAATTCGGCTTTGTCAAGCGACAGTTTACAAGACGCTATGCTTTGCCTGAAGGATGTGACTTTGATGCTATCGAGGCTCGTATGTCATCTGACGGAGTTCTGACTGTGGTTGCTCCTCGGTCCGCTCCTCGAAATGAGAGGATTGTGCCGATGATACAGACTGGTCCTGTGCGAAGTTTAGCTACCGTGAAAGCTGAGGTTGGAGATGGGGAAGCACCTGAGGCTGAAGCCATTGCCGAAACCTTGCAGTAAAAAAATATGAATATTGTATAATATCTTCAGAGCTGCGATACCTATTCTCGCACAAATGAGAACATTTTTTCTGTGTAAAAAATATCTGAGTTTTATGGAAATGTGTCCTAAATATGCAAGTGAATCTGCATTGACTATAAGATCTATATAGCCTTGCCAATAAACAGGCAAAATGCCAGGCTTCAGCATGCTAAATATAGGTGTAGTGTTTTGGCGCGATACAGTTGGTTGATGCATCATCAATTTTATTTGGTCTATTTATCGTGACTATTTATAACTGAAATTAAGAGTAGGTGCGGTATTTTGGCTCGATTTTGTTGTGTGAAATATATTCCGTGACGTAGGTAGAAATTGAATAAATTTTTGGTGAATATTTAACTAGCATATTATTCATAATTTTTAATACCATAATTATGCTATAATGGGCAGCATCTCTCAGGAGGACGTAAAAACATAACTTATTCAAACTGTAGCACTAAGCTTTTGTATTTGTTTAGTATCTATCGAGTTATGCATTTTTATGTGACGAGGGTAGCACAAAGCTTATGGGCGCGTGCGATGTTGTCTACAGTTGTCTTAACAAATTAATGAAACTTATATCTTTTTGTTAAATAACACTGCAGATAAACTTTCCTTTTGCAGCCTAAAGGAAGATTGGCAGAATGAGAGTTCTAAATTCTTGCTATAATTCTTATTATTAATTCTTATGCCAATTTATGGTGTTCATCAGGATTCTACTTATTCGGTGATCAAAATAAAAGTTTATCGGAGGCATATAAGCTAATATCTAGGTACTTAATAGAATAAATAAAATACGGAAATACTTGGCAAAAGAAATCATCTTTATTTACAAGACTACAAACTTATTAGTTAAAATAATAATACCACAGATTTAAATTCAGTCTTTGAAATAAAAAAGTTAAAGCACCATGGCACTTTGTGTGAGATTCCTAAGCGTTTTTCACAGGTATCTCTTTGACAGGATCTGGAGAGCCTAGCTGCTTTTTGACTGGCCCCGTGTGTTGAATAGGAATGATCTTTTCGCCGGTTGAGGGTAGCGCGAGCACCTTGGGAGCAGTGACAGTCAACACTCCATCCGAAGACAACTTCGACTCGACGGCATCCGGCAAGCAGCCTTCTGGAAGGGCGTATCTCCTCACGAACTGTCGCGACACATATCCGTGTTGATCTCTTTTCTCCTCGTGCTTCCCTTCAACCAGGATGTGTCCGTCGACCACTTTGACGTTAATTTCGTCAGGTGAAAAATGTTGAACGTCAACATTGACTTGGAACTTTTCGTCGTCGCTGCTCACTTTTCCAGACTCCAGAGCCAACTGGTTCATCGCATGTGACAGCTGCTCCATCGGTTTCATGTAGTCTTCCCAGCGTCTGAAAACGTTGTCCCATGGTCTGAAGAACTCCGGACTGAAGAACTCTGGAGCGAAGAAGTCCCGCGGCATCAGCTGGTTGAAGCCAAAGAAGTCGTCAGGGCGACGGAAAAAGTCACGTTCCATCATCCTGAATGGTTTTTCAAAATCGTACATCCTTGGAATGATCGACATTTTGGACTAGTTTTATTTGGCGTTGGTTTGCTGGTTACTTCTACTCTGAACTCTCGCTCGATTCACTTCTTGTATTTCAACTGAATACAGTTCGCGCGCATTCCTCGGCTTATATAGTCCTGCAGTCAGCGCCACCTCTTATCGAATAACAGTACCGAAAAGTTCGAGAAATGGCGGTCTATTTCTGGATATAACCGGACTGTGATAAACACCACGCGCGGTGTGTGCGCGGTTCTAGAATGGGTACCTTCTGGAATTTGTCGGATTATTTGAAGCCATGCAGCGCTCCCTAGTGTCGAGTAGCTAAATTAAAGTTTTCTAGAAAAATACCTGGGTATAAGATGTGTGTGTGTGTGTGAGTGTGTGATATGATTTGCAGATTTGCACTATCAGCTGAGTGTGTTTTCTTTATTGACCGCCTAGATTTCTTGACACGACCTGCTGTAAGCGAATAGGTGATTTCCAAAAATTAAGTATGATATTAAAATACAAAAAAATCATTGCGTCGCCGCCGATAATTATTAATTATTAGCTGATGATCATGAATTTTTAAGTGGGTATTAAAAAAAGGAGAAAAAAATAAAGCCTAGAAAGCGTATTGAAAAAAGAAGTTACCTACCGACCTAATGATGATAAGATAATTAACTGTATGTACTAACTAACTAAGTATTTACATTTACTTAGGTAGATCTAGAAAATGTATTGCAGTTATGATATAGCCATTTACCTACTTAATTCTAATAAAATGTACCTACGCAGTTAAAAAGGTATCTGCCTAGGTATATCTATTAGAAGATACCTAGGTATATCTAAACTATGCAAAGGGTTTTAATAATACTACCAACTCTGCAAAAAAAACAATAGGCAATGCATAGGCAATGGTATGCATTTAAAAAAAATACTTGTCGAGCTTAGGGGCCAAAGCCCGACTACGCAGTTCATTCATCTTTCCTCTTCCATCCCTTGGCTTGGACACTTGTTACAAAACCGGTATTTTTTCTTCAAACAATGCCAATCCAATCCCAAGGGTGCGGCTAAACCGCATTTTTTTTCGCAAATCTTTTAGCTGACTACAAAAACACAAAAGTACCCATAAAGTACCTATGTTTTAAACTATTGTATCAAAAACATATCAACTTTAAGTAAACATTAAAATGATTATTGTTAGTAATAAATAACTTAGTGCATGTCATTCAAGTTTTAAACGGAAAATAATGTAAAAGTTAGTGTTTTAAGCGCCATAAAAAGTACTGGAAAATCATGTCAAATTTAATTTTCTTTCAAAAAGCGTAAGTACTGTGAGTGAAATAAAACACCAATTCATTGTGTTGCTAGAAGTTTGCAACCGAATAAAAAAAAATTGCTCCAATCTACAGTTTAGTACTTTTCATTACTCATGCATGATCATGGCATAAACAATGTAGGTAAGTAATAAATGTTAATGGGTAGTAGGTAAGTAATATGTACAGTAACTACTATTATCATAACGACACGACAAACACTGTTTATTAAATCCACCCACCCAGATAATCCATTACTTATTCTTAACTGAGTTAGAAAATCAGGACTGATTTTAAGCTAAGTGTATTAGGTATCTTTTGCAAAAATTGGAATAAAAACACATTGTGAAGACGCCCTAATATGCTTGTTGTGGAGATAATATCCCACTAAAGTCAGAGGGTATCAGTGGGGCTTCTGAGCAAGTCTAGTGGTATACGGGCTACGATACAGCTTAGTTCATTAGCTATATAAAAATAAATAAAATGGTCAAGTGGGCGACATTCGTTTTGATATTTGCTGTGGTGTTACGGTAAGGTTTTGCAAGTTTGTTTTTGTTTTGGACACTATTTTTAGGACCTACCTACTCACTGTGCCTCATAAAATAAGGGCCATATAAAAAGAAAATATGTAGGTATTTTAAAAAACACCAAGTCCCAAAAATAAATGTTTACCTATTCGTCGTTTACTTTCAGATGTGAAGCTAAAATAGGTGGAAAGCTATGTTTCCCAGATGATTTTCAGTGGGGCGTTGCCACTGCTGCATACCAGATCGAAGGAGCATGGAATGTTTCAGGTAAGAATTATACTACCGGCATTGGAACAGGCCATATTTGATAGCTGTCAGATCCACACTAGAATACATGTCAAAATAGAAAAATAGTCCTTATGTTATAATAGCATTAACATGATTTTGACAGCTGTCAAATATGGCCTATTCGAATGCCGGTGCTATAGTATCAAAATGTTCTCATAATACTTTTTTTAAACCTTACTGCTGGCCATCACCATCAAAAGGTACATCAGATCAGATGGCCTGGTATACTGGTTATTCACTGAAATTATATGAGAAACCAGTATACGTTGGTCCTTTAAATGTTAGGTTGACGTGCTATTTTTTTTTCTTGCGAAAACAAGCTATTTTTTTCCTTGCAGGCAAAGGCGAAAGCATCTGGGACCGCTACACGCACACACACCCAGAACGGGTCTTCGACCACCAGAACGGCGACGTGGCCGACGACTCGTACCACCTCTTCCGTGAGGATGTGAGGATCCTGAAGCAGCTGGGCGTGCAGTTCTACCGGTTCTCCATCTCCTGGCCGCGGATACTGCCATCTGGGTTTACAAAGTAAGACAGTGCCGGGATTCTTATTTTCAGAAAATAGGGGCAGGGGCCGATTTACCTTGACTGTACTTACCCCCACAACAAGACACACAACCCTCCTTGTACGTACCTACAATGTGTTTGAGGGTGAAATTGTACCAAATTTCTCTGGATCCAATGCCCCAAAAAATCCAATGATCAAATTCTCCAATGCAACCTTTATTTATTTTTTACCTGCATGATAGGTAGTTACACATATTTCTGAAAGAAGAAGCTAAAAATCTGCAAGTAATATTTATATTCGTGTGAGCTATTTTCTACAAAATATTTTATCCTTTTACAGTGAAATCAATGAGGACGGCCTTAGATACTACTCAGAACTGATCGACCTTCTTCTCAAAAACAACATTCAGCCCATGATCACCATGTACCACTGGGATTTACCCCAACAGCTGCAAGACCTGGGAGGATGGACCAATCCTATAATGGCTGATTACTTCGTAGACTACGCCAGGGTAAGCAGATAATATTTACTGCTAGGTATTTATTACATTTTCATAAATGAAAATAAGAAAAAATGGTGTCGACCGGGAATTGAGTCCGCGACCAGCACTGCGAACTAACCAACCAGCGCCTGACAAACTCTTTCCTAGTTTTCAACCTACTACTTTGCTGCTCGGCTCTTAACAAACTCTCGTTCAAAGACGAGGTCTATGGTAGTTAATTCAGACCCTTAAAACACGTTTAGTTTCTTATTCATATATGAAGTGGAACTGCATAGGGCATAGGTACCTTCAAATATGAGATCTCCTGTTTATCAAACTTCTTACAGGTTCTTTTCAGCGCTTTCGGACCAAAAGTGAAAGCCTGGACCACCTTCAATGAGCCGTTGACATTCTGTCAAGAGGGTTACGGAGGCAACGATGCGCCAGGCGCTAGATCAAGTGGGCTTGAAGACTACATGTGTGCCCATAATGTCTTGCGGGCTCATGGAATGGCGTATAGAATGATTGAGAAGGAGTTTCCCAAACGAAAAAGAGGTGAGCACTACTTCAAAAGATTTAATTCCATAAACGAAAGGAATCAGTTACCTAAGGCAAGACTAAAGTATAAGATACAATAAAAATAAACTATCAAATAATTTCCAGATGTTGGAGTGGGAATCTCTTTGGATATGAGTTGGGCAGAGCCTGCTACTACGTCTGAAGACGACCAGCAAGCTGCTGAAATTGCTCGTCAATTTTCGGTAAGTCAAAACAAAAACCGAATACAGTTTATGTATTTAATAACTACTTGTTTTTTTTTTGTCCACGTTTTTAATTTGATTTCTTGGGTTTGCAGGTTTCCATTAAGTTAATAAAAATCAAATTTTCAGTTCGGCCTTTACGCCCACCCAATTTTCTCCGACACTGGCGACTACCCTGAGATCGTGAGACAGCGTGTTGACGAGTTTTCCAGACGCCAACATTTCCCCAGATCTCGTCTCCCGACCTTCACACAAGAAGAAATCGATATGATCAAAGGATCAGCTGATTTCCTCGGCCTGAATCATTATACTTCGAGCTTGGTGACGAAAGGAAACGGCAAAGTGAACCTGCAGCCGTCTTTCGCCAACGATATGGGTCAAATTTTAAGCCAAAGAGAGGACTGGCCGAAGAGTAATTCTACCTGGTTAAGAGTAAGTTGGAAAAACTAATATTTTTTGTCTAGATATCACAATAACATTAGCATGCACATTCCTGACCTGTCTCAGGCATGGGCTTATTGAATGGGTGTCACACAAAAAACCCTTTTGTTCTTTTGCAGGTAGTCCCCTGGGGCTTCAGAAAAACTTTGGTCTGGATAAAGAACACCTACAACAACCCTCCGGTGGTTGTCACAGAGAATGGAATGTCATTGGAACCTGGCCTACAGGATACGAGACGTGTCAACTACATTGACGCTTATCTGAGATCGCTGCATACCGCTATCACTGTCGACAAATGCAATGTACAGGGTTACACGTATTGGAGCCTGCTGGACAACTTTGAATGGATGAGAGGCTACTCGTAAGTATAGTGCACAGTACACTACTACTACAGCCACAACAGTCAACTGTTGGACATAGGCAGACTCTCCTCGGCCGAGAGGAGGACTCTCGAGGAGTATTGCCTACTCACTATACTTTCCAGGCGGATTGGCAAGCGCAAGATGTTTAATTACTCAGGAAACGCTGCTACCTATTCCTTGGATACTTATGCCCTATAGTCAAGGAGACAACTCGCTGAATTTGCGGCCGAATGGCGGTCCCTTTCTCACTTGAATTTACTACAAAATTGAAAAGGGAGTGCCGTAGTCGCGAATGCAGCAAGTGGTCTTCTCAACTATATTCGGTTTTATTCTAGGCCGGCACCACACGGCAATAGTATAGAAACAACATTACACCTAACACGTATATAGGTACCTGGTAAAAATCTAGCCATACAATGTAGGTATGTCTATAGTTGGTCTGGAGTGTACTCCAAGCTTATCAAATGTGACCTGACCTTTAGAACCCACTGTGCAATGTCCTTTATCGGTTATTACGACATTGGCCAACATAGGTTTTGATAAAACTTCGTTCATTCATAACATTAGTGCCATTACATAATAATAGTTCTTGGCTTGCTGCCTGAGCTCATCTAGGGGTTGCATAAATACCTATTGCTGTATTAAAAATGTCTAATGGACTAGTCTAGTTGTAGTGTAGATAATACGAGGTGAGAGGATAGCTCTCCGGATACCGATAATGTGCATATGACACTAAACATCTTCCCATAACTCATCATAACTTAGGTAGGCGCGCCGCGCGCCGTTTCCCTAATTTGTGTCATAACTATAAGAAAATATTTCCATAGATAGTCAGCTCAAGTAAGCTGATCGTGATTTTGTATGGGAGATCTCTTTTATGTCTCCTGAATGATTTTAGAATGCACCCTATCAGTATTCATTCGTAGAGCTGTCCCTTACACCTTTATTTCTCTTTTTCATATTTCGACTTACGAACATTTCTTGGAGAAAGTTGTTCCTTAAAATTGTAAAAATGTTCTTACCGCGATATATTATTTTCTTTGGATTGTCCGATATTTCGGTCCAGTTACATAGAACATGATCACGGGACAACAATAAATTACAGATGACAAAAGACAATTGCCTCGCAGATTCGCATTCATAGTCCATCAAATTAGGCCTTCTTACTCACATTCTTCAGTGTATTTCTTAATTCGTAACTCATTGTCTTCCAGTGAGCGTTTTGGCCTGTACGAGGTGGACTACAGGTCCCCGCAGCGCGCTCGGACCCCGCGCTACTCGGCCACGTTCTTCTCCAAGATCGCGCGCACCAAGTGCATACCGGCACAGAAGATCAATTTGGTCTACAAGGACTTTAGGATATAAATATTTTATAATACCTACTTAATTTATAAATATTGGCCCTCGATCCTTGTATGTATGTCCACTTTATCTCCTGCCATAGTGAGACCACTACTTTTTCTATGACAGAGAAAACTTCGTTCGTAAGGTGCGAGGTTATAAATTAAAATAAACATTAACACAATATCGGTTATTTTATTGCTAAACGACATAGTATAACACAAATAATACATACCTACCTGGAAAATACTTTAAAGTAGGTACTAAGTTTGTGCGCGAGCGACTTGTCGGACTCCCGAAGATGATACTCGTATTACATCGAAACGTCGAGACTCTATAAGTCTCGACTTAAAATAACAAGGTTAGTCATGATAAGCATTATAAAAGACCTTTATTTTGTCAGCTGTCAAATATGGCCTAATAAAACTGCCGTACTTTAATTTCCTTCCAGTGAGCGTTTTGGCCTGTACGAGGTGGACTACAGGTCCCCGCAGCGCGCTCGGACCCCGCGCTACTCGGCCACGTTCTTCTCCAAGATCGCGCGCACCAAGTGCATACCGGCGCAGAAGATCAATCTGGTCTACAAGGACTTTAGGATATAAATATTTTATAATACCTACCTATATATAAATATTGCCCCCGGGTCCATGTGTATTTTCACTTTATCTCCTGCCATTGCGAGACCACTACTTTTTCTATGACAGAGAAAACTTCGTAAGGTACGAGGTTAGAAATTAAAATAAACATTAACATAATATCGGTTATTTTATTGCTAAGTACGACATAGATTGAAAATACTTTAAAGTGGGTACTTAGTTTGTGCGCGAGGGACCTGTCGGACTCCCGAAGATGATACTCGCATTACATCGAAACGTCGAGACTCTATAAGCCTCCACTTAAAATAGCAAGGTTAGTCGTGATAAACATTTTAAAAGACCTTTATTTTGTCAAATATGGCCTATTAAAATGGCCGTACTGTAATTGCCTTCCAGTGAGCGTTTTGGCCTGTACGAGGTGGACTACAGGTCCCCGCAGCGCGCTCGGACCCCGCGCTACTCGGCCACGTTCTTCTCCAAGATCGCGCGCACCAAGTGCATACCGGCGCAGAAGATCAATCTGGTCTACAAGGACTTTAGGATATAAATATTTCAGAATACCTCCATCTAATTTTATAAATATTGGCCCTGGGTCCACTTTATCTCTTGCCTACAAGCCCAAACGCTCACTGAAAGGCAATTACAGTACGGCTATTTTAAAAGGCCACATTTGACAGCTGTCAAACACATACTAGAAAACATGTCAAAATATACCTTATTTTATAGCATTAACATTATATTGACAGCTGTCAAATATGGCCTATTAAAGTGGCCGTAGTGTAATTGCCTTCCAGTGAGCGTTTTGGCCTGTACGAGGTGGACTACAGGTCCCCGCAGCGCGCTCGGACCCCGCGCTACTCGGCCACGTTCTTCTCCAAGATCGCGCGCACCAAGTGCATACCGGCGCAGAAGATCAATCTGGTCTACAAGGACTTTAGGATATAAATATTAACAATACCTACATAAAGTATGTAAAAAAAATACTGAAAATATTTTAAGGGGTGAACCAGCAAATGAAACTGAACAACTTTCTCTAAAAAACATAGATCGAAAAAGGTTAAAAAAAAATGGCCCTCTCATACAAAATGTGTTAGCCGACCGGGTAAGACATTCGTCATATTTCGACCTGTGTTTCTTAGATAAAGTTGTTCTGTTTTATGAACTGGTTCACCCCTTAAAACATTTGTATGTAGTTGTATTTTATATGATCAAACGAACTTACCAAGTGAAGTTCGATCGATATTATATGAGTCGCTCTGTTCGAAGATATAATTCTAGTTAACCATGTAGTTTCTTCAAGCTACTGGCATTCATCGCACTTTTAGAGAAAATCGATTAAATCGATCGATTTCACTCTTTTTTTTTTTTTTTGTCTATGGCCACCCTTTCCTGTCGTCTGACAGATGGCCAAGTACTCATTCTTTAGAGATAGCAGTAGGTCTAATCTTTTTCTATTATACAACTGGGTTTGGGTGGGAGGGACCTTATATCTTCGAACAGAGCGACTCATATAATATCGATCGAACTTCACTTGGTAAGTTCGTTTGATCATATATTATATTTCGTCGCTCTGTTCTTCAGATATAATTCTAGTTAACCATGTAGATGTTCAGAGATATTGTGTTGTATTTCACAACACATTATAATAGAAAAGATTAGTCAGTTGTACAGACAGCCCTTAAACATAAGTTGGATTATGTGTAGGGATTAGGTACATTCACTTTAAATTATTTTATTCTAAACATATCTTTAAGTTAACTACTTAAAATAGGTTCACCACAAACCCCGATTAAGATAAAAGTTCTGATTATCGTTGTTTTGTACTTATGTCAAAAATTATACGAGCGTTACACATTAGTAAGCAATTTCTAAGGCGTTGAAATAAAAACGTGGTGAAAACATAGTTTTCTTTCTATTTCTGGTAATTAAATATTAACCATAATCTTTACATTATCATCGAGCGCTGTGAGCCAGCAGTGATGATGATGATGTTGACTCAACTAAATATAAAGTTATCAAAGATTATAAACACACCTGAAAAATGTTTTGCTTCAAAAGCTTTTTCAGGCTAAACTACATCAAGTTCGGTTTGAATGGTACATTATAGTGTATCTGTAAACTCGAATACGTGTAGGATAATTTTTGAACTACACAAATATTTGATTATTGATATAGTTCACGTTATCTTGGAAATAATCGCTATAAAATAGTTAATTAAGGCGTAAATTATTAAATTTTTATAGGAACTTAATTAACTGTGCTTACTTCGTGTATACTCACACAGCAACTAAATTTTATAATTTGATTATTTAAACAGGAATTATAATTATTAAATTGTAATCCATGTACATAGATTAAATAAATAGTCTTTGAATAAGCATTTAAATTATTAAAGCTATTTTTCCCAAAGAACTTTAAAATAAATGAACTTTAAAAGAATTAATGATGCAGGATTTTGGTTATAAAATAATAAAACACTAAAACAGTCATAAGTCAGACATCCCGAATTAATGTCCTAAAGAATTAATGTCTGCTTTCAAATAATAACAACACTTTGGATAAAACTGTAATATAATTACGTTTATGTGTTTACACTTGATTTAATTATTTTTTAATAATAAAACGGTAAAAAAATTTACGTTTATGTGGTTACACTTAATTTTATATTATTATAATAATCAATAAATAAATTTAATATTATTATTGATGTCTTATATTTTTCTCATTGCTTTTATTAATAAAAAGCAATTCAAAATACTCAGAATGTTAATAGGTTGTTAATAAATTTCATTATTTTAAAGTTTTGTGTACCTGCAGAACGAGGGAAGACAGATTTTCTTCCTAACAATATTGTTATTGGTTCTAAAACTCAATATTATTTCTGTATGTCATAATAATAATATTGAACTAAGTTTTTTACATTCTATTTTGATGTAAAATGTTTATGGTAATTTTCAATTTTGTAAATTGCAAGGATACTCTTGTGGTGAACGAGGTGAACATAATGTTTCGATTAGGTTACTGCATGTAACCTTCTAATCATGACAAAATAAAATTGAATAATATGATTTCCTTGTTAAATATTAAACAATGTCTACTAGAATAGGACCAAATTTATTTATCACTTAACAACTTGTACTTGGTTGAAAAGCGGAAGTACAAGATTTAACTATTTTCAGGACTACCTATTTATTTTAAAACAATGTTATCAAACATTGCGAAAAAATATTTACTCGTTTTCATTTTTTACACGAAGTCAAGTAAAATGAAACATTTGGTTAGGAGATTATTGATTTCGTAAGTAATTTCATTGAAATTGGAACGAAATACAATATTTATAATAAAACGCTTTGTCTACTGTGGTGCATAATGTATGGATCTACGTAGAACGAATTAATTGAGAATTCCTTACAATACTGTAAATAATTAACAACTTTTTTACCCACATAAAATCTAACAGCAACCTTGTTAGGTCCTGAGATAATTCAATAGTATTTGTAAAATACGTAACAAACGAGTTAGGAATAAGATATAACATTTTTGATCCCACCTTATATTTAAATAGGTTTGATCACAAAAGAAGTAAATAGTTCATTAATTAGGTAAGATAATTTTATTATCTTCTATTATTTAGTATAGAAAAATATAAAAGTTACTCGTTTTCACTCTTCATTTATACCGACAGGATAGCAAATATTCATGATATTACCTATATGACATAAGTCATTTAAGTTATTCTGTCTGAAGAATATGTTTATCCAACTACCAAAATATTTTGGTAATTTTATCCTCGCAATACGTGTTCGTAACATAACATTCCAATTGAATTGAAATTAAATAACCTTAGGACAGAGGTTACATATTTTTACAAATAAAAAATCATAATATTCAATTCCTAATAAGGAATAGTTGAATACTTAATGTATGTGCTTTGGTTAAATGTATGTGTTTGGGTAAATAAGTGTGAATCCCAAAATAGGTTTATTTATTAGTGTTCAAATTATAATGTTTTATATTTCTTGTCGTAATGTGGTAATTTATGAAATGAAATAAATAAAAGTATCACATTGTAAGTAATAATTAATTTATATTAATTATACTTAATAATAATAATATAGCGAGTAGGAAAATACTTGTATTTTCATTAATAGGATATTATTTATTATCTACTTATTTCGTTTCTTTCTGAATGATGGACTTTCATAGACCAATCGCAATATGTGCACGAATATGGCCTGTATAGACCTACCTACATAGGTACACATCTATTCCTGTAGGCAGTACACGCTCCTCCCCCCCCCCTTTTTATGGGAGGTGGGGTGGGCAACCAATGGTTGGGTAAGTTATGTATTGTCAAATCGACTAATCATTCTATCCTTTGTTTTATTTAATGAAAATCAAAAACTGTAAAAGATTTTTTAAGGTAAGACCATAAGCGTATTGAAGTAAGCTTTGGCGAGCAGGTGTCTATCATTATATGATATAATATAATATAAATCTACTAGAAAGAAGTAAACAAAATCTTGTCTTGAATCTTTATTCTTTCTTTCTATAAAGAACTTACGTCCTAAAATCTTGCTGAATAACGGGAAACTTGCATAGAACACAACAAGTTAATTGGTTTATCAAAAGTATTATAAATACAGGGTATCCAAAGTAGGATAAATACAGGGTACAAACATTTATGTTTGTACAATAAAAAACATTTTTCCATATGTTAAGTAAGCACAATGCGTTGGTTTGGTTGTATTTAATACGGTATTTGTATACCAATATATTTTTCTAATTCACCTGTAGGCAAATAGGTACGTGAAATTTAATTGACATTTCACTACTCAATTGCACCATGGTTCGATAAAACGTAAATCGAAAAGAAGGTAGATTTAAAAAAATATTTGTAAATCTAATATTGGTGCGTTCTTTTAACAGAACTTAACGTAACTTATATTGCGGTTTTCCTATGTAATATTATGCATTTGGCATTATTAATTACTTGTATTTTTGAAGGGTATATTTTGAGCTAGGGTATTCCCATGGTATAAAAAAACTGCGCACAATGTCGCGATTAGTTGCAAGTTTCGCAATGACTTCAATAGTGTTATTCACAAATAGATACGTTTTTGTATAAAATACAAAATTTACGTAATTAATGAAATATTCCATGGTGATGTGATATGATATATAGAATCTTAGCCATGTTTTAGTAAGTACATCTAGGAATAAGGGGCGCGTACCGTATATAAGAGGAAAAATAAATGTATTCCTTATCTTATCAGTAACCTTATGCGAATAAATTGAATCGCATAGGTGAAAATGTTGACGCTCTCGCGTAATAACTTGACACAAATCAACAGTTGTTTTTCTGCTAGCAAGCTTATATGTGTGACATAGCCTAGTGGTTCGAGTAACGACCAAATAACAGTTAACATATCTATTTCTAAGTAGAAATTTTATATA
The DNA here is from genome assembly GCA_024500475.1 of Phthorimaea operculella. Classification (NCBI taxonomy): domain Eukaryota; kingdom Metazoa; phylum Arthropoda; class Insecta; order Lepidoptera; family Gelechiidae; genus Phthorimaea; species Phthorimaea operculella. Next base: position 6,117,528 of record JANFCV010000011.1, read on the forward strand.
TACTTTTAGGAATACATTGGGTATGACACGATCGTGTGAAAAACAGATCATAAGACAAAGAGAGGTCTATGTCAAGCTGTGTACTGTTGTGTCCAATAATTGCTTGATTATTTAAATCGGTAGCGGGTACTTATAAGATATTCTTATAAAATTTTGTCAAGGTATAAACTCAAGACGTTACTGATGACTTTTGGGCATCGTTTAGGCTAAGATGTATTTCGTGGAAGACTGGGATCGATTACCAACGAAATAAAGATTGACAGCAACCATTTGTATTATATAACATTTGCCTTCGTGTTAGCTCGCGGCATAACCTCCAGACGTTATATATCGCTTGGGCAAGCCCTATGCGAATATATTGCACACTTATAACATAGATCCAGTTTGAACCGTATGTTTTGCTATGCAAAAATGCCATCGTGATGACTCGCGGTCAACCTCCAGGCTTTCCAGTGGTTCGAGACCATCTAGGAAAAATGGTGTGGTTTTCCAGCGGATTGAGTCGTAGCGTAGACCCACCGTCAAGGAAAAAATGGTGCATCAGGTGAAAAACACCTCAGTCAATCAATCACATCAAGACACATAAAAATACCAAAAAATCACTCACCCGGTGTATCACTGAGTTTAAATAGGGAAATAATTAGTTTTCCCAACATTTCACACTGAATTTATAAATTATTTTACTTTTTTTGTAAAAAAACGTGCGAATCCTGCCGCGCAAGTTAAAGAATGAGTACTTGGCCATCTGTCAGACGACAGGAAAGGGTGGCCATAGACAAAAAAAAAAAAAAAGAGTGAAATCGATCGATTTAATCGATTTTCTCTAAAAGTGCGATGAATGCCAGTAGCTTGAAGAAACTACATGGTTAACTAGAATTATATCTGAAGAACAGAGCGACGAAATATAATTACACCTTATATGTATAATTTTATAATTATTGGCCCTGGGTCCTTGTATGTAGGTACGTCCACTTTATCTCCTGCCATTGTGAGACCACCACTTTTTCTATGTCCACGGACTTGGAAAAAACAGAAAGACTTCGTTCGTTAGGTGCAAGGTTAGAAATTAAAATAAACATTAAATTATGCCATATCGGTTATTTTATTGCAAAGTATGACAAAACATAACACAGATAACAGATACCTAGATACAAAAAATGTTTAAAAGTAGGTAATTAGTTTGTTTATTTAGGTACTCGATAAAGCTTTCAGACGAACGACTTTACCCAACAGTAGCCCGTCTGTTTTCAACATCTTCAACTTAGTTCAACTGGTATAGTACCAACTCCCAATCGCAGTATCTTAATTTAGAAGGAACTTTATGTTTTTATGTTATGATATGACATTGGACACGAAACGTGTATCATCTAGGTGTGTTGATCTACTTACTGCAATAAATAGCAATTTCACCTTAAGCAATTACTCGTTACGTCATACAAATGAAAATCTGAACTTCAACCGAGTTGAACATGAGCTAAACCACAATTTTATCAAAAAACTTTATGTGAAATGATGCAGGCACAAGTAAATTTGTCGCAAAACTGCTTATAGTAAAAAAATATTAAGTATTTTCTCCACAAAAAAATTAAACGTGTTTATTGCAGCAGTAGCTCCATCTATGTTCATAAAGTGGCGACACGGTTTTTACAGAGAAATCTGATGGTTAAAAAATTATTTGTTTTATTTTGCGAAAATGTTATAGAAGCACGGGACTTCTCATCAAGTTTTTTTATCATATTTTTGTCTCATTTAATGACGTAACTCCATTTAACTTTTGTATGGAAAACGATCCACCTTAACTACACACACTCACCTTTGGTTAAAGTCCGTTCGTCTGTAAGGAACGCTAATAAAGCCCATACAAATTAGCAATGCCTATAAAATGTTATCAGTCAGAACATACTTTTACTTTTATCGTAACCACAAATACTAAATAACTCCCTTGGAAATGTCCTCATATTCGTCTATTGAAGCCAGAGTCAGTGTTTCCAAGCAGGCAATAATACCTACACAGCGTATCAGAAAAATAAAATGTTGCAGTGGTTGACCTTCTTTTTGATATGCTTTGTAAAAGCAAGGTAAGATATTTAGCAAGTATATTGTAATTTATTGTTCGATAGGAAAACTCACTTATAGTAAGGAACAAATATTCTTACAGTTGTGTAGCCGGAACGAATGAAAAGCTATGTTTCCCAAAGAATTTCCTATGGGGTGTTGCCACCGCATCATATCAGATCGAAGGAGCATGGAATATTTCAGGTATACTTATTTTACTATATAAAAGAAAAGAAAATCTAAACATGCATGTGCCAGTCTCCAATTCCACCTTCACTTGAAGAGCGTGCAGAAAGTCATGCCGCTACCGTATCGGCTTATTACAGCCATGAGAAAAATCGCTTGCCTCAGACACTGAATAAGTCGTCTGTCACAGACGTATGAGGGCAATGATGACTTTATAATATATGTTGGTAGAAAGAAAGTGTAAAAAGTAATACACAATATATTAAACTTTTATGAAATATCATTTTTTTTTTTACTATGAGCTTGCCACGATCCAGGCAAAGGCGAAAGCATATGGGATCGACAAACGCACACACACCCAGAACGGATTGCCGATCGCTCGAATGGAGACGTCGCCGACGACTCATACCACCAGTACCGCGAGGATGTGAGGCTCATGAAGCAGTTGGGAGTGCAGTTCTACCGCTTCTCCATCTCTTGGCCGAGGATAGTGCCTTCGGGGTACACCAAGTAAGACACACATAAGTATTATGCATGGCGGGCCACCTAGCAGGTAAACCCGCTTCTATAATTTTTCCCAAGGGGAAAACGAATTTTCCAACTACCCGACTGCATACAAAAACATCCATTCCAACTGCTACCCCCGTCTCCTCGTTGTCCAGTTGCCTTTCTTTCTATCATCCACAATATGATTAGGTATAGGTACTTTGATCTTCTCTTCCTCAGTGTAATCAACGAAGACGGCCTGAGATACTACTCAGATCTAATTGACCTGCTTCTCGCCAACAATATCCAGCCCACGATTACCATGTATCACTGGGATTTGCCTCAAAAGCTTCAAGAACTTGGAGGATGGACCAATCCTATAATGGCCGATTACTTCGTGGACTACGCCAGGGTAAGCAATTATTACCCTTGTTTTTGAAAGGTTCATGAATCAAACAAGGCCAGGTTTAGGTTTATACAGATTCCATAATGGACCGTACTAGGATTCTATCAATTTAAAATAGCCCTCGATTAAACTTCCATAAAATTCCAACGCTGCTTCAAATGCTGCAATACCTTTTTGCAGGTACTTTTTAGCAAATTCGGACATAAAGTGAAAACCTGGACAACCTTCAACGAGCCGTTGTCAATCTGTTTAGGCGGATACGGATCCACATCCAAAGCTCCAGGTGCCGATGACAGTGGCATTCAAGACTACATGTGTGCACACAATCTTCTGCGTGCTCATGGGATGGCATACAGAATGATTGAGAAGGAGTTTCCCCATAGAAAAAAGGGTAAGCACTTTCTTAGCACCTAATAATACTACATTGAAATGCATCAATGGATAGAATACACTTGTAATCGTCATAATATTTATTATGTTATGTTTAATAAAAAATGATTTTTCAGACGTGATGATAGGAATCTCTTTAAACATGGCTTGGATGGAACCTGAAACTAAAGATGACGAGAATGCTGCTGCTATTCTCCGGGACTTTTTTGTATGTATCAAATATACTTTCATTAAGTGCTCCACCTGATGTCCGTAGGGATGTTGCGGTCTCTCTCGAGAGTAACAAAAAGGAAAGTGATAGGAGGCACCCGCTGCACGACCACACCCCTGTAACCCAAAGGTTGAAAAGCCGACACAGCTTCATAAAGCACGCAGTGCCAATCAACGGCGACGCTAAAGAAGCTCGATGCAAGATCTGGCGGGATAGGTACCCAACAGCTTCTCCTATCCCACCAAAAGAGAGCCTGCCCGCTGGGCACAAACTCCCATGGCCAACATGGAAGTCGTTAAATCGACTCCGGACCCAAGTTGGCCGAAGTAGAGACAATTTATGCCGTTGAGGCTACAGCTCCAACAATAACTGCGAATGTGGTGCCTCCCCACAAACTATGGCACATCTAATGTCATGCCCTGCGTGCCCACCAACATGCACGCACGAAGATTTGTACAATGCCACCGATAACGCAGTCTGGCAGAGTACTTGTCCAAAATTATTTAGATTTTGCAAAGCGATCGACACGAGAAGAAGAAGAAGAAGTGGTATAGTCACCATAATTATGTGTAACAGAATTCAGGTCTTTCTTTCAGTTTATAATAGTTTCATTTCAAATTAGACCTATTTTCAACGCATCGCATCTACGATATTTGATAAAAAGCATAATTTTCAAAACAGTTCTTCAATCTCAAAATTGTTTCTTAGCTGGCAAAGTACTAAATGTCTTTATTTTTCAGTACGGCTGGTACGCCCACCCAATTTTCTCTAAGACTGGAGACTATCCTCCTTTCATGCGACTGCGTATCGACGATTACTCCAGGCGGCAACACTTCCCCAGGTCTCGTCTCTCGACCTTCACAAAAGAAGAGATCGATGTCATCAAAGGATCAGCTGATTTTCTCGGCCTGAACCATTATACTTCTTTGATGGCGAAGAAGGCAAACGATCCAATGGATGTGAATCCGTCTTGGGGTAACGATTGTGGTGAAGGTGCTTATTATAAAAAGGACTGGCCGTACACTAATTCTTCTTGGTTGCGTGTAAGTTTATAATACCTACTATAATTTATTTATTTCCTATGAGGATAGATTTAAGCCCACCCTTTGTGCGTTTGTGACGTATTATAAAAACAAAAATAAACAAAGGAGGATTTAATAGTGCAGTGAGCAAACCATCCAACAAAATGTCTTTTGTTTTGCAGGTGGTTCCTTGGGGGTTCAGAAAAATGCTAGTGTGGATAAAAGACACCTACAACAACCCTCCAGTACTGGTCACAGAAAACGGGGTTTCAACAGTACCTGGTCTTCGGGACACCAGTCGTGTGACCTACATTGACGAATACCTAAGAGCAATGCACACAGCTGTCACTGTGGATAAATGTAATGTTATGGGCTATACGTACTGGAGCCTGATAGACAACTTTGAGTGGGAGAGGGGCTATTCGTAAGTATTTTCCGTGAGGTTTTGATTTAAAAGTATCTTTTATGTTGAAATCGTACATAGGTACAGGTACTTAGGTACATCAACTCTGAAGATTGTTTGGGCTAGGTAGGCTTGTCTAATCATTGTCTAATGTGATCTTGTGACGTTAAAACCCCGTGGTTCGAAATCCTGTACCTACCAATTATTTTATTTTTGCCTAAGAAGCATAAGTTAATATAAAATTTGTAGAATAATCAGCGTATTTTTGGCGATATAACGACTTGGGGAGGTCAAGGAAAAGGCGGAAGACAGAGTTGGCTGGCGTTTACTCCGCCGACATGAGCAATGAGCTCTTAAATATAAGAAGAAGAACGAAAAATGTAAAGAAATAATAATTCTTTACTTATTTCGTTCTAGTGAGCGTTTCGGCCTGCACGAGGTCGACTACACATCTGCGCAGCGCAAACGCACGCCTCGGGACTCCGCAGAGTTCTACTCTAAGATCGCGCGCACCGGTTGCATACCACCTCGAGAGATCGACTTTGACTTCAACGACAACATGCTTTATACTATATAAAACAGTACGCGCATCAGGCTTCTATTTTTATCATAAAGCGAGACCCGTCTAGTACCTACAGTCACCTATATAGCGTGAAATTTTGCTGGTGACCGATAGCGAAAATTCAGAATCGGCTAACGATAAGGAACAACTTTCCCCAAGGAATATAGGTCGAAATATGAAAAAAATTGAGTTAGGTACTATGGGAGGTCAAAATTCTTTTTTCGTATTTCGACCTAAGTATGTTCCTTGGGAAAAATTGTTCCTTATCATTATCACCAGCCGGTTCTGAGTTTTTGCCATCGGTCACTAGATATAATAGTAAAATTTCACCGTATATAGGCCGAAATATGAAAAAATATTTGGACCTCTCATCTATACATATAATAAAACAGAAAGGAAACCAATTCTGTACATGGGATAGTTTAAAAAAAGGATTTTTACTTTCAATTGTGCTCAGGATACAGATCTCAGATCAATCGATAAAAAAATTTTTGTCTGTTTGTCTGTCTGTTTGTCTGTCTGTTTGTTTGTCCATCTTTCACGGATAAACTACTGGACGGATTTTAACCAAATTTTGTGTCATAATACCTTATTAGTCGGGTCAACATCTAGGATACATTTTACCACTCTAGGGTCTGGAGTACCAGATGTAGACCACCAGAAGCACCATTAGGAGCCCGTCTAAACTATAGGATATAGATATATGACTCCAAAGCAAAAGTTGTTCGGCTTGATAGGACGCTTCTGCTGGCGAATAGACATCCAAGGTTTAGAGTACCTGATGTAGACCACCAGGTGCACCAACAGGAACCCAGGTAAACTATAGGAGATAGAGATATGACTCCAAAGCAAAAGTTGTTCTGCACGATTGGACGCTTCTGCTGGCGAATAGACATCCAAGGTTTGGAGTACCTGATGTAGACCACCAGGCGCACCAACAGGAGCCCAGGTAAACTATAGGAGATAGAGATATGACTCCAAAGCAAAAGTTGTTCAGCTTGATAGGACGCTTCTGCTGGCAAATAGACATCGAAGGTTTGGAGTACCTGATGTAGACCACCAGGTGCACCAACAGGAACCCAGGTAAAGTATAGGAGATAGAGATATGACTCCAAAGCAAAAGTTGTTCGGCACGATAGGACGCTTCTGCTGGCGAATAGACATCCAAGATTTGGAGTACCTGAAGTAGACCACCAGTTGCACCAACAAGAGCCCAGGTAAACTATAGGAGATACAGATATGACTCCAAAGCAAAAGTTGTTAAGCTTGATGGGATGCTTTTGTTGGCAAATAGACATCGAAAGTTGGAGTACCTGATGTAGACCAACAGGTTCACCAACAGGAGCCCAAGTAAACTATAGGAGATACAGATATGATTCCAAAGCAAAAGTTGTGCAGCTTGATAGAACGCTTCTGCTGGCGAAAAGACCGAAAGTTTGGAGTACCTGATGTAAACCACCAGGTGCACCACTAGACGCTCAGCTAAACTAAAAGAGATATTGAAATGGCTCCAAAGCAAAAGTTGTTCAGCTTGACGGAACGCTTCTGCTGGCATCTGCTGGCAATGCATCTACGGTTTTAGAAATATGGTTCCAAACAATTAATACATAATTAGCGTGATGGATACAAGTTTTAAGACGCTGGTGTGGAAATTTGTATTTTTCAATGTAGTTTCAATTTTTCAAGGTACGAAACGACACGAAGTGGTGGTGCCGGCAGAGTAGAATAGCACCACCCCCTCTCTTCCCGTGGGGTCGTAAGAGGCGACCGAGGGATAAACCCGACCCAAACAGCCAGGGCCAACCATATGGTGGCGGTTAATCTACCAATGAGGGTGAAAAGCATTCCCAATGAGGGTTGACGTCTGTTTATTCAGCCAATAACTTTTGCAACACTATTTTGTGTTCAACGAACGTGTTGCGCCGACCCCAAGTAATTAGGATAAGGGCAGGAAGATGATGATGAAACGACACGAAGTTCGCGGGGACCAGCTTACAATCAATATCAATATCACACTTCCTACATTTGAAAATGTAATCTGTTAGTGTGTATGACCAACCTCACGAAAAAAGAAGACCTACCTGACCTGACAACCCCAGAAACAACCTTATGGCGTCTAAAAATTAAAAGAGCAAACTCTACCCAAAATAAGAAGGTGCAAGGAATATGAAGAAGACTGTGTGGTAAACCTAAATGTGCATGAATCACGCAAAAAGCTTGCATTTTTTTATGTGTGGTATGGTGGAAGACAGACGTCTTGATCATATTTTATGATTAGTGAGAACCTTAATCAGCACTGGAGGGCCTGTCTGTCTACCTTTCTGACGTAACACATAGAGCTCGTCAAAACTTTAAGAGATAAAAAAAATTCTGTATTGAAAAAGTTGTTTTGCATGATGTGCCGCTTCTGTCGGCTCATAAACTTCCCTTGGCGAAACGAAGTTCGCGGGCACCAGCTAGTACAAAATAAATTAACATAGAGTAAAATTTAACCACATAGAGTTACCAGACCCCCCGTCCCCGAACTCTGCAGGTGGCCAAACAAAAGGGAACGTAACAAAAACATTCTAAGACAATATGATCATTGAAATATATTTTTAAAATACATTTAGTTAGGCAATCTTTCTTATAAATTAATATACATTGATTGTAATTTCTTACAAAATACACTTATCTAGATAAATATATCTACTTAGTTTATTATCCGATGAATTTTGTGTCCCTAGTGAAATCTTTGCGTCTAGAAGTAGTTTTGAGTCTAATCTTTTGTTTGCTTTTCTGGTCACTATCTCATATGGAATGTTGTACTGTACCCAAGTATGTTGGTGGTAGGAAGCGAATTGAATAAAAAAAACGTTTTTTTAAAATAGTTAATTATAACCTACATTTAAAATTGGCAACAAGAGTGTTTATTATCTATTTATTTCATAACATTACTCGCCTACTTCGATTAAGAGTCGTCTTTCAAGCTAGGGACAATCTCTTTGGATATTCTGAACAATCTATCAGTAATTTAAAGATATAATACAACACTTTTATTCGTACCTACGTACAAAATTGTAAAGGTGCTCGATTTAATTCGACGCTTGAAAGGCAAAAATATCTAAGCGACATTTTTGGCCAAATTGAGTTATATACATTGTTGGAATCGCCTGATTTTTCTGCGTCGTTTGATCCTACTCACGTCTCTCTACGATGACTTTTTTGTCGCTTAGACATTTTGGAATTCACAAAAATTCACTTTTTTCGGTTGACTAACCGACACGATTTTCGACGGTTTTTGGAAATTTGGTGGTTATCGAAATTAAATAATGCTAAATTTGACGTTGGTCAAATTTTACTGTTCTCTTTGTACAGTTTTTTCTCCACTTAGTAAATTTTGCCTCAATCTGACAACACAGTGTAAGGCGTATAGCTATTTTTTTCCTTACAAAGATCTCGTTTTTTCATCACTTAAGTAATTTTTGCATACCCGTTTTTCTGCGTGCTTGGCGTTTAGTTAAAAATGCCTGTTATAATTTTTCTTTATTCAGTTGGTTCAGTATATATTACCTGTCTTAAAAATAAATCTGATTGTCGCTTAGTCAATTTTTACCCGCCGTTTTCAAAGGTTGTTTTCTAATTTAGACAATTTTTACTTGACCAAATACGATTATCCAATGTCGGTTAGAACCTATGGTAGCATCACGTACAGGCGCTTGGAGTATTTTTATTTAAAGTAGTTTACATAAAAATGTTGGTTACTCCTACAGATGACACACGAACAGTCGCTTGTGCAAACAGTGAATCTAGAGTTTAAGTTACTTAGATAGTTCAGTGCATGGCAGGGCGTCGCTTGGGATGCACGCGCGTGCTTCGATTACGATGTCGCCAATTATGACGAATGCACTTTTCATGTAACAAGTCCAAAAACTTTCAGTAGAATTTACAAATAAATCAGATTATAAAGAAATTTTGTTCATTCGCTTCATTCAGTTTCTTAGCTCGTTACCTACTTCTGTGGTCATCATCACATTAGCCTATAATAACAGTCCACTGCTAAACGTGGGCCTCACCAGGGTACGCCACAAGGTAAAATCCTTGCGTTTTAATCCTACTAGCTGCTCTCTTCAAGTCATTGCTCTTTCTGGGCGTGGCATCCACTCAAGAACCCGCTTACACCGTCGTCAATTGCTTTTACGACAGATGTGGTCAGACCACTGACCCTTCAGCTTGCTACACTTCTACTCCGTATATCCGTTACTTTGGTCTTCGAATAATCGTTCCGGATTAACCTCGACATACTTATTAGCGAGGTCCCTAGCATAGCATCTCCTCTCTGAATGACATGTAACCAGTGTCCCAGTTTTTCTCTCAGATTTCATGTCTCTGTTGCATAATTATTCATGAGCGGTAAGATGCTCTGATCAAACACCTTATTGCGGCGAGGGTGACTCTAGAACAAGATACGTCTACCCAGTCCAACCGCACTGTTCTGGAGATTTCAGCCTCAATGTTATCTTTTTCTAAGTACAATTTTTGCCCAAGGTATTCATACTTTTGGACAATTTCAAGGTCTACTACACCTTTGACGGAAATAAGCTATTGAGCTGGACCGTGGTCTTTTCCAAATTTATCCCAAGTCCATCACGCCTCGAGGCCGTATTTAAACTGAACACCTTTGACAGGACCTGCTGCGATTCTATGTTCCTCTCTGATGATTTTGCCCATGTAGGTGGCAAAGCGGAGATTGTGAGGTATTCTCTGTTGACGGAATTGTCCAGTTCATTCCATGCTAAGGTCTTCAAGCGCATTGGTGAAATGTTTGGGCGCTATAACGTCACCCTGTTTTACACCTCGCAGTACTTGAATGGCCCTTGTTAAAAGTGATAGAAATATGTTCAGCTTTTTCCGCGCTTATGATGGCAAGTTATGCTGCTGAGTGAACCACACGTACGACCGCAACTATACCGAAAGTATACCTGTAGAGTGTAAAACGATGGTGGTGGTGCATTAAGTTGCGTTCCCGAGTGTGGTTCACTCAAAGTGCGGAAGAAGCAAAACATATTTTTATCACTTTCAACAAGATGGACTTCCGCAAAGTAATGTCTTATACTTTTAGTTACTTTGAATGGCTATATACTGGAACGCATATCGTTGCTATTAATTACAGGCTTCTCAGTATTTGTGGAGTGGGGATATCGATAGTCGACTTGGCGTCGTTGGAAAAACTCAAGAACAACCCAGGTTTCGATGAAGTCGAAGGCTTGCTTGTAGTCCACTCCACAAAAGCCACACAAAGCGGTCGGTCATACTATTCTGATTTCTGTAAAACCTTCCGTACAGCATGAATGCGGTCCACAGTGCCTTTACAAGACCCGGTCTGTTCCAGTAGCTAGAAACCGTCAAAAAAATGATGCCAGACCATTCAAAGCGACTCTCGAAAAAAGCTTATGACAGTGGATCAGAAATAGTAATGGGCTTTTGGATTGGGCGGACGAAATTTTCTAGGTGTTTGTAGTAATGGCTAATGGCTAGTGAAAAACCTGGATTTGATGAGTTAAAAAGACAATTTTATCTCCGTAATAGCAAATGGGACAACCCTGAATGGTTGATGATGATGATGATTACACTACTGAGCTACGTCTTATAGACTTTTCTCGAGATCGTAATAAAACGACTAAGATTTGACGCCTTACAACCACTGGGACGGGCAGAGTATCCTAAAGGCTTTAGTACAAATAGATCACATCCTAAAATACAGAAGTCAAAAGAGTTCAACCAACCGTTGCGTATGGCTTTTGTAGCCCACGAGAAAGCTTTTGACAGCGAGAGAAACCTGGGCTGTTCTGATGTCCTTGCAGCCGTGCCTAGTCGTATGGCTGTATGTGGAGGTGCGGAGAAGCCTATTGGCGAAGACCCCCGTTCAAGTACAAAACCACAAAACAAGTTCCATACCATTATATCGAGATGTAAACAGGATGACGTTTTATCCTTAAAACTTTTTACCAAAATGCCATGGGCTGTCTTCAAAACCTGACAGTGTGATGAGTTGGGTATCAAAGTCAACGGCGAATAATTTATGTATCTCCGCTTTGCCGACGCCATAGTCATAATGGCCAAATTGCTTCAGGATCTGCAAAAAATGCTGTCCTGTTTATATACGGTCTCGAATGAAGCATGTTGAATTCAGGATGACCTTGGTCAAGAGCAAAATAATTGTGAATGAACATGAAGTCGTTCCTGAGCCAATATACGTGGTAGGTGTAGGACGTAGGTGGACCTTGAAGTTGTCCAGAAGTACGAATACCTTGGGCAAACATTGCAGTTAGGAAGATACAATTTCGAGGCTGAAATCAACAGAAGAGTGAAGCTGTGCTGGGTAGCTTTTTGGAAGTTGCGTCTTATTCTGGAGCCACCTTATTCACCATGCTTTTAGACCAAGATGTTCAATCGGAGTGTCTTACCATGTACGGTGATGACTAACGGAGACGAAACGTGAAATCTGACAAATAAATTGTCCCACCGGCTATGTATCCATCACAGACCGACGAAAAGGTCTATGTTAGAGATCTCGGTAATGGATAAGGCCCGGAAAGAGAATATCATCTAAATGTCCAGTAAGTTTATCACATTTGCCGTAGAAACGATAGACGATGTTGTAATCGGGTTTTCGAGTGTAGGCCAAGCCTCAGCAAGCATAGCTTTTGGCTCCCACGGGCCAGATGGAATGGTGTCTCGTGCCAGATGGAATCAAATGGATGGTGAATCGTGCCTTGTGGCGTACCCTGAGGGAGTCCTACATCCAGCAGTGGACTGCTATAGGCTAATGTGATGATGATCCTAGTTGAAATAGGCCTCTGTGTACCTTAGTGTTGATTTTTATTGTTATTGATATATCACTTGAATTAAATAATTAGGTAAATTTTCTGTAACAAATGTTATTTAAGTCAAATTGCCGGGAAGAATTTAGTATAAAATTGTAACCTAAGTAGTTTTGCCTCAAATTCGAAGTATTTTTGATGTTAGTTAGGCAACTTTTACTCTGTCGTAAATTCTTTAAAAAGGTGTTTATTAAAATTTTACCGTACCTTTGTCATTCCCAGCTTGTCGGTTAGTCAAATTTGCCTGTATTTATTTTTAGGTAATTTTTGACTAAGCGACACTAACTCTAAAACTAAGCATTATTCTTTATTGATATGTATACTAAAATTTAGGTAAAAAATTAACAAAACAAATATGTAAAAACTAGGCTTCTAGGACTATCACAAAAAGGACGATGACCGTTTTTCCTAGAAGCCCGTCCCCCTCCTCTAATCAGGGTACATATCGACGCTTGAAAGGCAAAATTATCTAAGCGACATTTTTGGTCAAATTGAGTTATATACATTGTTGGAATCGCCTGATTTTTCTGCGTCGTTTGGTCCTACTCACGTCCCTCTACGATGACTTTTTTGTCGCTTAGACATTTTGAAATTCGCAAAAATTCACTTTTTTCGGTTGACTAACCGACACGATTTTCGACCATTTTTGAAAATTTGGTGGTTGTCGAAATTAAATAATGCTAAATTTGATTTGGTCAAATTTTACCGTTCTCTTCGTACAGTATTTTCTCCACTTAGTAAATTTTGCCTCAATCTGACAACACAGTGTAAGGCGTATAGCTATTTTTTTCCTTACAAAGATCTCGTTTTTTCATCACTTAAGTAATTTTTGCATACCCGTTTTTCTGCGTGCTTGGCGTTTAGTTAAAAATGCCTGTTATAATTTTTCTTTATTCAGTTGGTTCAGTATATATTACCTGTCTTAAAAATAAATCTGATTGTCGCTTAGTAAATTTTTACCCGCCGTTTTCAAAGGTTCTTATCTTATTTAGACAATTTTTACTTGACCAAATACGATTATCCAATGTCGGTTAGAACCTATGGTAGCATCACGTACAGGCGCTTGGAATATTTTTATTTAAAGTAGTTTACATAAAAATGTTGGTTACTCTTACGGATGACACACGAACAGTCGCTTGTGCAAACAGTGAATCTAGAGTTTAAGTTACTTAGATAGTTCAGTGCATGGCAGGGCGTCGCTTGGGATGCACGCACGTGCTTCTATTACCTACGATGTCGCCAAATATGACGAATGCACTTTTCATGTAACAAGTCCAAAAACTTTCAGTAGAATTTACAAATAAATCAGATTATAAATAAATTTTGTTCATTCGCTTCATTCAGTTTCTTAGCTTGTTACCTACTTCTGTGGTCATCATCACATTAGCCTATAATAACAGTCCACTGCTAAACGTGGGCCTCACCAGGGTACGCCACCTAGTAAAACCCTTGCGTTTACCATCCAGTCCCTACCAGCTGCTCTCTTCAAGTCATTGCTCTTTCTGGGCGTGGCATCCACTCGAGAACCGCTACACTTCTATTTCCAGTATGTCCGTTACTTTGGTCTTCGAATAATCGTTCCGGATTAACCTCGACATATTAGCGAGATCCCTAGCATAGCATCCCCTCTTTGAATGACATGTAACCAGTGTTCCAGTTTTACTCTCAGATTTCATGTCTCTGCTCCATAATTCATCATGACTGGTAAGATGCACTGATCAAACACCTTATTGCGGCGAGGGTGACTCCAGAACAAGATACGTCTTCCCAAATGCTACCCAGTCCAGTCGCACTGTTCTGGAGATTTCAGTCTTAATGTTATCTTTTTCTAAGTATAATTTTTGCCCAACGTATTCACACTTTTGGACAATTTCAAAGTCTACTACACCTTCGATGGAGATATGCTATTGAGCTGGACCGTGGTCTTTTCCAAATTCATCCCAAGTCCATCACGCCTCGAGGCCGTATTTAAACTGAATACCTTTGATTGAATAGACAGGACCTGCCGCGATTCTATGTTCCTCTCTGATGATTTTGCCCATGTAGGTGGCTAAGCGGAGATTGTGAAGTATTCACTGTTGACGAAATTGTCCAGTTCATTCCATGCTAAGGTCTTCAAGCGCATTGGTGAAATGTTTGGGCGATATAACATCACCCTGTCTTACACCTCGCAGTAGTTGAATGGCCCTTGTTAAAAGTGATAGAAATATGTTCAGCTTTTTCCGCGCTTATGATGGCAAGTTATGCTGCTAAGTGAACCACACGTACGACCGCAACTTAATCGACAGGGGCAGTTACTTATTAGTCGGTCCTCGGAACGTGACTGTCGATGATCTACTGAGGATACTTCGTGGAAGTATACCTGTACAGTGTAAAACGGTGGTTGTGGTGTTGGAGAGGTGCGTCGCTTGTACATTTGCATTAAGTTGCGGTCGCGAGTGTGGTTCACTCATAAGTGCGTAAGAAGCAAAACATATTGCTATCACTTTCAACAAGATAGACTTCCGCAAAGTAATGCCTTATACTTTTAGTTACTTTGAATGGCTTTATACTGGAACGCATATCGTTGCTATTAATTACAGGCTTCTCAGTATCTGTGGAGTGGAGATATCGATAGTCGACTTAGCGTCGTTGCAAAAACTCAAGAACAGCCCAGGTTTCGATGAAGTCGAAGGCTTGCTTGTAGTCTACAAAAGCCACACAAAGCGGTTGGTCATACTATTCTGATTTCTGTAAAACCTTCCGTACAGCACGAATGTGGTCCACAGTGCCTTTACAAGACCCAGTCTGTTCCAGTAGCTAGAAACCGTCAAATATTGATGCCAGACCATTCAAAGCGACTCTCGAAAAAAGCTTATGACATTGGCTCAGAAATAGTAATGGGCTTTCGGATTGGGCAGACGAAATTTCCTAGGTTTTTGTAGGAATGGCTAATGGCTAGTGAAAAACCTGGATTTGATGAGTTAAAAAGTCAATTTTATCTCCGTAATAGCAAATTGTCCCAACCCTGAATGGTTGATGATGATGCTGATCACACTACTGAGCTACGTCTTATAGACTTCTCTCGAGATCGTAATAAAACGATTAAGATTTGACGCCTTACAGCCACTGGGACGGGCAGGGTATCGTAAAAGCTTTAGTACCACATCCTAAAATACAGAAGTCAGAAGAGTTCAACCAACTGTTGCGTATGGCTTTTGTAGCCCACGAGAAAGCTTTTGACTCGAGAGAAACCTGGGCTGTTCTGGTGTTCTTGCAGCCGTGCCTAGTCAAATGGCTGTATGTGGAGGTGCGAAGAAGCCTATTGGCGAATACCCCCGTTCAAGTACAAAACCACAAAACAAGGTCCATACTATTACACCGAGATGTAAAACGGGATGACGTTTTATCCTTAAAACTTTTCACCAAAATGCTATGGGATGTCTTCAAAACCTGACAGTGTGAATGAGTTGGGTATCAAAGCAACGGCGAATATTTTATGTATCTCCGCTTTGCCGACGCCATAGTCATAATGGCCAAATTGCTTCAGGATCTGCAAAAAATGCTGTCCTGTTTATATACGGTCTCGAAGCATGTTGAATTCAGGATAACCTTGGTCAAGAGCAAGATAATTTTGAATGTACATGAAGTCGTTCCTGAGTCAATATCCGAGGTAGGTGTAGGACGTAGGTAGACCTTGAAGTTGTCCAGAAGTATGAATATCTTGGGCAAACATTGCAGTTAGGAAGATACAATTTCGAGGCTGAAATCACCAGAAGAGTGAAGCTGTGCTGGGTAGCATTTTGGAAGTTGCGTCTTATTCTGGAGCCACCTTTGTCACCATGCCTCTAGACCAAGATGTTCAATCGGAGTGTCTTATCATGTACGGTGATGACTAACGGAGACGAGACGTGAAATCTGACAAATAAATTGTCCCACCGGCTATGTATCACTCAGAGACCGACGAAAAGTTCTATGTTAGAGATCTCGCTAATAGATAAGGCCTGGAAAGAGATCATCTTCTAAATGTCCAGTAGGTTGGTCACATTTGCCGTAGAAGCGATAGACGATGTTGTAATCGGGTTTTCGAGTGTAGGCCAAGCCTCAGCAAGTATAGCTTTGGGCGCCCACGGGCCAGATGGACCGATGGCGATGAAAAAGACCGGCTGGTAGCAAATGGATGGCGAATACGGATGATCGTGCCTTGTGGCGTACCCTGGGGGAGGCCTACATCCAGCAGTGGACTGCTATAGGCTAATGTGATGATGATCCTAGTTGAAATAGGCCTCTGTGTACCTTAGTGTTGATTTTTATTGTTATTGATATAACACTTGAATTAAATAATTAGGTAAATTTTCTGTAACAAAATGTTATTTAAGTCAAATTGCCGGGAAGAATTTAGTATAAAATTGTAACCTAAGTAGTTTTGCCTCAAATTTGAAGTATTTTTGATGTTAGTTAGGCAACTTCTACTCTGTCGTAAATTCTTAAAAAAGGTGTTTATTAAAATTTTACCGTACCTTTGTCATTCCCAGCTTGTCGGTTAGTCAAATTTGCCTGTATTTATTTTTAGGTAATTTTTGACTAAGCGACACTAACTCTAAAACTAAGCATTATTCTTTAATGATATGTATACTAAAATTTAGGTAAAAAAATAACAAAACCAATATGTTAAAACTAGGCTTCTAGGACTATCACAAAAATTTATACGATTTTTTTTCTGAAAATCCAAACTTTAAACTGCTCTCCTGTAAAGTTACTCTGATGTCGCTTAGATAATTTTGCCTTTCAAGCGTCGATATGGATCAACAGATTTGAAATATATCTCATCTGAGAGGGCATGGTTAGGTGTTAATTTTTATTGTAGCGACATTTTTCTAACTTGCGGGGTAACCGAGAAAAATCACATTTTGTAATCATTTATGCTGGGGCTTAAAACAACAGATTGTAGGCCTTAATTACCTATCTTCATTACGACAGGATGGCATCCCCAGCGCACTTTGGATCCACATTTGTGAATCACTTAAACACATACACATTATATGCCGTCTATATCCCTTGCAGGGTAGGCAGAGCGCGAACTGCAAACTGCAAAAAACGGCAATCTACACCACATCTTACAAAAATTGAGAGTAATGATTTAGACTACGCATCACCATAGTGACAGGTTGTCAGCCTGGTGCCTAAAATTGCAATACACATCTACTCTCAAATCCCTTATTCGCTTCTTATGACACCCACGGGAATGATAGAGCGTGATGCTATTCTACGCCGTCACCACACGGCATTTCTGATCACTATAATATTTATTAAAAAACCGCATCAAAATTCGTTGCGTCGTTAAGAAGGAGTTCGCGTTTTACATGTCTAAAGTACCGTCACCTACTGTCCTCTTACTCGTCGGCAATTCCACTCGTTGCCTATTTGAGAGATCCACCGAAGCGTTCTCATGGCCTGTTGGTCAGATCAGAAGGCTGCTCTTCTGACCAACAGGCCATAGATGCCGAAATCCCTCAAGGCTCTGTACTATCTGCAACACTATTTCTGCTTCTTCTTCTTAGAGTGAAACACCAAGTCGTCCAACGACCCGATGAACTCTGGTGGCAGAGTTTTCAACCGCCTACTGCAAGTACCAACCAAGACAGCAACCGGGACCGACGGCTTAACGTGCCCATCTGACCGTGAACCATCTTGCTTTTCAGACAATCAAGTGGTTCAGCCTGCAATGTACCAACCAGACTGGGAACAAATTCACAAAGTGATAATATAAATATCAACTTTGTGAGTGACCCCGCCGGAAATTGATCCCGGAACCTTCGGCGTCGCAGGCAGTCGTACTAGCCACTGTGCCACATCGGCTGTCAAGTGTCAACTATTTCTGCTGTATATCAATAACATGCTGGCGCCCGACACCTTTGGGTTTGCAGATGACAGCACCTTCGTACGTTGCCCTCCGGAGCGTTCTGTCTACTTTCCCGATCGGTCTACTTTCACAAAGCGTCTATTTTACCAAACAGTCAACTTCTTTTCCCAAACCGTCTATTTCCTAATGCGTCTACTTTCCACATCGGTCCATTTTCTTTCATTGTTTCATTTTGGTTCAAAGTTCAATGAAAAAATTCAAAAAATGCCCGAAGCGAAGGCTAGCAAAGAAACCACACAGTCTTGTCGAGAGTCCATGGTCGAAAGGTTTAACTTGTTGCATAATGCAATCTCGGAGTGAGGTCATGCTAACCTGGTTAAGTTCAATTCATCGAAAACACAGAAGTGCCTTGTCTCTGCTAAACGGAGTCCTTTTAACCTGACTCCGACTTTCCAAGATGTATCTATACGGTATACCGATTTCTGACCATCTTGATCTTTTTGATATGACCTTTACAGCAGCCTGAACTTTTGTAGTTTCTTCAAATCTCTGGGCACGACTGTGGCAAAAAGCTTGGTATTTTATCGAAGGTCAGAGGCTATTCACACCAGCTTTTGCAGTTATGTCAAGCTCAAGTCTGATCGCGTGTGGAGTATTGCTGTCGTTTTTGGAATGGATCTGACAAAAACCAGCTGACGGTCTTACACTCAATTGAAAAACGCGCCAAGAAGCTCGTTACTGATACAGCGCTACTGGTTAAGTCAAGATTTCAAAGCCTTGAACACCGTCGCAAGGTCTCATGCATATCGGTATGTATGCTAATGATATATTTCGGTTTTGTTCTTATTAAGTAATAAGTATATTAACAAAATAATTAATTTTAAACGGGCAAAAAGCCTTAGCAATGGCCACAAAAATTAAACAGTTTGTATGCATGTCCATGTGTCGCGAGTGAAGCAAACTCAACATTTCAAGCTACAAACACAAACTGTCTTCGCACGGTTGCAATCAGTCGTGGATCAGATATTTATTCTTCTTTTCAGAAATCCATCATGAATCAGATATTTATTTATACACATCTGTGTTGTAGTGTAGTATGCATGTAAGCAAAATGGACTTTGTAATAGACAATCAGACCTGTTCTGAAATGTCGAGTCGTGAGACTGTAATGAGAATATTTTGGTGGATGTGCGGAGTGAGTCCAAATAGGCAATGAGTGGAATTGCCGAGGAGTAGCAGGACAGTAGGCGACGGTACTTTGGACATGTAAAACGCGAACTGCTTCTTAATGACGCAACGGATTTCGATGCGTTTTTTTTTTCAATAAATAGAGTGATTCACAAATGCCGTGTGGTGCTGGCGTAGAATAGCATCACTCCCTATAATTCCCGTGGTAGTCGTAAGAAGCGATAAAGGGATTTGAGAGTTGAAGTGTATTGCAATTTTAGGCACCAAACTGACAACCTGTCACTATGGTGACGCACAGTCTTCTGAATTAATCACAAACTTTTGTCAGACGTGGTGTAGATGGTCGTTTTATGCAGTCGTTTGCACTCTGCCTACCCCGCAAGGGATGTTGGCGTGATATAAGTATGTGTGTGTGTGTGTGTGTGTGTGTGCATGTGTGAGTGATTCACAAGGAAGGATCCAACTTGCGCTGGGGGTGTCATCCCGTCGTAATTAAGATAATTTAGGCCTACGATCTGTTGTTTTGAGCTCCGACTTAACTGATAACAAAATGTGATTTTTCTCGGTTACCCCGCGAGTTAGAGAAATGTCGCCATAGTAAAAAATTAACAACTAGCCATGACCTCTAAATTGAGATATATTTCAAATCTGTTGCACATACTTTACAATTTTTTTGGTTATAGGGGGGGGACAAGATGACACATCGTCCTTTATACGATTTTTTTTCTGAAAATCCAAACTTTAAACTGCTCTCCTGTAAAGTTACGCTGATGTCGCTTAGATAATTTTGCCTTTCAAGCGTCGAATTGTTTTGTAACATTATTATTAGCATTGGAAAAATGTGAAATATCACGCTTATGCATTTACTACCGATAAAGGGACGACTTATCCAAGGTAAAACAAGTACCTAAAGGTATGAATAGGCACATTCAGTACAATTACTGTGAAATATCGCATGATATTCCTTGCAGTAGTTAGTGTGTAGTAATAATAACAAACGTTGCTATATTTTTCAAGGCCGCTGATACTGACTGTATGACGAAAATGAGGGGTTGTGCCTTATGACGTACCCTGAGGGAGGCCCACATGTAATGGACTACTATAGGCTTATTATTTTAGCCTTCGCTCTGTAACATGCCTTTAGCTCGGACCAATGGTGGTCATCTTTTTATCTTTTTGCTTCTTGCACTTTATCTCATCTGTTCAAAGAATATTTTTTAATCATGTATTCCTCATTTGATAGGTCCGGAATCTCCGTTATTTCTAACTTCAATGATCTCCGATTGTGGTTTCAACATTTTCGACGTACTCGCATCTTCTGGGCCTTGGTTCGTAATTCTCAGAGCTCCTAGTTGATTGCCTGCAAAGGCCGTAATATGTAAATAATAACCGCGTTAACTGCAAATAACGGCAATAAGGTTCATTTATTTTTGAAGAATCATACCTTTTATCTAGGTTTCAATCTGACAAAGCTCACAGATCTTTAGGCTTTACGAGGTTAATAAAAAGAACGGAAGCTAACGGAAAAACATTTTAAAAACACCTTGTTTCCGTAATTAAAGACATTTTAAGATTCTAGTTTTATCCGGATTATAGCAGGTCAAATAACAAGACAAACTATGTACTTAAGTATATTGCCTAATTCCTTTAATTACCCTGTTTTTATTTTATTCATAGGTACATTTACCTAGGCACATTAATTTGCATGTAGGCACGGCCTTCGAAAAGTTTTGATATTAAGTATAATAAATCTAAACATAAAGACAACTATAGGTACTAGTCTAAAGTAAAAATACTTCAAAATACTTACTTATATTGCTTCCAATAATATCAATTATATATAATAAATAATTTTACTTATTATTTTATACTTGTATAACTATTAAACAACACATTTACACATGTAAAAGAGGGGAGGCGTATGGAAAAGCCATCATAAAAATATAATGTTCCCATCAAAAACACAAGTAAATGTCGTTATTATTATTAGCTATCTAAAATAATTTTACTTATTAAATTTTATTTGATCTTAAATTTAACTAGTTGAATTCAAAATATACACATAGTAGGAAAATACTTCGAAAACATTGGACCATAAATTACAAAAATCGATTAATACAGTCATTTTATGAGCATTTGCAGGGTGGTAATTTAAAAACATATTATCTTCTATACCGTAACTATTAACGATACGAGTTATAAATATGGTATAATATAAATAAAAAATAAAATAAAGACAAAAATAGTAACGGTACGAAAACCTGTTACTGATTAATAAAACAGTAGGTTTACTACCTGTACTTACTGCTGCCTTTTATTGCATACAGTGTTCAAATAACCACCCTGCTATCCCAGCACCACAGTATAATAATATCATGGTCTATAAACAACAGAATCTACTTGACAACTATTATCGACTCAACTCTCGAGCTAATCTAATAAATAGGACTTATTTGACAGTTATCAAACCCTGAAAGAATGTCGGTAAGAGAAGATGTACCACGGACTGAAGGACGCAAACCCGTCGCACATTTTGCGAAAAATGTAGGTAAAGCCCAAAAAATATTTTTCAGAATTATTACCGACCCATAGTTCTATAGATAAACATGTTGGTAATAGCTTCCTTTCTTAGTAACATACTTCTCGTTTGAGAACTATCAAAACGGGTTTTATATAGTTTAATACTAGGCTCAACTTTATCTACAGTCTACGCAGGTGGCATCTTACACTGGCTGCAGTCTTCCATGCCATCGCTGAACTCCTCGATCTGAAGCGTCATCTCGAAGAAGTCGTACTTGTTGTGCACCAAGCGCGTCGCCTCGTCCAGGACTTGCTGGGGAGATGCGCCGCTTCCTGAAAGGTGTTGGTAGGAATTATTTAGTGCCGTCTATGCAGGGTAGTGACAAATAAGAGAGCTCGTTTCGGAGGCCAAGATCCTCTTTGGGTCGCTGACTGAGTCAACGGAGTTAGTGAGTTATGCAGGGTGAACGGAAATTCGGTACTTACATTCTTGGGAGGGGGTAAGGGAGGAGGCCATTTCTAAAATGTTATTACATAGAACTAAGATTCGGAATTATCGGAAAGTACTTGTCCAAGAAAAGTACCTATTAGATACAAAATTAATACGTCCTTTGATTATGTGAAATGTATGATAGACCGTAAACGCAGTTATTGAAAAAACAAATAAATAAACTAAAATACTTATTCATAAAAATAATTAGATTTTAAGGAGACAGCAGCCTTCAGTGCTCAATGCCCATTCAAGGCATATCGCACATTTTGCAAAAAATGTAAAACCAGAAATATTTTTACGAAATGATTTCCGATCCATAGTTCTAAACAGAATATGTTGGTAATAGCTTCGTCTCTTAGGAAATGTAGGTGTTGAATCACCCTGTATATCATCCATCACCCATTTCTGTTCGTGAAAGGGATACTCGTATTTCAGGAGACCATGTCCAGCTGTAGACTGTTGAGAAATCGAAAGGCACTGGCTATGCCTATGCTTTAACTTTTTGAATATAATTCGAACATAATTTACTCTTCCAGGAAAGAAAAAAACAATCAACTAACTTCTATGCCATGAGTAACCCGGTTCGCTGTTGTCTAGCTAAAAAAATCTAGAATTAATAGGTACTGTACTTACGTATAGCTAGATGAGCCGAGAGAGCAGTTTTGTCTAAGGAGAGCGCCCACATGCGCAGGTTATGTACTCGCACCACGCCGGGGATACCGAGGAAGGTATTCGCTACTTCCTGTAAGTAAATTATATATGTCAGTGATTTCTTCACTTAAGAATATTCAGAATTACTACATTTGATACCGAGGGGTAACAAAAAGAGTAAAAGAGGTCAGGATTTCATGAATTTCAAAATAAAGATCGGCGATTTTGTATGGGAAGTCAATTTTTTTTCATATTGCGACCATGTTCCATGTGTAAAATTGTTCAGTTCGGTTTCGGCTTGTTACACTCTTTTATTGCTTCTATGGAGGAAAGTCGCTTAATCCCCTTAGCTGTGACTCTCAAAGGAGTAGGTATTTATTTTTTACATCTTATTGTGTGGGATACGAAAACAGTAGCAGGCTTTTAAGGATTGGGATTCCCACCTGGAAGTCAATTCCACTGGGTTTTCCTTCCATGAGGACCAGCAAGGCGTCCTTGATGATGTTGAAGGTGGTGATGAGGACCAGGACGGAGAACATGAACGTGCAGATTGGGTCCACTAGCTCCCATTCCGGCTGGAACAGAAAATACACCGTTATTTTGGTGTTCTTTTACGTGTGGGACACCGAGTCGTCCAACGATCCGATTAACCCTGGTGTTTTAACCGCCTACTACAAATCACAGAACGATCTTGCTTTTTCGGAGAATCAAGTATTTCAGCCTGCCCTAACCAGACTGGGAACAAATTCATAAAGAGATAAACGAGTGACCTCACTACCGCTGCGTTACATCGGCTCTCCGATTTAGATGCGAGCCTAAATTAAGAGCTTTTGGCATAATTTTGGCACAATGTAAATATAATGTAACGTTGCGTTTCGAGTTCGGTCTTTTCTGTTTACAAAACTTAAGAACTAAAATCGTCTGATAGTAAGTATTACGAGCAGTGCTGCGCTTCAAAAGTTAGATTCAAATACAATGTTCGTTGTGAATGAAAAGAAATTGAAATTGCAAAGTTATAAGTTTGTAGACATCAAAGCATCATGGTACAGTCAAATGCGGAGAAACTGGACCAACCTATCAACTCATCGAAAAAAGGAACTTCAACGCACTCGGCTAACGTAGATGACAATGGCGGCGATAAACACGCCAAAGCTCTGCAAGAAGTCGCCGACTACGTGGATGAAGGCAGCCCGCACATTGATGTTCTCAACATGGTTGGATGCGCCGTGAGAGTGGGAGCTTTATAAATCCCCACCTATTCATGTCTTTAATGTTTACCTTGAAATAGATGACAATGGCTGCAATAAACACACCGAAGCTTTGCAAGAAGTCGCCGACGACGTGGATGAAGGCGGCTCGCACATTGATGTTCTCAACATGGTTGGATGCGCCGTGAGAGTGGGAGCTTTATAAATCCCCACCTATTCATGTCTTTAATGTTTACCTTGAAATAGATGACAATCGCAGCAATAAACACGCCGAAGCTCTGCAAGAAGTCGCCGACCACGTGGATGAAGGCGGCTCGCACATTGATGTTCTCAACATGGTTGGATGCGCCGTGAGAGTGGGAGCTTTATAAATCCCCACCTATTCATGTCTTTAATGTTTACCTTGAAATAGATGACAATAGCTGCAATAAACACGCCGAAGCTCTGCAAGAAGTCGCCGACTACGTGGATGAAGGCAGCTCGCACATTGATGTTCTCAACATGGTTGGATGCGCCGTGGGAGTGAGAATGTATATCAATGCACTCGGCTCTTATAAATCCGTCTATTAATTTAAAGAAGTTTACCTTGAAATAGATCACAATGGCGGCAATAAACACGCCGAAGCTCTGCAAGAAGTCGCCGACGACGTGGATGAAGGCAGCCCGCACGTTGATGTTCTCGACATGGTTGGATGCGCCGTGAGAGTGAGAGCTTTATAAATCCCCACCTATTCATGTCTTTAATGTTTACCTTGAAATAGATGACAATGGCGGCAATAAACACGCCGAAGCTCTGCAAGAAGTCGCCGACGACGTGGATGAAGGCAGCCCGCACATTGATGTTCTCAACATGGTTGGATGCGCCGTGAGAGTGAGAGCTTTATAAAGCCCCACCTATAATATACAAGTTTTTAATGTTTACCTTGAAATAGATGACAATGGCGGCAATAAACACGCCGAAGCTCTGCAAGAAGTCGCCGACGACGTGGATGAAGGCAGCCCGCACATTGATGTTCTCAACATGGTTGGATGCGCCGTGGGAGTGGGAGCTTTATAAATCCCCACCTATTCATGTCTTTAATGTTTACCTTGAAATAGATGACAATGGCGGCAATGAACACGCCGAAGCTCTGCAAGAAGTCGCCGACTACGTGGATGAAGGCAGCTCGCAAATTGATGTTCTCAACATGGTTGGATGCGCCGTGAGAGTGAGAGCTTTATAAATCCCCACCTATTAATGTCTTTAATGTTTACCTTGAAATAGATGACAATGGCGGCAATAAACACGCCGAAGCTCTGCAAGAAGTCGCCGACTACGTGGATGAAGGCAGCTCGCACATTGATGTTCTCAACATGGTTGTATGCGCCGTGAGAGTGAGAGCTTTATAAATCCCCACCTATTCATGTCTTTAATGTTTACCTTGAAATAGATGACAATGGCGGCGAGAAACACGCCGAAGCTCTGCAAGAAGTCGCCGACTACGTGGATGAAGGCAGCTTGCACGTTGATGTTCTCAACATGGTTGGATGCGCCGTGAGAGTGAGAGCTTTATAAATTCCCACCTATTATGTCTTTAATGTTACCTTGAAATAGATGACAATGGCAGCAATAAACACGCCGAAGTTCTGTAAGAAATCGCCGACCACGTGAATGAAGGCAGCTCGCACATTGATGTTCTCGACATGGTTGGATGCGCCGTGAGAGTGAGAATGTATATCAATGCACTCGGCTCTTATGAATTCTTCTATTAATATAAAGAAGTTTACCTTGAAATAGATGACAATGGCGGCAATAAAAACGCCGAAGCTCTGCAAGAAGTCGCCGAATACGTGGATGAAGACAGCTCGCACATTGATGTTCTCAACATGGTTGGATGCGCCGTGAGAGTGGGAGCTTTATAAATCCCCACCTATTATGTCTTTAATGTTTACCTTGAAATAGATGACAATAGCGGCAATAAACACGCCGAAGCTCTGCAAGAAGTCGCCGACCACGTGGATGAAGGCGGCTCGCACGTTGATGTTCTCAACATGGTTGGATGCGCCGTGGGAGTGGGAGCTTTCGACGTCTGCTTCAGTTGAACCTTCCTTCTGGGGACAAATCATGGAACAGGTGACCAAACATTGCTGACAATTCGGGGTACGCATTCTCTTAACTTACCTTAAGTTAGTGCTGTCACTTTTCGTTAAATTGGGTTAGAAAGGCATAGGAGATGATCGCCATCGCCACTAAAAAAAGACTTAAAATTTGAAGTAAGGCGACGTTAAAAACAATGGCGATTGACTAGAAATCGCGTAGATCCTATTGCCACATATTGCCATATTTAAAAATGACAGGACTTGGCAGCACTAATTTAAAGTAAGTTAAGAGAATGTGTATCTCGAATTCCTCATTATCACCCTGTTTCTACCTACCTGTATAGTAAAATCACGTAAAATACTCAGTTAAGGTTAAATCTAGGGCAGACGTGTAACTGTAGCATTTTTTCCTGCTGTAATCTGTTGCAACGACCACTTTAGTCAACTTCAGGATAGGGATCTCCATTGGGATACTGTTTTCACATTTACTTCTTTTCTTCTTCATTTTTATTTTAAAAGAAAAAGAATGTGAATGGGTTTTTTAGATGTGATATATAATTTTCGACAGACTATAGGCAAATCGATGTTTTTCACATTACAATGTCGATTTGATAAATAAATGTGACCACACATGACCATACGTAACCGCGGGCACGATAATGATATGGAAATGATAACTAACTATGTACGTGTATGACCCCATTTCTTACATTCTAGGTACATAATATTGTCTAGTTTTACCTTATTATTGAGTACGGGGTTGCTCCGGCCGTGCGAGTGACCGTGACCGCCGCCGCCGTGGCTGTGCCCGTGCTGGTGCAGTGTAAGACCCATACTAGAAAAAAGAAAAATACATGCAAAATAAAAACAAAAGATACCAAAAATATCAGTTGGTAGATTTTAATACAAATAATAGATACCTACCAAAATGAAAAATTAGGTAACTAAATAAAATACCAATACAAGATGTAAAAAAATCAACTGCAATTATTTTAAGGGGTGAATCAGCCCATGAAACTGAACAACTTTCCCTAAGGAACATAAGGTAGAAATAAATGAAAAATAAAAAATTGGGCCTTCCATACAAAATATACCAGCCGCCCGAGTCAATGTTCAATATATTTGCTGCTGAATAATCGCACAAAATATTTGCACTTAATTTTTTACACCTAATATTGCAAATTTGCGAAGTCTTAAATAAAATGCAATGCCAATATGAACCAAATCGTACAGGAAAGTGAATAAACGATACCAAGTAATTACGAGACGCTACTTTAAATGCGTAACTGGCGACATGAGATTGCTTTAATAAAATCGCACTGCATACACTTATGGAGATGAATCATGAATAATAATAAACAGACATACCAACATTATGCAGGATCGTATCTGCTACAGACGCAATAATCGTATCAACTGCCTACTGCCTAGTTGAAATTCCCTCACCTTTTGCTTTGATTTTCCCAGATACAACCGGCGTGACTCGACATACGGTAAAAGTCTTCGCACTTAGAATAGCTTTAGTCGATTTGGTCACTGGTGTCATAAAAGGCAACTATGGTATAAATCTAAGGATATTCCGGATCCCTTGCACACGACACGAGTACGCTTGCTAATCCGCCTACCAAACGTGGGGATAATGGTAAATACCAGATAATGTATTTAGCAGCATTCACCTCACTTACATCTACTTCTACTAGTTGGGTAAGTTAGGGTAGGTTAGGTTACATTGTCAACGTTTACGTCTACGTCTGCGTCTGTGTCCGCATCTGCGTCTGCGTCGGCGTCTGCATCTGCATCGTCTACGTCTGCGTACGCGTCTGCTTATGCGTCTGCGAATGCGTCTGCATCTGCTTCTGCGTCGTCTGCCTCTGCGTTCGCGTCTGCGTCTGCGTTTGCGTCTTCATCTGCGTCTGCGTCGGCGTTTGCATCTGCTTCTGTGTATGTATCTATGTACCCTTCTAACTGAAGAATACATTACTCACAACATCAAGTTGACAAGCACGCCAATGCCGGACGTGATCAGCATGGCCACGGCCTCGATCTCGAAGTTCCTGTAGATGACCCTCTGCACCGCCATGTACACCAGTATGCCCGTCACCACCCAGATGAGTAGTACTGATGTCAATGCTCCTACCAGCCGATTGTCTCATCCATACGTCGATGTTTGGTTGGTTGATCGATTGGTTGGTTTGGTAGGTTGATTTGTTGGTAGAGTGGTTGGCGGAGTGAAAGGTTTATTGGTTGGTTGATTGTTTGGTTAATTGGTTAGTTGATTGGATTGGTTGAATGTTGAATGGGTGATGATTAGTTGATTGGTTGGTTGATTTATTGCTTAGTTGGTTAATCGTTTGATTGGGTAGTTGGTTGACCCTTTGTTCGGTTCTGTGATTAGTTGCTTTTGTTGTTTGTAATTGCAATGTCCATCTATCCAGGCTAGATAATATTTTTGTAACAATATACGATGCTCACATCAAGTTGACAAGCACGCCAATACCGGACGTGATCAGCATGGCCACGGCCTCGATCTCGAAGTTCCTGTAGATGACCCTCTGCACCGCCATGTACACCAGTATGCCCGTCACCACCCAGATGAGGAGTACTGATGTCAATGCTCCTACCAGCCGATTGTCACATCCATACCATAGCGGTTGTTTGGTTGGTTGATAGATTGGTTGGTAGGTTGATTTGTTGGTAGAGTGAAAGGTTTATTGGTTGGTTGATTGTTTGGTTGATTGGATGGTTAACTGGTTGAATGTTGAATGGCTGATGTTAATTGGTCAGTTGATTGATTGGTTGACTGGTTGATTGATAGCTTAGTTGTTTGGTCGATTGATTGATAGATTCTCGAAGCACCGAAACTCACATCAAGTTGACAAGCACGCCGATGCCGGAAGTGATCAGCATGGCCACGGCCTCGATCTCGAAGTTCCTGTATATGACCCTCTGCACCGCCATGTACACCAGTATGCCCGTCACCACCCAGATGAGGAGTACTGATGTCAGTGCTCCTATCACTTCCGCTCGGTACCAGCCGAATATCACATCCATACCATAGCGGTTGTTTGGTTGGTTGATAGATTGGTTGGTAGGTTGATTTGTTGGTGGAGTGAAAGGTTTATTGGTTGGTCGATTGTTTGATAGGCTGATTGGATGGTTGGTTATGGCTTGGTTGATCTTTAGTCGGTTATTTAATTCGTCGGTTGGTTTTTTGTAATTGTAAATTACAACTATCCAGACTAGATAAGATTTTTCGTAAGAAGATACGACACTCACATCAAGTTGACAAGCACACCGATGCCAGACGTGATCAGTATGGCCACGGCCTCGATCTCGAAGTTCCTGTAGATGACCCTCTGCACCGCCATGTACACCAGTATGCCCGTCACCACCCAGATGACCAGCACTCACCCCAAAGCTACTATCACTAGATGGGACAGTGTTTGTCTATGTCCGTGTCTGTCTGCCTGTATGTTTCTGGGTCTGTGTGTATGTGTCTGTGTCACGTATTTTATTCTCGGAGCACCAAAACTCACATCAAGTTGACAAGCACGCCAATGCCGGACGTGATTAGCATGGCCACGGCCTCGATCTCGAAGTTCCTGTAGATGACCCTCTGCACCGCCATGTACACCAGTATGCCCGTCACCACCCAGATGAGGAGTACTGATGTCAATGCTCCTACCAGCCGATTGTCTCATCCATACGTCGATGTTTGGTTGGTTGATCGATTGGTTGGTTTGGTAGGTTGATTTGTTGGTAGATTGGTTGGTTGATTGTTTGGTTAATTGGTTAGTTGATTGGATTGGTTGAATGTTGAATGTGTGATGATTAGTTGATTGGTTGGTTGATTTATTGCTTAGTTGGTTAATCGTTTGATTGGGTAGTTGGTTGACTCTTTGTTCGGTTCTGTGATTAGTTGGTTTTGTTGTTTGTAATTGTAATGTACATCTATCCAGGCTAGATAATATTTTTGTAACAAGATACGATGCTCACATCAAGTTGACAAGCACGCCGATGCCGGACGTGATCAGCATGGCCACGGCCTCGATCTCGAAGTTCCTGTAGATGACCCTCTGCACCGCCATGTACACCAGTATGCCCGTCACCACCCAGATGAGGAGTACTGATGTCAGTGCTCCTATCACTTCTGCTCGGTACCAGCCGAATGTGACATCCATACCATAGCGGTTGTTTGGTTGGTTGATAGATTGGTTGGTATGTTGATTTGTTGGTGGAGTGAAAGGTTTACTGGTTGGTTGATTGTTTGGTTAATAGGTTGGTTGATTGGATGGTTTACTGGTTGAATGTTGAATGGCTGATCAATAGTTGGTCAGTTGATTGATTGGTTGACTGGATGATTGATTGCTTAGTTGGTTGGTCGATAGTTTGATAGGTTGATTGGATGGTTGGTTGTGGCTTGGTTGATTCTTTAGTCGGTTATTTAATTCGTCGGTTGGTTGTTTGTAATTGTAAATCACAACTATCTAGACTAGATAAGATATTTTGTAAGATTCTTACATCAAGTTGACAAGCACGCCGATGCCAGACGTGATCAGCATGGCCACGGCCTCGATCTCGAAGTTCCTGTAGATGACCCTCTGCACCGCCATGTACACCAGGATGCCCGTCACCACCCAGATGAGGAGTACTGATGTCAATGCTCCTATCACCTCTGCTCGGTACCAGCCGAAAGTCACATCCATACCATAGCGGATGTTTGGTTGGTTGATAGATTGGTTGGTAGGTTGATTTGTTGGTGGAGTGAAAGGTTTATTGGTTGGTTAATTGTTTGGTTCATCGATTGGTTGATTGGAGGGATTACTGGTTGAATGTTGAATGGCTGATGATAAGTTGGTCAGTTTATTGATTGATTGACTGATTGCTTAGTTGGTTGTTCGATTGGTTGGTAAGTTGATTGATTGCTTAGTTGATTGGTCGATAGTTTGATAGGTTGATTGGATGTTTGGTTGTTTATAATAATAAATTACAAACTATCCAGAATAGATAATATTTTTGTAACAAGATACGATGCTCACATCAAGTTGACAAGCACGCCAATGCCGGACGTGATCAGCATGGCCACGGCCTCGATCTCGAAGTTCCTGTAGATGACCCTCTGCACCGCCATGTACACCAGTATGCCCGTCACCACCCAGATGAGGAGTACTGATGTCAGTGCTCCTATCACCTCTGCTCGGTACCAGCCGAATGGCATCCTGGAAGGAAATATTAAATCATTTTTCAGATACAATTTTCAGAGGTTTCATAAACTACTTTTCCTTCAAGGACTTCTCTATCCAGTGCGTTGGTTGACGCAATGCAAAAAGTTAAAACTCTTATTTAGTGAAAACATTTGGCCACTAAAAAGGTTATAATTGAGTTCTGTGATGCCCTTCAGAAGAACAATGTCGTGTTTTATTAGGTAGAAAATTGCTGTTTGAGGAAGGAAGATGATCCATTGAACAGTGAAGGCTACAGTCCGTTGCTACAGTCATCTAAAACTTATTGTCAAATAATGTTCACCTTTATATCAACAAAAGTATAAGGTCTTTTGCAACCATATCTTGTAGACAGCTATATCGTCAAACTCAATTTTGGAATTTGTAGCAGGCCTTTTTGCGAATTCACAATGCGAAGAGAGATCATGAAAATAGCGAATGCTGTGAGAAGATGGGCCGCTTCCATTCCGTTGCTGTCGCTAAAGATAGTACCTACATTCAAGTAAATATGACAATGCTGGCAATTCGGGAAATCAATTCTCCTAATTTGTCTTAAATTAGAGCGTCGAGCGTCGAGCGAAATCCGTCAAATAAGTGTCAAAAAGGACAGCAACGACTTACCGCCTTGTAGCAGGTCTGTTGGCGACCCATAACGCGAAGAGGGATATCATAAAACTGGCGAAGTCTGTAAGAAGATGGGCCGCATCCGTAGCTATCGCTAAACTGTTGGAGAGTACTCCACCTGTGAAGACGTTAAATATTCATGAAGTGCGTCCTGTGTTACAATTTTGCAGAAAGAGAATAGGCATGTCATTTGGGCGCCATGCCTATTCTCTTTCATCTGAAGATTTCATAAAAAAAAATTAAGAGTACAGAACAGACGAGTCTGGAGGTTTTAACACTTGCGTGTGGGGTTTTATCACTATGGCAAAGCCCTATGTTTCTTGAGGAAAGTTTATAATATTATATCATACATAATATTCACATTCATAAGCGATTAAGTGCGTCAGGTGGTAGAGCATAAAGAGCAGGACAATAGATGTGTCATTGATTGCAAAAAAAAACACTTTCACTAAAAACATATTTTGTGTAATGTACAGTACAGTGAATAAAATCGAACCTTTTTTTTTTTTTTTTTTTTTATGATGGGCTTACTCTTGACCCCAATCTCACCCTACAGCAGAGATGGGATCTACGGTGGAGCGAGCTTGCCCAGAAGATGCCTATTCACTCTAGACTTAAAGAGATTCAGGTTATATGCACTCGGAAATACAGACGCAGGCAGGGAATTCCATTCTTTAGCCGTGCGCATAATAAAAGATGATTTGAAGCGCTTAGTGCGTAATGTGGGTATATCAACTAAGAACGGATGGTAGCCGGCCGTGCGTCTGGATGTCCGATAGAAGAAAGGAGACGGTGGTATGAGCTCATGCAGCTCACGCGCACACTCTCCGAAGTACAATCTGTAGAAGACCGATAGGCAAGCAACCTTGCGGCGGTGAGCCAGGCTGTGAAGCTTGGTCGCCACCAGTTTTTTATCGCCTATTAATCTCTTGGCTCTGCGTTCCACCGAATCCAGTGCAGCAAGTTGGTATTTAGCCGAGCCATCCCAAAGGTGACAGCAGTACTCCATGCAAGATCGGACTTGAGCTTTATAAAGAGTTAGAAGCTGTTCAGGCGTGAAGTACCGCTTGACTTTATTCAGGACGCCCAACTTTCTAGCTGCAATTTGAGCCTTGGACTCGATGGTGGTGCCGAAGTTGAGGTCAGAGGACAACTCCATGCCAAGGAGTTGAAGAGTGTTGGTCACTGGAACAGATGTACCCCGAAAAGTAGGAGAAAAGGTGAAAGGACTCCTTTTTGCGGAGAAAAGACACGCCTGCGTTTTTGAAGCATTAAAGCTGACGAGATTGTCTTCGCCCCACTGGGAGACGTTACTTAACGTCAGGCTCGTACGCTCAATCATAGCCTTTCTCAATCTTTGGATTTCATCACCACTGGCTCCTGCGCCGGACAGATATTTCTCGGTGACAGTACTGTCATCTGCGTACCCAACAATTCCTGAAGATAGAAGGTCATTGATGTGCAGCAGGAAAAGCGTCGCGGAGAGTACAGACCCCTGAGGAACTCCGGCGTCAATAGCCTTGAGGTCAGAGGAGCAGCCGTCTATGACCACTCGGATCGACCGTTCACTCAGAAAGTCAGCCACCCAGCTACAGAAGCCAGTGGGTATGCCGTACGCTGGAAGCTTGCTCAACAGACTCGCATGCCACACCCTATCGAAGGCCTTTGAAATGTCCAGCGAAACTGCTATTGCTTCGCCGTGGTTTTCAACCTTGACCCACATGGCTAATAATTTTGAAAGTGTGAAAGCTACAAAGTTCTCTTATTTATCAAGTATTTTTGACGTGACGTTTTGAATTTTAACGGGACTGCGTCACTTTACTATACTTTGGCAACAAAATATTGGGTTTCCAGGGTGCTCCAGGGTGATATAATTGAGTATCATTATTATAAACCAATCGCAAACTACCATGTTATGTTATCATAATATTATCACGCAAAATTTCGACCGTGCTGAATTTCAATATCTGTTGGAAAATGAACTTAAGTTGGGTCTCAACTCAATTTTGGTGACTATACATGTAGATACCTAGCGTTAATGACGATAATGAAACTCACCTACAATTTCTCCTATCATAAAAACTACACACAATACACTGGCTATGATCAGTTTCCGCCGTGCTCTCTTGTCTACTTCTTCATTCCGTTGCTTGTGGCAATGTCCTGGAAAAAAATACAGGAATTTGTTAGTACTTTGCTGATCCAGGCTTAATTTTTATATGCTGTTAAGAAATCATCCCAATGCTTGGCATAGGCCTCTTCTTTCTAACGCCAATTTCTTTTTACGGTCTTGTGCCTCCCTCATCCAGTGATGTCATTCGACCATCTAGCAGGTGGTCTGCCAACTGAACGTTTCACGCACCTAGGATGCCATGTTCCGCCACAGCTCTTGTCCAGCGGGAGTCATCTCGTCTGGCCAAGTGTCCTGCCCTTACTTATTCAGAAATGCTACAGGAAAATTATTAAATCCCATTATGCTTGGCTAAAGAGCCAATGATTTCTAAAATTATGCTATCGACTACCAGGATCACCTAAGACACCAAACGTCACTTCAGCAGAAATTTTTAGGGCAACTTGTGTCCAATTTATCAAATAACGATAATATCTGTAAATTAGCATTGCGTGTGCCAGAATCGGCGCCACCGTTGCGTTTCCAAGAGATGCGCTGGCCAATCTAAACAAGAGACTGCACGTGGAAATGCATAAGACAGTTGTTCGCAAACTGCATCGGTGTCGCTACGTGGCACTTTTTGCTACTACGAAGAGTTCAGGAGGAAGGTACCTACCACGAGAAAAATCAGGCACATCAAGACTACATTTCTTTTAGTCATCGCAGTTTCTTTTACGCTGCCTGTCGATGCTTCTATTGCGTTTGCATGATTCTAGTTTTATGGCTCAAGATTTACCTACTTCAACTCGGATAACGTTATTCAGTCTTTTTGACACACGCGATGGGCGTTACGTAACCGGGCGTGCACACTGAAGCGACTTTAGCCGGCGACTTACCTATCGAAAAAATGAGAAAAGAACGAGAGCTCCGTGTGTCACAGAGCAACAAAGTCGCCTGTGTGTACGCGGTCTAAGGTAAAAGTATCGTAGCTTAGTTTGGGAACCTCTGGCTTAAGGTTTAGTCAGTGTTTTGATACCGGAGTGCACTGTTGAATGTTTTTGCTGGTTCTGGTTAGAAATATACTTGATGTTTAGCTGGAATTTGGAAGCAAGCGTAATATTGAAAGGAACTGTTATGATAATTATGACCTCATGTTCTGTTAAATGAACTCTTAGAGCAAAATCAACGGCGCCCATCATAAATACTTAACATGAATGTAGGGTAGGAGGGTAGGTAATGCGAATAATAAATTTGACAGAAAATAGAAAATCGTCCCATTGTTATAAACAAGCCTCAAATGGAAAAATCTAAGTTCAATGAAATAGTATGACAGAAAAATCTGAGAAAATACGTTGAATATTGTGTACCTATAGATGAGGTAGGTAGATAGGTATTTTACCTAATTGTGTTTCACGACGGCGTCACAATTTTCACAAGTGCTTGTTTAGCTCTTTGCGGTTAGGTGCCATTTGGCACACCCGATCACAAAAATTACACGGAAGGTTATCAAAATAACGAAGTTCAGTAGAGCTAACAATATCAAAAGTGTGAGTCTCACCTATTGCGTATTTTTGGGTGTATTTATTTTATGTGTAGGTAGGTATAATGAATTAGAAATGGGTAAGTCGACAATAAATGCCTTTCCTTTGAATAGAAATCTTCTATTCAAAGACATTTTCTATTCTATTCAAAACACTAACACTAATAGAAATTTTCTATTCAAAGGCAAGGCTCCTCTTTTTTTTTCTATGTTAGTATTTGGAAGCTCTCGCTCTAACGTTGTTGTCGACTCTGCTTGCGGTTACCTAAGGACATAATTAGTGTTAAAAGCAAACCTATTTCAGTATTCTTATTCCTGTGGGACACCGAGTCGTCCAACGACCCGATGAACCCTGACGTCAGTCTTTCACTCGCCTATTGCAAATAGCTGGCCTCTGACATGTTTTTGCAACGGCCGCCGTCTAAGTAATCACAGTAAGCATCCGGGACCGCATAACGTACCCTTAGAAGCACGGAACCATCTTTTTTTCCAGATTATCAGCTGTAATACCTATCCTAACCAGACAGGAAACTATTCACAAAAGGAAAAATATCAACTTCGTAAGTGCCCCGCCGAGAATCTAAGCCGAAACCTTTGCCTCGTAGGCAGTCGCACTACCACTACCGCACTACCAAGTTGCAAGTAATACTCACTTTCAGCTTCACTAATAATACTGCCGTTTCTGCCTTCCGGGCTGTCAGCGCCATCTACAGTGGTGCAGCAGCTCTGTGAGGGGTTGCCGTGGACACAGAATATCACCTACACAGTATAGTAAACTTCGTAAGTGCCGCGCCAAGAATCGAACCCGAAACCTTTGCCTCGTAGGCAGTCGCGCTACCACTGCCGCACAACCAAGTTGCAAGTAATATTAGAGTATATATAAGCAAGCTATAGAGTGCGCCTAAAAAGTTAGAACTGTTGGCAGTAGTCTGGGCACTATCTCTCTGTCTGTCAGTAGTAAAACTTCAGTGACAGCACTATTGAACGTCTATGACTTCTCATACATTTGACGTCTGTTTCTAGGGGGCAACAAGCTTCTTGGGGGCAACTGATTACGCTTTGACAGTACGCCGCAAAGCCTTATGCGCAGTCTATAGCTTGCAAGTAATACTCACTTTCAGCTTCACTAATAATACTGCCGTTTCTGCCTTCCGGGCTGTCAGCGCCATCTACAGTGGTGCAGCAGCTCTGTGAGGGATTCCCGTGCACTACCACTGCCGCACTACCAAGTGGCAAGTAATACTCACTTTCAGCTTCACTAATAATACTGCCGTTTCTGCCTTCCGGGCTGTCAGCGCCATCTACAGTGGTGCAGCAGCTCTGTGAGGGATTCCCGTGCACTACCACTGCCGCACTACCAAGTGGCAAGTAATACTCACTTTCAGCTTCACTAATAATACTGCCGTTTCTGCCTTCCGGGCTGTCAGCGCCATCTACAGTGGTGCAGCAGCTCTGTGAGGGATTCCCGTGCACTACCACTGCCGCACTACCAAGTGGCAAGTAATACTCACTTTCAGCTTCACTAATAATACTGCCGTTTCTGCCTTCCGGGCTGTCAGCGCCATCTACAGTGGTGCAGCAGCTCTGTGAGGGGTTGCCGTGGACGCAGAAGATCACCCGCTTGCCTTTACTGCTGCTGTCTGACCCGTATGACACCTTGCCATCTTTGTATCTGAAAATAAAAAGTAAATTGAATGAAGCAGTGTCAGATATCCGCTGGCTTTCCTACATATACCAAATATATAAGAGTTGGCTGGGAAATGCACTTCGTCTATCTATTAAAACCTAATGAATGAACAATGATGACGTTACAAATAAGAAGCAAGTTCCATACTATCATAATAATTTCCTAGAAAAATCAAAATTTAATGTAAGTCTCTTCTATCGATATGTTGATAGCCGTCTCCTGTATGTAGAACGCCCAAGGTTTGCTGATGCGACTTATATGGCATATTCTAACCCTCTCCTCACACCAATATGGTCAAAAGCCATTTTTATCCAGTAGTTCGTGTAGTAGCTACAGTAGTAGTCATTCATAATCATAATAATGTACACTTTCCTACTTTGTATCGGGATGAATAAACTACACTACCTAATAGTTCCAGTACCAGGCTTCAATCACAACAACTTGTTGACAAAGTAGTATCGTTTTGTGCAATTTTACGCACGCGTTTTCTAGTGCAATTTTTTTCACATTCACTGTGTTGTTTTGCAGAGGATTTCATTGTCAAAGCAATTTATAAACACGTGTTTTCGCAGGATTCGCTTGCGCGTTTGTTTATATGATTTTCTTGCTAGGCTTTAACCTTAAAGGTATAATTTGCGATACGACTGAAATTATAAAGGCATTCGTATCTGTTCTGTTCTGGCGGGACATTTCATTAGCAAGAAGCAGCTATTCTAAAAATGCCCCCGTTTCGTAAATATCAAAATGATAGGTACCTAAAATGAATTATAGTCACGTCACATGTCAGATCAGCAACTACTCATACAGGTAATGTATGTCTTGTTAATCTTGTTATCCTGTATAACTTAAGGACTGGATTGACAAATAGACAGAATTTAAGGCAAGTATTTGTTACAGTAGAAAATTACTTTGGGAAAAATAGAGACTAGAAACTGCGAGGTGGAAATCTACCTACTTATAAAATGTTGTTAGGTATTATTATACGATAGATAAACATAATGAATCGTATAAATTATGTCATACTAGCTGCCCGTCAGCGGTTTCACCCGCTGCAACCTATTATTCCGCGGGAAAAAAGCATTACCTACTCACCAAGAGATGTCGCTGTTAGTTTTCGGCGAAAACGTTTAAAACGCGAATCAGCTCAGTCACGCCACCTTTGCAAAAATATTGGAATATGCGTGATCCCGTAGGAATAAGACATTTTCCCGTGGTAAAAAAGTAGCCTATGTGTTATTCTAGATACTCTTCTACATTTGTGCAAAATTTCATGTCAATCTAATCAGCCGTTTTAGCGTGATGTCGTAACAAACACACACACAAACATCCGCCTTTATAATATTAGTAGGATTGCGCCGCATTTAATATTCTAAAAGTGTTTAGATGAAAAACAAACAGTGCTTCTATATCCATAATATTATGTGTAAAAAACCTAATTTGCAAATATTTCAAGACGTGAATCAGCCATATTTTATGAAGTGAACCAACCTATTAAACGAAACAACTTTCCCAAAAGAACGTGGGTCGAAAAACAATAAAAAAATGGACCTCCCATACAAATGTAGCAGCCGAGCAAGTCAATTTGTACATTATGGGAGGACCAAATTCTTTTTCATGTATCGGCCTATGTTTCTAGGGGAAATTTGTTAAGTTTCATTGGTTGGTTCACACCTTAAAATATTCGCAATTATTTTTTTATATCCTGTATACCATGTTTTTTTTTGTTATACCGGCATCACTGGCATCATAAACGTTACCTATAAATAATATAGTTTGCATCATACAAGAATAGAAGGCCCGACCATCAATCCATAACTTTGTGGTACAACTTACTTTCATTTATGGTTACTAAACTACACATTGTGCTTGTGATTGGCGATGAATTGATGTTAAATTATCTATTGTTTATTTAAGATCGTATCGTGATCTTACTCGAGAAATCTAGAATAAGCTAAAATAGGACAGGCAACCTGAAAAATATCATCAGTCTGAATATATTGTGTCAACTCTGCCGTACCCTACACTTCCTTAGCATAATTTACCTCCATTAGAATTGTAAATTTTTGTTATTTTGCCAGCCCTCTATTAATCAGCGTGATTTTCGGAAAAACTCTCTCTTTCTAAATTGCATGGTAGACCTACTACAGTCTCTCACGCTAACTCATGAACTGTCATGAACAATTCTGTTTTTTAGGTTTTGATTTTCCTATGATTCTCACCGACAAGCTGGGCAAAACTAATGTTGTATGATTCAATAAATGTTGCTGCATTTAGAAAAGTATCAATAATTGCTGTAAAATGTTACAGTTGGAAACAAATCGCAGCCTTATTGATTGTTTATGAGGGAGCGAAAGAGACTGTACCTACTACTTACTATGTACTATAACAGCCACAAAAGTCCAGTGCTGGACATGGGCCGACCCATTTAAAATATGTACCTACATACATAAATGCATTTGTATCCAAAGACCAGGTTACTCAGTAAGTGTTGCGGAAAACGGGTATAAAACTTTTTGTTTAAATTCTGTTTTAGGTACATTTTAAATACCTACCTAAAGATTCACTAAATTATAGTCTTGTTTATTTTGATCACTCAAAAACATGCGATATTTTTAAGAAGATTATTAGAAGATTATTTTCTTATCTACCTGTATGTTATATCGTTTTTATCGGCAAAGTTATGTTTAATAGGTTCTTATCGATAAGGGTATGGTAGGTATGGTGTATTAACCTGATTTCGACCTTCGGTGGAGTCAAACTTAACGCTAGGGCTGCTTAAATCACAAATTCGCCTTTACACGTGGCTCACTCAGTACTAAGATGGTAACTAAGATGTTTGCCACAAAAACGTCATTATTTTATTATTTATTTGAAATAAATTTTACAGCAAAACAGCTAAGCCTATGCACTGTAAAACTAACATACATATTATTTACATTTCTTGGATTGAAAATTGGTTCAGAATCATAATATGACGTTCAGATTTGGTTGTTTTGATATTCTTTGAGATTTTTGCCAGTAGCAACCCTATCTATGTAAGAAGTGACAACCGCAAAAATCCTAAATAGGGTCGAGTAAATTTTCCGTAAACTCTCATAGACAGTTACCTACATAAAAAAAACTACAACAACGTAAACAAAGTTTGAGTAAGTATTATGATGAACTAGCCAAACGGCGCTAAATCTGCGCCAGCCCTAGATTGCACCGATGATCCCAGTCCTGATGTACCAGCAACAAGTTCTAGTAGTATTTTGCTATCTTATCAGTTTCCGGTCAGATTTGAGGGCAATGATTTTTAGTGGTTAACACGTGAAGAACCCAGCCTACCTGCACGTGTTTCAGTAATTGGTTATGTTACCTAGTTTTCAGTAACACGTTTCAATAACAGTTTGGTTGCGCAATTTCTCACATGAGATTCGGCAAGGTCGAGGTTAATCACATATAAGTCTTGAGCAAGTTAATTTTAATCCTCAAGTATGCTTCTCTTTGTCGTAGGTAAGTAATAGGTTGCATGATCCCCCGCGGTTTGGGATGTCCCAGGGGTCAGGTAAATCTACCTGCAGGTGACTTGTACTTGTACTAGCACTGTCGCCTCTTGATCTCTTGGTACTGTCGAGTGCGATAAGAAGGCACCAACTTCAGAATGGTCATGATGTATGATCATGAACTGCAGTGAGTA
Source organism: Phthorimaea operculella (assembly GCA_024500475.1). NCBI lineage: Eukaryota > Metazoa > Arthropoda > Insecta > Lepidoptera > Gelechiidae > Phthorimaea > Phthorimaea operculella. Next base: position 6,158,955 of record JANFCV010000011.1, read on the forward strand.
GCCCTGTACGATTAAACTTTTTTAATATTGTGTAGATTGACCAGGACAACAACATACATGTTGGAAAAACACTACCCTATAAGTAGATGAAAATTGTTGCAAATAGGACCATTTAGAAACCTGATACATATTCTAACAGAGTACTTTGGAATTGCTGGTTACGTATATTTAATGCTGAGTAAAGTGACTAGGTATAATTTTCTGTGATCGATCGTATAATTATTACAATCTAATCTAAGAAGTTTTAGTATCCAAGTGGTATACGAATCAGCTTCCTGGTTCTCAAAGGCTTATTTAAGTAGGTATCTACCTTGCTTATAACAAACTGGTCTTAATCTTAACTTTAGCATCCATTATTTTTCGTCAGTGGCATACCCATACTATCCCTTGAACGTCCTTAGCCCAATAGGTATTCAGCCACCCTCACCGCATTTTCGGCAGCTAGGGTCTATCTCCATTGAAAAACCAAATTCTAACTGATGTTTTTCCCTGTAAATTGGTAATTGAGGTTATGTATTTCATAAAACATTTTGCGAAGTACATTCCCTACTACTAAGTACATACCCCACAGATGTGGCGTCCTGATTCGTAAACAACTTAAACCTAAAAAAAACTGAAAAGAACTTACAACAATAAAGGCTTGCTGCTCTCTTCCGTCATTTTTCCCAGTATCCTTAACTACGAAGAAGAATTTGAAAAACCACAAGTCTATTTCTGCGTATTCACGAAATTCACCACACCATTTTGCTCCTAGAATTTTTTGGAATATCACGATCAAGCACTTTTGTTTATAAGTATGTAATGCCAGCACGTGTTGCGCCTATCAAAGCTACTTCGTTCGAGGATTTCTCGGTAGGTTCACAATTGCCACTGTTTACACCGAAGGTTTTGATTCTTGTTTACACCAAAGGTTTTTGAATCTATTACGCAGATAGATGAAAACAATTTTGGAGTACAATCTTTGCCGATGTGTCGGCTTCCTTCTAAGATTGACGCAACACTAATTGTTCGTTGATCGGTAGCGTTATCTCGAACATATTTCCTATCACGGACGCTCCTTAAAACGTGGTGTCTACCATAAATACTATTACCGATCTTATCTAAATTTTCACATACATCTCTGGCGTGTTATCGTCGTCTGTTGATATTGACTGAAGTAACGCCGTAATGTACAGAAAAATGGTAATGCACTTGTCGAAATAGTAAATGTCCTGATAAGGTTTCAATGTGCAAATACAAGTAGTGATAAAATATAGGTTCGTTTAAATAGACCAGAGAAAGATATGTTGGAAAAGATAGTTAGATACATATTTCATATCTCAAAATATTCATAAATATTTTAATGCAATCTTTATGAATTACGAGTATGTTATGCCACAAGATCATTGTAAGTTTCTCACAAAAATAATATTAAATTGTTTCTTACGGAATCGTAAACCTTAAACAGGCTAGTTTCTAGGTTCGTTTTATGATAAAGTTACTGTCAAGATCGTACATGAGTTTGAGTAGTTTATGAGTTTGACAAACTATCTCTATGGGTGGGTGTATATGGTACCGTGTGTTGTAAAACTATTTTCCCGCGGCAAAAAGTATGCTATCTATGTGCTTTACTTTACTACCGTCTTATCTGGTGTACCTTTTGACCAAATTTCATTAGTATCGTGAATAGGTATACTTATTAGTTAGCCGTAGCCGAATTGTATTCTGCATCTAAACTTAATTCACTTGTATTATCGCATTGAATCAAGTTGGTACCCATTAGTAACAGCTTTATATAACTCCATTAGGTATTTCAACTAGAAAATGTGAAATTAAATACGTTAGTTAGGTACGCTTAAGATTTTATACTTGGGTACTTAGGTATTTTCATTGTAATTTTCTGATAAATACTTTATGTGTGTATTAGAATTTTATCATTTCAAGTATTTGTAAATGCCTGAAGGTAGTGGGTTCTGGGTTGTCGACCCCTCTAGACGAACTCAGTGTCAAATTGTTATCTAACATGGGAAGGTTGCACTCGACTTGAGTATTATTACATTATTGTTATTATAAGCACTTGTGATATTTGCACTATCATAGAGAGTACTACTAGCTAAGCTTATTTACCTTACCACATAAAGGAATTACCCATAGAGGTACACAATTTTAAAAAAACCAAGAAAGATACTGAAAAGAAAGTATGCATCGTTGGGCCGACCGGGGCTTACATTTTGTTCAATTTCTTACTTTCATTAGTGCGTAAAAATCATCCCACCCAAAACATAAATGTGAAAGGCTGCCAAGTTCGATAATATTGGAATGCTTCGCCTATAAAAGAAGTGAGATCTAAATAAGTACCAAGTTCCATACACAGACCTCAGTTAAAAATAGTTACAGGAATGCACACTTGATTTTTCGCAGTTTGGAAATAAGAATCTACTTTCCAAACTGCGGAAAATCAAGTGTGCATTCCTGTAACTATTTTTAACTGAGGTCTGTGTATGGAACTTGGTACTTATTTAGATCTCACTTCTTTTATAGGCGAAGCATTCCAATATTATCGAACTTGGCAGCCTTTCACATTTATGTTTTGGGTGGGATTTCATTTATTTTTGTAAGGTTTCTTTTCTTTTTTTCTTATGATTAAGTTAGGTAAGGAAATAATTATCTCATTTATACTTTACTTTGACTAAATACAAACCTTCGTAACGAATTTTAGGTCGGTACGACCATTGGAAGATATAGATAAATTTTTTGTTTTAGTTCCTTAGGGGTATGAATTTACACCTTCATTATTTTTAAAACCGACTCACACTTGGCCTTTTTCAGATTTTTTCCTTTACCTTGACCTAAAGACCTACCTCCATGCCAAATTTCAAGTCAATACGACCATTGGAAGTGGTCTAGGTTTTTGATGAGTGAGTCAGTGAGTGTATAGTAAAACTAGCGATTTTCTGACGTCAATATCTCAAGAACTACAATAGGTACATTAATGAAATTTTGTATTTTAGATAAGTAAGTAGATCTCGACAGATACTAGAAATTTCATATGCGTAGATAAAATAGATTTTGAGTTATAGGTGGGTCGAACTTGGCCCGAAATGGTTCGTGTAATATAACCCACGGCCGGGGTGTCGCTTTTTTTGCTCGAACTTGGCGGACACACTGCCGTGTGTCTAGATATACCCAGAACTAAAATCACAGAATATATAATAGTATCGATAAAACTGTACTAACATGCAATGCTTAAGATCGAAATTTTCGTACGTGTCGAATGACCCATTGATGCCGATGACCCATTGATTGTTGCCGTGTGGTGCCGGCAGAGTAGAATAGCACCACCCCCTCTCTTCCCGTGGGGGTCGTAAGAGGCGACCAAGGGATAAACCCGACCCAAACAGCCAAGGCCAACCGTATAGTGGCGGTTAATCCACTACAAAATCATTCCCAAGGAGGGTTGACGTCTGGTAGGCGGCCGGTCGTATAATTATGCCAAATCCTTTACAACACGATTTTGTGTTCAACGAAACGTGTTGCGCCGACCCCAAGTAATTGGGATAAGGGCAGGAAGATGATGATCGAATAATCCATTGATCGAATACAAAACGACAATCAGAATTTAGCTGCATTTAATTAATTTAAACTTCCAAAAATCGTACGAGGGCATCGCCCTATTAACATGTTTTATAGTTATTTTTTACTTATTTACAACGATGTTATTAAAAATTGTTTGATATATTTTAAATTCTACAATTTAGGTAGGTATCAAACTATTTTTAATAACATCGTTGCTCGGCCAGCTTCTAGAAGCTTGCTTGTAAAAATATGCGAGGATATTCCGAAATAAGAATAAAAATGAACGGTGAAGCTAATGAATGAATGGGCCAAAACATATCACATCGGTAGGTAAATGACCTCTAATATTTCAAAACACCTTATTTTGCTAAATATTGCCCCTGATTTCGGAAGGATGTTATCCTTTAGCTATTTCAATCACAGCTTTATTTATAGAATAAGCAAAAGAAAAAAATTTGGGTGGAAGTAATCAAGTCCATTCACAGTGTTAGTATTGAGTAAAATGTTTAAATGAAATGATTTTTATTGAAAATTATATTTATTATATGAAAAAATATAAAACAATTCAGATTAATGAGAAGTAATTTGATATTTTTATCCAAACAAATGCTAATATGCTATTTAGATAAATGTCGTAGGTATTTGATTGTTAATTTGTAGGTCAAGTTATTTGTTCAGTTCAATATACGAATAATTATTTTAAGTTATTCACATTGTAGCCATGTTTGTATTGTCGTTAGATATCCAGTTCTTTTTTGGTATTTGTAATCTATAAATATGACCCTGCATATCCAGCCAACACATTTTATATGGGAGGTCAACTTTTCGTATTTCGGCCTAGGTATGTTTCTTATAGTGGGAGAGCGGACTGCAGAAATGCCTATCTCATTCGGTACCACTTAAAACGTTAACTGATACGTAAACAAGTCGAAAGACGTAGTAGGTCTGCCAGAGCCAATCCTGCCGAAAGATGAAAATAATCGATATCTTTTTATTAATTTTTATCTGTACCTATTATGTCTAAAAGGACCCGAATCAAAGTGCTGGCATCAGTCTACCATTGAAAAATTATGTAAATAAAACTTGGGCACATCGTAAATAATCACTGTAAAGCAGTATACCAAATTCTTCTCATTGTTTCTGTAGGTATATATTTATTATATTCATAAAAAAACGAATGCACTGCAGGGTAGAACAAGGAGTAGAATTAGATTAGGCATAATAGCAAAGAGGTCATGAATTTTTTTTACTGAAATATTTTATCGGTTTTATCTAAGCTGCTATGCTGCGATTAATAATAATAATTGTTAAATAAATCTATACCTACTTTCTTATTTAAATATTGTGAACACTAATGTATTTGACCTAGTTTTAGCCATACAATAGATTTAGGCAAGCAAGTAGGTGTTTGTCTGTACAATTGTACATAACTGTTTTAATTTGAAACATGAGCCTCGCGCGTACGTAATTTTGTCCTAACATAAGTTGGTAGATTATTATTTATTTTATACTTATAATTGAAATAAATATTACCTAATTTATGATTGAACAGAGTTCAATTTAAATAATGCTTTCGTTTAACAGTAGCAAAAAAATAAGACGAATTAGAACAATATTTTTCTAGTATAGGTAATCTATCAAAATATCCTATTAACTATTTTAATTGACTGCAGATGTAAGATATATTGGCAGATGTAAGATATATTGAAACTAAAGTATATCCAATATGAGCTGTGAGAAGTTTTTTGAAACTTGCCGCGCTTTGTAAACAAACACGCGAAAACCGCGCGTGAACGCTCACCAGTGTCAAAAGGTCAGCAAGTGATAACGACACGGAAACAACAATTCAATTATATCCAAACGAAATTATAGTTTACTCACTCCTTAGCTGCAGTCTCATCCATGACTCTGTCTCCAACCAAATACCCAGGAGTCTCAGATTTCGCCGTAATGTGATAATCTTCTACATCCTCCAAAATCGCAGCTCGATCCGCGTTAGTTTTATTCAACTTATCACTAGACAAACTCTTGGACCTGTACCGTCCGTTGATCGGAGCCAAGCTCTTATCGGTAAACGCACTGAAACCATTCACTTTGCCATCGTTTGGATATTTTTCGCTAATTATATTTGATGACATCTCGGCAACAAACACTACGTCAGGCATGAGCTGTCAATCTCAGCTGGTGGGTAACTGGCGCGCGCTCTGAGGAACGGAACGTTTTGCCAGCCGCAGCGCGCTCGGACAAAACAATGCAACGCGACCCAGTTCGCAACAACACTGACCAACATTCAAACACACCGCTGGTTATGAATATCGCAACTGGCCGTATTGTAACAAACACTGTTTAGAACCGCAAAAAAACTATTGCTCTGAAATGCCACTGAATAGCACAGTTCAATCTCAATGCCGCTAGCACGCCAATGCGAGGGTGAAGGTGAAATTTCTATTATGCTACTTAGCATGCCACTCGAGTGGCCGGTCGTCGTAAAAACAATAAATAATGCTAACCAACTCAAAAAGTTAGGAAGGAAACTTTTTTATGAAAACTTTTTAGTTACTTCCGTGAAAAGATGAAACGAAACGTTATTTTTGGGGGAAATTCCTTCAGGGCCGCACTAAGAACAATTTTAACTACCGCATACCTGAAACGCACAACGCACTCGACGCGCGCGCGCCCGTACTTATAATTAATTATTGCTGAAACTATCTACTATGAATGTACCTGAAAATATTAGTTTCTTTTTATTTTGTACACATGCACAGAACGTTCGGTTAATCTGAAACTATTTCCAGAATTCTACCAACATTACAAACACCTAAATAACTGTGGCTAAAACCTACTTTACACCGCCTGAAAACGTCTTATCTTACGGGTAGCAGTAGCAGCGGAAATAACTATCTACTGGTCGGTAAAGACCACAAATTCTATAAATAGTTTTGATGTTTGTTTGTTTCGATATATCTACATACAAGGGTACATAAGATTAGAATCTATACCTACTTTAAAAAGGGTTTTTACCTCCATAAGAACCTACGTGAAGTAAACAACCGCAAAAATCTCGAGACGTAGGTACCTATAATAAATACTAAGTACAATAACCCTTGCCGATGTTTATATATCAAAATCTCTGTCATTTTCAATAGTTTTTTTAAATATTTTGTGGTACCTATCCGCTGTCAGTTTTCCGGTCGAAATGTGGTCGAAATGAATCAATAAAGTATACCTATCTTAGTACCACTGTTTCCTACTAGCGTTATGCAACCACCATGGTCATAATCGTCATAGTGTTCCATGGTCTGTAAATTGACATGCTGTAACACGCCGCTTCCGAGGCTGGGCTGCTTGTGGTCACTTGACCTTAAACGTGCTCGGTTTTTAAAGTCATCGACACTCGACCATCCTATTAGATAGCCCTTTTTGTAATATCTATTACGACTACATATATCCTTATCATCATACCGGTTGTGGTATTTTACCACACCACACGAAATATTTAATAAGCAACGCGATATTGTATTTTGTAAATATTTAATTTTCTTATTTGAACAGATGTACTTAAATAAGTTGTCAAATTTTTAACAAGTCTTTGCTCTATAGTCGCATCTTATGTTCGATTATCACATCACTGTAGCCACATTGTGTTCGATTTAGTCCATCATAAACTCTATTACATAAAATGAAGCAGACTAAATATAGCCACTACTCGTATGAGTAACAGCAAATATTGCAAAATAACTTGTCACACTAGGTTCCAAAAATATCAGTATAGATTTTTTAAATTCATTTCATTACGCAGTGTGAATACTGCCATCCCTAGTCCTTTCAGGGTGTTTCGTAAAAGACGACGTAGATTTTTGACCACTGCTTTTTTTTGTCGACTACCTATGGTCAACTCAACTGCATGGTGGTGGAGATATACCTATAATGATACCACCTACAATAGCATTCCCAAAGAGGGTTGACGTCAGACAGGAGGCCGGTCATAAAACATTGCCAAATCCTTTTGCTACATCACTTTGTGTTCTAACAGAACATGTAGCGACGATTGGGGGCTGGCAGATTGTGATTTTTCATATCCGTTACTTATATCTTAGCCAAGGATAAGAATCTGTTACGTTACGGTTCGCATAGTTGTTCTTGTCAACATTCGTCATGGTTTAGTGAATTTGTCTTTGATTTTCGCCATGACAAGCGTACCTAAGTACTAATAGTCACTAGACTAGAAGAACGAGAAATGAAACGCGTGAAATATGTTAACTGTATCTGTCTAAGTTAACAGTACCTAATTTTTCTTTTATACTTATATTACAGTTTAGTCACCTGTCCATCTAAATTATCGTGATACTTTAAGCCCTTTTCTATGAAACAAATCTGTATTTTTGTTTACACAGGGTAAGTAAATAAAACTGATTGATATATTAAGCCCCAATGAATATATAGCAATTTTCTAAATAAATTCTCCTAGAGTCAGCCTCTGGAATGCTTTTTAAATTACTTCTATGACATAAAGTACCAGTTAATAAAACTCCTGAAAAAAAAATGCAGTCGAGAATCTAAGAGAGTCAAATTCGCTTTCGACCTTTCAGTTACAGAATCAGATGAAGTTCGCTCGATTGAAAAAAAGCCATAGTAGCCACTATTCGAAACCAGTTACCGAAAGTGTTAAAGTAATTATTATGTGTGAAGTAATCGCGAGTGCTTTAAAAGTTATAGTTTTAAAGTAATTAAAAAAAATAATTGAAAAAAATTAGTAAGTAATTAAAAAAAATATTAAGAAAAATATTTTTTTTAGTGGAAAACGCTGATTTAGATGCCGCAACATCATTTTTCTAGTTTCTATATCGACAATTTTACGGAAAGATGATTGGCTATTTTTTTTCTGGCACAGCTCAGATGTAAGGGACCAACATTTCAAGAGAAGTTTTAGGAATTGTAACACTTTTGCTTATAATACATAAATTATTTAAAAATGTCTTGAGGTAGCTTATTTATTCTCTGAATATTAATGGCTGACAACTGTATCAATCGGCAATATGTCTGACTGGCCACTTAAACGAGGAAGCGCGTTGAATGGGTAATTGCTCGCTTTGTACCTTTGTAGGCATATAATGACTGTGATGTGGCTGGCAGCGGCAGATGACCAGCGCGTGCACAATGCCTGCCAACACAGCAAAATACCACTTAATCAAAATGCCGACTGTATGGTGTGAAGCCATACATAATTCATCTGCGGACATCCTTGTGCAGACAAAGTTTTATGGTAATAAACTTTATTTATCAAAACGATACCAGTAGCAGAAATAGCTTAAGGTATTTTCAAAATCTTGATATTTCCCAGTATTTTGGGAACGGTCAAACAATCTATGACTGATTTGATTACATAAAATCATGGAAATTTTGAGGTGGTATAACTATGTCGCATCCCAGTGGTATGCTGAAAGGATGAAATTTGATAAAATCTCGATGATCATTATCACATCTCAGCGACATATATAGAACAAAATTTTTACCCGCAAAGAAATCAAAATATTATCGATCATCAGCTCCAAACTAAAAAAATATACATCATGCATTGTTAGGTAATTGGTCCATGCTAAGTCATGTGCAATGGAAAGCATATTACGAAAATAATTGTTACTTTACTATGGTTGGTATGTCTAATTGTTATGCTCTACTCATGTCGCGAATCAGCGGCGCGGCGTGCGTGCGAATTAGCATTGAGTGACATTAGTAACCCAAAATATAGTTTATTTTATGCCGTCATACAAAAAGAACACGATGTTCAAAAGGACATAAACGCAAAACAAAATCCAACTGCCGAGAACGGAAGCTAAAAAAATATATGCTCTAATATATATGCTCTATCTATACAGGGTTATTTTTTAGTCAGTGCGCAAACTTTGCATGATGTTTCTACTCGTGATTTTGAACAACTTTTACTACGGGGCCACCTGCGAAAAAGGGTGTTTCATACATTTTTGCCGAGTAGGTATTAATTTTTCTATGGAACTTCCAAATTTTTTTTTGCGAATTCGCCGGTGGTCTCATAGTAAAAGTTAATCATAATCACGAGTAGAAACACCCTGCAAAGTTTGCGCACTGACTAAAAAAAAAACCCAGTATAAGCTATTATTTAAGTTTTTGGTCTATTAACTGATCAGTAATCAGTTTAGATATTATTTAGAAAGTGCTCGTAATAGCACTATATTTATTACCACGGACCAGTGATATCATCATGCGCGCCATGATTGACTTCTTTTCTCTATGTTTTTTTATTAGATACAATTTTATAAAATTTTAAAATCATCTCTGACTTTTAGTATCTAGATAAATACGATATTTTCCAAAAACAAGTAAACGCAAAATGAAATCCAACTTCTGAAATAGAAATCGCAAAAAAATACTTATATTCATTCTTGATTCATTCATTTAAGTTTTTGATATAACAATCAGTTTAGATATTATTTGGAAAGTTCTAGTAATAGCATTATATTTATTACTACAAACCAGTGAGATCATTATGCACGCCATGAGTTACATCTTTTCTCTATGATTATTACAATTTATAATTCATTGATTACAAACAATTTAATAAATAAACTTCTGAAACCGTCTCTGATTTTTCCAAGTTTTATAACTTTTTATAATCTGACACAGCGCCAAATCAAGGCGCCAAAATGCTAAGTCAATAGATGGCAAACAAAGAGAATTTAATTCTATAGTAAACGTTCAAACATGTTGAAGACGAAACAGGAAACGCTAGTTTTCAAAACAAAAAGAACTGAGATGTTTTAGGTTCAGTGGACCGGAATTGATTGAGCACAAATGACTTCCTATCCCTGATTGTCGTCCACTATCGCCATTAGGTGCTTTTTTTACGCGGAAGACGAATCTTCTATTGATAAAACTAGAGGTACATGTAAAAAGTCATGGATGGCTGTGAAACTGTGAAAAACGTCCTCAAGTTCGCTATTACTAGGTACTCTCGGCAGCAAATCCCCCTACACATTGTAGGCACAAAATAGAGAAACTAGAGAAAACAAAATAGAGATTGCGCTACCCAATACTTACTTTGTGTTGTAGGCATCAACTTTAACTGGTTTTTCCTTGTATTTGTATGACAAAAGCTACCGTAAAATCATGCAACTATGGTCCAGAATTCTACATTTTCAACTTTGCGATCTTGTATAAAATGGAAATACGCTGCTATCGTAATACATTCCGATCCGGGGTTTGCCTTTATAATATCACGTTTATATTTACAGGGTGGTATCTGTAAAAAACATGGCAAGTAGTATTTATTTTATTTTTAAATTTGGACCATTGTGGTCTTACGTGTCTTCAACTATGGTCCAAGTAAAATTTCACCACAAAAACGTATGAAACCGTAATAAAGGGATCTTTTTGTGAGAGATTGGGGGTTTTGGGAAACATCTATGGCAAAAAAAAATAATAACATTCAAAAATCGTACCTTTTATTAGTAGAAAGCTAAATATGGGAACAAATTTAACAAAATCTAGTTTATTCTTATAACTTAAAAAAATAACAAAAATAGTCTTTTTAAAGAGGTAATTATAAATAATAAGCAATAAAAAATAAATTGAAAAACATTTTTTTTTTCTTTAAATCCCCCACCTATTAACCAGTTCTGTGAATTGGAATAGAGCCATTTTAGTGCTTTTAGTTGGGGGTTCATTTATTTTAAATTTAATATTACTTAGAAGACAAAATATTTAATCCTCTTTTTCAGACCATTTCCAACATAATCTTGACCGTGTCATATATATTTTACGTATGCACCATCTTTCTCTACAGAGACTATCTGTCCAGGCCACATTTCTTCTTCATACTCAACTACGACATAATTGTACTTTGGAGAGAGAGCCTTTGGTGGCAAAGATATATCTGGTTGCTCTGTATCTTCGTCTTCCTTAATAAATAGGCCTTCAGATACGGAAGTGTCAATGGTTTCGACTAGCTGTATTAGAAGCTTTTAAATATGGTCCACAAAAAGATTTGGATCATTGTTGAAATCAAAGTACCGAAAATGATTATCAACCCCTTCATTCTTAAACTAACCCGTATTTCAAGAAAATATTTATCGCAAAGTAGTCATTATTAAATTACCTTTAACTAAAAACATCCACTGGTTTCAACTCAAACTCTAAGTATATTTCTCAGATAAAAGTTTGGCGGCAAAAAATAACGTGCGCGTTCTTGTGTGATTACACGGCCGAGTAGTCATTCTGAGTGGTGTCGCCATCAAGCATTAAATGCGTGACATAAGACCTCTATGCTCCTATTTTATAATAGTACAAAGTTATTCAACTATACGGCAACACTTTGTCTTTTACAACTTCGTCAAGTGACAGATCCGTTTGGACCATGTTTGGACATGGTTTGGACCATAGTTGTATGACAGGACCATAGTTGCATGCATAGACTTATATAAGAGTGATATAATTTGTTCAATGTATAAGGTCCTATTAAATTCAATGCAAATATTTTCAGGTTAGGTAGGTATGTTCTACTCGTGAAACTAAACAACTTTTCTTAGTAACATTTTTTCGAAAGATGAAAAATGGATCTCCCATACAATCTGACACATGTTTTCGACTTTTTTGTTTGGAAGATCAATAATTTTGTTTCATTTTTCGAAATGTTATTAAGAAAAGTTGTTCACTTTCACGAGTAGTACACACCCCACCCTGAAAATAATTGTATTGAATTCAATAGGACGTTATCACGTTATTTAAGTTGGTCCCAGAATTGGGTAGGTGGATTTGCTAGCGATAGTACCAAATAGTCAAAGGTTGGACTACTCGGTGTCCCACTCGAAAAAGATGAACAGGTGCAACCAGTAATACAAATGATACACTGATTAAAAAACTGCATCCTTTGCACCAATAACCTACTGCCAAAAATATATGCTTACATTTCACTGGGGGTGAACTTGCCTGCTACTTGCAGTAGGCGGTTGAAAAACTGTGACACCAGGGTTCATCGGGTCGTTGAATGACTCGGTATCCCACACGAAGAGAAAAGAACTTTCAAATGGATTTACAAATTAAAAAATGACTTGCTGATTTATATAATGATGATTTCAAAATCAGTCTTGCCTTTTTGCCAAAAAACTGAAGGTCTCAATATCGACGCTTTACTTATAATAATATTCATACAAGAAAGCTACTTTGAATTCTGTCTGAACTATGTAACCACTGTGTAAAGAAGCAAGAAGAGAATCAAAAACGGTAAACATAGTTTGCGCTACTAATTTTGTCAGGCATTAGACTTTATACACTTTGCTAATCAAAATCTAGCAGGCATCGCTGCCTCTTTAAGTTTTTACTTATCTACATGCTGTCCCAATATCTCATAACAATTATCAACTTCACTTTTTTTAGGATTTGATACAATATGTAAAAACATGAGATACATGCAAAAGAGCACAAGTTTATTGAATATAAATAAAATCGCTTCAAAACAAGGGCTCTTATCAAATACAAATATTATGTTTTTTAAAACAATTATCAAAATCTACTGACGAAGTCTGCGTATCATGGTAAACGCTGCCACAAGAGCAACACAAACGAGAAGCACCTTCGTCGTGCTTAAAACGTTGACAGAAGCACCAATAACATCAAAAGGTTCATACAAACGATGGGGAGGTAGTCCATAAGCTATGTCGTCGTAAGTTACAGCTTGAGGGCGCAAGACACGCAGCAGATGCACATAAGCAGCGTGTCCAGCCTCCACGGCTGACGGCATGTCACCCTCGGCAAAGATATCTAACGCTCCCCATTCTACAGACTTCGTACTATTATCTGTCAGCAATTTTCTCAGTATAGTGTACTCCTCTATGCGCGGAACGGTCAAGCCACGCACAATATATTCAGTAAACCTTCGCGGATTAGCTGCTTCTTCTCCAAAAAGATTGACGAGTTGTTCTACGACCTGCTGTTTTGAATCGGATATATTGCAGTCAACTTTTAAGTATCCTATTAGAGCGGAGTGTGTATCAGTGTCGCGAGTGGTGGTCATCGTTGGACGTTGCATTGCCCACACTATTGGACCACGAACACTCAGTATCTCTCCACTATAACCCAAAGGCTCCCAGAAATTCGTCTTGTATTCAATTATAAACTTCTTGATTTGACCTTGCACCATAGCTGATATTACATTCATTTCTTTTTCAGGCACCAAATTGTTTTTTATCACAATATTTCGCACCTGGTCTGGTCTTAAGGCCATTGCTAATAATTTACATATGTAATCCGTTTCACCTATTTCAGGCTCTAAAACCAACTGCTGATCCGCAAAGGTTCTGATCTCCTTTATAGGTTTAGTTGAGACTGTTATGTCTGCTATGCTCTGTTGCAGCTGGTGTAACAGACGTTTCCTGAAGTGTCCTAAAATCTTTTCACGAAGTCTTATGTTGTCTCCGTCCACAAGATTCTTGGAGCTACTGACGTGAAAACACTGATGTAGGAAAAATAGTACAGATATCTTATCAGCAGTGACCCCGCAAACTAATTCAACTATGGTTCGCATAATATCCTTGGAAGTTCCAGAGTATAACTTAGTAGACATATGTGTCTCCATAGTCGTTTGGTCAAGATCAAGTTCTCTTTGTAAGTCCGATTCAGTTTTTGAATCAAATGGTTGGAACAGATTTGTCATACTCAAGTCAAGCAGAGTTTGGTATTGTAGCAACTCAAATCTCTCCAGATATCCTAAATACAAATATTTCTGATAACTCTCCGTACAAGTAAATTTACTGCCGTTTATGTCCTGGAATAATTTGAGCAGTGGCGACTTGATCTTTTCTAATTGCAAATACCCAGGAATTGGTATGTTGAACTCGTCAGAATACCTGTCCAGGAAAAAGTGAGTTACATGATCTCTAATAATGTTTTGTTGAGATGTAACTAAAGTCGGTGGTTTTGCGCTTGATTCTTCTTCGTCATTATCAAAAGCATCTTCAATGTAGTCTTGGAATGCCACGGAGACACCGGTGCCTTTGCGTTTTGTTTTGGTCTGGATGTCGACCAGGTCTAGGACCACTATATCCATGGTGTCTCCGAACTTCTTCTTCAGGTTGTGAGCAGCCACGATGCCCGGAAGACTGCATCCCAGAATGATGACGTCCGCCTTTATATGATTTGTAAAACTCGGCCGGTCCTCTTTGTAGCTTTTTTTCATACCAAAGTAGATTTGTGTGGTGTTGTTATATTAATTAATAGAAAATATAAAAAATATGTATATTTTAACAATTGGTGTCTGTTTGGTGTTTATATATTTTGACAGATTGTGCCATAGAGTAACTTGGATTGTGCTAATTTGACTTGACAAAACAGATTACTTATATAAATCCTTGACTAATATCTTGACAACGACCATAGAGTTACGATACCTATGCGATCAGGAAGGTCATTGAGGTAGGTTACATACTTGGGAAGGTAACTTTGCTTTTAACTAGAGCTTCGAGCAACCTAACGTATCTTCCGTCCCGTTCCGGCCTGGAAAACTAGAGTATCTGGATTATAAATAACTTTTGTAACCAGATATAGTCAAATATTTGACCGTACTAGGTCATCATCTTCCTGCCCTTATCCCAATTACCAGGGGTCGGCGCTACACGTTTTGTTGAACACAAAATCGTGTTGCAAAGGATTTGGCTTACTAATTTTACGACCGGCCGCCTACCAGACGTCAACCCTCCTTGGGAATGCTTTTGTGGTGGATTAACCGCCACCATACGGTTGGCCCTGGCTGTTTGGGTCGGGTTTATCCCTCGGTCGCCTCTTACGACCCCCACGGGAAGAGAGGGGGTGGTGCTATTCTACTCTGCCGGCACCACACAGCACCGTACTAGGTATGCTGTATATTTTCAGAAAATACGTAGAAAACGAAGACAAAGCGTCATAAAATTAGACAATCAATCTGAATTATTTATTATTAGAGTCATTTAAAAAAAAACACACGCAGTTATTATATTTTGCGCAGATAAAGAATGGAATCCGAATTGGCAACATTATTTTTAGCCTCTCTATCATATTTTGTAACATATGAGCAGGATATCAATAATAATGTTGCCAATTCATTCCATATCCATTCTTTATTTGCGCAAGTAACGCATGCGGAATCCTCAGTTTAATTATTCTCTGGCGCCATCACCACTAAACTAACACGTCTTCCAAAGATATTTATATCAGCGCTTACCATACTGGTAGAAGGCATATCCAATTTCCATTTAATTCCTGTCTAGACTACAGTAGGAATGTGATGGGCTGGTAATAAGAAACAATTAACATAGGTAGAAACATGGAAAAAAAGATGGGCTGGTAATAAAAAACAACACAGGTAGAAACATGGAAAAAAAGATTGGCTGGTAGGTAATAAGAAACAACATAGGTAGAAACATGAAAAAACAAATGTAGGTACTTCTCATTGTAACTCAAATCAGCTGATCGTCATTTTGTTTTGGAGAAGGACCAAATATTTTTTTCGTATTTCGACCTATGTTCCTTGGGGAAAGTTGATCCTTTTCATCAGCCAGTCCTGCATTTTTGCTATCAGTCACGAGTACCTAAAATTTTCGCCTTATAGAAGCCCATTTCCTTATTAAAATAAGCTAGTTCCTACAATTCTGTGATTGATAAGATAATAAAACAATTATTTATTCAATAAACTTAATTACAAACAGATAATAAATAATTTATGAGGCTTAACCATTTCCAACACTAAACACTTTGTTTGGGAGGCTCATGTTCTTCAGATTTCGAACTATGTATGTTCCTTGGAAAAAGTTGTTCAGTTTTACGAGCCCCTAAAAATATTTGCACTGAATTTAAAATTATCTCATATAGGGTGAAATTTTACTTGTTATCCATAGCGAAAATGCAAGACGGGCTGCTGACATAGGTGGAAATACGAAAAAGCAAATTACCTGAATAACAATGTTATATAGGAGGTCCGATGGACCGAATGGATCATTCTTTCATATTTCGACCTATGTTCCTTGGTGCAAGTTGTTCTGTTCCTTGTCATATCACCAGGCCCTTCTGCATTTTCGCTATCGGTTACTGTTGTAGTAAAGACCCTTCGCTGCATTCGCGACCGTATTTTCCCACTTGGTGGTACACTGAAATGAAAAAGGGAGCAATGGCCGTGACTGCAAAGAGTGGTCTTCTGTCCTGACTATTGTAAAATACCACCCTTTAACTAACCCATACTAGAAGACATGTCAACAAAGAAAAATAGCTCTTATGTAGCGTAGCATTAAAATGATTTAGACAGCTGTCTCAAATGGCATATTCAAACGGCCGTACTGTAAGTACTTAGTTTATCTTCTTGTATCGAAGATTTTTATATTACCTTAGCACCGCATTTGGAACATCTGATATGCGATCACGTGCTCTTACTGACTCACTCATTATGTATTAGATAGATAACTTTACTCATACTCATAGATAATAAATAAGACTGTGCATATAAACGGCTACTTTCGGGCCTTCTGGTCTGCGATCTGAATGAAAACTAGCACATAGTTCAGAAGACACCGCGCGCGCCGTCTCCCTAAGTAGAGTCCATTCGCTTAGATAGTTCCGCGCTGAGAAAGTCATCCCCTTTATAACGTCTTTAAATTTTTTATGGAACGACATTTTGCCACCGCGGCACTAGATATCTGATCTGAGCGAATGGACTATGTGTATGTATCTGAGAAACGCATGCGTTAGCGCTATAGCAGCAACGGATAATACGTGTGGGCCCCGCCTACTTTGTGATTCAGACGTGGATGCATCGTGCTTACAATATGCTTGGAAAACATATCGATGGATTATTGATACGATTGTGTGACTTATGCATTAATTCGAAATACATTACGACGCGTCATCGTGACATAAGTACGACGTTATCGTGACATATGTAAGATGTCAACGTGACATATATACGACAACGGATTGACGTCATATTCAAACAAAGCACAGATGTAGGTACTTACAGGTTCTCATTAGGTCAAGTTTGTCTGCCTGTCCCCTGTCCATCTTCTTCGTTAGACAAAGCAGATTGGCGCGTTTTTAAAGCTGTTCCAATATTTCTATCAGAGGCAGTTCTGATGTCCAGACGACTGGAAGAAGGTCTTTCACCATTGATTTGCATGACTTTAACGAACGAGTAGGCCGATGTGTCTCTTCTTACAAGATCCTTTGTCCATCCAGTCGATCTGTCGGCGGCTTTGGCTTATCAATTACCTTCCCAAGGTAACCTGACTCTTCGCTGCTTTCTCTAATAATGTGTAAACCTCTGCGAGTCGGTTGAACTGTCGATAAACCGCGCGATAGGTGGGTCATGCCACGCCTATATCCCTTGCGAGGTAGGCAGAGAGTAAACGGCCGTTTACACCACGTCTGTCAATAGTTTGAGAGTCATTCAGAAGGCTGTGTGGAATTGCATGGAACCAGGCGAAGACAAGTGCAGTTGCTACTGTGTGGAATTGCATGGAACCAGGCGAAGACAAGTGCGGTATAAGTCTCTTAAGGAATGCGGTTACACCTAGAAACTGAAGTGTCTCTTCATCCAAGAGTCCTTTGTCTATCCCTCGGTCCATCCAGTCGATCTGTCGGCGACTTATCATTATCAGTTACCTTCCCAAGGTAACCTGACTCATCGCTGCCTTTCTCTAATGATGTTATAAAGTCGGTTGAACTGCCGATAAGCCTTGCGATAGGTGGGTCGTCGCAGGCGATAGTCGCTAGGCAGGCAGACGAGTAGGCTGAAGTGTCTCTTCATCCAAGAATCCTTTGTCTATCCCTCAGTCCATCCAGTCCATCTGGCGGGGGCTCATCAAGTTACCTTCTCAAGGTAAACTGACTCATAGCTGTCTTTCTCTAATGATGTTATAAAGTCGGTTGAACCGTCGATAAGCCTTGCGATAGGCGGGTCGTCGCAGGCGCTAGTCGCTAGGCAGGCAGACGAGTAGGCTGAAGTGTCTCTTCATCCAAGAATCCTTTGTCTATCCCTCAGTCCATCCAGTCCATCTGGCGGGGGCTCATCAAGTTACCTTCTCAAGGTAAACTGACTCATAGCTGTCGTTCTCTAAATGATGTTATAAACCGTTGAACCGTCGATAAGCCGCGCGATAGGCCGGTCGTCGCAGGCGCTAGTCGCTAGGCAGGCAGAGAGTAAACGGCCACTTACACCACGTCTGACAATAGTTTGGGAGTCCTTCAGAAAACTGTGTGGAATTGCATGGAATTAGGCGAAGATAATTTGCAGGGGACGAGTGGGCTGAAGTGTCTCTTCATCCAGAGTCCTTTGTCTATCCCTCAATCTATCCAGTATATCAGTTACCTTTCCAAGGTAACCTGACTCATCACTGCTTTTCTCTAATGATGTTATAAAGTCGGTTGAACCGTCGATAAGCCGCCCGATAGGCGGGTCGTCGCAGGCGCTAGTCGCTAGGCAGGCAGACGTGTGCGCGCGCACGTACGCCACCACCGCGCGCGGTTCCATTGTCGCAAACGAGACGATGACGGAGCGCGCATAATCAATTTTTTGCGCAATTTGTACAATGTTCTCTTTTCTAAATTGAGCAGATAACTGGGTACACTGGGTAGGTAGCAGTTCAATACCGAATGTTCGTTCCCAGTTTCTTGGTCTCATATAAATTATATGTACTTGTAAGATTAGCATGAAGATTCATAAGAAACAAATCTCGCCCATTGGTTACACCCGCTGCTATTATCTCAGTGGGAGAAAGATATTTTCCCGAAAATATTATTTACATAAACTACCTACCTTGAATCGAATCACTCTTGAATCGCTCGATTATTAAATCGCTCTAAAATTTTATTTAAAATCCGCATCAAAATCTGATGCATAAAGTTACCAGTGTCCACGGCAGGCAAACAGACAGAGAAACGCTATAATATTTTACTATGTATTGATATCAAACCAATACGACCAGAAAAAAAGCTCTAAAACCATTTCTTAAAACAAATCAGAACTACTACGACGACTACGCTACGTAGTAGCTAACCGTAGCAACCGTAAACGGTGTCCTGAATATCCGTGCATGTCGGTAGCAACAGCTTACCTTAAAAATCTCGTATCGTACGACAATGGAAACGCGCGTTTCTCGTATATAGTGCGAAACGAGTTCAGTCCCGTCTCAAAGTCGGATTTGCAACTGCATCGCGGAGGCCGGGGCGCGCCATTCATTAGGTCAGCCGTCCCGCCAGTCGCCATATGATGATTCGCAATCGCAAGCTGAGCAATTAAGGTGCTCGAGGGTCGAGTTTCAAACGGTTGCTAAGAATATGTTGCTACGCTATGAGGAATAATTAAAGCCTGAGCAACTAAGTTTGTAGAAGTCTTTCGAGCTTTGTAAACAACTAATTTCGAACACGGTTAGGATGGCGATCTTAACATAACAAACCAATTATCTTAAACTTTTCGGGGGCGATAAATCAGTCTAGATAGGTTTCATTTTCTAAAAATCATTGCGTCTCACCTTTTCTGTGTGGTTTCTGTAAACTAACAACGCTATTTGTTGAAAAAACGAGGAATCTCGGTCAACCAGGTGCTAGTAAAAATATAAACAAATAGCCAATTAATCTTACCTACATAGAAAAGTTTCAACTTAAGGCAAGGTCAGCTTAGTTCGCAAAAAATAATGTTTAAAGGTGAATCCACGATAAAGAAATGAATGAATGAGCAATGATTGCGATAAAGGACATCATGCGTGCTCAGTAAGATTAGACAGAAGGTGAAATTACGATATGTTTGCATAGGTACGTATAGGTTTTGTATAGGTGTATTATTTACTTTACGGTATGTTGATATAGCGGCTGTGACGTAGCAGAGGCAAAGTCTGTGGTAGAGTCCCGATATTATGTAAATAAAATAACTATGACATAAATATAAATGAGAAAAACCGAGGGTCGAAAGTTTTTACCAAGACACTGGGAAGGAGTCATCTGGCAAAGCTAACTACCTCGAATGGTGTAACTGCCACATCGGTTCCAGAGATTCTCGCTGAAATTGAGGACTTCTATGGAAATCTGTATGCCTCACATGCGAAAAAGCCTCCACCTGATGCGACCCCAGACCCAAGAGCTCCTCTCTCCCGCCACTTTACAGAAGATCTCCCGGACGTAGATATAGACGAAATCGCGGCGGCTCTCAGACAGCTTAAGAATGGGAAGGCTCCCGGGGAAGACGGAGTGGCCTCTGAGCTACTTAAGGCCGGTGGAAAACCTGTCCTCGAGGAGCTGAAAAGGCTTTTCAACTCTGTAATAGCCAATGGGACAACCCCGAAGGCGTGGAGCAGAGGTGTAGTGGCATTGTTTTTCAAAAAAGGAGACAAAACGCTTCTCAAAAACTATAGGCCGATCACACTTCTGAGCCACGTCTATAAGCTGTTCTCGAGAGTCGTCACGAATCGTCTGGCATCAAGATTTGACGCCTTTCAGCCACCGGAACAGGCCGGGTTTCGTAAGGGCTTCAGTACCGTGGACCACATCCATACTGTAAGGCAGGTTCCCCGAAACTCTTCACCAACGCATTGGAGGATGTCTTCAAAACTCTACAGTGGGATGGACTGGGCATCAACGTCAACGGCGAAAGTCTCACGCATCTCCGCTTTGCCTACGACATAGTCATAATGGCCGAATCGCTGCAGGACCTGCAAAAAATGCTATCTAGTCTTAACTCTGCCTCGAGACGTGTTGGACTTGGGATGAACTTGGATAAGACGAAGGTCATGTTCAATCAACACATAATCCCCGAGCCGGTCTCCGTCGAAGGTGTAGTCCTTGAAGTTGTCCAGAAATACGTGTACCTTGGGCAAACTTTGCAGATGGGAAGAGACAACTTTGAGGCTGAAATCACCAGAAGAGTGCAGCTTGGTTGGGTAGCATTTGGAAAGCTGCGTCACATCCTCGAATCATCTTTGCCACAATGCCTTAAGACCAAGGTGTTCGATCAATGCGTCCTACCAGTCATGACCTACGGAGCCGAGACGTGGAACTTGACAGTAAAACTGGCCCACCGGCTACATGTCACTCAGAGAGCTATGGAAAGGTCTATGCTTGGTATCTCTATAATGGATAAAGTCCGGAATGAGGCCATCCGAAAAAAGACCAAAGTGACGGACATAGTCTGGAAGTGTAGCAAGCTGAAGTGGCAGTGGGCTGGCCACATCTGTCGTAGAACCGACGGACGGTGGAGTAAGCGGGTTCTCGAGTGGAGGCCACGCCTCGGCAAGCGTAGCGTTGGACGCCCTCCGGCCAGATGGACCGATGACTTGAAAAAGGCGGCTGGTAGCGACTAGATGGCAAAAACGGGAGATCGTGCCTTATGGCGTTCCCTGGGGGAGGCCTACGTCCAGCAGTGGACTTCAATAGGCTGAAATAGAAAAATAGAAATATAAATAAGTTTACGAAAGGTTGCAAAATAATATTGAGTATGCATGCATGACTTTTAATAATATTACAAATTAGGGACCCGGCACACGGGGCGCCTTTACAGATGGCTCACTCAGTACTGGCGACGATTTTGAGGTTTACTAGAATGAACTGGAATCTCAGAGGAACTCAATGTTAGATATTTATCACGAAGATAGTTACCACGAATGTCATATTTCTTGGACTAGTATTGGCTCAGTATCATATTACGTTCTAGTATCAGATTTTGCTGTTTTGATATTCTTTATACCTACTTTGAGATTTTTGACTGTACCATCCCTGGATATGAAACAAGTGACAATCACGAAAATCCTAAGTGGGGTCGAGTGATCCTTCTGTAAACTCTCTACTTTGTGTTATAGGTAATATCTATGGATGAGGTAATGCTGAGCTACTTTCGGGTGCTGTCGTGAGTTTACCGTTAACCCATATATGCTCAGAACTATTTTTATATCTGAATTTTGTAAATGAGTAAACTTGTGTTACTTTTTTTAGCTACCTAATTTCCAAATGCACCAACCAATTTTGGGTCGTTTTAGACCCAGTGGGCATATATGGGTCAAGGGTACCTATAACAAGTATGCATACATACACTTTTTACGCCTTTATCCCTTGCAGGTAAGACAGAGCATAAACGGCTGTAAAAACGGCCATATACACCACGTCTGCTAAAAGTTTGCTATGTAATTATTGCATTACATTGTGTGCGAAAGAAAAACATGGCATTCAGAAGTGTTACAAGGTTAGTGTTAGTAGGCAAACACATCAGGGTTCATCTGGTCCATCCATAGACAGCAACTTCTTTTTTTAAAACAAAAATACATTATATGCAGGTTTTGCCGTGTGGTGTCGGCTTAGAATAGCAACACCCAGTGACTGAGAGTTGAGAGTCGATGTGTATTGCATGCAACTCTAGGTGACATGCCGACAACCTGTCACTATATGGTGATACACAGTCTTCGGAATAACTCTCAAACTTTTGTCAGTTTTTATGTTTTTACGCTCTGCCTTTTTCTCAAGGGATATGTATAGTGTGTTTTTTGCAGGTGTTTACATTTAGGCTAAAATCATGTCGACTGGAGCCTTCTTTTAAGCTTTATAGGCATGTCGTAGAAAGTACCGCTCTTCCATCAGCTTAGTATAAATGTAATCAAATCACTTTTTAAGTATACAAAACAACAAAAAATGAAACCATAGCATGACATGTACATAAAAAAACGTGTGTATTATACTGCTTGAGGTATAAGTGCGCGTGTTACTTTTATCAGGAGAAAGACTAAAACACCACAACAGATAAAAATATGCAAATAGCCTGCTTTATCAAACATTACGTCGCAAATCCAAAGTTCGACTTTTCACCAAACGTCATTTCAATTATTATAATTTGCAAATCATATTCAAAACAAGATAATTGTTTCGATAATAGTGTTTATTTTATCAACAATTCAAATTACTCATTTCACTTCAAAAAAAAATCAGTTCCTTAACAATACCATAAAATAACGAAAAATATACCTACCTATATGAAAAATCCATAAATTACTTTCTTTAAAGCAAAGGATAGAGCTTTATTTTACGTTATGTATTTTGTTCAAACAAAACATGTTGCGCCGACCCCAAACAATTGGGATAATGGCAGGAAAGAGATGATGGTGTATTTTGTTCAGAATTATGTAAAGTTTTTCACGAAGCACGCAGAACGTTTACCTCAGTTTATTAACTATTTGTGCATTAAGTTATAATTAAGTTTACAATCTTATCTTATATTGTAACAAACGCACATTAGGAACATATCCAGCCA
Organism: Phthorimaea operculella; assembly: GCA_024500475.1. NCBI lineage: Eukaryota > Metazoa > Arthropoda > Insecta > Lepidoptera > Gelechiidae > Phthorimaea > Phthorimaea operculella. Next base: position 6,182,785 of record JANFCV010000011.1, read on the forward strand.
GATATCAAAATTAAGAAAATACGCGGTGTTTTAAAGTAGCTTTTACATCTGGCTGGTATTTCTACGCCAAACTTTGTTTTTAAAGCTTGACTATAAAATTAAGTGCTTTATTTTATTGTTCGGCCATGAAAAGATTTTCCTCCACATGACTCATCTTTTTTATTGGAATTTTATACCGTTTGGTATTAATTCAAACTGGCGTCACACATTTGTAAACATTATCTACGTCAATGCATCCGAGCCATGGAGATACCTTGTGATTGTGACGAGACTGCAGGTAACACAAATATACTACCAGGTAATGCAGAGGATGAAAACATACATAAACATACAGGGCGTTAGGGACGGTGTACCGAAAACTTTGCAGGTATGATCAAACCATCAAACTGAACAACTTTTACTATGGAGCCAATGGTGGGAAACGAAAAAAATTTTCCGACCTCCCATACAAAATTCACGATCAGCTGACTGACTTTGTATGGGAGGTCGGAAATTTTTTTTCGTTTGCCACCATTGGCTCCATAGTAAAAGTTGTTCAGTTTCATGGTCTGAGCACGCCTACAAAGTTTTCGGTACACCGTCCCTAACACCCCGTATAGAGGGAATTTTTACTAGTGACCCGATACCGAAACCTTAGGACGGACTTATAATAAGGAACAACTTTCCCCAAGGCACATGGTCATATTTATGAGAAAGCAATTTAGATCTGCCATACTATTCGACTAACTTCATCGGCTGGTACATTCTGTATGGGAGGTTCAAATTGTATTATTCATATTTTTGCCTATATTCCATGGGGAATGTTGTTCCTTAGCACCAGCTTGACCAGTGTAGATCTATCATACTCACTAGGTAATTAAAAAATTGGACAATAATTTGGAAATATACCAGTAATTTTATATTGGTGGTCTAAACTTTATTTATATTTCGACCTGTGATCCTTGAGAAGAGTTGTTCCTATCAGCAAGAGTTGTTCCTATCAGCAGCTCGTCCAGTGTTTAAGGGTGGTTTTAAAGTATAGGTCACTTTACTAATAATATCTTTACTAATAATACCCTATATGTAAGCTGGGTTGACAGGATACAATGCACTCGAATTACTATTCGTATCGCATAATCACGTGATCCGAGCATACTCAGTCATCTTCATAATCCGAGTGTAATCCGAGTAGACTCGGATTATGAAGATGACTCGTACTAGTGGAGTCTGTCGTGAGCAGAGCATGATCCGAGTGCACTCGATCCGAGCCAACCCTTATCTTGTCACCCGGCTTAAGGCCTGTAAGATATACCTACTTACTTATCATCATACAGAGTGTGGCCCACTATTCAGGGGCAAACTGTGAGGTCAAATATTTTACAGGGCGAAATTACCCACGAAACTGAACAACTATCTCCGTGGAATACCTATGAGTCAAAACATAAGAAATATATGACCTCCCATACAAATAAATTGACTCAGTCGGCTGTTTCATTTTCTATGGGAGGAAATTGTTTTTTAATTTGCGGTCTAGTATGTTTCTTGGGGAAAGTTGTTCAGTTTCATGGGTAATTTTACCCTGTGAAATATTTGCCTCTTTTGTAGGCCACATTCAAACCTTTTGTGGATTCCAGGATTAAATCCTTCATTTTGATTTCTAAAAACTCCCCTTTCCATTGCACGAAATCCTATCATATCTGACTGAGGGTTCTTTTTCATTATAGCTCATTAACTCTCGCGTGTGCCAAACCGGTTAAACAGCGTGAAAACCAAATCCAAAAATAAACCTTAAAAATAATTTGTAATGGGTAATTGTGTTCGACGGTGCGAAAAGACCAAAATTATTATAATCACTGAATATGAAAATTACGGGTTAAAGTTCTGTGAATGATTTTCAAACGAGCTGGTAACATCTTTTGCTCTAACTTCTTTGTCGTTATACCGGGAGTAACGGAAAGGGTATAACAAGCCGAAAGGAGGTCAAGGTACTCATGAAACTGAACAACTTTCCCCATGGAACATGGGTCGAAATATGAAAAAAAAATTTAGACCTCCCATAGTAAATCAATTAGCTCATCGGCGATTTTGTATGGGAGGACCAATTTTTTTTTTTCATATTTCGACCCATGTTCCATGGGGAAAGTAGTTCAGTTTCATGAGTACCTTGACCTCCTTTCGGCTTGTTATACCCTTTCTGTTACTCCCTGTATACCTACTATTGAAGTTTATAAATACTTAGTTATAATCCTGTAAAATAATGCATGCATAAAAGTCTATGACAGATAACATATGTTCACAAAAGTCTTTAAGTTTTGATTATTTCAGAATTGCATGCACATTTTTCTTGTCGTCATTGTGATTCTTATATCATTCGTTTTTTGATAATATTGTACTCTTACTTACCTAGTACTTTGAAAAAGCCATAAAATATTGTAAAGAATTTTATAATTTGTCATTCCTACATAATTTATAAAAGATATATTAGATAGAATTTAAACGTCAACATACATACAATAAAAATCAAATAGGTAAATACTAAAAAAACAATTTTGATGACAGGACAATTTGTTGGATGGAACGGTTCCAATGACGTAGTAGAGCCTGTGATAGCGTCATAGAAAAGAGAAGTCACTCGTTGACGTCACTGATCTGTGGGTAGAGTAGAGCCTTCTGAAAAACCCAGGTACCAATAAATTCTTGTATCGAGATGTGCCTACGTGATCGAGATCAGCCTACAGGTCGCTGCACCCATTGCAAAATATTAATTCCGCTGGCAAACGTTAAACCCTATATTCAACTAACCCTAGAGCTAAACTGAACCATAGCTCCATGAAATACAGTTGAATTTGAAAACACTTAAGTTGGTACCCAGGATTTTATGATCGCAGCATAGGATCGCAGAAATAAATGTCAGGTTTCGCATTCCTGAAGAACTATTTTTGAATCTATATTCCGAATTTCCTTTGCAAGGTCATGGCAAGGCAATCCCATATATAGATATTTTGTTGCACATTATAATTTAGAAGGAAATTATTTTAAAAACCCAGACACAAAAAAGTGCTATGATGATCGCCAATTTTTGAATCTATATTCTGAATTTCCTTTGCAAGGTCATGGCAAGGCAATCCGATATACTTATAGATATTTTGTTGTAGACTACCTATAAGTTAGAAGGAAATTATTTTAAAAACCCAGACACAAAAAAGTGCTATGATGATCGCCAATTTTTGAATCTATATTCTGAATTTCCTTTGCAAGGTCATGGCAAGGCAATCCGATATACTTATAGATATTTTGTTGTAGACTATGTTTTAGAAGGAAAATATTTAAAAAACCCAGACATAAAAAGGTGCTACGATGATCGCCAATCTCCGGTATAGTCTAGTAACTAACGTCAATAGCTGGTTATAACTATTCGGATTGACCCATGAAGCTGAAAATCGGCATGTACCTAGATACTTCTCGACCTTCTGATCAAAATTAGACATGGAGCCCAGCGGGCACCACCCCCCTTGAAAATAAGAGAATCTCATATAAGAACGGAACACCCCACTTTTCGGGCTTTTGGCCCGGGGGGCCTAAAGGGTAATTTTGAGGGCATAATAAGCTTCAAGTGAGATGTCACGCACGATATGAAATAAAAACTACCCTCCAAGTCAAGTACTTCAAAAGTTACGCCTTGTAAAGGAGGGGGGGAGGGGTGGTACAAGGTTAAGGGGGGTGGTGCCCGCTGGGCTCCATGTCTAATTTTGATCAGGAGGTCAAGAAGTACCTACATGCCGATTTTCAGCTTCATGAGTCACTCCGAATAGCTTTGACGTTAGTTACTAGACTAGTAGGAAATGACACCCAAAGAAGAAATATTCTTGACTCTAGAATCTAGACAGTTCTACATACTGATGTCAGTCAGACAGCAAACAAGTAGTATCATGTTAATTATGGCAGTGATAATACGACAATACCTACAATGCCCCACACGACGAGCCGCCCCCTACTTTGTGGTGATAAGAAAGATTTAAAAACTTAGCACAAGAAATAACATTCATCTATTTTATTAACCATGGTTGTTTCAGTATAATAACGTTCAATATGGAGCGCGCTATGTTAGGTATTTCTCTACGCGACAGAGTAAGAAATACCGAAATACGCAGAAGAACCAGGTTAACTGACATAGCAAAAGTGATAACATGTAGAAAGTGGAAGTGGGCGGGACACATATGCCGAAGAACTGATGACAGGTGGGGAAAGAAAGTGTTGGAATGGAGACCGAGAGAGGGAAGACGAAACGTGGGTCGACAGCCGGCAAGATGGACAGATGACATTGTCGCAGTCACTGGGAAGAGCTGGAAGAGACTAGCCCTTGACCGTCGAAAGTGGAGATCGTTGGAGGAGACCTACACTCAGCATTGGGTGGCTACGGGTTGAAGAAGAAGAAGAAGAAGAAGAAGAACGTTCAATAACAGATACTCACCTTTCATAAGGTTTCTTTACAGAGATTCCCAGGAGTCTGAGTATAATCGTGTATTGTAAAGTTCTCAAGATGATATAAAAATCACTGATAGTCAAAGATAGGTCTTCCTGTAATACGTGTCTTCCCGCTTGGTCCCTCTCGCAGTCGTGTGTCATCTAATTGAGGTAGTGCACAAGATACCCAATACAAAATACTACTAAACTAGTAGTAGACCTATTGGAATTTTGTACACTTGTCCCTTTAGCCGTCCAACGACCCGATGTACCCTGGTTTTAGAGTTTTACATTACAACTAGTCCCCATTAGTAAGGTCGGTCCGTTTAATGTTAAAAATCGGTAGTTTTTGTTCTTAAATCAAATTTACATATAAATTGGTATATCGAAATATCTATTCATTAAAATGAAGACGCGGGCATTTCAATATGTCAATATCAATATGGCTCAATAGCTCGGTTTTTCTCAAGATTTTCCCTGTTATTTCACAAATTTGCGGGATCCGCAGATCCGTTTTGCGGAATTGCAATCCCTAGCCCTAACTTAAGATTTCTTGAAAATTGGTTTTTCTTCCTACTGAAAATCTCCATATTATGAAGGTATTTATTTATTAAAATTGCAGTGTTGCCAGATGATCGTCAGCCTTTTCCCCCAAATCTAGACCGAAAAACCCTCAAAAGCACCAAATTACACCAAATTAAAAAAACGACGCTAAACAGTAAGTTTACCGTCTGGTGTGTTTCCAAATTATCATCAAAATCCCCCCAAAAATCGTATTTTCAAGCGAAATCCCCCCAAAAGCACCAAAATGCAGATTGGGTTCCCCCCAAATTGGTAACACTGTAAAATTGTAAGAGAATAGGTTCAAAATATTTATTTTAGTGTTTCTTTAATCCAAGGTTGATGCGCCGGCTACCGTTTTCCTAAGAGTAGAAGAAAAAATGTTACAACAAAAGCATTATACATTTTGGATGAAATATAACTACATGAGCTTATAATACTTGACATTTTTCATAATTTATTATATTTAGGCCTCCTTGTATGGGATCCAAGACCATAGATAAAAAGAATAAGTAGGTAGTACATCAAAACATTAGCCGCTCTAGTTGTCATAGCACGTACCATCTACAACTTTGAACTACAAAGGTTCTTACCGTTCTTACGCTACTGAAACATTGCAGACGTGTTATTTACTATAAGTTGTCTCATATTTTCGTAGCTTTAATACTATAAGATTCATTACGATTAACTTGTATAATTCATCATGATTTAATTACATTTGATAATACATACGTAAATCACGCCTATATCCCTACATATAACATGCATATATCACGCCTATGTCCCTTGCGTGGTAGGAAGAGCGTACACGGCTAACGGCCATTTAGATGATAATCATAAATCATAATAGAAAATCCCCCCGACGGGGGCAGACCCATGTTAATCTTATACCTAATAGATAATTACTTTCACGTTTGTGTAATAGTCAGATACAATCAGTTGATCACCTTTTATTTATATCCATGTAATATAACACCAGTTTTATTTCCATAAGAATCTCGTGACTGGCTCCCCTCACATGACTTATATATGAGAGGCGTGTCGCCGAATACCAACCATAACGAATCTATTTAAAGTCAAGTAAATTTAGAATGATTCAATGTTCTTTACTTAAGTAGGTACATAGAAACCTACCTGCCTACCTCTTTTGCTAAGGTAATATGAAAAGCTTAAGCTATCTCTTTAACATCGGGTTATTCCAATCTGACACCGTATGGAGATCGGAAAATTATATCCAACCAGTCATTCTGAGGATAGAGGATGTGGATGCGTAGAATTCGCCTCAGGGTGTCCATCTTAGGTTAACAGATTGGGATAACCCGATCAACATAGACTTTATAACTATTATTATTTAACTGTTTTATTACTTATTATTCTTAATAATCTTATGGAGAACCAATTTATGTTAATCCTTTAAAGATTAACTTAATGAAGGTGTAATCAAGCATACATAGATTTAGAGGAAGCTTAAAACAAGTGAGTCCCTACCTACTACAAAACGTGATGATTTTAACTTCACGATGATGTCAAAATAATATTTATTAAAATTTTAAATCCCGGCATTTGTTGCTCATTTCCAAGCATAATAAAGCTCATGTGAGAATATACGAAATGTACATTTCTTTCCTAGAGGAAACACCTCACACAAATCTAAGAAAATCTCTTTCCTCATCAACAAAACAAGGATAGCAACCTGTTGTGAGCTTCTGCATCTTACAGCCAACGACAAAAAATTGCGTAATACATACAGCAAATGTGTGAATTAATCGCATTTAAACAGTTGTGTGTGTGGACCGCGCGCGTTTTGTGCTTGCCAGTTTTTGGCTTACTATCAATATTAATAAAATGCCAATATTTAATCGTGTAGTGAGCTGCGAAGCGAACAAAATAATTTGTGTGTGTGATCCAACTTTTCATTATAATTCTTATAATTTTAAGCCAATTATACGTATTTAAGTTACATTTATATTTTGAGGGCGTGTTCTACTCATTAAACTGAACAACTTTTATCGGAAACTTTTCTTCGAAAAATTAAAAAACACACACGCAGTGTGGGAGGCCCACATTTTATATATTGACGAAAAGTTTCTAATAAAAGTTGTCCAGTTTTGCGAGTAGCACACGCCCTTTATTTGTACTGAATTAAATTTAACCCTAGATAACTATCAAGTGGAAGTGGAATTTAGTGATTAACTGATAAAATATGAAATACAACGGCACCGATTATATCATATCGATTTGTCTCAAATTAATTGTTGATATATTTAAGGCTCTACATTGTTACCAGATTATCAATCAAATCAAAAAGAGTGCTTGCTTAGTGAAGTTGCGCCCTAGTGAAGTTGTGGAAGGGCAGAACATGAAAATCCCCGGACTGAACATTAGAACATGCCCCTTCAAAAAGATTTTGAAGCTTCATCATAAGTACAAGCAGAATCCCTGGTACATGTAAGTAATCTATTATTTTTATAATATTATCATAAAGAATTATTCATAAAGAAACACAGTTTATAGAGGAATTGCGAGTGTATGTAGTTTTGTTATGTGCCCACATTTCCCAAAATATCATAACGACATCCATTCAGATCATTCAAATGTCATTCACTCAAAGCTCAATGGAAACGTAATTAAAAAAAAACCGGTCTACAAGATTGAAGCACAGGTGAAGAATATTATTTACAAAATGGTCATTAATGACATAGTTTATTTAGTTAACCCCTTAAATACCAGCTATTGTTCTATTTTTTCATAGGTTTTGAACTTTAAGTTGAGGGTAGTAAGAGTGCCAAAAGTGGCTACTACAGTGACCTGTTCATTATTAAATCAACATTTTGTAAATATGCTTTTAATCTAAACCAGTGTATTTTAGATCATTTACGAAAAAACAATGACTAGGATCGTAAGTTCAAATACGACGAAAAAAGCAGAATAAGAATGATATCAGATTACATTATGTAAAATATAATTTATAGGCACTTACATGGTGAACAAAACAGTAACGTCAAAAGACGAAACTGAAATTCTGTGGGGTATCTGCAACACCCACGATAAAATTCCTACCAAGTTTCAGAGTTATGGTACCCTTATTTTCCAAGCGTCGCGACAACGACGCCGATGGCGGCAGCCGATGTGGCGCAGTGGTTAGTATGCCTGCCTGCCACTCAAAGGTTCCGGGTTCAATTCCCGGTGGGGTCACTCACAAAGTTGATGTTTATCACTTTGTGAATTTGTTCCCAGTCTGGTTAGGACATTGCAGGCTGAACCACCTGATTGTCCAAAAGTAAGATGGTTCCGTGCTTCGGATGGGCACGTTAAGCTTTCGATGGCGGTCGTTACACAACCATGTCAGAGGCCTGCTACATGTAGTAGGCGGTTGAAAAACTCTGACACCAGGGTTCATCGGGTCGTTGAACGACTCGGTGTCCCACACGAAAAGAAGAACGACGCCGTCAAATTTTGACGGCGTCGTTGTCGCTGCGGTCTTGTAGAAAAACCCGATCGCATCCCATACAAACCCTGATCTTCTCAGCGCGCTGTCAACGTGACGGCGTCGTGGCGCGCCGCAACGACGCCGACGCTCGGTCTTTCTGGTTCCCCATACAAACCAGTCATTTGACAGCGACAACGACGCTTGGTTTTTAAGCCTACCATTATTCAAATTTTAAAGTTGTATTTTTTTTTTGTAGAATGAAAAATCGTGAGGATTTTTCTATAAAATCGAAAACCGCAATGAAAAAGGAAAATATCTTGCCGGTAAAGTAGGTAAACTGTTGTCGCGAGCAACTCCAACTACCCTTAGGTACGTATGCTGGCTTTTTATACGTATTAGTATAAAAAAAAAACAATATAAGTTGATCCCTTAAAATTGCGGAACATAGGTACTCTATTAGGGATGTTCGTCTATTGCTTACAATACAATACAATACAAAATGCTTTATTTGCACAAAACACAAAAACGATATAACATACAGTATATACAAGAAAAAAAAAATCAGTACAATATAGGCGGCCTTATTGCTAGAGTAGCAATTTCTACCAGGCAACCTTTGGGTGATGGAAAGAATGTGCACGGTGAAGCGGGATAGTGCATAGGTACATACATCTACATATACTAATAAACTACTTTACATACAAATACATACATTATATAAGATAAAATAAACTAATATATAATTATAAGATAAACTAATACATAAAGGTATATGGAATAAGGATATCAATAGGAACAAAAGAAAAACAATCAGAAGAACACAGATATATAATAACAAGTTACCAACCAGATATTCAAATCAGCTTACTTAAGATTAGGAGAGGTAAGAAAGTGTTGTGCTTGCCTCACTACTTGCAGGCCTCGCCTCAAAGCGAAAGTTAAATAAACATAAAGTCTAATTATTGCTTAACATTTTGTAACTGAAAATAATTTAATTGTGGTAGGAGTTCTGAAGTTATTGAATGTTAAAGTTGGGCATCGGAAGAGACAAAAGTGCTGAAGTTTGGCTGTATATCGAGTATTTCGTTCTTAAATCGTTATCGTTAGCTAAACTGAAGCAAACAGAGCAAAAAGGTTCACATCCCAGTAAAATCTTTGGTAAAAATACCTAACGGTAGAATGACCTTTAAAAATTAAGTAAGTTTCCCTGTTTTGTACAACAATTGCCGTAGCTATTCTGCATTAGAATGAGGAATATTACATATTGCTTTAATTTTCATTTTGAGGCGAGACAATTTCTTAGACCAGAAATGGGCATTCTCCTTTAGGTAAATGTTTTTTGACGTTGCTGTTTGGTCCACCGTGATCTTGTTTAATTATCATTTGTTGTAATGTCTTGATATGAAGTCTATTCGCAACCCGTAATTAGCATTGTCAATGCTGACGATCGCTTTAAAAATATTACACGATTTCAAATAACTATCATTTAACAGCTTGTATTTTTACATGGTGGGTTTCTTTTGTGAATAATTTAAGCTTTTCTTTTAAAAATGTGTGTTTTTGTGCTGATAATAAAATATTTATACAGCAAACAGCCCGCCTGTTTTGTATCTAAAGACCAAATTAGATTTGATTTAGGAACCAACTTTTGATTATTTTTGCACTTTTATCAGTTTTCTCTGAAGTCATTAAACTAAGCTGATTTATGTATTTCGGCACTAACATTGGATTCTTAGAATATCTGATTCCCAGAATTCACATGGAACTGATAGATTAGATTAGATTAGATTAGATTAGATTAGATATTTTATTTCACATTATCAAATTCATAGTTACAAACAGTACTTAAACTAAATAAAAATGTCAAAGTATAATGTGATCGTCAAAAATAATAAAAATGTCAAAATGTTCTACAATAGTAGTATAAAAAATAAAATAAAAAAGGTATAAAAGGAACAGAAACAATATGTCAATTTACAATATAAATGTCATAAAACAATGTTATATACATAAAAAAGCAATAATCAGAAACAAATTGTGAATATGTCAAATTTTAAAAACAGATAATGTAAAATAGAAAAGAATAATAGAATAATAGAAAAGAATAAAAGTATAATAGAATAATTTCAATACAAAAAGTATTGGAAAACAATCGAAGTCAAAGCCTGATACCTGATACCTGTTAAAGCTTTTTATTATACGTCCAATAAAAGTCCTATAAAAGTTTTCAGGGATGAATCTGAAATCTGTTTTTACGCATGAAAGAAACATTCCATCTTACTAAAAGAAAATTATCCAAAAGTGGATTCTAGTGTTAGATGTAATGTAGGTATAAATTTTAAATAAATATACCATTGGAGTTTTAATTTAATAGCCAATAAATAAAAAACATAGAGATTGAAGTTGTTGGATTATAATTTTAAACACATTTTAAGACTGTTATTTTCTTATTCATTCCTTTTTGTGGTAAGAGCCTTGCTTAGTACAGAATTCACAAGCAATTTTTGGAATCATTCTAGCACAAATTACTACCTACATACTCATCATACATACAAAATATATTATCATAAAACATAAGCCTACAGCACTTTACTGGTGGACGTAGGACTCTTCCAGAGCACGCCTTGCACTAAGCACAATCATCCTCCATCTAGGCACCAGCCTTTCTTTGAGTGATCAGTTTATCTGGTCGAAGAACTACCCTTGCCTACTCGAGAACCCGCTTACTCCACCGTCCATTGGTTCTAAGACAGATGAGACCAGCCCACTCCCACTTCAGCTTGAAACACTTCCAGACAGACATTTGTAAAAAATGTTTGCGCGTTCACCTGAGAGGCTTAGGTCGATGAATCTTTAAAGCTTTGCCACTTTGTAAATTTACCAATATAAATAAAATAAAAATAAAATACCCAAGTTTCCAGTAGATGCTTCCTAAACCAACTTCCTCTTACAGGGAAATCCCAAAAACTTTCTACCCAACCATTGGTTTTTCAGACACTCGATATCTACCTTTGAATGTCATTTACATTTGAGTGTGGATTCCCAAAGTGTCTATGACAGAAACTATGATTACGTATTTTACCTAGTATTTTTTCGGAATATTTAATTTGATGAGATTTGACAACTTCCGCGATCTTAAATGCCATCATTTTTCAAACAATATTAATTACTGTATCTCTGAACTTATAAGATCTAGAGTTTTCAATAGGTATTTCAATAGAAATCACATCAAAGCATCATGCCTACCTATCTGAAACTTGTGATTCTTGTTACCATGTAGTTAAATCAATTTAATTGCTGATGCAATACTATATATCTTCACAAATATTGTTATCGTAAAGCGCCTGCGCCACCTGATAGTAAATAAATCTAAATAAACGCCGGATGTACCTAAGCCCGTTACACTTACGTCTATGTAACGAAATTAAATGACCAATGTAAAAGATCCCCTATCCCTTCTACCAATCTTTCAATCTACGTACAACACATAAGCTCTTCTAAACTGGTCGCTCGCACCTCGTGGCGACAACCTGAAACCAATTTACAAAGACCTCCTAATTTGCCAATCTGAATAAAATACGTCACGGCAAGAGCTCTCGTTAAGCTGGTTGCGCCAACACATTTGGTAGTGGGGGGAAATGTATTGCTTATATTCGTGATCGCCGCTCCACCGCTTCAGTCTTAACCCGACGTTCGCGTGACGATATCAAAACAAAAAAAATGTGTAACATGTGCACTCGTAACGCCAGCGAAATCAAGCCGGAGGCGATTGACAAACCCAAAGTAATGGAGCCTCCGGAATTTGTGCATAATGAGCATAAACAGAATAATAATTTGGAGCGGTTGAAAAGAAAGCATAATATCAAAACGAATCCTGCCAGCGAGGAGAAGCAGAAGGAAGTGGCGTACCAGCCTGATCTCCTGGCTGTGTCCACGCAGCTCACGAAAGTTGGCTACGATGTCTTCAAGAGGACCATGGTGCGGCTTCAGGAAACGAAAGGATACGTGTAAGTTCCTTTTTTAATAACAGCTGTTCGATAGAAGATGAAAAGTGGTTTCATATTGATCTCTCCTTTGCAACCAAACATCTTCAAGATCTTTCTTCTAGGATGTGCATAAAATGAATAGTCATATTTGGAAATAGACGTAAATTTTGGTAGGTATTACACACGTTAGTCAAAGAATAGCACAGTCACATAATTTACAGTCAGTGCAACCTTAAAAACTGATGTTGTTTAGGTATATAGTAGGCATAGGCAGTAAATTGAGTACTTTCATTTTAGGTAAATATTTACATAGGTATTGAAAATCACCAAAATATCTGTTTAATAAACCTTGTGAATTTCTCTGCAGTGATTAACTGATCATCCATCATTTCTGATGGATAAGACAAAAGCGTAACAAACTTGATAAAGGCGTACTTTGAACTTTGCTCAGTCCTTATCACAATCGCTGTAAAGTGTAGAAAGTGTTTTACTTCACGTGCCCTTCATTTTAAAAGAAAGATACCATCCATCACTCTTAAAAATGCTTGTATAATAGATATATCACATTTTTACCAATCGAGATGATTTAGCGATTTGTGACAGCAAGAATGCAAATGAGAACATGTGGCATCCGCAATTAGATACGGCGACGAATATCGGGTGAAATTTTACTAGTGACCGATAGCGAAAACTCTGAACTGGCTGGTGATAAGGAACAACTTTCCCCAAGGAACATAGGTCGAAATACGAAAAAGAAATTTGGTACTCCCATACAAAGTTGCCGATCAGCTGATTTGAATTACTATGGGAGGTCAAAAAATGTTTTACGTGTTTCGACCTATGTTCCTTGGGGAAAGTTGTTCCTTATCACCAGCCGGTTCTGAGTTTTCGCTATCGGTCACTAGTAAAATTTCACCCGATATATATCCAGTTTATATAAAAGATTTTATAAAGTCAAAAACGGATCCGGCAAAGCACCGGGAAATCATACGGTGCGTGCCATGACTTTCCCCATCTACGTGATTGATTTGCTTGTCAGTTTCGAAAACACAATTTTTAAGGTTTCCCAAATTATTCTCTTAATTTAGGTGTGTCAAGATTAAGGTTGCCGGCGTCTCAGTAGTTGTCTGGACGAAACAACATTTCCCGTACAGTTGAAGTCCAAATTGTACGATGACGTTGCATTTGTGAATTTTCATGTCCATGACATGAATTGGCGTAGTACGATTGTAATCAGTACCTAGCTGGTATACCTAGAATGCAATGGCCTAGCTCTACATAACAAACAGCACTTGATTGTGAAACAATCAAAAGTATTGGTTTCTATTGAATTGCCTTCAATCAGTGTGATGCACTATCTCTTTATAGAATGGATTGACAGATCTGTTAGCCAAACATTACGAGGTCATTATAGCGACTTGTATTGTAATCTTAATTTTATTCGAATACTTTATCTCGCTTTGCTATTAAAAATCTCTAGATAAAAAAGATCTGTCAGCTTTATACGAAATACAAGTTGAAGAAATAAATCACAATATAAAATACATCAGCGGCGTATGACGAACTTCATAAATTAAAACGGCAATGACCCATAACAAATATCCACTTAACACTACACGTGTTTAAAAATTCAAATATAAGCATTAGAAGTGCATAAAAATGACTGAGGAAAAGTCAATGCGATAAACGATACGCAAAATCAATGAGTGGGTACTTAGACAATAAAGAATAAAAATCGGATTATGTATGATAGTAACCCGGTATCAATGAGTAGATACAAAGTTTTAATTATCAGCATTTAAAATAGCGCATCTGATTTGATTAACAATGAAGCAAATCTTTAGATTCAATCTTTGATATGTGTTATAACATCGACATGTAGGTACATCCTCGTGTATCGATGATAAAACATTGGTACATTTTGAACTCTCTACAATCCGCTCATCTACCGGTGGTACAACGTATGTAAAGTGGAAAATAAACATACGATTACATTATCTCTCTTTTCGTGTGGGACACCGAGTCGTTCAACGACCCGATGAACCCTGAACGATTACATTGTACAAGTTGTACTATACACAATATCCGTAAGGTGTTAAAATAGTATTCTTTGGTTAAAAACAACTTTATGGAACATGGGTCGATATCGGTGCTTGGACTCTGAACTGACCAACCACAACAATACCCATATTACCTACAAAAATTACGGTTTCTCTAGCCGGTAAACTACTTCCTTATCTATCACTTTTTCTTATCATAAGCTCCTTGCCGCCTGACGGCAGCGTCTAAGTTGAGTGAGTAGCTCGAACAAACAATCCTGGCGCCAAACCTTGTTGAACACATTGCACCAAGATTAGTTTGAATCAACAATGCATTTTTCTTAGAAAATGATAATAAAAAGCAAACCGCATTTTAGTCACCCAATTTAAAAGAAACAACAACTGTGTTTTCCTGTTTTGCTCCTGATTCGTAAATTCTGCTATGAAAACATCACGATCACGAGACTTCACTTCGTACTTCTTTTCCTTCTCATAATGTCAAGAGCAGAACGGATGTCTTTGCCCCTTGGCCACCTCCCAAGTCAGTCACAAGACCCAGGGGCCGACGTGAGCGCAGGCATGTGTTCGGACTTCACCTGAACCAAGGTGTTTATACTGTCATCTTGTTATTGCAAACTGCCCACTTTTGTCTTCAGTGCGCATTGAAAGAACTTCTTTAAACAATGATAAAGTGGCATAAAGATTACATGAGCCGTCGCGCGTGCCATCCTATCGCGGTGTGAGAATGTTCCCACACGGAATCGAAACAGAAGAAAGCAGTATTTTGCTCACACCGTCATGATTAAATTGTAAATGTTATCTTGTTTGATTGTGGTGAGGACAGAACTTCAAGTTCATTTAATTTCGTTGTCTTTATTTTAAGGTCTGATTTTTAAATTTTAAGGTCTGATCGGAAATGGAAGTGACTGCAATCGTTATAATGCTCTCATATCAATAACAAATCAGAGATAGGTGGCATCAAACCCTAATTCTTGAGAACCGTTACCTATGGCGACCGCCCTGATAACCTTGCTTGAATGTAGCCTAGATTTTAGCAATTTGTAAACATCTGTATAGTGTCTGATGTCAGCGTCAGAATGGGCGTGTACGAGTATAACAATGGTTTGCAAACCTTTTTAAATAAGCCAAACATGATAAGCAAAGCAAAGAATATTCGAGATTGTCTAAAGTCATGGCCTATCTATAACTATAAGATGCAAGACAAACATGTCTTGCCGCTACTTTTGTTTTCTCTTGTGAGTCTAATCCTATAATAGATAAGTTGACCAAAGGTGTACAGATAACAAAAAAATATACCTATTGCGTCGCAATTTGCTGTCACAGAGAATACGAGACCACTTCATAGTTTTTGCAAACAATAATGACTTGTTCATTCAACAACATGACTACTACCGAAAACGTCATTTTTTAACTTGCATGGATATGACATGAAAAATCTTCCACCGAAGTTGTCATGTTTTAATCCAAGATTTGATAAAAATGTTACAGCGTTACCTCGAAAATATTAGTTCACATATAATCGAAAATATCAATCGCTGCAATTGTGTCAGTATGGCCCTCCCTTTCTCTCTTGAGTTTAAAAGTCCTGTGTGAGAAAGGGAACGCAATACGGCTGCGACTGCAGCGAGTGATCTTCTCGACTGTAGTTGTTTCACCCGAATTATTTAAAACAATGTCACTCGCATACCTGCGAGGCTGTGACTCAAATGTATGTGTCGTAGCAAAAATATTTCGTTTGTTGTTAGGTAAGTAGGTACGTGCCAAAGAAACAAACATACAAACACATTCTTGGAATATGAGTACCATAGCGATAAATACATATTGGTCACTTGGATGTATTTATAAATAACGATTTATTTAAAGCACTAATTGCTAAAGAAGTCTTGCTCTTAAAATAGTTTCTGCAAAACCACGACAACCAATATTTTTATATACGAATTATTGCGACGAGAAGGATTTTTATAGCTCTCATTGTATCGGAGAAGTAGTTTTTTCCTATCAGTTAAAAGTGTATCTTACCGATAGTGACAAAGATTACTACAGAAATAGAATATCACAAAATAACAAAACGGGTCTCAATCTGTTAACATTGTGTTAACATTGAGGTGAATAAAAGAAAGTAGATTAAGTTAGAGCTAAATGTATTTTCAGAATAATAACAAATTTTATTTCATTTTAAACGTTTTAAGACAAGAATAGCATATAATAGCCTATAAATAGTTCACGTCGTAAAGAAAGCAGGTACCTACTTACGTATATGTAGTAAAATGTCATACATTGTCGTGCCAACATCTGCGTGGGAGTGGCTGTGAGTGTAATATGGTCTCTGCGTACAGTTTTCAGCTACACTGACAATTTATTTTGCATATCTTTGAATTTTTATTACACGTATTTACCTATATTTTCAATTTATAACGATCGTTATCGCTAATTTTATTGGTGTAAAGAGTGAGCGTAGCTTCAAAATTTAGGTAGGTACTCATCTCAGAAGCAAAATAAAAACATCGTACTACATGTTTCACAGACACATTTATTCACATATTTGTCAAAGACTTTACTTTTCAATTTTGAACTACTAGAAGTTTCTATCAAGACTATTAGTCCCTACTTCGTTTATCTACTAGTCAATTAAAAACATTGTAATTTTGTTACCAAACAAGAACTTTACCAGTTCCCATAATCGTCAACTTTTCTGATTTACCGATATAAGAACGAATACATTTCAATACATTTTCGAGATATTACAATAATCCACCCGTTTTAGTATCAATAAGCTGTTGTAAATTGTGATTAAAACTGCTGTTTGAATAATTTCGTTTACATAATTGCCTACATTTCATTATGTACCTACATCGGTTTCCGTTTTAATATTCATGTAGGTAATCTCTCCCTCGACAAATTACATTGCTATTAAAACATGTTTTACGGAACAAAATGCAAGACTTTGGCGCCAATCTTGGCAGCTAAATTTAGGGACACCTACACTCAATTACACGACAAAAATTCCAATTTACGACGAAAAATATTAAGACGAAAAATCTGTATCGTGCCTTCTATCTAATTAGTAAAATTCTGATTTCCGTCGCGTTATTTTCCGCAGATGTGTTCCGACACGTAGTTAATCATTTCGGCCTGACTTGGATTAAATTAAGCATTAACTAAACTGTCACAAGTGTTTATTACCCTTTCAAGGTGTGAGGTGAATATAAATAGACCAATTTACATGAATGAATGAACAAACGCATGATTGATGACCTTTGCTACGGCGTAGCGCTGCCGTAGCCGTCGTAGGCAAAAACTAGCTTTGATATAATTATTGTTATGCTGATATAACAACAATTTCGTATCACGCCTTTATTTTATACGTAAACGGTGGTAAAAAACGATCCTTATCCATCGCCACGTCTGACAAATCGTGTACCGCAGGGACAGGTATTTGTTGACTCCGAAGATTTATTATGTTGTTTTATATTGCCACAAAATAAAACAACATATTGCCACAATCACCACAATATAAAACGCTGATAAGTAAAAGAAATCACTACTTTTATGCGTAGGTCAACGGAATCATATAAAGTAATGCCAGGGCTACAGGATACGTGCTTGTGTGGCATTCAGAGATTATCTCTTGATTTACGGCTATAAAAATAACTGTAAGTTTCCATACAGATATTAAGCTTTTAACTGCAATCTTACTGCATAGTGGAAATTTTTATACTGTTCTGGTACCTAAATACATTTTAAATTTTCAAATTCCAGAGAAGATATTTCAATTTCAGTCATGGCATCTAGAATTTATGTCAGAATTGTGTAAACGCATATTTTGCCATGTGGTAGCGGCTAAGAATTCTGCCACCCCTATTCTACTCAGGATGTTTCGTAAAAGGCGACGTAGAATTTTTGACTTTGGCTACAACATCTGCCGACCATGGTCCAACCGTATTGTGGCGGTAATACCACCTACGATAGCATTCCCAAAGAGGGTGGTCGTCAGGCAGGCGGCCGGTAGTAAAATAATGCCAAATCATATTGCAACATGAACCCAAGATAAGGGCAGGAAGATGATGATTGTGTAAGGGCATAAAATCTACCTTTCAGTAGTTTAATTGCAGTATAAACGTAGCTAGTCTGCATAGAGCTAAAGCTTAAACAGGTATCGCCTTTGATTCATGCCTGTACCTTATAATTAACAGATATAAATTTTACTGCGATGCCATTGCGAAGTAAATGCTAAGCTTTTATAATTGTACGCAATTGTATGGAGGATTCAATTCAGTACATAATTTACATACAGGATTGCATGCATTTACCTACATGAGAACCTACACATAGCACGTGCAAGTAGAGAACTTCTGATTCGTATAAAATTTGACTGATTGAGCTTGGATGTCATATTCTAAGAGTTTGACATTCCACTATATACTATTAAATTCAGTCGCAGAATTAGGAAAACTATGACATATGATATATGATTTCAATCGTATTTAAAACAAAATATGTTTCAATCTACTTCAAAGTAATTAATCTCCAGTCGTCATACCTACCTATTTCATACAAAAAATAAATAATATCAAACATTACGCGGACGCGTACCGAAGTACTACGCAAATTCAGATACCTACAGATTTCATACTCATAATATGCTGCATTTATGCTGGTGATAATGGAAAACTCTCGAATTTTATAACTCTATTTATTACCCGCACGAGGTTTGCACAATAGTTTTATCACATGTCTAAGACGTGAAGTGATGTATGATTATTTTAGATTTACTTATCGCCACAAGGGAAATTTCCCTAAGAAGTATTTATCATTTCTAGTGTAGTTAGGTAAGACCTTTCTATAGTGTGTGATTTCAGATAATCCCTCTTGCAAATATTTATGTAAACTTAATTTACTTACTGGGTACAACTCTATAAGCGTGGAAATCGTGGAATTCGTGGAATAAGTTTTTACGTGTATAAAGGACCCCGCACGATTTGTTTGACAAGGGCCGTCCGGTCAAATTGGCTGAAATTTTGGGGAAAGGTAGTACGTAATGCTCTAACCAAAATGTAAAAATACCTGCAAGCGGAAATGACCAGTTTTTGAGATATAGCTATTTTAATGTTGAAGTCACTAAACATACTTTGATGTAAAAACGTTACTGATTAAGGGAAATGTCATGTTCTTACTTATTTTTTATGTTCATCTGTATAAAACCAACCCACGAGGAAATTATTTCAATTGGAAAAGTGTCTGTTTTGGGTATTATTACACATAATATATCAGCAAAGCAAGCTAGATCGCCTAAGCTATACGAGATACAGCAATGGCTCATATGGCTCCAAAGCAAAAGTTGTTTAGCATGATAGGCCGCTTCTGCTGGCACATGGACACCAGGAGTCTGGAGTAGACCTCCAGAACCCCACCTAGGTTGGTTTTATTCAGATGAACATAAAAAATAAGTAAGAACATGACATTTCCCTTAATCAGTAACGTTTTTACATCAAAGTATGTTTAGTAACTTCAACATTAAAATAGCTATATCTCAAAAACTGGTCATTTCCGCTCGCAGATATTTTTACATTTTGGTAAGAGCATTACGTACTACCTTTCCCCAAAATTTCAGCCAATTAGACCGGACGGCCCTTGTCGAACAAATCGTGCGGGGTCCTTTTTCAACAATTTGTTTCCTTACTTATTGTTTATTCTATAGTAAAACATAATAGATAAATAGTAAACAATACCTACATTCAATACAAACCGTTACCGCAGAAATGTAAAATGTGCAACAATGATTCAGTCCCCACACAGACAAGCCTTAGACAATCAAGTGTCAAGTAACAATTCCTACTTACATACTTCCGTACAAAGTATATAAGTACTTCACTACTCGTATTGTACGTAATGTGCCAAGTATGACTGATATCTTGCTCAGTCGCAGGTCAAACTCCTAGTCGACAAGTGATGCATGCATGGCCTTGGGTTACGTAATATGACGTTTAGAGTCAAGGAACTTTATTTTATTACACATTGGTCATCACATCAGTCATCCATCACATCACCACCGTCGCATCACTCATCACAATATAATGCAGCCAATTAGAAATGTCCTTCTGCTACACCATTACTTTTGAACGCTATAGTAGAACTAAAATTGTAATACAAGACTTGAACACGCATTACATAAATGTACTGAAAATTGTTTATTTTTTATTAATATACCATACCTATTTCCTTAAGTATATAAGTAGAAATAACAGAAAAACAAGGGTTATATAAGAAACTGTCTTGATTACTATGAGGATAGTTGGCACACAGAAAGATAGTAGGTAAGATATTTCTGGAAGAATAAAAGTCGTAAACACGCTTATCCATGTAGAGCGTGTAAAAGGCCTTCTTTGGACGGCATTTATTACTTTATATAGTTTACACTTTATGATAGAGAATATCATAAAATAGCAATTTATCGTACTTGCTTAATAATCTACAATAGAAATGCCTATTTATACAAGGATCAATGGGTAACAGATACAGATACAGTTTATAAAATAGATACAGATACACAAGAAGTTACTGGCTCGAAATTATGCTTACTTATGTGGATTATGTACGTAAGCACAGTTTTTATGTGGAGACTTCATTACATTTTTACTGGTTATCCTTTTAGCATTTATTCCTAAAGGTGTTATAACAAAAATAAGAACGATTTCAAAATATATGTATATAGAAAAATAATAAAAAGTATAGTACAAATTCTATAGAATTTAAGAAATCAGGTGGCCCCTTGTAACAGAAATATGTGGAACGTTATTTCTGAGTTTGAACAGGTGTGCATGCGCTTGCGTCGAGCGCGTGACGTCGCATGCACTTGCGTCATGCGTCGCTGTGACTGTTGAGTTTTGAAGTAGCAGTATTTGCTTTCGCTTGTCAATATTTAAAGTATTAGTTTAAGCAAACAGCAGTGTTTGTAATTTTTGTGACGGAATTTCGAAAACAACAAAGCAAAACAACATAATATTAATTTGAGTCATATTTCTTTGATATTTTTCTTTGGTAGTTTCCAACGCCTTACCTACCTTTACGTTAGGAAAACAATTTTTTTCTTGTTAATTGGGTTTCGATTTTATTATCTGATGTCTATTTACAAGATTATTGATTGTTTTTTTATCCCATGTCTGGAAATACTCGTTTGTAATAAGTAATTTTTATCCTTATATTTAAGTATATTAAGGCGCCGTCTAGGTAATCAAGTAATTATGATGTTTACGACCGGTCGGCAATAAACATGATAATTTTGTAGTTATTACCTCATGTAATTTGTACTAATGAGGAACCCTAATGTGCCTAATCGGTTTTACTTAGAACAAGCCCTTTACGATAATGTTTTATCTAACTAAATATTTTCGGTCTAAAATTGAATTAGGTAGATAAGTAGGTAATTCAGAAGGAACTACGCAGAAATCTATGGAAGATTAGAAGATAAAAATCAATTTAACAAACATACAGAAGTTCCTCCCAAAACAGCTTTGCATTGAATAAGTGCCTACTTACAAACTGGAAGTCGTAATGTATTTCAGAATCATCCCACTAAACCAGTTTTTTGAAGAAGCGTTTCTGTATAGTTTCAATCGTAATTAACAATTCGAGATTGAACTTGTAATACTGAATTTTGCAATTAAAATCGTGCCGATTGCTTTTCGTGAAAAAAAGACGCCACCGTCCGCTGCGGTATGATAAAGTTATCTTAGATTTACAGATATTTTCTTTGTCGAATACATATCTGATTAGACAGTGCCTACAGATTAAGATAAATAAGATAAGTAAATGTAGGTACTGGGTTAACGAAATAATCTCTAACGAAAAACGATAATTGTAACATCGTTATGCGCCCTACTGCTCAGGATTCATTTTTGAAACGTTCAGTTGCGGATTTCAAAATTGTACGTGTTAATATAGCATCCAAAATTTTACGTCAGTTGAATTTAAGCTTTTCTTAACCTATATTGCTTTACTTTTTCCACGATATGGCTTAGAAATTATTTTTACCTCCTCTTTTTTATGACTTTATGACTCTGATCGATGATTATGAAAACCTAGTATCTAAGGGTGACTTTCATTACAAATGCAGAATTTGCGACTTAAGGTGACCCTTATTATTTACACAATCATCATGATCAATCGATATGAAAATGGCACGAGAAAATAGGATTTGTATCTCTACAAACAACTTGACAGTAAACACTTGAGCACTGAAACAAAACAACAATATTATTTGATGTGCCGAGTTTCTTAAGCCCTCGTTGACGTCTTTTCATGTGATCCGTGTTCCGTTTGAATCATGCCACGTCTCTGCCAGAATAAATAAGACGTGTTTCTTCAAACGTCACGTGCATACACTTTTGTTTGGATTTTCTCTCGATTGCGAAGTCAGTAACCCAAAATGGAGCTAAATATTCCATTTATGATCGAGCTAAATATTCCAGTCATTCTTAAAAGAATTCTGAAAATAACGTACTTAATTATCAACTAGGGAGTAGTTCCGGAAAATTCCGGTCCCGAAAATCCCGGGACGCAAAAATAAGACCATTTTTACAAGAGTAGCTATTAGACGTTGTGAACAGTTCAGTTGTGTTGGAATTATTCGATAATCAGATCAATATTTTGGAGAAGTAGTCATGACTACTACAATCTATAAAAAATCCCTCTAAATTATACGCAGATGAGTCCCGTCCCGATCCTCAGATTCCAACATTAGGTACGCCTATGATCCCTACAAAGTGTTTTAGCACTTTTACCTTTATCTGTGGTGTTACGGATCATTTCAATGATATATTCACATACAAACATAACACACATATTACGCCTTTATCCCTTGCGGGTTTGGCAAACCATTAAGGGCCGTAAAAATACGAACACTATCGCCACGACAGGTTGTCAGTCTGTCGTCATCTAACGCCTATAAAACGAGTCTTATAATCGCCTTTTACGACATCCACAGGTAATAAATGGGGTGATACTATTCTGAACTGGCGCCACAAGACAATCGTATGACGTATTAGCGCTAAATAGATCACTCGCACGCCCACTGCAATGTGATTAACTCGTGACAAGTATAATATTACTAAGTAGTTGTTGTTGGTTGGAAATACAGTTAAGTATCTATGATTTATGCTTATGATAAGTAAGTGTTCACAAGATATTAGTTAGGTGTTGCTAACATGATTTGATTAGCTCATCATGATAAGGCACTTTACGTAGGCATGTTGTTAGCACTTGTCAATAATCTTTTCAAAAACAATTTGGGCCATAAATATATTAAAAGAATTCAAATTCTTCTAACAAATAAATATCTTCAGAATCTATTAAAGCATTTACGCGCATTTTGACCACATGTAGATTTACGCACGTATTATTTGATAATAAACAATATTTTATAGATAAATAATAAAGCAATAGAACTAAAGATATGACAAATCGCGTGATAAAATCTTTGACGCATTTAAAATTCGGCAACTGTATCTGTAATTAACTACTTACTTAAGCTTTTATATGTACCCTCGTTAAGTCAAATGCATGAAGAATAAGAATGAGAAAAAGTGTCTGAATAAGTGTAGCTGGACTCTGATTTTGTTTTAGTAGCACATGATGCTTTCTCGCACCACTGGACTCTGACATGAGTAGCTGGATCCAAGTGCAATCGGTATCGTGTCAATCCATGCATGCTATCTAATTATACTAACAAACCTGCCTGGTCATGTTATTTCTTGACCCTATGATTGCGAATGGACTATACCTAGAAACTTCACATTTGACAAACTTCATTAAGAAACACCTCAAGGAATTTGGTTATCATACCTATATTGTATAGGTACTGTAGCGACTAAACTGCTGCAGTTGTGGGTGTCACATTTACCTTAAATGTTCAAATATAGCAAAAATAAAATCAATTTATTTAAAACAAAATTAAATTTAAATTAAATTTTAATTAAATTTTATTTATTTTAAACTCATGTCAGAGTCCAGTGGTGCGAGAAAGCATCATGTGCTACTAAAACAAAATCAGAGTCCAGCTACACTTATTCAGACACTTTTTCTCATTCTTATTCTTCATGCATTTGACTTAACGAGGGTACATATAAAAGCTTAAGTAAGTAGTTAATTACAGATACAGTTGCCGAATTTTAAATGCGTCAAAGATTTTATCACGCGATTTGTCATATCTTTAGTTCTATTGCTTTATTATTTATGGATTAGCTGAAAAAACTATATCACTCAAATTTCGATGCAGGTGACTTTGCCTCGTGCGGCACGTGCTTAGCTCAGCTGTTCACAAATTATTGCGTCATTCTAACTGAGATTAGTAATGCTGATGAGAAGGTTTTACGATCTTGGCTGTTTGTGCTAGTAACTTAGGTCAGATAATTTTGATGACTAACTCATACGTAAATATGGTCAGTCTAAGTTATAGGAATTTGAAACATAGGTAAATATATAAGGTGTATCTGCAAACGTACCTACACATATCTCAAACCATTATAGTGTCTCTATTACAGAATGAACAAGCAATAAACTTTCTTTCTTGGAACGAGATTAAGTCAATCAACCATTCGGCCGATATCCGCAACTGTCAATCTTTATCTGTCTTGTTGTTTTTAGTCGTTCGTGTTCCAAATCCCTACTTCTTACGCTTATCAGTGTTTGCGTAGATTTTTCTACTATCGCTAAAGCACTCGCTTTCTAATTAGTACGTAATGTCGTAAAGCGGTTTTATCGAGTTTTTAAAACTGAGTACGACGTGCGATATGGCACGTGGGCACTCCTAACTTGATTTCGTAAATTTTTCGTTTAAACTATTGTATGGAAATTATTTCAGTGGGTTTCGGGGCCTCTAACAAATGTATGTTGCCTACTGTTACGATTGTAAATAAATAAACTTGAATAAAATATACGGATTTATTTTGCAGAAACTATCATTTTTGTATAAAATCACTAACTAGTAAGTATAACCCAGTGGTCATGTTAATATGAAGTGCGTATTGTAGAAGCAAAATGTAGAGTTTCTATCTCAAGTGCTACGATAAGGTGAATGACATCAACCAGGAACTTCTTGAACCTACCACAGATGGCGATGCTCTTTTCGTAATTTTAATTTACTTACATGAATTATTGTAAAACAGATTTATTAGTTTTTTCTTCAGAAAGATAAAAATTTGTTTCTGCAACGCTATCTGTCTATAATAATAATAGTATCACTAACAATAATAGACTTATCAATCATTTAATTTAATACCCTTCATAAATACTACAAAATCATTATATATAATAAAACTAAGTTAATAAAATGTACGTGCCGATAAAACTTAAAAAGGTTTCCCTGTACGATAAAGGGACTTATATAGTGTGATAGCCCTTTATCCCCCCTCGAACAAGAAAGTACCCGTTTTAATTTAAAGGGCGTTTTTTAAAGATGTAAGGGCTTTTCCAATCCCTCAACTTGAAAATTAAGTGAACTAGTGGCGCTGTTGTCGAGTAGTTGAACTCTATTCAGAACGATTAGGTATTTGAGTTACGTTTCGAAATGTAATGTATTTCAAACTTTTATAATAGATCAAACAGCTAAATACCGCGAGTGAAACTGCGGGCGGAAGCTAGTTAATTAATAATTTGCTATAGGTAATCAACGGAAGTTGGATATTCATTTCTACGAAAATACTATAAATTAAGACAGTAAAGTTTTATCATACTTATTTGTTGTCGGATATGTATTTTGACATCAATAATTTCATTTTCATTGGGTGGTGTAGGTAGGTAGTTACGTCCTAAGGTACAACTAAATCTCCATTTACAACAATATCTTCGTACAATTATTAAATACTAATTAGACATTTTTTTTGTATATCTGGTAACTTGGAAGTTGCAATTGCAACTTGGAAGGTGCATCAAGTACAAGGTGTATCAAGAGCATCTCGTACTTATATTCTGGTTATTCGTAATAACGATATATAATAAGATATGAATAAGCTTTTCGAAGGGCTTTGGCTGTTCACTTCACTGCTGCCTGAACTGAGAACTGATGACTTATCTATGCAGCACAAAACTTGTAAAAATATATACTTACTTACTTTACTGGTCTACGTCACGATACCAGATGTTTCGATTATCTAGATAGAAGAGTAAGTAGATACATAAAATATTTACTGTAGAATTTCTCGTTTTCTACGTCATTTGTTTCTTTACTCCACAAATATTTGCAATGCCACTGAATAACAAAAACATAGCTGTTTATTTGCATTTCAATTTCAACCCAATAAGCTCGAGTTTTCTCATGATTTATTTATTAGTGTTATTGTTCATTTAGACAAATATTTTTACACGTTTGATCTAAATACTGTCACATAAATAGTTGTGAATCTGACCGTAACCGTAAATTTAAAAAAAATGTAGATCCCTATAATAATATGGAGCTTACTTTAAGTAAGCGTATCAATATCCCTAATCTTGTAAAGTACCTATTGCATAATCACATTACCCACATTTAAGCTAAATCTGTGTCATTACCGCTATAATACGCATGTGTATGCAATTTATTTATAGTTCGCCACACGCAGTTCAACAAATTCTTTTCATTATACAATACATATGACTAATCAAGAAGTGGTTACGACTTCAGTCATATGACTTCTGTTTAAAATACCTACGTCTTACCTACGTAGTGATGGATGATAGATAGATATGAGGATGTACAGTTTCGATTGTCTCATCTTTTTTACGTCATACTTCTTGTAACATACTAACGGATAAATGAATGAATGTAGTAGGTATAGGTAGTAGTAGAAGGAAGTTGTGGCAAATGTGTACCTAGATGCAGCTAGTCAACCAAAAGATGTTCCCAGGTAATACATGTTGGTGACTGTGGCCAACAATCTTCTAATTTCGTCAACATTTTTGTGACCTCAAAATTTACATTATGTAGCACATTACGGCCATACCACATAAAAATAAAAACCGGAAGAGTAACTCTGCAACGAGTAAAATATATACAACTATTTTGACCCCCTATTTTTTACTTCCACAGAATTTGCTATCAAATACCTACAACTATTTTGACCCCCGTATATTTTCTTCCGCAGAATTTGCTATCAAACATCTACAACTATTTTGTCCCCCTGATTTCTTCTTCAACAGGATCGTTCCGCAGAATTTGCTATCAAATATCTACTACTATTTTGACCCTAGCGTTCCTTCTTCCTCAGGATCCTGACCCGCACGTCGCAGCCGTTCCACCTGGCGCTGGCGGTGATCGTGCTGCTGGCGTGGCTGAGCAGGCCCGACTCCGGCTCCAGCGTGCGGGGTTGGCGAGCGCTTTACGTGGGGGCCGTCGCCACGCATCTCGGCGCGCAGGTCTGGATGACTCTAGTCTCTGGTAAGTTTTCATTATCATGTTAAAAAGTAACGAAATTAGCACAGACCTGCGATTAAAAAATTGGGCGTTATTACTACTCCGGGTAGCAATATGACCCAAACTGCCTCTCGGTAATAATAAATTACCTACCACACCCTAGTTAAAAATGAGAAAGACGGTTTTGAACATTGGTTTGAACACAAAAAATAACATCTAACAAATATGACATCTGCTATTGAAATTTACATAGACAGAACCTTAAATATGAATAATCGTAGCATAAGTAACATAATACACCTACTTATAGTAATTAATCAAAGCCAATCAGTCAATTTTGACAAGCCAGTGCACAATGAAACCTTGTACCTTGTACCGAGAGTAATATCCACGTCAGTATAATCACCTCGTATTTGTTTAATTACTTTCAAATTACGTAACCATTAATCACTGTCGTTCCCAGAAAGTTAACGACCTCTTAAGGTACTACTGTGGTCTGTAATTGCATTCGTGTGCAGATTCCATCATGTTCGGCGCTCGCGCATTCTTCTGACCAAAAACGCCTGAGGCAATTTTTCGGAGAAGTGCATTTTTTTGGACACGCCACAGAAATGATTGCACATTCAGCTGTTTGTTTTGGTGTAGTTAATGCGATAAGTACGACTGAAAATGTGAAAATAAGCTTTTTCTGATTGAAATTGTTCTGAATCAAAATAAGCATGTAAAAAAAAACCAATGACAGCAATAACCTGTCAGAAAACACTTGACATACCTACCTACGCATAAACTTACACGTTTGAAATAGGTATGTATATGCAGGTTTCTTAAAAAGAGAAAGAGGATTTGAGCGCAGAAAAACTCGTATTTTAATATTCTGTTGGGAACGCTTCGTACTTATGTATATGTTTTTTGTATCTGAAGTGATCATTCCCTTTGAATAGAGATTTGTTTTTATTGCAAGTAAATATTTATGATATAGGATTTAAATTGGAACTGCAGGCTTTTAATGCTTCTTGTTGCACACATTTTCATTAACACAGAATGTAAGACACAAATAAGGCCTTAAAATGTAATCGAAGTCATTGTACACCCTTGTCAATTGTTTCAATGTCAATTTAATATGGCAGTTTTGGTTTAAAGTTGTGGTGTAAAAGTTATTCATTTCAAGGATCGTAAAATGAAGTTTTATCTGCTGAAAATAGTAGTAAAAGAAGTAAGAAAATGTGTGTTCAAGAACTGCGAAGTTAAAAATGGTCAAACCCAAGCATACATATTATAACAAAGTATTTGATTGATAATTTTGTAAACTGAAGGTTCGCAATAGGTAATTACGTATCTGTTTTGAATGAAGAGCCTTATTATAAACGTTGCCATAACATTTTCAGCTTACCGTCAAAATATGCCTTAAGGTGTATTTTGTCAGATTTCTTTTTTATCTCGTAACATTCTTCTACAAGATTGCACAAATTTAACGAGACAGAACACGCATGAGTTAACACGCTTGTCAGTTGCATACTTATACGGATTTTAACAAAATAGCTCTCTGTCCAAGTATCTACATGTTGCACCTTTGAAAATTTACCACATTTAATACCTTGGCCTTATATAAATGTCCTGTTGCTAAGAGCCACAAAGGAAGATTTAGCCTTTCTTAAATGTCATTTCTTTGTCGACTAGTTGCGACTAGTAAGATAAAAGATAAAAATACTTTATTTGCTCACCAAAGGAAATATTTTATCAACAACTAAGTATTTAAATTGATTTAGCAACTAGCTAGCTGCCGTTCTAGATTTGTCATTCACACACAAAGAATCAATTAATTCACAGATGTTTATAAACAAACAGACATCTCGGTTCACTAGGCCGTGTCACGGCACGGGCACACGGCGAAATCTTCCGTCAAATACGGTTCAGGGTTTCTGTCTCAATTCGCGAATCATAACCATTACTATACTACAGACGTCAGACCCGCGGTCAACGGCTCTCGAGGTCGATTGATTCGACCCTTTTAGAATAGAAGATTCGACCTCAACGCATGACGGAAATGTGGTGTGTGGATATCATACATAAGTGCTTACAAATAATAGCGCAACCTCTGTTTTAAATTTGCTGGAAGATTCGATCAATGCCAACATTAATGTTTTCTTTGCATCGCACTTCCTTTAAAATGATTCCCTGATTGTCTGACTGGCTGATAAAATTAATGATAGATATGTATTGCATATTGTTGCGCAATCGGATTGCCCGATAAGTTCAAATTCGATGATCGCAGATAACATGCTAGTCAGTAGGTATACTTATTAGATGGTTGCAAGATTTCGTAAGATTTCTCTAAGCTTTTTCCTGCTACAACTTTCATGCAGTCAGAACAGTTAAGTACTTAGCTTTAATTGATAGAGACAGCTCTACTCTATAAACTTTTCTCTACATGCATGCAATCGAAACTGGATTATGTCTTCATTAAGAAAGTTGTTTCCCGTATTTATTGCACATCACATTTAAATAGGTATGCGAAGTATTTTTGTATACATTGTAACTACATAGCATATCTATACGGATTCTTCTGCCGTGGTTTCACTTCGATTTATTTTAATATGACATCAAATATTCGGAAAAGGAATTTGACATTCTTAGGTACATAATGTACAATTCACAACCTTACCACAGAATCCAACACAAAATAACTGGGACCCATCCTTACTTACATGTCATTTTTGGAATTTCTTTATTTTATTAACTGTGTATTTCTGTTGTCTCCAGGCATAGTACTCTACTTCAGCTTACCCCGACATGAGTTCGGTCGTGTACAGACCGTGCTGTTCCCCGTCTACTACGCGTTCAACGCCTGCGTCAGTCTTCTGGCCCTGATCGCCTACTTCAGAACGCAGTGTCTGACGCGCTTCCAACAAGCATCATACGTGCAGGTAAGCATTTAAATAAGTATAGGTACCATTAAACTACTTGTCTACTTAGTTGTTCCAGTAAACTGTGGCCCATTTAAATATCGTAAAATATGAACAACGTGAGTCATTCAGATATGACATGTGTTTCAAGACGTGATTTTGAATACGTTTTCTGAAACCAGGGGATTTTAATGTCTTTTACAACACTTTGAATGAATTGTCTAAGACAATCGAGGCGGAAATCCGCAAGCGTTTCTTAGGACACCTTAAAATAGACATGAAGGTCACACAATCTCAAGGGTGGGTTAAAATAAAACCGTGTTTAGTCGTAGGTACGTACCTACATGACATGACTTTTTACTTCTCTTGTTTAATACGTACGTAACTTCCGATTCAGGCCTTTCACTAGAGTATTGACCTTAATCGATATCGTAAGTTTAATTTTCAGTCTTATTGTGATCGATAAGCGTTTGTACTAATTAATTAGTCACGGGCTTAAAAAGCAACATAATCTTGCATAAAAATTAGCGACTTCGATAATCAAACCAATCGTGGAATGATCATGATGACGTGTATAATTGGATCAATAATCAGCATCACCATATATAAGTGTTACATTTCCTAAGAACGTGATCATAGCGCAGTCGTATCATCCATATATCATCACTCTTTGGAGCAATGATATCAACGGATAGCGTAACGGTCACATTTTACTCCGCGTGTTCGATAAACGAATCGAGTTGCGCCCGCTACAAATCGAGTAACGACCGATATAGGGCTTATCGATTTTATTGACTCCTATGAGCAGCAGTTGCGTCGGTGCAACCTTCAGATCAAGAACTAGCGCGTGCAACGGTGCAATGCAAACCATACAAATCTAATCGGACGATAATTCAATAGCTAGATCTTTGAGCCACTCGAATCATGAATTGCATTATCCTCTATAGACAATAAACACTACTTTTAGTTACCTCTATGTGAATTCGGCGCGTCAATGATTGATGGATGATTTTGACCTTATACTAACCATACTATATTGTTATCCTTAATTAGAGGCTCGCAAAAGCCTTTATCTAATCAAGATTTCAACACTTCCAATTTAAATACGAATTAAAGATAATTTAAAAGACGTACCTATTCAGTATATAGAGATTTCATTCACAATTAAAACAAAATGATGTGTTAAATTTCTTGGAACTTTTTAATAATTTAGATATGTAGGCAGGTATCTAAGGAAGCACAGCGTTTAAAAATGGAATTTTGTTTGTTCTACAGTTGGCTCTCCTGCTGGCCGTGTTCAGTATAGAGGCGTACGTTCGCATGCGCCTGGTGAAGCCGATGCTGCGCGCCAAGCACGTCAAAACGCAGATGGAGGAAACCGCCGGTGGCGGGCAAGAGGTGAGCTCTATTTATTTTCTATTGATGAGTCATATAAGTAAGCGGGTTCTCGAGTGGAAGCCACGCCTGGGCAATAAACGTAGCGTTGGACTCGCCAGATAGACCGATGACTGCTTTAAGCTGATGTGACGTTACTCTCTTTACCCTTGAGTGACCTTATTGTCGACGAATGATCATCAGTCATCAAGCGAAGTCAAGAGACCGATTGAAGCCACACAGTGCAGAGACCCTTATTTTGACTTCTTCTAATGATTCGTGTCGAAACGATAAACCCCACCTGTCAAGATATTTTCTTTGATCGGTAGCCAAGTTTTTTGTGTTAGTATGATTAGGGTACATTGGAAAATGAGAGTCAATGTTCTACAAAACTCATTCCATCTTTCATTCTAAAATCATCCTCGTGATTGATGCAAATGGAATAAAAAAATTACAAATAGGTCTACCAGTCTAGAATTTAAACATATTCCTATTTAGAAACCCAAATCCCAAATAAAATATGGGTAGGCCAATGACACACACGTACGATGCATTGACGTGCCAAGATAAAAATAAAAGATGCCGAAACGATTGAAAGTAAAGTAACAAAAGTGACAATCGTAATAGCAACATTTGGGTTAACTAGGTAGGTACTTACGTGGGAAAGTGATTTGTTATGATTTGGAACAATGCAACAAGGGATCGCCAACTTTTAACATCCTGTGCCTCCGTGCATATCACATGACATGACTTATTATTAGATTTTTATCGACTGAGATTTATTCAATAAACTTAATCGAATATCAAAACAATGCTAGACTAGACTGGGTATGTAAGTAAAATAAATTAATACAGATTATTTATCTAGTTTGAAACTAATTTGTATCTCTTCTTGTTTCAGGTCGGCCGCCTAGTCCTAGGCGAGCTTGCACACTGCCCCCGCTACCTGCGCGTGCTGAAGACCTTCCGCTCCTACCACTCTACCATCGCCATGGGCACCATGATTTGTCTGGGATGTTCTCTATATTCCACCATGATCATCGTCGATTCAATGTGCTTTTAAACCTGAATGCAGGATAGGAATAGGAAATAGGACTTTTCTTCACTCCAGAAGTTTCTCTGAGAAAGCATTTGGAATTCAGCCCCTTTATAACGTCTGTTCTTTTTGCTTTCGTTTGAAAATTTGGAACTGTTAAGATATCAGAACCTACAAAACTGAGCTACAAATATTATCTCGAATGTTCTTCAGAAATTATCTGTGCTCTAGGGGTTGAACCACGATTGTAGGTAGTCTGATTTCGAAGTATTGTGAAAAAGTTTAAGTATTGATGTATTATATCAATGCAGTTCTAAGATATTATAAATACACACTGTGCTCGAAATATGGAGCTTTGCGCTATCCCACCGAATGTTCAAAACATGTACGTAAGGTATTTTACTACCTATTTTTAAATTTTAACAGGCGATGTAAATGAAACAAACAACATGAAGGTGGTGCTTTTTTATTACCAAAAAGCCTAAAAAGAATAAAAAATTTAAAGATGCAACGGTATGATGCATATGATTTAGACGGCTGTGATATCTAAATTATAAATACCTTAGATAAGCACACACACATAAGATGTTACAGCAGAAAAGCCATTTTTTCAGTGAACGATTTGTTATAAGTATTAAAAACTTTTGGTATTATGGAAAAGGTAAAAAATGACTTACAAATTTAGTGCACAATAATATTTGGAATGTGATAGTTTGAAATAGCGCTGGCGCAAGTTTGGTTTCCTAGAGAAACTTAATATTATGATTATGCAGGTTGTTTGATAATTGTATACTTACTTACCTGCAAAGTATGACTAATTATTATTTTATATAATAAGGTGCAATTCAAATCGTAGCGCTCTTTTCAGCAGCGTAGTATTATGAATTTATGTTCTTAAATGTATAGTTTTAAGTGGCATTTATTATCTTGCCAATTAGATAGTCGCTTTACTAATGATTTAGACAAATTCTTTGTTAATTTTATTTAACATCTTGAAGAGATTTTACAGTGATTTGCTATCGGCAATACGAATTTAAATAACAAACTATGTATTTATTGTCATATTCCATACGGCAGCCCAGCAATGAAACTGCTTGATCTTTTACGACGTGTAATGCTCTCTAATTTCCTGCGAAGCTATGTACTGCCATAAAAGTAGTACTAAGTTAGTGTTAAGATTAAGATATAAATTCTTAAGATGGAATAAGGGCCGATTGAGGCAATAGCCGTAAAGATTTTTGCAGGAAATTGAGATGCTAAAGTCTTTACGCCAACATTTCTCGACAGTAACCTGGCGCTACTTTGTAGAAATTACAATTGAACTGACAATTTTGCTTTATCGTAACAAAATAAACTTGTCAGTGACGATTGAAGTTGGTGTTTTTGATTTAATGGCAAAAAATGTTTTACCTGTTATTGGACGTGTCTACGGGCAAATAACTTGAACATTAGTAGGTACATACCTGGAAAATATGGAACCAAATATTCCCTGCTAAATGTTTATGATGTAATGTCAAAAGTGATCAAGCAGTCGAGATACGCAATGCACAATAGGTACTAACAGCAGGACATTAACCTACCCTTTTAAATGATCAACTCATATTAACAACTGTATGGGAAACCAGTTAAAGTTGACCCCTTAAAAGCGTAGGCTGATATACTGCTGATAGTAAATTAAGATATAGATAGAAAATGTTGGTGATTGTAATAAAATGTAACCTAGGTATAATAATCTATTATTTATGTGAATAAAGTAGTACCTAACACCTAGAATTTTATCTTCTGAATGATCTGGAAGCTAGTTTGTAAGTTTTTGTTATTTATTTGTATGAGAAGGTAAAACTACCTAATAAATAATAAATAAATACGTGAAAACCTATGAAATATTTTATTTGAAATAAAGTAACACTTACGCAATAATCCTTCAACGCACTCAGATTAGCTAGATTTTTGTTGACTGTACCTAATGGCGCCCCCACCCACACGCCAACGTTCAGCAAATCTAGCCTATGATTATGCCCTGGATAACTCCAGTTGACTAGCAAATAAAGTTCGCGATGAATTTCAGCATCTCTTTCGTTTTTTTTGCCGTTAAAAATAGTATCCACGACAAAATCCACGACGTAGTAAACAATAAAAATAAATAAAAATAAAAGGGAAATAATAATGGTTCCGACAAATAAATGAATCTCCTGCTGTCTCTGTCCGACTATTATTCTAATTTACCAGCGTTATAATAAAATACCGACAAAAAAATGCAAAGCATACCGAATAAAATAAATAAATTTAACTAACAGCTATGAACACAATCAAATAACATTTTAACTTAAAAATATATTAAACTCCGAATAACAAAACTAAACTTCCGAAGAAAATACTGAACCTCCGACAAGATTACTAGGTTACTGACAACAGAGGTCATGTCAAAATAATCATTCTTTTACGACTTTTAGGAGTGATTTAATTTTCTATTGTTGGTTACCAAATAAATTTTTTAACATTCAATAATGATGAAAATACCGAAAAAATGGAACCAAAATGTAGATTGGAGAAAAGGATCCTGCACTTGCCCGCAGTTTTACAATAATATACATTTGTACTTTCTTGGGCTCGCTATCAGACCGAAACTCGCAACTCCGCCTTTGAAAGCGAACCTATAGGACACCACTACCTATAGGACAAAAAGAAAACAGGGTAGTCCTACTAAATCTAGACTAGACCTGCTCTTATAATTTCAATATTTTGCAAATTATTTCAAAGCATACCGAATAAAATAAATAAATTTAACTAACAGCTATGAACACAATCAAATAACATTTTAACTTAAACATATATTAAACTCCGAATAACAAAACTAAACTTCCGAAGAAAATACTGAACCTCCGACAAGATTACTAGGTTACTGACAACAGAGGTCATGTCAAAATAATCATTCTTTACGACTTTTAGGAGTGATTTAATTTTCTATTGTTGGTTACCAAATAAATTTTTTAACATTCAATAATGATGAAAATACCGAAAAAATGGAACCAAAATGTAGATTGGAGAAAAGGATCCTGCACTTGCCCGCAGTTTTACAATAATATACATTTGTACTTTCTTGGGCTCGCTATCAGACCGAAACTCGCAACTCCGCCTTTGAAAGCGAACCTATAGGACACCACTACCTATAGGACAAAAAGAAAACAGGGTAGTCCTACTAAATCTAGACTAGACCTGCTCTTATAATTTCAATATTTTGCAAATTATTTCAAAGCATACCGAATAAAATAAATAAATTTAACTAACAGCTATGAACACAATCAAATAACATTTTAACTTAAACATATATTAAACTCCGAATAACAAAACTAAACTTCCGAAGAAAATACTGAACCTCCGACAAGATTACTAGGTTACTGACAACAGAGGTCATGTCAAAATAATCATTCTTTTACGACTTTTAGGAGTGATTTAATTTTCTATTGTTGGTTACCAAATAAATTTTTTAACATTCAATAATGATGAAAATACCGAAAAAATGGAACCAAAATGTAGATTGGAGAAAAGGATCCTGCACTTGCCCGCAGTTTTACAATAATATACATTTGTACTTTCTTGGGCTCGCTATCAGACCGAAACTCGCAACTCCGCCTTTGAAAGCGAACCTATAGGACACCACTACCTATAGGACAAAAAGAAAACAGGGTAGTCCTACTAAATCTAGACTAGACCTGCTCTTATAATTTCAATATTTTCTTTCTTTCTTTCTTCGTGTAAGACACCGAGTCGTTCAACGACCCGATAGACCCTGGTGTCAGAGTTTTTCAACCGCCTACTGCAAGTAGCAGGCCTTTGACATGGTTGTGTAATAACCGCCATCATAGACAGCGACCGGGACCGACGGCTTAACGTGCCCACCCGAAGCACGGAACCATCTTGCTTTTCGGACAATCAGGTTGTTCAGCCTGCAATGTCCTAAGCAGACTGGGAACAAATTCAAAAAGTGATCAATATAAACTTTGTGAGTGACCCCACCGGAAAATGTACACGGAACTATCTGCGTGGCAGGCAGTCATACTAACAACCGCGCCACATCGGCTGTCAAATCGGCTATTAATTTCAATGAATATCTATATAACGTGAAAATAATTAAGATTAGGTTCTACTTACCTCTTTATTTTAGCTCATAAGAACAAATGAAGTAAGCCATTTTCTACTACTGATTAATCAATATTTTAGCTAATTTCATTTTATTCTTTGCTCCCTGTAGTAACCAAATTTCATGATTATAGTAAGTACATTTTTGTATTTGTAATAACTTTCTGTATAACCACCAAAAATAGTAATTTAAGTATAACGTTGTAGTAAAACTAGCACAGAGTTTATGAAAAATGAAATGTAATTGATGAATTACTAGTTGGCAAGTAAAGGAAAAAATTGCAAAGCATTGTTATCAGTAGAATATAATTTTGTATGGTAAAAAAGTATTACAGCAATTAACAGTCATATGATTTTTTCGGAGATTTAAGTATATCGTTTGGTTGTTTTGTCATTTTTAGTCGGAAAAAAGTAGTCGGAAGTTTAGTATTTTTGGCAGTAAATTTAATATTTTTAGTAAGGACATTTTTGAATTTATTATCGGAGCTTTTATTACTACCCAAAATAAAAATTGTTTATTTACCAGAAAACTGTTACATATATGGCAAACAATAAGGGTATGGCTAAACTACCACTCGTTGAGCCAACCCTTAACAAGCCCTGTAACCAAGTAGATGCGGATGGGTATACTTTGGTTCAGAAGAAGCGCAGAAGGCAACCTCGCCAGAACAAATGCGGCACCGCACCGGTGGAGGCCAATCTCCCGCTGCGCGCCTTCACGCCGAGGACATCGCTTTATGTCTCCCGCCTGCACGACACTACTACTAAGCAAGACCTGCTGGATTACATCTTCGCGAGGCATAAAGCAGGTGCCTTCCAGAATTCGCCAAGACTCGGAGTGTACGTGGAGCCGTTGGAATCGCGCCATTGGGTGGGTTTCAACTCGTTCGTGGTGCGAGTCCCGACAGCTACACTAAGCGTCTTCACGTCGCCGGAGTTTTGGCCGCAGGGAGTCGTGTTTCGCCGCTTCCGAGGGAAGCTGCCACTACCGTCTCCATAGTTAGATATTAAGAATTCTATTTTGTTAGTTTATTTAAGTTTATTTTTATAGTATAGTATATGATATTTCTTTTTTGTGTAATAGTTATGCCGGCCATCTGTTTACCTGTGATACAGAAATTTCCTATTCCTAGTTCAGGAAATAGTTAGGCCTCATAATTGTTAGTATAAGTTTACGTATTTTTAATTATGTTTATAAATAATAAAAATTATCTTATCTTATCTTATCTTAATATAAAAACTTAAAATTACCTAGAGACTCCGCACTAGGACCAGCCTGTATCGCGGCAGTCTACACGACCGTTACCAAATTGCTTTACAATTAAAATATAAACTCAAAATTAAAATCAACTTAAATCAACATTATGTTAGAATTTTAAATTTTCTTATAACTAAAAGGGAGTTGGTACATAAAACTAAAAGGGTAAATAATTTTACATTAAACAATACCTAAAATTTAAGTTGTACTAGATAAGTATAATATAATCCATATATAAATGTAATAGAATAAAATACACATACTTAACATAATATATACTTTATTTCACATAATTATATTTAGTAAGTCTTCAGTTTCTTCGTAGTTTAATGAAGTAAGCCATTTTTGCAGATTTGTTTTCGCTACATTTAATTTACAATTTTTTAATGAACAGTGTTTATTAACTATAGAATAAATATGCGGAAATTTAAATGTTCTAAAACGTTGGGCGAATGTAGAGTTTACTCTTTGTGGTTGAATATGATAGACTCTTTTCTGTGTTATAGATAGTTGATCGTTATGGGATAAGCTACATATCAATTTGTGTTGGTCCAGACAGGCCTTAAGCACGTACAATTGACGTACTGTCTGGTTTTGCGTCTCTTGATAGAGTAAGAAAGTCGGATACCTAAAGTGTTTCTTATGAAGTACTTTTAGGACCGATCTTTGGGCTCTCTCGAGAATAATCACTGCAGTCTTATGTGTACCACCCCAAAGACCTATGCAGTACGTAATCAGCGACTGACATAAGGCTACGTACACTAGGCGAAGAACTTTTTGATCTGCACAGTCGCGTAGAAGCTTCATAACACCTATTAGTTTTCTTACTCTACCGGACAATATACGAATGTGTTCTTTGAAGGACAATTGTTCATCTAAGGTAATTCCTAAATACTTTAATGTTTCGGATCTCTGAATAGAACTGCAGTTACAAGAATTAAATGGTGCTACTGTTGGAGAACTACAACTATGGACTTTTAGGCTGTGGTCACGATCATGATGAGGTGCAGATGAAGCGGTCTTGTGAAAACACATAAATTTGGTTTTGTCAGTGTTAAGCGTTAAAAGATTTTTATTTAACCAGTCAGAAACAAGAGTCATGCCACTTTCAGCGCTGTTGAATACTTCTGGCCATGATTTACCTTCGAAAATGATGGCGGTGTCGTCCGCATAACTAATTACTTTTATATTGCTGGAATTTATAAAAATTTCAGAGATATTATTAATATACAGTAGAAAGAGAGTTGGACCCAGTATACTGCCTTGCGGGACACCATATTTAATGTTTTCACAGTCACTTACACAGTTTTCTACTCTTACATACTGGGTACGATTCTCCAGGTAGCTGTGAAACCATTCTAAAGCCAAACCTCTTATTCCTATATTTTCTAGTTTTTTCAGCAGGATACTAGTGGACACCGTGTCGAACGCCTTGGCAAGATCTAGAAAAACTCCTAAGCAGGCTCTTCCCCTATCCAAAGCCCCCGACACTGTATCCAACAGTAAACCAACCGCGTCTTCAGTCGACTTACCGCTTTGAAAGCCAAACTGACTCGGAGAAATAATGTTATGTTTATTTAAATATTGAATTAATCTACGGCTAACCAGTTTTTCGAGGATTTTAGAAAATATGCTAAGTAATGAAATAGGCCTATAGTTGGTTGCGTTGTCTTTCTTGCCGGCTTTATGAATAGGGACAACTATTGCTTGCTTCCAACAATCGGGAAATACGCCAGAAGATAGGCTGGCGTTAAGTAGAAACGTGAGAGGTTCTGCTATTGCTGGGAATATTTCTTTAAGGAGAGAGCTATTAATTCCATCGAGAACAGGAGCGCTATTCTTATTTATGGCTTGTATAACAGTTGCTACCTCTTCAATATCAGTTGGGTTCATATAAAACGAATGGGGGAAATCACCTGAGCTTGATACACACTTTATTAGCTCATCCTCCGAACAGTTGATTTTATTTAGAATTTGTTGAGCTAACTTTTCACCTACACCAGCGAAAAAAGAATTACATTCATTTAGTGATTCTACGGGATCGGGTTTGATTTTTAGTAAGGAAGAAGATTTCGTCTTATTTGTGTCCAGGTTACATATTCCATTTATTGTTGTCCAGAGCTTTTTTGGATGTTTTTTATTTTCGTTAAGCTGGTTAGCGTCATGTTCGGATTTAAGTTTTTTCCTGAGCTCATTAAAAAAGTTCCTATACCTTCTGTAAATTAGTTTTTTAAATTCGTTTTCAGGATCTTTCCTAACCTCCATATGCAGTCTATCCCTATTAATCATACATCTTATCAGGCCAGGTGTTATCCATTCTTTTATATTGCTAAATTTTCTAGTCACCTTTATCTCTTTAGTATTTCTTTTAATGACATCAGTAACGGACGATACGAAAACACTAGTTGCTTCTGAAACATTAGATATTGAATATATTGAAGACCAGTCAATTGTAGACAACTCCTTTAGGATTTCTGGTATATCTTTTATAAGCATATGCCTGTTTTTGACTTTTGGTTGACGGATTTGTGTTTTTATACCTGCAAGAACGAAGTCATGGTCAGTAATGCTAGTTTTACAAACAACGCCAGTGACTTCGGTTCTTGTTGGTACAAAAATATGATCTAAACAAGATTTCTTTCGCGTAGGAACGTTAATAACAGGTTTAAGGCCGAGTTCAGCAGTCGAGCATAGATATTCCATTATGCGATTTTGTTCTTTGTCGACCTCAGAGATAATATTAATATTGATGTCACCCGCAAATATTAATTTAGAATTATTTGAAATGGAAGTTATAGTAGATTCTAGCGTATCAAGAAAATTATCAATATTGCTATTTGATGGAGAACGGTACACACCTAGAACTGAAAAAGAATGTGGGAAAGTTATGAGTAAGCTACTTGCATCGTCAATAGAAGGTTCTGAAACTTCTATTTCCCAGTTATCTTTGACATAAATAACGACACCTCCATTTTTGTTCAAATTATTTTTGGAATAGTAAAAGTTATAGCCAGCTATGTGTTTAATTAATGAATTTTCTTTTAAATGGCATTCGGTTAAAATAATTGCGTCTAGGTTCTGATTTAATCTCTGCAGTGCAATTAAAAAGTTATCAAAATTTTTCTGAAGGCTTCTTATATTAAAAGTCAAAATTTTAAAGTTGAAACTAGAGTTCAGAATATCTTTCACGCATTCAAGAGAATTAAGTTCAAAACATTGGGTCGACAGTGAGTTATCAATCTCGGTTTCAATGTCACAGATATTGATCATCATTGTTAATGGAAAAAAGAGAAAGTAATTTTACCATGTTTGCGCGTTTCGAAATAGTGTTTTGGATGGTATTCCAATGTTGAACTCTAGTTTGGAAGATTATGTAGTATTTTTGTTGACAATCTTAAGTAAATAAATGTGATAAATAAAATATGAAAAGAGATATGTACTTACTAAGATATGAATAGATATGAGAGGAACAATAATTAACGTCATTAAAATATTCAGACAAAAACGTTAGCCTAAGACTCGAATAAAAAATGGTAAGCAAAAGAATATCCATATAAGAATATCGAGAGTTAATTATTCTTAAGATTAGGGTTATCCATGCGCATTTTATCATCCACTTCCGCCATTGAGCGAATTGGAATCGCTGGTAGACAGTGCCATTATTGGTCCAACAGTGCTTGTAGCCGGCTTCGTGTGCTCGATTACGAGTGACTCGAAATAACTGACGGTTCTCTTTTGTCAGGCGCTCATTTATACCGGGAGTAACAGAAAGGGTATAACAAGCCGAAAGGAGGTTAAGGTACTCATGAAACTGAACAACTTTCCCTATGGAACATGGGTCGAAATATGAAAAAAAAATTTGGACCTCCCATAGTAAATCAATCAGCTAATCGGCAATTTTGTATGGGAGGTCCAAATTTTTTTTTCATATTTCGACCCATGTTCCATAGGGAAAGTTGTTCAGTTTCATGAGTACCTTAACCTCCTTTCGGCTTGTTAAACCCTTTCCGTTACTCCCTGTATAGATCTTCATTGTAGAGTTGCCATGTTGCCAGTGAGTTACAATTGGTTACAATGGTAAACAAGAAACAAACAATCACCAAAAGTTTTTAAATTTTAGCGCGCAGCTACTTCTACAGAGAAGTGTCTGTGATTGGTTGAGTAATACGGAAACGGATGTGCACATGACAGACGAAAATGCCATTTTATGAACGCATCCATAAAAACGTTCCTTTCCAAGCCTGTTTTGATATTTTGCTCAGGAATGTGTAATGAATGCGTATTTCGGAACGTAAATCAGCTGTTTGACGTTTGTCAAATTATGGCTCTACGTCAGCGTTGCCGGCGCGGATCTTTGGATGCGATTTCGGATCTTTTCGGGTCTGAGCGGATCCTCGGCGGATCCTCATTTCCAGCGGATAATTTCGGATAATTATGAAAAAACATAGTTAGACCATTGTAGATACTCGTATTTAACTCGCAGTAAAAGAGAAGCAGGAGCAGAAAATGGATCATACCGCAAAAATATCTTCCACCGTTTAGTTTTGTCTTTAAGGACAGCACGACCAGTGCGCCGCGTGACGTGCACGGCTACGTGAGTAACAGGCTAGCACAGACCAGTACGCCGCGTGGCGTGCACGTCTACGTAAGTAAACAGGCTAGACGTACAGACCGGATGCGCCGCGAGGCGTGCACGTCTACGTGAGTAGCAGGCTAGTACAGACCGGATGCTCCACGCGGCGTGCACGTCTACGTGAGTAGCAGGCTAGTACAGACCGGATGCTCCACGCGGCGTGCACGTCTACGTGAGTAGCAGGCTAGTACAGACCGGATGCTCCACGCGGCGTGCACGTCTACGTGAGTAGCAGGCTAGCACAGACCGGATGCGCCACGTGGCGTGCACGTCTACGTGAGTAGCAGGCTAGAACAGACCGGATGCTCCACGCGGCGTGCACGTCTACGTGAGTAGCAGGCTAGTACAGACCGGATGCTCCACGCGGCGTGCACGTCTACGTGAGTAGCAGGCTAGTACAGACCGGATGCTCCACGCGGCGTGCACGTCTACGTGAGTAGCAGGCTAGAACAGACCGGATGCTCCACGCGGCGTGCACGTCTACGTGAGTAGCAGGCTAGTACAGACCGGATGCTCCACGCGGCGTGCACGTCTACGTGAGTAGCAGGCTAGTACAGACCGGATGCTCCACGCGGCGTGCACGTCTACGTGAGTAGCAGGCTAGAACAGACCGGATGCTCCACGCGGCGTGCACGTCTACGTGAGTAGCAGGCTAGTACAGACCGGATGCTCCACGCGGCGTGCACGTCTACGTGAGTAGCAGGCTAGTACAGACCGAATGCGCCGCGTAGCTTCACGTCAC
The DNA here is from genome assembly GCA_024500475.1 of Phthorimaea operculella. NCBI lineage: Eukaryota > Metazoa > Arthropoda > Insecta > Lepidoptera > Gelechiidae > Phthorimaea > Phthorimaea operculella. The sequence goes on from JANFCV010000011.1 coordinate 6,226,735, forward strand.
GTGATGCAACAAAACGTTAAAATTCATCCGATCAATACAACAAATGCGTGCGTGCATGCGTACTTACGTGCACGCTTTCTCCAGTGGTAACGTATGCAGGTGTAAGTATGATGCCTGACCAGATACGGCTCTGCGGTGTGTTGTGCTCGCGATCTGATGTGACATGTTTCATTTACCTCCGTTATCAGGTGCGTTGATTCGACATGCATGCCACACACCGCATCTGGTCTGTCTTAATTTATCTACATACGACTCTACACTAGGTAAAACAAAGTAAATTAGGAAAAAATGCAGCTCGTTTTCGTAAGTGTAGGAAAATGGTTCACAAAAACACGGGCGAAAATCGCAAAATTTTAGGCGCTGCTTTTGGATAAAATCGGATCCAATCGGATCCTGTCGGACTAGGTTTCGGATCTTTTGATTTTCGAGTGCCGGCAACACTGCTCTACGTGGTTTTTTATTATTTGCATTCGGAAATATTTCAGAATTAAATCATGCAATCTAAGTTTTTGCCAGTGATTGACGCGAATTCTACATTGGCAGTGTATTTTTTTATCAGTTTGATTCACCATGCTATTCATAGATAGCCATGACGAGAGTGAAAGCATGAAGTGTACCAGAAGGGATTTTGGAACAAAAATGATTGTAGAACGGTGCAAAACAGTATTAATATTGTCCAGTGTGGTATGTACTCTCGCTGTGATAGTATCTTTAAACAAACTATTAACATATGAAGTCAAATATACGAAACCTTTCTCGCCCATACCTGCTGGTTTGTTTAGTACATACTTGGAGCCAGTAAGCGATGATTCAGCTTCACCAATCCCTAGGAAGGTACCTGACAAGGCTCGTGATGCTGAAGCAGTAGGCTCTCTAAACGCCGCCTTAGAGATGAAGAAGAGTGGTAAATCTGACAAAGCGTTGAAACTATTTCGACATGCATTTGCACTTTCACCCAAGCACCCAGATGTTTTAAACCACTATGGAGAGTTTTTAGAAGATACTAAGAAGGATGTAGTAAGAGCAGATCAGCTGTACATGCTAGCTTTAACAAATTATCCTGATCATTCAGGTGCTTTATCTAATAGACAAAGAACGGCAAGTATAGTTGAAAACTTAGATAGAGAAATGTTACGCAAAATTGATGAAAAACGAGATGCATTACAGTCAATACCGGAGAACAATTCAGCTTTAAGGAGAGCAAAGAAAGAAGCATACTTTCAACATATACATCACACTGTAGCTATAGAAGGCAATACCATGACTCTATCTCAAACCCGGAGTATACTAGAGACTCGGATAGCAGTTGCGGGAAAGAGTATAGATGAACACAATGAAATTTTAGGATTAGATGCAGCTATGAAGTATATTAACTCTACATTACTGTACAGGTTAAGAGACATAACTATGGGAGATATTTTAGAAATCCATAAGAGAGTCTTAGGGCATGTGGACCCTGTTGAAGGTGGGCAGTTTCGGAGGACACAGGTGTATGTTGGTGGACACATTCCGCCAGGCCCATCAGAAATACAGAAACTGATGGTACAATTTTTGGAGTGGCTGAATTCTGAAGATGCTTTAGAGTTGCATCCAGTCAGGTAAAATTCACTAACTTATATAGAACATGTATGTAGTTGGTTTATTTTAATCTTGGTCTTTGTAATGTTAACATTTCTTACTTTTGAGTGGGATACCCGAGTGGTCCAACAACTCTTTCTTAGTTCAAAAATGAAGAGCATAGAATTTAAATATTTACAATGTTACTTTTGGTCTAGTGAGTTTAACTATTAATTTGAAACAAAACATAAAATAAAATAACAAAGAAGATTTCTGGTTATGTTGCATTTTTATGTATCTCCTAACCTGGCCTAACTCCAATTTCAGATATGCAGCACTAGCTCACTACAAGTTGGTACACATTCACCCCTTCATCGACGGGAACGGGCGCACGTCGCGACTCCTCATGAACCTGCTCCTCATGCAAGCTGGTTTCCCACCTGTCATCATTCCCAAGCAGCACCGGCATCTGTACTACCAACACCTGCAGACGGCCAATGAGGGAGATGTCAGACCGTTTGTTAGGTAAGCCAGTCACGAAGAGAACAAACAAAGGCTAACAACCTGTCGCTATGGATTGATTGATTTATATGAAACTTTTGTCAGACATGGTATAAATGGTGGTTTATACAGCTGTTTAAGTTCTGCCTAGCCGGCAAGGGTGATAGGCGTGATATATGTATCTATGTAAGTATTTTTGAAGAGACAAAAGTTCGGGTTCAGGCAGAAGTTATTTTTTATTTAAAACTGGGGAATAACCACATCAACCTCGCGATAGCTATCACCGACGTCAATAAGTGACTATAATTTAGAATCAGCCGACCGTAACTATAGCTAGGAAATGATTGGCAATGAAATTGCGTCGCGTGATCAAAAATGACGCGAATTCACGACGAAATATTGAAAGGCACCTAGTAAATACATGTGTAGCGGTAAAATAATTTACGTATAATTGATTTATTCAAATTAAGATTACTGAGTATACCTACCTGTCTCTTCTAATCTAGCCGCATAGGATAATCGCTAAACATGCGCTTTACGCACCAACATGCTAAAAAATCTGATAGGCGAGCGCAATGCATTGCATTCCCCGTGTCATTCCTTGTAAAACCTCTCCTACTTATGTGCTTCTGTTAATGGTTGTGTCGGTCAGGGTGAATACGATCTTTGAATGATTTTTAAGTTACCGAATCAACTGTAATTATAATTAATACCAAGCTTTTAACCATATTGTCTCTACATTCCAGGTTTATAGCGCAATGCACGGAGCGTACCCTCAATTTGTATCTGTGGGCGACCAGTGAGTACTCCCATATGGTGCCGGCCATCGGCCATCCCGACATCATCATAAGCGGCGACTTTGAAGAAGACCCACTATGACGGCAACCAACCAACGACGAATAGATAAATTTTATATTTAGTAGGTATCACTAAATAGGCGCGCCCTCACCAAGCGAGCAGCCTCGCTGCCTCGCGAGGCATACGCTCGTGTGCAGGCGAGCCAAGTTCGGCCCAATTTGGACGCCTAAATAAATTAATAGGCAAACTTCTGAGGCGCGTTGATTTTGGCTCGGCCCGCGCGCGTTCGCTCGATGGCCATACTTTGCTTCGGATGAGGTACGTAATTTTTTGGTCGTTTGCCTCGCGAGGTAAAGAGGCAGCGAGGCTTCTCGCTTGGTGTGGAACTATTGATGAAAATGCTGCAAGTGGGAAACGAAACCTTGGAAGTTTTCTCAGGGAATGTAGGCTGAGAAACTTATCTCTGCATCTCCCATTTAAAAGCCAGTCTATTTTGTGAAATAAAAATATTTTCTTTTGTTTCTTTCAGTTTCTTGCTTGTGCTGTTTCACCACATGTTTCACTGACTTAATTTGTATTTTTAATTTATTTTTAAGTTATAGAAAACAGTCCAGTCAAATTCATTTCAGTCCAGTCAAAATAAGTCTTGCTTTCACATATTATGATTAAGTTACTTCACTACCAAGTGTGCTACCAAGTATGACATAGAATTTAGATTATTTTGGGAAGCCATGGTACCGACCGAGATAGTTGCGGTATTCGAATTTAGAAAAAGCTTTCTTAGTTACTATAACTTCCACAGCAGCAATAAGAAATGATTTGTGTTATTTACTTAGCATTTTTATGTATTCGCCTGCTGGCAGGCTTATTTATTTTTGTACTTATTTAATGTTTTGCTGTGCATTCCATTTACTTACATTATATGACAAATTGATGGTTATTTGTAAGATTAGTTTATACATGGTGTAAAAAAATTAACTGCAAATATTTTAAGGGGTGAACAACTTTCCCCAAGGAACATAGGTTGAAATACGAATAAAGTTTTTGGTCCTCCCATACGAAGTGTGTTGGCCGGCCGGGTCAATTTGTATGGGAGGGCCAAAAAAAATCTCATATTTTGACCTATGTTCCTTGGGGAAAGTTGTTCAGTTTCACGAACTGGTTCACCCCTTAAAATATTTGCAGTTAATTTTTTTACACCATGTATTAGTAGTACGTCGAGTCTCGATAGCCAATAGCAGCCATAGCTGAATATGTCGTCTTTGAGGCGCCATGTAATTCGAGCTGTAGAGGGCTAATAAAATCATACGCTTTGACTGCTGGTTCAACGTATAATGTCAATGTATAACCTACTGTAAACGGTCGGGTGACCTACACTACAGTTACGCCCAGAAGACAGCTTTGATGTGCTCCATTCATTTGCTTGCCTCAGCTTGGCAATATTTAGTATTTTTAATTGACATTATTTTATTACGATATATTTAACCAAAGAGAATTAGTGTGTTTATTTGAATTTTATGTTTAGGTATTGTATTATCACAAATATCTGTGATAGTTATTTCTTGGGATAAAATCCTTAGCGATCGGAGGGGAAGACTATTTTGTCAATTATACCTTTCAATGAAAAGGGGCATTCATGAAAGGCTGTTGTCCGTAAGAAGCAAATGGTAATCAATCATAGTTACATTCGATTTGACGCTTCCAGGCTTTTTAAGACAGTACCTAAACTACGGAGTTAAATGGATCCTGCCATCCCTACCTGCTGGGTTTGGCTGCTGAGGATATATTTTGCAATTTTTTTTGTCTTCCAATTCGTGTGTTAAGTTCTTACTTTTTTAACATGTATGATTCTAGTACAAATTTGTAAATATGTAACTTCTAAACAATAAATGTGTAAAGGCATAACGCTGTATTTTTATTGTATAACTTTATATGCTGGAAAATGGGTAAGAAAGGGATAAATTAAAACTTCAAACGTCAATTTCGATTAATTTATTATAATGTGCGATGTTAAAATATGTTTATTACAATAAAGCATTTCAACTAGACAACTAGGACGCCCTTAACGCTCGGTACCGTCCGTTTGACGCCACATATCTATACAAGTTCATTCAAGGCAAAATCAGAGTTACAATAATATTACAATTATATAAAAAAACATAATAGTAAAAGAGAGATTTCGTTCAGTACGATAAGAATCGTCATACATCAGCTTGATTTAGTTAAATTTAAGTAAGTAAGAAAATCTACCGTGATACGTGACGAACTTTTATTTAAAAATGCCATATTATCAGAAGTATAAGTAGTTTGTATGTAGGTAATGGAGGTAACATCAGATTTTGAACACTAAATCAAGCTGGAGTATCTGAGCATCGGCGAGCAGTGACCCTGACCTCTGATACAGAGTACCGATTTATTTATCTTTTCATATTATTTATTCATTAATAAGCACTATCTAGTAATCTAAGCCATAGTATACATTTGTTACTCGAAAATCTGGCGTTTCATTCTCAAATATGTAGTAGCTAAGCGAAGCTTTACCAAAATTCTATATGGACGTCACTGTTTGCAGAACTGTAAAAGCTACGAACGGAGCAAAGAAGGTATTCCAATAATAACAATTCATAAAGTTAGTGTATCTCGTTCGTATCGTAATGCAGTTTATTCAAAGATATCGTATCTCTCACAAAGGTACAATAAGTTCAGCCTAGCACCCAGGTACTGAATGCCACCAAACAATTTTCGATTTTTACTACAAACTTAGGTTTAAAATTTTAGATATACTGTGTGGTGATAGTCAGCCAACAAAGAAAGTTTCATTAAAGGTCTATATTTTAGAGGCAGTTGCATGCTCGCACCAGTATAGGAACCCATTTCAAATTCTTTAAAAAATAAAAGACGAAATCAGGATCAAAAACCATACCAAAATGCGACAATTCGACAAAAACAAAATGAGTGTCCATATTCTTTGCAACCGTAACAAGAAAGAGACAAAGGCAAAATCAAACGCTCATTCTTGCCAACCTCCACTACATTAAAACATTACATTATCACAACATAATAAATAATACAAAACTGAAATAAATGACTTGAAAAACTTACAATCATAGTTAGTCTTTTTAAGTTATTTTACATTTTTTAAATGACAAATTATGATGTTTCTAGTTTTTTACGTTTTTATGATGAAAAGGTGTTCAGACAAAGCTACATTACTTAAATTGGATTTTGCGTACATACTTAGAAAATATTATAAACCGGTTGACAGTCAACAGTTTCAAAATGAGCTAAGATCTTGATAAGATAACAATATGGTCGAATCATTGTTCCAAATTCTGCTTTTATTTTATTTGCAAATACAGTGTAATATAATATCTTTTATTAATTTGCGAATAACTAAAGATATTTTTCACACGATAGTAATACAAGTACGGCTAACATTCGTCATTTAATAACAGACGTCATGTAAATTAATTAAAACAAATCTACTTACAATTACGTCGAAGTTACCGTGAAAATGTGTCATGTCCTCGTAAAAGAAGTGATCCGTAACGCATTTTAATCTTCATTGCATCTCGCTCATATATTTACGAAGTGAGTGAGAAAAATAGATTTTCCGATACCCTTCTTTTCATTTATCGTGCTTAATGACTTTATTCTACCAGCACATCTATTTTACAACCACATAAAAGTCAAGAGTGCCCAATACTGATCTTTATTGATAATGAAAACGATTAGCACTCAAAATGAGATAATATTATGTATTTCTCATAGTTTATTTTTCTGCTAGCACCATACTTTCTGAAAGTCTAATCTCAACAAAATGGAATGAAAAAAATCTCAAGTTTCCGATGCGTAAGTAATAAAATTATCAAACATAATCAGGATCACGATGGCTAATAATAACAAGCAAATGTATTACATTTAGGAAATATTCAATAAAATAGCAAACCAAACTAGCAAAGCACTTTTGCACCATGACATAATTTAGCTTCTTGATCTTATGACCCCTGAAGACTTTAGGTACTTATCTGATTATTGAATAAAAGGGAAAGATCGACTACAGAAAAACCGTTAGACGAAAATTAGGAGACCAAACAGCATATTTCAATCTCTGAACATTTTTCAAAACTTAAATAAACTCGACTCTTTTCAGCTACATACTAAAATGAAAAGTGAATCCAGGCAAACTAAAAATGTAATTTAAACATTTTCACAACACGAGTATTTTTTACACTATTGAATATCTAAATTGTCATGTCATACACGCATAAGACACCTCCGATGCAACATCGCTTTGTACTTCACCATTCTCCCACAATTTCAAAAAATATCTACACATCTTAAGTAGGCCTTTAGCTGAGTTAAATGCATTCAAGTAAAATGACACTTAAATGTTAAATGAAAATGAAATGAAACGTCTATAAATTACAAAGTGCCGCTTCTGCGTCTATATAATACAATAATCGTTTAAGCTTTTACACAATTTGTTGTAAACATACATTTCTCAGTCAATTGAAGAGATTTTTGTGAAAAGTAAAGTTTCAGATACTTGTAAGATCAACTCTATCTACTGTCGTGTGGGACACAGATGATGACTTTTAATGGTAAACTGTATGTTTACAGCAAATATTTATTCGTGTACGTTAGCACACCAAGAGCCCAAAAGTTCTACTATCAGACACCATAGTTCATTGATAAACAAAGCTAATAGAAACTTAGTTATACGTTAGAATAGGATCTGTAATAAATAGTTGAACTTTGGACTTCAATATGCAAGCCCACTTATTGATAATGACATATACAGAGTTCAGCAGATATTCAAACCCGATAGTTTTGTGCTTTTAACACTCCCTACTATAAACAAACAGTCTATCATTTCTATAAAAACATGACGGCACAAGTTCACCTCCATTGTATACTAAGCTTTATTATTTACTGAGTTCGTCACAACTTCCGTCTATGAATTTTCAGTTAGATGGAAAATAAATGTAGGCCAGCTACAATATTCCCGGTTATTTCAGATACTGGTTCCGTCAGTCGATTATCGCACTGGTTTATACTGAGTTTGATTCGATATATCAGCCATCTTGTATTCGCCATCTCTAAAATAAAGCCGTCGACACACGCGTGAGGTTTAGTACGAAGCGTCAGAGCATACACCATAAGCCAAAGTCTTTTAAGTCGAGATCTTTGTAATACGTAAATTACTTACGATTACACATAAATGAGAGATTCTAAAACATTGAATGTATTGTATTATGAAATGTAAACTTTTCCTCGCCGATTTATGTTAGCACAAAACATTTATTAAAAGATAATAGTCTTGTCAAGTTAAGAGTTTATTAATTCGTTAGACAAATTACAAAATATCAAACAATCTAAGTATGTTCAGGCCGCGATATCTTCAGCAAGAGTTACCTCGCAAGAACATACGAAACATAACACGTTAAGTTTAAAATTAATGACTAAGGACCGTATCAGTTAATGAGTCTCAAAGTTAACAGCGACCTTCAATTCAGCTGGTTTAATAAAAAATATACTTACATACAATATAAATAAAATAGACAAGAAGAGCTGCCCACACAAAATCTTGTGGACTATGAGAGTGAAACAACTGAAGATCTCTGCTAGACAATAGAGCTCGAATCAAAACGGTTCTAAGGCCCTCCGCCGAGCTAATATTATTTACTATCACCGAGCGTAGTAACTCAGCTCACTTCGGCAAATATCTCAGAGAGGTCAAGCCATACTGGGCGCTCAGATATATGCTCGATAACCAACATAAGCTGAGCCGACAAATCAGCCCTGGAATTCTGACGCTACGTACCCCTCGCCCTGCGGGGTGTAGTTGAGTAAGGGGGTAGGGGGGCTAGTGGTGTCTTGGGGGCTGTATGCGGCGGCTGATGTGTTCTTCCTGCTGCATCTTGGTGCGGAACTCAGCGACTAGGTCCCGTGACTGGTTGAGCACCGCGAGTTGTTCTTTGAGCAGCTCCTCCCATTGCGTCGCGTACGCTGCAAAGGAAATCGTACGTCACATGTAAAAGAGTTAGTACGACTGTTATTTATGAATATTAGAGTGGAGTTACGTTGGGGTTTTTAGAATTGAAACGCTGATGTGAAAGTTTAAAATTAGTAGGTCCCTAAATTAAATATTTGATTATTATATGACTTAATTCTGAAGAATTTTAATCTTTATTCTTAAAAATATTTACTTGAGAATTGCAGCTATTAAAATAATCGATGGCAACAAAATCACTTTGAGAAAGGAGTTCTTTCATGACGTATTTTATTTTTAAAAAATGTTCAACGAACCCGAGAATAACTAAACTCTGGACAAAATAAAATTAATACGGCTATGAGCTATTTACCGCAAGAGGACAAGCCGGAAAAAGCCAGAATATACGTAGAGGCAGTGTAGAATCACGACAATAATCCTTTCTCAAAGCATCACTGAACACTTTCAATAAAATAGGCGCGAAGTCGCAAATTAAAACGCAAAATTTGGATGACACCCAAGCCAATTAACCCGGTGAGCGACAGCAGTGGCATTATTGGTTTGCGATGATGGTCAGTAGGTTGATTCGTCTCAGCTCATAATGTCCTTTTCGCAAAATGTAGAAGGGGTGAACCAGCATATGAAATTGAACAATTTTCCCCGAGGAACATAAGTCGAAATGTAAAAAAAAATTTTGGACCGCCTATGGCTCCGACTTAAGCAGCCGAACGAGTCAGTTTGTATTGTATGGGAGATCCAAAAAAAAATATCGCATTTCTACCTATGTTCCTACTAGAAGGTTGTTCAGTTTCATGGGCTGGTTCACCCCTCTATATTTTGCGAAAAGGACATTATGGGCTGAGACGGGGTTGATTTGAGTGTTGTTTTTATCGATGATGACTATTGATGTTCAAACCTATCATCCTGCGCGACCTCCACATGCCAGTGCCGTGGCTCTGCGCGCGCAGGCGCTTGTGGCGCGAGTGCCAGCTGCCTGCAATACGTCACACACACATTCATTCTCTACTCATATTTAAACACACAGCCGTAACGACTTAAGCTCCACAGAGAAGACGTGAGACAAAAAAACTTTTTAGCAAAAAATATCACCGCCGAAAACTGAAAAGTAAAAAATAATAACTATTGTACCTACCGAAGTAATATTTTTGGTAATATTATCGACCATGTTGGAACTTAGTCATTCTGAGTCGGCGTCTAAAATTTTTACAAATTAACCGTCCATGAAATTAACACGCTTCATAGGAATGACGCCGACTCAAAATGACTAAGTTCCAACATGGTCGATAATATTACCAAAAATATTACTTCGGTAGGTACAATAGTTATTATTTTTTACTTTTCAGTTTTCGGCGGTGATATTTTTTGCTAAAAAGTTTTTATTTTATCGTTTTTAGTGGTTACTTTTCAAGTTCGTTTACATGACTGTCCCGTTGGCGTAGTGGATAGTACCCCTGCCTTCTACGCCGAGGGTCGTGGGTTCGATTCCCACCGACACAAATATTTGTAAAGACAATTTTCAAATATTTGTGTTTAGTCTGGGTGTTTTCTATGTATAATATGTATTTATTTACAAAAAAAAAAAGTATGTAAGTATTATATCAGTTGTCTAGTTCCCATAGTACAAGCTTTGCTTAGTTTGGGGCTAGATGGCGCTGTGTGTCTCGTCCAGGGATATTTATTATTTATTTATTCAAAATAGCCATCTACACGACCTACCTTACTGTTTCTAAGGAGTTTCAAGCGCACATAGAAACTTCATGAAATACTTAAACGTACATGACTCATATAAAAGCAACCTCCTTTTTTGATGGACATCTTTGGCAGATGTTTGGCAGACAGTCAACAACGGGCAGACGTCAGTCGTGTATGTAAACATGTAAACATAAGTACATTTTGCTTCAAACGTGTCGCAAAATATGAAGAATTTGTTTATATCTCAAGATCCTTCTATCAGATCCTGACCTGATGACTATGGGACCACATGGACAGTGCACCCTTTCAAACAAAAAAAGATTTTTCCAAATCGGTCCAGGCGTCTCTGAGTAATCGGTGAAAATACATAAAAAATAAAAAAAACATAAAAGTTCGGGTCGAATTGAAAACCTCCTCCGTTTTTTTCGTCGGTTAAAAAGGTTGTAGGTTAAACTGGAGGGAGAACTCGGGATTGACAAGTGAAGTAAGATTATTTGACCGATTCGCAAGAAGAGCAAGGGCCGAGCATTCGTAGTCTCTTTCTAAGCTACCGAGTTACCTACCACGAGTTACCCCGAGTGTTTAGGAAGTTTTTCCCACCATCACTTTTAGAAAGAGATGGTGGAACCTAGACTACAGGTTTAGAGGTTTAGAGGTCAAATTTCTTGACTGCACTTCTTGTTTCCGAGTGCCCCCTCCAGTTTCACCTATAAGCTTCTTGGTCGAGTTCTTGGTCAAACAAGTGATCGTCCGACATGGTGAGACTTTTTTGTCTTGTCTGACAGATGTCATGTCATGTCGTATAGCGAGACTTTTGACGCGAATCTTTTGGCACGATTGCCGCCGTTTGGACAGAGAAAAGTCGTCGATAAATGCGGCGACATTAGGACTCAGCATCATGGAATGTCATACACTGCAGATCGGCCCCCTCTTTATTAATGTGTGGTGTGACGTCCACCGTCTTTGGAAATGATATTGTAAATAGCATCTCCACCACCATTCGATTGACCATAGTCGACCATAGGAGATATTCAGCCTAGGTCAAAAGCTCTACATCGTCTTTTACGTAACCCTGAGTGGGCTAGGGGTGTGGCAGTATTCTTAGCCGCTATAGTATTCGTCAAACTACGAAAACTTTGAATGCGCAAAAAAGATGGTCTCTTTGGTGGTGCGTAGCGGGTCGTCGCATTCCCCTTCCACCTCGCGCGATGGCCGAGAAGTTTGACGGTTAATGTACTGGTAACAGTTGTTATACTTACCATCCTGGTCATAATCCACGTCTCTAGTGAGCGCGAGCAGCTGGTTGCAGCGTTGTAAAGCATGCTGCAAGTAGTCGGACACTGCTGTATGGTTGTATACTGTATGTTGTTATACTCACCATCCTGGTCATAGTCCACGTCTCTAGTGAGCGCGAGCAGCTGGTTGCAGCGTTGTAGCGCATGCTGCAAGTAGTCGGACACTGCTGTATGGTTGTATTGTATACTGTATGTTGTTATACTCACCATCCTGGTCATAGTCCACGTCTCTAGTGAGCGCGAGCAGCTGGTTGCAGCGTTGTAGCGCATGCTGCAAGTAGTCGGACACTGCTGTATGGTTGTATTGTATACTGTATGTTGTTATACTCACCATCCTGGTCATAATCCACGTCTCTAGTGAGCGCGAGCAGCTGGTTGCAGCGTTGTAGCGCATGCTGCAAGTAGTCGGACACTGCTGTATGGTTGTATACTGTATGTTGTTATACTCACCATCCTGGTCATAGTCCACGTCTCTAGTGAGCGCGAGCAGTTGGTTGCAGCGTTGTAAAGCATGCTGTAAGTAGTCGGACACTGCTGTATGGTTGTATTGTATACTGTATGTTGTTATACTCACCATCCTGGTCATAGTCCACGTCTCTAGTGAGCGCGAGCAGCTGGTTGCAGCGTTGTAAAGCATGCTGCAAGTAGTCGGACACTGCTGTATGGTTGTATACTGTATGTTGTTATACTCACCATCCTGGTCATAGTCCACGTCTCTAGTGAGCGCGAGCAGCTGGTTGCAGCGTTGTAAAGCGTGCTGCAAGTAGTCGGACACTGCTGTATGGTTGTATACTGTATGTTGTTATACTGTATGTTGTTATACTCACCATCCTGGTCATAGTCCACGTCTCTAGTGAGCGCGAGCAGCTGGTTGCAGCGTTGTAAAGCATGCTGCAAGTAGTCGGACACTGCTGTATGGTTGTATACTGTATGTTGTTATACTCACCATCCTGGTCATAGTCCACGTCTCTAGTGAGCGCGAGCAGTTGGTTGCAGCGTTGTAAAGCATGCTGTAAGTAGTCGGACACTGCTGTATGGTTGTATTGTATACTGTATGTTGTTATACTCACCATCCTGGTCATAGTCCACGTCTCTAGTGAGCGCGAGCAGCTGGTTGCAGCGTTGTAAAGCATGCTGCAAGTAGTCGGACACTGCTGTATGGTTGTATACTGTATGTTGTTATACTCACCATCCTGGTCATAGTCCACGTCTCTAGTGAGCGCGAGCAGCTGGTTGCAGCGTTGTAAAGCATGCTGCAAGTAGTCGGACACCGCTGTATGGTTGTATACTGTATGTTGTTATACTCACCATCCTGGTCATAGTCCACGTCTCTAGTGAGCGCGAGCAGCTGGTTGCAGCGTTGTAAAGCATGCTGCAAGTAGTCGGACACTGCTGTATGGTTGTATACTGTATGTTGTTATACTCACCATCCTGGTCATAGTCCACGTCTCTAGTGAGCGCGAGCAGCTGGTTGCAGCGTTGTAAAGCATGCTGCAAGTAGTCGGACACCGCTGTATGGTTGTATACTGTATGTTGTTATACTCACCATCCTGGTCATAGTCCACGTCTCTAGTGAGCGCGAGCAGCTGGTTGCAGCGTTGTAAAGCATGCTGCAAGTAGTCGGACACTGCTGTATGGTTGTATACTGTATGTTGTTATACTCACCATCCTGGTCATAGTCCACGTCTCTAGTGAGCGCGAGCAGCTGGTTGCAGCGTTGTAAAGCATGCTGCAAGTAGTCGGACACTGCTGTATGGTTGTATACTGTATGTTGTTATACTGTATGTTGTTATACTCACCATCCTGGTCATAGTCCACGTCTCTAGTGAGCGCGAGCAGCTGGTTGCAGCGTTGTAAAGCATGCTGCAAGTAGTCGGACACTGCTGTATGGTTGTATACTGTATGGTTGTATACTGTATGTTGTTATACTCACCATCCTGGTCATAGTCCACGTCTCTAGTGAGCGCGAGCAGCTGGTTGCAGCGTTGTAAAGCATGCTGCAAGTAGTCGGACACTGCTGTATGGTTGTATACTGTATGTTGTTATACTCACCATCCTGGTCATAGTCCACGTCTCTAGTGAGCGCGAGCAGCTGGTTGCAGCGTTGTAAAGCATGCTGCAAGTAGTCTGACACTGCTGTATGGTTGTATACTGTATGTTGTTATACTCACCATCCTGGTCATAGTCCACGTCTCTAGTGAGCGCGAGCAGCTGGTTGCAGCGTTGTAAAGCATGCTGCAAGTAGTCGGACACTGCTGTATGGTTGTATACTGTATGTTGTTATACTCACCATCCTGGTCATAGTCCACGTCTCTAGTGAGCGCGAGCAGCTGGTTGCAGCGTTGTAAAGCATGCTGCAAGTAGTCGGACACTGCTGTATGGTTGTATACTGTATGTTGTTATACTCACCATCCTGGTCATAGTCCACGTCTCTAGTGAGCGCGAGCAGCTGGTTGCAGCGTTGTAAAGCATGCTGCAAGTAGTCGGACACTGCTGTATGGTTGTATACTGTATGTTGTTATACTCACCATCCTGGTCATAGTCCACGTCTCTAGTGAGCGCGAGCAGCTGGTTGCAGCGTTGTAAAGCATGCTGCAAGTAGTCGGACACTGCTGTATGGTTGTATACTGTATGTTGTTATACTCACCATCCTGGTCATAGTCCACGTCTCTAGTGAGCGCGAGCAGCTGGTTGCAGCGTTGTAAAGCATGCTGCAAGTAGTCGGACACTGCTGTATGGTTGTATACTGTATGTTGTTATACTGTATGTTGTTATACTCACCATCCTGGTCATAGTCCACGTCTCTAGTGAGCGCGAGCAGCTGGTTGCAGCGTTGTAAAGCATGCTGCAAGTAGTCGGACACTGCTGTATGGTTGTATACTGTATGTTGTTATACTGTATGTTGTTATTCTGTATGTTGTTATACTGTATGTTGTTATACTCACCATCCTGGTCATAGTCCACGTCTCTAGTGAGCGCGAGCAGCTGGTTGCAGCGTTGTAAAGCATGCTGCAAGTAGTCGGACACTGCTGTATGGTTGTATACTGTATGTTGTTATACTCACCATCCTGGTCATAGTCCACGTCTCTAGTGAGCGCGAGCAGCTGGTTGCAGCGTTGTAAAGCATGCTGCAAGTAGTCGGACACTGCTGTATGGTTGTATTGTATACTGTATGTTGTTATACTCACCATCCTGGTCATAGTCCACGTCTCTAGTGAGCGCGAGCAGCTGGTTGCAGCGTTGTAAAGCATGCTGCAAGTAGTCGGACACTGCTGTATGGTTGTATACTGTATGTTGTTATACTGTATGTTGTTATTCTGTATGTTGTTATACTGTATGTTGTTATACTCACCATCCTGGTCATAGTCCACGTCTCTAGTGAGCGCGAGCAGCTGGTTGCAGCGTTGTAAAGCATGCTGCAAGTAGTCGGACACTGCTGTATGGTTGTATACTGTATGGTTGTATACTGTATGTTGTTATACTCACCATCCTGGTCATAGTCCACGTCTCTAGTGAGCGCGAGCAGCTGGTTGCAGCGTTGTAAAGCATGCTGCAAGTAGTCGGACACTGCTGTATGGTTGTATACTGTATGTTGTTATACTGTATGTTGTTATACTCACCATCCTGGTCATAGTCCACGTCTCTAGTGAGCGCGAGCAGCTGGTTGCAGCGTTGTAAAGCATGCTGCAAGTAGTCGGACACTGCTGTATGGTTGTATACTGTATGTTGTTATACTCACCATCCTGGTCATAGTCCACGTCTCTAGTGAGCGCGAGCAGCTGGTTGCAGCGTTGTAAAGCATGCTGCAAGTAGTCGGACACTGCTGTATGGTTGTATACTGTATGTTGTTATACTGTATGTTGTTATACTCACCATCCTGGTCATAGTCCACGTCTCTAGTGAGCGCGAGCAGCTGGTTGCAGCGTTGTAAAGCATGCTGCAAGTAGTCGGACACTGCTGTATGGTTGTATACTGTATGTTGTTATACTCACCATCCTGGTCATAGTCCACGTCTCTAGTGAGCGCGAGCAGCTGGTTGCAGCGTTGTAAAGCATGCTGCAAGTAGTCGGACACTGCTGTATGGTTGTATACTGTATGTTGTTATACTGTATGTTGTTATTCTGTATGTTGTTATACTGTATGTTGTTATACTCACCATCCTGGTCATAGTCCACGTCTCTAGTGAGCGCGAGCAGCTGGTTGCAGCGTTGTAAATCATGCTGCAAGTAGTCGGACACTGCTGTATGGTTGTATTGTATACTGTATGTTGTTATACTCACCATCCTGGTCATAGTCCACGTCTCTAGTGAGCGCGAGCAGCTGGTTGCAGCGTTGTAAAGCATGCTGCAAGTAGTCGGACACTGCTGTATGGTTGTATACTGTATGTTGTTATACTGTATGTTGTTATTCTGTATGTTGTTATACTGTATGTTGTTATACTCACCATCCTGGTCATAGTCCACGTCTCTAGTGAGCGCGAGCAGCTGGTTGCAGCGTTGTAAAGCATGCTGCAAGTAGTCGGACACTGCTGTATGGTTGTATTGTATACTGTATGTTGTTATACTCACCATCCTGGTCATAGTCCACGTCTCTAGTGAGCGCGAGCAGCTGGTTGCAGCGTTGTAAAGCGTGCTGCAAGTAGTCGGACACTGCTGTATGGTTGTATACTGTATGTTGTTATACTCACCATCCTGGTCATAGTCCACGTCTCTAGTGAGCGCGAGCAGCTGGTTGCAGCGTTGTAAAGCATGCTGCAAGTAGTCGGACACCGCTGTATGGTTGTATACTGTATGTTGTTATACTCACCATCCTGGTCATAGTCCACGTCTCTAGTGAGCGCGAGCAGCTGGTTGCAGCGTTGTAAAGCATGCTGCAAGTAGTCGGACACTGCTGTATGGTTGTATACTGTATGTTGTTATACTCACCATCCTGGTCATAGTCCACGTCTCTAGTGAGCGCGAGCAGCTGGTTGCAGCGTTGTAAAGCATGCTGCAAGTAGTCGGACACTGCTGTATGGTTGTATACTGTATGTTGTTATACTCACCATCCTGGTCATAGTCCACGTCTCTAGTGAGCGCGAGCAGCTGGTTGCAGCGTTGTAAAGCATGCTGCAAGTAGTCGGACACTGCTGTATGGTTGTATACTGTATGTTGTTATACTCACCATCCTGGTCATAGTCCACGTCTCTAGTGAGCGCGAGCAGCTGGTTGCAGCGTTGTAAAGCATGCTGCAAGTAGTCGGACACTGCTGTATGGTTGTATACTGTATGTTGTTATACTCACCATCCTGGTCATAGTCCACGTCTCTAGTGAGCGCGAGCAGCTGGTTGCAGCGTTGTAAAGCATGCTGCAAGTAGTCGGACACTGCTGTATGGTTGTATACTGTATGTTGTTATACTCACCATCCTGGTCATAGTCCACGTCTCTAGTGAGCGCGAGTAGTTGGTTGCAGCGTTGTAAAGCATGTGCAAGTATTCGGACACTGCTGTATGGTTGTATACTGTATGTTGTTATACTCACCATCCTGGTCATAGTCCACGTCTCTAGTGAGCGCGAGCAGCTGGTTGCAGCGTTGTAAAGCATGCTGCAAGTAGTCGGACACTGCTGTATGGTTGTATACTGTATGTTGTTATACTCACCATCCTGGTCATAGTCCACGTCTCTAGTGAGCGCGAGCAGCTGGTTGCAGCGTTGTAAAGCATGCTGCAAGTAGTCGGACACTGCTGTATGGTTGTATACTGTATGTTGTTATACTCACCATCCTGGTCATAGTCCACGTCTCTAGTGAGCGCGAGCAGCTGGTTGCAGCGTTGTAAAGCATGCTGCAAGTAGTCGGACACCGCTGTATGGTTGTATACTGTATGTTGTTATACTCACCATCCTGGTCATAGTCCACGTCTCTAGTGAGCGCGAGCAGCTGGTTGCAGCGTTGTAAAGCATGCTGCAAGTAGTCGGACACCGCTGTATGGTTGTATACTGTATGTTGTTATACTCACCATCCTGGTCATAGTCCACGTCTCTAGTGAGCGCGAGCAGCTGGTTGCAGCGTTGTAAAGCATGCTGCAAGTAGTCGGACACCGCTGTATGGTTGTATACTGTATGTTGTTATACTCACCATCCTGGTCATAGTCCACGTCTCTAGTGAGCGCGAGCAGCTGGTTGCAGCGTTGTAAAGCATGCTGCAAGTAGTCGGACACCGCTTTGTGGTTGTCCAGCATTTCTTCCTCGGCTTTCTGCAGTTCGTCGATCGCCTCGTGGAACGTGTACATCTCCGCTGACATGTCGCCCTCCTGGGATTAGGAAATAATGGTTTAGTCAATGTCGATAATAAAATAAATCATTTTGACGGGTGGTGCCTGCTGGCCAAGACCAGTTCAGAATCTGACGGAAATCGGGTCAGTTCTGACCGACATAATCGAATTATTGTTATGATGAGTAATAATAATTCAATCTAAATTTTAATGTTGAAAATGTTATAAATCGTTAAACAGCGCAAACTGCAAACTTGTCTCAGTCATTCATCTTACTTACAGAACAAACAGATGGGGTTTCAATTTTAAATTCTTTTATACATACTGAAAAGGCAATACTATACTGCCAGCTACACAGTCATATATTTATTTTTAATGCAAACAATATTTTTTGGTGTTTGATTCGGCCAAAAACAAGAAAAGTCGTGGTGTTTCATTTTGATGAGAAGTGTATTATTACTGATGATGTTACTTAAATGACTTACATTGAGCGAGCGTAGTTGCGCGAGGTCGCCATCTTGCGCGGGCTCCATCTCCACGTCGGCGAGCGGGGACTCTGGCCGAGGCCGCCCGCAGTCGTTTGTGCCTAACTCTTTCACTCTGCAAACAAAAACGGTAGTCTTAATTTTGAAAATTTACTGGGGGAAATTTTATTACTGACTGATAGCGAAAACTCAGAACCGGCTGGTGACAAGGAACAACTTTCCCCAAGGTACATAGGTCGAAAAATGAAAAAAGAAATTGACCTTTCATACAAAATTGATAATCAGCTGATTTGGATTACTATGGGAGGCCCAATTTTTTTTTCATGTTTCTATGCTCCTTGGGGAAAGTTGTTCCTTATCACCTGCCGGTTCTGAGTTTTCACTATCGGTCACTAACAAAAAATCACCCTTTAAAGACTATTCGATAGCATGCTTTTTTGGCAAGATTATATGTGTGTAATCCCCCTTCAGGGCAGGGCGATGTGTAGCACGTTGTAATATGTGTTGTCTCCTTTTAACGAATCCCGCAGTACTTGCGTCAGTTTGTACCGTGCCTTCCGAAGCACTCACCTGTCAGCGTAGCGCAGTGTGTTGAGCGAGTGTTCACACGAGGACATGGCTGGTGATATCATGGCGATCATACAAGTACGCGACTTGTCCCCTATGAACGAGTCCTACTGCTCTTGTGTCAGTTTGTACCGTGCTCTCCGAAACACTAACCTGTCAGCGTAGCGCAGTGTGTTGAGCGAGTGTTCACACGAGGACATGGCTGGTGATATCATGGCGATCATACAAGTACGCGACTTGTCCCCTATGAAGAAACCCGGAGCAATCCGCTACTTGACTGACAGGTCAAATGAGCTACATTTTAAAACGCTCTCAAACGAAGTTTTTTTTGTATGAAAATATTGAAATATGTTACATCATAATTCAATATTTTGGCTGGAGTCAAAACACTTGCTTTTAGTCTTAGTTTAATAATTTCTAACATTAAATATTTAGAAAAAGGATGAATGAAGTTTTTACTATTTTTCGACAATAGTTTTAAGCATACTTCTTTTGTATTTTATTGACGACCCTGTCAAGTAGCGAATTGCGTCAGTTTGTACCGTGCCCTCCGAAGCACTCACCTGTCAGCGTAGCGCAGTGTGTTGAGCGAGTGTTCACACGAGGACATGGCTGGTGATATCATGGCGATCATACAAGTACGCGACTTGTCCCCTATGAAGAAGTCCCGGAACAATCCGCTTTGACTGACAGGTCAAATGAGCTACATTTTAAAACGCTCTCAAACGAAATATTTTTTGTATGAAAATATTGAAATATGTTACATCGTATTTCAATATTTTGGCTGGGGTCAAAACAGTTGCTTTTAGTTTTAGTTTAATAATTTCTAACTTTTAATATTTAGAAAAAGGATGAATGAAGTTTGTACTATTTTTCGACAATAGTTTTAAGCATACTTCTTTTGCATATTATTGACCTGACCACCCTGTCAAGTAGTGAATTGCGTTAGATTGTAACGTGCCCTCCGAAACACTCACCTGTCAGCGTAGCGCAGTGTGTTGAGCGAGTGTTCACACGAGGACATGGCTGGTGATATCATGGCGATCATACAAGTACGCGACTTGTCCCCTATGAACGAGTCCCGGAGCACTTGCTTGTAACATGCCCTCCGAAACACTCACCTGTCAGCGTAGCGCAGTGTGTTGAGCGAGTGTTCGCACGAGGACATGGCTGGTGATATCATGGCGATCATACAAGTACGCGACTTGTCCCCTATGAACTAGTCCCTGAGTCAGTTTGTACCGTACCTTCCGAAACACTCACCTGTCAGCGTAGCGCAGTGTGTTGAGTGAATGTTCACACGAGGACATGGCTGGTGATATCATGGCGATCATACAAGTACGCGACTTGTCCCCTATGAACGAGTCCCCCCTATGAAGGAGTCCCCCCTATGAAGGAGTCCCCCCTATGAAGGAGTCCCCCCTATGAAGGAGTCCCCCCTATAAAGGAGTCCCCCCTATGAAGGAGTCCCCCCTATGAAGGTGTCCCCCCTATGAAGGAGTCCCCCCTATGAAGGAGTCCCCCCTATGAAGGAGTCCCCCCTATGAAGGAGTCCCCCCTATGAAGCAGTCCCCCCTATGAAGGAGTCCCCCCTATGAAGGAGTCCCCTATAAAGGAGTCCCCTATGAAGCAGTCCCCTATGAAGGAGTCCCCTATGAAGGAGTCCCCCCTATGAAGGAGTCCCCCCTATGAAGCAGTCCCCCCTATGAAGGAGTCCCCCCTATGAAGGAGTCCCCGCTATGAAGGAGTCCCCCCTATGAAGGAGTCCCCCCTATGAACGAGTCCCGGAGCATTTGCGTCTGTTCGTACCGTGCTCTCCGAAGCACTCACCTGTCAGCGTAGCGCAGTGTGTTGAGCGAGTGTTCACACGAGGACATGGCTGGTGATATCATGGCGATCATACAAGTACGCGACTTGTCCCCTATGAACGAGTCTTGCATCACTTGCGTCAGTTTGTACCGTGCCCTCCGAAGCACTCACCTGTCAGCGTAGCGCAGTGTGTTGAGCGAATGTTCGCAAGACGACATGGCTGGTGATATCATGGCGATCATACAAGTACGCGACTTGTCCCCTATGAACGAGTCCCGGATTGCGTCAGTTTGTACCGTGCTTTCCGAAACACTCACCTGTCAGCGTAGCGCAGTGTGTTGAGCGAGTGTTCACACGAGGACATGGCTGGTGATATCATGGCGATCATACAAGTACGCGACTTGTCCCCTATGAACGAGTCCCGCAGCACTTGCGTCAGTTTGTACCTTGCCCTCCGAAACACTCACCTGTCAGCGTAGCGCAGTGTGTTGAGCGAGTGTTCACACGAGGACATGGCTGGTGATATCATGGCGATCATACAAGTACGCGACTTGTCCCCTATGAACGAGTCCCGGAGCACTTGCTTCTAACGTGCCCTCCGAAGCACTCACCTGTCAGCGTAGCGCAGTGTGTTGAGCGAGTGTTCACACGAGGACATGGCTGGTGATATCATGGCGATCATACAAGTACGCGACTTGTCCCCTATGAACGAGTCCCGCAGCACTTGCGTCAGTTTGGACACTCGGAAGGGCAGGTGGTTGTTTCCCTTCATGCCTAAAGCGCGGATGCACTCTTTGAGCGCTAGCAGCGATTTGTTGATTTCTGCACTTTCCATTCCTGAAAAAAAAAATGTTGATATCAATTAAAACGAAAAGACAATTTGCAAATGTACACAAACGCGTGCGAGTATGACTGGCCTGCGCTCTTGAGACGAAACATCTGTATCAAACCATTAATAAATAGTATAAAATAAAGTCCCTTTTTTTGCTTTCTGTCGTGGAACTCCTAAACTACGCAACGGATTTTGTTGTTGGTTTTGTAATAGATAGTGATTCAAAAATGCCGGAAAAATGTCTTTTTCCCCACAGAAAAATGAAATGCAGTGGGTGAAACCTCCAACGGGCCGTTGTAGTTCGGTACAGTCGGCGGGGGTGAAGTAGCACGTTATTCTTATATTACGCGCGGCGCGGATGCACGCGTGTCCTTTCCCTGCTTCACCTCCCGCTACCCGCTGACATTTTAGATACCTAACCGCCCACTGTCTGTCACCTCTAGGAAAGAATGCGCGCGAACCCCTCGGACTATAGTTTAAAAACTAAGTTTATCATGAATAAAGCCGTGTGCTTACTGGTCTGTCTGTTGGCGGAGTTGGTGTCGGCGCCGCGCTCGTTCCCCGCGAGGTCGATGAGCGAGAACTTGCCGTGCACGCGGTGCATGCCGGGCGAACGCACCACGATTTGATCAGGGTTTTGTACTGGTATCTATAGGTTCGTAACTAATCTTATCGTATTGAAATAAAGCCATGTTCTTACTGGTCTGTCGGTTGGCGGAGTTGGTGTCGGCGCCGCGCTCGTTCCCCGCGAGGTCGATGAGCGAGAACTTTCCGTGAACGCGGTGCATGCCGGGCGACCGCACCACGATTTGATCAGGGTTTTGTACCGGTATCTATAGGTTCCTAACTTATCTTATTATATTGTAATAAAGCCGTGTTCTTACTGGTCTGCCGGTTGGCGGAGTTGGTGTCGGCGCCGCGCTCGTTGCCCGCCAGGTCGATGAGCGAGAATTTGCCGTGCACGCGGTGCATGCCGGGCGATCGCACCACGATTTGATCAGGATTTTGTACCGGTATCTATAGGTTCCTAACTTATTTTATTATATTGAAATAAAGTCGTGTTCTTACTGGTCTGTCTGTTGGCGGAGTTAGTATCCGCGCCGCGTTCATTCCCCGCGAGGTCGATGAGCGAGAACTTGCCGTGCACGCGGTGCATGCCGGGCGATCGCACCACGATCTGGAATACTGCGTGCGATCGGGACGAATTCGAGTTCGCTGAGGTCTGGAACAAACAACAAGCAAATGAAATAATTAGAAAAAAATGTCAAGCATAGACCTAATAACAATAATAGTCAATCAATAGTTTAAACAACACAAAATAAATTCTTATCGAAAGAGCGAATCACATTTTTTTCGCTAAACGTGCGTTGCTAAACATAGGCGCCTGAATAGAGAAAGATTTAGGGCTGACTGCATCCAACAGTCACAGAGTTCGTCGCTCCATCGCGTACCGTACAAATGATTACCGCGGCTTTTCTGGAAAACTTTCAATATCTTGCTTCCACCGCAGGCAAGATTTTAACCTGTACTGCCGACGCCTCTACCTACTGAGCCACCGTATTCTAGCCTGCGAAGTAAGCAAATAAATATCTTGGCCACTAACGCGTGGCTAGGCTCCATGTACGGGTATAGTTTTGCAACTAATTCCCGACGAGTAATTCATTCTTTGCAGATTGAATGTATACCAAGTTATAAAACTATCCTGGTAGATGGAGCTCTACCACGCGTTAGTGGTCAAGATACACTTGCTTAATTCGCGGGCTTGGAGTAAGCCGCTGTAGCCCAGTTGGTAGAGGCGTCGCCAGTACAGATGGCGAAGGTCGTTGGTTCATATCCAGCCTGTGATGAAAATTTCCTAGATTGAATGTAGTCGAAGCTATGTAAACAACACAAAAAAGCTCATTGAATATTTATTTTTTTCTCTCTAAGACATCCACTGCTAAACATAAGACGCATAAGTGTCCGTCTCGCACAAAACGTCGAACGTCATCGTCTGTCGAACATTGGCCAAGAACTTACGCTAAAAGTGGGGAAAAAAATACAAAGAATCATATATTTTAGAAATCTAACTAACCTGTCCGGAGGTCCTGGCGGCGTTTCCATGTTGGATAAGACGTAATACTTCGTCCACGTTGTCAACGACTTTTTCTGTGAGCCCCACTATCTGCACCTGCTGCTTGCCGTCCTCTAGTACTCGCAGTTTCGCCTTGTCCGCCAACAAGTCGAATACCTGAAATTCATAAGAGTGCGAATGTATTGGTAAGAGAAAAATTGACAGTGCTTTTCATTCTAGAATCCTCAGGCATACATACGCTGCAGACAAATCACTGACGTAAACTTTAAACAATGTTGGCCCAAACATACTACCCTGTGGAACACCAATCAAGAATCCTTATTTTAGTTGCTTTAAAACGTCTCAGACTTCATATTTCTAAATGTGAGCCTGGTTCTGAAGGCAGCATATCCCTCTGCCAGTAAAAATACAATAAAATTGTAGCTGACAGTCAACGCCAGACAATGATATTTCCAATTTTGAAGAACACTGTAAGGTATAATAGTATACTTTGTTTCCAGTCTGGTTAGGACATTGCCGGCTGAACCACCTGATTGAACGAAAAGCAAGATGGGTCCGTGCTTCGGATGGGCACGTGAAGCCGTCGGTCCCGGTCGCTGTCTATTATCATTCTGACGGCGGTTGTTACACCAAGTCACGAGGCCTGCTACTTACAGTAGGTGGTTGCAAAACTCTGATACCAGGGTTCAACGAGCCTTTGGACGACTTGCACAAGAAGAAGAAGAATAGTAATTACCTTCCCGGAGTATATTTCGAAGAAGGAGGCGGACACGATGAGGTTGAGCGGCTTGTACTTGGGCGACTTGAGGTACATGAACACGTCGCGCGCCGCCATCGCGTAGATACCCTTCTTGCAGTCCTGCGTCTTGCCCTGCAACACACATACTTTTTAAGTAAGTAAATAAATACGAAAAAAAGATCACGTTTATATTGAAAATGAGAAAATTGAAAAATACACTAGCGACCGCCGGGACTTGAACCCGGAACTTTGGATAACCGTCCCACCGCTCTGCCAACTGAGATATGGGCGCCTAGCAGACCCTGGTAAATTTCTCAACCTCTTGATGCTCGTCTCGAA
Organism: Phthorimaea operculella; assembly: GCA_024500475.1. Classification (NCBI taxonomy): domain Eukaryota; kingdom Metazoa; phylum Arthropoda; class Insecta; order Lepidoptera; family Gelechiidae; genus Phthorimaea; species Phthorimaea operculella. The sequence goes on from JANFCV010000011.1 coordinate 6,251,689, forward strand.
GCGATGATTTCAAGGATTTTTCGACGACGGGTTCAAGTCCCGCCGGTCGCTAGTGAAATTTTAAGTTTTCACATTTTCAATTTATGAAAATGAGAAAATTTAAAATGCGCTGTGGGTGCATTAATAATTCCAATATGGGGCGGGCAGACGGTGGCAAGCTCCACATTTCTAAGGCTATTTCGGCTCGCCTTTTCAATTATCAGAGCAGGTAATTCTTTGGAAATATCAGTCATCTTTTATGTTTCTGGGTGAGATCGCTCGATTGTTTTCAATGTCACCTTATTCTAGACTAAAATTAATATCTGGTTTGCATTGGGACAAGCATTTTTGCATTGTATTGATACCAAACCTACAACAAATGGAAACTGACCTGGAAGTCTCCACCCATAGTATGCGTCTTTCCGGATCCGGTTTGTCCGTACGCGAAACACGTCGCCATCCCGCCTTCGAATATCGTTGCCACTAGCGGCTTGGCCGTATATCTGTAAAATACGACAAATGTTATAACCTTGATTTTAAGGTTCCGTGGTTATTATCACTAAAACTATAATACTGGATGCTCGAAATAACCCTACCGTGAGTAAAAACCCGTTAAAATGTTATAACCTGTTTTGAAATTGCCACATACTATCGGACGAAACTTGATCCAGGATGAGTCGAGCTGGTCTAATCAGTATTTGATCGGGGACTAAGCCGCTGTCAATCAGACCAATCACCCTTAATAAATTCTTGCTACTGGTACTGTACTAGCTCAATCCATAATCGTATAGATCTTAGAGTATGTATAAGCAAGCTATAGGGTGCGCCTAAAAAGTTTGAACGGTTGACAGTAGTTAGAACACGACCTCTCTGTCCATCAGTAGCAAAACGCCAGTGACAACACCATTGAACCTCTCATACATTTCTCATACATTTGACGTAGGTATCTAGGGACAACTGTTTACATTTTGACAGTACTACGTGGGGCGATACGCGCACTCTATAGGTTGCTTACATTATACTCTAATCTGGTTTAGATATATCCGATCAACTAAGCGTCTGCCAAAATACACTGCCATGAAAAATCACGCCACCGATGAGATTCGTACCCACGTCTTCTGACAAGCCAGGTCAGACGTGTTAACGGTTACACTACGGTAGGCTTTACCCGAGGTGGCGGAATTGTGAAGCATTTGCTTCGTTCATATATATTTTTTGTTGCTTGACTACTTACGAGTAATTTTAAGGATGTAGCTTTAGGGAGTAGCAAAGGGATGATTACTCACTTGTAAACAACTTCATTACTGCAGGTGTCGTCGAACGCGTAGTCGAACCGGAACTTCTGGTTCTCGAGGTATTTAGTGAGGTCCACTTTGTTCTTCTAATTCTAGATAGACGTTTCAACAAAGGGATGAGTACTCACTTGTAAACAACTTCATTACTGCAGGTGTCGTCGAACGCGTAGTCGAACCGGAACTTCTGGTTCTCGAGGTATTTGGTGAGGTCCACTTTGTTCTTCTAATTCTAGATAGACGTTTCAACAAAGGGATGAGTACTCACTTGTAAACAACTTCATTACTGCAGGTGTCGTCGAACGCGTAGTCGAACCGGAACTTCTGGTTCTCGAGGTATTTAGTGAGGTCCACTTTGTTCTTCTAATTCTAGATAGAAGTTTCAACAAAGGGATGAGTACTCACTTGTAAACAACTTCATTACTGCAGGTGTCGTCGAACGCGTAGTCGAACCGGAACTTTTGATTCTCGAGGTACTTAGTGAGGTCCACTTTGTTCTTCGGCTCGTGCACTATCATCTGGTCTTTCGTCGGCACTGATATTACGTCCACCTGGGAACAATCACCAAATAAGTTGGAACGAAACAGCTTATATTCTTTTCTGTAGTATGATGGGAAAAAGTCGAATTAATTTGTCAATATAACTATAAATAGTCCCGTAATATGGTTGGAAAGACTGCGTGTGACGTAATTAAAATTTTTGATAAATGGATATGAGGACTTTGTTAGGGACAGTCTAGCTTGCATCTAAATTTAAGCTTGCTGTGTTTTGTTGTTGCATAAGAATGTTGGTACAGAATTCACTTTTTCGTCAACTTGGTACTTTTACCAGCCTTACCTGGCAAAGAAAGAGCCAATCCACAAAAAAAGGTAAATAAAGGCCTTTTCGAGCTTTTCAGGGGCTAAGTCCCGCGACAATGAAGACGCATTTATACAATTGCGGGTCAAAATTTCCCAACGAAGATGCGTCTTCATTAGGAACTTTTCGAAAACATTGTATCAGACACAATGTCGCGGAGTTTTTTCCCCCAATGAATACCATTATCTTTACATATGTATATCACCTCTTTCTTATTGATTTCCTTCTTGTTGAGGGGCCGCTTCCTCACGCAGACGGTGATCTGATGGTCCTCCACCGGCTCGGTTCCGGTCAGCGGCCGAAAGTCGATGGAGTTCTGGTACTCGCGGATCATGGCCAGGAACTCCCAGTTCGGATTGCCCGGGTCCATGTTCATCGTCCTATACTGCTCATCAAAAAAATCGAGACACTTTCGTTTTCATAGTTAAACAAACTATGACATCTATGTAATTAAAAGTTGAATTTAGAACATTGACATTATGATTTAGAAACCTCGTAATATACGCTATTGAACGATATTAGACATTTATTCCCAAATAAACATGTATCTCAGATAATGTGATTCGTACAAAACGTAAACTTGATAAGCGTCTCGATTTTTCTGATGGGAAGCGTAGTTCTAAAGGAACGTACTTTGAAAAATTACAACCATAAGTAAGTATATCACCTGTTTCTTATTGATTTCCTTCTTGTTGAGGGGCCGCTTCCTCACGCAGACGGTGATCTGATGGTCCTCCACCGGCTCGGTTCCCATCGTACTAGTTCTAAAGGAACGTACTTTGAAAAATTACAACGTATGTAATAAGTATATCACCTCTTTCTTATTGATTTCCTTCTTGTTGAGGGGCCGCTTCCTCACGCAAACGGTGATCTGATGGTCCTCCACCGGTTCGGTTCCCATCGTACTAGTTCTAAAGGAACGTACTTTGAAAAATTACAACATATGCAATATTTATATCACCTCTTTCTTATTGATTTCCTTCTTGTTGAGGGGCCGCTTCCTCACGCAGACGGTGATCTGATGGTCCTCCACCGGCTCGGTTCCCATCGTACTAGTTCTAAAGGAACGTACTTTGAAAAATTACAACATATGCAATATTTATATCACCTCTTTCTTATTGATTTCCTTCTTGTTGAGGGGCCGCTTCCTCATGCAGACGGTGATCTGATGGTCCTCCACCGGCTCGGTTCCGGTCAGCGGCCGGAAGTCGATGGAGTTCTGGTACTCGCGGATCATGGCCAGGAATTCCCAGTTCGGATTGCCCGGGTCCATGTTCATCGTACTATAGTCCGACAAGTTCGTGCGCGACCTTCCCTAGGGGTGACAGACGTTGGGGGGGGAGATGTCAGCGGGTAGCGGGAGGTGTAGCGGGGAAGGGAGACGCGCGCATCCGCGCCGCGCGTCATATTAAAATGACGTGCTTCCTCGCCTCCCCACCGTCTGTACCCCGCAGAAAGGTCGCGCACGAACTTGTCGGACTATAGTGCTAAAGGAACGTACTTTGAAAAATTACAACTTATAAGTATATCACCTCTTTCTTATTGATTTCCTTCTTGTTGAGCGGCCGCTTCCTCACGCAGACGGTGATCTGATGGTCCTCCACCGGCTCGGTTCCGGTCAGCGATCGGAAGTCGATGGAGTTCTGGTACTCGCGGATCATGGCCAGGAACTCCCAGTTCGGATTGCCCGGGTCCATGTTCATCGTACTATAGTCGAATTTTTAATTCTATTCACTAAAATGACAGATGCCAACAAAATAATGATACCACCGCCATATCACTAGTGACGTACTTCAGTTCGATTTTTAAGTTCAGGTGAGCTGATTCATTCAAACCTCATACTCAGGTCACTCACATTTATTTATTTATTTAATACAAATTTTTTATACTCCTAATATAAAATGTTGAAAAAGTATGTCACTTAGTACGGGAGACCCAATTTATTTATTTTCATATTTTGAAGAAAAGTTTGTAATAAATGTTATTCAATTTTGTGAGAAGAACACGTACTTAAAATATTGTACTTATATTGTAACTAAAAACACTTAGTGATTTAATAACTATGAACTATGTCACTAGGTGAGTGATTCAATTTAATCTTTTTAGCACATCACTATTCATTTTTCCCAAAAAAGCGGCCACCCACCAAACGTCAAATCGGTAAATAGAATTAGAAATTCGACTTATAGTTCTAAAGGAACGTACTTTGAAAAATTACAACTTATTTAATAAGTAAGTATATCCACCTCTTTCTTATTGATTTCCTTCTTGTTCAGAGGCCGCTTCCTCACGCAGACGGTGATCTGATGGTCCTCCACCGGCTCGGTTCCGGTCAGCGGCCGGAAGTCGATGGAGTTCTGGTACTCGCGGATCATGGCCAGGAACTCCCAGTTCGGGTTGCCCGGGTCCATGTTCATCGTACTATAGTCCGACAAGTTCGTGCGCGACCTTCCCTAGGGGTGACAGACGTTGGGGGGGGAGATGTCAGCGGGTAGCGGGAGGTGTAGCGGGGAAGGGAGACGCGCGCATCCGCGACGCGCGTCATATTAAAATGACGTGCTTCCTCGCCTCCCCACCGTCTGTACCCCGCAGAAAGGTCGCGCACGAACTTGTCGGACTATAGTTCTAAAGGAACGTACTTTGAAAAATTACAACTTATGTAATAAGTAAGTAAGTATATCACCTCTTTCTTATTGATTTCCTTCTTGTTGAGGGGCCGCTTCCTCACGCAGACGGTGATCTGATGGTCCTCCACCGGCTCGGTTCCGGTCAGTGGCCGGAAGTCGATGGAGTTCTGGTACTCGCGGATCATGGCCAGGAATTCCCAGTTCGGATTGCCCGGGTCCATGTTCATCGTACTAGTTCTAAGGGTGAGAATCCACCAGAGCTGTGCGAGGTAGCGAGGCGGTGTACGAGGAAAATCCACCAATAGAATCACTTCATTGAGCGAGACTAGGAAAATGAAGTGATTCTATTGGTGATTTCCTCGTACACCGCCTCGCTCTCGCACAGCTCTGATTCTCACCCTAAAGGAACGTACTTTGAAAAATTACAACTTATGTAATAAGTATATCACCTCTTTCTTATTGATTTCCTTCTTATTCAGGGGCCGCTTCCTCACGCAGACGGTGATCTGATGGTCCTCCACCGGCTCGGTTCCCATCGTACTAGTTCTAAAGGAACGTACTTTGAAAAATTACAACTTATTTAATAAGTAAGTATATCCACCTCTTTCTTATTGATTTCCTTCTTGTTGAGGGGCCGCTTCCTCACGCAGACGGTGATCTGATGGTCCTCCACCGGCTCGGTTCCGGTCAGCGGCCGGAAGTCGATGGAGTTCTGGTACTCGCGGATCATGGCCAGGAATTCCCAGTTCGGATTGCCCGGGTCCATGTTCATCGTACTATAGTCCGACAAGTTCGTGCGCGACCTTCCCTAGGGGTGACAGACGTTGGGGGGGGGAGATGTCAGCGGGTAGCGGGAGGTGTAGCGGGGAAGGGAGACGCGCGCATCCGCGCCGCGCGTCATATTAAAATGACGTGCTTCCTCGCCTCCCCACCCTCTGTACCCCGCAGAAAGGTCGCGCACGAACTTGTCGGACTATAGTTCTAAAGGAACGTACTTTGAAAAATTACAACTTATGTAATAAGTATATCAATCACCTCTTTCTTATTGATTTCCTTCTTGTTGAGGGGCCGCTTCCTCACGCAGACGGTGATCTGATGGTCCTCCACCGGCTCGGTTCCGGTCAGCGGCCGGAAGTCGATGGAGTTCTGGTACTCGCGGATCATGGCCAGGAACTCCCAGTTCGGATTGCCCGGGTCCATGTTCATCGTACTAGTTCTAAGGGTGAGAATCCACCAGAGCTGTGCGAGGTAGCGAGGCGGTGTACGAGGAAAAAATCCACCAATAGAATCACTTCATTGAGCGAGACTAGGAAAATGAAGTGATTCTATTGGTGGATTTTTTCCTCGTACACCGCCTCGCTACCTCGCACAGCTCTGGTGGATTCTCACCCTAAAGGAACGTACTTTGAAAAATTACAACTTATGTAATAAGTATATCACCTCTTTCTTATTGATTTCCTTCTTGTTGAGGGGCCGCTTCCTCACGCAGACGGTGATCTGATGGTCCTCCACCGGCTCGGTTCCGGTCAGCGGCCGGAAGTCGATGGAGTTCTGGTACTCGCGGATCATGGCCAGGAACTCCCAGTTCGGGTTGCCCGGGTCCATGTTCATCGTACTAGTTCTAAGGGTGAGAATCCACCAGAGCTGTGCGAGGTAGCGAGGCGGTGTACGAGGAAAAAATCCATCATTTTCCTAGTCTCGCTCAATGAAGTGATTCTATTGGTGGATTTTTTCCTCGTACACCGCCTCGCTACCTCGCACAGCTCTGGTGGATTCTCACCCTAAAGGAACGTACTTTGAAAAACTACAAATTATGTAAGTAATAAGTATATCACCTCTTTCTTATTGATTTCCTTCTTGTTGAGGGGCCGCTTCCTCACGCAGACGGTGATCTGATGGTCCTCCACCGGCTCGGTTCCGGTCAGCGGCCGGAAGTCGATGGAGTTCTGGTACTCGCGGATCATGGCCAGGAACTCCCAGTTCGGGTTGCCCGGGTCCATGTTCATCGTACTATAGTCGAATTTTTAATTCTATTCACTAAAATGACAGATGCCAACAAAATAATGATACCACCTCCATATCACTAGTGACGTACTTCAGTTCGATTTTTAAGTTCAGGTGAGCTGATTCATTCAAACCTCAGGTCATTCACATTTATTTATTTATTTCCTACTAAATTTTTTACTCCTAAAATAAAAATGTTGAAAAAGTGTGTCACTTAGTACGGGAGACCCAATTTATTTATTTTCATATTTTGAAGAAAAGTTTCTAATAAATGTTATTCAATTTTGTGAGAAGAACACGTGCTTAAAATATTGTACTTATATTGTAACTAAAAACACTTAGTGATTTAATAACTATGAACTATGTCACTAGGTGAGTGATTCAATTTAATCTTTTTAGCACATCACTATTCATTTTCCCAAAAAAGCGGCCACCCACCAAACGTCAAATCGGTGAATACAATTAGAAATTCGACTATAGTTCTAAAGGAACGTACTTTGAAAGATTACAACTTATGTAATAAGTATATCACCTCTTTCTTATTGATCTCCTTCTTGTTGAGGGGCCGCTTCCTCACGCAGACGGTGATCTGATGGTCCTCCACCGGCTCGGTTCCGGTCAGCGGCCGGAAGTCGATGGAGTTCTGGTACTCGCGGATCATGGCCAGGAACTCCCAGTTCGGATTGCCCGGGTCCATGTTCATCGTACTATAGTCCGACAAGTTCGTGCGCGACCTTCCCTAGGGGTGACAGACGTTGGGGGGGGGATGTCAGCGGGTAGCGGGAGGTGTAGCGGGGAAGGGAGACGCGCGCATCCGCGCCGCGCGTCATATTAAAATGACGTGCTTCCTCGCCTCCCCACCGTCTGTACCCCGCAGAAAGGTCGCGCACGAACTTGTCGGACTATAATTCTAAAGGAACGTACTTTGAAAAATTACAACTTATGTAATATCACCTCTTTCTTATTGATTTCCTTCTTGTTCAGAGGCCGCTTTCTGACGCAGACGGTGATCTGATGGTCCTCCACCGGCTCGGTTCCGGTCAGCGGCCGGAAGTCGATGGAGTTCTGGTACTCGCGGATCATGGCCAGGAACTCCCAGTTCGGATTGCCCGGGTCCATGTTCATTAGGGCTTCCTGGAAAAATATTGAAGGGAATTACAAAAGGACATAAAGGCACACGGAAATGCAGAATGGAAATAATCTGTCAGGATTATTCACGAAAGACATGACATCACATCGCATTAGCCTATAACAGTCTACTGTTGGACACTGGTCCTGCAAGGGACACTAAATATAAAGAATAGCATTTTGTAATTTCTGGTCATAGGGCTTAGCAATGGTTCCATTTAGAAGCCAAAGTTCAGCTTTAGTCTATTTATTCAAACCTAACAGAATTGGATAGATAATAGCAATTCTATCCAGTTTCTCTCCAATCCAACAACATTGAACCACTACATCACGCCACGAACTTATGGACTTACCTTCTCCTCTTTGAGCTCGGCTTGCCTCTGCCGTCGTTTCTCGCGGTTCTCTTTGAGCCTCTCGACTTCTTTGACGACATTGGACCGCCGCACCGCGCCCGACGCGACTGCATGAGGTACTGAACTACTGACTTATTGAAAGCCTATCAATACAATAATGTAAGCTATTAATGTGTTACCTTCTCTTCTTTGAGTTCGGCTTGCCTCTGCCGTCGTTTCTCGCGGTTTTCTTTGAGCCTCTCGACTTCTTTGACGACGTTGGACCGCCGCACCGCGCCCGACGCGACTGCATGAGGTACTGAACTACTGACTTATTGAAAGCCTATCAATACAATAATGTAAGCTATTAATGTGTTACCTTCTCTTCTTTGAGTTCGGCTTGCCTCTGCCGTCGTTTCTCGCGGTTTTCTTTGAGCCTCTCGACTTCTTTGACGACATTGGACCGCCGCACCGCGCCCGACGCGACTGCATGAGGTACTGACACTGTGGAGGAGACTGCTGCCGGCCGATTGGTGGCTGCACCCACTGGCGGATTGAACTGAAATACAGAAATATAAATAAATCATTCCACAATCTAAAACGGGAGAAGGATAAGTTCACTACCCAAATTTCCACGTTATTCAAGTCTTGTACGAGAAGCATTCACGAAAATACAGATAGACCTACCAGGATATAAAGCAACAGGAGTAAGGCTATATTTACTGTGCCGGCGCGATATCGGCATGAAGGTATTGCCATGCTGCTCCAAGTCCTGAAGGCGACCGTTTGGCTTAAATTGGTGGCTAAAGGATGTTTGCTAAAAGAATATACCAGGAAAAGGAGTAAGGACCCAGTTTAATGTGCCATTATTGTTGAATCGGGATGGAGGCATTGCCGGTCGGTGATGGCACGGAAACGGATCCGAAGCTTGGCGTGCCTCAGCCCGCGACTGTCCCGCTGAAACAGACTGCTAACTACTAGGATAGGATAAAGGAACAAGAATGCGGAACCTCTTTATTGTGCCGTCGTTGTATAGGCATATAGGCGTTGCCGGTCTGTGGGGGTTGGGGAACGGACCCAGAGCTTGGCGTGCCTCCAGACCGCGACCGCCCCGCTGTAACTCAGCTTAGAACAGGCTGCTAAAACTACCAGGATAGGATAAAGGAACAGGAGTGTGGAACCTCTTTATTGTGCCGTCGTTGTATAGGCATATAGGCGTTGCCGGTCTGTGGGGGTTGGGGAACGGATCCGGAGCTTGGCGTGCCTCCAGACCGCGACCGCCCCGCTGAAACTGGTGGCTAGGGGAAAAGGAAGGTTGGTTAGAATAGGAAGAAGAAAGGTTAGGTAATCAGTAGTAAAGTAAAGATAGGATGAGAAGATAGTAGATAAGTAAATGTAAAGGAGAAGAGGAAAAGTTAAGAGATGGGCTTTTCTCTCACGCTCTAGCTGCTGCGTCAGGGGCAGTACATTTTCCGCGCCTCTTGTAGTACCCGTAGCATCACCGTCAAGCCTATTTTGTATAGTCCCTTGCTCTCTCGTATCAGGATACTCACCTGCTGTGTGACCCTGCTATTAGGCGCTGGCTGCTGCGTCGGAGGCGACACGTTTTCTGCGCCTCTTCTACCCGTAGCATCACAGTCATGACTATTTTGTATTGTCGCTTGCTCTCTTGTATCAGGATACTCACCTGCTGTGTGACCCTACTATTAGGCGCTGGCTGCTGCGTCGGAGGTGGCACGTTTTCCGCGCCTCTTCTGCCCGTGGTGTCACCGCCATGGCCATTTGTGTAACCGCCCGCGTTCGACACTCGCATCTGATTGTTGCGAGTGACCCGCGACGACGGCGCTGCAACGAAATTCGATGCTGGAATATTAAAAAGGTTTCTTTGGTACAAATGAACAGTTTAGTAACATTACCAAGCTAGAGAGAACAGCATTGTTCAGTTTAATGTCTACGGTCACGTCATGAAACACCTAACAGGAACAAAATATAAATTAAAGCTCTCCATATTTGATTTGTTCAATGTCTTTCTCAGTCCATGAATCATAACAAACGACGCAACGCTTAACTAGCATAAACCGCAACAAAAACAGAAATATCTCGCATATAAAACCGAAACGAATAATGCAAAAAGCGGAACGGAGCCCTACATAAAAACAGTGCAATCAGCTGATCTGTGCTTCGAGCAAGAAAACCAATTCTATCCGTTTGAGCAAACATGTAAACAAATCGGTGCAAAAAAAATTCAATGGCATAATAATTCAAAACAAAACTTTTCTTAAAGGGCAACAACGCCACCTAAGTTTGAAGTGATCGAACTTCCAATTTTTTGTAGGGATAGAAATGGAAATACTTAACTAAGGTGCCGTTGGGCATGCAGCGACAAAATTGCATTTAAAAATAGGGGCGCTGAAGAAAGTGCATCTTACTTGTCCTGCGTGTTTTCGGCTTTAGCTCAAGTTGTTCCGGAATCACATCTTCTACAGGCGTTACTGATGATACTGGACTTTCCGTTGCCACAAAAGCTTCGGCTGGCGTGCCTGGTTCCACGGAATCGGCGACTCTTCGCCGACACCGCAACCACGAGCAGCACATCGTTTGGCCAATTCAGTCTTTATGTCGTAGGTTGAAAGTTTATATTACAATAGACAGTCTTTCATTTTATCCGAGTAGATCAGTCCCAAATGTGTTTACTCTCTGACGGATTGCACGAAATGGCAGCATGCGTTGGCGCAAGGCAATCTGCCGACCGCCGCCCATATTAGGATCTCGCCGTAGTCGAGGCAGTGAACCGTGACACATGCGAGGCAGGGCCGCGCACGCAACTGCATTCACAACCTCCGAGCTTCCCAAAATTACCTCCAATTTCACACAATTTAACGCGATATCTACGACCTTCTGATAACGGAATAAAACAGACAGTCACCGTATATCACTTTCTCTGCAAACCGTTCGCAAAGCAAAAAGAACATGACGTCACAAATTACGATTTCTAACCAGCCGTAACAGACATAAAAAGAATAACTTGGAAAAATGGAATAAACGTTTGCTAGGAAAAATAAAAAGCTTCTGACGAAGCAAGCGTCGGCAGATACACTGCCACGCTGAAAAGGCTAAACTTTAGCTCAGACCAATTACACAATGGAGGCGAACGAAATTGGAAAATAATAGCTAGCCATTTGTAACATTAGACGTCTTTGTGTCGCCAATGAAAAATGTATAGTCATGACGTCACAAGAAGCTTTAGTCGATAGTCTCATCGCAGCGAGGTAAAGGGTGAGCAACTTGAACTTGAAACAAATTCCACAGAATTTGATATCGACCAGTTGAATTGTTTCATAACCAACCTTTGGACCAAAATTGGAAACAAAATCCGTTTTAGCCACATGAGTTGGACTATTTTTGAATGCCAAGGTCACTCAAGTGTGACAGTACTGACTTTTCTTCAAGGTGACCAAACATAATTTGACCACAGCGAACACAAATGACCATCCATCATTCCCACGAAATCACTTACAATTTCCAGAGCCCGTGGAGAAAGAAAGTTCGTAGAACATAACAAGAAAATACCAATTTGGCTGACTTATTTATAACTGTATTTAAACCTAGGATTCGGTGTATTTTAGCAGTTTTTAAGTCACATTATTGGAAGACATAACCAATATGGCGCATGGCAACGGACAGCTTAACTACCGTTGGCATGGTGATGGTAATGCCGATATGCGTTTTCGATTCCCTTCCGATGTGTTCAACTCGATACAAATTAATTATAAGATCAATAACTTTCCTGCCAGCTTTCACGGTCAACAAGAAGCATTCATGTGAATGAATTGAGCAATGAAATCTAAAGTTGATCAATAGGTAAGTTTTATTATTCTGCATTTCTTCGAGCTGCTGCGAATTTTGATAAAATTCTGTTACTTTATTCAATCAATATAATAATTCTCTTTGGGTCACTGAGCCACCGAAATAAGTACCTAATAAGATAGTAGCAAAAAACATTAAAACCTCAATCATCGTTGTAAAAAGTTACACTCACTAGGTCTGCTTATAAAAACTTAAAAGCATAATAACATCAAAAAGTGTGACCGTTACTTTCGCGATGCCAGCAGAACGGTAAATTAAAGTGTGTCTAGCTTGTAGCTAGATTTATTGTGCAGAAGGCTTACCCGTCTATTTTATCGGATGCGCTCGTGCAACGAGGCAATTCCTGCCTCGTGCTCGTGTGAGGATATTCCTCCACTATCTGATGAGGTTAGACCATGCCTTCACGACCTACATACGTTTTACCTCTTTAGTACTGAACACGTACTAAAGTAGACTCATTGAAATAATTAGGCAATGATGTACCTCAATATGTGTTCCGTTAAGATCAAATTCGTGAATAGGAAATGGACAAGCATACACAGTGTTAATCTCTCTTTTCGTGTGGGACACTGAGTCGTTCAATGACGCGATGAACCCTGGTGTCAGAGTTTTTCAACCGCCTACTGCAAGTAGCAGTGTTAATTGAAGCACCGTTCTGCAATGATCTAATCAAGTAAGTGATAAGAACGTTAAAATATGCCCAGTTGGTACTTTAGAAGGCTTCATAGATTATCGGAACGAATTCACGGTCATAAAGGTGACTTCTTTGATTACACGTTCAATATAACAGCAAATTGGCAAATAGGACTAGATTGATCATGATTGAGCGTGGAAAATTCTAATCTTGTAGCGTTTCTAAGAACTAAGACTTGCAGAGCAGTAGCTACAAAATTTAAGAGCAGGAAACTTGCAACTCCAAAATTCAAAGATACTAGGAGAGGTCGTAATATTTTATCAGCCTGGATATACGGAACTGCAATTTGTCGGTGCAGCCAAGGTGGAACGGAACTTGTAAATATTTATAGGTTGCATTGAATGATGAGATACCTTTTGGAGTCTTTCAATAAATGAATGTATCTAGAAGTTTGGTGCTACCTAGGTTACGAAGCTCAAACTTAACTTTGCATTTAGTTTACTTATGGCATTCTCAGTCAATGCGAAGAACACAACTTTACGAATACTCTATAATCAGTTTTTCATAATCGTCGAAGTTATCCCTTGTGTCATAGTGAGTGTTAGCATCTGTATTAAACCAATTAAACTAAGGTATGCGATCATCCACTACAGTTGTCAAGACTATTATATTTTATTTTAATCTTAATAGGTTAAGTCAATTTTTATAAATTCATGTTTTAAATTCAATTATAACTGTTTACTTTTCTCTAAGCCGAGGGGTCGATAAACCACCAGCCCACCTACACAATTCGTCTGAATCACAAGTGCGTTATCCTCGAGTCATAAACAAAACAGTAAGTATTATTATTTTGTCGCGAAAATTATGTGGGCTGGATGAATAGTCACTTTATAACTACAATCATACAAAACATGATAATAAATACTGTCAAAATCAAAATTCCGTTTTAGAAAATTTTGAGTGGAACATCGAGTCCAACAGCTGAAAATTGAAATAAAAATGAGAAAAACGTGTATATAAGTTTCCATGTGAAAAAGCTGTTCGTTGCAGTTAAAGAACTAAGCTTCTTTGGAGAATTCTTATAGGCTGAAATGCTGGAATACATTTAGCACTCTGAACTACGTGTGGTAATAACATGATACGGCAACTGTGGAACAAAACACATAAAAGACAGGTAATCGTGAAATAGAAAACAATATTCCGAAATAGTATCATTGGACTTATAGTAAATACCTAATCCTGTGATTTAGTACAATCACAATCAGACGAGTACAAAGTTGAATACTCTAAATTCGGAACAGATGAACCATTTACCTAAAAGCTAGCCATCGACCTACTATATGATCAAGTTGTATCACCTACGCAATTAACAGTTCTAACACTAAAGCATTATTTTGGTAAGAAACTACTTGGCCTAAGTCTAGCTGTTTTTAGTACATAAAATATTAGGAGAGAATTGGCATGCCTACACAGAAATGTCGCTTAAAACACTGAAGACAGTAGGTATAATGATATCGAAATACCATTATTAGGATAGTGCAAGAAACTACTAATTTCTTAAGTCTCTCATTTGATTATCAGAAAACGCTTCCGTTAGATAGGTACTTTTATGTACAAGAAAGAGGTATGTTTTCAAATCCAAAAGGATAATTGAGAGCCAAAAAGATAACCTTTATGAAAACTCTTGTTCAGCGAATACGAAGTCATAACAGAAGAGAGGAATTTATAAAACAGTAAATAGCCAGGAATATTGCATTCCTGGCGAAATGCTCTGTGGGAGGCGAGCCAATATTGTGATGTGCTTTTGCAGTTTTACATATTCATGAGTGTACTCGCTTCTCATATCAGCTTTTAGCTCATAAATTCATGATCTTGTCTAGTAGATATGTGGTGTAGCTTTGTTTAAAGCATAAACAGCGATCGAGCTTGTAGAATCGAATAAAACATTATTGTTATGAAGATAAAACCAACACTTGGCTCTGGCAACCGATATTTTAAAAACAGCATCAAGATGTACAACAACAATAAATTCCGTAAAGAATGCACAAGCTGGGAAATATCGTCGCATCCCAAAACAATAACCTCCAAAGGTCGACCGGCTACGAACTTGGCAAGTAGCGAGACTACCTGCACTATTCCTTTAAAGGAGCCTTTACCCTCGCAGCATCAATATGCGACACTTGTAGCGAAAAACTCAATTCTCCAACTATCCAGACACAGATACGCCGCTTATCACTTATCACAATGGCATAGAGTCCAAAATACAACACTTACAACCTGCGCCCTTTAGGTTCCGCTGCAACTGCGGGACGCGTCTTTGCGATATCACTGCTGGCATTTTAGAAAAGTGCAGGAGTTTCCAAATTTAAAACTAATATCACTTCCTTTAATATTTTTAAAATTTTGAGTGTATTGGGTGTGCCAGCCAGTGCTGCACGCGGCCGGCCGAGCACTGTCCGCGCGTGGGTCGGCGGCTCGCTTATACCTACCACGGAGTAACGCCCTGACCACCCCATGTAAAATTCACATAACCCCAAAATAACATAACCATCCCCATATCACTGGCTTACACGCAAAGTTTTGATTATGATATGTCAGTAGAGATAACCTGGAAATAGGCGGTAATAAAAATAGGAAAGCATTAATTAAGGTGGAAGAAAACGTTGGTGTTTTCCAGTGTTCTGGTTAAAATGAGACTAAAGGTTTGTCTGAAAATAGGACCACCGCCACTTTTGCAGCATATTTATGTTAAGGTTATGTAAATGAGTGTTGTTTTATTGCGTAGGGACTTATGTAAATATAACATTTGTTATTATATTATGAGGCATATTTACAGTAAACACGCAAATAATAAATAGGAAAGACTTTAGTTAGATCAAGTCATAATCAGACCATACCATACTATATCGACTGATGTTGACTAATACATGACTGCACCATGTTTGAACCAAATTGAAACGTCGCGTTCAATGCACGCGTAGCGAATATTAAATTAGTATTCAATCAAACATCATGGCAAAGATGAACGTTACATATTATAGCGTCATCAACATGATCATAATTGCTATGAATTATCATTTAAGCTGTTGCATGTATAGCATAGTATGTCTTTATGATACCGAGGCTTCTCTTTGCTTTAGGCTGTCTCGTAATACGGGATTATATGATACTCCCACGTCTACTTCATATCAAAGCCAAAATACTTATTAAGCGACCAGGGTAATCAATTCCCAAAAAAAAGCACATGTTGTGGATTAGGATATTTGATACAGATCCATACGGTGCTAAGCATACCTCAAAACGAAATAGAATAAGACAGCCTGTAAATAAAAGTGCGAAGATCTACGACTTGGACAACGTTGGCACTGAACAGCTTCTTCTTCTTTTCAAGTGGGACACTAAGTCGTCCAACGACCCGATGAATCACGGTCTCAGAATTTATTAACCGCCTACTACAAGGAGCAGGCCTCTGACATGGTTGTGTAACGACTGCCGTAAAAATAAACAGTAACTGAGACCGACCGCTTAACATGCCCTCTGAAGCTCGGTACCATTTTGCCTTTCAGGACAATCAGGTGGTTCAGCCTTGGGAACCAATTTACAATGTAATAAATATTAACTTTGTAGCTGAACCAGCTGAAATCGAACCCGGAATTACCATTGCGCCACATCGGCTGTCAACAAGAAATGGAAGACTGCGGGGAATTGCCTAGTAATAGGATAGGATCTCTTAGACCAAATCATATTTACTTTTAATTAAAGTACACCTAAGATTCCCATTATTTCCCATAACATTCAGTTTATAGCAATAAGTTTATAACAATAATTTCGCAAATGAAGTCGTAAACTGTCCGCCTTTCCCATAATATGCAGTGCATTGCCTCTTGGCTAGTTTCCAACCAGGTGGGAATATGAATTTATTCTGAAAATAATTGTGCGAACGGATCCACGCGGCTAACTGCAACGGTTAATGGCTCTGGGACTTTTATGATAGGCTATTAGAATTGAAGCCTTTGATATGTCTAATGGGTTATACCGGGTGATTCAGATCAAAATTAAAATACACGGTACGATATTATTTTATTTCGTTTTTAAAATACTTATCATTCATAAGTGTTAAACTAAGGATGTGCATATTGTGCATGTGAAATTACAGAATAATTATTCATAAAATCATTCCTTCACGAAACCACCTATCAATCATCAAGGATTCTTTTTGGCTCTAATAGAGTACACATTTAAAAGGTAGAGACGCAAAAATCCACCTCAAATAAAACCCAAGCAACGCGCGACCCTCCTGACCCTGGGACCCTTTTAGGACATAAAACATAATCTAATTAACAAAACCATTTTTATAAATCGTTTAACAATGACCTTGCAAAAGCCAAGAATATTGTACACACATGCCACGGTCAAGGTCTGACCCGAGTTTAACCGGTAAGAAAGAGAAATGGGGCTACCGGAAGCAATCTATTAGTTGCCGTGCGGCCGAGTGGTGAAATATTTTCATAACGTGGTGGCGCTGGTGGTGCAAAAACTATGAAGACGGTGGTGGTGGCGCAAAAGTTATGCAAATGGCCGCTGTAGGAAGCTTTGCATAGGAAATTTTATGTGTTCTACATATTAGGTCACACGCTGTTGAGGCATAAAAAGATAAGGAGTGCAGAGATGTCTTATTAGAATGAAAATTATAGAACTTCCATCGCATGAATGTTGAACCTAAAGGTGTCCTTAAGGACTGAGCTTGTCGCGACGTGGTGCGCCGTCAAAATGACTGGTTTGTATGTGGATGCCAGAAAGTCCGGGCGGCACGCCGCGACGCGCCCTCTATTCTATACTATGAATTGACGACGGAGTTGTCTTTATTTTGACCTTTTTGCATTAGAAATTTTCTCTTTTTTTAAGATTGAATTAGCATGTAACTTTATTAAAGAGAATCTTGTAAATTCCTACTAAGAAATAAATGATTGAATTTTAATAGTGTAACAGGAAATAGTCATCATCAGTCACATCACAACAGTCCACTGCTCGATATGCAATGGTCTTACGTGTAGTCATACTTTGTTTATGCAATATCTTGCCGATGGTTAGACTTCGTGCTTCAGAGTCGTTCACTTTATCGTTGCAAATAGGACACCTCCCTCCATAGCAGTTTTTCATCGGATTCAAATTCTTAGATCAATTTTATAATTATTGTATAGCGGAAACTGGAATTTTTCGTGATCGAATGTAGGCCGTATAATCAGGGCACACGAACGGTAATCCGATGCACGAGAGGTGCCAAATCACTATTGCACAACCGAATCGATGGTACCTATGTCTGGATTGCCTGGCACTGGCACGCTACATCAGATAATTAGGTTAGTATCGATAAAAGAGTAATGTAAAAGTTTGAAGAATTTTATCTTTGGGTAGATATAGTAGATTTTCGATATTTAAAATGGTCGTTACATCAAAGGTTTTCAAAAATACGTGACCATTTTCTGTAAAATCATTCTCCTTCTATTTTGTGGGACACCGAGTCAGAAGATTCATTTGTAAGATTAAGCTATTAATCGAGGACAGTGCATTTTCTTTTATGATGGCAGTCACTTAGTATATTAAGGCAATAGATATGGAACTAGAGTAGGTAAGCAAAAACTTGAGAGTATTGGAGCAGAGCCAAATACAAGATAATATCTGGTTTGAACTACAGAATATAAACATACTTTGCAAATTTTTTGGCCAATGTTTGTAAGTTCACTTAGAGCTTAGTCATCTCAATAATTGATAACAAAAAATAACACAACATTATTATAAAAATCACAAATGATACCTAAGAATACACAAGGAAGTGGCAGCTCCTGTTTCTTGCCTATTCGAATTCGGCTCATTATTATATCAATGTATTACATTACATACACATAATGAATCTAATAAAAAACAGTTATATAAGTATACTATGTAGACAAAGTAATGAATCTAATAAAAAACAGTTATATAGGTATACTATGTAGACAAAGTCATTCACTAAAAACAACATTTTGCTCCATAGAAAGAAGGCTTGTTACTGAATCAACAAAATATAAAATTCCGGTCAACGACTGTCATATTATTAGGATACGGAACGTATAACCGACGAAAATTATGTATATTTAATATATGTACGAGTGACATGAATACCAGGTCTTTGTCCTGGATTGTCGGAAAGGTGTTTTCTTATCTACCGATTGTCGTAAATGTATAATTCGAAAAGGGGGTCAGTGAGACAATAATCTTTGGATGGCTTTGGTTGCGTGCGTCAGATGCATTGTTAGACAACCTTTTAGGAAGAAAATATTACGAGCTAAGATTGTTGTTGGAAGACTAAAACGGGATGGTGACGAGTTGCGATTTTATCACCTGACAACAGCCGCTTTGGTGAAGTGGAACTTGTCGATGAACTGTAGAATAAAGAAGAAGAAAAGCCGACACAAATGTCAGGCTCATTAAGGTGACTTATTTATGGCAAGAAGGAAGATAGTAAAATGTTTCTAAGGTATCTACTTTTTGCGCTTCAATATTCTTTTACCCAAACTCAACATATCTTCACATAATTATTAGCATTTGGATTTTGGAGTCGTTTCTTAGTCCAGCTAATCAATTTTCTTGACTTCAATTTATGACAATCATAACTGCCGGGATCATATTTTAGCACCCCCGTTCAAAGTTTGCTAACTATGCTACAACTAACATCATATGTGCTATATACGTATCAACCTCCAGTCAATACTATAGTACGACAACTTCGTGCGCGACCCGCCTCCGGGGTACAGACGGTGGGGGAGCGAGGAAGCACGTCATTTTAATATGACGTGCGGCGCGAGTGCGCGCGTCTCTCTTCCCCGCTACACCTCCCGCTTCCCGCTGACATCTCGCCCCCCAACGTCTGTCACCCCTAGGGAGGGTCGCGCACGAAGCTGTCGGACTATAGTGAGTGACCCATCCACCTGTTCAATCAACTGATCCGAGTCCGATGACCTTACAACCTTCCGAGAACAACCACTAAGTTACATCTATTCGTCTTTGACGGTTCTGTCACTATGACGGTAAAAAGGGACAACATGAGAATGCAAAAGTGAGTCATCGCGTGCTGGGACCGCCGGATAACCTCTTTCGCGTGTGTCAATATTAGGAAATGAATGGGAGATCAAGTCGCTCGTTTTTTTGTATGGAATCATGTTGTTCCGTTAGTGAATTTTGAAATATGTAGTTGTTTCTGTTTTGACCGTGGGCAATTATGATGTACATTATAAATGTAGCAATTAGAAATATATGGTACAAGTTCTGTTTTAAAAAGTTAGCAAACCATAAATTCATAAAATATATATTTTCTCCCACAACACAATATACATAGGTAAGAAAGTTATAATTCATGGTAGTAATACTGTTATTGTGGGAGACTATAAAAGAAGTCGTTTTATACGTATATGTGACACTAAATATACCGTAACGATAATTAAAATCAAGAAGAAAGCAAACAACTAGCATTATATTATAGAACTAGGTAGGATATAGAAAGCGACGTCTCTAGAATTTACCATTTAAATGGGAAAGTTATTGCTACTTTTTTGTTTGGAGTTATAAACATTTCCTCAATATTTTTATAAACCAATGAACAAGCTGAAGTACGAGCAAATTCTAAGTTCCCACGTAACACTAAACAAAGAAAGTTGAGACGTAATATAATACCAACCTAACAAACACGATGAAACAAAGAGACTTTAAGAACTACGAAAGACAAAGAAAATAGAAAGAAAGATTAAATATATCTGTTTTTACTTATGAATAAGATTTTATATTAACTATAGATATTTTTAATACTGTTAAACAAGCTATATCTGTAGTACATTCTTAATAAAAAAAAGCACCCCTACCTAAACGCCTAGATATATTCTATCTGCAATTGTCTAGAGAATATAGGTCATGCAAGTCATTACTAGAGCTTTCATCAAAATAAAAATAAATGCCACACACTAAGAACAAAATTCGTCACTGAATGGCAGTCTTTGTGTAAATTTAAAAGATGACACACCAGTAACCGTTTTCTGATTCATGGACTGAAACAAGACACTCCTAAAACCGTTTTAATCCGTTTTAATTTAAAGTGACCAAATGTGTGCCTGACTGTAGGTAACATACATTTTGTTTTCATTAAAAACACAATATTCTGCACTGGTAAACCATACCATAGCCATAATAACAGCCAGAAATCCACTGCTGGACATGGGCCTCCTATTATCGGAGAGTAATGTAATGCCATAGTCACCACGCTGGGCAGGCGGATTGGCAAGCGCAATGCATGATGTTTAATTCACAGGCAACGCTGCTGCCTATTCCCTGGATGATTTTCTCTTAGTCGTTTTTTTACGTTACGACACCCACAAGTAGAATTGGGGTGATGTTATTCATATGGCATAACATCACGCTTTGGTTATAAAAAAATCTAATAGAATAAATTAATAACTCACCTTTTGTAGCTACTGGGATGGACTGACGAGTCATATCCTAAAACACAAAAAAATAAATTAGCTTTACATTGCAATGTTTTTGTGAAATCTATGTATCTATAGGGTTAAATTTAATTAAGTACAACTACTTTAAGGGCGTGTTCTACTCACAAAATTGAACAACTTTTACAAGAATATTTTTCGAAAATTTCCATCGAAATTTGTGAAAAATTAGTGGACCTTCCATACTAATCAACGAACATTTTCAAAATGTTTGTATGGGAGGACCAAATAAAAAAAAATTATGAAAACTTTTTAATAAGCTTTTCATTTTTGTAGTAGAAAGTCCCTGCCCTTAAAATATTTGTACTTAATTAAATGTAACCTAATATAAAATGCCAAATAATACCAAATAAGCCGAAGAATTGGAAAGTAGGAAAATCTATTTACAAAGAAAAACTATGTTACCCAGAAATAGGGTGCTAAGAATAAAACTATCTTGACAATGGTGACAATGAACCTGGTTAGAGTATTTTATTAGATAAATAAATAACATTTCTAGCATTTGAGAACTTTCAAAAATACATTTGATTATAAAAACAAAAATGCCGCCTCGTTGTTTCGCCTTTTAGCAAAGACGACTGACTATCTCTTGTAAATACCACATAAACATAGCACTATTAATTTTCTACTATAAAGTTGTCCTAATAGAGTTATAATTCAAACATAATAAAGTTGTAGAATGTTAACTAGGTCGTGTGCGGTGTTAGGAAAATGCACTGCAATTTATAATCCAAGTTCACACCAGGCATGGAGTTGCGACAGTGAAAACGTTACTTGTTGCGGTTTCACGTTATTAGCCTGTGTGTTATTTTTACACTTTCAAGAGGTAAATAATAAGTAGTGGAAGGTCTTCTGTTCTGAAGATATATTGCAGATTGATACATCACCATCCAGATATTTAAATATTTTAGTTTAGATCATATCTCGTTAGGAGTTACCTATCGTTAAAAATGCAAGAAAAATGGAAAAGCAATATTAAAACAGCAGCCTTTAATTTATTTGACATCAAAACGTTAAATAATAGGTAGTAATCTAACCTAAATATTTAGATAGCGTACTGCTATGATTATCTTAAATTATAGCCAAGAAAACCTTAGTACCTTAGCTAGTGTCTAAATTAAGCTATCCTAGGTAGGAAATAGCGTTCGTGACGAAGGAGGAAATTACAAGCCCCCACCGCATCACGACGCCCTACTTATATCTATCAACCACTTGCTTTCAGATCTGACATAATCACCTGGTCTACAAAATTATAGGTAGTTTGATAAGAAAATCTTAGTAGGTACCTAGAGTACCTGGTGTCTAAATAAAGCCATCCTAGTTAGGAAATAGCGTTCGTGACGAAGGAGGAAATTACAAGCCCCCACCGCATCACGACGCCCTACTTACATTTATTAGCCACTTGCTTTCAGATCTGACGTAATCACCTGGTCTGTAAAATTATAGGTAGTTTGATAAGAAAGTCTTATTAGGTACCTAGAGTACCTGGTGTCTAAATGAAGCCATCCTAGGTAGGAAATAGCGTTCGTGACGAAGGAGGAAATTACAAGCCCCCATCACGACGCACTACTTACATTTATTAGCCACTTGCTTTCAGATCTGACGTAATCACCTGGTCTGTAAAATTATAGGTAGTTTGATAAGAAAGTCTTATTAGGTACCTAGAGTACCTGGTGTCTAAATGAAGCCATCCTAGGTAGGAAATAGCGTTCGTGACAAAGGAGGAAATTACAAGCCCCCACCGCATCACGACGCCCTACTTACATCTATCAACCACTTGATCTGACATAATCACCTAGCCTACAAAATTATAGGTAGTTTGATAACAAAGTCTTAGTAGGTGCCTAGAGTACCTGGTGTCTAAATGAAGCCATCCTAGGTAGGAAATAGCGTTCGTGACGAAGGAGGAAATTACAAGCCTCCACCGCATCACGACGCCCTACTTACATCTATTAGCCACTTGCTTTCAGATCTGACGTAATCACCTAACCTACAAAACTATGTACTTGAGTTTGGACTTGGGGTTGCAAAATTTTTATGAGTGAAATAAAGATTGCAGCAAACGAATAAGTTAATAGATGGACCTTGAATGCAACCGATTCTATCCTAGTGTTTACCTAATCCGCTTGGATCTACCATGAAATTTCAGTATTTTACAGGCTATAAATTGAAGGCAGAGTCTAGTCTAGCCTAATCGTAGAGCCTATTGTTGTCTAACCTAAGTCAATCGATGGGTACCTATAATTGACAGTCGAGCTTGAAAAGCTAAGCCCCTTTCTACCCCGATGCTTCAGAGTTATTTATTTACTACGATAGGTTAATAAAAGGGGATGTACGTAACCTACATTATTAGCCTTCACTTATTTTGTCATTTCCTCGAAGTACACATTTTTACTTTTGTTTTGAACTGCAGAGTTCTGTACAGAGTTCAATATTGTAATAGGTTGAGCTTACGACTATGAGCTCATAAAGCTCTTCATAAGGTGTCTGTTTCATGTGCATCAACGTCGGTATTATCGGTCATATTTTATGAGATAAGCCAGCCCGTATGCTTCAACATTTCGAAGTCAGTAGAATGATACATTATTATCATAATTATCAACCCTAGCTACCTATAATATTGATTTAAAATAAGTCACTTCAAGTATTGCCGTTCGAATAGGTCATATTTGACACCTGTCAATCTCATACTAAATGATATGTCAACAAAGAAAAATAGACCTTATGTCATAATATTAATATGATTTTGACGGCTTTCAAATATGGCCTATTCGAGCAGCGGCTTACTGTAAATCATAAAGAATGCATGATAATTTTGTTACTATTTATTTGTTATCATATGACTGTTCTTTTATCGGCTTCTCAATTTCCTTCCATACGTTCTAATGAAGAGGGCTAACAAAAAACCTAATTTACAAAATTGTATGAGCCGAGTGCTGAATGCACGGAAGTTAGCTTGTTGTCGCTGAATCTCAATAGACTTCTATAGCCATGCAAAATTCAATGATTCAATCATGACATGCAATTTGCAGCTATTTTGATAGAGTGGTTATTGGAATGGTTACTTACAAAATTAACAATAGTATTTAATTCCACTAAATTGAGTTACAAAATGATAAGATTAACGTAAACGTTAAGAAAACTGTGTATAACTTCATACTTTAATGGCGCTTATCCAATTTCTACCCACTGGGTTGGAAGTAAATTGAATAAAAACCACCCCACCCCAGCTATCAACGCTAACTATGCCTTCCAAAATGCGCGGTGATATAAATGAACTGAGGTTGGGTAAGAAATGTAGAAATCTAAATCTAAACGGCAGAATAATTTGTACATATGTACATTATTTTATTCCGTTACAGTTACAATTTCACACAGGTTTTTCATATGATTCACCAAAATGTACCACTATTATGATCTCATCTCTTACTTTAATGCTAAAAAAAGTTCGCCGTAAATATTACACTAAAAACCTTATAAAAATAGAACTTAGAAGTAAATGGTGCAATTTATACGATTGCTTTACAAATTTTATGATACACTACGGAACTAAATAGATTGGATTGCGTTTTTGTCGGCATTGCTGTGACAATAGTTTTTTTGAATAGCACTGGCACACCTAGTTCGCAGTAGTAGCAAAAGGCTACCATATTATAACATTTATTTGTTCACGCTGGTTGGCGCCGTGACCAGGATTAAACATAACTAGGGAAACTAGGGTTTATTGAAATATACAGTGTTTTACCGGCATGAGGGTATTTATTCAAACTGGTGATAGGCATTATGTGAACAACTTTTACTATGGGGCGATCTGCCTGGGGATTTTCTATGGAACAGCTATTTTTTGGGATTCCGCTGAAGGTCCCAAGGCATAGTAAAATTTGTAGATGCCTATAATAACCAGCTTAAATAAATGCCAGCGATCCGTAACACACTATAGGTAGACCTTATAATATAATTTACTACGGCTATTGTCACAACAAGACGACAAAATGACAATCCAATGAGAGACAAGACACCAGAGAAGGCTTCGTGTGCAAATCAAATAGACCGTGGAGCAAAGTAATCGAAACGTGGAAATCATAATGTGTAAAAAGCGCGTTCAGAAGGCGTTATATCGGACAAGTAAACGTTTCCAATGACCACTAATAAATCCTACAAAAAGTATTCTGTGAAATTGACAACAGGTCAAAAAAATACCATACAACAAAAATCAACGGACCGAGTAGTTTTCTATGGGAGGGCAAACTATTTTTCAAATATGTTGACCTGTTACTTGGGCCAAGTTGTACAGTTTATTAGGGTGAGATCAGTGGTTTCGGGAAAGTGGTTGTTCTGTCGATACCACCCGGTAACCTAATTGTCGAAAATTATAATTCGTGATATGCTCCAAGAAAGGTACCAAAACTTATGTCTACAGAATATAGCAATAGTCTTGCATCCGCATGTTTTCCTCTGCTCGAAAATAGTTTGCAAATACGCTAAAAATATACTAGGACTATCGTGCTCACTGACAAACAAAGTTTATACTGTATCAGGCTCAGTTTAGGCAAAATGCCAAATGCCCAGCGTTTACAGCTTTTTGTTTTTGTTGAGTCAACCGAGCTGAACTGAGTAGAATGGCAGCAGTTAATGTTACGTGCAGCGCCGCTAGTTGATAGAATAGAATCATTGAACTGTGATTTCGCGTGCACATTAATTGTACAGTCAGAACAAAAAATAGCAACGTATTCTTGGTAACGTCAGTTACAATTTACATCATGTGTAGCTCCTGTTTCAGGCTATCCTATATTTACGAGGAGGATCCAATTTTTTTTTTATTTCATCTCTAGACTAGAGGTTTTTAATATCTCTCGTGGTCTTGGCTGGTTTTCCTCGTGTTTATAAAAATGTATCTGTTTTCTTACCAGGTAATGCCGCTACAGCTATGATTACTTTTTTACTATAAAAAAAGCCTGCTAAAGGCATGCCCACGCCCAGACCCACTTCGGGTCCCTGAGCCACAGAAGTAAGTGAGTAAAGGCATTCCCCTCTTATGCCTCAATTTAATAAAAAAGAATTATGGGTCTACCTACATGCATTACTCGGGAAGAAAACAGAGGAACACGTCTGTATGATATTTAGCTACCTAGATAATATATGTACAATCATTGGAAACGTCTACGGACCCCCCGAACGCCAAAAACCAGTGCAAAATAAAGTGCACGTTGCAGTGAGTTTGGTTGCAGCACAGTACCGATCGGGAGTTGCGCACGGGGAGCGTGTGGCCCGACTCGCCGTCGCCCTCCGCGCCCGCCAGGAAGCCGCCGTCGTCCGACGAGGAGCCCGACGGGTCCTTCATACCATAACGCACGTCAGACGCAAGTCAAATACGGGCATTCCACGAAAATGTCTGCACGTGACACACTGATTTCTTATATTTCCGTTGAAACACAAGGATATTTTAAATACGGTATTAAGAGTACTTACTACCTGGTTCACAAAAGAAGGGAACCCGAAATAGCAACATTATTGTTTGCGTCTTTTTCATATTACTTTTGAGCAAGATGTCAACAATTATGATGCCATTTCGGGTCGACTTATTTTGTTAACCAGGCATTAGGTTCTACAACTCCTGTAACTTTGTATCTCAAGCATAAGCGGGTGCTCCGATACACGTCACGTAACCAACAAAGTTGACTTTTTCGTAGAATGCCCCATTTAGCCCCATATCAGCTAGTCCCAGTAGTGGAATAATTTTGTTTTTTTTTTTCCTACTGATCTAGTTGACAAATAATCGAAATAGACATCGCGGAAAAAGAATGAACGTATTTCAACAAGTTCTTTTTCTCAAATTCTTTTATTATGGAGGTAAATTAATTTTCCGAGCTTAAACTGGTGGTAATTATGTATCATGTTCCTTAATTGAACTATAATTCATATTACTCTGGCGCAAGGAATTGATATTATGTACTCTGACTTCAACAACACTTTTATTAGGACCGAGCTGGCACGGCGCAAAAATCTGCATTTCTTGACACATTTTTCAGTGGGAATTGATTTACTTAACCGCCCAGAGCGAGCAGACAAGCTCATCTTTTACTTGGAAGCCAAGAGTGGCTTATTTACGGTCCCCGGGAAACGGAGACCAATTTAATAAAATTGCATCTTAAATAACAGATTTTTGCTCCGCCCGTACTTTCACAACAAAAACGGTGCAACACTTACTATGCTCTCCGCGGGATCGGACTCAGGCATTTTTATAATAGTAAACTTTTTGTCTATCGTGTCTAATGGTGTTGGAATGGAAAGTGAAACTGTAGTGGTGGCGAGTGTAGAAAATCGATGAGGCGGTGTCCGCTCCGGCCGACGCAGCCTTACAAGTCAAGCTAGTTAGCTATTGGAAGGTCGGCCGGACGATCATTGCTCGGTCAGCACTCAGCACGCAACTACCGTGTTGGTAAACATAACTGCCAAGTGTCCAAGCGTGCCAGTTGCCATGGCAACGAAGCCTAATTAAAACGCTGCTACGTGATTTCACCTGCCAGGGGATGATGAACGGGAACATTTCTACACCGACATTATCTGTTGCACTAAACAGCTCTTGAAATCTGATGTATTTATTCACGTCTCGCGATATCCTTTAGGTGCCGGTGTACAGCTTGACTTGGCACCGTGAACTCTCCCGAACTTACTAGGTAATTGAATTAGTCTCTGGTATCATATTGCAGTGTTTATCCGGTGTCCGATAGCAGGTTATCAGGGCCGGCCCACACACTCGATGCACGCGGACATGTGGTTATGAGTGGACTGCCGTCGATTAGCAACGTGCTTGCGGCCCAAACAATGAGTGTTATCGCGGCTTGGTACGATTCAGCGCCGAGGAGATCGATATCGCGGGGTTTCCGTGCTACTTCCACTCAAAGGATAACTGCTACCGCTAGCTACGTGGATGACGTCACACTTTGCAAAATTATAATTGCACAGAAGCGTTTTCGTATAATTAACTTGACCTAACTAAAGACGAAAGCGAACTGGCCGCTTTCTGCAATTCTATGGCTGACCTTAGTGGGCTTTAACGCTATTCATTGCGCTTTGAATGCGGTTAGCACAAATTATATTCAAATGAAAGCAAGGCTGAAATGCCGGGTTATTATTCAAACGAATTCAAGCGTGTGAGGTAACATTGCATTAGTATGTTAGCACGCATTGTTATCTATGAAATCATGCGTTTATATTGCATCTGTGTTACGCGAGTACGCGACTAGCCGTTAGAAATTAATGCGATGAGTTGTTGTCATAAATGTTCGTTTAAATTGAAAAATTGCTCTATAAACATTTTACTACAAGTGACTGAGCTCGAAAGCGACTTGGCCAATGACTCGAGAACAACGTCACATTAATCGTGGGTTAGACTAGTAAGACTAGTCAGGCTAGGTATCCTAGGTACCAAATCCTGGCAAAAAGTACTAGGGGATCATATGATTGAGTTGGTTATTTCTAAACTTGTGCTCTAAATACAATGAATATTTAAAATTGTAATTGTAATGCAAATGCATGCATATTATTCAACACCCCTGGCTAGGTGAAGCTAGACCTTAGTCAAGTAAAACTGCATTGATCTATTTAAATTCAATTTAAAATTGACGTAATGTGAATATATTACGCTTATGATAATGACCCATTTACACGACGACCATGTGTTTCTGATTTCCTAGTAATGTTTTCATGAAAATAAATTTAAGTTTGACGTATTTTGAATGCAGAATACACCTTTTGAATACTGTTTATTTCTTATTCTTATCCAAATAGGTACCAGGCGAGCATGAGCATTGAAGAGCTTACCCTCGCCAGTTTGTTGGGCATGGGCTGGAGGTGCGCGGTGTGGTGGCGCGGCGCCAGCTCAGGGTTGAGGGCTAAGATGGCGTCGATCTCCACCTCCTTCCCCTTCGTCTCCCCCCGCTCGTACCATTCCACCGTGACGGAGCGGGTCTCCAGGTTGACCCCGGACACGATTGCCGAGTGGATGCGTCCTGGAATTCAAGAAAGATACAAGTTTAGTCAAATGTATGTATGCCAGTCTATAGGATCAGTGAAAAACAGTTTTAGTATCCTTTCTTCAAATGCTACCGAACTGAATAATTATTTTATTATGAAACGAATAATATTGCAGAATATTACAACGCATTTGACTTGAATAAGTATCTCGAAAACATTACAATGTTTACCCACAAGTAGTACCTACCTACATTAAAACAATTGTATCAATTTCAAAGTCACATTAGTCACGGTAAAGTCAACGAGCATTCGATGCATATTGCTTTACATATTATTTTACAATTTAAAAGGTTCAAGATCGGTCATTTTACTGGAGCAATCAATAGATTACAACGCGCCTTTATTACTACTATAAAATACCTCCGATAACCTTCAGGACCTGGTCTGGGGTATTTGAAAGCCTCTCGGTTGGGTGTCAGCGTTTTGTCTTATTGGCAATAGAATAGCAGTTGTGGCGTTTGAATTGCTCTCTAAAAAATAATGGGAGTCCTGAATTAGTCATTATTACACATTGTCATATCAGGGGGAATTAGGTCTGTACCCTTGAGGTCTGCGTCTGTACTGACTGGGATAACAATAAGGTAATATGGAGGCAGGGTGGGTGGAGGTACTACGACTAGACACATTAATTTGTACGAGCCTTTTATGGCAACTGACAAGGACGCGAAAAGGGGTAAAGCAAACTGCAAAGCTTTGATATTCAGATTTTCACTTAAAATATAAATACGAAGGCAGAAGTTATTATGTGTGACTTTAAACTTTAAAGTAATTTGGGAATAAATTTGCTATATGTTATGTATTTGTCTGGTTTGTATGATAGTATTGATAGTAGATAAAACTTCAATAAAAATAAAAATCATAGCATTGCAACAACAGTTATGTCCTTGTCCTATTTTCTATGCAGATTTGTATCGACTTCTTCAGTAAAAATATCACAATACTTTGCAACGTGCTCTTTGTGTTTCAAAAAACATCGGAGAGCGTTGAAACAAAGCTAACTTTCATAATTAACTTGACGGGTTCAAACGTGCCACGGAAAATAAACTACAAACGCTAAGTTTTATAGCTAAAAGCGAAGGCTGAGGGCAATGTCAGTGAACCCGAAGTTTTACAAGTAATATAGTCCTGAATTTCACATTTCAGTTCCGTTTACAATGTTTAAAACTAATTAATAAGTCACTCGTGATCTCTGCCAATATTGATTGGATCAGCAAAGCTTGTTCAGAAAGAACAAATATCTCAACCCCGACCGTAATTTAAGTTCGTTGAATTGAATACCAAAGTATACTGAACGCCAGGATTCTTTACAGAATTATTGTTCTGTTGCTCATTTGTCAAGCAGATTGATTGAGATTTGCTTCAGACCTATCTCACCTACAGACGAGTCAAACTACTAGTCCGAGGAACTCCCAAATAAACATGTTTATATTATAACAGTAGACGCTATAGCACCAGCGAATAACAAACATAGTAAAAAAACCATAAGGTGTTACTGTTTACAAAAGTCGCTAATTATAGCAGAGGACAAGGTCGGTGAACTCGACCTGCCCTACCCCACCGTCACAGCATAGCATGCTCTAAACAAAAGGGAACACAAAACTGCATTCATTATGTAGCTACGGATAGTGAGACATGTTTTATTAAATCGTATTTGTTGAGTGTATTCTCACTTCCAAATTATGCAAGGATAAAGTGCTCTATATGGCCAAGACATTCAATGATACTGTTAAACCATTAGCTTGCATGAAAGTCCGCTATATCTGGCTTTTACGATTGCTTTTGGCACGGCCTACGGCACACAAGTACCTAACAAATGCCTTATTGGATAAGCATAAAATCAATAAACCCAAACAGTATGATACCGTATCGAAAGCACAATGGGGCTGGTCTTGTATCGGTCCGCATTTGTATATTCATTGTATTCCAAGTGATAGGTCGTAAATAATTCCACCATGTTGGAAACGTGGTGGTATTGTAGGTAGGCATGAGAAATTACCAGACTTGTAGTGATTCATTCTGCTACAATCACGTTTAATGTAGATCGAAGGAGGGAACGATATCCACCGCCAAAATACAAAATTAACAAAATTAGAATCAGCCTGTCGTATCTTTTTATTTGCCAAGACTAGGAATATGAGAAAAAGAATCATTCAGGCTACCTGAATCGCTCAGTTAACAACTACCGTGCTATCAAATCAAACTCCACCAATAGGAAATTTTCCAAAGCCAATATACCTGGAACTAAAGCTGTTAAAACCCGAACCAAAGCGTAAAGCTAATAGAATAGCCTATCACAATACAGACGAGCAAATATCGAACCAGCCGTATCCATAGCCGCGGAAAGTGGAACGACCAGACAAAAAAAACACCGTTATTGGATTCGTACAGCGCGACAGATACCACCGACCGACGTGCGGAGTTTGGGGATACCAATTCTAGTGAAAGTGCGTTTTGTTTATTCAATCATGCGTGAATTTTGTCTCTAATGATGAAAGGTATCTCTTATCTTCAGCGCCAAATCTCGGGCTGGCTATCTTTGACTGGTACGACTGCTCTAACAAAACGGTACCACAAGAATAGAGCAGCGAACATACAAAATTCAATTCGTATGTATCAAACCGTTACGATATAAACATTAAAATTTCTTCCTGGCTATAAATTTGATACACTACCTTTCACTTCTGTTTAGTGTTTA
The DNA here is from genome assembly GCA_024500475.1 of Phthorimaea operculella. Taxonomy (NCBI): domain Eukaryota; kingdom Metazoa; phylum Arthropoda; class Insecta; order Lepidoptera; family Gelechiidae; genus Phthorimaea; species Phthorimaea operculella. The sequence continues at coordinate 6,283,673 of JANFCV010000011.1, forward strand.
CTAAGGATATGCCACGACAAATTGACATAATTAGTCTCTACAAGTGACACTAATTGAGTGTGGATCAGTCGATTGAAACGCGACATGCTTTCTCTCATCTTGTTTGTCTATGTCAGTGGAAGTAAAGGCACTAGAATCTCAAGAGCTGATTTGCTTATTGCTACTGAGGATGGCTTTAAAAATATTGTTCGAACATTGTGTGTTTCATTACACTTTTTATCTTAAATTTCTACTAAAACTGAACGTCTGACGCAGAATCATAGTAGTCAAAGGAAAGATACTTCATCCTACATGAGTTTCTGAAAGTATGCAGTTTTAATAAACTAAACCTGAATAGCAGAATCGGGCTTAAAATTTAACAAAATATTTGTTCTTAGGCTAGTAAGTACCTAAGTATAATAGTAGTACATCGTCACGAAAAAGATACGTCAGAACTTACACAAATAGTAAAATAAAAGCAAACACAAACAGGAATTAGTGAAACAAAATAAATCTGCGTAAGTTCATTGCTTTAATCTAAGCGCAAATCAACCAAGCGAGGAATACATGGCCTTATGCCAAACTGTTTATCTATGACACCAGCCCACGAAGACCTGTGTTTACAGGGCCAGCTGAAGAAATGGCGGTGCTTTCAGAATTGTTACAGTTTTATTCGAGCGGCAGGTGTCATTGACCCGTTAACGCATTGCTGGGCTAATTATAATTCGGTTGCGTTTCCTTGCGCCACTTTCTTGTGGGATGTTGCTAGATGCAGTTTTTTGAAGGTTGTAACTATGAGATCGAGTGCTGTTTATTTTTGAGGCAATAAATAATTATAGTCAGTCAGAAACCGGAGACCGAGGAGAGTGGCGCAAAAGAGGGGAGGCCTTTGCCCAGCAGTGGGACACAGAGCAGGCTACGTAAAAAAAACCCTAGAAAAAACGAGAGTTTACCTATAATAATAATAATTATAAGTACTTTTTTGTGAGTGAACCACCCGAGAAATTGCGGAATTAATTAACAGTGACAGACCTCGTTTGCGCTCAAAATTAATGCGCATACCAAATACCAAACCGTTCAGTCACACTAGTATGCTAGATAGATTAATAGAAATTAGGCGCTTCTTTTTCGAATTTATTAGTCCATTGAATAAAAAGTTCTAGAGTGCGTGAGTTAGTAACTTAAAATGTTTCTTCGGAAACATGTCAATAGTCTTTAGGTAATAAACATACTAAAACCCCAGGACACTAGGAGGAGCCCCGGAGTGCGGGGAGGGGGGGGAAAGGGACCATTTTTTCATTTTTCGCTTAAATCTCAAAAACGGACATGACATGTTAGAGAAAAACTTTCAAGGAAAAGTTGAAAGGCCATTAAATTATCTACAAGTTGTACCTAAATATTTTTTTTTCTATTCGCAGCCGTTTTCGAGCTACATCCCATGAAAGGTGAAAAATTCGAATATAAAATTCAATTCCTCCTAAACGCCTCCATGGTGGAATCTGGTATTTTTGTCAATGATAGACCTTATTATGAGCAATCTATATGTACCGGTCACAATTTGCACTTTTGAGTTTGTTGGAAGAAAAAAGTAAAAGTCCAGTAACTCAAACTACCCTAATATGATATTTTGACAATCGATTCCTCCTAAAGGCTTCCATGGAGGAATGTTTCTTTTTTACCAATTATAGACCTAATTAAATAATTCCTTCCGAATCAAAATGTTGAAGTCACAAAATGTTACTGTTCTCAAAATTACGTTCGACATTTAGAGTTTTCAATTTTAATGCTAGAATTCTTTCTATTCTCTATTACCACTAAATTACTAAAGTGTACACACGTTAACCAGGGACAGACAACAGAAAAGTAGACTAGTTACTTATTGGATTTTGAGTATTTTTGAGTGTTCAAATAGTGAAGACTAGACTAACCCAGATTGCATTCGAGTGTTATAAAACGTAATGATGTCAGTAAATGCTACATCAATGAACGTGCCAGAAAACATCTAGGTCAACAGCACTTGACATGCACCGAACTATCATGAAGGGTGATATTTATAGAATATCAGAAGATTAACTAAAAACATGCATAGTCAAGACACAAGACGTGTATGTTGTTCTATCATGCATTACCATTGGTTTATTAGTTCATCGGGTTCGTCGTTGGACACCTCGGTGACCCACACTAAGAGAGAGATTGGTTTATTTTCCATACACACCACGGTTGGCAGAGGGCTTGGCAAGTGTAGTACAAGACGATATATCGGAATAAACGCTCTTGACAATTATACGCGAAAAAAAGAGGATAGAAGGGAGGGATAGTGCACGTATATAGAGGTAATGTAGTGTATTGTATGTAATGTAATCACTGTACATATTTTATAAGTATCGTACCAGCTATTGTCTGTGATTTGTCTGAATATCATGATAAACATGATGTTACCATTACCCCTACCACCTTTGCTATTCTAAGCGGTTAGCGCGTTGCACCTAACAATTATCAGTGGTAAAAGTGGAATAGAAACCAACGTTCTCACGGTCAAGTTTACGGGAAACAATAGAAGTATCTGCGACTCGACTAATGTTATTGAGACTCTCTTTACATACTGTAATGTAAGAGAAAGAAGATTACTGTTAAATGGGCAAGCTATAGCGAGCAAAGCGAGGTGTACAATTACATTGCACTCAAGATGATGAGTTCGTTCGTATGCAGTTTACATTTTTATTAGACGTTTCTTTTGGAGTGTGAGATCATATATTGAAGTATAGATTAGCGGTTTTGCTAGGTTTCTAATAGCGTTAGAACAACTGGTTTTTTATCCGAGAATATAACTCAAGAATCGGCGGCGTTTGCATCAAGACATTTTGAAAACCATAACACGAACTAACCAACACCAAATGATATTAGCAAAAGCGTTCATCTTTATTGGTGCAACGATAATATTTAAAGTAGAAGTTTCATTGCTGTACCCAAACACACATCAGATATCATCTTGGCGACAGAGGTGAAAGATCCGTCGAGGTCAGGATCGTGAAATGGCAACTCTTAGGCTTTCGCCGCCTTGCGCCGTGCCTTACCTTGTAATGGTACACTGTAGGCTCCTAATATGGGGCAAATAACTAACCTAGCCACCGTTTCGCGGTTTATTGTGGGAACAACTAGGATTTAGTTCAGCTAGAGCTGTGGGTAAAGCCTAGATAGCACAAAGTACCGATGCTATCTTTGATTTATTCGCCTCTAAGAATAATGGGTAGTTTTCTATAAAAGACGACGATGTAAATGGATTTTCTCAATGTTATTTGGATGTATCACTACTTAAAAGATATTATTGTATTACCTACTTAAATTTTACGATTCAGAAGGTTTTAGAAAGTTGTGCAACTAGCAAATTATATACCTAGACTAGTGCTCGGATAAGAGCATAAAAACTGGTAGTTAATATAAAATCGATCAGCAGTATAGGCTCATCTTTGATCACATTGAAACCATTAACCCTTATGTGCTGCTTTCCCGTTATGCTATCTAATGTTAAGCGCCTTCCAATCTACATAATGACGAAGATAGAGATCTTACCAACGATCAGCTTGTTGATGGTGACTCTTGTGAAATTCAAAATTATGCATCAGATATGGTATTGTAATGGTATTGTATTTCAGTGTCAGCTAGCTATCTCATTAGTTGCAAGAGTCGACTCTACCATACTTAAAACCCCCAAAGAAAAAAAACAGCTCTGATTATTTTTCAAATGATTGCACGAACTACAGTATTTCGTACAATATACGAAATTGCTCGAGGCAGCTTCAAGGCAACCCGGCGCGATAATTGGCATAAGCTGAACGATTATGTAAGTTAAACATCGGGTATTGACCTTATAAGGCAACCGAGACTGTATTTTTACCGTTGAAAATTAGTAAGACCATTTCAAGAGTGCGATAAACTTTGCTTATGATTTCCATTTCTTTGTAGCTTCACAATGCTTCATGTTAGTAATATGTTTCCAAATGAGCCATGATGACGTAGCTGTATCTATCAATAAAACTATCTATCATTTATACTTAGATAGATTTCATTTTTGCCAATATTTGCTACCATATTATAACGCAAAATAGGTAATTTATCAATTTACGTAATGCTGTTTGGAATACTAGTACAGTTTTTTACCATACAACGAAGCTTGTACTGGAAGCATGCGCCGCAAATGGCAAGGCTGCGCGCGAGCATGAGCGCATGAGTCAGCGATCCGGTTCGAACCGGCTAGACGACCGGCGCCCGCGCACTCTACATAGGTTCAAGTTAGCTTGTGCCCGTGTCGCGGAGGTGCCCAAGTTATTTAATTTATTCGTCGTATTTCATTGGACTCATTTAGGAAACTGGGATTAGAAATATTCTATTGTGATGTATTTCGATGCCTTTAACACATAATAACTGTTACGTATGAAAACTTAATGTTGAGTAGTATTAATTTGGGAATTTATATTTCTTAGTCCTTTGACAAAATATCAAACAAATAATGCACTAAGTAGTCTAGTTAGGAGTACAATACATCTTTCTGTCTCTCTAGTACGACCACTACGAAAGCAAACGGTGATTTATAAAATTACCAAAGCTTAGCATAAAATTATTAGTGTTTTACCTTTCTCATGACGTGCAGTAGTTAGTTAGACTCTAACTAATTGAAGGAAACATTAAAATTATACGAGTACAAGCCAGAAGCGTAAGTAAATCACTTTGGACCACCAAGGTGTATGAAATCAGCAAAGCACTAGAAAATAGGTAGCATCAGTCAGTTTTAGAGAAAGGCCAGAGGAAACCCGTGTTTACCACTACAACTCCAAACGAGTTTAGAAGTTGGAGGAAGTTGAATTGCTTTGATGGAAGCAATACCGATAGTGGTAGGTTTCCTAGTGATTGACTTGTTTCAGTATAAGAATAGCTCTGGGATAAAATTGGATGGATTTTCATGGAAAGTAGTTGAAATGAAAACCGACAGCATACAAAATCTAATAGGTCCGTCCTATCGTCGCATAGGTACTTCAATTTAGTGAGGAAATATCTGTGGAGAACTATATTATTCCCTCAATTAATTTGCAAGTAAAACCACGAAATACATACATAGATAATACATGCGAACACGCGACAATCGCCCCCCAAGGCAAACGTTTCATGCAAATATGTAACGTTACAATAATTGTTTCTGACGATACGTTTTTCATTTTCACGCCACGGCCGCTTTATCTGTTCGTGAAACGTATAATTTGTGATACAATTTGACGCAAAGTCGAGCGGTATCTATGTAATTGTATGGGATTTATATAAACGATGTTTATTATGAGAAACTGACATTTGATTGGGGCTGACCCTCAGGGAATTCTATAATTTTGGGGATAGACAAACTGATACACCTATTTAATTTAATTTACTGATATTTTTAACATAGTTAGTTAGACGGCTGGGAGATTTACGGGGAAAAACCGTTTCATAATGTAATACCTACTCTAGACATTGAAGCATACCACATTTGTGAAAAAGAATCACGGCCCTTATTTTTTAAACAAACATACTTCAGGTAAGCGCGAACGAGATCAGGATTATCAGGACGGGCCGTCCTTATGCGAAGTTCACTTTACTTCGAGTGGTGCAGATGAAGTACGCAATATTCACGCGAGTGCTCGCATTTCGAGTCCGTACGGACCGAACGACGCAGCGTACGCCCTAAGAAACCTAGTCCATAACTAACAAACTTTTGTCATCAAGATTTAAAACTGAACCGAACGCAATCGATTCGATGTATCACGCAACAATTTTATAAGGGCTGAAGTCACATCAAGATAAAGGCCTAAATAGAAATGAATGGTAACTATCGATTGATAGATAAGCTATTTTTGGTCACGACTAGACGTCGAGGTATTTTCCAATGCTATCTAATTGAATTACTTATGATTACTGTACCAATATCGGCGAAGTAAATGAAGGCTAGTAATGAGAATTTCTCTTCATTAGAGGACTTTATATACGTAATAAACTTTAATTGATTGAAATTACTACCCACTGCATGAAGTTGAACATAAAAAAAAAACAAATCATACTTAGAAATAATTTCTAAGGAATGGCATTTAAATACATAAATACCTAAATTAATTGGAATTGAATTCAAACTTAAATGTTTAACAACAACAGAACCTTGAATTTACAATTTGCTTCCCAAAACAAGTGAAGTCCTTGTTACAATTTTTGTTAGCCAAAACATGGACTTACCAAAAAAGTAAATTTTACGAACCGTGTCATTCGTAAGAAACATCCTACACTATTAATTCTAGTTTAAAGTTAGGACAAGTCTTAAGTAAATTATGGTAATAATAAGATATGTGGAAATAAATCTTCTTCAGTAAAAGATATATAACATTAAAATAAACTGTGTGTGTAAAAATCAGCAACGGTAAAAATGTAGACAAATCTATGACATCATATCCTAACTACGAGACGGAGACTTAACAACTTTATAGGTAGTAAAAATATTCGTTGGCCTGAAATAACAAACTGAGTAAGTATGCAAACTTCTAACTGCGAAAAAGTATAAGTGTATGAGTGTAAGACCTTGCGGTTCCATGTAGTAGAAAATAAGTAACATTTAGGTCAACTTAGGTCTCAATCTACCTACATCACATGAAGACGTGTTTGTCAAAATTGTTTCTGGAATTTGTCAATGGTTTCCAAGCCTTTTGCCAAAGTCTCAGGTCCTCAAGTGCAGGCCACAGCTGGGCAGTGAGGCCTCGATGACATCAGTAGACTCATAGAGTGAGTAGTCTCACTCTCTCTACCTACATTACATGAAGACGTGTTTTTTAAAAGGTTCTGTATTTTGTCAATGGTTTGAAATCCTTTCGCCAAGGTCTCAGGTCCTCAAGCGCAGGCCTCAGCTGGGCAGTGAGGCCTCGATGACATCAGTAGACTCATAGAGTGAGTAGTCTCACTCTCTCTAACTACATTACATGAAGACGTGTTTTTTAAAAGGTTCTGTATTTTGTCCATGGTTTGAAATCCTTTCGCCAAGGTCTCAGGTCCTCAAGTGCAGGCCACAGCTGGGCAGTAAGGCCTCGATGACATCAGTAGACTCATAGAGTGAGTAGTCTCTCTCTCTCTACCTACATTACATGAAGACGTGTTTGTTAAAAGGTTCTTGCTTGCTTGTCAATGGTTTTAAAGCCTTTCGCCAAGGTCTCAGGTCCTCAAGTGCAGGCCACAGCTGGGCAGTGAGGCCTCGATGACATCAGTAGACTCATAGAGTGAGTAGTCTCACTCTCTCTACCTATATTACATGAAGACGTGTTTGATAAAATAGGTTCTGGAATTCGTTAATGGTTTCAAAGCGTTTCGCCAAGGTCTCAGGTCCTCAAGTGCAGGCCACAGCTGGGCAGTGAGGCCTCGATGGCATCAGTAGACTCATAGAGTGAGTAGTCTCACTCTCTCTGCCTATATTACATGAAGACGTGTTTGATAAAATAGGTTCTGGAATTCGTTAATGGTTTCAAAGCGTTTCGCCAAGGTCTCAGGTCCTCAAGTGCAGGCCACAGCTGGGCAGTGAGGCCTCGATGACATCAGTAGACTCATAGAGTGAGTAGTCTCACTCTCTCTGCCTATATTACATGAAGACGTGTTTGATAAAATAGGTTCTGGAATTCGTTAATGGTTTCAAAGCCTTTCGCCAAGGTCTCAGGTCCTCAAGTGCAGGCAGGGAGGCCTCGATGACATCAGTAGACGGAACCATCGCCCACCAACCGCCCACGCTGCGCCGCCTTGCAAAACCTTTGCTAAGGTAGCTTACGGGGATAGGAGACTAGAAGCGCTGATCTGATAGACAAGATTACTTCTCTATAAATGGCCCGACAATACGGGGGAGGTCCATGTCCAGCAGTGGACTGTTGTGGCTGTAAAGGTTAGGTAAATAGCCAAAAAGAAACTATACGAACATAGTTTACGACTAATTACGGGTGAGCCCTCGTTCCCTTTATCACCCATTTAAGGTGTAATAGTTCTGGTAAAACCGCAAAGTCTAACAACAAAATATATTCATCTCAGTTAAAATGGGTTATAAAAGTATTCAAAAACAAATTATTTTTAAAAACTTACAATAGTTTCCGAACGTAACTTTTTATCGCACACTTTTTCAAAATAGTTGCAATGTCAGTAAATCTAATTATCAATTGATTACCAAAACACAGGGGCCGAAACAAAATCCATGGTCGAAAATACTGATTTTACTGACCAAATATTCAAAAATACTGACCATTTTCAAACCGTTTTTCGGGTGAACTGTGTGAAATAAGTAGTACTTTTTTGTCGAGGCCGGGAAAACAAGGCTTTGCTGGACGAGTAGAGTTATAACACGAGTCAAGCGAAGTAATTTTTTCACGTTTTGCCAGATTTTTCCCACGAATCGTGTGTTTTTAAGTAAAAAGGCCTTAAGCAAGGCACAGTATTAATTGATATTCAGTAATCAGTAGTTCTATATGTCTAGTTTATACCTTTTTTATCCTATTGGTCCATTCTGGAAGGGTATATCAAATCATACAGCCTTGTCTTTAGTTAGTTCATATCAACTTCTCATGCAAAATTACGTTCCGTTCTTTTGAGATTCATAGAGATAACTATTTTGAAATGAATTACCTATGTGGTTTAGGGTGTAACGAATTTACTTTGCTGGACTCCAGCAAAGGAATTCCATACAACTTTGCTGGCGCTATCGAAGACATGACAAACAAAAACAATAGGACACATTGCCAATTTTTTTTTAAGAATTTAATATATTTCCTAGCATGTTTGAGCAAATACTAAAAACCAATAATTTAAGATTGGCCGACACGGAAAAATACTGACAATACTGACCGATTTTCAAAAATACTGACTTTTACTGACCAGGTCCAAAAATACTGACTTTTACTGACTTTACTGACCTGTTTCGGCCCTTGCAAAACATTATCAAGCACATTGACCGCTCGCTCATGCAGAAAGATCACAGCCTTACCCAAGGTGATATACTGATATACAACATGGGTGTCTGATCTAAGATTTATCTCTATGTTAGACACAGGACCACTATTAGACGGATTCTAATAGCTGTTATTAGAAATGCAAATTGAGGACTCAAGATTTTGTAAGAAGTTAGAAATAAGGAATTAGTAGAAAGTTGTTTTTACTACATGAACATAAAATATCATAGATCAAAAATATCTAAAATGCATAGTATAATGCAATATAGACTCCGATAGCTGAGATGAGACTGCGATAAATTAACATGTTTTTACGAGTAAATCTTTCGCAACACAACATTTTCTTATAACAGTTTACGGTAGTTTTTATTACTAAACAAACAAACCGCCTCTTATGATTGACAGATAGCCATATTTACTACCGATAGCCTTCTACTGCCGTTGCAATAACCGCTGGAATAGCAAAACCATTAAGCCGGCGGACACCATTGACAATCTATTACTGTGTCGGACGCGTAGGCTGGCGCATAAATCACTTGACACGAGTATGTGCTTGTGGCAATTTTGTAAGGGAAAATGTACTAGAAACAACGTACAAAAAGGTTAAGCTAGTAAAACATTGGCGGAACGAACTGGACACATACTAGAAGTGAATGACGGTGGCATCAGACCGGAAAGAGTGGAAGATGACGGCAAAAGCCTTTGCTAAACAGTGGGATCTAATTCTGCACAATAAGCTGTTAATAGCATTAAATAGATCGCTGAATAGACAGAAATCATCCGATTACGAATTAGCAGCTCATATCAAGCTAAGTTTTTGCACGTCATAATGAAGTTAGTTTATGAAAAGCTTACAGATCTTGCAAATAGGAGTCATAGGACGCATGTCAATGGAGTTTTCTATTTACCAACACCACACCATTGCAACGATTTCTCATAAAGTCGATTAAAAACACAATTGACTTAAGAATCTATTACGACGGACGTGTGGGTAGCAGTTTATATCATACACATTCATAATGGAACTTTGATAATACGCTTGTGGCATATGGGAATGCAAAACAAGAGCGACTTCCATAGATAACTACGCATTTTTTTAAACTAGCAAATTTCCATCCGCTGGCAGGATTTCAACCTTCGTCTTTCAGTATCTGTACTGCCGACGCCACAACCAACTCCTGCCTGTGGTGGAAAGTTTTTCAAAAATGGTGTAACTAACACGGGAAGTGTTTTTAAAATTTGGACATCGATAACTACGCAGTCAAAATAAATCATGCCTGCCGAACCCTGGGATTCCGATAATTACCTTGAAGTTTTGAGAGACGAGTATGTAAGTCTTGAGGACACATCTGATAAATCTTGTGCCACAAGAATAGAAGAGTACACATTCAACCTGTGATTCGGGTGATCCCCTCCCACATCCGTTCAGTGCATCTGAAAACCTACAGTCCAGTTCATTGACTCGTATCGTTCATCCCAATCAGCCAAGTGGTCTGTGAGCCAATTATCACATCGTTCGACTTGTCCAGCCTGTTAGCGGCTCGTTTAGTGTTTGACTCATCGTTTGCGGATAATTTTATGTTACTACCGCGATATTGTTTTACAAGATCTACGACTAGATTATCTACATGTTTGAATTCATCGTCACTCTTATCTTCGGCAGCCGTGAGGGGTCTAGTATTGGAGGCTCATTGGTCCCTTTAGTATAGGTAAGAAAGTACCTACCATGGTACGCTTTCCGATACGTTTGAATCCTCTTCTATCTAGATACACCGCGTCGTTTGGTTTTTAAATTGTATGTAAATAGAGCTAGGGTCGAGTCAGAACATATTTCAGAAAAATTTCATTTAATATTCTAACGAGCTATTATTATAACAAAGAGAATGGAAAATTTGCTAGTATTAGGGTCAATAACAATTTCCTAAAAGTGATCAGATAAAATTAAGGTTTAATAAATTAACCTACAATCTATTTTGATCAGCAGCTCACCCACCAACAAAGCGGCTAATGTGTTGCGATTGGTCAGTGCTGACCTTGATAGCTTGAACTAGTTTACTAAACCGAATATTAGAACAACAGCCACGATTAGATGAAGTGCCGTGTGGTGCCGGCAGAGTGTGCCGTGTGGTGCCGTGTGGTGCCTGCAGAGTAGAATAGCACCACCCCCTCTCTTCCCGTGGGGGTCATAAGAGGCGACTGAGGGATAAACCCGACCCAAACAGCCAGGGCCAACGGTATGGTGGCGGTTAATCCATAAATCCACCACAAAAGCATTCCCAAGGAGGGTAGACGTCTGGTAGGCGGCCGGTCGTAAAATTGAGCCAAATCCTTTTCCAACACGATTTTGTGTTCAACGAAACGTGTTGCGCCGACCCCAAGGGCAGGAAGATAATGAGCCACGATTAGATGTTACCGAAAAATATAGAGCTGGATTATTGTTTTACTAGCCCTCCATCACGCGGATCAACTACAGTTCTTTAATGAAGAGGCATCCATTTCGAGTCGTTGGACGAATCAGTGACCCACACGAAGAGAGGGACCACGACATACACCTCAACGCAAACGCGTTTAAAATTAAATTGAATTAAATAAAATTTAATTAATTAAATTAAATTGTTATCCTATTTTCCAATATCCAATAAACACAGAATTTGTCGCTCAAGCGTGACCATGAAAAGTCACAAAGACTAAAAAAAATATCCAGTCCGTTTGTTAAAAGGGGCGGACATCGGAATGAAATACATCCCATTGTCCTCAAAAGGGTCGACAGCGCTCTGAATCAATGACATCAACCTTTTTAAACCCAGCCATGAGCCGTGTTTTTGTGGTAGGTCCTAAATAAGGACAAACACGAAGAGAAAGAGCAACGCCTAAGGCTGTTAGCTAGATAAAGTCTGGCTATGTCTGTGTGGGAGCTCGCCGCAAACCACATCTAAAAGGAAGTCACTTTTCTAAAGCAGAAAACTTTTTAAGTGGATGACCTTTTACAGTGGTGAAGCGACCTTAAGATGAAGATAGATGGTATTCAGTCTAGGAAAAGGTTTCGATGAAAATAGATACGTCAGTAACCAAGCATACCGTGTAGCCGGTTTAGTGATAATGATAGGTGATTAAATACATTCGGTAACCGAGTCAGTTTTAATATGTAAAAGGGATTACTTGACACAGGTTACGACAAAAAGGTTTTTGGAAATATCATCAAAAATCTAGAGCGGATTATAATTACGTTTATGTTCTACAAAATTACGTGAAAGCATTGACATACTTTAATTGCAAGTGAGTATCTTGAAAGAAGGTAGGTATTGATTAGAAATAAAACCAATAGTTTGCGTAGAGCTTCCGTCCATGTCCCAAATTGGATTTCTACACTGAAACCACAATGTATAACGTAACCGTGTTAGCATGAGTCATCAATACATAATAGGTATAATTAAAACGAAGTCGCTTTTTGCGTTTCTCTGTCTGTCTGTCTGTCGTGGAATTCAGTAACTCCTCGGTTAAAAGAGTTGCAGCGGGTGAAACCGCTAACGGGCATCCAGTTTGAAAATATTACAGGAAGTTGTCAGACCTTTCACTAGGCTCTTGCTTTAGTTTTCTTTCATAACATAAAATATTACAACATGTATTTAAGTTTTAGTTAATAGTAGAGGTATTGAGGGTACGATAGCCTGAATCCCGAGGTCGATATTCCGAGGATAATTATTAATGTTACCTACGCCCGAGACACGTAAAGTTACTAAGTACGTTTATTATATGAACGTAAACGGGTATAAGGTGACTTTTTACTGAGCAAAAAACTTCATCACATTACTTTGCGGTTTATAACACACAGCCAGTAACCAATATTTTTTTTTAACTTTACCTACAGAGAGATCTATTAGTAGCGTTCAACCTACTAGGTATGAACCCGTATGTGCAACACCGCAAAAACACTTTCACTTAGCCATTTTATGCAGTACTAGTTTATGCTACTAGAATAATTCAACGAACTCTCCTCAATTCAAGAAACCAATTCGTAAACTTACCAAAGATAAATACTAAAATCAGGTAAACGCTGTCCATCAGCTTGTTTATCACCTTAATCACAGATAATATAATACTACTCATCATCATGTCTAAACCGTATCCGGTGAGGACAATTCCTGTTAATTTTTAATTTTGTCTTCATGGGTATTATACTCGTAATACTACAAAAGTAGCCTTAGACCGATGAAGTCACTATTTGTATTCGGCACAGTGGACTTCATCAGGCAACAATCAGCAGTCAATAAAGTCCTCATTAAGCCACGTCCCGCCTACGCCGCGCCACGCGGATGACATCAGATTAAAATCGAAAGCCTCTATCCGTTTGTTTACGACTTATCGACGTGGCACAGGTTGTTTGTTCATGCATGACGAACATTTAAAAAACATTTTACATAACAGAACAGCTATATGTTTACGATTATTGATGATATGGATCGTATAAAATATAGGACTATGAGTCACAAAAGCCACCGTCGTCGTCGTCGTAGGTGGCGAGACCTTCGAGTAAAGGGCGCGACGAAATGGACAATGTAGGACATGTCTACTGGCACTGTGTAACCCAAAACAGAAATAGAACAAGAGGAACTGGTCATCTGTTCTGTAGCGACGGAATCATGCTTGCAGCAACCCGTCATACACCCAATGCACTTAAGATTTATGATCGTATCAAACCGCTTAAAACAAACAATCCCAAATTCGCCAGTGTGACTCCAATTCAATTGGTCTAATCAAGTTCAACCACCAGCGTTTGGCAGGCAGCGCCCACGCCGGTTGGCTGACGGCTGTTGACGCAAGCGCGCCAAACTGGTCCGGCAGAAATGGTACGATCGCAAGCAAATCCACCAACCACTTAAGGGACCAACGAATACTGGTTTTTCATACACATACTAAAAATACCAATATAAGTTGGTCCCTTACATGGGTAGGTGGATTTGCTGGCGATGGTAGGATCGCAAGGCGAGCCTTTCGCAACGTCGGGCTGGTGGTTTCAGGGCGACATGGATTTTGGAACGGTGTAGTAACAATCTGCAATATTCATGCACACCTAGTCACAGCGTGGTGCCAAATAAGTAACTATACACTTTAATAATAATTTATCTAAAATTGCGTTATTCTCACAAGATTTCCTTGCTCACATTCCAAGAAACCGTAAAACACGAATACATATTAGAGACTTTAGTCCTTATTTATTTGAGTATTGAGTTCGGAATCATTAAACAGAATACGTTTGTTTCGGTTACTATAACGAACAAAGCAGCTTTAGTCCCAGCAGATTCCACAAAACCTACTAATAGACCTGAATAATGTACATAATGTAGTTCTAACCCGCTTTCAAACCTCGTCCACACATGTAGAACTATCGTATAACTGTATTTGTTTGTGTATGTGTGTCTTGCCGCGAGGGAACCCGCTGCGTGAGTCATGCGCTTGCGCGCTGCCACATCGACGCAGTAAAATAAGAAACGCGATCGGCAGAGCTATTGAAATGATAGTGTACGACTGCCGATTGATAAGGGCCATCGATATTTTCCAGACGTGAGAAAAATACCATTAACAGATTGATTATACATCTGTGTTAGTGCGTAATTAAAACTGCACTGTATAGCATTAGTGACTGATATAAATGTTTAGCGCAAACTGAGATTTCAGGGCGGGTAATTATCAAAACCCGTCCTTAATTTGTATAAAATGAAAACCTTTTTGGCTCTTCTAATCTGTATGTTGTGGAATTCTCCAACTCCTCATAAACCAGGCAACAGATTTGATGCAGTTTTTTGTAATGGAATATAGAGTGATTCAAGAGGAAGGCCGGGAAAGTCTTTTTCCCGCGAAAAAATGAGTTGCAGCGGGTAACACCGCTGACGAGCTGCTAGTATCTAATTAGTATGGATGAGAGCGGTTCAGGAGGCTTCGATGAAAACGATCTACTTTTCGTAAAATCTACTGCGACGGGATATTGTGCCACGCGCGACGTTTTGCACTCGCGGCACGCAAGTGTGTGTTTTATGCTAGTGCAAACAAATACGTGTGAAATTACGACATATACATAACATAACCTCAACCTTGGTAACCGCTCATTTAACCTACGAGGTACTTTTTCATATTTACTTGTTTTTGCATATTTGTTTGTTTTCAAAATGCATACTACTAGATCTCAAACAATTCGTCAACTAGAGGACAACTTAAAAACAACTTTGTTAGAATTACAAAAGTGTAAACATACAAATGAGCAGTTATTAAGAGAACGGGATGAAAGTGAGCAAGAAATGTTAGATATCATTAATAAAAATCAACAATTAAAGAGTGAAATGGCAGATATGTACCATAAGTTGGTAGACGTAACAGGTGAGAGGGACCAGCTTCAAGGAATAGTGGATAACTTTGACCGGGACGGGAATGCGTTTGAAGACACCTTGAGACGTATCACTGCCCTGGAATACGAATTACGCGATGCACACAAGGAAATTACCTTATTAAATACGACTATCCAAGACCTGAAGTCTGCACAAAGTGCAGTTACCACCCAGTCCCTGTTCGACGAGCTGGTCGCTCCTACAGTTGCGGTTTCTTCCATCTCACTCACCCAGCACCAATCGGTCGAGACTACTGAGGAACAAGTAGTCGAAACTATTGACCTCACAACGTGTGACAGTCCATTCAATAACTCACACAAAACTTCAGTGTCTTATAGCAAGAAAAAAACAAGGAAAATTGTTAAACTTAGCAATTTTATAAAGAAAACGCAATCACTAATTAGGCGTAATAATAATATACTATTTTGCAATAATTCAAACTGTAATAAGGAACGTACTGAATTGATTAATGATATTAAATCTTGCACCTCAACATTAGAACAAAATAGGAAAATTATGAACGTGACACACAGCGCCTCCAGTCAGAAATGTCGGCTTTAAAACGATCTTTAGAACACATTTCTATTAAATACGATTCAGCGCGTAAGGAAATAAAGGAGCATGTGCTGGCTATGAACAGTTTGTTGGAGTCGTGTAAATATAATAGTAACAATGCTCAATCTTTGACCAACAATCAATGCGATTGTAATAAAATTCCAACAAGCTCATCCTTGCCGGCCGTGTGTCCCGAGCCCGCGTCATCACCTCGCGTCTGTACACAGCTGACTGGAGAGCGGTCGGTGCCCGTGCCGGTCGCCGGCGCTGCCGCTGCCGCCGACGACGCCGCGCCGGTCTCGCGGCCGGTGCCGATGGCGGCAACGCGGCCCGCGCTTGCGACTGATAACAGCGCTTCTTCTTTATCACGCGCACAAATTGTTATGTTCAGCGATGAATTTGGTAAAAATATGGGCTTACAACTTGGTCAGTGCATGGGTCAGGCAGTAATTAATCATTGCATGCCTGGCGCCGATTTTTCTACACTCTTAAATGCAGTGTTGGCATCACAATTTCAAGAAAATTCAATTGTTATTATATTTAGTGGTAGAAGGGGAAACAAAAAGACTTTGCTTTCTTTTCAAACAAGTTGTATTTAATAGAAAATGTCAAACAAGTTATTTTTTGCATTTCCTATAGCCAAAAATGACTAACTTAGAAAATAATACTCGACATTGGTGTAACAAGTACTTACATACTTTGACATGTCGCAATCCTGACAAATTTCATTTTATTGACACCAATATTTATATTGGAAAATATTTCAATGTTACAAAGGATAGATATTATCTATCTAAAGTTTATAAACGACAGATAGCAGAGATACTATCTTATTATTTTAATAATTCAGCCAATTTGTTGGCTAATCAGACAACTGCTTTTATTGAGCAGAATATCAATACGAACCTTATTACCTTGGAATCGGTTCCAAGTACTTTAAATTAGTGCCTAAGACAACAGAGAGTTACTCTGGCAGTACTTCGACATCTCCTACTAACCTAAGTCAGACTATCTTGCAAAAACAAATTTTGAAAAATAATAATAATAAAAAATGTACGCACAATAATAAAATTCGAAATAGCCATGTTTTAAAAATTGTACACCAAAACATCGAGGGCATGTTAAGCAAGGAATTAGAAATTGAGCTTTTCATGAATTGCAATAATATTGATATTCTTTGTGTGACTGAGCATTGGCTCAGAGATTACCAGCTCATGTTCAGTTTTAATAATCACCAAGTAGCAAGTTCGTTCAACAGATCTACGGCAATACGCGGCGGCTCGTTAATATTACTTAAAAATGAGTTTAAATATAAAGAACGCACTGATATCGTTAGCTTGTCTGTTGAGCGAACTATCGAAATAGCCTGCGTAGAACTTGAGCATATTGTTATTATGAGCGTATACAGCCCACCAGATGCTAAATATGATTCCTTCGAAAAGTTATGGAGGTTGCCTTATATAAAGCAACAAAATCTAATAAAGGAATTATTGTTTGTGGAGATTTCAATGTCAATATTCTTGAAAAATCTAGTATTAGTAAGAGGTTTCAATCATTATTTTTATGTTACAACCTCGTACATCTTATTTCGGTGCCTACGAGGATCACGGCTACTTCAGCCAGGTGCATAGATAATATTTTTACAAATATTAAACCCGCAGACGCGTCTATCATAAATAAATTAAGCTCTGACCATACTGGTCAGCTAGCTACGTTCAAAATAAACATTGAGAAGGCACCTAAACAAGATATTACGTGTGTGCCGGTAAACGAAAGTAGGCTAAATCGGTTTAGAGAAAATATCATAGAAAAACTACCCGAATTACAATATGATGTAAATCCAAATAATTTATATAACTCAGTATTCAGCCTTGCCAAAACAGAATATGACAATGTATTTAAATCTAAAAATTAAAGTTAACACAAAATTATTATTTAGTGATTGGGCGACGGTAGGAATTCATAAAAGCAGGGAAAAATTGTACGATCTGTATGATGAAAGGTCATATAATAAATCAAAAGCTTTTGCTGATTATGTTAAACGTTATTCTAAAACTTTTAAACAAGTTTGTTCTGTAGCAAAATCTAACTTCATTAAAAATAATATTAAAAACAGCACGAATATAACAAAAACTACTTGGAAATTTGTAAATAACGAAACTGGGAAATCTAAACGTCGTAACGAAAATTTTAAACTCATGATAAATGATGAAATAAAAAACACCAATTCGGAAGTAGCTCAGGCTTTTGAAAACTTTTTACTGATATTCCAGTTTCGACTACCAAATCGTTAAACTCTTGTCCTGATCTCGCTGAATCAGTACTGAAGGAAAATGTAAGCCATTGTGATAAATATTTTAGATTTTGTCACATTAGTGACGTTGAAATTATAAAAATATTTAAAACTTTACAAATGAAAAGACTTCAGATCTTCACGGCCTCTCTGTCAAAATTATAAGTTCTATAATCGATTGTATTGCTCCATGTCTAGCATTTATTTTTAATCAATGTGTTGACAGTGGCGAGTTTCCTGACTTGATGAAGCATAGCAAAGTTATCCCGCTGTTTAAAGCCGGTAGTACAACTGACCCCACTAATTTTAGACCTATATCAATATTACCCACACTCAGTAAAATTTTTGAAAAAATTATCCTAATTCAATTGCAAGGTCATTTTTATCGTAATAACATAATGCACTTACAGCAATTTGGTTTCACACGGGGTCGTTCTACTACTCATGCAGGTCTTGACCTCATCAACCATATAATGGATGCCTGGGAGGAATCTCATGACGCCATAGGTGTATTTTGTGATTTGTCCAAGGCATTTGATTGTGTCCATCATGAAACTCTAGTCAGAAAGCTATGTCATTACGGCATAAAGGACCAGGCTCTAAGCCTTTTGGAATCATATCTGAATAATAGAATCCAAAAGGTTGATATCAATGGTGAAAGATCATCTGGATCTAATTTAACCATGGGCGTTCCACAAGGTTCGATTCTTGGTCCTTTCCTGTTTCTTGTATACATTAATGATCTACCGTATCTTGTTAAAGACAAATATGATATAGTATTGTTCGCCGACGATACCTCATTGCTTTTTAAAGTAAAGAGGCATCAACTCGACTATGACGACGTGAACAATACTATAATCGATGTAGTAAAATGGTTTACAGTAAATAATCTCCTATTAAATGAAAAGAAAACTAAATGTATAAAATTTGCATTGCCAAATGTTAAACCGAGCACTACAATTATTAAGGTAAAGGATGAACAGTTGAACCTTGCAGATTCAACAGTATTTTTAGGTATAACTTTGGACGCCACGCTCCAATGGGGCCTCATATTGAGAAATTGTCGAAGAGACTGAGTTCAGCAGCATACGCAGTTAAAAAAATAAGATATCTCACGGATGTAGATACTGCTAGACTAGTTTACTTTAGTTACTTCCATAGCTTAATGTCTTATGGCTTATTATTGTGGGGCCACGCTGCGGATGTAAAGAACATTTTTGTTCTGCAGAAACGGGCTGTTCGTGCAATTTATAAATTAGGGCCTCGTGTCTCCTTAAGGGAAAAATTTAAAGAAATCAATATATTAACATTTGTGTCACAATATATATACGAAAATTTGATTTACGTCAAATCTAATATTAATACTTTTGAGAAAAATTGTGATATACATAATTTCAACACTAGAAATAAGGACAAACTTGTAGCACACAAGAGCAGGCTTAATAAAGTAAGCAAATCCTTTAAGGGAAATTGTATACGCTTTTATAATAAGCTTCCAAAAAATATCCAAGATTTACCCTTAAATAAATTTAAAGAAGTAATAAAACATAAATTGTGCAAGAAAGGCTATTATGAAATATCCGATTATATGCAAGATAAATCTTCATGGGAGTAGTTTTACATGTTTGTTTATATACAGTATTTTTTAAGACGATACAGTTAGAATATTCTACTGTAATTTTTATTTTATTTTTACTTATTTTTAATTTTGTGTTGAGCCGTTTTTCGGCTATTACTATTCTTGTTTTTTTCAATCTTAGCTAGGGTAGCTTAGGGCCTACAAAGATTGTAATCTTTAGAATAGGAGCACTTCTGGGCAGGTTTTTGGGGGGTTTTCCTGTCCAGGAGGTCCGACTAACTATACACATGTAACACCTTTTTAAAATCTTGATCGAATTTAGTTTCGCTTACTGGTCGTTAAGGCATAAAGTTACATGACGTGTGGTTAGCCTGGCCAGCCCCGAGGCAGTGCCTTTATTTTTATTTTTTTATCCCGCCCGAGCCGCGTTTATAGTAGGAATAAAAATTGTTATAAAAAAGAGAAAATTGTGCTTTGCAAATTTCTCTTTTTTACAATGCCTAATCCATTTCTGCGTAATGTAATGACTATCAATAAGTGATATTTTAATATCCTATTTTGAATAAAAAACTTTCACTTTCACTTTCACTTTCGCAAAGTGCACAAACGGTCGAATGGAACGTGAATGAAATATTACCATCGGAACGTTAATTGATCATTGATAAAACGAAATAGGGAACTTCGAGTTTCGTGGAAATTATTAGTTTTATGAATCCGCAATGATCTCACAAGCTTAGTCAAGCAAGTCATATATTTCCCTTCTTATCACATCCGCGAAATTTTCCTGTTTAGGAAGTAGCAAAAAAAATTCATACAACATGACCTCATTCTGATTACGTACAATTCACACACTACATTGGTAAAACCTACCCCGTTTTATAAAGACATTCCAAAAAAAAATATCACGCCTCTTTCCCGGAGGGATAGGCAGCCAGACTACATCCTGCCACTTGTAGATGCAACAATACTGTCACACCTCCTGCGCTTCTTCAACATTCATCAATCTTTTCATGCATTCTGCGTTCTAGCGCTACATATTTTAAGTATGTACATAAATTCGGTAGTAAAAATGCCAAGGAAGTCATGTTATCTCATTTAGAGGACATTGCAGTTATCTTAAGACTTTCTTATGATAACGACGACATCAAGGCAGCATTTCGTGCAACTGCATTGCAAATATTTGCTTGTGATTATGCTAAGTATGCGGTTTTGATATGGAAATTACATGTTTTTTGGTATAAAAATGTACCCGAATTTTATCGAAAGTACCTGCGCGATGTTTTGCCAAGGTCTATCTATCGCTATGGGGTGGTATCTAAATTGAAAACTAGTCTTTAAAAATAAAATATAAGTAAGTACCGATAAACATGTTACTATCAGGATCATTTATCTGTCGTAAATAAATAAACCTAGTTTCTAAGAGCCAGGTTCTTTCAAGTTTAGTACAATATTACCCCCGCCAGCTGCAAGCATTTGGTTTATGGGTTTATGTTGTTAATATCATAAAACGGAAGCCATAGTTTTATTTCCAGACCGCTGCCAGAGAGCATAACACAAATATTAAACAACTGTACCGCTATTCGAAACATAAAACAAAACATGAGAGAGGCGTATGCGGTTCCCTTTAGGAGACGGTCGGTAGCGGCTATATCTGTCCCTTTCTAGCATGTGACATCTCTTTCTCGCATCCCCTCCGATTGCGACACGAGGCAGGCGCGCAGCGCTCTTGCCTTCATTGGTGATGTGCTTCCCGGCGAGAGCGGTCGTGGTGAGAAGAGAAAATAATTTCAAATCTTTTATTTAAATTATTTTCAATAACGGTTTTTTCCGTTCGAAAAAATTATCGTTTTCTTAAACGAAAAAATTAATTGGTCTATATCTGTTCCTTTCATGAATTTTTATTTTATTTAAGTGTAATTTTATTCCAGGTTTTCTTTCAGGTTTTTATTTTTCAGCTTTTAATGATTGTTGCTTACGAGCTCGACATACATTTCTTATTTCCGAAATACGGAAAAGCCAATGTGCAAAAATACCGTGTGGATCCAATCTACATAAAAGGTTAGTCAAATACCATACTAAGTTGACAAATCAGTGCTTTGATTATGCCATATTTGTGAAAACACGTAATTTCCATACGTAAATAACAGTCAATTGTCATGCAATTGTCTGAACATCTTACGAGGTCTTCGTCAGCTGACGAAAACTTATTTAAAATGTGCTTCCATTCGAACACAGCCCTTGAAAACGCTTGGACCCAAAAATATGAAATTTATAATATAGTTTTCAAGTTCTATACTGTAGTAGCATGATTAGCTATTATACGTAAGGTAAGCAACAATGTAATTTGAAAGTGTGACCTATACTATAATAATACGAGCGGGTTGTTCTTAACATATCGGGTTTCTATAAAACCTAGAAATCAACTCCTGCGCAAGGAGATTTTCAATGTCTAAAAACTCGTTAATGGATGCTAAGCTTTTGTCCTCGCAAACTATTTGCAGGGTCACTCCCGAGTCAAAGCTAAAAAGTCCAGCATAAGTATGTAAAGTCCATTTCGATGCATTCCTCATCTTAAAAATATTTGCCATATTGGGCACCAATATTTATTCTTTCTCTGGTATCTATGTACCTAGAGAATGACATATTCGCGATCTCACTCAGACGTGGTCGCATAATTTCTAATTCAACCTAACCTTCAAGTACCTAACGAGCTCAGCTCTACAGCAGCGTTGTGGTGCAGTGCAGCTATGATACTTTCTCTAAAGTTAAAGCTTGTCATTATAAAATGCACGGCAAATCCGTTTGGTACTATAAAAGTGCTAAACCTAAAATACTAATCTTGCATGTTATAAAGCTTTGAAATTATTTTAAACAATGTCTAAGGCTAAACGACAAGGAAATTGCATGATTTTATTTAAAATTGCAATACCTTTTGCTGCTAAGCAAAAAGCAATAAAATTAATTTTAGTTGCAAAACTGCATAAAGAGCGCCTGCAAACTCAGCGCCTCAGACGAAAATACTGTTTAAGCGCCAACGCCCCGCGCCGCGCCATACCTTTAAAATTACTGGCAGCGCGATACGATTTAGCCCTGCCTAAAATATTCGCACATTTACGTAATAAAAATCATAACAAGATGTAATTGCGAAATTTGAAGTCGGTGAGTCATCCCAAACTTGTCCAAATGCTCACCTACGAAATTCTACCTGCAGTACGTCATGTTGCTAAGAGCCAACGCAAATATTACTGATTCTATGTCTTAACATTTATACATGCCCTTCGGCAATTTGAAAAGATTCATGATTGTAAAACCTACTAGCGCAATCAATACGCTAAAATAATGATTCATTTCGTGCTTGCTTGCATGTCAACACATGTTCTAAAATGAACATACAATGCGATATTTCACATACTACCCACTAATGTAAGCACTTATCATGTAACATTATACATGAAACAGACAAAGGGTAAGGAAAACATTACAAGCGCCTACAATATAGGTAATATTGGCCTGCCTGTCGTGGGTACTCGGAAAACCCCTGCCATTCGAAACTATCCTCAGGGGAAATCAAATCTATTCCGTTCTCAAATCTAACGGATATGCAAAATTAGTCTGTAGGAGCATATTGTGAAAGTACCTAGTTACGTCACAGCAAAATAATTCACTGTCCTGTCACCTTTAATTTGGTGAACAAGCTACATTTTCAAAGTTATGCGCAGATATCTAATCTCGCAAAAAACATAATACGAAGCGTTCGAAACGAACCTATACCTAAGCTAACATACCTATATATAGGTAGGTATATGCCTAAGCATGCATTGATACTTAAAACTGTAATGTAATATCATTCATAAGATAACATACAGATGGTAAGGTACTTACCTACTTACCAACATAGCCCCTAATAGCCCAGTGCATTCTACACAGTTTTATTATTGTAATAAAAACAGGTCTAACTGAAGTCCACTCTATTGTTTACACTCAAATCGGGTACAAGATATGTACTTATAACCCGTAGTTGCATTACCCAATCCATAACCAACTGAGTCAATTCTCAAAGAGTTGACAACTATGACAAAAACGAGGGTATAGCTACCGAAATATTTCCATACTAATCTTACTAGCAAAATACTTGTTCATAAAGTTGACATGCGATTCAGAAGATTCAGGACTGCTAAGGTTGCGAAGAAATTCAGATTATCGCATCTGAAGGCAATTTCAGTCACTAAGTACCTAAACATTAAACAACCTAATATATGATGCGTAAAGTAGGTACCAAGACAAGAAATGTGGCCCCTCCAAGAACAAGTTGAATTGTTCAGTTTAACGTTAATATACGCCGTTAAAAATGGCGCCTTTGACAGGCGTTCCATAATTTTGACACAATCACATAAAATCATGCCTTTTACCCCTGTGGGATAGGCAGAGCGTAAAGACTTTTTAATGGCAAGTCGAACAAATATTCAATGAACATTGTAACAAAATCGCATTGATGTCGTCGTCACGTTCGTTGACACGACGTCAACCAATTGATTAAAATCCTTATAGATACACATGGTGCTCACAAGGACATAGTATAAATGAAATAACATTTATCAGCCAAGTATTTGTGTAGCAAGTCAAACTATTTTCCTTCTTGCTCATAGTTAGGGTTGCCTACCGTCTGACTGTGCAGAGCCCTGTCTGGTCAAATACGACATGTCTGGCCTGACCGAACTTTTAGCTAGGCCACGCACTTGAGGAAACATTCTCAAAGAAATGGACAACCCACAAATTCACGGATATGTTGAGTGCAATCGCAAATTTCAGTGCGTGCAGTGCAATCAATTTCTATACTACTCGCTCGTGTTTATATTTCTATGCATGCCGTCGTTCAATCTCGTAAAAGAAATATTTTGCAAGCGTGGCAGCGTACTTTTGTACCAGCCTTCAAGTGTGTTGAGATCTAATACCTACACACTTACATACGTACATATATCACGCCTATATCCCTTGCGAAGTAGGCAGAGCGCAAAAGGCTGTAAAAAACGGTCATTTACACCATATCTGACTAAGGTTTGAAGGTAATTCAGAAGTCTGTATATCAACATAGTGACAGGTTGTCAGCCGGTTGCATAAAACTGCAAGTTAATGAGATTTCGGTTTCAGTTGGTTTCGACACGATGTAAGCCCGGCTTTTCTACGTATATACTGCTACGGCTTGGCAACCCTATTCACGAACAGATTTACATGAAAAACACTAGTCGATATGTGAAGATTTCCTTTCATCCATACGTATATGAAACATCGAACTGTATTCCAACAGGAGTCTTTACGTATAAAATCTATCTACCCTCAATAACATTTATGAATGTAAATAATCATGGAATATGTGTGTAGGTACCAACTCACACGTTATTTAGTAATACAGCGTTGTTAAAAGTTGTACAATGTCACGTACATTGTACAATTGTGTAAGAAATATCGTTGATGTTAATTTTATGTGGTTTGCTGTTTGTTATACGGAAGGAAATCACAATAAAGAAAGGCGCCAAATCGGTCAAATCCGAAGTACGTCTAATGTCTAACTGAAGTAAATTGCATAATGTAAGTAATAGTAAGTAATGCATGGTTACAAATAAGTGCGCGATCAACGCGTTTATATGAATCGCACGAATACAGAGTCTTATTATAAAGGACCTTACAATAATGTCGAGCTAACTAGTACATACACTGAAGAATGCTGCAAATGCTGAATTCCTTAGAAATGCTTAATTCTTTAGATAAAGGATCAATATCAATACGAATATAGTTGACGTTTAAAATCAAAATCTGTCTCTGGTGATTTATTAATCCGACTCAGGTTCTTGTCGATACTTTCAACCTTTTTCGTTGCAAGAAGAATGCAGAATCATGTTCATAATGACGATGACCTAAAGTGGAAATGAGATAAGATTTAATAAATGTATCAACTCCAAATCTCAGCTTATGCATTAAGTATAAGCGTGTGAAATAAAACTTCTAGGTGCATATACTTTATTTTCTTACGCATGTATTATGCGTAATTCTGCTGAAATCTCATTATCCTCCGCCTAAATTTTGGTATCTTGTCATAAGCAACAAAATAAAAGTTTGCCATACTTCAAATATGACACGTAACGACTATTATGTTATGATATGAACGACTAATGACCGTAATTGTGGCATCTAGTGTCTAGCTGATATATTCCTGTACTTTATCCTGATTATACCATACTTCACTAGACCAGAGTAAGTGGTTACACTAAAGGGCAAATCCTTCAAATTGCTATCATGATAAGATAAAATAGATACTGTTTTTCAGTCATGCCCTTCACCAACCCCCATGGGGTTCAGGAGTGACTTCAATAGCATATGTTTCAAGGTAGGGTAGAGTGCTCTTACTCGAAGCATGCACGAGTGCACTCCAAGTGCACAACCTTTGACATCCTACTTGTTTTCTTCATAATTATAACTTAATACTTTCAAGTGAAACCTTGCTAAAAGCAACTATCTTTAAAAAATATCAATTCTCAATAATATTTACAATTGTGTAGCTGTTGTAAGAACTTAATGAACAAGGTTGCATAAAGTATCTTAATGATAAAACAAATGTGTACTTTCCTATACACTATATCAATTGCTGTTTCAAATTTTATATATTGTAATAGTATTACATATCTTTCTATCCTATAATAAATAAAAGTACATTCATGAAATATTAAATATTTATATTACTTATTTAAAGCTGATAATTTTTTCCTCTTTCTCTTAATAAAATAGGTCATTTTATTATTTTTGTCTTTCACATTGGTGATTGCTCCACCAGGCGATAACAAACAGGTCTCATGTTTTGTTTTATGTTTCGAATAGCGGTACAGTTGTTTAATGACAGCGTTTTACCTATCAATAAAACGCTTATTAAATAACTTACCCTATTCGAAACATAAAAGTTTCTCAACTGCCTGGTGATTAATTAAAAAGAAAATGTGTGCAAACATACATTTCTTTTTATAAACATGAGATCCAATGAAGGCAAGAGCGCTGCGCGCCTGCCTCGTGTCGCAATCGGAGGGGATGCGAGAAAGAGATGTCACATGCTAGAAAGGGACAGATATAGCCGCTACCGACCGTCTCCTAAAGGGAACCGCATACGCCTCTCTCATGTTTTGTTTTATGTTTCGAATAGGGTAAGTTATTTAATAAGCGTTTTATTGATAGGTAAAACGCTGTCATTACGATGTTTCAAGTTCTCTCGTAACTCTGAAAGTCATACAGATTTATTTGTGTTACGGGAATACGCTGCTGCAAGCAAGCATAGGTCTTTGAGAAATGAGCAAATATGGAGTCAAAGTATCAAATAATCTGTATTTCAGTCATCTTTGACTATACCTAGGCGATTACTTCAGCAAAAAGAAACACTGGGTCTTTTCAGATTTTTAAATCAGCGTAACTAAATACGTCTCTATATTTGGCAAACTTGAACAACAAATCTTTACAATATAACGTGGCCTAAAAATAATCCGGCAGTTGCGTTCCGAATGGGGCCCTCAGATCGATGACATAACCTTGGCTGGTGGGCGTCAGGAAGTGAACTTGGGTTTCGACATGCGAGCTCGCCGTACTCCAAACGGAGTCGAGAAGGCTTCTTTACAAGGAAATCAGCGGCTGAAATATTGCGGTGACGTTGTGGGATATTAAATCCTTGAACTACATTTATCAGGCAAGGAACGATGGTGATTGACGAATTGGTTAATGGATGCTTTTCGTAAGAAATGTTAATGAAGTATAGGTACAGAATGTAGGAAATATGTAATGAAAGCTAAGAGAGACTCATGACCAGCTAAGATAGCGAGTAAGTTTAATAAACAAATAACATCAACAAGACGTAAGAATACGAAACGAGAAAATAACAACGGAAAATGAACTCGTGTTGATAGTATGGATCTAGATTCTAGATATTCTCAAAAGTCACGTCACGCGGCGATCAAAACTCCACTTAAAACACGGTTTTAACTAACCCGTTAAAACGGGCGGTCATAAATTCTAAATATGGTCCTGTAAAAGGGCATGGTGTTTACAGCATTCCCCTTGAACTGACGCACCATAACCTCGTCAATTTATGAGTACGCGTAGCTCTTTATTGGTGGCTTCCTGCTACTGCCGCGGTAGAACCAGCTGACGCCAATGTGTTAGGAATTGGACATGTTCGATCTACATTTACATGACGGAATCAAACGAAGAATGGATGTATCTTTACGATTTGTCTACGTCGCTTCACTACAGTTTTACGTAGAAGGAAAGAGCTCTTTCATGTTATACTAGGAGAAATAAAGTTCTATGTATAATATATGTGTCGCAAAAATATGCTACTTTTTCCTTAGATAATCATATCAACCTGTATTCACGAAACATTGTGTGAGCGTGTTCGACAAAGGTCAACCAACGCCAATAATTCAAGTCCAAAAAGGGGCGAGACTGAGCTTCTTCGAGATTGGCAATAGTTTCTCATTTAGGAGCTTTCGCGCTATTCCGAAATATCTCGGTGCCTTTTACGATGTAGTGGGATGACAATAGGGAGTAAATATGAAACAAATAAATTGGGTAGGCTTAGTGTTGACTGACCTGTAATCAAGTATAGTAATTATTAAATGGGTAAAATCTCAACGCGACGCACTTAGCCCAATTTTGTTTGCATTTACCAGGCATAAATTATACTAAGAAATATGTTGGTTAAAAAACTATACAGCCTACAAAGATCTTCGGCGGCTGCGCGTGCGCCGCTCCGTATATGGAAGACGGCGGCAAGGCCGGCGTGTCTCAGTGCTACTTAACATGCAGAATAAAGTATGCTATAATTCTCCCATCTCAAGAAACATACTATTCAGATATACCTTACGTACATGCATTACCTAAATCATTTTTCGATCCTATCCTATGGTTGTGGTCTGCTAGATGTAGGCCTTCCCTAGAGTACGCCATAACCATAATGCACAATCTGCCGCCAGCTTTTACCAGCGGCCAAGACATTTTATTTATTTATTTTATTATATTTGGGGAGCTTACAGCTACTTTTACAATATAATTTTAAGTTTATAATTACTTACAAGCCAATTACAAAGCTACCACATATAGGATATAATACGGAAGAAAAAAAACATTTCTTTAATAGACATGCAGCTCCATGTAATTGGATTATTTTCTAAGTACCCAATATAGATGAAAATATGGAGAATACTTTGGACACCTCATGTATGTAATATCATAACTTCTTTTTTGTTTCTTTATCACTTTAGTTATTTTATTACATAGAGGTGTAACATGAAATAAGATCTCTCTCTTCGTGTAGGACTTGACATGTAATCAATATTTGAATAATACATAACTATTTAACGGAGGTATGTTCTTATATTACAGAAGTCAAATAAAGATCTCTACACTCACAGTGTAGAGATCTTTCTACCTTATTACTTAGTAACACAAATTTCTAGAAATTCTGAATCATTATTTATTTAAAATAGAAATACGCAGACTAAAGCGTAATAGGCCTTGTGACCTCTAACTTGTGGACATCACTGGAAGTTTACAATACACAATCAGACTAGCCACACAAGTTGCAAAATGTCCGAAAAGTGACAGTTCCAAATAGAAGGCGAAAAAATAAAAAGATTTCCATTGTGGTGCTCCTCACCAAATTCAGTCCAATATGTTTTTCCCAGAACAATTACTAGCCCATCGTAAACAAGAAGTGTGATGGGGTCTTTGGTTCGAGTGTAAATTTTGAACCTAAGACCGTAAATTGTGAGTTTAAACTGTAAACTGTCTGTGTCATCATCTTCCTGCCCTTACCCCAATTACTTGGGGTCGGCGCAACACGTTTTGTTGAACACAAAATCGTGTTGCAAAGGATTTGGCTTAATTTTACGACCGGCCGCCTACCAGACGTCAACCTTCCTGGGAATGCTTTTGTGGTGAATTAACCGCCACCATACGGTTGGCCCTGGCTGTTTGGGTCGGGTTTATCCCTCAGTCGCCTCTTACGACCCCCACGGTAAGAGAGGGGGTGGTGCTATTCTACTCTGCCGGAACCACACGGCTCCTCTGTCTGTGTGGTGCAGTTTAAATATGAAGCACTTATCATCATGTCATGCATGCCCTAATACCTACCAGCCAGCCAAGATGTTCTAATGTTTGCAACTGCCAGCGCTGTCAATGTGGCAAAGTTCTGGGCCACAACCATATGCATAGTGTCTGACATCAACATGCTAAAAAGAAGACAGGATGTGATTGAACTATTATGCTATTTGTTGTTCCAGCCAGGGGTACCCATCTCAGCTTCTGGATTGAGAGTTGAGATGTGGTATATGGGTAAACGACCCCAGCGTCCTGAGCTTCTACTGGCTTTGTATACCTTCCAGTCAGTAGTATCCCACTACCTTTGTTCTTGTCCCAATTTTACCACATTCCTTCTGACTCCTATTCCTATTTTGCCTTCTCTCCTAGATCCAAAAAAACAAGCTTGTGAGAGCAGATAGTGAGAATGGACTTGGCAGACTCCGCGACTCAGGAAAGCGAGGTGGATAGACTAGGGTGATAGTAGAGGGTGTCTGCAGTTACAGTTGGCCAGACACTGCTTCCGACCTCTTCTTCAGTCGTAACGATTTTCTATTCTACTGAATTAAGGAGGGGACGACTAAGTGGGTGCGCTTGCATTTCCATCCTGCCAGCTAACAGATTCCGATTAATGCACTCCGATTTAATTGGCTACAAAAGCTATTTACGGGTGCATCAGCTACAACTTGATTGGGAGTAGAAGTGGTTTTTATGGCTGGAATTGGTTGGAGATCATGCTAGTAGTTTAAAGAATCGCAACTACTTTCAGGTAATAGGTATAGGGACCACTAAATAATTGGATTTCTATTGGGTTAGCATATTTCAAGTAAGCAGTTAGTTACATACCATTTGATGATGATCTTTCCGGCCGGTTTCGGCCATGGCGACCACTTCTACTCCTAATCAAGTCGGCGCTGATGCGCTCGTAGGTGGCTATTGTAGCCTATTTTGGCAGTAAACTCCCGTGCAC
Organism: Phthorimaea operculella; assembly: GCA_024500475.1. Classification (NCBI taxonomy): domain Eukaryota; kingdom Metazoa; phylum Arthropoda; class Insecta; order Lepidoptera; family Gelechiidae; genus Phthorimaea; species Phthorimaea operculella. The sequence continues at coordinate 6,314,523 of JANFCV010000011.1, forward strand.
AGTGTGGGCACGTGAGTTTGCCATTGATATAATTGTAGTTAATGGCGGCGGGAGGACGGGCCTTCAGTTCATCGCGTTTAGCGTCAAGGTCTGCTTTACGCTGCTCCTCGAAGTCGTGGATTCGCCTCTTTACAAGACCGCGCAATTCTGGCCGTTGTGCTGCCACAACCTCAAATTGAGAGGGTTCGATATTGCATCGTTTCATGTGTCTCTTCTGAACATCTTTAAATCGGAGGAGTTGACCGCCATGCTTTCGCTTGCCCTCCTCTAGCTCAGAATAGAAGATGCGCTTCGCCACTCGCTCATCCGCCATCCGGGATACGTGACCGCACCACCGAAGCTGTCGACGCATTAAGTAGGCTTCAATGCCACCAATATTGGCTCGTCTTAGAACTTCGGTGTTTCGCACTCGGTCAGACCATCTGATCTTCATGATGGCGCGAAGGCATTTGAGGTGGAATCGATCCAAAGTGCGTATGTGGTGACGATACACACACCAGGTCTCGGAAGAGTACAGAAGGTTTGGCAGCACAATCGCCATATATACAGATATTTTTGTGGCTAGTTTAAGGTCGTGCGAGCAGAAAACCTTGGAACGCAGCTTCCCAAATGCTGCAGCTGCAGCACTGATTCTGCTATTGATCTCAGCATCAAGGTCACACTTAGCTGTAATAGTGTTCCCCAGATATCGGAACTTGTCAACCTGTTTCAACATATCTTCACCAAGCTTAATTGTCAGTGTCTCACGACCTTGTGTATCCAGGGACATCACTTCCGTCTTTTGACACTAATCTTAAGGCCGAATTTGCAGCATGCTTGGTGAAAAACGGTCATCAGTTGTTGTAGGCCTTCTGGGGATTCTGCAAGAAAGCACAAGTCATCGGCATACATAATTTCAGTAATAAGTGCATGCGAGACTTTGGTGCGCGCCTTAAGTCTAGCCAAATTGAAAAGACTGCCATCAGTGCGGAAGCGGATGCGGACTCCTTCGGAGACAGTATTTAGGACCTCCTTGACTACTACCGCAAAGTATAAGGCGAACAGTGTGGGCGCTAGAACGCACCCTTGTTTCACCCCACAGGTGACGGGGAAAAAATCAGACTGTTCACCGTCTACAGAGACGCAGCACTGCATATTGTCATGCAGGAGTCTCAGGAGGCGCACAAACTTCTCCGTGCACCCCAGTTTTCCTAGCACCATCCAGAGAGCCTCACGAGGCACACTGTCGAACGCTTTCTCCAGGTCAACAAAGCAGAGGTACAACTGACGACCTTGTTCTCTGCTTTTTTCCTGCAGTTGACGTACCGAGAAAATAGCTTCACATGTGCCACGGTCAGGTCGGAAGCCAAACTGGGTTTCGGGCAGAATCTTTTCTGATAAGTCCTTCAAGCGGTTTAATAGGACTCTTGCAAAGGCCTTACCGGGGACCGATAATAACGAAATACCGCGGTACGAGTTGCAGTCAGAACGGTCACCTTTGTTCTTGTAGAGGGCACTAATGCGAGACCATTTACATACCTTATAAAAAATTCGCTCATAGAAATCTTATCTGATTTGTGTATTAGTAAATGTGTAGTATTCAGTTAAGGTCTTCAGCATTCTGTATACAAGACAAGTGTTGTCTTTTTTTTTATATGAGGTAAATGAGAGTTCTCTTATTTGACTCTTATTTTAGCTACAACATCTATCATGCCTATATCCCTTGCAGGGTAGGAGTGAACAGCATTACCTAAATCTAGGTAAAAATTTAGTACCTAAGTATTATCTACCACAACCAGTTATGGACAATTTATAATTTTACAATGACAAAAAATATCTATTAGATCACAAAAAAAGTAAATAAGTAATTTTATGATAATCTGTAAAGGTTGTAAAGGATAATAATGTCGCAACACAAATAATATTTAAATGAAAAGTATTTATGATAAACATATTGAGCATTGAGGAAATACTTTGATTTGGCAAATAAAATTCCCTGACAGTATATTCTGTAGATAATATTTCTATGTTGATGACCTGGACAAAATTGGGCACTGAAGCACAGATAAGCTGCCAGTCAGCACTAAAGACAGCATGCTTTCACTTTCCTACCACATTACTTGTACTAAGATTTCATTGATAGAATGTGCAGGTAATGCCAAGATTCGTGTAAACCCACGTTCATTGACATAAAAGGCAGCGAATTAATGGTAAAATGACGAGCTGATTCATACATGATCACAGCTTGTGAATCATTATAGAGAGATGTAAATTAAAGTTACAAGTGAATAAATTATGTTGACAAATGAACTGACTTCCTGGAGAAGAGCTGGCCCCGGTTTGGAAAAGGTGTTTAGATGCTCAGGAAGTACTCACCATCTGTTCTTTTTATGTTGATGTTGATCCCAGATTGAATCTTGATCGAACCGTCATCCATTTTTGCACTTGTTTAGGCACCACGTACACTATAGAACATTATATCGCAACGATCCTAGGTCAAAAATAGTCTAACACATTTGGAAATTACACATGAGAGCCGGTGAAAATTACAAAATAAATTTCTACACCCAAATTGACAGTTATATCGAGCTAGCTACACACTTCAGACTGGAACGTTTGAAATTTGTTTCACTGCAACAGTCAAATCAATCACTTTCCTTTATAATCTGAAACCACCGCAATTGTTTTAAAATTAGTGAATACAATGAAACTAAAAACTGAATAAATCACGAATGTTTCAAATTATTTCGGTTATAACACAAAATTCCAAAAAATTAACAGTCTGAACACCAATGCATCGAAAATAGCAGTTATGTATTGCCAACATAAAAAATTTGAACTTTCGTTTTTGTACTATGGATGCGTTCAACATAAGTAGTAATGAATCGATCGATTTACATATTTACATTTTGCAGCATGACAGGACATGAGTGCAACACTACTATCATAGACAAGTTGTTTTTTTTTTATCTTACGTCTAGTGCTGCCAGACTCTCCAAAACCGACAGTTTTCGTCTCTTTAGGAGTGACACAGTTCCTTTTTGTCCCTTGACAGTCTCACACAGCCCTTGGAAATTTTGGTCAAGAAATATTTGCTAACATTGGGTAACTGTAAAAATTGCGATTTTGTAGACGTGCTCGAGTTGCGTGGGTGTTGGTTGACTGTATTATTATTCGTGTTTAGGAAAAGATCCGGACTGGCATCAAAAAGAGACTTAGATGCCTGCTAGGGTAATTTGCCATCTTTATTGAGCAACAACTTGCAAAAAACCGTAGTTTGTAACTTCTTGATGTCACTCACACAAGTCATCCAAAAATATATGTTCCTTGATTTGATCGAAAACCAGCGAAGCAATCTGGCAGCACTCGATGAATATTTGTCAAAAAATTGGACCACAGGCTTTTCCGTGGTTTTCGGCTTTTTCTGCTAATAATTAACCATAAAAAATGGAAAGTGAATATAAAATATCACACAAGGCCAAAAAGAGAATTAAGGAAGTAAAAAGAAAAGCACGACCGGGTAAGTTTATAACAGAAAGATGCATTTTATATCTCTTTCTGTTTCTCACTTTTTACTGATATTCCTGCGCTTTCTTCTACTCCTCAGTAAATAAATTCATAATTCAGTATCCTGTGCTTAAAATAAAGTGTTACGAAGATATATAGCATTAGTTCCAGGGTATTTTGTAATGTAAGAAAATCTCTAGATTTCTAGAATGATCTCCAGGAGCATGGCATTATTAGCATCACTTACCAGTGCCCTTGACAAACTGTTAGACCTTTATACATTTCAAGAAATATTTGTTTTTAATATTTTCACATATTTCCTATAATAATAAATTCTAACCTAACTTTACATGTAACCTCATTTTGACTCTAATGCTGTGGGCAGTCCCACTTGTACTATCGCCAGAAAATCCACCTACCCATTAAAGGAATCAACTTATACTGGCTTTTTCTTAGTATTTGTATGAAAATAGCTAGCCAGTATAAGTTGGTACCCTTAGGATGAGAATCCACCAGAGCTGTGAGAGGTAGATAAGCAGTGTGCGAGGAAAAAATCCACCAATAGAATCACTTCATTTTCCTAGCCTCGCTTAGCTCAGCTCTGGTGGAATAGGGTTGAGCGAAGCGAGGCCATTCTACATACAAAACAAGCGAGAAATGTGTGCGAAGGATGTGTTGCGACGAATGTGTAGCGAGGAATGTGTTGCGAGAAATGTGCTGCTAGGAATATGTTGCGAGGTTTCCACTACATCGCATTTCCCCCCGCTCACACATTTCACAGCTTCGCAACGCATCCTCGCTCCGCACATTAATGCGCATTTTGACAGCTCCGCTACGCATCCTGGTACGACAAATTTTACTCGCACAGCTCTGGTGGAAACCCCTACACATTTCCACAGCACAGCTACACATTCTCGTACGACACATTTTACTCGCACAGCTCTGGTGGATTCTCACCCTAAATGGGTAGGTGGATTGGCCGGTGACAGCTTAGGGAAGTTCACTTGAACCAGTTTATCATATGCAAACCAAGCCATACTTTTGTTACAGAGCTAGCTGATAAATACCAATGGACAGCATTGAAGTATGCCAATAACTTTGAAGAATTTCTGAAATGTGTTGACAATGTAGACAGAATCAATGAAGATGAAATAAGCCCTGAAGAGTTTATAGAAAAATATGAAAAAATATACAAGCCTGTAGTTATAACAAATGTCCAGACAAACTGGAAAGCCAACCAGAAATGGACCCTAGATAGACTTGCCAAAAAGTATAGAAACCAAAAATTCAAATGTGGAGAAGATAATGAGGGTTATAGTGTTAAGATGAAAATGAAGTATTATGTAGAATACATGCGGACAACGACTGACGACAGTCCACTATATATTTTTGATAGTAGTTTTGGGGAGCACCTAAGAAGGAAAAAGCTACTCGAAGATTATGAAGTTCCTAAATATTTTAGGGATGATTTGTTTAAGTATTGTGGTGAGGAGAGAAGACCTCCTTACCGCTGGTTTGTGATGGGCCCACAGCGCTCTGGAACGGGGATTCATATTGATCCTCTGGGAACAAGTGCTTGGAATGCTTTAGTATTTGGACACAAGAGATGGTGCTTATTTCCTACACATACTCCTAGGGAGTTGATCAAAGTAACAGGAGCCATGGGAGGAAAGCAGAGAGATGAAGCTATTACTTGGTTCAAGTTGATTTATCCCAAGACCCAACTAGACTCTTGGCCAAAGGAATACAAACCAGTATGTTAAACTTTTCAATATATTTTTATGTTAGTATTAAAGAAACCTTATTATAAATTAATTGTTTATTGCAGGTGGAAATACTCCAGAAGCCTGGTGAGACAGTATTTGTCCCTGGTGGCTGGTGGCATGTGGTCCTGAACTTGGATGACACGGTTGCTGTGACGCAGAACTTCTGTAGCCGCACCAACTTCCCTGTTGTGTGGCACAAAACAGTTAGAGGAAGACCAAAACTTTCCAAAAAATGGATCAAGGTGCTTGAAGCAAAAGATCCAGAGTTGTATAAGATTGCCAGCCAGATTGATTTAAGTCAGAGTACTGGAGTTGCTTCGGACAGTTCCTCCAATAGCAGTTCCTCGAGTAGTGACAGCGACAGCAGCTCTACAGACTCCAGTGGGGAGGACAGTGGACAAGAGAGTATTTCAGCGCACAAGAAGAAGCGACGAAGAAAAATGTGAAAAGACCAATTGGATTTACTGGTAGTAGGATCAAATTTAGTTCTAGTTTAATACTGACATACATATTCTGACTGCCAGAAGGCATAAATGAAATATTTTAATCTAAGTTATGATGGCAGAATTTATCTTTTAAATTAGTTGATATGATATGAGTAAATGAGTGTATTCTGTAAGCCTACCTTTTGTATTACTAGATGTAATGTGACGTGACTAATTTACTCAATAGGTACCTATTGGTTTTGTAATAGTAAACACTTATTTTTATTAGATACAATAAAGTTTTTTTTTACTTAGAGTTGTATGTTTGTATTTATTGCGTCGACTTTCTATCGCAAAAGAGGAAAGGGAAAGACCCTTGACCACATGGGTAACGAAACGACTATTCAGAACGACATGGAAGCAAGCACGGCCCCGTATAACCGGGGAGTGGCAAGGACAAGGAAGAAGTTGCATGTTTATTATATGTATTCAGTATTGCTGCGGTCAGTTCAAACTTGACTTGCTGTCGCTGATATTGAGGCCGGCCTGGCTCCTGGCTCAAGCTAACTGCATATTATGACCATAATCGATCGTTTTTGACATCACTAGTAACACACATCATCTGTCATTTTGACTAGATGGAAGTAAAAAATTTACTCTATGGTTTTCGTTTCGGCAGCCATTTGTTATCCTTGCCAAAGTTCCTGTGAAATCTTTCGTCAAAATGTTGAAATCAGCTTCAGGCAGACTGGCTAATGTCCTGAAAAGGTCCCTGATTCCAACAGTCAGGGCTAGTGCAGTGGTTCCAGCCAGGCTATCGCACGGTGGTCCAGTGGAGACGGACGAAGAATTCGATTGCAGGTTATCCTCTTGCGATTTTGACGTTATGTAACTGAAAATGCTGATAACCGGGCTGCAGTGTAGAATGTCTTGTTATTTTATGTGCCAGTGGCTTACTGTATCTACTTGGAATACACCCATGAAATAATTTATTTTATTTTTCGTTTGAGATATGCATTATGCTGAACTAAGCACTGTGCCATGACGTACATTGGGTGGTACCCCTTGAAAATCATCGATTTTAGAGCTTACAAAATAAGCTGTAGTCCGGTCCCATCTTCTGCATGATAAAATGATGCTTGAACCTAATTATTGATCTAATAATAACATAGTGTATGGATTTCAGTCATAAAATAAAATAATACTTTTAGTTTAATAGGTATTATAACACACACAAGTTATTGCGACAGAAGCAATTCAATTTATGATGCATGTAGTCTTTCAGAATTCCTGAACTGTTCATTGTTACTCATTGTTACCTAACCTTGCATTGCCTATTGTTGCAGATATGAGGCATTCTTCAACAGACGAGACATCGATGGCTGGGAAATCCGCAAAGGCATGAATGACCTCTGCGGTATGGACCTTGTGCCAGACCCAAGAATCATCAAAGCTGCTCTGCATGCCTGCAGAAGAGTAAATGACTATGCGTTGGCCGTGAGGTTCATTGAGGCATGCAAAGACAAGTGCGGCCCCAAAGTAAATGAAATCTACCCGTACATCATCCAAGAAATCAAACCAGTTCTAACTGAACTTGGAATAGAAACTCCGGAGGAACTTGGCTATGACAAACCAGAATTAGCTTTAGAGAATGTTTATGAGATGTAAGGTCATTTGTTGGTTAAATAAGCTGTAGAAAAATTTGTATAATAGTTTTGTCTTTGACAGTTTATTTGATTTAATTGTGCTGAAGCTCGCCTTCTATCAAAGTATTTATTAAATACACCATGATAATCGTAAAGCTTATCTAATGTTAAAGCATTAGAAGAATATTTGTTGTTTCATTTTATACAAATCATTTACACAACAATAAACCATGTCAAACAACCAACAACTGCAAATAAATATTAGTTATTATTGTAATTAATTTTGAGTTATTTGTTTTATTGTTTTCACATTTCTACAGACCATCAGAAACTTGACTAGCAGTTTCCCTTGAAAATTATTATTTATCACAATACAACAAAAAACATTAGACACCACGCCATTCCTAGATGGCACGCCTTCGCCACCCAAAATAATTCCTTCCTTTAGTGTACACACCTACTCTTTGGTAGGTACCACCTTTGGGTACCACACGCGGGCAAATTATTTTGCTACTATGGGCTCTACCTTGTCGTTTTGCTCCTTGAGAAACTAACCAGTTTGACAAATACCTAGTAGTCAAAAAACATTAAAATTAACCAGTCGGGCGCACTATGATCCAGTGATCCAGTTCGCAACCGGTCAAATTCGCGGACCATTTGCGAATTGGAGATATAGCGCCACAAATTGGGAAACTTCGCGCGGTTTGTGATAGCGCGCCCGACCAAAATGAACCTTTCGTTTACCAATTTATTCGTTTATAGCACTAGCCAATTCTTACTTTGTGTTTATAGTATTAAATCTAGGAAATGAAGTAGCGTTGCTGTCTGTCTATAACGGAAACTGCTAACTTCACAGAATAAAGACGTAGCTATAGAAGTAGTCCTATTAATTTAATTAATAGTATAACATTATAGTACTTATAGCTTTTCTTAGAGAAAAAACCTGTGTACCTAGGTATATATTATTTTTATGCTCTTATATGTCTTTGATTCCCATTCCATTGTTGAAATTTATTTTAAAAGGGCCCATTGTTCTCTTGAAAACTTAGTCCCTTTCATATGCGCTATGCCAGAAGGAAACAAGCACAATCACTTTTCTCTCAAATTTTTGCGAGATTTTACTATTTTTTCGACATACCTAGACACTAGAAAAACGATGTTGCAACATCTACCTACATCAACGATTTCCACTAGAAAAAATATATCTCTACATTTTTTCCAAAACTTATGAAATAATATTAAAAATAAGTTGATTGATTGATTTTTTTTCTATCGAGCCAACTTTATCTGATTGTGTAGGTAACTGAAAACGAATTTGACTCTCCTAGATTCTCGACAGCAGCACCATATATGTTTTTCAGAATTTTATGACCATTTTCGCATAATTTTGTTTTGCAAAAGGAGAATTGAGGTATCAGGCCCCCTTAATTATGATTTCACTCCTTGCGTATTTAGCCAGTTTATAAAAATGGAGTCTTGCTAGCCACAACTGACAATGTTCAACACAGTTTCAATTGCTACGTCCTTATTCTGTGGCTTACTCACAAATGATTTTGATGCTATTCAAGAGGAAGGTTAATTATTAAAAGAAAATAAAAGGTTCTTGAATTTGTACGTAAATACTTTAATGATTGCAATATTCACACTCATACAACTATTTACAACATATAAATTATCTTTCAAAAATTGTGCTTTCACTAAGTACAAAGTTCGCAATAAAAACAATCAAACAAAATAATTGAAAAAAAAAACTAGTAAATTTTAAATAAATTAAAAACTGATATAGAATATGGCAAATTAAAACAATTATATTCATAAACGCATATATTACTGAAGTCATAAACGAAAAATATAATATTTCGTTTTGTACTTTTCTAGGTAAACTACTTTTATGACCTTTTATAGATTATTATTAACTAGTCCTAGAAGTTTAAATCTTAGTAATATTTTGAATGGTTTCTAAGTAGGCTCATTTACAAAAAGATGTTGAATTGGAGTTACTGCTAACAATTAGCTTTAATCAAAACTGTACAGTAATTTATGACTATTTTTATATGTAAGTAAGACTATACACAGATAGGTAACTCTTTAAAGTTTGACTAGGTGTTATGTTTACATCAACAAAGATAGTTAGGATGAATCTAATGAAAACTATCACCTATACTCCATAAAAACTTTCATAATGTAGGTAATAGTTGACTGTATGTCTTATGCTGTTTGTATTCCATTCACCATAACATCTTTATATTATTTATCCTCGATCACCTCGACGCATCTGCTTCTTCACGTACATTCTTATTAGCAACAAACAAAATGACTAGGTTTACATTAATTACTATAGATCTAGCTAGAATGGCATTCAAGGTATCAAGGGTCCATCTCTCACCCTGTTTTAAGACTTATAAACTTTTGTTATTTCTTATTAGAGACGACTAGGATATAAATTACATAATTCAGCTAAGTTTTATACACATTTTCATAGTAGGTATAATTATTCTTTTCACAAATAGTTCACTCACATTAACTAGTATTTATTTATATTACCTTTGTCGACTTTAGCTGACTAGAATAAAAATCAAATATGCAACAAATAATACAAAATAACAATCAACAGACTAGGTAACTTACACACAAAATTATGTTAAAAGGAATGTAGATTACTATTAATTAAATAAAGTTAGGTTTAATAATATACAACATCCTTTCACATGTAAATAAAATAAATATGGTTTTTGTTAAATAATATTGCACAAAACAGAAAAAAATGGTTGACTAGTAAAATAAATTAGCTATATAAATAAAATTTTATTGAATTATTGTTCCATTTAATGGCAAGGTGCATTGACTATCCGTTAATTTAAAACCAAACAATCACTCCGAAATCACTTCAATAACTCATGGACTTTTTCTATACAAATCTCATCTAATCGCTCGTTTTGGTGTCACAATTACAGAATAGAAACACCAACTCAGCGTCATCGTTCCGTTTACACAGTTAACCACATTGTTAACCAGATTGTTAACCAATCGAGATCTAGGGAAAGTTCACTGTTGGGGTGGTTTTTCAGCCTCACCGTTACCGTCACCGCCACCGTCGTCCACCATGACGTAGTAGTACTGTTGGTCGGTGTCTGTTTGCGTGGTGGGTGGTTGGGGCTCGGCGGGCGCGGCTGGTTGCTACGTGCGCTCCTGCTGCTCGCCCTCCCCCCCGCCCCCCACCAGCGTCAGCAGCTAGGAGTCCGCAGCCACCGCGTCGCGCTCCGCCTTCACTTGCTAAACAAATAATCGTGCCTTTATAAAATCCATCCCTCCTTTGCAAAAAGGTCCTTAGTGTTCATAATTGAGTATTTACCCACGACAGTATGGTTAAATTCTACATAGATATCTTTTTCGTGTTGCACTTCAGCGTAATTAAATTATCAATAACTTTTATCTTATCAGACGATAATTATGTCTAGCGGACCAACCTACATACCGAGATTATCGAAAGTATGAATACCTATAATAAAGGCCAACAATGAAGAACTAAGCAATATTAGTATCTCTATCCCACGTGTCACCATCGTAAAGCAATGGGTTCCTTCTTTTTTCATATGAAAGATAAGTAGGTAGTTACAGTAAACGTAAGAAAATAAACGCCGACGCCCGGCATCGCACAGCGAGTTAAGAAGCCCGAAGTACAACGACGGATCACAAGAGCTATTTGGCGTCTGCCTCCGATGGCCAGGCTGCTTTTTTACCCCAGATCTTTATACTGACCATGGCCTTGGTGAGCGCAGTGGCGTCCTTGAGGCTGAGCACCTGCAGCACCTGTCCCTCGGCGCCGCCCTGCAGCATCACGCTCGCCATGCCGCTCACGCCGCTCATAGAGATCGCCTCCAGAGCCTCGCCGTTGTTGTCCACCTGAGAGGAGATCGATTTCAATAATGCTGACTACAAAAAAGTAGCATATCTAATAGCAAACATTTAGAATCTTCTAATGATCTCAATAGAGTAATCAGGATGCGCATGAGTGGCTCAGCTTGTGCTGTGTACATACGAGGTGGAAGGGATGGTGTACCGTTAACTTTACAGGCATGATCGGACCATAAAACTGAACAACTCTTTCTATGGAGACTTGTAGGTAAACGACAAAAAATCCTAATCAGCTGACTGACTTTCTATGGACACTTGATTTTATTTTTATTTCCAAATATAACCTCCATAGAAAATTATTCATCGTGGTCTGATAATGCAAACAAAAAATTTTAGGTACACCTTCCCATACACCCAGTATGTAAACAACTAAACAACACTCAGATGAAGGAAAGTATGGCTATTCCTACTTCCGTGGCACAACACGGCACAAGCATTTTGCTTGTTTCAATGATCTATGCTCATATAATATACTATGCTAGACAGTGCAAAACAGTAAAAGCTACAAGTAAAAAAATATACACACCTTTCATGCAGACAATTAGCAAAACAACTGAAAACACGTGCAGAAAAATAAAATAAAACGAACACATAAATTAACAAGTTTATTGCGTGCTTCGCACGTTGCTCATCTTACTAAACGGACTTGGAATCGAATGCACTATCGTTAAATTGCGATAAAAGATACATTTAAAAATATCACACGATCTATAAGATTACTGGTAACAATAATTTGTTATTATAAAGGATAATTTATCCTCGTATTCTGTAAACTTTTATCCTTCATTAACGAAACTTTTGAGATACCTACCAATCGGTACCAAACTAAATTCCAGAAAATATAGGTAGTTACATTAACAATTAACTTGCAAACGAAAGTATTGATTAAAAGTAGTGATTTATTTCCTATATCGAACTATAAGTTTAATATGGGGAACCAACGATGAGCGAGCATTTATGCATTTCATACACTAATCTTTGGTAAAAAACAATAAAAAATATTAGACCTCCTAACTTTAAGATGACACATGCAAAGATTGACTTTTGACTTTGATTTAACCAGGTACTTTTGAACCGGGTATTTACCTACTTATTGCACTGATCATTAAACGCAAAAAGTACAGTATGCGTGTGTCAAACGCGTACTCTCTCACTACATTGTCACAATAACATGATGTAAAATCAACAGACAAAGGAAACAACATGCACGCAAATTATAAGTAATCTTAAAATTAGCGAAAGCAACTTAATATACAAACAACAATTTCTAGCCTCAATTACAAATAACCCGTAAAATTGAGACATCTTATCTTTTGCACTCAATTGGCCCGGTAGGATTATTTTAGGAATTAATCCATGAATGTTAAGCGCTCTAACACCCTGTCTTTCACAAGTAAAATATAACACAAGCAAACAAAACAATGTTCTACATATAAACAGCAAATGTGCACTATACCTAACAGATAACTATAACTAAACGTAATACTATATGGCAATACATGCAGTTGGCAAAATCGGAAATTACACTTTGGCAAATAATTTTAGTTATTTTGGCTAACCAGGGAAGGGAATACTGCACACTACAAATTGGTCCAATATTTAAATAAGAAGCTAGGTAACACAAAATTTGTAACATGTGTACAATCGCCAGCAAATCCACCTTCCTTTTTATGGGACCAACTTATTATAATACTAACATGTACTAAGAAATACCAGTGTATGTTGACCGCTTATACGGGTAGATGGATTTACTAGCGATAGTACAAAGCACAGACTAACAAAATAAAACAAGATAATTTTAAAAAGCTTAATCCCGCTCTGAGCCGGACAAAGGTAAATACGAAATTATCAATAAAAATATAAGCATCTATCTATCTATAGTGGTAACTTTGTAAGCACTCTTTCAGAGATCGTAATAAAATAGTAACATTTAGTGACCTATCACACCTACCTACATCACTGGTAGACAACATTTTTTTTTAAATATTATGAAACATATACCTATCGATCCGTGCCTTCATAATATTTCAGATATATTCGTAATAGACTTTCGCAATTATAATCGTATCATAATGCTTATGATCATAAATATAAAATGTCACGGAATCTTTGAACTATCGAGGCAAATTGTACTACACGTCTTTGGATATATTTGTACCATTTGTACTATGCTTATTATATTTAATAAATATATAACAAAATATAACAGCTCTGTAGTGGATTACATTTCATGTTCTTTCCAAATTTTTTATATAATCATCTTCATGGTCCGCATTTCATGGAACACATTTTTACACACTAGGATTCATCCGTAGTGTTACAGACTATTTTTGGTAATCTAATTCATCACGGCATACCTATTTAATTAAAAAATAGGCCTTCCATGTCCATTTTCAACTTAGTTATTTCTAACATACTAGTATCAAAAAATTGCGGGCCCTTAATAGATTATTGCCTCGTCTAAGACGTCGTTACAAATATTAAAAATAAAATTTTATAACCTAATGTTATGATAGATATCAGCCTCAAGATTGGACTACATTTTTTCACGGCGTTGAATACATAATAAAAACATCATACGCTCTAATTTACTTAATTGCACGACAAGTAAGCGAACAGATGCGTCCAGATAGAACGAGCAGCCTCGCGTGCTCACCGCCTTCACCGCCTCGCGAAGCACACAAGCGCGGGGTGAATATGCCTCGCGAGGCTGCTCACCCTATCAGGACTTGCATATACAGGTGTGATTCAAATACGTGCCATAGCTTCAGGGTAGATTTAGTATCTAATAAAGGATATCTATATAGTATCTATATTGTAAAAAATCCTGGCTCATATTTTTTTTAGGACATAACCAAAATTATTAAAATTTTGGACACTTGTCGTTTAGAGGGTGCCAGCCAGTACAAGTAGGTACTATCGTCTAATCCACTTTGAGTTTGAACGAGTCTTGGCTGAGTGAGATGTAGGCATTTGAATCAAATTTCGGCTAAGCTTAAAAAACTAACCCTGGATTTAATAAAATTAATTTTACGGCAACGTTTATCGATATTCTTAACTTACCCTTAAGCTATAGCTCGCATTTAAATTCCCTGTATAGTGTATAGGGATTGGGTGGTGAGGTCGGTATAGCTATGTATCAATGGGCTCTCTCTTAAAGGGCCCTTTATAGTGTATGAAATAAGGTGGTGAGGTCGGTATAAATAGCTATGTATAAATGGGCTCTCTCTTTTATAGTGTATAGGAATAAGGTGGTGAGGTGGGTATAAATAGCTATGTATAAATGGGCTCTCTCTTTTATAGTGTATAGGAATAAGGTGGTGAGGTGGGTATAGATAGCTATGTGTCAATGGGCTTTATCTTAAAGGGCTCTATCTTAACGGGCACCTGCACGAGGGGCGCGACGCAGACGCCGTCCTGCGCCTGCATGGACGCCACCATGGACTGTCCCTGTATAGTGTATGGGGATTGTATGGTGAGGTCGGTATGGCTATGTATCAATGGGCTCAATCTTAAAGGGCTCTATTTTAACGGGCACCTGCACGATGGGCGCGACGCAGACGCCGTCCTGCGCCTGCATGGACGCCACCATGGACTGTCCCTGTATAGTGTATGGGGATTGTATGGTGAGGTCGGTATGGCTATGTATCAATGGGCTCAATCTTAAAGGGCTCTATTTTAACGGGCACCTGCACGATGGGCGCGACGCAGACGCCGTCCTGCGCCTGCATGGACGCCACCATGGACTGTCCCTGTATAGTGTATGGGGATTGTATGGTGAGGTCGGTATGGCTATGTATCAATGGGCTCAATCTTAAAGGGCTCTATTTTAACGGGCACCTGCACGATGGGCGCGACGCAGACGCCGTCCTGCGCCTGCATGGACGCCACCATGGACTGTCCCTGTATAGTGTATGGGGATTGTATGGTGAGGTCGGTATGGCTATGTATCAATGGGCTCAATCTTAAAGGGCTCTATTTTAACGGGCACCTGCACGATGGGCGCGACGCAGACGCCGTCCTGCGCCTGCATGGACGCCACCATGGACTGTCCCTGTATAGTGTATGGGGATTGTATGGTGAGGTCGGTATGGCTATGTATCAATGGGCTCAATCTTAAAGGGCTCTATCTTAACGGGCACCTGCACGATGGGCGCGACGCAGACGCCGTCCTGCGCCTGCATGGACGCCACCATGGACTGTCCCTGTATAGTGTATGGGGATTGTATGGTGAGGTCGGTATGGCTATGTATCAATGGGCTCAATCTTAAAGGGCTCTATTTTAACGGGCACCTGCACGATGGGCGCGACGCAGACGCCGTCCTGCGCCTGCATGGACGCCACCATGGACTGTCCCTGTATAGTGTATGGGGATTGTATGGTGAGGTCGGTATGGCTATGTATCAATGGGCTCAATCTTAAAGGGCTCTATCTTAACGGGCACCTGCACGATGGGCGCGACGCAGACGCCGTCCTGCGCCTGCATGGACGCCACCATGGACTGTCCCTGTATAGTGTATGGGGATTGGATGGTGAGGTCGGTATAGCTATGTGTCAATGGGTTCTATCTTAAAGGGCTCTATCTTAACGGGCACCTGCACGATGGGCGCGACGCAGACGCCGTCCTGCGCCTGCATGGACGCCACCATGGACTGGTACACGCTGGCAGACACTGGTACTGTGATCACGCCCGACACCGACACCGGGTAGCCTGGGGAACACACAACGGTAAATAATTACGAAAAAGTTGGGGTTGGACGACTTGGTGTCCCACTTAGGGAATACAATCCCGGCCTTTATTTTCAATCCCGGGATTTCGGGACTGGTTGGACACAATCCCGGGATCCCGGGATAGTCCCGGGATTAGAGTCCCAAACAAAATCACTTCATAATAATCAAATTTAAGTTATAAAAATCTTTGACAATTAAAACATTTTTTATGACCATTACAAAATTTACCTAAACACTTCCTAAATAAAAGTATAGGAACTTTTTATCTTTCGAATTATTTTGCGTTTGCAAGTTTTTTAATAATATTTACCAATATCTTCTTATTTATTCTATTATAACTAAGTGTTATACTTATTTGAAAAATAAGACAAATAAATGGGAGCATCTATTAACTTAACACATACCTAGGGCACAATCTTAACGTCTGTATGCTTACATTTCTTGTTAAAGCTAATCTAGTAGTAGTAGAAAGAATAGAAGTACTAAGATTCATCGCCAAGTCTGTTTGTTCGATCAGACGTTGACAAACAGATGGTAGACGTACAGTAATTAGGTTGTGATCAACTCTTGCAAGACTGTAGCCTCAAATAGGATAATTTCTTGAGCTCTATTTTAAAAAATCGATGTTATTAACAACGTTATCCATTAATTTACCTCTTCCTGTTAATCCCGAAAATCCCGGGATTTGTAAATTACAATCCCGGGATTTTCGGGACTGAAAAATGGCCGGGATCCCGGGACCCCGTGATTCGGGATCCCGGGATTGTATTCACTAGTCCCACTAGATGAACATGAAGGCAAGATGGACCGGTAAAGGCGGGTATTCATTGGGAACTTATGTATGTGTTGGGAACTCAGAAGGTTCTGGGATCTATTCTCGGTGAGGTCATTCAAGTTGATATTTAACACTTTGTGAATTTGTTCCCAGTCTGGTCAGGACATTGCAGGCTGTACCACCCGATTGTCCGTAAAGTAAGATGGTGGTCGTACTTCGGAGGGCACGTTAAGCTATCGATCCCGATTGCTGTCTATGATCACCTAAACGGCGGTCGTTACACAACCATGTCAGAGGCCTGCTACTTGCAGTAGGTGGTTGAAAAACTATGACACCAGGGTTCATTGGATCGTTGGACGACTTGCTGTCCCATTCGAAGAAAAATAAAAATGTTAAATGTTTACCATGCCCGTCTTCCCCGGTAAGAATGATCTGTCCGTCGTGGTTGAGCGTGGCCTCGGCGACGGCGTTGAGGTCCACCGCCACTTCGCCGTCCATCGCTTGCACTACACCGCCTTCGCCGCTGTGCAGCTACAATATGAACAATGTTTACCATGTCCGTCCTCCCCGGTGAGGATGATCTGTCCGTCGTGGTTGAGCGTGGCCTCGGCGACGGCGTTGAGATCCACTTGTACTATACCGCCTTCTACTATGTAGCTACAATATGAACAATGTTTACCATGACCTTCCTCCCGGTGAGGATGATCTGTCCGTCGTGGTTGAGCGTGGCCTCGGCGACGGCGTTGAGGTCCACTTGTACTACGCCTTCACCGCTATGCAGCTACAATATGAACAATGTTTACCATGTCCGTCCTCCCCGGTGAGGATGATCTGTCCGTCGTGGTTGAGCGTGGCCTCGGCGACGGCGTTGAGATCCACTTGTACTATACCGCCTTCTACTATGTAGCTACAATATGAACAATGTTTACCATGTCCGTCCTCCCCGGTGAGGATGATCTGTCCGTCGTGGTTGAGCGTGGCCTCGGCGACGGCGTTGAGGTCCACTTGTACTACGCCTTCACCGCTATGCAGCTACAATATGAACAATGTTTACCATGTCCGTCCTCCCCGGTGAGGATGATCTGTCCGTCGTGGTTGAGCGTGGCCTCGGCGACGGCGTTGAGATCCACTTGTACTATACCGCCTTCTACTATGTAGCTACAATATGAACAATGTTTACCATGTCCGTCCTCCCGGTGAGGATGATCTGTCCGTCGTGGTTGAGCGTGGCCTCGGCGACGGCGTTGAGGTCCACTTGTACTACGCCTTCACCGCTATGCAGCTACAATATGAACAATGTTTACCATGTCCGTCCTCCCCGGTGAGGATGATCTGTCCGTCGTGGTTGAGCGTGGCCTCGGCGACGGCGTTGAGATCTACTGCTACCTCGCCGTCCATCGCTTGCACTACGCCGCCTTCGCCACTATGCAGCTACGATATGAACAATGTTTACCATGTCCGTCTTCCCCGGTAAGAATGATCTGTCCGTCGTGGTTGAGCGTGGCCTCGGCGACGGCGTTGAGATCCACTTGTACTATACCGCCTTCTACTATGTAGCTACAATATGAACAATGTTTACCATGTCCGTCCTCCCCGGTGAGGATGATCTGTCCGTCGTGGTTGAGCGTGGCCTCGGCGACGGCGTTGAGATCCACTTGTACTATACCGCCTTCTACTATGTAGCTACAATATGAACAATGTTTACCATGTCCGTCCTCCCCGTGAGGATGATCTGTCCGTCGTGGTTGAGCGTGGCCTCGGCGACGGCGTTGAGATCCACTTGACGCCTTCACCGCTATGTAGCTACAATATGAACAATGTTTACCATGTCCGTCCTCCCCGGTGAGGATGATCTGTCCGTCGTGGTTGAGCGTGGCCTCGGCGACGGCGTTGAGATCTACTGCTACCTCGCCGTCCATCGCTTGCACTACGCCGCCTTCGCCACTATGCAGCTACGATATGAACAATGTTTACCATGTCCGTCTTCCCCGGTAAGAATGATCTGTCCGTCGTGGTTGAGCGTGGCCTCGGCGACGGCGTTGAGATCTACTGCTACCTCGCCGTCCATCGCTTGCACTACGCCGCCTTCGCCACTATGCAGCTACGATATGAACAATGTTTACCATGTCCGTCTTCCCCGGTAAGAATGATCTGTCCGTCGTGGTTGAGCGTGGCCTCGGCGACGGCGTTGAGATCTACTGCTACCTCGCCGTCCATCGCTTGCACTACGCCGCCCTCGCCGCTGTGCAACTACAAAATTAAAATCATTTAGATATAAAACCTCTGGTGCTGAGATATAGAATTCTGAACAAGTGTTTTAAACAATTGGTTTCGTGTAAAGCTTAAAACTATTGTTGGTGACCACTTCAAATGGAGCTATTTTAATTGGTTAGCAAATTTTATAGCTTTTTACAGTTTACATTAACTTATTACTATTAGCAATCTTTTAAGAATCACGTAAATACTACAACACATCACATCTAACATAGCATGCAATTTTAGAAAATAAGAAAAGTAAATAAATTAATGTCTGTTTCAAAACAATCCCACGGATTAAACAATACAAGTACAATTTTTGTACTGTGTCCGATAAAATAAAAATAAAGCGATTATACTACATCACTTTTCACATAAATTACACAACATAAACTTAAAAGCAAAACAATTAGGTAGCTCAACAAAAACAACAACAACTAACATCGACTTATAATTAGTAAGTAATGTTAGAACGTTTCAGTACCTGCGGTATACTTACGACTTGCGCCGTGGTTCCGTCAGGCAGCGTGATGATGGGGTTGTTGGGGTCCACTTGGATTAGAGATACGGAACCGTCCGGGTTTGTGATGGTCTGGAGAACAGCTGGCGCGTAACCTGACATCTGGGGAGGTCAATACCTGTATTTTAGTATTTGAAAGCCGATGTGGCGCAGTGCTAGCGCGAGTGCCTGCGACGCAGAAGGTTCCGGGTTCGATCCTCGGTGGCGTCACTTCACAAAGTTGATATTAATCAATTTATAAATTTGTTCCCAGACTGCTTAGGACTTTGCAGGCTGAACCACCTGATTTTTCCAAAAGCAAGATGGTTCCTATTATGGATGGTTCTATATGAAAACGTTTTAACCGCAGTCATAACGTACGATACACTAATATTTACTTTGCGTTAGTATAGGTGGAATATTGGGCGGCTTTGACCTCACTGAGTGTTAAGTCTCGTATTACAAGACAGATTAACTCAATGGTGACTAAGTAAAGTCAAGTTCTACATAACTCATGTCTCTAAATAAAAATATTTCAACGACGCATGCAGGTATTGGAGGTCAAGTTAAGCTAGCCGCTGTTATGGTTGCTCGAGGACCAGTATAAATTGAGACACTACATAAATTCGTACATCAACGTCAGCCAGTGTCATCTGATCGATGCAGACTTGCTGCGTGAACTTATGTCTCTTTACAAAATTATTTCAATGGCGCAATCTGGGGCATGCAGGTATTGGAGGTCAAGTTAAGCTAGCCGTTGTTATGATTGCTCGAGGGCCAGTACAAATTGAGACACTACGGGAATTCGTACATCAACGTCAGCCAGCGTCATCTGATCGATGCAGACTTGCTGCGTGAACTCATGTCTCTTTACAAAAATATTTCAATGGCGCAATCTGAGGCTTACAGGTATTGGAGGTCAAGTTAAGAGGAGGTCATATGATTGCTCGAGGACCAGTACAAATTGAGACACTACGGGAATTCGTACATCGACATCCGCCAGTGTCATCTGATCGATGCAGACTTGCTGCGTGAGCTCATGTCTCTTTACAAAAATATTTCAATGGCGCATGCATGCAGTCATTGGAGGTCAAGTTGAGCTAGCCGCTGTTATGCTTGCTCGAGGACCAGTACAAATTGAGACACTACGGGAATTCGTACATCAACGTCAGCCAGCGTAATCTGATCGATGCAGACTTGCTGCGTGAACTTATGTCTCTTTACAAAAATATTTCAATGGCGCAATCTGGGGCATGCAGGTATTGGAGGTCAAGTTAAGCTAGCCGCTGTTATGCTTGCTCGAGGACCAGTACAAATTGAGACACTACGGGAATTCGTACATCAACGTCAGCCAGCGTAATCTGATCGATGCAGACTTGCTGCGTGAACTTATGTCTCTTTACAAAAATATTTCAATGGCGCAATCTGGGGCATGCAGGTATTGGAGGTCAAGTTAAGCTAGCCGCTGTTATGGTTGCTCGAGGAACAGTACAAATTGAGACACTACGGGAATTCGTACATCAACGTCAGCCAGCGTCATCTGATCGATGCAGACTTGCTGCGTAACCTCATGTCTCTGTACAAAAATGTTTCAATGGCACAATCTGAGGCATGCAGGTATTGGAGGTCAAGTAAAGCTAGCCGTTGCTATGGTTGCTCGAGGAACAGTACAAATTGAGACACTACGGGAATTCGTACATCAACATCTGCCAGTGTCATCTGATCGATGCAGACTTGCTGCGTGAACTCATGTCTCCTTACAAAAATGACTATTCTCCTTACAAAGGCATGCAGGTATTGGAGGTCAAGTTAAGCTAGCCGCTGCTATGGTTGTTCAAAGACCAGTATAAATTTTGGACACTATGGGAATTCGTACATCAACATCAGCCAGTGTCATCTGATCGATGCAGACTTGCTGCGTGAACTCATGTCTCTTTACAAAAATATTTCATAGGCGCAATCTAGGGCATGCAGGTATTGGAGGTAAAGTTAGCCGTTGTTATGACTAACTTTTTGGTTACAAAGTTAATACAAATGAAACAAGTGGAAAAAATTCACGCCGCTGATGGGTTTCGAACCCACGTCTTCTGACAAGCCGGGTCAGATGTGTTTGACTGCTACACTACGGTGGCTGTTATGATTGCTCGAGGACCAGTACAAATTGAGACACTATAGGAATTCGTACATCGACATCCGCCAGTGTCATCTGATCGATGCAGACTTGCTGCGTGGTCATCTGCTGTTGTTGCTGCTGCTGCTGCTGTTGGCGGCTGGAACTTCCGTTTCCGCCGGGAGAGTCGTGCGAGCTCGACATGCAGCCCGATATCTTTAGTATTTATAGTAAAGGAAACCGTTACCAGATCCCAGCGGCAATCCAAGGGTGAAGGCGTGAATAATACAAGGAATTTTAGAATGGCATAAAAGGAACATAGACCATGCGAAAATAGAGATAAATTATTTTTTTATTTTTCAAGTTAATTATTTTCCAAGCAGGAAATAAAGAAGAAAATGTAATAATGGAACACATATCCTGGCTTAATTTCAATGCCGAAACCATATATTTCTCTCTTCCCAAGAGCATTTGCTATGTAGGTTGCATTTTATGTCAATCTTCTGTCATCAGAGGCTGAAATTAAGCTACATGTTACGTAGTAATTTACAAGTGCTGCTTACATTCTGCTGCGGGGTGTGAGGTTTCTCATCATCATCGGTAAATGCTGGCAGCAGGTCCTCGCGGCCGTGGTACTTGCAGCAGTTGATGACTAGGTAAAGCTACGTGTTACGTACAAAGCTACAACTACTTACATTCTGCTGCGGGGTGTGAGGTTTCTCATCATCATCGGTGAAGGCTGGCAGCAGGTCCTCGCGGCCGTGGTACTTGCAGCAGTTGATGACTTAGGTAAAGCTACATGTTACTTACAAAGCTACAACTACTTACATTCTGCTGCGGGGTGTGAGGTTTCTCATCATCATCGGTGAAGGCGGGCAGCAGGTCCTCGCGGCCGTGGTACTTGCAGCAGTTGATGACTTAGGTAAAGCTACATGTTACTTACAAAGCTACAACTACTTACATTCTGCTGCGGGGTGTGAGGTTTCTCATCATCATCGGTGAAGGCGGGCAGCAGGTCCTCGCGGCCGTGGTACTTGTAGCAGTTGATGACTAGGTAAAGCTACATGCTACAGAGAAAGCTACAACTACTTACATTCTGCTGCGGGGTGTGAGGTTTCTCATCATCATCGGTGAAGGCGGGCAGCAGGTCCTCGCGGCCGTGGTACTTGTAGCAGTTGATGACTAGGTAAAGCTACATGCTACAGAGAAAGCTACAACTACTTACATTCTGCTGCGGGGTGTGAGGTTTCTCATCATCATCGGTGAAGGCGGGCAGCAGGTCCTCGCGGCCGTGGTACTTGTAGCAGTTGATGACTAGGAAGCTACATGTGAAGTAGAAAGCGACCAGTGGTGCTTACATTCTGCTGCGGGGTATGAGGTTTCTCATCATCATCGGTGAAGGCGGGCAGCCCTCGCGGCCGTGGTATTTGTAGCAGTTGATGACTAGGTAAAGCTACATGTTAGATAGAAAGCTACAACTGCTTACATTCTGCTGCGGGGTGTGAGGTTTCTCATCATCATCGGTGAAGGCGGGCAGCAGGTCCTCGCGGCCGTGGTACTTGTAGCAGTTGATGACGATCTGCCGCAGGGCGTGGGTCCAGGACATCTTCTGCTTCTCGTCCTCGGTGCGCGCGTCCATACGCACGTTGGCCCACGGCAGGTCCTTGGGCCACCATGGGGGCCGAGTAGAATCCCGACCCCAGCCAGGCTTGCCACGCACTGTGCGGGATAACAGAGTTTATAACTGACTTTCAAATTGAGGTTGAAAATTTTACTGAGGGTTCTGGAGGATTACAAATTTCACAAACGGGAGACGACTTTGGTAATAAAGTTGATCCAACATCTGGGTCACTCCCATTTTCGTTTGATCAAGTTTGAAGATTTTGTATTTGAAGTACGGTACTCACCCATGGAATACTTGAGCATGAGCGGTATGAAGGCCCTTAGCTGGGCTTGCGTCATCTTCTCGACAGGAGTGGGGATACCGTCGATGATAAGGGGTGGCAATTCGAACAGCGCAGGGTCTTCAGCCGGTGGTGGTGGTGCTTGCCCGCCGGCGCCCAGCCCGAACTAACAAGACAATATTACGATGTGTTATAGGCAAAACAAACTTTCTAGTCTTGATCATCAAAATAAAAGGGTAATTTTGTTTGGCAGTGTTAGTTACGCCTTTTCTCTTGATAACGAATGATAGATCGCTTTGCCTAAGACGGTAATTTTATATAATTACTTAGTGGGCGCAAGGTCGGCGCACATTGTTAAACGACATTCTATTCTATCTTTGATAATGAACTCAAAAACTAACTGGAAAAGGAAGTAGACACTGGTTTACAGGATTTCTATTAACTGCTGTTTTTCATCCTACTGTAGGTAGGATAAGGCAAGATTTTGTTCTTTGTTGCGTGCATAAACTCGAACAGCGTAAAGATATACCTACGTAAGTATCTAGCTAGCTAGATGGCTAAGTTAGTGCGTCGTAACATCTCGTTACACAATCGACCGGATTATCAATTCAATCACGGTTTTTCCATTAACCCGCCCCTAATCGGCTTTACGACACCCTCAGGGAAAGGAGTGGCATCTAACTAGCTCGTAACCTCAATTGTGCAAGTTTTTTTTTTTATAATTAACATTCTTTATTCAATAAACTTAATTACTAATAGTACACTTATATGAAATAGATAAAAGGCTTGACCATTTCCTAAACTAAGAATTAGAATTCCTGTATCTTAGGTAAATGCATGGTATAATAAGGGGTAAATGGATAGCCAATCGTAACGTAAAGCTTACAATATGTGGGACTTCTGTTTCAGACTTTAAGATGTTATTATCAGCGCAACACTTAGAATAGCATTATTTTTTAAATTAGTGGAGTGAATTGAATAATGAATAATTCTTTAGATCTGATTTTAAAAACTTCATGTCCAGACCAAACTGTACTACTTTACTTAGACATTTTGATTAGATTCATTAATTCATTATACTGGTCCAACTGGTCATATCACTGGTTGCTTAAATCGAATTTCTACTGTACAAAAAAAGATTCTGATCTAAGTTCTGTTATAATCTGAATAAAGGGGCTATTGGTCAACTCGTCCAGACGAGATTAGTACCATAGGACGAGATAATAAAATTATATTTTTCTATTCAACTAGTGCGATCATATAAGTATAGTCATTGTCAGCTCAAAGTCAGAAAATACTCTGAAAAACGAAGGTATGTCACAAAACCCTAATATAATCAGTTACCTGTTGTGCAAGCGCATTCTCCAGCTCCTCCATGATCATGCAGCGCAGGTTGCGGATCACGTCCTCCAGCGGCTTGGCTCCGAACACGCGGTACGATGTGTTGGGCTTCCCGGGAGTGGCGACTAGTACCACAGCTTGCTGGCCCACGCGGGTCGCGAACTCTTCTATTGTTTGCTGAGAGGAAATGTATTGGAAAATTATGAATGGCAATGGCAACTTATAGATTTCTCTGAACATGCCGCGTTACGAGCCTTTTCCACGCGCAACAAACTGTAGCCAGTGCTACGAGCAAGCTACGCGTTTCGTAGCTATTCTAGGAAGCTATGTATGTAGAATGTAGCTAGGTTCGTAGCTACATTGTAGAAAAAATCTACGACAATTTGTTCCTAGATAAATTCCTTAGTATTCAATCCATAATGGCGGTACTCAACCATGTCAGAGGGCATTTGTAGAACGCGCTTGAAATACTTGTCATCAAGGTTTATCGGGTCGTTGGACTACTAGGAGTCCCGCACCAAGAGTTCGATTCTTCTAGTGATCTTCTTTGCTCTCGTAGAAAAATCACAAAGATAAAGAGAGTAGGTTGCGGACGTGCTAAAAAGACAAAAGGCAAAACTACTAACCCTGAGTTTCCTAAGTAGTCTGTTCTGGTGACGTTTGCGCACCGATGGGTTGGTCTCGAACGAATGAGGCCTCTTGCGCTTCTTGGAAGATGCGATAGCGGCGGCAGCTGCCATTCCCACTGGGCCTAGGGAGTAAAATCGTGAGTTGTTTGAAGATAGCAAAAGTTTGACTAGTCATTCTTGAAAGCCCTACTCTTTTTGTGATAGCAGAGTTTTCACAGTAACTGGACTTACTGGACTGGCTGTGAAGAGATAATATGAGATTTATATTCAGAGTATGCTGTCGTATTACAGAATCTATGAAGTCTACTACCTACCTGGTTTACAGAAGAAAGTGATTATAAATGGCGGCGCTTCCATAAGTGGTAGGGATTAAAGATGAACGCCTGGTGTATGTAAGAGCCTTAGTGCGAGTGAGAAATCATGACTTCCGGCCACCATTTATAGTCCCTTTCTTCTGTGAACCAGGTATTACACTGCTCTGATCCTATCTGGACTGCAAAGCACTGAACCTTTAATACGAATGACACAAAATTCCTTACCAGCAGCAGCCAGTTGTTTGGTGACTTCATCATTCATGGCGGTCTTGATGATGTCTCCGCTGTCATCGTACGCTGAACCGGCAGGTGATGACGCGCATTCATCTTCCTCCTCGGAGCCGCCCGACAGCCCGCACCCCTCCACCGCAGACATATCCTGGGACAGCTGGGGCCATATTAATGTTTAAACTTCAAGTAGCAATCATAACAACAGATTGAAAAGAAATAAAAATACGAGTCAAAAACATTTTGGTACAAAATCAAAACAAAACTTAATTTGCAAAAAAAACTTCATTTCAAGGGTATGAAGGAGGTTCTATTGATGTAATGCTGGAGAAATCCAGGAAACTCTTCAAATTCAAATAGACTAAGCTCCCGTCGACCAAGTCTTACCTCATAGGTCTACCGCACGGACGTATACTGTAGCGATAGATAACACTTAGGAGGTCAGGAAAATAGTGGGTTGCCATCTGTTAACCTGGAGGAAAATTTTTGATTCGAGTTGGAAAATGCAAAAAAAGTCCAAAAATTACCTCACATTTCTACCGCTCCAAACGTTTTCCTACCTAAAGAGACTCCTTTTGAGATGAGAATGCGCTAGGGTTGCCAGCTCCAATCCTGGCAGGTTCCAAGGTCAGCCACATTTTATGAGGCCCAAAAATTGAGCTTTTTACCTCATCTTTCTACCGGACGAAATTAGTGTCAATCGATAGCTCTAAGCATGCCATTGACAAATATATAGGGTTGCCTGCTATCAGCCTGGCAGGAACTCTGGTAAACGCCCTCAAAGAAACGACGGTAAAATCTTCAAACAAAGAAAAAGTCATGAAAACCACTAAGATTCCAGCAAAACTTAATGTAAACTGCGCCATAGAGTTACATTCTGTCGTGTGGGACATTGCGTCGACGAACGACCCGACAGAACCTGGTGTTTTCAAAGCATCTATAATTAGGAAGTACAAAGCAGGCCACTGACAGGCCTTACCTTTCTTGCAACCAAACAAAATTTATGCCAATCGATAGCCCTAGGTATGCCATTTATGAATATATAGGGTTGCCTGCTATCAGCCTGGTAGCATCCCTGGTAGACCCCGTCAAATGAACGCAGGTAAAATGTTCAAATCCATAAAAACTTGTGTTACACTGCTAAGATGTCTTGCTACCAAACTAAATTAGTGCCAATCGATAATCCTAGACATGACATTGATGAATATATAGGGTTGCCTGCTATCATCCTGGCAGTATCCCTGGTATAACTCCTCAAACAAACGTTGGTTTAATCTTCAAACCAAGAAAAACTTATGTAAAACTGCTAAGATATCTTGCTACCGAACAAAATTAGTGTCAATCGATAGCTCTAAGCATGCCACTGATGAAAATATAGGGTTGCCTGCTATCAGCTTGGAAATTTTCCTGGTATACCCCCTCAAACGAACGCTGGTAAAATCTTCAAACCAAGAAAAACTTATGTAAAACTGCTAAGATATCTTGCTACCGAACAAAATTAGTGCCAATCGATAGCCCTAGGTATGCCGTTTATGAATTTATAGGGTTGCTTGCTATCAGTCTGGCAGTTTTCCTGGTAGACTCCGTCAAATGAACGCAGGTAAAATGTTCAAACCCAGAAAAGCTTGTGTAAGACTGCTAAGATGTCTTGCTACCAAACAAAATTAGTGCTAATCGACAGTCCTAGACATGTCATTGATGAATATATAGGGTTGCCTGCTATCAGTTTAGCAGTATCCCTGGTATACCCCCTGGTATCCCTCAAACGGACGTGGGTTAAATCTTGCGTTCGTTTGAGGGGGTATACCAAGGATACTGCCAGGCTGATAGCAGGCAACCCTACGTATTCATCAATAGCATGTCTAGGACTATCGATTGGCACTAATTTTGTTTGGTAGCAAGACACCTTAGCAGTCTTACCATTTTACCTGCGTTCATTTGACGGAGTCTACCAGGGTAACTGCCAAACTGATAGCAAGCAACCCTATAAATTCATAAACGGCATACCTAGGGCTATCGATTGGCACTAATTTTGTTCGGTAGCAAGATATCTTAGCAGTTTTACATAAGTTTTTCTTGGTTTTTTACTAGCGCCACGCTTCCACGCTGATAGCAGGCAACCTATATTTTCATCAATGGCATGCCTGGAGCTATCGATTGACACTAATTTTGTTCGGTAGCAAGATATCTTAGCAGTTTTACATAAGTTTTCTTGGTTTGAAGATTAAACCAACGTTGTTTGAGGAGGTATACCAGGATACTGCCAGGATGATAGCAACAACTATATATTCATCAATGTCATGTCTAGGATTATCGATTGGCACTAATTTAGTTTGGTAACAAGACATCTTAGCAGTGTAACACAAGTTTTTATGGATTTGAACATTTTACCTGCGTTCATTTGACGGGTCTACCAGGATGCTGCAGGCAACCCTATATATTCATAAATGGCATACCTAGGCTATCGATTGGCATAAATTTTGTTTGGTTGCAAGAAAGGTAAGGCCTGTCTTGCTTTGTACTAATTATAGATGCTTTGAAAACACCGGGTCGTTCGTCGACGCAATGTCCACACAACAGAATGTAACTCTATGGCGAAGTTTACATTAAGTTTTGCTGGAATCTTAGTGGTTTTCATGACTTTTTTTGTTTGAAGATTTTACCGTCGTTTCTTTGAGGGTTTACCAGAGTTCCTGCCAGGCTGATAGCAGGCAACCCTATATATTTGTCAATGGCTTAGAGCTATCGATTGACACTAATTTCGTCGGTAGAAAGATGAGGTAAAAAGCTCCATTTTTGGGCCTCATAAAATGTGGCTGACCTTGGAACCTGCCAGGATTGGAGCTGGCAACCCTAGCGCATTCTCATCTCAAAAGGAGTCTCTTCTTTAGGTAGGAAAATGTTTGGAGCGGTAGAAATGTGAGGTAATTTTTGGACTTTTTTTGCATTTTCCAACTCGAATAAAAAAGTTTCCTCCAGGTTAGCAGATGGCAACCCACTATTTTCCTGACCTCCTAAGTGTTATCTATCGCTACAGTATACGTCCGTGCGGTAGACCTATGAGGTAAGACTTGGTCGACGGGAGCTTAGACTAAAAAGGCTTAGCTGTAGTTTGTACCAATATTTGTAAATCTGAACAATTATGGACCTTACTCGAAAAAAGTTAGACATCTGAATCTAGCATCTTATGTATGAATATATATTTTGTATGAAAATTTGACATATATTCAATTGGTATTTAACTTTTTGGGTGTAAGGCTTTTTTGGTATCTTACATAAATTATTTACATAAATCTTACAATAATTAGCAAGTCCTATCTCTTACCTCCTCAGCCATGTCCATAGACTCGGTGCTAACGGCAGAGTTCATGACAAAGTTTTGCTCTCGTTCAGTTTCCTGGTCTGACTCTCGGACCATGGGGTCTTTATGTTTTCAGTAGCAATGTGTGATTGACACACTATGTATGCTTCTTTGGTATTGCACCTTACTGTATGGGGATTTAGTGCCTGCATGACAAAAATTAAGATAAAAATGTCTGTTTTGTGTTTTTCTGATGAGGATAAGATTTTGTAGTTGATTTTCACAAAATATAGACTATAGTATAGATTCAGCATTGGTTTACAGGTGGACTGCTTTCCAATAGTTATTAATTAATTTGAATTATTTAACTCTCCGCATACCAGATGGAAATTAATGTGCCATACAAGGTGGGGTTTTCTAGACCCCGGCTGCAAAATAATATTTTGTTGAAATTTTAAGTTGCACACATATTTTTACTATGTTTTACATAACATTGATCATATTTTTATAGAATTGATGTAATCAAATAAGTTATTTATAAGTAATTAATAGGTAATGTGAATGAGTTGATTTGATAATTCAAAAAGTTTATTGCTTGGGGTCTTTAATACTCCACCTCATATGCGGAGGGGTTAATGGTCAAAAACTAGTTCAATAGTTTCAGCGTTTTTAAATACACACAACCATACAAAAATTTATAAATACTAAACTAGTGTACCTAGATTTACTATATACCTAAATTCATACTTATGTTATTGGGTTTTTAAATATGGCCAATAGAATATCTACCTTTACATTATTGAGGCCTATTTGTTGCCTACCTATGTATGTACATACATTCTACTAAGATGGTACCTACTTTCATACCTACCTATAAAATTTAAGGGTGACCTCTGACATTTGCCCTACATAACATAACTATTATCTTCTTCCATTCTGCTTTAGGCCTGTTCCCTAGCTAACAACACCAAGTATAACAAATTTTTTATACCTAAGTTAGGCTTAGGAATAGACATAAAGGTGTCCTTTATACTTTTGGCTTAGAAATAGATTCATATTACCTACCTAATTCCTAGGATATAGCTACATAAGAGGTAAGAAGGTTCATAATTTTCTCATATAAAATGATTTGGAGTTTGCTTTTTCACAAGCAAATTACTGAAATAGATGAATCATTGATTTGGCCACCCCTAAAGAGCAAAGTACTTGTGTTTGACTATTCTATTGTGTAGTAGCTAGGACAGGGCGAAAAATCAATACTTGCTTGAACATCCCACACAAGAATCTAGACCGACCTATTGAATGTAAGAAACCTACTTTGCAGACTTCATAAACTAGCCAGCCATGCCTAATTCGAGCTAACTTATTCAAGCTATATCCCAGCTAAAGGCATCCAACATACAGAATTTACTTCTTTTCTACGTAAATCTTCGATCGTCGCTTGCAAATGACGCATTTTTATGTTTTTGTTTAGACGCAATTCACGGCTGCGAGCCGCCGCAGGTCACTCTGTAAGACAAATGACACAAACTCTTTTGCGGCGGCGTAAAGGATAAGCCCAAATGAATGGCCATCATGAAGGGGAGTCGCGCCGCCGTTCGAGCAGACTCAGATAGAATGGAAAGACTACGGCTGCGTACGCACCTGCGTGATTTGAAATACATTTTGTGGTCTTATCAGCAGCTCCAGAAACTCGCTATGATGTAACCGGACAAAAACAACACTTTTTAGGATCGTTTCACTTAACCGGACGCAGTATTCACAAAATACACGGAGGACACTAGATACCCCGAAAAACTCAAATCCTCCATTATTATCGATCGGCAAAAGCAATACGAGGATCGGCTAAACTTCACTTCGCGTGACGCCATTTTGTACGAGTCTGCGCGATGGGTTTTTCATGTGGAAAGGGAAACTGCCCCTCAGCTTGCGGGGGGATAGGAGTTTCAGTTTTGTAAGTAGAAACTATCAAAATATTGGAAAACACTCACCGATTTTCTCCTTGAATTATTATTGCTGCACTTATCTGCCCTACAGGCTGAGCCTGGGCGGCGATGAGGAAAAATTCCAAGTTTATTTTCGAAAACATTGATTGATCACGTCATGGAAAGCGCCACCTACCAAACATTTCTGAACTAATTTTGACATGGTTTTCCGAGAATTTTCAGCAAAAAGTGAACTTTTCAGTGTTTGTTTGTTGTTTCCCATAGTATTTTTTGATAAAATTAGGCCTAATTGTATTACATAAGATACTAAACGCATCAAATATATAAATTAGCTGATCTTTGCTGATTGGTATATCGCAATTTCTTGTTTGTTATATTTTTAGATGTCGTATTTATAATATGGGAGAATAATCATAAATTTTGCCTTCAAAATGCATGCAATCACCACAGCAATCACAAACCAAATGTCTACAAGCCAGAAGTAATATTCCCTATTTCTAGATATTGTGAAATTGGATTCAATTAAATATCCTCATAACCTCAAAACTGTTTACAATTTGTTCACAAAAAGTCTATGCCATCGTCATACTCTGGCTAGTAGTTATAGGTGCATGATCAAAAAACATGACCAAATTACAACAACCTTGCCTACAGAAACAAAAATTTTAACTTCAGGATTTTGCTATTTTTAGGGTTTCACAGTCTACTACAGACCGTTAACATTCATGCAAGTATATTGACCAATAACCATTGTATGCACCTATGATATAAGTCCTTTTTCCATATTTAAACAAATACTCTGGTAGGGTAGTGTTTAGTGCACTGTTTGTTTCTATTTTAAGGGTTCATAGTCTACTATACTATAATTATCATTTCGTCAAGACTGTATGCCCCGACCTCATAACTTCTT
Source organism: Phthorimaea operculella (assembly GCA_024500475.1). Lineage (NCBI taxonomy): Eukaryota > Metazoa > Arthropoda > Insecta > Lepidoptera > Gelechiidae > Phthorimaea > Phthorimaea operculella. Next base: position 6,346,705 of record JANFCV010000011.1, read on the forward strand.
CAGTTTTGGAAATACATGTGAAAGAGGAAGCAAAATTTTCGCCTGCAATATTGGGAAAGATATTGTTGAATAGGTCTTATAAAACTAAGGGAAAGTTTCTTTGAAATACTTTTGAAGTCACCTAATTGTTTTTGTCACAAGATAAAGTTAAAACACAAATCTATACATAAAAATATGGAAATAAGTTCTCCATCTGAAGTTACCATGAAATCTATAACGGATTTTGTACCACTCAAGTTATAAGAAAAATAAAAGGTTTTCAATTAGCTGTTGGTCCCCTAACCATACAGCTGCAAACAAACCAGCAACAAAATTCACATTGTAATGCTGAAAATCCTGATATTTTAACATTGACAACTATGAAACCCTATTTGTGTGTGTGTCTGAAATGCACTTGGCCGGTTTTTAAAAGTTTTGTGATAATGATAAATACTGCAAGTATTTTAAAACACTTTTGTACATTAAAAGTTATTTAATAATCCTTTTTCATTTGTATTGCGTAATATTACAGTAAATCTAAACAACATAGCTCTTAAAATCTATGACTAAAATTATACATTAAGTTTACATGTACAGAATTTAATAATTAATTTAAGTAATCACATCAGCAGTAAGTATTTTGTCACATAGTGTCTTTCATCGGGGCCGGGGGCGCTTTTGCTCACTGGATTCCTCTGAAGATCCTGTGACAGAAGATTAATTTGTAAATTTGTATTTTATTTGACATGTTTAATTAATAAATAAATTATTTAAACGTCTATTATATCGGTTTTAAAGCAAATAAAGTGATGAAAGCGAATAAAAAAAAATTTGTAATTAAAATATCAAAGAATCAATGGTAGAGTTCAAGAGGGACGATTTTTGCATTATGGTACTTAAATTTGCAGTACTGTAGAACAACATAATTTAAATTTTGGATAAAATAGGTATCTACCACTTGGTGCAGCAAACTTATGATGATAAAAGCGCGCTGCCTTACGTAATTTTGTGATACAAATAACTAGGTACTTGTAACTGTAACTAGCCAAGAATATTTTGTATTACATTAAATGTTGTTGCTGGTTAAAAATACCTACCTATAGGGCGATGGCAGGCCTTGCCTCGCCAGCCGGGCTCGCAGGCGCAGACCCCGGCGACGCAGGTGCCGTGTCGACAGATCTGCGGGCAGTTCGACCCGCGCCGCCCGATCTCGCAATGGTCCCCGCCCAAACCAGGCGGGCAGCGGCACTTGTTCGGCCCTTTGCATTTGCCCCCGTTCAGACATGGGATCACGCATTTTGCTGAAAGGAAAAATTGCTTGTGAAATAATTTGTAATTTAGGTCTACAAATCTGCTTGATACTAAACATTATTTTACGTCCGAATATCAAAGTGTGATTCACGGCGGCTAAGAATTCTGCCACCCCTATTCTACTCAGGGTGTTTCGTAAAAGGCGACGTAGAGTTATTGACCTTGGCTACCCCCCCCCTTAACAGCCACAACAGGCTACAATATCTGCTAATCATGGTCAACCGTATGGTGGCGGTAATACCACCTACGATAGCATTCCCAAAGAGGGTTGTAAAATTAAGCCAAATCCTTTTGTGCAACATGATTTTGTGTTCAAACAAAACATGTGCACCGACCCCAAGTAATTAGGATGAGGGCAAGAAGATGATGATGATGATGATCAAAGTGTGATTCACTACTACAGTAATAAACACTGAGACTGTGAAAGAAAAGACACTTACAGAATTCGCAACGAAGTCCATAGTATCCTTTCGGGCATTCACACGTATCTTTCTGTATACATTTTCCGCCATTCAAACATTTTTGCGAGCATATACCTGAAACAAACACGTGTCGTTAACATAATCGGTTGTTGTTCTTTACAGAACAGTCGTGAAACATGATTCGCCCTCGTGTACTCCTTTATCAAGTTAGAAGAGCACATACGCCGGCATGGAAGAAAAATCCAGCTGTAAGTATTTTAAATTACTACCACTATTATTAGCTGTCCTGGAACCGAAGTATGCTAAATAAAAATCGTTTCAGTTGCGTGTCGTGGCAAGTCAGTTGGATTGTTTTGGTAGTTTCGTATTCTGCTAGCAGTTTTTAGTATGGAAAATCACAGTAGCAATAGAATGAGAGTTGAGTATCGCTGGCATTACAATTGCAAAAATTATAGAGCTCTGCTCATACAAACTGTCCGCTGCTGATTGCTGAACATGGGACATTTCTTAAATGTAAAATAAACACACGTAAACTATTTCTAGTGAAATTACAAAAATAAGAAAGAATAGAAGAATAGTGAATAAATTACAAAGACACTATTTTCTCCAACAGCTGGATAAAATCCTCCGCGTAGACCACGCCGGCGAGCTGGGTGCCGACCGCATCTACGCCGGCCAGTATGCGATCCTGGGCAACACGAAGGAAGGACCCACTATACAGCACATGTGGGACCAGGAGAAGGAGCACAGGAGGAAGTTCGAGGCCCTGATAAACGAGTACAGAGTGCGGCCGACGGTGATGACGCCCTTTTGGAATGTGGCTGGCTTCGTGCTTGGCGCTGGTAAGTTGATCCATAGTATTAATTCTGTGCCCTAACTGTACCTGTTACCTGTTAAAATCTTAAAGTGACTGAAGCAATTACCTATGCACGTGTCTTCAAGAATAGATTCCAATGCATAGATGAAATCTAAAGTAAAAATAAAATGTTTTAGGCACAGCACTGATGGGCAAGGAAGCCGCAATGGCCTGCACAGTAGCCGTCGAAACCGTCATCGTAGATCACTACAACGACCAGCTCAGAACCCTGATGGAAGACCCCAACGTAGACAAGGACATACTGGCGACCATTACAAAGTTCCGCGACGAAGAGCAGGAGCACCATGATACTGGGATAGACCACGGCGCCGAGCAAGCGCCGTTCTACAAAGCGCTCACGGAGGTCATCAAGACTGGCTGCAAGGTCGCCATAGCTATATCGCAGAAGATTTAAAAGTGCAATATTTAGGTAGGTTAAAAGTTGGTTTAATATAAAAGTATTTTCGTAGTTAGATCTGTAGTTTTATTGTAGTCCCTGGTGGTGGTGAGATGAAAGGATCTATCAGTAGAAAGTAGTAGTAAGATAGGCTTGATTCTGACAGGAAAAATAGATACATAATTATCTTAAAATGCTTACCACCCTCGCAATGTGAGCCCTGGTAGCCAGGCGGGCACGAGCACACTCCCGGTGCCGTACAGTTGCCTCCGTTCATACAAGCCGGGTAGCACAGCGCGGTGCGGCAATGCTGGCCCATATAACCCTCAGAACACTCGCATATCTTTTCGTGATTACATCGGCCTTGGTTTGCACATTTTTTGTCACACTCCGGATCTGGACCTGCGAATTTGTCTTGTTATAAACGTTACAGTTCGCTCACGCGTTAGTGCATGCTTACAAGTTTACAGAGAATGTGCAATCAAATCCAGCAGAATGGATGATGGTACCTACTATGGGGCATTATTATAAAGTAAATGATAGAATATTATTGGACTTTTTTAAAGATACTGCTGTTCTAGCAGTTATAATTAAATATTACTTTTGTATGCGATTTTGGTTAGTGTATTATTTTGAAAGCCAATGATGTAAAGTATTCAATGAAAAAGCGTAAAATATGATTGATAAACACGTATCGCAATGGTTTATGAACCTAATTTTATTAGGATTCCAAAATAATAGTTAACGTAAAGCAAGCGTACCAACCTAAAAACGCAAATGCTGTGAGCAGAGGCACCGTGAGTTGAGCCAATCAGCACTCGGCGATAGCCCGGAAAGAAATGCATTCGGTTAATATGGCCTGACTGTATTCGGCAGGCTGGTTGAGTTGAGGGGCACACGGAAATTAGTTTAGAATGAAGAACAAAACGGTAAAACGTCTTTGAGGTATTTAGGATGGTGAACAATACGGCAATTTTCTAGCGAGGAGATTTGCATTAAGCAAGAAATTGCTATAGGTTACATAAAAATTAAGAGCTGTGAAGATACCGAAATTTAAAATTTTAACAAGTACGAGGCTTTTCTTACATTGCCTTCACGTAAATTGACCTCTTCGTATATCTCGAAGGTAAAACATTCATCAGCAAATATTATATCTGGTATTGCTAAAGAACATCACCGACCGACGTATATTTGTTCTCGTGCGCAATAAACTTGGGGCCACAATGACCAATAACGCCAATTGCCGTATTGTTCGATTCCGACCGTGGAACACAAACACTCCGTGATGATGGACAGAGCTTGATTCAGAGCCAGGTGTGTAACGTAGCTGTATTGAATTGTACAGTTTGAGAAGTTGAGAACATACTTCCTTCCTAGCTCTTATTAACCTATTGTAGAGGTACTCACTTACGAATTACGCTTGGATTTGACCTTGACCTATTATGTTCAAATATTTTACAAATCAAGTTGAAATACAAAAAGATTGCTTCGAACTCAAAACTAAGAATAATATTTGTGTTCCTCGGTTGGCGAATTCTTAACTGGAAAGCAAGAGATTAAAGCTTACGAACTGATAAAACAAGATGGAAGTTAAATGTTTCTTATGAAAATGAAATGAAGGAAAAGAAGTAATGAAAGCTAAATGCTGGTGGCACCCAAGTTGATATAACAAAATGATAAATGGAAAACTCAAATAGTTATAGCCATTAAAAGAAAGTTAATGAAATTTCAAATAAACGTACGTAGCAAAGTATGTTAGTACGACAAAGTTGCTACGATTTATTCAACTTTTTTTTGTGTTTCTTCCTTCTCTGTTACAACAACTTAGGCACCACGAATGATTAGTGTTAAAAATGCGTTGGCGATACAATACCTGTCCTTTCTAAATACACACCTCTCTGTGCGCATTCCTTCTTTAGGCGTAACCTTAAAGGCGTGCCTTTTAGCTGGATTCCTCGACCATTTTTTAGGACTAGACCTACTTCTAAAGTCGCTACGCCACTGCTGTTACCCACGCAGGGCAAGGATATACTGAACTCTGTGGACAATCGCTAGTTTAAAAATAAATAGGTATACACTGTGCTAAAAAGATACTCGGACAATAAAGCACTCAACATTTAAAATAAATTGTAATTAATCTATCACCTTACACACATTAAATAAAGTGACTACGTTTGGCTGACAGGACTTTAACCTGTAATCTACTTTAGCAGTCCCCGATTTTGTTGTTATTTACAATTACAGCTCACGCGTGAGTTCCTGTCCATTCTCTCCTGATGTATGCGCCTCTTTGTCGTACCCACTGTCTTACTGGTGAGTACGACAAAGAGGCGCATACTTTAGGAATTAGGATGCACAGAAACTCGCGCGCTAACTGTAGGATACTAATTATTTACCTTTAGGATTTTTTGGCACTCTCCCTTGCCTTTTGATAGACAAAGTAGGCGGGTGCAATATCATAGGATCTGAAGATGTCAACGTATCAAAGTTGTAGAAGTATTTCTTCCTGGACTTCCATGTGAAATTGACATGTTCTACTTCTGAGGGGATCACGGGCAGTTTATGTGAGAAGTTTGGGTCTAGGATGTAGTGCATTATGATCCCGTTCTCTATGACATGTACTGGCATTGATATACCTGAAAAGAAGAATTATTTTAAACAATACAAGTGGGTAAAGTGGCTCTCCCTAAAGTTAAAGCAAATATTTGGTATTGAACAAAGTAATTTTGATTTTCACCGTTGACTAATTTTGTTTTTCACTACTGGTCTCTAACTCTATCGAATCTTTTCTTCGCAGCACGTCCCACTCCACTGCTGGGCAAATGGTCCTCTCCTTTTTACCACTCTGCCTCTCTTGTGAATTTCGTTTTCAGGGTCTTTGTCTGCCAGTACGGTTGCCATTATGGTGATCTGTAGTGTTCTAGACCTACCATATTGGTCTAGGTGCGTGAATAAATCTTCAAACCGTTAAACTATAGGTAGTCTTACCACTAAACATCCGAACTTGTCGTTCATCGATCCACAAAGACAGCTCGGCGGGGCGCTCAATGTCGTTGTAGCTGCGGTAGCCGCGTGCACTCAGAGCCAAGGAGAACGCGACCGCCACTCCGGCGCAGAGCCGCACGCCCAGCGAATTTTGCCTCATCCTGGAATGGGTAAAAGCACTCTGAAACCAGGGTTCATCGGGTCGTTGGACAACTTGGTGTGTCACTTTTAAGGCTCAACGTTAGCGACACTAACGCCGCTCAGTGAAAAAAGATCACTGACTGAACACGCAAGTGATTGGGAAACCACCATATGAATTAACGACAATAACTAACAAGGAAGAATTTTGAAAATTATTAAAACCTTGGGTAAACTGTGCGCTTTAGTTATTTATGCCAAAATTGCTAAAAGTGGCCAATACCAATTTTTATCTATTTTATTACTTATTAGATTTAAATATTTTTGTGGTTAGTTATTGTCGGTAATTCATACATTGGCCTCCAAATGACCAGCGTGTTCAGCCAGGGATTTTTCCTGTTTGGGGGCACCACTAGTCTGACGTTTAGCCTTAAAGAAGTAGAAGGAAAAAATGTAATGGACAACGGTAGACACAGTGTAAGGAATAGTGCTAGGTTTCTTCTAGGTTTCTTTCTTTTTCGTGTGGGACACCGAGTCGTTTAACGACCCGATGAAGCCTGGTGTCAGAGTTTTTCAACCGCCTACTGCAAGTAGCAGGCCTCTGACATGGTTGTGTAACGACCGCCATCATAGACAGCAACCGGGACCGACGGCTTAACGTGCCCATCCGAAGTACGGAACCATCTTACTTGCGGACAATCAGGTGGTTCAGCCTGCAATGTCCTAACCAGACTGGGAACAAATTCACAAAGTGGTAAATATCAACTTTGTGAGTGGCCCCACCGGGAATTGAACCCGGAACCTTTGCGTGGCAGGCAGGCATACTAACCACTGCGCCACATCGGCTGTCGGTGAAAAACAGTCTCTAAAGTATGCTAAAACACAGGCACAGGTTGACCTGTAACATTCTAACTTCTTACTATCTCTTTGACTTTAACTAAGCATATACTTCTAATTGAATATGCTACATTTCATAACAAACCTTAATTAAAATAATCACCACAGTCACAAATCAAATCACATATCGACAGCTTCCAAAAAACCGTCCGATTTAAAACCTCAGAAGATACGAAACGATAATACTCGTGTAACTGGCGTATAATTTGTTTGTGGACGTAACTATAGATGAGCCGTCACAAAAAAGGGGGAAAATAAAATTATCACAGTTAACATAATTGATTGGGACCGTTTGGGACGTGCTCCTACAAAAGAAACGTCGTGAGAAACGGACGGTCCACGCTTAGCATCGGTAAGTGCCATATAAATGGTATTTTCTCAAACATGCTAGGAAATATGTTCATTTCTTTCAAAAAAAGAATACGCAAAGTTTCCCATTGTGTGTCATGTCTCCGATCGCGCCAGCAAAGTTGTATGGAATTCCTTTGCTGGTGTCCAGCAAAGTAAATTCGTTACACGCTAAGCCACATAGATAATTAATTTCAAAATAGTTATCTCTATGAATCCTGTAGGAACGGAACGTAATTTTGCATGAAAAAACTGAAGACAAGGCTGTATGATTTTATAACCCTTGCCTATCCAGAATGGACCAATAGAATTTAAAAAAGTTATGAACTAAACAAATAGAATGGCTGAATAACAATGAATCCTGTGCCTTGCTAAAGGCCTATTTATAAAAAATACCTACACAATTGGTGGAAAAACAAACTAGGAAAATGTGAAAATTTTCATGATTGGGGCTGTTGTATTGTAGTCTCTTTTGCATAAAACGGAATAAAATGAGTACAGATGAGAGTAGTATCGAAATGGATTGCACGCCGCCAAATATAAGGGCTGAAGCCAAAGTGACCGTGCAAAACGTTTTTTTATAAAGTACGTAAGTAGGTACTTAGTTTTTATTTCCTAGCATTTTTTGAGAAAAGCACTATGTAAGCCTCGGGGGAAAATGACTTTGCCTGACTCGTATAATTGAAGTCCTCGCCTGCGGCTCGGACTTCAAACTCTACTCGTCCGGCAAAGCCTTGTTTTCCCGGCCTCGACAACAATGTACTATTTGTGGTGTTCCGTAGTGTTTGTTACCTTTTTTTGTATTTTGTAGAATTGTAGATAGAATAGGTAGACTAGACTTTGGTTATACCTACAGTATGAATTTGGAATTTGGTATGCCCATCAAATTGTCATCAACATGACGTGATGGTTAAATACGTAATGGTAGATATTTGATAAAATTTCCTTCTCTTAAAATAACAATAATTGAACAAGCTTGCTATTTTTATTCTTTCTATTAAATAAAAGTCATACTTTTTCAGATATCAACAGTACAGCAAAGACTATCTACATACAATGCATTGATCTTGGTAAAGTTCATTATGGATGTGATTCTGGTAAGTCAACAAAACTTTAAAATTTCATCACGTTCGTTAAATAAGCTCATCAAACAATGATGTTTTGCCTTTAGTGTTTTAGGCACGAACTAAATTAGACTCAAAACACGTTTAATGGGTTTTTTAATTCAATTCAACGGGAAATTTCTAAAAAGTATCAAATTAAATCTGGGACCAACTACTATAAAATGCATAGGTACCTAAGTTTACAGGATCAACTTCGCAAAATATCCTGTATAATCTGCTGAGTGACGCAAAATCATGATATATGATTTCATGTAATTAGTTAATTGATTTCTCTTCGAAAGCTGTTCCGTGTCTCCTGCGTTACTGTTCCGTGTCTCCTGCGTTACTGAATTCTAAAACTCTAACAACTTCATTAAGTATCCCCTGTCAAAAAGTAATGTCTACTACTTTTTTCCCGCTCCCGGTGTCAAATTATAGCTACAAAAGGTGTTAACAAAAAAAGAAGCACCTATCTATGAGAAGGGAGGAGTACTTCACATTTTGATCTAGTGGTTTTTTCACGATACACAAATATTAATAATGAAAATCGTCACGTTTGTGTTTGAATAATGCATTTTTTAAAAGAACTTGATGAATCTCGCCTATTTTAGAAAGTGGTAAGGACAAAAAGAGAATAATTTGCGAAGGAGTCCTGGCTTCGAATCGAGGCCAAAATTTATTGTGTAGCTACTTATATTACTTAAGTACCTACGCTTTTGTGAATATTCTCGCAATAGTTCTAACTCAACAAAACAAAATAATACTTATAGCAATTACTTTAGCTACCTATCACTTTAATAGAAAGATGTGAAATGACTGCAAAGATTGTTGCTGAAATCTTTGTAAATTACTGAGCTATTTTATTATTTTTCTAAATATTACAAACGTTTGATCCGATAATATAAATGTGTCTATAGGTGTCAGTTATCAAGTAGGTGCAGGAAATGATTTGATTTTATCATCGATAAGATAAGAAGACCCCACTTGTAATTAGTGTGTCAACCAACAGCCAATTCAATAAATCAAAGTTGAGTTGTTATTATTATCACAAGTGTGAATCCATCCTGTCTATAAGATTTAGGGTTTCGATAAATACTTACTTACGTACCAATAGATTTTATAGATTGATGTTTTCTTTTACTAAAATCGGGGATGCCTTTTGCTAAGCATAGCAGCAAAATAGGTAGTTAAGAGAAGTTATTACAAGCTAAGCACGTTAGAAAAATTAGTTAGAAAAATATAATTTAAAGAGTTCGTTTAATTTACTTCTTCTTTCTTTTTGGTCCACCGAATCGACGAACGACCCATTGAACCTTGATGCAAGAGTTTTTCAACCGCGTACCTACTACTTAATAAATAAATAAATAGTAGATTTTATTTTACTTATTTATTTTTGTATTTTTATGCGAAGTTTCAGCAGCACATCCTGCGATAACGTATGCGAATGACCGTATGCGATTTCGCTTAAATAAATTTAATAGGTACCTACGTATAGATAGATAGAATGAGTTTGGAAATTCCAGTCGTCTATTTTTATAATTTGAGACTGACACACAAGGTATCCCTTCCATAGGGATTAAACACAGCGTCCACTTCGTATTTACTACGTCAGACATAATGAACGATTGTCAGATCATCGTCTAAAATTGCAACACTCATGAACCTTCTTCGAGCCCTAGATGTGGGATAACAAGACTACATCATCATCATGAAACTCGAACGAATACCGAGGGACAGAAGTAGGGTTGATCTTTTTCTAATCCCACATCTCCCGGTTCGTTGCTTGAATTAAACTCTTATCGGTCATCTCGTCTCGTCTTTGACCTTCCAATAATGACAGAAAAAAAATTTGGTTCTCCATCAAATCTTAACAATGGACCGAATCGTTTTTGCGACATTATTGGGTCCGAAGCGAATAGTAGCATAGGTATCCACAAAATGTAAATGGGTTATTTTATTTTTCATAAAATATTACGAAAGGTTTTTACCCGACAGCCTCAGAAGGAGGGTTATTACCCGACTGCCTCAGAAGGAGGGTTATCTTTTTCGAGAGCATGTATGTATGTATATAGGGTTACATTTAATTAAGTACCTACAAATCTCTTGAGGGTGTAATCTACTCACAAAACTGAACAACTTTTGTTTGAAACTTTTCTTCGGAATATGAAAAAAAAATTTAGACCTCTCATACAAAACTGTTGAAAAAGTGTGTCACTTACTATGGGAGGACCAATTTTTTTTTCATATTTCGAAGAAAAGTTTCAACAAAAGTTGTTCAGTTTTGTGAGTAGATTACACCCTCAAGAGATTTGTACTTAATTAAATGTAACCCTATATAATAATATGTATGTGGACAAGAAAATTATTTTTCACGGGCTACAGCCCAAACGGATAGTAGGATTTTGACAGTGTCGTTAGATTCGTCTCCGCAACGCGAGTGGCACTGGCTATATTAAAAAAATATAGATTCAAGATGGCGTATTTTTACAGCAAAATACTACTTTAAAATTACCGCAGTCGGGTTTTTGTTTTTTAACACATCAACTTGTTTAAAGAAAAGCGCATGGCACTCCCTCGCCTACTTAGGTACTTCATGAAAAAACTGAACCGAAGAAATAATATTCAGAGGAAATAAAACAAAAACCGGACGTGTTTTAAATATTGATCAAATTGACTTTTTTTGCCTGTGTCACCTACTAGTTAGTAGTAAGGAAATCCTCTGACTAACACCGGTCGTTTGTCGACACAGAGTCCCACACGACAATAAGTAGGATAAAAAGTAATCGTAACATAAGCTTAATGAATATGAATTAATACATGGTGAGAAATGTGCAGCTCCCCTGGCGTGCACTTGTTAGCTTAACAGCTCACAGTCGGCGCGTGAGACGATCACCATAGGGTTGCCACTTTCAGATTTTGCAACTTTAGATGCATTTTGCAACTTTTTATGCGTGAGTAGGTATTTATTTATCTATCTCAATATTTAGTTAATTCAAACGATTAGAGGCAAGCACCGATTTGCGAAAAATAACGTGTAGATAATTAACGTGGTAGAATCTCGAACATAATTCAAGACAAAAGGAAACTGGGCTCAATTATGACAGGAAATTTCCTTTGTTCATTCTTAGTTAGGTATCTTTGCCACTTTCTTAAATAAGCAGAAATTAATTAGATGCGGTCGATTGCCAAAGTAAGAGGCTTAATTCCTTTACGTCTATTATCTCGGCAATAGTTTTAAATGTGTAGCTGTGTAGTGCGTGTGCAAGGTAGCCCTACTTGGGAACAGGTAACAGGGTAAAAAGTAAAAAAACTTGCTGACGGCCGCTGCAGCGCTCCTGGCTAAAGCTGCATGTTCACTTGCACACGCTACTCAACTCAACTGGACTTTATAGCTTTTATGGCATGTACTGTACTGTACCTGTTGGCTAGACAGTCTCTTGAAGTTAGTTACAAACTATAAATAAGTTATTGTTAAAACTTAGATACTAATTTTGATTACGACTTTTCTTGCGTGAAGATTATTTATTATCCTAACACTTGGCTAAAGACAGGTTGTTAAAACCTTATTGGAAGAATCGAATAATGAGTCTGTACAGCTTTTTTGCATCATGTGCCTTTATGATATGAGTAAGGTGTTCAGTGTTCACACACAGCCAATCGAGCTAAAGTGGCTAGGTCGTTATAAAGTCGACAAGACATTGCCCTACAAGCTCGTTCTAGACCCGGCTTTAAGCTTGTCTTGCCAAAATTAGCAAAACCATATCGGATTCGGATCAATTAAAACAGAACCGGTACGGCGATTGCATTCTTCGCGCTAAAACTCGTTTCGCGTCAAATCAGAGACCATGCCATTATATCAGTTAATGAGAAGCCAGCTTTAACAAGCCCCGGCACTGAGCTTCACACGTATGATCCCATACATACTGCCACTATTAATAACTCCCCAAGATCTGTTTACCTTACCAGATAGCAATGTTTACCTTTTTAAAGCTTTAATCTTTGGAAAACTTTCTAACAGAAAACACAGTATTTTACACACAATTACGGTACATAATTGAATTTAATAGGTAGCTATATGTATTTTATAAATTAAAAGATATCTAGACTGTATGCAACTGATAATCCTATCCGCGTTAATCGATAGCTATCTTTGAAACAATTAACTTTTAAGTGGGATCAACGGTCTGGATAACCCGTGCTAATTTTGTTGACCAACCTTTCGTTTTAATAGATGTCCTGGAGGCACCTGGATGTCAGGGTGTAACAAAGGCACTATACAGGGACATTATAGCACTGCACCTACGGTCGTCTTTATCCAATACCCCGATCACTGCGAACGTGTCGCTTCGACAACGGCCGGACACAGACTGCCTATATTTTGCTCCTTCCTTTACTGAACACACAACATTATTTTACAGCTCCATAAAGTCTGAATCAAGGGAATTGAACCTATAAGTGAAAGAATTAGGGTTGCTTGAATTGAAACAGTCTGTAGAAGGATCGCGATCAAAAGAAAAAAGTTGAGCTTTTGTTTAAAGTTATCGCGAACTTTGTGTCCGACAGAGGAATTAAAAAGTTCTCCGTTGCGGTGCTTCGCGTTCCACCAATTCATTTCGTCGAGATCACGAGTTGGTTTCTTTTTGTTATGTTGATTAAATTAAGTTTATTTTATTCTTATTTATAGCTAACAATCCTGGCCTTGATTTTTTATTTTTAACTTCGGCTACATTTTGTTTTCCTCGCAAATTGGATCCGATGATGATCATTTTGTGTAAAAAAGCATTTTCATTTTAATGTTGTTCGGTTTTAAAACTGCATCAACCCACTACTACAAACAGTTTAAAGCTGTTTTCCTAACACTATAGGTAGGTAAGTAGGTATCTACTTGTTTTTGTAACATCCATCTACAGATACTCCATCCACCCCTTGAGCCCTAGAATTAGAAAGGAACTGTTGAAAGAAAACGTTGGACCTAATCAACGTTATGCCGTTCTGGGCTATTTATTTTACTGCCACTTATCTAACTTAGGCAACTTTATTGGGATAACAAAAAAGGTCTGAAACGTAACTCAGGAGCCCTTCATCGCTCTGCCCCTTTTGTGATGTCCGTCGTTTGAATGGGAACTATTACGAGTTTAATTTACCTGCTGCTACTGCCCATTGTTTAGTCTAACTTGCAAATCTTTTGAAAGGACTTCGCCGTATTGTGTGGTTAGTAATAACTCATCTGCAATTCTTCTTATTATAATAATAAACAGGAGATTTGTTTAAGTGCCTTAGCTGTTGGATTTAAGTTTCATTTCATATTGAAACTTATGATTATGAATGAGTTTGAGTGTAGTTGTATAACCTGTGGTATAACTAGTAGGTACCTATTGTTCTCAAAAGTGTGTTACTTACCCATGCATTTGCATTTACTTCAAATACCTATAGGTCAAAGCTGCATAAATGTCAGCTATGTACTTATCTATTTCTACTGGTACAGGGTGTTCCAGAAAATATATTTATCTGATTTGTAAACATAATCATCAATATCAATATACATAGTATAAAGTCCCTTCCCGTGTCTGTATGTATGTTTCCTTATATCTTTAAAACCCCTCAACGGATTTTGATGCGGTTTTTTTTAAATATATACTTTAAGTTAAGGAGCAGGTTTTTAAATATTCTTTAACTCAAATTTTTACCCGCAAAGGGGTTAGAAGTTTGTATGGAAAATCATTATTTTTAAATGCGATCTGTTTCAAAATTTGTGATTAGATCAAAGAGCTAAAATAATTAAACACGTGTTTCAGGGATTTTCGATTTTTAACCCCTAAAGGGTATAAAGTAAAGTCCCTTCCCGTGTCTGTATGTATGTTTCCTTATATCTTTAAAACCCCTCAACGGATTTTGATGCGGTTTTTAAAGTACATATGTAGAGTAAATTAAGGGGCAGTTTTTCAAATATTCTTTACCTCAAATTTTAACCCCCAAAGGGGTAAAAAAGGGGTTAGAAGTTTGTATGGAAAATCATTATTTTTAAATGCGATCTGTTTCATTTGTGATTAGATCAAAAAGCTAAAATAATTAAACACGTGTTTCAGGGATCTTCGATTTTTAAACCCTAAAGGGGTAAAAAAGGAGTTCAAAGTTTGTATGAAAAATCTTTATTTTAAAATGCGATCTCTTACAAAATTCGCGATTAGATAAAAAAAGGTAATACGTGTTTCAGGGATTTTCGATTTTTAACCCCTAAAGGGGTAGAAAAGGGTATAAAAGTTTGTATGGGAAATCATTATTTTTAAATGAGATTTGTTTCAAAATTTGTGATTAGATCAAAGAGCTGAAAAAAATGAGTACATGTTTGAGGGATTTTCGATTTTTAACCCGTAATGGGGTAAAAAGGAAGTTAACAGTTTGTATAGAAAATCACTATTTTTAAATGCGATCTGTTTCAAAATTTGCGATTTGATCAAACAGTTAAAAAAAGAAATACGTGTTTCATGAATTTTATATTTTTAGCCCCTAAAGGGGTAAAAAGGGATTAAAAAATGTATGGACAATCAGTATTTATAAAATGCGATCTGTTTCAAAATTTTCGATTAGATGAAAAAGATAAAAAAATGAAATACGTGTTTCCGGGGTTTTCGGTTTTCGACCTCTAAAGGGGTAAAAAAGGGGTTAAAAGTTTGTGAGGAAAATCATGTTGTTTAAATGCTATCTGTTACAAGACCTGCAATTAGATCAAATAGCTAAAAAAATGGATTACGTGTTTCAGGGATTTTCGATTTTTAACCCCTAAAGGTCTAACCTAACCTAACCTAACCCATGTTGCAGCGGGTGAAACCGCTGACGGCAGCTAGTGATTTATAAGTATGTAGGTAGGTACAAACTTATAAACCTATATTTAACGGTGAATTTGCTATAAGAATTATTAGGTATTTTTTAAATGAAAAGCAGTGTTTTGATTTTTATAACTGCGTATATCCGTAGAGTCACAAGACAAGAGTACTTTTTTATAGTACTAAGATTGTAGAGCCTGCGTAGAGTGAATTGTACGACGAAAATAAAATTCATTAGGTATTTTATAGAGTGAAAAAGTTCGACGATGTTTAAGGCATAGTTCAAGGACAAGCTTTTTAAATCTGTTTTATAATCGTCTTCGAAAGAGTTCACCAAAAGTTAAATGTACCTATATAATCAAGTTCACATATACCTACGTATATGAATTATAATTTTATTATTATTATTTTAAGATTAATATTTCTCAAACTGTATTTAAACTAAACAGTCTTCGCGGTAATGAGGAAGATCCATTTGAATTAATTAAAATGAGACGGCTGTCTGGGGTTAACGTCTTTAACCCTGCTAATTAATCTGGCCGGATACAAGACATGTATGACTCGTCTTAAACTTTATGTAGGTATGTTATTCAATCATGTACCTATGTGCTCAATTCTTAGATGTTGTCCGTGGTCAGGTCATAAAAATTTATCGTTATTTTTTATTACTAGTTTTTCAATGTATTGATCTTATCAATACTCAATTGATTTGAGATTAAGACAAACAAAAACGCAAGAATACAATTTCTTAAAATTTATTTTCTATGCAACATAAAAAAATATTCATCATAGTTACACAATAAATTACAGGTTACTTAATTGCGAACTAAAGTGTAAAATTATTAATTCGTGAACAAAATATCGCTTCGCACGAGGCAGCTTTACTAGTACAAGAGAACGTTACAATTTGTCATGATTTTAACTTCAATATACTTGTAAGTAAATGCAACCTATTCTAGACAACATAATCGAATTACTTAGCAATTGTTTAGATACTTCAATGTTGTCTTCATATTAAAGTTTTCTTATTTAACAGTACTTTTACATGTGACTTTTACGATAATAATCCGTTAACCATCACAAGACCAAGTATCATCACAAGACAACAAGAAACTATCTACACAATTACACTGTTTTATCGTACCATATCATACAACAATAACTATCAGATTTATCTGCATTGAATACACTTGAAATCTATTGTAACAAACATGTAGTTCGCTGAACAAACCGGGACGTAAGTAATAAGGAATTACAAATCAGAAATAAGAATTACATTCACACTTAATTTTAGTTTAGATACTTTCGCGGAGAAACAAATGTAAACAATCTATATTATCCTGCTATTATTATACGAACCATACAATTAATAGGTATATCTCATTTGCTCTTTGTCGAAAACCTATGATTTGATTGAACAAAAACAAAAGCTGAGCGTATTTCTGTTAAACCTTATTTTTAGATACTAAGTTCCAAATATGAAAATTGTGACACATGATGATAAAACCACAGTAAATAAATGCAAACTTGTGCTAATAGTATTGTTCATCATTCACCACATAAGCCGCATTCGATTTATTGAATTACTAGTTATTTTATACATTTACATAAGGCAAGTGTATTTAGAAAAATCTACAAGATCTACCTTTTGTAAAAGTAAAATGAACACATGGGAGAGTTAGGGTTTTTGGAGGGGAGGCAGTGACAACAATCAATCACCTTGCTTGAAATATCTTTAACAATTTCAACTCGAATGCATACTGAACCGTAACAAATTTTCAAAGACAATTTTATCATTATATTCAACATTTGCTGTATAAAAAGCGACGAAACAGACGCAATCGAACAAGGCAATCCCTACTATTAATTAATATACATATATTAAATTCTTACTAGACAATAGACATGATAAAGACTCCTTAACAAACAACTCAAAGGGGTTATATAACGGTGCATTCAAATATAAATATAATGCAATGTTTAAGGTACGAATGGTTACAGTGTAAGCTCTAAATTAGAACGATCAAGATTCTTGCATTATCAAATTATAGTTAAATAAACTATACATAAGTACTAAATAGAGAAAATGGATACATAATGTCATAAATAAATGAGTTAGGTAAATAAAACAAAATAAGTAGTTGCTCTGTCTTCTCACTGCTACAGTCAAGTTTTAAAAACATTCAGATTACATCCGACTGTTAACAGAGAGATACGATAAATAAAGAGATATTTAAAAACTCAACATAATTGGTTAGACCGTGTGGAATGTATTTTTAGGACCCGACACCTTTCAGGCGAAGAAAAAATTACACGAATCGAAAGTTGAAAGTAGAATAAGACACACACACACTGCAGGGAAACTACACGGTTAAAGAACCGTGCGGATTGATATCAGTTATAATTTAAAGTGCTCAGGTGTTTAGCCTGCAGTGTGCATATAAAATAGTCACGTAATGCAAAGAATATAAAATCGTTACAGTAAGATGCGACAAGCGAATGCGTTAGCTGCCTAACATTAGTTAACACGAGACCCTAGCCTTAAATCTAGACACGAGATACAATTTTGATAATACAGGGTAAAGACGATTGCAGGTGCAGGCAGATACAGTTGTCAATTTATCACAACTGCCATGGGAATAAATATTTTGGTGTAGCAAAAACTGGGATACGCAAGCATTCGTCTTAACCCCGTTACATACCAAAAATGGAAACATCAACTTTGAATAACTTGATAATCGTGTGGTGCGAACAAACTTCATAAAGTCGTAAGAAATATTAATACAAAAAGCCATATAGGGGACTTAACTAGAAAGAGTTTCTGACGGTTTTGCGTCACAACAATAATAATGAGATTCAAATGTTTTATAATATTTTGACTCGATTGGATTAAATACCAGCAGTTCAACGTTTTTATAAACAGGAGAATTTCAGAATTAAAAATTAGGTTATTATTTCAAATATTACTAAGAAGTAGTTACTGAGTCTTTAGATATAATACATACAATATTTGATGCGGTTTCTTATAACTTTGAGATTCGTTAAAATATCGTTAATTATTTCTAATTATATTACGTTTCATTTCTATATTATTACCAACATTTAGTTAGATCCATTTACTCAGATTTTTAAGGTTTGAAAGTTGAACACTACTTGAATGGTGGAGTCTAATCAACACAACAAAGTCAACGTGTTCATGATCAACTATCTCATGTGATGTCATTTCTGTGTATTAAACTGCACAATTAGCCGGTTTACCTAATATGATCATCTTATCGTACCTAGTCAAAATGTTTATTTATGTCAACACTGACACAACGCTGTCAAGTTTTAGGATATAATCGATATAATCACAACTTAGCTGTCAGGTCAACGTCGTAGAAACTGAATGTGAGAAGTTAAAAGGGGTAATCTACTCCGTGCTACACTACTTACGATCACAACACCGAATACAGTAACCTTCACACGATACTCCGCAAAGCACCATCATCGCTCGGTGGTCAAGCTCTGCTCAATACGATACAAAAATATTCTCAATTTTATACGCACTCGTATAGAAAATATACATTTAAGTGATGATCTAGATATGATTAAAATAACAGCTATAACAAGCTTGGTCAATTGCAATTGATATAGAAGAAGCTAGTCTGAGAAAATATGTATTTTTTCTAATGTGACGATACATAACAGTCGTAAGATGATTTGAAAAAATAATTTTCTTCGATGGTCCATGACAATTTGTTGATAGTGATTGTATAGATATGATTTTTTTTTACTATAAAAATAATGCAATAGAGTTTTGGTTGACATCTCTACCCTAGAGGCACAAGTTCAATCTAAAATTATTGCTTTTAGCAATGAATTTGCCCTGACTTATGAATTGACATCGACAGTATTAAACGAGTGTGAAAATGGTGGTAAATTGTTTATTATGCATTATGAAACTGACCTCTAAGGTAGGTACGTCTTCCAATAAAGAGCAGAATGTCCGACCACCGGCCACCAGAGCTAATATTTTTTATCCTTATTTTCTGTGACAAAAATAGCTTCTCTTAAATTCAAGTCTTCGCTACCGTATCCTTAATTTACACGTAATTGATATAGGGCCTTTGCCGAGCGCCTACAAGCCGAAACCAAGTGTCAGGATAATGACGACCGTTTAAAATTTCATATTTTTACTTCCATTACGTAAAATCAGTCTCATAAAGGAAACAAATCTATTTTAGCGAGTGGTGTAACAATTAATCAAAACACCTATTTTTCAAATAACAGGTATTGTGATTAATTAACAACGTATTATAATAACGGACTCGAAGTCACACCTGTTATAAAAACCTATTAGAATTGTTAGCCTTCACTACCGACACTATTTAGGGCCAAAAGCCGATTAACTATTAGGTTTCGATTTCAGCTTATCCTAACTTGGCCCTTAGCTAATAAATTTTAACTAAATATCGATCAAAAAGTCTGCCATGTGCGAGATAGCTGTAAATTTGGCAGTGTAACTTTTGATATTACAATTACTTCGATTTGAATCGAGCGATCTTCTGGTAATGTAGCAAGAACTTATTGCTAGAATGTTGCTGTAATATGTTTTACTTCTGAGGCTAAATGATAGCGTTTTAATATCAATCATCAGCTCCTTTTGCTGACAATAATCTTCTAAGGCACGTAGGCCCTTCTTGCGACATTACCGTCGATTTTAGGCAGTTACAATCATCCCCCAATATATCCCCAAATACAAATACATCCTTCAATATTAATCAGAATCTTTGCTTACACATCTTCTAGTTTCTCTTTGCTGTAGGGATTATTTCAGGGAATGTTTTTGGCAGGGTCGCCAATTAGACGTAAGTGGGCGGTTGTCCGTTGTTGGTGCCAGTTTGTGGCGCGCGTGGTGACGGTGGGGATATGGGAACGGGCGGCGGCGGCAGCACGCGCGCGCCCGGCACGTATTGCCCAATGAATGAACCATCTTCAGTAAAGCGACCTGTAATGACGCAAGGTTTTAGATAACATTCACAACAATTTATTATTCAGATTTGGTTAAGTTTTCTCATTATGCTATTGTAAAAAAGAAACAAATTAATTAGAAGACAATTATTAAAATAAAGAGCAGACAATAATTGTTAAAATATAATCAAAATGTTAAAATCAAACGAAATAAAACGTAAGTAACATAAGAACAAAAAAGAAATAAAAATCATACCTCAAAAAAATTAAACAGAAAATTGATGCTCGTGCACAGGCAAAACTAGGGATGAAAAGGGACGGAAGAAGGAAAACCTACGCCTAAGTTAACAAATACTAAATAAGTCAATGTATATGTCGCAGCCAACTGGTTAAAAACGCTGTGTAATTAAACAACTAGTTCTTTAATCAAACGCCGCCATCTAACCAAACAACTAGTTCACTGGCTGAATTTTGAAGCATTCCAAACGTTCAACACAGCGGCGGACCGAAAACCCGCTGTTTAATGGAATAAGTACGTTTTTACGCCACCGCGGCGCTAGAGTCGGTTTGTTTACAAGATGGCGTCAGCGGCACAAAAATCAACACCGTATTTTGTTATTTTATGTTAAATAATCCGTAATTTGCGTAATCAGTGCTGTTTCATGGTTATAAGTGATGGGGGCGCCTACGGGGGAAACGTCTGACCAAAAATTCAAACAGTTGTTTGAAGAAACTCTGCGAAACTATGAAATCCAACGTCAAGGTAATTTTGTTCTTATTATACGAATATTGAGCCATTAAATGTTCATTAAACTGTCACAAACCTAATAAAACATGGGTAATTCGTTACGTAATCATTCAATTTGCAGTATCTACTAATTTTCGATGAAAATAGAGTGATGTGAACGTAGGTACTTACAAAGTATAAAGCCCTATACAAACTGCAGCGGGTTTCGGATGGGTACTTGGGTAGCGTAGTAGAACTCAATTGCTTGACAATATGTACCAGTCACAATACCGCGTACCCACGTAGAGAGCCGGTTTCGCTCCGGTTTGCATAACTCATGCTCGGGGCTAGACTGTAGGGGAGACTGGGGTTGCTTGCACTAGGGGGGCGGCAACACAAATGACACTTTTTCAAAATTTTCTTAGTGTTTCTCACTGGTTGAGGTGTTTGAAAGGGGGCTTCCTGTAAATAGAAAAAAATTACCTTCTCCTTTCCCCCTCTACAATAGGCCCCCTTGGGGTTATATTGACCCCCTTTTTTATGACGGTAACGTACAGAGTTGCTCATTAGCAACAATGTTTACCTAGAACACTTTTCTCTGGAGGTCCAAAATCGGTCAGAGGCCCCCAGGAAACCGTTAAAGGATCCAATGGACCCCTCGATTTTTTGACGGAAATGGATAGAGTGGCTCATATACAACAACGTGGCTTATCTACAAAGTTTTCATCTGAGAGGCCTAGATTAGCCTGTAGGGCCGTACAGCCTTAATACTGGGACTTAAAAAGTAATTCGACCTGTGGGTCGCCATGATGACCTACAATTTTTTGACCGGGAATGGAAAAGGTTGCTCTTAAGAAACTACGTTTGCCTTGAACACTTTTTCTGCGGCCTAAAATTAGCCGGTGGTCCCCTGTGGCTAGTGGTGGGGGGCCATAAAGGGTCATAATGGACCCCTATATGGGTAATAATGGGCAAACGTTGTTACTGATGAGCAACCTTTTCCATTCCCGGTCAAAAAATTGTAGGTCATCATGGCGACCCACAGGTCGAATTATTTTTTAAGTCCCAGTATTAAGGCTGTACGGCCCTACAGGCTAATCTAGGCCTCTCAGATGAAAACTTTGTAGATAAAAGTTGTTGTATATGAGCCACTCTATCCATTTCCGTCAAAAAATCGAGGGGTCCATTGGATCCTTTAACGGGGCCCTAGGGGCCTCTGACCGATTTTGGGCCTCCAGTGAAAAGTGTTCTAGGTAAACATTGTTGCTGATGAGCAACCCTGTACGTTCCCGTTATAAAAAAGGGGGGTCAATATGACCCCAAGGGGGCCTATTGTGGAGGGGGAAAGGAGAGGGTATTTTTTTCTATTTACAGGCAGCCCCCTTTCATAGACCTCAACCAGTGAGAAACACTAAGAAAATTTTAAAAAAGTGTCATTTGTATTGCCGCCCCCCTAGTGCACTCCAACCCCAGTCTCCCCTATAGTCTTGCCCTAAGCATGAGCTATGCAAACCGGAGTGGAACCGGCTCTGTACGTGGGTACGCGGTATTCTGACTAGTACAAATATCAAGTAATTAAGTTCCGGACTTCCGGTACTCACGTACCCACCCGGATTTCGCTATATTTTGAATAGGCTTACTTTCAGATCACAGAATCAGACATACGCGGGCTCTGCGCCCGTTTGCGACTCGCAACGCGTAAGCTGTGCGTGTAACATTATAATAACGCGCGTGGAGCCCGCATATGTGTGAATATGCCCTAACACACATTGCTACCCTAGCAAATTAAACGCAAGCCAGTTGGCTAACCAACATTCAGCTGTAGTGTAGAACGTGATCTTCAACCACTTACCTGATGAATGTTTAGTTGTTTGGTTAGATGGCGACGTTTGATTAAAGAACTAGTTGTTTAATTACACAGCGTTTTTAACCAGTTGGCTGCGACATATATAATATCTGAAGCTCGAATAAAAATTATAAGTGGGACAAAATCACTCTGATTCACTCGTATTAGATTTTCTTTACAACCTAGCCTTAACAATAATGTGTACTTAATATCTATCCTAAAATAAGTAAAAAAAGTTGATGCGAGATTGCGAGAGAAAAAGATTCTATGTAAGCTGCTTAGAAACAACAAACGTTTTCCACCTCTACAACGGGTACTTATATCAAATTGTAAAATTTATAGAAGGACTGTGAAAAAGCCTTCATTCGTACTATTTTATAAATAGTAAAACAAAGGAATTAAACGCCCTGGTTCTAAACTACATAAAAATATTACAAAATTCCTAAAAAGAGAGATTCAAATTTTACATTCTTATAATGATCAAACCTTTATAAATTCGCATAAAGTTCAAAAATAATATCAATCATCACAACCTGCCTTTGAACAGACCACAGAATAATGCGATACAAAGGTTAGAAACTTAAATTTTGTGGGCGACTTCACCGTCAAAAGTTTAAACCAATAAGAACGAAGAGCCAATTAATGTTCTACCGTCATTGGCTATACAGTACCAGACTGTATTTTATAATTATAATTTTGTAGTGATGTAATGGTTCACCTTTTGTTCATATTGTAAACATAGTAAGGCGATTTGTGATACTTAATTTAGTTGCTAAACACAATCACAAAAAGATGCTTTATAAATCAAGCAAAATAAGTGTGGAAGTTTGCAGAACTAGTTGGAAATGCAAAAAAGTAGAAATCTAGAAAATTTTACAAGCCTGGATTGAAAATAATGTCTACACAATAGATTTTAATAATGGCATAATTACAGCTAGTAGTAAGTAAATTCACTGTACATAATAAAGTAATTTGTATTGCACTATTCTATCCAGGCTCATGAAACTTCCAGGCCATGAAATATCTTGGCCTAAGTGTATTCAGGGAAGGGGTCGGGAGGGGTGGGTTCAAACGAGCGTAGCGAATGCGCCGCTGGCGGAGTCGGCCTGTCCGGAGGGCGGCGGGCGGCGCTTGCGACCGTACTGCCCGATGAAAGAGCCGTCCTCGTTCATGCCCGCTGTGTGCATGCCAAGCCAACGTCAACATAATCAACATGCTACAAACTAAACTGAAACCAAACATATTCGACTCGTTTATTGCTTTAGTATTTTCCGAATCGAACATATTTGATTTTTCTTTCAGTGTGTGACCAGGGAAAAACAAAGTCAAATAATTTATAAAATATTTGGAACCCGTTTGCATTAAAAACCCAGCGTTAAAATAATATTGAGCTAACGAAAAGTTCTTTACTAAATGGTATTCCTGGTCACGGCACCAACTTAATGAAACTTAATTTAAAAAAATGTAAACAATAGAGTAAAAACTAGTTAGCGTCATCTAGCGTTCTGGATGATAGCACTGAAATGATAATCTAAAATCTAACAAAATGCTTGATAAGAATCAAGAATAGCACTATACATACAAGTCACAAGCTGCTGTGTTACTCAGCTACAAACTCAATAGTAGGCGAAACAAATTCACGCAACTCGGTCAATAATTTGATTCCCAAATTAATGTGATGGTATTTCAAATACAGGGAGTAACAGAAAGGGTATACAAGCCGAAAAGAGGTCAAGGTACTCATGAAACTGAACAACTTTACCTATGGAACATAGGTCGAAATATGAAAAAAAAAATTGGGCCTCCTATACAAAATTGCTGATCAGCTGATTGATTTACTATGGGAGGTCCAATTTATTTTTCATATTTCGTCCCATGTTTCATGGGGAAAGTTGTTCAGTTTCATGAGTACCTCGACCTCCTTTCGGCTTGTTATACCCTTGCCGTTACTCCCGGTAGACTAAGTTGAAATGCAGCCAATCTATGTTACAAATAGAAAGTGTTAGATATATAGCTCAAAAATAGAAATAAATCGGTTCGGGCAAATTATTTATGATGAAATTTTAATTTGTACTTGAAAACCTAAACAGTATTTAATTAGTAAGGTTGTTTTGCGCTATATTTCCAACACCTTACATATTATTATGAAGAGTATAATTTTTTCAGAACTAAGCACCCATGAAGATATGTTATGGGCGTTATGGCACATACCGGTCTCTCCCTCGCCGTACTCAGCCATGGAGTCGGTATCGCTCTCGGGGCCGGGCTTGGTGCCGCTGCTCATCGAGTGCCGCGACTTGTTGTCCAGTCTGCAACACCGAACCAGTGGCTAAGCATCGTCATTCGTTAAAGTACAGACAGTGTCTGTTGTTAGGAGATAGGAAAGGTAAGTTGAACCAACCTAGAACCTGGTTTTTAAATATTTTATGTTTAAAACATAAGTTTGCCTCTCTCGCGATACTCGTGATGGAGTGGAATCCACTATGCTTGCGATTTGTGTAGTTTTATTGTGTGTGACACAGTGTGGTGGCTTAGCTTTTTGTAGCTTTGCCGTGCTAACTAAAACCGCAGTAAGTCAAAAGATCGAGGTTTACGCGCCTAAAGTTTGTATTTTTATTTTGGCGTTTTAGGTACTTTTCTAAGATAATTTTGTTGTCATATCTATTGATCCTTTCCTATCGTATCGTCGTAAGATAATTTGATTGCAAAAAAACCGGCCAAGAGCGTGTCAGACACGCCCACAAATAGGGTTTCGTAGTCAACGTTTAAATATCAGGTTTTTCAGCATTACAAACTTAATTTGTTGCTGGTTTGTTAGCAGCAGTATGATGACCAACCGCAAATAGAAAAACTCAATTTTTTCTGAAACCTTTAAGGGTACAATATCCGTTATAGTTTTCATTGTAACTTCAGATTGTAAGCTATATTCCATATTTATTTAAAATTTTTAGCGTTTATACTTTAGAAGTTACAGCTGGAACAAATTATGGGTCAAAAACGCCCTTTTAAAAGCAAATATCTCGTGACAGAAACATTTTATTGACTTTGTTTCAAAGAAACCTCACCTTAGTTTTAAAAGACCTATTCAACGATACCCTACTCAATATTACAGAAGAAAAAAAAAATTTTTGCCCCCCTTTCACTTGTATGGGAGGGGGTCCAAAAAACATTTAAAATATTTTTTTCTTAACATTTCTATATTTGGGTCAACACGATCTATCTTCTCACCAAATTTCATGTTGATAGCTCTAAAACTGACGAAGATATGAGGGCGCGGCATACAGACAGACAGACAGACAGACAGACATGACGAAACTATAAGGGTTTCTAGTAGACTACGAAACCCTAAAAAGTACTCAGAAACATCAAAATACTGGGTGTTACAAAACAACCAATAAAGCTGAAAGGAGGTCAAGGTACTCGTAAAACTGAACAACTTTCCCTATGGAACATGGGTCGAAATATGAAAAAAAAATTTGGACCTCCCATACAAAATGAACTCCATTTGTATGGGATTTTTTATGGGTTGTTTTGTAACACGTTGTATTATTACGAACTTTAGGCGCGTAAACCTCGATCTTTTGACTTACTGCGGTTTTAGTTAGCACGGCAGAGCACAGAAGTGGCTCAATGGAGCTAGCTTTGCTTGCAAGACATGTGCTATTGGTGTACGCTTTGCTCGCTTTACTCGTACAATACTACTGTAATTCAATGTGGCTCACTTCGCTTACAATACATAATATGTGTTATGTGACATGCTTCCCAATGATTCGAGAGTTGGTGTAACGCAATGTCTGTTACTGAAAATGCTTGTCTGTAATGTAGCTAGTACATGAGCATACTGACGGGTGCGTGTTGTGGAAGCCGGCGTCGGTGTAGTACTTGCCGCCACGGTTGCGCCAATACCCACATCTTTATAGCTAAAATATAGTATGATTATAGTTTATACTGACGGGTGCGTGTACTCGTGGAAGCCGGCGTCTGCGTAGTCTCTGCGTCCGTGTTGCAACTCTCGGTCGTGGACGTCGTATTTGCCGCCGCGGTTGCGCCGCGCCACGCACACCAGTACTAGAACCAGTAGAAGGAATGCCAACGCCAGCATTACGCCGATGAACCACCCGGCCGTCGCCATCTTGTCGTCGCGCATTATCACCGGGCCGTCTGCGGGAGAACAGGTATGTATAAATTAGAATTAATCGTGTCTAATTTGACTACTATGGTCTAGATGGATGGTCAACCAGAAACATATGCATAATGAAGGGCACTACACACCGCCTACGTTTGTATGACGTGCACGTGTTCACATAGCTATTACGTTGTATTGTATGGGACCGTATGAGACACGCCACACCGCGACGCGCACGCAAATGCAGGCACTATGCAGCCTCTCATACAATCATGTACATTACAACTGGTACTGATTACGCGCACTCATACTATATCGCAAATGTTGTGGCCTGTCATTTCATAATAAAAAAAAAAATTGCAACAAATGAGTGAGTTTAAAATTTTTAATAAAAAATAGTCTCTTACCAATAGTAGTGTCGACATCTTGGACTTCACTGAAGCTGTAGTACTCTCCATCATGCGCCGAGATCTTCACCTCGTAGATCTGCCCGGGCTCCAGTCCTGTCAGAATCACATAGTCATCCTCCGTCACGTCATTGGTTTGAGACCATTCGGGCCTGCCCTTCGGTCGGTACCAGGCGACAAAGTGCGTGCCCGCGTGACCATCCATTGATGGCATCCAACGAACGAGGATATGAGCCGTTCCTTCCTTAGCCGGCAATGTACTCGCTTGGAACACGGGAATGTCAGGCTTCGCGTTAACGACGGATTTCGTAGTTTGTTCGACGTAATACTTGTCTCCCTCGCCGGCTTTGGTGGTGGCTCGGATTTCGATTCTGTATTTAGTGTTGGGTTCGAGGCCGGCGAGCTTGGCGCGGTCGAACTTCGGGTCGATTTTGTTCTTCCTCTCTTGCAGAGGTCCAATGTTTGTCCCTTGCACCTTCTGGTAGTAGATTTTGTATCCGGTTAAGATACCGTTTTCTTCGACGGGTTTGTCCCAAGTGAGAAGCATAGCGGAGGATCCGATCGGGTATGCAGCGAATGATTTGACGGTGCCGGGTTTTCCTTCGGGAGTGACGAACGTAAGTTTCTCGCTGGGCGGTCCGTTGTATCTGCCGTTGTAGACCATGATTTGAGCGTTGTTTTTGTTGAACGGCTTGAACTTTGATACTAGAGTGTTAGTTGCGTCGGCTTTTACTAAAATTTCCTTCAGATTATCCTCTTCACCGTCGACCCAGGTTTGGATCTTGTATCCCTTGAAGTGTCCCCTGAGGGTTTCAGGTGGTACTGGGTTCCAACTGAGCAGGGCGGTGGTGCCAGTAGTGACTTGTACGAGGGTGAAGTTGGTGGGGGCCTGGGTGGGCGTGTCCTCACCAGACCACCCTAATACTTCCACTGGAGCCACGTTGGACGTTCCTTTAGAGTTGACTGCGATCACCTGGCGAAAAGAAATATTTTAAAGTTTTTGACACTTTGTTTCCAAAGATCGCAGGGTTTTGTCTTGGTGGAGACTGGAATTCAGTAACGTGGCTTACATTACATCAAATTCGGCAAGCGTAGGTAGATGACTTAGACTGGTAGCGACTGGATGGCAAAAACGGGAGATCGTGCCTTATGGCGTGCACTGGGAGAGACCTACGTTTAGCAGGGGACTGCTAAAGGCTGATATGATGATGATGATCTCACCTTGATCTTGTAGGGCACGAATGTGGGCGTGTTGCGCACGATGAGCTCGGTCTGCTGCCAGTCGCGCACTTGCTGCTCCTGCCAGGGCTGGCCGGTGTTGTAGGGCACGAATGTGGGCGTGTTGCGCACGATGAGCTCGGTCTGCTGCCAGTCGCGCACTTGCTGCTCCTGCCAGGGCTGGCCGGTGATGTTGACACCAGGTATTGAACCCGGGACCTCACCTTGATCTTGTAGGGCACGAATGTGGGCGTGTTGCGCACGATGAGCTCGGTCTGCTGCCAGTCGCGCACTTGCTGCTCCTGCCAGGGCTGGCCGGTGATGTTGCGGCGCCACGACACCAGGTAGTAGAAGCCGGGGCCGTTGTGCTCGATTTGCGGCATTTTCTGCACACACACAAATCAAATGAGTGAGTTTAAAAACAATGGTCCTTGATACTTGCTGCAACATTACAACAATCAATATTAGAGTAAAAATTATCAATGTGCGGCGTCTAAATAGAGCTGAATGAATATTAGTCTGCATCAAATCTGAGGAGCAGTTTAGGCTAATACAGAGTAACGATCAAGCTATAGTTCGACAACTTCGTGTGCGACCTTATTGCTACTTATTGCCTTTTAATATAACGCGCTTCACAGCTACACGCATGTTCCTTCCCTACAACACCACTACCCGCTGACATCTTAGATACCTCATCTCCTCCACCGTCTGTCACCTCTAGGGAAGGTCACGCGCAAACTTGTCGGACTATAGCTCTCTCAGAAACTTGAATGGGTACTGGTATATGCTGGTATCTCCTCAAGACGACTGCTGATAAAAATAAGATGTTGGGCGCCAGTCTTCCTTCCGTCCTTCGGTGTTACCAGTGGTCGTTACCTAGGAGTGAGTAACTTTTCGCTCATGTATTTGTCCTTCATCGAAACAACAAGTACGTATACTCACCGACCAAGAGATGACCATGTTGGTAGGGTCGGTGCCCTTGCCCTCTACGTTGTCCGGATTCTTGTACGGCACATCAGGTTGCGTGGTGCACACTTCCGAGTGTCCCGACGGGCCGGACGGACCGATCTTGTTCACAGCGATTACTCTGTCAAATGTGATATTAGCTAAACAACAAGTACGTATACTCACCGACCAAGAGATGACCATGTTGGTAGGGTCGGTGCCCTTGCCCTCTACGTTGTCCGGGTTCTTGTAGGGCACGTCAGGTTGCGTGGTGCACACTTCCGAGTGTCCCGACGGGCCGGACGGGCCGATCTTGTTCACGGCGATTACTCTGTCAAATGTGATAATAGCTAAACAACAAGTACGTATACTCACCGACCAAGAGATGACCATGTTGGTAGGGTCGGTGCCCTTGCCCTCTACGTTGTCCGGGTTCTTGTAGGGCACGTCAGGTTGCGTGGTGCACACTTCCGAGTGTCCCGACGGGCCGGACGGGCCGATCTTGTTCACGGCGATTACTCTGTCAAATGGAAAATAATTTAGTTAGAGATGTTTTATAACCGGCCGCCTGCATGACGTCAACCTTCTTTCAGAATGCTATTGTATTGACAGACGTTCAGCCGAGGTCAAAAACTACGTCGCCTCTTACGAAACACGAGGAGTGTAGGGGTTGCAGTATTCTGGTTGCAGTATTCGTCGCCGCTACCACACAGTCACAGCTATATTCAGAAAAGGAGCAAACGAAAACTCAATGGTTAGAGCACCGGTGCGGTTCACCGGAGGTCGTGAGAAACCGACACTGGTAGACAGCGAAAGGCGGGACAGGTCCCGTTCGCATTATGTCACTAAATTGCAACCATGGTGTGCCATGGTTCAGAATCAATGCGCTCTATATCAGTTATTTATTACCTAAAGGTGTAGTTGGCCCAGGGGCTGAGCTCGACGGTCCAGGTGTTGTCGGCGTGGGGTACATTATCGCTGGCCACGTCCCAGATGTCCGGCGTGAAGGATGTGTTGTACTGTATGTGTAGTATCTCACCTGAAGGTGTAGTTGGCCCAGGGGCTGAGTTCTACAGTCCAGGTGTTGTCCGCGTGGGGTACATTGTCGCTGGCCACGTCCCAGATGTCCGGCGTGAAGGATGTGTTGTACTGTATGTGTAGTATCTCACCTGAAGGTGTAGTTGGCCCAGGGGCTGAGTTCTACAGTCCAGGTGTTGTCCGCGTGGGGTACATTGTCGCTGGCCACGTCCCAGATGTCCGGCGTGAAGGATGTGTTGTACTGTATGTGTAGTATCTCACCTGAAGGTGTAGTTGGCCCAGGGGCTGAGTTCTACAGTCCAGGTGTTGTCCGCGTGGGGTACATTGTCGCTGGCCACGTCCCAGATGTCCGGCGTGAAGGATGTGTTGTACTGTATGTGTAGTATCTCACCTGAAGGTGTAGTTGGCCCAGGGGCTGAGTTCTACAGTCCAGGTGTTGTCGGCGTGGGGTACATTATCGCTGGCCACGTCCCAGATGTCCGGCGTGAAGGATGTGTTGTACTGTATGTGTAGTATCTCACCTGAAGGTGTAGTTGGCCCAGGGGCTGAGTTCTACAGTCCAGGTGTTGTCGGCGTGGGGTACATTATCGCTGGCCACGTCCCAGATGTCCGGCGTGAAGGATGTGTTGTACTGTATGTGTAGTATCTCACCTGAAGGTGTAGTTGGCCCAGGGGCTGAGTTCTACAGTCCAGGTGTTGTCGGCGTGGGGTACATTATCGCTGGCCACGTCCCAGATGTCCGGCGTGAAGGATGTGTTGTACTGTATGTGTAGTATCTCACCTGAAGGTGTAGTTGGCCCAGGGGCTGAGTTCTACAGTCCAGGTGTTGTCGGCGTGGGGTACATTATCGCTGGCCACGTCCCAGATGTCCGGCGTGAAGGATGTGTTGTACTGTATGATGTATCGCAGGGTGATAGCGCGGTTGTCGCCCATGTCCTGCCAGCTGATGACCGCCACGCGCCGGTCGCAACGAACGCTGACTAGTTTAGGAGGGTTCGGCCGGTCTGGAAACAAAATACGAGGACTTTTTAAGCACACGCGATTACTTTCACACATAATGTTTACTTTAACGGATCTTATCGCGATAGTTTTTTAGGTAAATAAGCGATGAAACTCAGTCGAAACGTCGGGTTTCCAGGTAAAATACGAGAAGTCAAGAATAGGTAAGTTTTGAAAGTGGTATCGGAAATTCAGGAATTGATAAAAAAAAACAGCCAGGTCACATTAAAATGTCTTGCTTTGTAAATATTCGGCTTTGTTATTCGTAGGGGTAAACCTGCGCTGTCGTTGAGATGTAAGATGTCAATATTGTGAGAGCAATCTTAAGAAAACTAAACTTATCTTGATCAATGAAAGTAGCTTGAGCTCTAGCTTCATCAATCTCGGTCTTCGGGTTACAAGTGTATTCTCCGGAGTCTAACTCGGTGGTATCCGAAATCAGCAGCGAGTAATCGTTTGTCATGCGGAATCTTGGTTGGTTGTCGAAGTCAATGGGCTGGCCGTCGTTCAGCCAGATGATCTCAATATTGAGGCATGAATCGTAGCTTGAACTTACCTTGCACAGTCAAAGTAGCTTGCGCTCTAGCTTCGTCAATCTCAGTCTTCGCGATACAAGTGTACTCTCCCGTGTCCAGCTCGGTCGTATCCGAAATCAGCAGCCAGTAATCGTTCGTCATGCGGAATCTTGGTTGGTTGTCGAAGTCGATGGGCTGGCCGTCATTCTGCCAAATTATCTCAATATTGCGACAAGAACCCTGTATAAAACTTGAACTTACCTTGCACAGTCAAAGTGGCTTGTGCTCTAGCTTCGTCAATCTCCGTCTTCGCGATACAAGTGTACTCTCCCGAGTCCAGCTCGGTCGTATCCGAAATCAGAAGCGAGTAATCGTTCGTCATGCGGAATCTGGGTTGGTTGTCGAAGTCGATGGGCTGGCCGTCGTTCAGCCAGATGATCTCGAGGTGCAGCGAGGAGTCGGCGTTGGCGTTGCAGCGGAAGGTGGCGGGCGAGCCGGCGGCTACTTCGTAGTGCTCCGGCTTGTCAGTGATCACCGTGCGCTCTGGGGAGAAATATGACAAATTATTGCAGCATACTATTATTTTTAATAAGAATCGTGTGGGTACAAATAGAACAGGAAGACAAAGAAGTAGTCGTTTACATGTGGTGTATGTAACAGCTACCCCAGAAAAGGCAGATTGCAAACACCGTGGGGACAGTGTCTTTTGACAGTTACGTCGTTTCAGGCTGATGGGAGCCTGATGGATGACAGAGAGGTCGGTCGGTCAGTAGGACAATCAAAGGTGTTTGCAGAATACTTTAAAGGCCGTTCTCATTATTTATTTGTTTTGTTACTGTTTTAAGTCTATATATTTGTAGAATAATGGATGTAGCGTTTTTGTGTCATGTTTTCTTACTTTTGATGTTATTGATAGCGAAGCAGCGACCTCGCGCCGTTATTCAGACTAGCAGTTAACAGCGAACCCACTACTTTACTTTATAGAAAGATGGGTACTGCGTAATTTAATAATAACTAAAACATGTTTTTATAACAATGTGGTACCTAATAAGAACAATTCCTTGCAATACCTGGAGTACAATTTTTCTTATACAGGCAAAACTATCTTACGCCTCCATGCATGCTGCATGCCTCAGCATTGCCGCCATTTTTCCAGTCGAGTATTAGTAAGTCAGTGGCCAAAAAGAGTAATTTCAATCAACACTGAACAAACTTAATTAAATTATGAGGGAAGAAGGATAGAAACTTCAGGACAGATCGGTCAAGCGCACACGTTTAACGCAGAGATTCGATCACACACACGGGATAACGGCCACACATTTTAAACTTACTGCTTCTCCGCAAAAGCTGTGATAAAAGCGCGATAGCACCGTACGGCCGCTCCCGAATTCCTTTTGACAGAGCCACAGCTGATTTACCACAGAAACTAAGAAAAGTGCTTACCTCGCCTGAATAGGTTATTTATCTACACTCAGTTCGTAATATTCGTTCAGTTGGTGGTTCAGTAGATAGGCTTACAATCGCTATAGTGCAGTGCGGAGTTTGAATTATTTTTCATAGTTTTTCTTGTAGAGTGTAGATAAAATAGTGTATGCAACTGCAAATAATTAGGCTTTAGAATGCTCGTGTCAAACTATTATCACACTCGGCTGCGCCTCGTGTGATAAACAGACACTCTCATCATAAAGCCTCTCATTATTAGGCAGTTGCATAAACTACTACGCCTGAATAGGTTATTTATAATATTAAGTATGTGGTAAAAGTGTATTTCTTGCAGCGCAAAAATATCCGCCTAGCCTAGTTTCAGGAAGCGTACGAGATACAGCCTGGTGACCACGAGCACAACCCCCCGTAGAATCCGTGCATTATTAACCCTATAAAACCGCGTCTATATATTTTTCTCTGCAGTCTTCCATTTTCCTCCATTGGTCTGAATATTAGAATTTCAGCCAATAGTTTGCCTGCTCCCTGCCATTAGAAATCTTATTATTTGCGGATAGACGTACCTAACTATTAATAACGCTGTTGATAGTCTTTCTCTCAGCAGAGACTTTGTCTCTGACTCACAGAACCGACACAGTATCGAAGGTGTGATTTGATTCGCTCGTCTATAGGAAACTTAAGCTAATTCAATTCTAATAATAACCAATCAGAAAAAAGATACAAGTCACCAACACTGCAATGCGTTTAACAGTTCTAACACATACATAATAAGACTAACACTTCTCACAATGGATATTCATTACTCACTTTTAACAGTCAAAGATCCGTAAGCTCGTTTCTCTCCAAACTTATTCTTTGCGTAACACTCGTATTTTCCGACATCCGTAAATGACACTTCGCGAATCACCAGGTCACCTTCCGGGGTGATGTTGTACCTGAAGGGATAAATGGTTAATTATAAACTGGGGTCAAATGTTATGTCTTGCTTTATTTGATATAGAAGGTGTCCCCAACATATTCCAACAGTCCCGTTGAGTAATTTCTGACGTCCAGGTAAAGGCCAATCACTAATTTTTTCACGTAACTATGTCGAATTTGTAAAAGAACTACATTTCACATAGAACTTTTATTAGCGCATAGAAGAAATATTAACAATTTCCTGTATGCGTATTGCTTTGAGCTTTCTGTAGTTGGTTTTATGGTTTCATGGTCGATAAAAGTTATCGCAGTACAGACAAGCTTAGCAAACAACGTACTTCAAGAGTGAGTTAAATGTATCAATGCCCGAGCGTTGCATCAAAACAAAACTGTATAATGTGCTTATAACCTACCTACCAAATATTGACTATGAAACTTATGTAAATTACGGCTCGGCTACAGAACCGTCTACCTTGACGAGGGTTTCGGGACCTTCCTTGATTTCTAGAGGAACTTCAACATGATGAGATGAGCTACTCACTGTCCCTTAATTTTTAGGGCCACTTCTCTTTTATTAGACTTCCTTGATTTCTAGAGGTATTTTTAGACTCTCTCGATTTCAGTTCAGTTCAGTTTCTTGTTTTGTGGCGTTTTCATTATGATTTCGCCAGTGTCTAGTTTTTTAACTCTCTCGATTTCTAGACGAACTTTTAGAAGATAAGCTACTCACTTTCCACCGGTGACTTCCACGTTGTCTCTCAGCCACTTCACGTGAGGCTTAGGAGCTCCAAACACGCGGCACTTGAGCACGGCCTCAGAACCATCCACCTTGACTAGGTCTTCGGGACCTTCCTTGATTTCTGGGGGAATTGCTGAAAAATAAACATATTTCTTGAAGACATGAGGTTCATACACTCGTCTAACAGTTATAATGCGCGCGCGAGTAAACTGCTTTACGGGTCTATCGTTAATTTGGTTTATTGGGATAAATAAGGCTAATTTCCCTCTCAGTTCTCACCTGATGGATTATTTTCTATTTCTGTCACAAAACCGACCTCGTTTTACCTATACGATACGACGAAATGCGCATAAATGCAATTTTCCTATACTCGTGCCAGGGTGACAATAAATGCAATCGTGCATACAAATCACCCCCATGATATAGTGTTATGCAAACAAGAATAGAGTAATATTATTATCGACAGACCTTGGAGACTAGGAATCCCGCGCGTGCCTAGACAGCAGACAGCCCATTTATGTGACCATAATGATCCCTCTCAGATTGGTTCATTCAAAATAAGATGTGATACATATACGCCTATACCTACGGTATTTAATAATTTTACTAATGTATGTATTAATTTAAGAGTTGGTAGATTTTCCTTTGCTTGAATGGTCCGCCTTTCTTATTTTCATGTAGGTAAGGTTGGTACCTAGAAAGTGCATAATAGTAGTTTATGCAACTGCCTAATAATGAGAGGCTTTAGGATGAGAGTGTCTGTTTATCACACGAGGCGCAGCCGAGTGTGATAATAGTTTGACACGAGCATTCTAAAGCCTAATTATTTGCAGTTGCATACACTATTTTATCTACACTCTACAAGAAAAACTATGAAAAATATTTCAAACCTCCGCACTGCACTATGGCGATTGCAAGCCTATCTACTGAACCACCAACTGAATGACTTTTGTACATAAGTAACTTTTTAACTAAACGTTAAAATGGAGGCTCATAAAAACTGAACAACTTTTAAAATTAAACAGCATTTATCGGTGAATTTTAATTCGAAAAATGATTTGAAGCAAAGATTTAATAATAAATAAGTCCTCATAATTTCAAGTGTCGTCCCGCCGCGGGTGACACTTGTTTTTTTTTTTTCATTCGACTTACTGATGGCCAGTGTCAAATTGGAACAGATTACAATTTGGTACGCGGGTCAATTCGTTTAATTTTTTTTCAAATACTAGAAATCGAGTTACTTTATGTAGCTGCCAGTAGTATGAAAGTTTTTTTTAAAGGCTGTATATTCGTAATGCAGTTCATTATGTTCGTACTTTCGATTCTGTAAAACGAATATTACGAACTGAGTGTAGATAAATATTCATTATTCACTGGATTCTGTTGATGACCAAAGGAACGACCCATCAACTGAAATTAACTGCAGTTTTATATCCCGTTTATGACCTGAAACTGACCTTCAACTCACAGTAAGTGCACATGTCCTACGGGAGTATTTATAGCTGACACATATTCACTCCACAGAGCAATCCAACAGGGGATAAAAGGAGCATGAAGTCAGTTATTATTTTAAACAGGAAGTGGCTAATGTTACTACAGGTCATTTCTCCGTTATCTTCGACCACTGAAATGCTTTGAATTGCAAATTTACTATTATGGTTATTGCTATAAAATCGTGATTCGTCAAGTTATAAGATACGTGATCTTGACATCCTTTATTGCATTATTAATCGAAAAAGTTATTGGCGAAAGCCCTACAATATTTCTCAAATTTCTGGTCATATCTCCCCAGAAATAGACGGAAGATAATATGCCTGTATCTCATGGAATTTGGTTCGGACATCCAATTTCAAGGGATATAAATGACAGCAAATATATCGCAAGTAATAATATCCGCTGTTTCGTGTAGATTGGGGTGTGGGCGTGTGAAAATGTGCCACCGGCCTTCATAAGGATGTGCCCAATGTGGCCAATAGAACGTGTCACTGACTTTTACGACGCCAGGATAGAGTGGGATTACCTAGGTGGATCTACTAGTTTATGTTGAAAATGTGCTACACTTCTCTTTGTAAGTAAGTAAATATTGTGTATCTTGTGTAGTTGCCCATTAGTTTTTTTTTTTCATTTTCGGTTTGCCATGTCATGTATACCTAGTAAAAGATATGTTCAAAAAATATAAAATCTACTAGTAGGTACATATGAATTTATAATTGAACCGAGTTCAGATAATTATAGTAATGTCGGTATAAACAAACTCTAATAAAAATACAACGCAATAAAAAGCTAGCAATAACTTCGATATCGATTTTTTTAATGGTAACGAGTGAGTAACTCACAGTAGACTACTAACCTAATTCTAACATCATATGTCTGCCTGATCGATATATTCTAGGAAAGAACGTCATAAAACAACGGTTTGTTGAATAATGATGGTAATGAGAGAGTTTACAGCGGATCATTATACCATCCTGCCTACTGAAATTGAAAAATGACGCCTGAGTTACGTAGATCGTGTCGTAGGTACGTCGTAATAAATAATACACCTAACTATAAGTTAGGCTTTATTTATCGGGGTTTTTTCGAACTTTCCGAACAATGCCAATCATTCTTTATCTAAGATCATTGTTAAAAATATGTTATAAAGAGAAATACCGTAAAGCCCGGGAAATTTCGACACAATGCGAGAGGATGAGTCAGAGGTTATCGAACTTCCCCAAATTCGTACTATACTTCGTTTCGCTCCGTGTTCCGTACCTACTAAGCTTCGCCGACTCACCCTAGGGTGTGCCCTGCCCGGGAGGGGCAAACAAGTCCCCAGTTCAAATACGTATCATATAGACGTTACCGGAGGAACGAATTAATAATTTATTGGATTTTTCTTCCCTATAGACAACGTAAAGCTTTTAGGACGGAACATCATGAGCGTTAATTGCGTTTCCACGCAAAGATAAACCTACTACAATTTTATAAGCGTTAATTGATCAGATTAGTAGTCGGGGAATTCTGGAAATTCAATGTATGGCGCCAGTTGAAGCACGCCTTTACAGCAATTTTTTTTTTGCGATTAGATACCTATAAGCATGTTGTTTGAAACCTTAAAAGCGGAGACCCTCCGCCCGTCCGCATCACCCCCATTTTTATTTAAATGTGTCAAAAATTATAAACTTTACGGATTTATGAGTTAACTATAATAGTTACAAAAAAAGTGTCAAAGGACAAAATATTCCGTATTAAATTTGCTACTTAAATGTAATACATTTTTTTATTGTAACTCCTACAGTTTTCAAGATAAAACGATTTATATAAAATAAAAAACCTTTTCCTGGAAAATCTATGAATGGCCCCAGTTGAAGCACGCCTTTACAGCAATTTTTTTTTTGCGTTTGGATACCTATAAGCCTGTTGTTTGAAACCTTAAAAGCGGAGACCCTCCGACTGTCCGCATCACCCCCATTTTCTTTGAAATGTGTCAAAAATTATAAACTTTACGGATTTATGAGTAAACTATAATAGTTACAAAAAAAGTGTCAAAGGACAAAATAATCTCTAGTAAATTTGCTACTTAAATGTAATACATTTTTTTATTGTAACTATTGTAGTTAACTCATAAATCCGTAAAGTTTATAATTTTTGACACATTTCAAAGAAAATGGGGGTGATGCGGACAGTCGGAGGGTCTCCGCTTTTAAGGTTTCAACCAACAGGCTTATAGGTATCTAATCGCAAAAAAAAATGGTGTAAAGGCGTGCTTCAGCTGGCGCCATTCATAGATTTTCCAGGAAAAGGTTTTTTTTATATAAATCGTTTTATCTTGAAAACTGTAAGAGTTACAATAAAAAAATGTATAACATTGAAGTAGCAAATTTAATACGGAATATTTTGTCCTTTGACACTTTTTTTGTAACTATTATAGTTAAGCATGGCGGTCAACTCCTCCGATTTAAAGATGTTCAGAAGAGACACATGAAAAGATGCAATATCGAACCCTCTCAATTTGAGGTTTTGGCAGCACAACGGCCAGAATGGCGCGGTCTTGTAAAGAGGCGAATCCGCGACTTCGAGGAGCAGCGTAAAGCAGACCTTGACGCTAAACGCGATGAACTGAAGGCCCGTCCTCCCGCCGCCATTAACTACAATTATATGAATGGCAAACTCACGTGCCCACACTGTGCACGGGAGTTTACTGCCAAAATTGGCTACAATAGCCACATACGAGCGCATCAGCGCCGACTTGATTAGGAGTAGAAGTGGTCGCCATGGCCGAAACCGGCCGGAAAGAAAAAAGATCATCATCATCATCATAGTTAACTCATAAATCCGTAAAGTTTATAATTTTTGACACATTTAAAAAAAAATGGGGGTGATGCGGACGGGCGGAGGGTCTCCGCTTTTAAGGTTTCAAACAACATGCTTATAGGTATCTAATCGCAAAAAAAAATTGCTGTAAAGGCGTGCTTCAACTGGCGCCATACATTGAATTTCCAGAATTCCCCGACTATAGTTTCGATGAACATTAGAATAATTCTCTTAAATTTTGTCACTTTGTCATAGAATCTTCTTTATCATCACCTCATTCAAACACCCTGAAAACCAATCTTCGATAAGTACGGCCATCAAATTTGATGACCCTTCACAATTGTTTACTAAACAAAGTGCAGAGCGACTGTTCAAATAAAGGACATAAGTAACCGGTATCGATTCACCGATATGCGTTAACCGTTCATTCTGTTGGGACTTCTTGATGAATCTTCATATATGTCGTCGTGTCTGTCTGGTTAAAAAGAATATAACTAGTTATAGAATAGAATGATATAGAATACATATATTGCAGTGAATTAAGCCATAGTGCTCGAAAGGGAAAGGTAGATACACCGTTTTTAAGGTTCAATTAAGATGCTGTCGGACCATCCAAAAATTAAGATTCATGTTGACTGTAGCAGTTAGTTCTATATTAGGATAGGAGAGGAGGCCCTTATTTGAAATTCACGTCACGTAATACAAAGAGCGCTAGAGATTTAGAAGAAACTCAGAACAAAGAACAGTTATAAAAATATTGGATATTACAGTAAGTACCTAGGTAGTAGAAAGTAGGTAACACAAAACGTAGCAACGTCTGTTAAGATATTAAGGCCTGTGTTCACCAATAGCTGTTAAATTTATAACCGGTCGATGATATCTAATTCCATGATTAAATTAATTTTTACTGTTCACCAAACCCTAACCACCAATTAAATGCTGTCAAGTGGCCTTGACCTGCCGGTTTACTTAAACATCCTCATTTTGTCCATTATCTTACGGTTAGACCCAAAACTGCAACAAAAAATGGTTCATCCCTATTGTCTTGCCCTGCGCGCCCGACATTTAGTCTACTCAAAAACTTTTACGATGTCCCCCGTGGCGCTGCTGCACCCTTGACTAAGTGTAGACTTTTTTGTTTTTAATCTTTGAATTTGGCAGACCCACATGCTGCTAAAAATAATGAGTGCCTGCTCTATGTCCAGATGCTTAGGCAAAGTATACATTTAATTTTGTAGTATTATGAGGTTACGCTACCACGTTTGAACGCTGCTCTTGTTAGTAGTAACAGCAAGGAAACGGATGTCAATTTTACGTGGTCGCTTTAAACTTTTGGGTCTTTCATAAAAGTTTCATTCAAAAACGCTCGGTTGGTAGACCGACGTCCTAGAAGTGTTGGTGAACGCCAAGAAAATCGTCGCCCGGTCAGTCACCGGTTATTTGTTAACGTACCGGTTAAGTAATCGTAGTATCATCTGCTTTTGGTGAACTAGGGCCTAAAGCATACTACTTTAGTGGTAAGGTAATAGTGACAATTACCACCAAAAGGGCATGGTTAGTGATTATGATAACTAATGCCAAACCAAAATATAACTTCGAAAGCTCGCTGCAAATTCAATAAGTATCGTTTATGGAACCTAAAAAGAATGTTCAAAACGTTACCCACGCATAAATATTTAGGTATCACATTCGAATACAAAATGTGTCCAACGCAAGAAAAAACGACACAAATGGACCAGAAATAGAAGTACGGCTGTGTTTACGAACAAACACGTGCGCGTTTTCGCGCTTGGGCGAGGCTTTTTACTTCGCCTCACTTTAGCTTTTTTTGTATATCGCGTCAATGACCTCATACATATAGAAAAAAGGGCCAAATTAGCTAAGCGTAAAATAAGATAAGATTATCGACACCTACAATAAGAGGATTGAAATAAAGTATGGGGTCGTGTTATTTTAGTTTAAAGGAGGAAACGAAATTCATGTTAGCTTAGAATTGAATAATCGTCCACCATAAAACAAATCAAGCTAGGATATCTAAGGGGTATATTTCTCTTAGGGATATATTTCACCGTATAAATCGATATGTTATTCAACCGGTTTCAAAAGTAATCGTTAAAAGCTGAGGCCATTCGTCTTTGAATTTATTCTGTTGGCCGTGACTCTAAAAACTATAATAATAGGTAATCAGTAATCACTCAGTCATTTTAAAAATAATAAAGCAATGATATTATATGTTACTAGCGTGATTTGGTTCCAACGAGGCACACTCCCATCGAGACACATTCCTATCGGGGCACAATTTCAAATAGGCACACTGTCAAATGGGCACAGTACAGTCATGACAACAATCCAAACCTTTTTCGCGCAGCGCTACTAGACACGCCTTTTGTCAAAATTTCATACAAGACAAGCGTGTCATTTTTGAGCGAGATTGCCATTTGAGGTGATAGCTCATTTAACCGTTCCGTACGCGTCATATTTTGAAATTTTGTATGAAATTCTATGCCACTTACGGTGCTGTGCGTACTGTTCGGAACAGAGTGCATTCACCCTAAAGTGTTGCCACAACCGTCTTTTCAAAATACACATACCTACCTATCCGTCGTTAAAACCAACATTTGGAGTGTATGAGATTGAATAAAAAAAGGGACTGAAAATGGCCCCTTCATCCCCGTGATCCACCTCCTGGTCCACCTGGTGGACCACGGGTACGTTACGTTATTTTTTCGCTGTGGTCCATGACAAGTGTCAGCTGTCACACTAAAAAGTGGTTTATATCGGAAACTATGCGTGCTAGACTATTAGTTTCTTTAGAAAAGTTGTAGGCTATAACAAGATTTACATGACAGATGTCAGCTGTCATACTAAAAAATCGTTTAAATCAGAAACTATGCGTGCTAGACTGTTTCTTTGGGAAAGTTGTAGGCCTTAATGAGATCTACATGACAGGTGTCAGCTGTCATACTAAAAAGTCGTTTATATCAGAAACTATGCGTGCTAGACTATTAGTTTCTTTGGGAAAGTTGTAGGCCTTAACGAGATCTACATGACAGGTGTCAGCTGTCATACTAAAAAGTCGTTTGTATTAGAAACTATGCGTGCTAGACTATTAGTTTCTTTGGGAAAGTTGTAGGCCTTAACGAGATCTACATGACAGTTGTCAGCTGTCATACTAAAAAGTCGTTTAAATCGGAAACTATGCGTGCTAGAATATTAGTTTCTTTGGGAAAGATGTAGACCTTAACGAGATCTACATGACAGGTGTCAGCTGTCAAACTAAAAAGTCATTTATATCGGAAACTATGCATGCCAGACAACTAGTTTCCGACAACTGCTATATATCCTTCTATGTATAAAGTATGGATATATTCTAATCTATACTTTAACTGGTTTTTCAACAGGAAAAATATGTTTCTCCGCTATAAAAAGTAGCCTATGTCACTCTCTAGTCTCTCACCTAACTTCACACACAAAAAAAACTGCATGATATCTCTCTGTTGTGACGTGAAGATAGGACAAACAAACAAACAAAGACACTTTCGCATTTATAATATTAGTATGGATATTTCTGGGAACGATCGGCAGTCGGCACATTGTTAACTTCAATTTCCTACTAAAATATTTGAATGCGACTGTACCAATGTGCCTCGATGGGAATGTGTCCCGATGGAAATGTGTCTCGATAGGAATGTGTCTCGATGGGAATGTGCCTCGTTGGAACCAAATCACTAGCGTAACTATTAAAGGGTTTATAAGGTCTGTATAGCTAAAACTGGACTCTTTATGGGATATAATAAGACTCCAGCTTTAAGCAAGCCAGATAAATGCTAAATGGTTTAAAGTTAACCGAGTACCAATATTTTTTATAGTAAATTAGGCATTAGATTAATTATATCAATTTTCAACTTAGTAGACATGGCCTTCTGCAGCTGATGATGTAATCCCGTTTATATCATCATTTTGCTTTTGCGTGCTTTTGAAATATTTATTCACCAAGTGCTTTGCTAGTACGATAAAGTTTTATCAACTTAGTAAGAACTCAGCGTGATTTATGATACCCCTCGCGTAGGGCTGCATTATGCCGATTGCATCATAGACACGCAACTGGGTGCAGCTGCGGTTTTTTTTATAGTTTACTCTGTCTGCAACCATTTACCCGACCGCCTTGAGTAAGGCCGGGTCGCTTCGCTTGACAAATGCATTTTGCTCTATTGTATGCAATGATCTCATATGCTTCTAGCGTAACTTTGTATTGATAGGGGATTTCGCTAGTTTTTTTGGAAGACGAATGACAGCGTATTATCAGTACATAGTGAAACAAGGTTAAAAGTTTTAGTAAGTATAAAAATCTAGTTGATTGTACTTTATTGAACCCGATCAAATAACACAAGCTATTACTGGGCTAATAACAAGGGACAAGTAAGAAATATTGGAAGAAATATGTCACCCATCGTAAAATTAGATCCGCATCATCCCACGTCCCTGTGCCATCGTTTATTATATCATATTGTGGGGACAGAATATCCTAAGCCCTTCCCCCTCGTAAACCCTTTCTAATCCCTATAATAGAATATAAATCTTATTATGTCAGTCTAGCCATAACCACTGTGTAATTGTTACATCGATTTATTTTGACCAGATGTTCTGTTAATCGAAGCACGTCGGCTACTGCTGTGCTGGTTTATCGAACCTCACTGATTTGATGAGGCGTATAAGGTTTCACCCTATTTGGAAAGGCAGGTTTAAAGTTACAGTAGGTTTGTGTATCAGGGCTAT
Organism: Phthorimaea operculella; assembly: GCA_024500475.1. NCBI lineage: Eukaryota > Metazoa > Arthropoda > Insecta > Lepidoptera > Gelechiidae > Phthorimaea > Phthorimaea operculella. Next base: position 6,390,911 of record JANFCV010000011.1, read on the forward strand.
GCTACGGCTTGTATCCTACAGACAATATTCAGTTGCCCATGTCAACAAACATAGCCACAGTTTTATTTTTACTTGTACAAACCAAAAATTATACTAAATATAACGGAAACGCGGAAGTAGCAACAAAACACGGACTATCAGCTTTCAGCTAATGCACAGCTGCGAAAAGAGGGAGGCATAATAGTCCGTCCGAAGTTGACGGGCAGACGACAGCTCCTTGCGAAACCCCTGACAAATAAATACTCGCTTGGAATAGCCAAGAATTGAGGATGTGGGCCAACGAATCAGACGTATGATTATTTAGTCTGCTACTTTGTAGATAAATTGAATGGAATTTAGTAGTCGTTATGCTACCATAGCAGAGAGCTATATCATAGGTGGTCCAAAAATTTATAAAGACTGGCTCAGTGGTTATTGGGCTATTTTGATAGATTATTGGCACGAAGGGATTAGTATGTTTAACATCAAAATAGATTACACTAGATAAATATGTTTGCTTTACATTATATTGAATGTACCTACGTACCATACCACAAGTTCAAATAAATAAGTCAAAATATGAATGAATGAAATATTTCTAAAGCTCGAGCTCTAACGAGCTTTTTTCAAGACATTTGTGTCAATAATTAATACTAGAAGATGCACAAATGAAACTTAATCTGAATTTAAGAATACTTTGTAGGTGGAGTAAGTATTCCACACACAACACGAGGTTTTAGGGCCGAGATAGTCCCTTCGGTCACGCGGCAATTAATTATGAGTGACGTTTATAGTTATATGGATTGTAGCTGTTTCCTTTGCCCGCGCGTTTGTTTTGTAATCTAATAAAGTTTAGTCGAGGAGCTTATATGGGGTGACCGGCTGTTCTATAGTTCAACTTGCGGTAATGTCGTTTTGACACGGACAGCGGAATATGGAGGTACAAATTCTCTTACTTAATTTCATCTAAAAATCAATAATCATACACACATAACATCTTTATGTTTCGCGGAGCAGGCTGACCGGAAAAATTGGTCGTTATCGCCTTCACACACATCACACCTCTATTCTTTGCGGAGTTGGTAAAGCGTGAATAGCCGGAAAAGTGTCAAATATTTTAGAGTGATTTAAGGAAACTGTGTATCACTATCAGTGATATGTTGTCAGCCCATCAACTAAATGAAATCCCCAAGTTAGTACGACCACCGCGAAAATGATATGGGCCGATTCTATTCTAAGCCAACATCACACGGCCGAATAATCAAAAATGCTAAATCTATTTGATAAATATAAAAACACGTGGCTAAGTAGTATAGCAACCTATTGTTTGCAGCTACTTCCTATTGAAATCTTCAAGTTAAGCATGGTCGACGTTCCTGCAGTCAAGGAACTGATTTTGCATGACAATGGAAAGAAAAGAAGGGCAACGTCTTTTTATCTTCTGACGCACTTGTCGTGTTGACCTGTTTGCCCTTAGGTGCCCTTAGGCAAGTTAGAAATTGTAAAAGTTCAAAGGGATATGAGTAAAATAAACTTTTATTTCTCTTTGATTGCGTTCCAAATCGATCGATAGAATAGAACTCAGCGATTAATGCATCAAAGTTGAACGAACTTTTATAAATATGTTGTTATTGTAAGTAAAAAAGTTAAATAATGAATTGCAGTGTCCTCGGCAGTGTCGTAAAATAGGCTAACGGTCAACAAATCACACCTACATTTCAAAACTGTGACAATCTTAATATATAAAACTCAAAAAAGACTGACTGATCATCAACGCACAGCCTAAACTACTGGACCGATCAGGCTGTAATTTGGCATGCAGATAGCCACTATGATGCAACCATCCGCTAAGAAAGGATTTTTCGAAATTCGACCCCTAAAGGGGTTAAACAGGGGATGAAAGTTTGTATGAAACTTTTTATTCCTTTGATATATTTGCTTCAAATTTTGTATTTAGGTAGAACTTTAGAATGAATGAAGGACGTGTTTCAGCATTTTCCAATTTTAAGCCCCTGAGGGGGTAAGAAAGGGGGTGAAAGTATTTTATTTACACGCAGGCCGCTCCTTTGAAGCTACAGTTTTGAAATTTGGCACCTATATTTTTAATAAACAGTTGATATTATTTTGATTAAGAAGTATTCAAAATTCATCCCCCGATGGGTTGACATAGGGGATGAAAATTACGCATTGTCGTAAAAACCAAACCCTTGGAGCTAGAAGCGTGAAATTTGGCATGTGTATTTATTAGGCAACGTTAGCATCCACTAAGAAAGGATATTTTGAAATTCATCCCCTAAGGGGGTAAAACGGGGGATGAAAGTTTGTATGAAACTTTTTATTCCTTTGATATAAGTGCTTCAAATTTCGTATTTAGGAAGAACTTTAAAAATAATGACTAACGTGTTTCAGCATTTTCCAATTTTAGACCCCTGAGGGGGTAAGAAAGGGGGTGAAAGTATTATATTTACACGCAGGCCGCTCCTTTAAAGCTACAGTTTTGAAATTTGGCACCCTTATTTCTAATAAACCGTTGATATTATTTTGATTAAGAAGTATTCAAAATTCATCCCCCGATGGGTTGACGTAGGGGATGAAAATTACGCATTGTCGTAAAAACCAAACCCTTGAAGCTAGAAGCCTGAAATTTGGCATGTGTATTCCTTAAACAACGTAAGCAAAGCATCCACTAAGAAAGAATTTTTCGAAATTCAACCCCTAAGGGGGTAAAACGGGGATGAAAGTTTGTATGAAACTTTTTATTCCTTTGATATAAGTGCTTCAAATTTCGTATTTAGGAAGAACTTTAAAAATAATTAATGAGGTGTTTTAGCGTTTTCCAATTTTAACCCCCTGAAGGGGTAAAAAAGGGGATGAAAGTATTATATTTACGCGCAGGCCGCTCCTTTGAAGCTACAGCTTTGAAATCGGGCACCCTTATTTTTAATAAACAGTTGATATTATTTTGATTAAGAAGTATTCAAAATTTATCCCCCGATGGGTACCTAGACATAGGGGATGAAAATTACGCATGGTCGTAAAAACCAAACCCTTGAAGCGAGAAGCGTGAAATTGTATTCCTTAAGCAACGTAGATATCCATTAAAGTAGGATTTTACTAATTCAAAGATTTTATTTTACAGTCAAGCATTGTCGTTATCACAGTCATACATAACCAAACCCTTGAAACGTGAAATTTGGCATGTGTATTCCTTGAGGGAGAGGGAGAGGTAGAGGGAGAGAGACAGAGAGAGGGAGAGGGAGAGCGTGAGGGAGAGCGAGAGGGAGAGCGAGAGGGAGAGCAGGTTGAAGAGCGAGAGGGAGAGCGGAAGGGAGAGTGAGAGGGAGAGCAGGTGGGAGAGCGAGAGGGAGAGCGGGAGGGAGAATGAGAGGAGAGCGAGAGGGAGATCGAGAGGGTCAGCGAGAGGGAGAGTGGAAGGGAGAGCGGGAGGGAGAATGAGAGGGAGAGCAAGAGGTTCAGAGAGAGGGAGAGCAGGTGGGATAGTGGAAGGGAGAGCGGGAGGAAGAATGAGAGGGAGAGCAAGAGGGTCAGAGAGAGGGAGAGCAGATGGGATAGCGGAAGGGAGAGCGGGAGGGAAATGAGAGGGAGAGCAAGAGGGTCAGAGAGAGGTAGAGCAGGTGGGATAGCGGAAGGGAGAGCGGGAGGGAGAATGAGAGGGAGAGCAAGAGGGTCAGAGAGAGGGAGAGCAGGTGGGAGAGCGGGAGGGAGAGGTCCCACTGCGCCACATCAGCCGTCTTTTAGATTATACGTCATAACGTGTTTAGGCGTTTTTTCTATTTACCTATCTCTAAAAGAGACAGGAAAGGGGTAAGATATTTGTGTTTAAGTGCAACAAATCATAAAGTGCAATATACTGAGGTATCTATGTTATTTCTTATGACTACGCGGGCGAAGCCGCGGGTTTTAGCTAGTTTTAGTTATAGAATAGGTAAGTACTTACACACAGCGAAGGAATAAGTTGCACAGGGCTACAATGCTCAAAATTTTAAGATATATATTTTTGCTCAAAATTAAATTAATTCAATTAGTTTGGAGTAGCCTTACCTATTCATAATCTTACTGTACTTACATTGCACGTTGATGTAGACATCCTTGTAGACGTATCCCACTGAGTTGGTGGCGTTGCAGCCGTAGTTGCCAGTGTCTTTTTTGGTCAAATCCACGATCGTTATCGAGTCCGATGTCACCTGAACAGAAACAGAACGATGTAAATTATAGTTTTAAATGTAAAATACTACAAAAGAGAAAAAAGGTGTAATCAAATACTGTAATTATTTTAGGTCTCGAAGCTCTGTGACGGAATCCTTTTTATTACTTGATAAACCGTCTATATACGCAAACCACATGCACACTATGTAAAATAGCACCTAAATGGCTGTTAGGTTTACTCAGGAAATAAACAATTTGCAGTGCATCCATCTAGAGCACGGCGACAGATCTTTAGTTCAAATATACAGGCAGTTTCAATATAATTTCTGCAACTATCAAGTATAAAGTTTTTATCCTATTAACACGAACTTATTTTTGTTTTTCTCCTAAGAGCACGTCTGAATAGCTTATAATTTATTTTGTCCTCTTACGTTAACAGTAATTTAGTGTAAGTAGGTACTAAATATTCTCACAGGTGGACTGACTAAAGTTATTTTGTTTCTTATTTTATTTTATAAGGTAAATACAACAGGTTACCATCATTATTGCATATTATAGATGCGCAAGATGATACAATATTAAAAGTATAGCGCACCCACTCTGTACTCTATCAGTACCAAGACCGATGCACCTATTGCACTTGCAAGAGCAAGGCGGTTGTTACTCACATGGTTACAACGATTATCTCATATAAAACGCAGGTGATAGACCGGACATCAAATATTATGACGGTCATTGCTAGTTTAGCGTGATAAATCTAAACTATACAAAACAAATAATAAGAAAATTGAGCTCTGAGCTTTTATCTTCTTTACTTAAACTTTATTTGCTGCAGGAGAACACGTAGGTAAGACAACCAACATCATAACAATAGCATCACTGTTTTATTTTTCTTCCATTCTACGTTCTTCTATGAATAGAGCTCACTTCAATTTGTTCTAGTTGAAAGCGCAGCAGTTTCTCTATACTATAGCTCCGATAATATTCCTTGCACATTAAAGCTTAGTATTTACTCGAAGTAAGATACTACAACTTGGATGTGCTGTTTTTAAAAGTTTCATTAGGATGAATTCATCCGATGAATCATTAAAATGAGAATGACTTGACTCACAAGTTCTTATGACTCTTGAGTTCTAGGTAAATCAAATCAGGAACTGTTAGGTGTTTTCGTACCTCTTGTTTTTGACTTTTTCTATGGAAACTACCCAAAATAATTCATTCCATCGGTTCGTTGGATGGACGACACGGTGTCCTACAGGAAAAGAAGAAGTGGAAAGAGTTCAGTGGGCCTTTCTTACCTTTCTTCTCGGGTTAGGTTCAGCCTGCTCAATAGGCTTGCCGTTGTGGACCCAGGCGATCTGAGGAGTGGGAGTGCCTCCAGCTTTGCAGCGAATCACTGCGGTTTCTCCTTCGGCCATGTTCTGGAAAGTCGGCTCTTCGATGAAGAATGGTGCCGCTGTGTTGGGAGAAAAACAAAATGTTATTTTGCATGAAATATTATCTCCTTCTTGAAATATATATGATATCCCTTTGCAATAAAGGCACCAAGGTATAATCACCCAAGAAATGCCCTGAGAATGCAACATCTTGCACAGTGCTCTGCAATCCGTCTACTAGGGGTGGTGATTATGGCAATACCCCCCTAATAGGAGGTATATAGAGCAGTAGACTTTTGTGGCTGTTAAGAATGAGGATAATTTTCCTCGCACTTCAAAACAAACTAGTCTAGCAAAACATTTATTTTTCTTTAAGCCACCAGTAAAAAAAACTTTGATAGTAAACTCGAATTCCAAATAGTTTTATGAAATTGGTTCAAACAAATGCAATAACTTCAAAACTTGAATGTAGTTGATCTTTCGTAGACCGCGAAATTGCATTTCGTAGCTGCAGTTGCCAACTCGTAACTATTTCAACTCCTGACCCAATTTTACGCCATAAAAATAGCTATCCTAGATATTGTTGTGGAAAACATGTTACCTATTCGTGATAGTACCTAAATATTATTTCACTAATCTCTAAAATAAATAAATTCAAATTGATATGCCGATTGAATAATTTAAATTAGCACATTTAGGTTAGAAACTAAGTACTAACAACCTATATCCTTCCTTTTAATGTGATAGGAAAGAATTCGAAGAAATATTCTGATTAGCATATTTCGGCTGATTATTTCCTTTTATATGTATTATTTCTCGTTCGCCTGGATACAGATTTCCGTTAGGAACTAATTATTAACAACCTATTTCTTTCCTCTTAATCTGAAAGGAAGGAAACCGAAGAAATATTCTGATTAGCGTATTTCGGTTAAAAACTAAGTAATACCAGTCTGATTATTTCCTTTTATGAATTATTTGTCTGGAATTACAAGTAATATTTGTATACTTTATGAGATCGCGTGACTTTTATTAGTTCACACAATGTTTCCAGCGAAACCCATTAAAACATACCACACATTGTTGTATTAACCCATTTTTTTTATTCTATCAGCTAGAGAAAAGCTCCATCGATTTTACTGTTTATTACATTCCTGTTTTATAAAAGCTATGTTTATAACATGTGCGACATTTTCAATTCCCCATAATGTGCTGAATAAAAACCATTTATTTTTGGACCGTGGCCACGTGTTTTATACTTATTCAGGATGCATTTAAACTACAAGCCAAACCGTCTCATGGAAGTATAATTTCCGGAATATTATTTATTAAACCTGGATAATGTTGGTTGTAGAAAACAAGTTTTTGAAATAAAAATGTTTTCGTCAATGGAAATTCTAGGGATTTTGAGAGTATATTATGTACTTTAAACTATTTCATAATAATATTTTGATTATTAATGCTCAATAACTCCATTTAAGTTACGCTTTATAGACGGGTGATAAAATGACGTCATCATCATCCTCACAATGAAGTAAACGTTAAAAATAGCGTTGAATCGTGCTTGAAACTGGACTGGGTTTATGTCCTCAATATTGCTGCTTAGTGCTTTATTTACGTAGCGTGACATGACGGCGAGAGCTTTAGAATAAAATCTTTCGTCATAAGCCTGATTCATTTAATTAAAACTTAGTAGTATGATACTTAAGTGTGTATACATATTAAGCACATTTATGTCCTAATTGTACAGAAAGAAACCCACACTGTACCTAATCTTTTTATCATAAAAAATATTTAAAAAAGCTTAGGCAGCTTTGTGATCGTCATCAATCAACGACATATACGTCCTTGAAGCCATACCACAATCGTATCATGTTTTGGCCAGTAGAGCTAATACAATCACGCCTCGACTGGTCAATGAGTTAATCCTTGCGCGACACCCGCGTTCGCTACGCGTCGCCGCGCCCGCCATGTTATCTGTCACGCACATTACTCGATACGAGTAATCCGCTATAAGGCCATTTGAATATTGAGCTTAATTCTTTATACTTTCTATAACAACCGCGACAAAACCTTGTCCTTTGCAAAATGATAAGATGAAAAGATAGTCCATTGACATATAAGATCTTGGTTAAAGAGTTTGTACTTTCAAGCTAAGATTCTGTTTATGGAGCAAAATTGACCCTTGGAGTTATCAGCACAATCGCACACAAAATGAGCTTTCGTGAGATATTGGTACAAGAAGCAGAAACGAGAATCGTATGTTTAACCTATTTCTCATGTCAATTGAACTGTGGTTGTATCACCGACCTTTCAGCGGCGTCCCTACATTTATGACACCGCATGACGAAGCAATTTCATACATTTTATAGGTCATTCAGATGCTGTCATGAACTTTATTTCATGCTCAAAAATGCAATCTATGGCTCTTTTATTTGCTCTTTTTATTCGTGTTATGTATTTTAAAACCGACATCTTCTTACTTTAAAGTCAAGTCGAGTCATTAAAGCACAAGAATAATATGAAAGTATTACGTTAAGTGCAGAGACGATGACAATTTCTGCTGCCTCTTTAAAACTCATTCGAAATCCATAAGCTCTTGGAATCCGTCCAAATGCATATGCAAAAGTTGCTGTTCTTTTCAAGTGTTTTCAAGCATATATTCACCAAGATAGACTACATTTGCACGTGTCTCTTTAAACATAATGTGTTTTTGGGTCTTTGATCGTCTTTGGTCTGATATAAAATCTGTTATTGTATTTGATAAAAATAAAGGAAATCGTTATAAACCTAGATCACCTACATGTTTTTGAATATTTTAACTTAAATCGTTACATTTTATCACGTATGTATGGTACATGTCTCTAGTTTATAATATGAGTCACGTTATCCGAAAAGGCAAGGTGAGAATTTTTGATAGTTAAAGTATCATGAAAGAGGAAATCATACTTAGGCCCGAATTTATAAATCGCACTGAACTATAAGACCGATGTTAAGAGCGATTTTGACAAATATCAGCAGCAGTACAAACGGCACCTTAAAGTCGCTCTTAAGATCGATCTCAGATTTGTAAATACGAGCATTTTTTAAATGATGTTATTTAATTAAATGGAACTTTTATAGGAAATCCATGTTGCATTAAGAGGTACAATACTATAGCTACTTATATTTTACCTAACGTCTAGATCCAGCGAGTAAGGTAGCGCAAGACAGGTTGAGTTTCCTTAATAAGTACCTATCTACAGATCTACATACATTAGACTGGTTTCTAACCGGCGTTTACTCGGCGACTACATACTACATATTGCAGGTTTCTTTAACCTTCCTATAAACGCAAAATCTTCGTTTATTAAGTAATTCATTCATAGCTTACCCATTCACACTAAGTTTATCTATAGACCTGAGCAAGTGTTCTAATATAGGCCGAAAGGCCTTTATAAATTTAGGACTAGACAGAATAAAGAATTTCACAATAAAAAATAGTCGACATAGGTACCCAGCAAAACTACATAGAAAACAAACAGAGCTTTATACTTCTAATGTTACTGGTTATTTGCTCGTCTAACAGAAACCCAGACAGGACATATGGCAAGCGTCCCTTTGAATACTTTAATTAATAGCGTTTTGAACAAGCTTTGCTACAGCAGACTACAGTCTGCATCATATTACGACCCTCCAAATAAACTTAACTATATTGTTAGAAGTCACTTCTGAAAGTCTGGCAATTTCTAAATTAAAGTGACCAAAAATACTTGATGGCTCCTAAACCCAGTAGTAACATTCTTCATACCATACTTCGCTTAGAACGTCACACAAATAATTTAATATGATCAATTGCGCTAAGGAAGTGCGCACCAAAAATGGACGCCCTTTTGGGTTAAGGTCCCATAATGGGCTGACGAGTGCGATCGGCACCTGAGTAAGGCCACAGGAAAAAGTATGTACCATTTTGACCGCAGTTATATCGTACACTTCTAAGAACCTTTTAGTTATTCCATCATCATCTTCTTCCTGCCCTTATCCCTATTACTTGGGGTCGGCGCAACACATTTTGTTAAACACAAAATCGTGTTGCACAGGATTTGGCCTATTTTTACGACCGGCCGCCTACCAGACGTAAACCCTTCTTGGGAATGCTTTTGTGGTGGATCAACCGCCACCATACGCGTTGACCCTGGCTGTTTAGGTCGGGTTTATCCCTCGGTCGCCTTTTACGACCCCCACGGAAAGAGAGGGGGTGGAGCCATTCTACTCTGCCGGCACCACACGGCCATTTTTAGTTATTCCATCCTTTTCACGAATAAGATAAGAAAAGTAAGAGGACGTTAGATAGCATCCGTGATCCTGAGTAAAAATCCTTATACTATAAATAGAGAATCAGACATCTTACCTTCAACATTGAGATCGATGGAGTAAGACTTGGCGCTGCCCACACCGTTGCTGACCTCGCAAGTGTAGGTGCCCTGGTCTTCGTAACTGGTCCTCTTGATGACCAGAGTCTTGCCGTAGTTGTCTTGAGTGATGTCCTGCGACGACCGAATCGTTTTGCCGTCTTTCGACCATATCACTTGCGGTAGTGGCCTAAGTACAAAGTGATCCATTAATTTTCCGTAAATTCTATTTATTTCTCCTTTTTAAACTTTCGTATAGGGATATATAAGAGTAGTAAGTATTGAACCAGATAAGAAAAAGGGAGCTTCTATTTTTAATTAATTATCGATTAACAGGATTGCCCTTTAACCTACTTATGTCCCAGGCAGCCTATTCCTGTCTCTTTGTGAGAACGATGTCAGTGTAATAATAGCACATCTGCTCACTAATGGAATATCGATAACATCACACACAAGCAGTAGGTGTTTCTCAACATGCGAATAGTTAGAAGGACACAGGTTATGCCCTTCCTTTTACTAAATGTTGAAATCGTGAGAAAACAGCATACCTGTCTATTAAAGTTTGAATGGTTCTAAGTTCTGAAAACATTGACAGTAGATCTACTTACGTTCCACCAAAAATGCAGTAAAGTTCAGTTCTTTTCCCCTTCAAGGCAGTCTCGACCCTCCTCGTGACGTACTGTTTGACCGGCTCGTGCTTGTTCAGGATCGGAGATATTCCTGTCTGTTCCACTTCCAAGTACACCTTGTTACCGAGCTTGTATTCGTTCCTGAACAAGGATTTAGCTGCGCAAGTGTAAGCGAAGTCGACAGACGCGTCGTTGCGAGTCACGTTTGAAAACAGCAGGTTTCCTTCCGGATCTAACGTCATCCGGGAGTTGTTAATAGTTTTCAGCTGGCCCTGGTCTCCTTGCAACATCCAGTACACTTTAGGTTTCGGATGTCCGTCCGGTGGGATACAGGTGAGCTTGAACGGCGCTCCTTCTTGCGCAACAACAGTTTTTTGCGCTCCATCGGTTTCGTTGAAGGAGTTGAGTTCAGCTTTTCGAACGAAGACGGAATTGGAGGTGGCAGTTCCCCACTCGTTGGTGGCGAAACACTGGTACTGTCCAAGATCTTCGTTGCGTGGACTGCTGATCACCAGTGTGCCTCGGCCGGGCTGCTGCGAGATACGGTTGTCGTAACTCGTGTATTCGAACGGCTTGCCGTTTTTGATCCATCTGTACCTGTTAGGAAGAAAAAGATTACAAATTAATACAAGATACGCTAGGTTACGGTCAAACTATTATGCTTTTTACGTTTCTTCATTTCAAAACCTAAACTTCTCGATATTTCGAGGATATTTGTTGATTCCAATACGGGATCCGATATTCCATGCACATTTGAATCACAAAACTGATATTGAGCAGCGAGAATATGTATTTTATCCTATGTAAACAGACTGTATTTCACGTGCTATTTTCAGACTCTACAAATAGTAGGCAATATAAACGGAACGGACAGGCAACTGTTAAATGTATCAATTAATCATCTTTATTCATTCACATGCAATCTGGCTATTAGGAATAGCGATGACTAGCAGACTCCATTTATTACGTGACCCAACACGTCTATCTCAAAATGTGTGGTTTTGTTGACTCATGCATGAATACATCTTCTTCTCATTCATAAGTATTTAAATTTAATATTTTATTTTATATTTTAGAAATGAATCTTTTAATTAAATACTGAGTTAATTATTATGATTATGAGTTATCCTTATTCGAATAAACATGAATTAATAATTTATTTTGTCTACACTTCATACATAATGTTCCTATTACAAATTCGAAAGCAAATGTATAAGCAACTGCTTTACAGCCATTCAGCCTTTAAAAAAAAATGTCGATGTCATAAAGTAAAATGTCGAAGTCATAAAGTACTTTTTTCTGACTTTATGTTATCGACATTTAGCAGTAAGATAATAAAAAAAAAAACAAATGTCACGACACAATCAAAGAATGGGACGACACTTGAAATTATGAGGACTTATTTATTATTAAATCTTTGCTTCAAATCATTTTCCGAATTAAAATTTACCGATTAATGCTTTTTAATTTTAAAAGTTGTTCCGTTTTTATGAGCTTCCATTTTAACGATTAGTTAAAAAGTTACTTATGTATAAAAGTCGTTCAGTTGTTGGTTCAGTAGATATGCTTGCAATCGCCATAGTGAAGTGCGGAGGTATGAATTATTTTTCATAGTTTTTCTTGTAAAGTGTAGATAAAATAGTGTATGCAATTGCAATATAATTAGGCTTTAGAATGCTCGTGTCAAACTATTATCACACTCGGCTGCGCCTCGTGTGATAAACAGACACTCACATCCTAAAGCCTCTTATTATAAGGCAATTGCATAAACTACTTTTAAGTTCAATAAATAGTTTATTGCGGTTACAGCATCCCAGAAAATTACTAGGAATTTGATTATGCTATAATGTTCGAACCAACACGTACGTCTTAGTCAGCTAATTGAGCACGTGGATATTACGAGTTTACTAAAACCATACTTCGTTACAGAGTAGTGTAATCTTGAAAAGGGTTACAAAATGTAATATAAATACTCTGCCGATTGAAACTTGGAATTGCGCAGAGTTGCAAACCTTTCTCAAACACAGATCGAATCGGAATACGAGTCCAAACGCATTGGAGCGTTCTAGCGGAACTACAGAACCTAGACTCGCCTAGATCTTTGCAGTTTCCCTTACATCCGCTGATCTGAATGTCGTGCAATTTATTTAAAAGCCAGCCCGGGATGCAGGGAGAAAAGAGCGCTTTGAAAACAAAATTGTACGTCTAGCGCTTGCGGTAACATGAAAGGAAAGGGGACGAAGGATAATCCTTTAGACGTCCTCTAGACACGTCTTCAAACTGTGTCGAATATTTTCCTCAAAGAAAAAGATAGCAGCAAAATGCTTTCACAGTATGATACAGAATAGGGGACGAATATACTTGTTGCACTGCAATCGTATTTTTAGTAGGCAGTAAATCCTCGAATGGGAAACAAACTAAACAACACCAGACGAGATAAACAGGCTATCTATAAATACGAGATGTGCATGGGATAGTCATGGCGAAGTTGTTATGAAACAAACTTTTCTAATAAATAAACTTATAACAAGCTCGTTTTCGAAATACGATATAGGAACGTATCATAAAATAATGTGAAAGTGTGGGATTCTTCTTTTTTACAGAAGTTGATCGGTATTTAATAAAACGACGAACAATAGCATTCGTTTATGCGGAGGCACTGAACGAAATACATAACTGAAAAGTCCTATGTTTAACACGAGTGTATAAAAAGCAGAAATACGAAACAATTTTGCTTTTGAATATTAAAGCGGTTTATTTTAAGTAAATAAACGCAGCAAAAGCATATCGTTTACAAGACGGCATGGTTCGGCAGCCACACAAAGTGTAAGCGGATTAAAAGTCTCAAGTGCCGGCTTGCCAAGCCTACGACTATACTACGCTACGTACTACGGTACTGTCGTTAGCATATCAACCTACCCCTATAAGAGACCAACTTATTCTGGTTTTTCATACAAATACTAAGAAAAACCAAAATAAACTTGATCCCCAGGTTGATGTGCTGGCGATAGTGCCGCTACGTGCTACGACCTGCGTCTTGCGCCATGGGGGTTGAATGCACCCTACGATTATGCAAATATCACGCTTTCCAGACTATTTACTTCGCTATTGAAAGTGTTAGAACTTGTTGTGGAGTGGAGGCGACTAGGAATTACGTTCCTCGTACAAATAGGGCTACATTCTCAAGATAAATGTCGAGAATGTGTTATTGCGATAAACAAGTGATTAGATGAGGGAGATTTAAGAGTATGAGATGAGGGTTCATATTTTTTCCGTATGAAATTCCATTTAATTCTTTACGATTCTTGATAGTTCAAAAATAACGATTTATCAGGACATTATGAATTATGATATTCATTCTAATCAAATCATACAAATCGTAAGAGAAGACACATTTGCAATTCCATCACAGCTATTCATTAAGCATGAACAATGATTGGCAAGGACATGATGGTATGCTTATGCTGACGACATAGCTGAAATATTTATGACTGCATTAAAATATCACTCTGTCAAGCTAGTAGTTAAAACTTCTACATGCAGGAGGCGATTTATCATCATAAATTTATCTACCAATATTCGCTCAAGACTGCGTTTTAGACCTTCATTCAAAGGTTAACAGTACATATTGATAAGATTTTTATTGCTTACCTATTGAACTATTGAGCTGCAGTTGCAGTTACTTATTTGAAAAAATATCATCTTGAGATTATTTATTGTGCCATTGAACTGCACTTAGCTCAGGAATATATGACGAATAGGCTCCTAATTTCATTTAATGTGTGGGAGATGCCTACTCCTACTCAATCAAGAAAGTAGGACATAATCGTAAATTACCAAGATATTTCTAGCTGGTCTATGGAGCCACTAAACTGTGCATGAAATGCGTATAAATTCCTTTCTATTGTAATTTTTGAAATGAAATTTAGATGATCTATCAAGCCAGTCTTGACAAAGTTTTTGCTGTCTGAAGCAGGACGACATTACTAGTGTAAGTAGTGTAAGTGGCACTTAAAAACTCGAGACAGAAAGTGATTTATTATTACACTCTTATTCCCAAGTGTTTTAGCTAAGGGTTTGAAAAGTGTAAGTTGAAACGGAGTCTGATAAGAATGCATTTGGATGGATTGCGTGTTTGTTTGACGCTGTGAGTGAGCGAGACCAAAAAGAAAGAAATAACAAAATATAAAGTGTACCTACCTATAAATTATGGATGAGAGAAAGATGAAAGGCTATTAAAAACATATTTTGAGGCTGGAATCTAGAGATCCGCCGTCTTGCCGTGTCGTCTTTAGTTCCTCCAAATACTTACTTAGGCGCGGGCTCCCCCTCTGCCTCGCACTCGATGATGAAGGGCTTGTCTACTTCTCCTGGCTGAGCCACTTGGAACAGCAGCTCCTCCACTGGCGGCTGCTTTACTATCCGTGGTGGTGATGTTACTGTTGGACAATAACAAAATGTTATTTTTACGTTTACAAGATGAAAGAACCTACAGTGTGTGCAATTTATCAACAAACTAGCGACCCGCTCAGCGGGTGTACCCGGTGCTTGTCGTTTTCCCGTGGGGATAAGACTTTTTCTCGGCATATTCTGTAAATTTAAGCCTTCCTATTGATGAAACACTCAATGGATTAAAAAAGCGCGTCAGAATAGATACAAGTATGTGTATGTACTAAAGTATTATTCTTAGCTTTTCATTATTTCTTAACATCAATTTGGCTGAATATAAGGAGAGTTCTGTCTAAATTAAAATGGAAAAGCATTAAATTTCAGGCAATAACAACTTGTAGGTATTTAAAATAATAAATGAGACCATTATGACTCTCTAACTTTTGTCAGTGTAAATGGCTGGTGGTTTACAGTCGCCGTTTACGTTCTGCCTTCCCCGCAACGGATGTAGGCGTGGCGTGATATATGTATCATACATAATGAATGTATGTATTATGAAGCAAAATTCCTGTTTGTATGTTTAAATTAAGTCTAGGTTTTAAAACTAGCGAAAAAAATGTGATATTTGTTCGAAAAATTTTGGTCAAGTATTTACGTATTTTTGGACACAATTGTGGGTGGCGAATTTGATGGTTCTTTCTCCCTTTGTATGGGACACCTAGCTGACGAACGAATTTGAAGGTGGTCTCAAAGTATGTTTTAATACATTGTATATAAAATGAAGTCGCTTTTGCGATTCTCTGTCTGTCTGTCCGTCGTGGAATTCGCTAACTTCTCCTAAAACACGCAACGGATTTTGATGCAGTTTTTTATATAGTGATTGAAGAGGAAGGTTTATATGTATAACACAAACCGGGAAAATAAGCTGCAGCTGGTAAAACCGCACACAGGCTGCTAGTTTTTCATAAGATGGATATCACCCTTCTTCAGAGATATCCTATCATTCCTATCTCTTCATCATCATCATCTTCCTGCCCTTATCCCAATCAATTGGTGTCGGCGCAACACTTTCTGTTGAACACAAAATCGTGTTGCAAAGGATTTGGCTTAGTTTTACGACCGGCCGCCTACCAGACGTCAACCCTCCTTGGGAATGCTTTAGTGGTGAATTAACCGCCACCATACGGTTGGCCCTGACCGTTTGGGTCGGGTTTATCCCTCGGTCACCTCTTACGACCCCCACAGGAAGAGCCCCTCTCTTCCTGTGGGTGATGCTATTCTACTCTGCCGGCACCACACGGCTTCTGCCGGCACAACACGGCTTCTGCCGGCACCACACGGCTTACTGCCCGCACCACACGGCTTTCTGCCGGCACCACACGGCTTATCATATCTCTTCATCATGTACCCGAAGAATGCATTAAATTAGCATCATACTGAACAATTTTCACTAAGGGACCAACGCAAAAAAACGAGACAAAAATTTTAACCTCCAGATAAAAATTCACAATCAGCAGACTGACTTTGTATGGGAGCTTGAGAGTTATTTCTTTCTTTTCAGCAACAACATGTCCAAGTTAATGCATTCCCTCTACAATGCAGGGTATTCAAAGCATGCAAAAAATAAATTAAGAGGACTTTTGACAAATTAACATAAAAGTAGCATGCAATGTGTTGTTCCTGGTAATATTAAAAATAACTATTAATTTACAGAATTTACCAATTTATGTAGCACTAGCTGCCCGTAAGCGGTTTCACCCGCTGCAACCTAATTCCGCGGGAAAAAAGCATTACTCGCCAAGAGATGTCGCTGTTAGTTTTCGGCGAAAACGTTTAAAACGCGAATCGGCTCAGTCACGCCACCTTTGCAAAAATATTGGAATATGCGTGATCCCGTAGGAATAAGACATTTTCCCGTGGTAAAAAGTAGCCTATGTGTTATTCTAGATACTCTTCTATATTTGTGCAAAATTTCATGTCAATCTAATAAGCCGTTTTAGCGTGATGTCGTAACAAACACACACACAAACATCCGCCTTTATAATATTAGTAGGATTTTAATATTAAATCATCAATATTTGTATTTCAATTTTGCCTGACAAATATCAGGTGGACATAATTATTTTTTAAATATTCTGCATATATTTTCTTTCCCAGCAAATTACCGAAAAAGGAAAATTTTAAAGTTATTAAACTTATATCAGAAAAATGAAATGTGCATTATTTTTTCAAATTCATAACATGGGTTTTCAAACAGTGTTTTTTGTACAATAGTCTTAATGATTTTTACTTTACAGCTTACAAAGGAAGATAAATATCCAATAACAACTTTAAAAATTAAATAATTCTTAAACAATGGAAAGTTACAGTACATTGGGGTAAATCAGATTAGCCATAATTTAGATGGTATGAATATTAAAATTTTCTCTTTTGAGATCACTGTTTGGCACTGTTTATCAAATACTCTTGAAAACATTTCTTAAAATACTGTTATGTATTTAAACTCATCAAAAAAAACATTAAATAATTTAATAATACATACATTTTGTGATATGTATTTTATAACTGACTTTTGCTGTAAACAGTTGAAAATGTAAGGTATATGCATGTGGGAACAAAATAAAAGGCTTTTTATTTTTATTATTTAAACTCATCAACCCCTAAAAAGCTCAATATTAAATATATAATTTTAAAAATAGGTTCTGTTCAAGAAAAATAACCCTCCGCATACCAGGTGAAAGATATGAATGTGCCATACAAGGGAGGGTTATCTAGACCCCAAATTCAAACCTAAATTTTGTTGAAATTTGATGTCACACATAGGTTTTTACAATGTTTTACTTATGATTGATCGATCATATTTTCATAAAATTAATGTGATTAAGTTGAAATAAATCAGTCATTTATGAGATATTACAAAGTCACTTTTATGATTCAAAAATATATTTTTTGGCGCCTATAATACCCTATGGTGACCATGGGTTATTAGATGCTATAATTAGCAGTTAATTGCATTTACAGAAAAGTAGCTGATAGCAAATATTGCAGACTTTATTTTAATGGACCAACTAGCATCAAATTCATACAAACAAAATAGCTTATTTAGATTACAAAATGAGCATGAATAAATATTTTAAAGTTATCATAAATCATCAAATAGAAGTTCTCCAATTTTTTGCCAAGATATAAAGTTCTGGGTGAGAGTTTTGTTTCTTGTAAGCTATCTGCCTCATGCTCAAGCTCAACTCAAAATATCAGGGCTCTAGAAGTCTAGACAAACTTGGTTGCAACTGCTGTTTCACCTACACAAATTGTTAGAATATTGAGGCAGTGAGTAATTTAGCCAGCATCTCAGTCATAAATGCAATAAATCATGTCAAAAATTTGATCATAGCTCCAGCAAGGCCAAAGTAATACTGTCAATTACTGATCTGAATCAGACACTAGCATACAAATAGGATTCCTACAGGATCTACCTATTTAGTAAGTTCATGCTTTAAAAATCATTTGTTAATGAATTGTAATTGTATTATTTTATTCTATGTATTACATTATTTATAGAAACTAATATTTGTTGACTAATATTAAACAGAAACTAATATTTTATTCACCACGGACATATGAAGTTGATTATCAAAAGTAGAAAATAATTTCATGAAAAGGCTGTAGAGGATTTCTAGTAAGATTGTACCTAGTTATCCAACTGGGAACATTATAGAAGTACAATGTTTACAAGTTAGCCTGTAATAATAAGTACTACTAACACAATGGTGCAGTACCTAGATATAGTAAGAAAAGTTGAATGAACTACAAGTTCATGCATTCTCAACTGCTGATAACAACCTTGTGAGAAGTTGTAGCATTGATAAACAGTTAGAAAAAGTAGAGGTACTCACATAGGGCCGAAGCCGCTGATATCACCGCCAATAAACATATCACTCTACAGGTACCCATGGTTACTTCAGTCCGCTGCCTCGTGATCTAACAAAAAACCAAACAACCAGGTTTAAATACACTTTTTCACATTTTCCCGGCACACATGTCCACAGCACACGATGACCTAATCCGATTAAAGCTTCGCACAATGACACCACCCACTAAAAATAGTAACACCAAAACCACCAATTTAGTGGTCCGTTATGACACAAAACTCTTGTAAATAAATAAGGAATCCTTTGTAAACCCCCAAGCCACTGTAATTACACTATTTCATGTCAAAGCAACGTTAGAAAACCGCACAAACTCACTATTTTGTTACGATAGTCTGTAAATCAATAACTACATTCCGATACCGCTAGCACATTTGTTTTTAATCCGATAACATAATTCCGCCCAAATTAATAAAGAATATTACCTAGATTCTAGTTTTATAACAATAACATCGCGATGTGAAATTGCTGAAATTATAAAAATCACAATTTATAGGCGGGGCCTCTGAGAGTCGGCCGCACAGATGAACTTAAATATGTAGACTGTCGGCCGTCGTTCGTTCGTTCAAAAATTGACTGACCATAGACAAAACAAGAAATGCGGCCGCGGCCATGACATTTCTTTTTTCTCTTTCAGATATAGTGCCTTGTCTATCGTTCATCTCTTTTTAGCATAGCCATAGACAATGTTGAAAAACGTTTTCATTCTGCAATCTTACGTGTATTCTTGATAAACTATGGAAAATTCCGAATAATTTATAAGGGAAAATAATTATCAAAGTCAATAATAAATTTACTGTTTGATGCTTTGATAACTATCAGACTTTTTTTATATTATATAGCATAAGTTGAAACTGATTTAGATGCTAATGCTACCACTCACATCAAAACGCAATCAAACTATACTTTTACGCGGCAAATTCAAACTTTCCAAAAAGTTTGGTTTGCTTCGATTCGAACACACGCTTGTACTGACTGGTGGTTTGTTATGCTGGTGGTGGTGAGGGTGTTAAAGGTGTGGAACATGTGTGGAAGGTCTGCCTGCTTAGTGGGACCAACTATACAGGGAGTAACAAAAAGGGTATAACAACCCGAAAGGAGGTCAAGGTACTCATGAAACTAAACAACTTTCCCATACAAAATCGCCGATCAGCTGGGAGGTCAAAATAAAATCTTCTTTGTGTGATGTGACTTTTCACAATGTCTGATTGCTGTCTACCATCTGTCTGCTTTTTGGTAAATTTTTATTTGGTATCATCAAGTTTACAAATCCATGTTTTCCAATGAATTTTAGGAAACGGGATACTTTTACCGCTTTACGAATTTTTACTTTTTGTTTACCAATTTGTATTTAGTATTCAACAAAATCAAAATTCTGGACTAAATTTAGGTACTTATATAACTGACGGTAAACTTGTAACTTTTATTCCAAGGATCCCAACTAACTTCAATATGTGTAAGTAATCGCTATCTTAAACTACGCGTAAGAAAACAACCCAAAATGTGTACCGAGCGCGTCGCCCGCGAGCCGCGCGCAGCCGAACGTTGCTGTAAAACCAGCCTAAATATCATTAGATTTGGCTCAAATTTTGCTGAGGGGTATTTAGAACGATATCAAACAAGAAGAGCTTTGTGGAACACCAACTTTCAAAAAAAGTGGTTTTTGGACCACCCTATTGTTCAGGTCATCAGTTTGTATGAACGGGATAATGAACTTTAGTCCTGGTTTAAAACGTACCAATCTCAATTTATTTACAGGTGACGCTAACGACAAATTAACTGCCGCTCACAGTTGCTATTCTACATCTTTTACGCACTCTAAGAAAGCCCTTTTCGATATTGCTTGTAAATCTGACATGAATATCTCTTCGGAACTAAACAACCCAGCTGGTCAGAATGGATCCTATAAAGCTCTGTCTGACGCTTGCGGAGAATATTATAAGAAATACGACCATGACGAAATACCAGTCAAAGATCTTGTTATCTCCAACGAACTCATAGGCACAGGTGATAGCGAAAAAATTACTGCAATAACCAACTCACTGCTGGATCAATTAGAACACAGGCGAGGACTCAAAAAATACGAATCGCAAGAGCTTCAAACAGAAGGTAGTTCGATTGAAAGTCTCGAGTCACATATAAAATTCTTTCGAACAACTGTTCAAGAAATCTTCGATACATTTTATACCAACATGCGAGATTACGAAGGGTATAAAAAACGTTACAACGATATACTTAAGAAAAGTAAGGCTGACACCCTTGATGAAATGGAAGAGTTTATAAAAGACGTGATTCAGCACATCGTTTCTGCAGAACCATCAAACACTAGCATTGCTAGTATTAGGACTAACTTGACCTACGATATTAAAGATGCTGGTGTAAAAACTAATGTCCCTTTTAATAAATTCAGTACAATAGAAAGTTTTGAGTCTGTTTTCGAATACAAAAACCAAAATTACGAGTCGATGAATAGTGGAGAAAGCTCCGAAAAGAAGCAAAGTGTACAGTCAGGAGATGTTTTGAACATTTATTTCGTGAGCAACAGTCCGTCTGTAGAAATTAAATTCAATGATCGTAATTTGTTTTCTGAAACTAATGTAAAGGATCGGAAACCAACAATAGACTCAAAGATTGCATCATCAGCGGATAATTTGAAAAGAGAGGCACTCAAAGAACACGAAGAAGAGATTAAAGATGCTGAGGACACTGATAGAGAAATACCAATAAAATCATCGCTACCAAAGAAAAATATACATTTGAATGAAGACTTTCACGATGAGCATGAAAAAGACGAAAGATCTATGATATCCAAATTTTGTAGTTACTTATGCAAAAAGTTTCGCAAGAGTGTATAATTACAAAAGTATTAGCGTAACGTGCGTTAACAAGTTTTAACAATCATATTTAATAATTATTTTTCAAATTATTGGTGATCGAAATAAAACATCTTTATCTTCAACAAGTATTTGCTATTTTCGACTAGACAAATGGAATACAAGGAACACAACTACGAGATCAGTATCACGACTCAACAGCTTCTTCAAAATTATCTACGTAATAATATCTAATCATGGTAATGTGTTTGCAAAGTTGCATCGCAAATTCCTTCTTCATGTGTAAGAACGCCTTAATAGTTTCCAAGTCGAGCATAATCAGGGCCTGTCCGTCGATCTCCTCTTGTCTCATTTTATCGGCTATCAGTTTGCAGTCTTCGGTATGAGTGAGGTAGGCGTAGACGTCGTCCACCGACCACTCGAGCGGGTTCGGTGACAATTTGAGTTTGTTCTTCATCCACGATATTGAGGTGTTCTTCTCGAACATCTTGTTTTCTGAGGGGGGCGGGTCGTAGGAGTTGAACTTGAGCTTCTTGAGCTCGGGCTCCTCGGAGTCGGACACGTCGGAGATGTTCTTGTTGTCGCGCGAGTTGGAGCTGCTCTCGTTGGTGTCATCGTCGGAGTCGCTGTCGCGCGCGCGCCGCTTCTTCACGCACGTGTTGCTGTAGATCGTCTCCACGTCCTTCTTGTTCCAGTGGGATTCCTTCATCTGTAACGCGAAGTTGGGTAGTTTGGCGCCGCGTGTTTTCATTTCGAACTGAGGGTAGTTGTGTTTGGTGCCTCGTTTCCTGCGCTGCGTGCGCTTGTACTCGTGCGTGCTGTCGGGGGAGTTGGGGCGCGTGCCCTGCTCGGAGGGCGGGGTGGAGCCGGCGCTGTGGTCGCTCTCCACGGACTCTGCGTCGCGGTTGTTCTCGGTCTCCTGGGACGATTGTTGCGGCTCCTTCTCTCGTTTCTCGGCGGGGGCTGGCCCCTTTCTCTTCTTCCTTCGGCCGTTGAGGCTGCCTTTAGGCCTGCCGCGACGTTCAGTAGTATAGTTATCTATGAAAAAATAAAGTAAGGAAATTAGTTAAATTCTGGGGGTAGACATACGGAGGGTTACAAACGAGCAGGAGAACATATGTATGCGTTACTCACGGAAGCTGGACTTCTCCTGGCTCTGGCAGTTCTGCGGGCACACTGAGGGGTACTCGTTGGGCCCGAACAGGCAGGGGCAGGCGGACAGCTTGACGCACACATCGCGGCAAAAAGACGCTACTTGCGACAGCGACGTTGCTACAGGCACGTATGCGTGGTACGTGCTCGTTTTTAACCTGTAAAAGGATTAAAGAATGGTATAATTTTAGCCACTGCTTTCCCCTCTTTGGAAAGTTCTGATTTAAAAAAAATATAATTTTACGTTAAAAACTCCAGTTGAGTTCTTTTTCAATTATTTTATTGATTAGTTCTGTTTTGCAACAGAAGCATCTGTACTAAAGGATTTATTATGGAAACCGCACTATACCATAGTATTAACGCAGCACAAATAGCTCACAACATTCGCAATTAGTGTTTTAAAATATGGAACTCACTTCGCACGCAACATCTCCAACCGCATTCCCTCTTCAGGCGGGCCCTCAGTCTCCCAATCCTTCAGCAGCTTCGCCGGCTTGTACGACGCAGAGATGATCTTATTCAACACCTCTTTCAGTACTAGCGACAGCGGCCCCGGACCTACGTGCTTCGGCAGTTGGGATAACTTGTTCCGGCTTATAGACGGACCCGCGTAACACTTGTAGTTGAAGTAGATCTTCTCACACCACTCCTCAGAAGATTTCACCTCTTCCTTCACATCTTGAGGCTTCTCTTCGACTTTCACTTCCTCTTTGGCGGCGGACATGTCCGGTATATGCAGTTCATAGTTGTTGCTATCGCACCAGCCGACCGGGAACAGCAGGTCGCTGTCCTGAGAGTACCAGAATTTTTCTCCAATAGGTAATAACTCCACACAGAACATGTGCTCTATAATGTCGTCTATGGACGCGACGTGTATTTCCTCGTGGTTCAACGGATTCACCGCTTCGAGTTTCATACCGACTTTGATGTCTTTCAGCGGCTTTTTGTCTCCGAAGCAGTAGTCCGGCGCTGGGACTGATGACGTCATAGTTAGGTACTCGTCCCAATCGAAAGGTCCCTCTTTCCAAACCTTTGGAGTTTTGAATGGCAAGTTGTTCTTTTGAGCCCATCCTATAGGATAAATGTAAGGATGCATAGAGTCGCAAAGCCACGCCATTTTGGTGTCTTCATAATCGTCGTGGTGGTCGTCGATGGTAACGAGGAAGTGGAAGTTGTTGAAGACCTTAGTGATGGTGGCAGGGCGGATGGTCTTCATGTCTTGAGGGTTGAAGGCTTCCAGCTTCATGCCGGTTACGAAGTTGTGCGCTTCTAGGCTCTGGGTGGACTGGAATATTACAGAAATTATTAGGAACTTGATAATTTTGTAGTAAAGTCAACAATCTCTGTTAACTTGTGATGGCTTACCTGGAACAAGTCAGCTGGTGTGGGTTCCTTGATAGCCTCCTCTGCGCTCTGACGCAGTTGCGTGCTCAACTTGACCTTACAAGAGAATTTGTTCACTTTCCCTGGGTATTTGAACTGCCATGGGGAACCCTGTAATTCATTATTAAATATTAGGTTATGTGTTTGTCACATTTACAAATGAACTCTGTAGATTTCCTGATTTATTTCCTATTTATTTTATGAATAAGCTTAGGCCATTTATCATTATAAGATTAGTACAAAGCCTACCTTATTGGTAACATAACCGAAGCTCGTAAGCCTGGGGTTGGAGAAGAATATCCAGAAGTTGGGCAGATCGTCATCGCTCCCGTCGTAACGCAGCTGCAGCCGCCCGCCCACATTCTCACACACCTGGTGGAAAACGAAACAAATTTATGTAGATTTGCCCTTTTTATTGGCGTAATTCTGGACTAATTCTGGGGATGGATGGAGCCACTTTTCTCAGAAGCTCGAGAGAGCACGAGCATGCCCAATGCCCATCATCATTGGCCTCATACGTCTGTCTCAGACGATTTATTCAGTGTCTGAGGCAAGATTTTTCATGGCTGTGTAAGCCGATAGTTTGGTAGCGGCATGACTTTCCGCACGCTCTACAACGAGCATGCCCACACAGTATAAAATGTTTAAAAATACGAATACTTATTTACTCACAAAAAGAACCTATCATCTACTATTTCCAAAACAAATACGTAAATTGGCCGAACCTCACGTAGGCGGCGAAGAGTCACGATTAAAGAAATGACGAAACTGTTTTAGTTTACAATAGCATACAATAGTAAGGTAACCTTGTCGTAGGAGGAAATGCTCTAAAAATGTACGGAATTATTCGCACAGTAGCCTTGGAAGCGTTTTGCTGCTTATACGCATGAATGACCTAGCAAGGTGTAAGTTAGGCACATCACGACATTGCCAATTAAATGAATTAATTTCTTGTTATGTTATAATAAAGAAACTGGTTTCGAATGTAGGTAGGCCGCGGAGACAGGGTCTTTTAAGGCTGGTCGTCAAACATATAAACTACAAAGTTAAAGTTATACAGGAGTAGAATCAAAATACCGTCAGGTTTAGCAGTGAATACGCCCTCGTGCGGACGTCTGCTTGACAATGGTCTCGCTCGCAAAACTTTTTAACGATTTCGTATTCTTGGCTATTATCCAACTTTCGTGTTTTGAATATCACAAGATATAAACACTCGAAAGTCGCATTTTCTTAACAAACGCATTTCAATATAGTTTAAAAATATTATTTCAAAATATTTTTAAGTTACTTATACCATAACTTATACAAGGTCTTAGAAAAGTATCGCATCCCTTTAGAAAAATGAATAACCCATGCAAATTAACGACATTTCCCAAGCATTAAACTGGAATAGGCAAAATGTCTTAGAATTTATTAATGGGAAGTCTGGAAAAGATTTTCCTTTGTTTCTTGGGGAAAGTAAAGTGTCATAGACTGTTTCATTCAAGTCTGAAATGAAATGCAGATTTAATTAATCCTACTAGGTAGGTATATATATGTCGCAGTACGATGGCAGAATTAGGTTTTTGGCCAAAAACCTAGGTTTTTGGCCAAAAGCCGGCATATGGCAGAATCGTAGACTTCCTTCGGCCATCGTCCTAAGCTGATCCAGGTTTTTGGTCAAAAACCTAGGATTTTGGCCAAAAAACTAGGATTTTGGCCGAAATCCTAGATTTGTTTAGTTTTATGGCTTTTTTGCATTTCGGGGGAACTTCTTCGTCTTCGAGTGGTACACCAAGTCGCCTAACGAGCCGCTGGACCCTGGTATCAGAGTTTTCAACCGCCTACTGCAAGTAGCAGGCCTCTAACATGGTTGTGTAACGACCGCCGTCTAAATGATCATAGAGAGCAATCGGGACCGACGGCTTACCGTGCCCGTGTGGTTCGGGGGAACGAGGAGAACTCCCTCTGATCTTTTGAGGGTAGACTTGGACACCGTAAATGGACACCCTGAAGGACGGGAGGTAACATAAGACAGTCTGAACAGCAGGATTGCCTCGGACTCCCTGAAGGGCGGGGGGAGCATCAGACACCATAAGAACAGGACGTACCACTGAACGCTCTAGAGGATTGGTGGTAGCGTTGGACGCCCTGGAGACCAGGAGGTAGCGTCGGATCCCTAAAAAATCCAACACCCGTCATCTTATATCTTCCAGAGTGTCCGACGCTACCCACGCTCTCCAGAGCGTCTGACGCTACCTCCCACCCTCCAGAACGTCCAATGCTACCTCCTGCCTTTTGAGGTGTATGCCCGAACTACACGGGCACGTTAAGCCGTCGGTCCCGATTGCTCTTTGTAATCACTTAGACGGCGGTCGTTACACAACCTTGTCAGAGGCCTGCTCCTTGCAGTAGGCGGTTTAAAAACTCTAACACCAGGGTTCATCGGGTCGTTGGGCGACTTGGTGTACCACTCGAAGAAGAAAAAGTTCCCCCAAAATGCAAAAAAAGCTATAATACTAAACAAATCTAGGATTTCGGCCAAAATCCTAGTTTTTTGGCCAAAATCCTAGGTTTTTGGCCAAAAACCTGGATCAGCTTAGGACGATGGCCGAAAGAAGTCTACGATTTTGCCATATGCCGGCTTTTGGCCAAAAACCTAATTCTGCCATCGTACTGCGACATATATAAATGATATAAACTACTGAACTGAAAAGGTGACTAAATTAATTGTCTAAAAATTAAAAGCAAGCAGGCTATTTGTACCTGTCATGGACTGTAGATAAGTATCATAGAAAAATAACTAGGTATTTGTGAATTATCTTATCAGAAAAAATCAAGCAAGACGTTGATAAAATGAGAGTAGATTTACTCGCAGCTTAACTTAATATTATTACAAGTATTCAACAAACAATGTTCTTTTTGTTTTTATCAAGAAATTTGTTTATGTACTTGGTTAATGACCACCATGTTATTGAACTGTGAGAAGTAAACAAATGGATGTTTTCATTAAAGGAAAATATTTTTTGTAAAGATACAAAGATTTTTTTGTTTCAACAAGAAGCTACTACTGCATTCATAATACAAAAAAATAGTCAAGTAATGTAAATGAAAAGGTATATCTTCATTTCAGTCTAGTGTCTGTCTAAGGATAGCCAGACCAGTGTAAAAATATCTTTTTGGTACAATTTTGTCACAAATAAAAAATCTTGCGACTGGTCTTACTTTTTCAGGGAAATAATAATGGACAGATGCTTGTGTCCGCCACAGCTTGCCTACCAACTATAACTAAAATCTTTAGCACACTGAGATTAGAGGCAAAATACTTACTGTAGCACTCCAATATTTATAAGGATCCAAAGTGTTCTGGACTTCTACTTTCATTCCTGTCTTGATTCTGTCGATTGGGGATAGTCCCTTGTTATTCAAAGCTTCAATAGAAACTGACTGCCCATTTAATAATGCGTTTTTCATGATGTCTATGATTTTATCTCCATATTTCTCATTGATTTCATCTGGGGGCTCAATAAGCTCATCATATTTGCCACACCAGCCCAGTGGGTGCACCTTAGTGCTGGATATGTCACACCAGAAGTCTTCAGAGGCTCCGATGAACTTGATGCGGAGCAGGTGGCCACAGACCATGGTGATCTCAGCAATCCAGTAGATGTCTGGGTTGTTTTTGTGGCACACTTCAAGCAGCATACCCTGTTTGATGCCATTGTTGAGGCTTGCTTCCACCTGTGTAGTAAATACCATATTTTAACATACAGTGATGCATCTATGTTGAAACTGTTTCTTGTATTTTTACCAATATGTTGAAAATGTGTATTTATTTAAATTAATAAATAATACTACAGTTACTTAACTATCATTCAGTACTTTAAAATGGACGATAATAATGTAACACAAGTGGTTATGGAACTCATCTCTGGAAATCCGGGAAGACTATCTGGACTATCCGGACCAGTTGCTCTACTTGCCAGTTTGTTTCTTTTATTTTCTATGTTGTCATGTAATTCACCAAAATGAGCTGAACTGAGAAGATGTCAGTAATAGTTCTATCTGGGGGCACGGCAGTGCCCCCACCAAGTCGAGCTAAAAGCGGAACGGCCGTACCATCCTTTTCTCGATTTCTATTTAATTTAATAATTTTTAATGACCGATACTACTATTTTGATATTTAATGAGTAATTTTAATCAAAGAATATAAACTTAAGCATTTTTATTTAATTATTCTTATGATAAATATTTTTTCAGGTAATACGGTAGGAAATAAACAAGGAAATTGAAATTAATTTCATTTAACACAATAATTAACTGAATGTTTTAAAAGCTAGATGCAATAGGTATCTGTACTCTGTACAGTTGAAACAAAAGAAGACTACCTAATAATTACATTAGATGTGCATGGAGTAGTTACTTATCATCTGTATAAGATATGTAGGTATGTAGGTCACAGTAAGTTCTATTAATGCCAAAAGTGTAAAAATGTTAACTTGAAGTTATTAAATTGAAGCACATCTGCAATCTATAAAATTCCCACCCAATGAGGAAAGGGAGACACAAAAATAACACAAACATTATATTCCATATGGACACAGAAATTTATGAAAGTAGTAGGTATTGTAAGGGCAATTAGAAAATAATAACAATTAAACATAGGTGACTAAAACAATCACTAATTTAGCAATTTAACATGTGCAGATATTTTTGATAAGTACTTATCATAAAAATAGATTTAGGAAATTGTTTGCAAGGGAGCAAAGTGTTAATAAAAAGAATAATAATTTGCTCAGTGGTGCTAAAAGTCAAAAATGTATGGTTAAATCATAAAAAATATGTAAAATAAATGAATGGTAGTTAATAAATAGGCAAAAACTGATTTTTATTTACAACAATAGGCTTTGAATATGGTGAAATAGTAATTTGTAACTTACATGCGAAAAGAGTTCTTCAGGCACCGCTATACTTTTCTTAGATTCTAAGTAGTCGTTCCAATCGAATTCCATGATTTAGCGTATTATAAAAGGTCGCCCTCATGAAATGAAAACTATAATTTTCACTCAAAAATCTCGAACGGCTGAACGAACTTCGTACAAAATTTTCAATGACGAAAATTAAAATTACATTCTGTTGCTATTTCATTTTGCCTCAAAGAGCTGTATCTTGCTTTCTCTTTCACGCATAGGAGGTTTTTATGATTTTACGCAGATTTCTTTCTACATTCAAGAAAAAAATACTGCGGTAACTTCACAAAATATCTTTTCTAAATGAGATTTGTTTTAACAAAACTTGAACACCACTCCAAGCTTTGAGTTAAGTCTTGATCTCTAACTTCGGATTAACATTAGCGTGATATGATAAATAGTGTAAGCGGACATTCATTCAACGGAACGTTAGTAGACGCGAACAGCGAACAACATCGATATCATCCAACATTACATTGCGCGCTACTCTATTGTACGACATGATAATATCTTCCAACTCCATTTAAATAGGAGTATGATTTGTCAAAGAAGCCAACTGAAGGACAAAATCCAGAAAACCCATCGAAATATCATCGAAATTCATCGAATTAATCAAATAACAACAGAAACTTAAATATTGCACGAAATAGACTTAAAGCCACGTTGCGTTGCCACTATGAAAGTGCACTCGAACCAAGTTTTGAAAAAGTAGCTTTGATGCATGCAAGTTCACTTGGTCAACCGTGGACACTGTTATAAAGTTCACTCGGACGTGAATTTGATAATTTTCTTCATTTCTTCGAACAACCAAGATCAAAAGATTAACACTTTCAGGGCCGACCGTTTTTTAATAGGCAATCCGCTCCGCGCCAGCCGTTTTTCGGTAATTTTAAACGGACATAAAAAAAGAAACAAAATAGCTATCTACTTTTTTCTTTTACTTTATTTTTGATATTTATATTTTTTATTTCTAAAATAAAACAATATAATATTTATTTATTTATATTTATTTAGATCACACAAAAGAAGGTTTTACAAAAATAAAAACAGTCTAACACTCCCTGCCCGTATTTTAGTTGTATTTTATTTAGAATTCTGAAGCGAGCTTCAATCAAAACCATTTTCAAGCCGCCAAGGAAGATCAGCCAGTACATCAGATCAGTCAAATGCAACACCCCTCTCCAAGAGTATGCCCGTATGTCTGCCGCCGGCGCACTGGCGGCGCGTCACTGTTCCCGCTCTCACGCCGACACTTGACGCACCACGCACATATTTTTTTGCATGTGTGCTCCTAATGAACCGAGCTACAAGTACGATGAACGCCAATCGCGGTAGGTCGACGTGATTTTGCACTAAACAATATGAAAGTCAGATAACGTGACATCCTCGTGACTGGCGAGTGAGAGGAAAAATCTCTTCACGTGAATGGTGCGTGATTGGCCCTTAAAGTGTTAACTGGATGATGAATAATTAGCATTCCTGACGTCCCTGTTTTTGTTATTAATGTTTAAATTATCGTCCAAAAAGGCGTCCAAGTTACATACTTGGTTGTATACTTCGACATCGCGGCTTAATAGACTGACATATTGATAGAGCTATACATTGTTGATAGAGCTAGCAGCGGGGTGGTTGGAAATACGATGTCGACGGATCTAACACTGCACATTAAAGTGATGGGCATTACAGTCTTGGCTGTATACTACGCATGCTTCTTGGTCTTAAATCAAAGAAAAATGTAAATGTCAAAACTTAACGTCAAAAGGTCTTTAACCTTTAAAATAACCTCCAAAAAATATTATAAATCTGGGGAAAAATCAATTTATACGCTTAATTAGCAGAATTTAATGTTCCAACAATAATAAAGAGTTCTGTAACTTTATACTGCATCATGCATTGCTTAAGAACTCTGATATCGCATATAAGATATCCTCAAGCTAAAACTGTACCTTTTCAGCGTGTTATCAATGTAAAACAATTTAATATCAACAGAAACTACAGTATTTCACAAGTGGAAGACGATTCAGGTACCAAAATTGACATGTAGTATCAAACTCTGAACCTGTCGTTCTCATAACACCGCAATAAACATACTCGGAATTTCAGAAAGAATCATTGATGAAATATGCAATGGAGATCCAGAACTGGAGAAGAAGCTACGAATACTTATGCTTGAAGTGGAGGTGATGAGGCAGGATGGAAGACTGGCACCGAGTAACCTCCAGACGAGGCATTGGAAGCACCTTATGGAGCTAGGTAGTAAAAATCGAAGATCTAGTTACCTGACATATTTATTCAAGACTGAAAAATCCAAGGAAAATGAGAAAGTAAGACTACTACAATAATAAATTCATTATTATATTTGTCTATTTTTTCATCTTTACTAATTACTTATGTTATAATAGGCAAGAAAGGAAGCAAGACGATTAGAGCGAGAAACCAGTAATCCAGAAGAAGCCAAAGAATTTCCTGATGATCTTGAATATGGTATAAAACATCAATCCTTATTTCTGAGGATCAGAGACCAGTCAATAAACAATTTCGATAATTACAGGTATGTATTAATTACTTTTTATCTGATACCTTGTGAGTTTTTAACTTGTGGTTGATTCTAAACATGTATGTAATTTTTCAGGGCATTGCAAGCTATGATGTATGGACAATCAGTGGTGATAGATTGTTCATATGAGGAGTACATGGTTTATCGTGAAGTAGTAAATGCAGCAAAACAAACAACCTTTGTCTTTGGAGATAACAGAATTCACAAAGACCCTTTCAACATTCATTTATGCAATGTTAATTTAGAAGGCCCTTACATGGAGCAGCTCCAGAGAAATATACCATCACTTACTGAACCTTGGTTTCCAATGAACATTCATTCTGAAAGTTACCTGGATATTTTCCCCAAAGAGAAACTAGTGTACCTGACACCACATTGCCGTGATGAATTGACTAAATTTGACCATGATGCTATTTACATTGTAGGCTGCATGGTTGATAAGGTATGTTATATTCTGCTCTGACCTGCAGGGCATTTTGATCAGAATATTTATAATCTTATTATTTGATTTCAGGGTCATATTTTCAGTATTATTTTTATAAGATTAATTTATTTTAATAATCTCATTATTTTATTTCAGGTGAACTGTGAACCTCTTTCTCTTGCCAAAGCCAAGAGGGATGGTTTAAAAATGGCTAAACTACCACTAGACAGATATTTAGAGTGGGGTCCAGGTGCAAAGAAGAACTTGAATATAAACCACATGATCCCCATTCTACTGGATCTTAAAGATACCAATGATTGGGAGTTTTCGTTAAGACACATTCCTAGAAGGAAACTGATGGAAACAAAAATAAAAGCAATGCAAAAGAAGATAAGAGATCCCTTACTGAGAAAAACTGTGCTTCGGAGCTTCCAAAATGTTAATCTAAAAGATAGAAAAATGCAATCAAAAAAATCTTTGTATTTTGATGATGAAAAAATATAGAAAGCTAAAAAGTATGTGTTGTAATTTAATTTCAAGGTCAATTTCAATAAAATTACCTTTTAAATTCTATACTAAGCAAAACTTTATTGTTTTAAGTATAATTTTGTACACTTGAATAAAGACTTACAACATAATATTATATACACAATACAAATTTGATTTCCAAACGTAAATAATAGCCAAATTGCATTAATTATGCACCTTATTTATAAATAAAAAACCTTTATGCACTTTCTTTATCACTCTGTATTGATAAAACAGGAATAATATAAGTGAACCTATTTGTTCTCATACATCTATTGCACACACATATATACTCTTGTAAGTAGGTATTCGGATATCTATGATTATCTTTTATGAAATCAAATTAAATATATTTACTATAAGTCCATCATAACATACGTCTAAAATCTAATTAAGGTTAAAATCTACATTAAAAATAAGAAATGTACAGAAACAATCTCCATCGTGGCCTTCCAGGACGACAGGCACGAGGCGGAGAAAATGCATGGAAATAATTTATACAGAAACAAGTCTTTAAAATCACGCACATCTACAATATTGTGCAAATAGAGACGCCAAGAACTAAGCGAGAGTTTACAGAAGTTTTGAACTTCTGTTATTAACACTAGATTTAAGATAAACGTAATTTGTCAGCACAGCCGAGCCGCATCGGCCGGAATGCTGATGGTGTGACTATTCACAAATCACAAAAATTGTCACACCATCAGTGTTCCGGCCGATGCGGCTCGGCTGTGCTGACATGCGTTAAAGTGAGATCTAGATCTAGGGCGGTAGGGGCAGGTTGCGCATGTCCACGTCGGTAGTCTCGGACCGCTGCTTGATGGTGGCTAAGATCTCGTGCAGGTTGGAAGGTAACGCGATGCCCGCCAGCGGATTGGGCACCGGCGCCGGCGGCGTCATCGGACGCGACGGGGAGTACGCCTCATCCTGGAACAGTCACAAGTTTATAAATGAATGGCAAAAGTATTATCAACTCCATAAACAACAAACAACAATAAACTGGTAACAGTATGATTAACATTAAAGAACATTGACATCATGTTGCATATGTTGTGATAGGTGCACAATGTCATGATGGCAGAATGTCATTTATTGGTTCGCTTAAATAAGCTTTAGGGAAAAAGGGAAAAAAAGTCAAAAATACGGCGATAGCAAACTTGTTTTGAAACTGTGACATTCTGCAGTCTGAAGTTTTTATAATTAGCACCACTCGTCGTATCTGGCAAGAGAACCGCTAAAAGAGAGATGCATGATCCACAATACGCCTCGTACTCCTTCTAACAGCATTAACTTGACACCCTGCTCTTAGGTAGAACTACCTAGGACTTATTGAATTCGGACGAGTTAGAATGGTGGTAGCGCCGCGCCGTCTGATAAACGTGGGTGGACCCATTATGAACAAAAAAACATTGGATGCTCAACTGACGTCTTCCGCGACGGAGGAGTCTGCGTGTCCGCGCGCCATCTTCATGATCTGCAGCTTCTGCTCCTCGATCTGCCGCTTGAGCTCGTCCATCTTGGACTTGAGCTTGTCTGCATCCTCATAAACATAGAAACATTGGACCAACTAACCTCTTCCGTGACAGACGAGTCATCTTGGACTTGACGACCTGGGGCTGTAGGCTTCCTCATAAACAAAAGAAACATTGGACCAATTAACCTCTTCCGTGACAGACGAGTCATCTTGGACTTGACGACCTGGGGCTGTAGGCTTCCTCATAAACAAAAGAAACATTGGACCAACTAACCTCTTCCGTGACAGACGAGTCATCTTGGACTTGACGACCTGGGGCTGTAGGCTTCCTCATAAACAAAAGAAACATGGATCAACGAACCTCTTCCGCGACGGAGGAGTCTGCGTGTCCGCGCGCCATCTTCATGATCTGCAGCTTCTGCTCCTCGATCTGGCGGTTGAGCTCGTCCATCTTGGACTTGAGCTGGTCTGCATCCTCATAAACAAAAGAAACATTGGATCAACTGACCTCTTCCGCGACGGAGGAGTCTGCGTGTCCGCGCGCCATCTTCATGATCTGCAGCTTCTGCTCCTCGATCTGGCGGTTGAGCTCGTCCATCTTGGACTTGAGCTGGTCTGCATCCTCATAAACAAAAGAAACATTGGATCAACTGACCTCTTCCGCGACGGAGGAGTCTGCGTGTCCGCGCGCCATCTTCATGATCTGCAGCTTCTGCTCCTCGATCTGGCGGTTGAGCTCGTCCATCTTGGACTTGAGCTTGTCTGCGGGGGGCGGGGGGATGGAGGCGACGGGCGGGCCGCTCGTGCCGCTGCTTGAGGAACCGGGGCTGTAGGCTTCTTCGTCGTCTGCGGCCGCTGGGGACAAAAATCTCATGAGAAACTGCGTTTCTTGACGCAAATATTAGCAAAGCTGAGAGCGATACCCACAAATTTGATACTGACTGATCTCCCAAACTTGCACATACCACCGCTTCTAATAATAGGACGAAACGACGGTTTCAGCTAGAAATAGCAACGCCACGAAAACCCTATCAATTTTGTAACTAAAGCAAACTCTCTTTCCTATTCTGTTGTCTTTCTTGCTGCTTGATGAGAGACTAAATAATTTATAACCATACATACCTAGTGAAGCAGCGATCTTGTCCTTGACGGATGTAGAGAGCGCGGGGGAGGTGTACGCTGCAGAGAGCGCGGGGGGAAGCCGCGCGGGGGGCGGGCTGCTGATGGTGCTCGCTGACACTATGGGCGGGGTGTATATTACACTATAACTATAACAATACTTACCCAGTGAAGCAGCGATCTTGTTCTTGACGGATGTAGAGAGCGCGGGGGGAAGCCGCGCGGGGGGCGGGGTGCTGATGGTGCTCGCTGACACTATGGGCGGGGTGTATATTACACTATAACAATACTTACCCAGTGAAGCAGCGATCTTGTTCTTGACGGATGTAGAGAGCGCGGGGGAGGTGTACGCTGCAGAGAGCGCGGGGGGAAGCCGCGCGGGGGGCGGGGTGCTGATGGTGCTCGCTGACACTATGGGCGGGGTGTATATTACACTATAACAATACTTACCCAGTGAAGCAGCGATCTTGTCCTTGACGGATGTAGAGAGCGCGGGGGGAGGGGTGCTGATGGTGCTCGCTGACACTATGGGCGGGGTGTATATTACACTATAACTATAACAATACTTACCCAGTGAAGCAGCGATCTTGTTCTTGACGGATGTAGAGAGCGCGGGGGGAAGCCGCGCGGGGGGCGGGGTGCTGATGGTGCTCGCTGACACTATGGGCGGGGTGTATATTACACTATAACAATACTTACCCAGTGAAGCAGCGATCTTGTCCTTGACGGATGTAGAGAGCGCGGGGGAGGTGTACGCTGCAGAGAGCGCGGGGGGAAGCCGCGCGGGGGCGGTGCTGATGGTGCTCGCTGACACTATGGGCGGGGTGTATATTACACTATAACTATAACAATACTTACCCAGTGAAGCAGCGATCTTGTCCTTGACGGATGTAGAGAGCGCGGGGACGCTGCAGAGAGCGCGGGGAAGCCGCGCGGGGGGCGGGCTGCTGATGGTGCTCGCTGACACTATGGGCGGGGTGTATATTACACTATAACTATAACAATACTTACCCAGTGAAGCAGCGATCTTGTCCTTGACGGATGTAGAGAGCGCGGGGGAGGTGTACGCTGCAGAGAGCGCGGGGGGAAGCCGCGCGGGGGGCGGGCTGCTGATGGTGCTCGCTGACACTATGGGCGGGGTGTATATTACACTATAACTATAACAATACTTACCCAGTGAAGCAGCGATCTTGTCCTTGACGGATGTAGAGAGCGCGGGGGAGGTGTACGCTGCAGAGAGCGCGGGGGGAAGCCGCGCGGGGGGAGGGGTGCTGATGGTGCTCGCTGACACTATGGGCGGGGTGTATATTACACTATAACTATAACAATACTTACCCAGTGAAGCAGCGATCTTGTTCTTGACGGATGTAGAGAGCGCGGGGGAGGTGTACGCTGCAGAGAGCGCGGGGGGAAGCCGCGCGGGGGGCGGGGTGCTGATGGTGCTCGCTGACACTATGGGCGGGGTGTATATTACACTATAACAATACTTACCAAGTGAAGCAGCGATCTTGTCCTTGACGGATGTAGAGAGCGCGGGGGGAGGGGTGCTGATGGTGCTCGCTGACACTATGTACTGTGGTCAATTTAAGAAGTCGTCCCATAGTGAAATCGCAGAAATTCTACAGTAGCTATTTTTTTTCTTAGTTCGATAGATAATTATATTTTTTATTCAATATAAAACAAATCCATCAAAATTTTCAACAGAAACAGAGTAAAAAAATAATATAAACCTTACTTTTCTGTATTGCAAAAAAAATAAAAATATTAATAATAGACATTTATTCCCCAAATATCATTGTTTTATTGTAAACTTGTTAAATATATAGAAATCCATCAGATTTTGTCTTCGTAATATGCTAATCTTATCAAAAATTGTCTAACGAAATTTCAAATAAGGGAAAAATATATACGTACCAGTATTAACAGTATAAACCAAGTAATATCATATTTACATATACTTACTACAGCTATATCTAAGAGAATCCAACAAGTAACGTACGAGAAATTAGATATTTCATTATGGCAACAATTTAAAGTATTCGCAAAAAGCTAACAGGTACTTTTTTTGGCAGACTTTCAATAAAACTACACATATTATCGATCTTAATGAAAGTCCATCTAATAATAGATAATTTTGCGGTTTTTCAAACATCAGCGAACTTGTAGGTATGCGCGCGAGATCGTAGGTACGCGCGGACTCGCGCGGAGAAAACGCGGGGCGCGGGGGACGGGTCCGCTGCGCCGCGCGCGATCTGCGAGACGCGGTGACGCCATTTGCTTGTTAAGTTGTGTACGCGCAGCATCAAAAATTGGAGACAGCAGACATAAATCAATCGAGACTTCAAAATAATTATTTATCATGGAGGAACCTGCCGAAGAACATTTTGGAAAGTGTAGAATATGTAATTCGATTTTAAATTTCGATGTTGTGGTCGTGAGCACAAAAGGGTTAGAAAAATTACGTATATCCAGTGAATCCCGACAAGATGAATTGTTCCCTGTTAATGAACAATTGACAAGCATCAAACTGCACAAACGGTGTAGGAAATCCTACACTAATCCGAAGTGTGTTGAAGCTGCTGCTAAACGTATATGTGCCGGCGAGCTGCCTCAAAAACCACCGACGTTTGATTTTACGACAACTTGCTTGTTTTGCAACGGTGATGCTTCAGACACGTTCATCAATGAAGAAAAGAAGAAATCGGATTCTTTAAGACACAAAGTATCTGTTATCCAAAGTGACATGACGCAAACAAACATTGTTATAAAGTGCACGAACAGAGGTGACCAGTGGAGTTCTGAAGTAAGTACCTACTTATTCTAATCGAATAGGCAACTAATACCCACTAGGTAAGGATAATAATTTGTGTAGCTATGTATGTGCCTACCTTTCTATATAGAAGCAAGTAAGCCCGCGGCCGCAGCAATACCTATCTTTAAAAGCAAGTAAGCATACGGCAACGGTGATACCTACCTTGTAGAAGCAGATAAGTATGCGGCCACGGCGATATCTACCTTGTAGACGCAGGTAGGTATTCTGCTGTGGTGATACCTACCTTGTAGAAGCAGGTAGGTATGCGGCCGCGGTGATACCTATCTTGTTGAAGGAGGTGGGTATGCAGCCGCGGTGATAGCTACCTTGTAGAAGCAAGTAGGCATGCGGCCGCGCTGATATCTACCTTGTAGAAGCAAGTAGGCATACGGCAACGGTGATACCTACAAGGTAGAAACAATTAGGCATGCGGCCGCAATGATTCCTACCCTGTAGAAGCAAGTAGACATGCGGTCGCGGTGATACCTACCTTGCAAAAGCAAGCAGGCGCGGCGTGGTGTACGGCGGCCGCATACCTACCTGCTTCTACAAGGTAGGTATCACCGTTGCAGTATGACTACTTACTACTTGCTTGCTACAGGGTAGGTATTACCGCGGCCCCATGCCTACTTGCTTCTACAAAGTAGGTATCATCGTTGCCGTAGGTCTACTTGCTTTAACAAGATATGTAATGTACCTATCACGGCAACCGCATACCTACCTGCTTCTACAAGGTAGGTTGATACCTACCTTGTTGTCGTAAGCCTATTTGCTTCTACAGGGTAAGTGTCACCGCGGCCACATACCTAAGTGCTTCTACATAGTAGGTATCACAGTTGCCGTATGTCTACTTGCTTCACACACGCTCTTGGCCGTCTTTTTAATAGTCATGCACGTACCAACTACCCCTCGATTGGGGGAAGGAGCATGTCCAGCAGTGGACTGTTATGGCTGTTAAAGTAAGGAGTACCGACCTACTTCTAATCGATAACTTTGTCTATAAATCAATATAGGTATCTTTAGAGTAAGTTGTGGTTCATATGAAATTCATTTATTTCATAAACATCAAATTAAAATGAAACAGATTAATAAACGTCGCAGTCGGTCTGGATATTCTTTATACTATATTTATATTGCTAACGAACTTCTGTCATGTCATCATGTCATGACATCAATTATATGATCTAGGTTTAGCTGTTCCCAAACTTGCCGTTCCCGGGAAACGGGAATTTGTATTTTTCATTTCCCGGGAATTAGCGAAAATAATATATATTTCTTTTGTTGTTTTTTAGGGTTTCGTAGTCTACTAGAAACCCTTATCATTTCGGTTAGTCTGTCTGTCTGTATGCCACGCCCTCATAACTTCGTCAGTTTTGGAGATATCGACATCAAATTTTGTGTGAAGATAGATTGTGTTGACCCAAATTATAAATGTTGCGAATAAAATATTTTATTTGTTTTTGGACCTCCTTCCCATTCATGTGAAAGGGGGGCAAAAAATTTTTTTTCTAATGTAATATTGAGTAGGATATCGTTGAATCGCTCTTTTAAAACTAAGGGGAGGTTTCTTTGACACAAAGTCTCTAAAATGTTTCTGTCTCGAGATATTTGCTTTTAAAAGGGGCGTTTTTGAGCCATAATTTGTTGCAGCTGTAACTTCTAAAGTATGCAAGCTAAAAATTTGAAAAAAATATGGAATATAGTTCTTAATATGAAGTTACCATGAAAACTATAACGAATACTGTACCACTTAAGATTAAGGAAATATTAAAGTTTTTCAATTTGCGGTTGGTAATCATATAGCTGCACACAAACCAGCAACAAAATTAACTTTGTAACGCTGAAAAGACCTGATATTTAAACGTTGACTACGAAACCCTACTTGTGAGCGTGTCTGACATGGTCTTGGCCGCTTTTTTTAAAGTGTTCGACCTAAATACAAGCCACAAGGTATATTAAGTTCAGTTCGGTTTCCAAAGCACACACTTTCGACAAATTGTGTTTGTTTTGACGTGTTTATCTCTATATCATAGAGCCCCCTAAAACATATCTCT
This sequence comes from Phthorimaea operculella, assembly GCA_024500475.1. Lineage (NCBI taxonomy): Eukaryota > Metazoa > Arthropoda > Insecta > Lepidoptera > Gelechiidae > Phthorimaea > Phthorimaea operculella. Next base: position 6,431,054 of record JANFCV010000011.1, read on the forward strand.
AAATATCTTTCTTTTTCAGGTGCTAGAACGAATAAAGAACGTTAACCTGCAATTAGCGAATGCCAGATATCACAGAAGATGTTTTGCTGTATTTTTTACAAGTTCTAAGACAACTACTCAAAAAAGAGGACGACCTACTTCAACCGACATAACAGACAGTATGGAGCAAATATTCAATTACCTAGAAAAACACGAAGACTCACAGCACACATTAGAAGAAATTAAGTGTTTACTAAATATTTCACAAATCGATGAAAGGACAATAATCCGAAAATTAAAAGAGAGGTATGGTGAAAATATAATCATTACATCTAAGCGAGGTAAAAATACAATTGTATGTTTTGTTACTGCATGCCACAACATATTACAAGAGAGTTGGTACACTAACAGACACGCCGATACCAACATTGAAGAATTGCGAGTGGTGCAAGCTGCAGCAACTTTAATAAGAAATGAAATCAGGTCGACGCTATATGAAACTACAGAGTATCCTCCTCCAAACTCATTTTTAGAAAATATCGAGTCAGATATTCCAAATAGTTTGCAGGTTTTTTTAAATGCTTTAATAAATGAAACCGAAGGTCTTAATTGTCACTCAAAGAAAAAAAAAATGCAATTGCTCATAGTATCATATCACTTCTTAGGCCAAGGACATTCAAATCACCCTTATTGCTCGGTTTAGGATGTTTAATACATCATAAATATGCGTCAAGATATCTGATTGATTTACTTTCCAACTTAGGATACTGTGCCTCATACAATGAGGTTCAACGCTTTGAAATATCCTCAATTGTTCACCCCAGAACAAATCTTGTGCCAGATTTTATGCAATTCTCATTCGATAATGCGGATTTTAATGTCCGAACGATAGATGGACTCAATACATTCCACGTCATGGGAGGTATACAATGTAATACACCAAAATCAGACAAAACTTTGGAGGAACCAATCGTTCGTTTGCCCAAAGTCCCTAGCTCAGCTATTACAGCGCGATATGGTCATGTACCTATTAATTATTTTTGCAAAAACAAGCCAACAGAGCTAAAACAGAAATTGATTAAAAACCATGAGTGTGATGATCAGATTATACCTACTACTGCAGACTGCTTATGGTTACACGCCAAATCTCAAGAGTTTCAAGATACCCCTGGCTGGAGTAATTTTATGGAGGAAATTACAAAGAAGTCAGATTATTCTGTATCTGAAGTTGAATTTCTACCATTTATTAATGCCCCTCCTTCTGATCATGACACTTTGTATACTTCATTAAAAACTGCTGCAGCAAAATCGCAAAAATCTGGCATGAAGACTTGCTTCGTTACTTATGACCAACCTTTATATCTCAAGGCACAAGAAATACTACACACATCAACAGATCCAGACTTGAAAAATATTGTATTGAGACTTGGTGGATTCCACCTTTTAATGTCATTTTTGGGCTCGATAGGTTTTGTGATGAAAGAAAGTGGTATAAAAGAAATGTGGAGCTGCATATATGCCAACAATTCAATAGATCAAATGCTTTGCGGACATGCATATGCTCGAGCCGTTAGAGCTCATCTACTGACTAATGCTGCATTATTCAAATTGATCAGTCCCAGTATAGAGCTCTCATTGGAAGCCAAATTGGAAATCGAAACGGCAATACATAGTTTTGAAATTGACGAGTCTAGCCCTGCCTTGGTATCGCTTAAACAAAATATTGAAAAGGTACTAACTGATCTTCGATCTAATGGACCTACTGCTCAACTTTGGGTGCAATATTTTGAAATGACAACATTGATGAAAAAATTTATTGAGGCAGAACGCACCGGCAATTGGAATTTGCATTTAACAACTATCAAAAACATGCTACCGTTCTTCTACGCAACCGGACACTTTAATTACGCAAAATGTGCGTCTTTGTACTTGGACGACATGGAAAATCTTATTCATGTTATGACACCCAAAGAATATGAAAAGTTTACCGGCGGATATTTCACTATTCGGCGCACAGATAAATTCTGGTCTGGCATCTGGTCAGACATGACAATCGAGCAAACGCTAATGAGATCCATGAAGAGTAGTGGAGGTTTCACTAGGGGCAGAGGGGTAAGTGACAGCGTTTTATCTAAGTGGATTTTGTGTCTACCTACACTTCAAAAAGTAACTGAAAACGTTGAACAGTTTTGCAACTTAGAAGCAAAATCTTGCGAACAGCATACAGACTCGAGACCTTCTAGGGTTAAACGTGACAATACAGACATGGCAAAACTATCTGACTGGCTCAGTTCACACGAACCATTTCGAGTAACAGACGTGGTTGTATGTATAAGTAAAGGCGTGGTTGGAAATGACAAAATAAACTGTCACAGGGCTCGTGAGATCGGAAAACATTTAATGCTTGCCAAAGTCGGCAACAATTATAATGATGTTACCTTCTCCAGAAAAGAACGAGTTATTCCTCTGCAGCATATGACAACATCTCTGAAATTGACTAACGACAACAGTGCGATAATCGATTCAAATGCAATTATGAGGAGAATATGTTTCAATAAACAAACTCAGCAAGAACTCAAAACTTGCTTTGAGTATGAATTAAGTCCATATCCACTTTCCCTCTTCGATGAGTGTGGCATGAGAAAAACAAAAAATCTGGATTATATGACATATTTCAACCTATTGAATTAAATATTGCTAATATTCTTGACAAATACTATGTTATTGATGGAGGATATTTAATAAATAAAGTTATTTGGCAAAAAGGCATGACTTTCAAGGATATTTGTGACAGGTACGTAACATACGTTAAGAAATCTTTTGACAGTGAATGCATTATTGTATTTGATGGTTATAAAAACATTGAGAAGAATACAAAACATGCTGAAAGGGCCCGCAGAACAAAAGGCAAAACTTTTATTGAAATACTCTTCGATGAAAGTACAATCTGTACCGTGTCTCAAGAAAACTTTTTGTGCAATGATAAAAACAAGGACAGATTGATTTCATTGCTTCGAAAGAAATTCGAAGAAGCAGGAATCAAAACCTTCCAAAGTGAAGACGATGCCGATACTTTAATAATATCAAAAGCTATTGAACAATCTAATTCACACGATTCTGTAATAATCATTGGAGAAGACATTGATTTACTGGTTATTTTGACATCATACAGCAATACTAATGTGTACTTGATGAAACCTGGACGAGGCAAAATTTCTACACGATTTTACAATTCAAACAGCTTACTGGATTCCTCTATCAAAGACCATATATTATTTATTCATGCGTTTTCAGGATGCGATACCACATCGGCTTTGTACAGATTAGGAAAGAAAAAATGTGCTAACTTGATTAAAAAAGATACAGAGATAAAACAATCACTTAAAATATTCAAAGATCCAGAAGCTCCTGCTTCAGCGATAGCAGAAGTCGGTGAACTTGTATTATGCAAATTGTATGGTAGTAGTCAAAGCAAAGATCTTAATGTTTTGCGATATGAACGCTTTGCTCAAGCAACGGTTAAGACTTCTTACAACATGGCTTCCCTTCCACCAACAAAAGATGCAGCAAAACAGCACTCATACAGAGTTTATCATCAGGTTCAAAAGTGGCTAAACCATGATGTGAATCCTCTCCAGTGGGGTTGGAAAATGGAAGATGATAAACTTGTGCCTATTAAAACTCAGTTGGATGCTGCTCCCATTAACATATTGCAAACAATATCTTGCCGATGCAAAGTATCTTGCAGCGGAAATTGCACTTGCAAAAAATGTGGCATGAAGTGTACAGAATTATGTGTCAACTGTTTAGGAAGGGAATGCCATGAACCAAGCAATGATCTTTTAAATTCATCTGATGACGAAAGCACTGATGAGATTTTGCTTGTTGATATGGAGGCTGAAAGTGAATCTGAAGATGAAGATAGCATCGCACAAAAATATCGAAGAAACAGGCAAGTTAATGTAGAATCTGGAAATGAATCTAATGTATTAGACAGCCACGTTACGCGTGACCCAAAAACTAAAAGTAATGACATTGATAAAAATACCGTTACCGACATTATAAAAATTGAAATTGAACCTATTATTGAGTCCAGTAGTAATGATTTATGAATAAATAAAACAACATTTACTTTTGATATTTAACCAACTGCATTTCATAAAGATTTAACTAGCTGCTCTGCAAAAGTGAGATATTTCAATCAAATTGTTTAAACTTAAGTGCGGCATTTTACCTTTAATTATACAGGGTGCTAATTTAAATTCCTGCCATAGCTTCAGGGTAGATTTAGTATCGATAAAGGATGCCGTAAAAAAATATTGATAAAAATCCCAAGCACAATTTTTTTTTCACTCGGCTGACATTTGATTCAAATGCCTATAATATACTAGCTGCCCGTCAGCGGTTTCACCCGCTGCAACCTATTATTCCGCGGGAAAAAAAGCATTATTCGCCAATAGATGTCGCTGTTAGTTTTCGGCGAAAACGTTTAAAACGCGAATCGGCTCAGTCACGCCACCTATTTCAAAAATATTGGAAAATGCGTGATCCCGTGGGAATGAGACATTTTTCCGTGGTAAAAAGTATCCTATGTGTTATTCCAGATGCCCTTTTATATTTCTGCAAAGTTTCATGTCAATCTAATTAGCCGTTTTTGCGTGATGTCGTAACAAACACACACACAAACATCCGCCTTTATAATATTAGTAGGATTAGCCGAAATTTGTTCAATCTCAAAGTTGTTTAGACGAAAGTACTTGTATAGGCACTCTCTAAACAACAACAGTGTCAAAAACGAATTATTCGGGATTCTTTTCAATATTTTTTACTATATCCTTAATCGATACTTAACCTACCCTGAAGCTATGGCACGCATTTAAATTAACACCCTGTATATAAAACGGATTTTGACACTTACTATTTTATTTCATCGCGGTTTCGCGACAGTTTTGGTCCAGTCGGTGGACCTTCGTCGGGCGGAGTGACATCTGTACGCAATACTGTCGCAGTGGCAAGAGAGACGCTAACGCGTACAGACGTCAATCCGCCCGACGAAGGTCCACCGACTGGACCAAAACTGTCGCGAAACCGCGATGAAATAAAATAGTAAGTGTCAAAATCCGTTTTATACATGCAAGGCTAAAAAAAGGTAAGATAATTTGAATTTTAAGGTAATTGACAATTGTGATATAATTTATAAGTTTATTATTATTATTATACCTACACAAGTTACTGTACGTACGTATATCAATAGAAACTTGCTAGATGCGTGAATCGCTGGATGTTCGATAGAACAAATAAGCACTGAGGCGACGAATTTATAATAAATAAATAAATATATATTTTCATCATTATATTTACAGTAAGACTTCTATTTATTTACGGCTAAAAACAAATAATTTTGCAACTGCAAATAATTTAAGAGTTGAACCAGTCCATGAAACTCAACACCTTTCCCTGTGAACTCTTATAATTTACCAGCCAATTGAGTTTCAATATAGTTCCTTGGGAAAATTGTTCAGTTTCATAGATTGGTTCAAACTTAAAATATTTGCAGTAGCTTTGTACATCCTGTATGTCATTGTACTTTTAAAATGGTTGTTGTATTATAAGCCGATTACTGATTAATCTTAAGTTACACATCATTACCCGTAACTAATTAAATTATACAAGAGAAAATTATAATGTGTAAGTAAAAAAAAAATGTCCTAAAATACACTGTTATGATTATTACCTAATTATAGAGGAAACATGGTGTGTTCTTACTTAATAAGTTATAATTATTGATTAATAACTAAGTCATTGTGATAAATGGTTGTGTTCTTAGTCGTTTTTTTTTATTTAGCCTGTTCTATGTTCCTGTTGATTTATTATAAAAATATATAAATACCGAGGTTATTGTGATAAACGGTTGTGTTTTTAGTTCATTTGTAATAAATAATTATCAGTACCTAGGTTACTAAGCAAACTGGTTGTGTTCTAATGTGATTGGTTATAAATAATGATGAATATCTAAGTTGTTGTGATAAATTGTTGTACTATTAGTTGATTTATTATCAGTAATATGATAACCAAACTTAAGGTATAAAAAATACTGCAAATATTTTAGGGGGTGAACATATTGGTGGCTGGTTTAAATATTTGCAGTAATATCCTTACATCCTGTATTGTTAGTACAAATAAAAACGTTATAAAGACTTTTAAGTAAAATAAGACTAATAAAAATAAAGATTAAGGCTTAAGTAATTAAAACAAAACCTTTATGTAAGTTGATTGTTTATGAATATTATAAAAAAATCGTTATTGTTAATGATCTCACATAAACATTTCATGCAGTGCCCTTAATTAAGGCACATGTGTGTACTTACACCATACATATCATAAAAATGGTTGGTTAGTACCTTGGTTATTAGGATAAATTAGTTGTGCTTATATTAGTTGATTGTTAATTAATATTATTAATACTGCACAAAGGTTCAAAAAGTTATGAATACCGTCTAATCATTTCCGAAAAATAATATAGCTAAGATATCCTAATTGTGTTTTAAATTATTGAATGGTTGTACTATGCCTAAGCTAACCAACAGATTAAAATTATAAAAACTATAATTTCTCCAGTAGGACAACAATTGAAATACGTTATCAGAATCAGAAAATGTTTATTTGCGTTTATTTATTAAAATACATGTGAAAATTCATAATTTTCTTTAATGTAAAACATGGTTGAATTACCTACCTGTAAATTTCGTGGTTCACTTGGAGTCACGTGTTTCACTAAAACTATTACTCAATATATTCACGGGGTTTTACTCACAGTGCATTTTATTGAGTTTCCGATGTTTCGGTAATGTTACAATCACTATGTTTACTGGTAAGCATATCAAAAACTCAATAAAAACAGAGCGTGAGTAAAAAAATGAAAATATGTGTAGTGGTTTTAGTAATCAAATGCTTAATTAAAATTTCACTTGAGTTCAACAATAAACAATACAATTTTAATATTACTGAACGAATGTTATATTGGTCCATATCATTGTATCATTAACCAATATATTATAAAAAGTTAAATACTTGAGAAAAATCTAAAATAATATTATATTTTTTTGTGATAAAATGGTTGTAATATAATATAATGATTATGATAATATATATGTGGTTTTCCTTTTACTTCCCCATACATTTCTTGTTTTATTGGGACGTTCAGACCTGTCTACTTAAAACCAATGTGCATGTTAACCGATTTAATGTAACTAATCATCACGTCAAGAAAAGCAGCTTAAACCAGTGAAAAATCCTAACGACCCAATAAATACAAGCGATCATAAAAACCTAATCTAACCTAACCTTAACAAATGCAATATAAACATGACAGTCCTAAAAAAAAAAACGAGTTTCAAATCAAATTGTTACCTACAGATCCAGAGACCATCGCTCGCTCAGTCAGACCTCTGGTCAAGTGGTCAGACCACCAGACAAAGGAAACAGTCATGGTTTTATTATAGTATTATTCTAGATTCACAAATTGACGTCTGGTAGGCGTAAAATTCAGTCAGATCCTTTTGCAACACGATTTTGTGTTCAACGAAATGTGTTGCGCCGACCCCATGTAATTGGGATAAGGGCAGCAAATTTGTTCCCCCGGAAATCCCCACCGGGAACGATTTTTTTTCGGGAATTCCTCGAAAGTTCCACTAGACACCGCTAGACAATGGAAGCAGTCATGATTTTATTATAGTATTATTCTAGATTCACTGATAAGATTCTGATTACATCACAATTATAACTTTCCGGGAAATTAACCAAATCCCCACCAGGAACGAATATTATTTCGGGAATTCCCCGAAAGTTCCACTAGGCAATGGAAGCAGTCATGGTTTCATTATAGTATTATTCTAGATTCACTGATAAGATTCTGATTACATCACAATTTTAACTTCCCGGGAAATTAACCAAATCCCCACCGGCAAACGAATATTTTTTCGGGAAATTCCCGAAAACTCCCAGGTCCCGGGAATGAAACCTTTTAAAATATCGCAACCATAATCGAAATCGCTAAAAAGTAGGCATATTTCTTTATGTTGGTGCATCGTGTGCTTTGAAACATGTTCATATCGATCGATGAATGAGTAAGTACCTGTGTGAAGTTAAGGTTGCTCAACTGCTCTAGGTACCGTTGGCGTTTGCGCGCCCTCACTGAAAGCGAGCCAATGAACTCAAAAGTACCTATTTAAGTAGGTACTTTTTAATAATTCATTAGACGAGAACACCCGATAAAATTTCATTTTTTCTTTCTTCAACAGTCAACAGATAAAATACGGGACGCTGTAACGAAAACTTTGCAGGCGTGCTCAGACCATGAAACTGAACAACTTTTACTATGGGGCCAATGATAGGAAACTAAAAAAAATTCCGACCTCCCATTTCCCATACAAAGTCAGTCAACTGATCGTGAATTTTGTATGGGAGGCCGGATTTTTTTTTCGTTTCCCACTATTGGCTCCAAAGTAAAAGTTGTTCAGTTTGATGGTCTGATCATGCCTGCAAAGTTTTCGGCACACCGTCCCTAACACCCTGTATAAACGTGAAAATATCAATGAATTGTATGAATGAATATGACCCACACCCAGCCAGCAGCCCCCCACCCCGCGGCCGGCCGGCTGGCAACGCGAATCGCGCGCGATGATACCGGTCGTCACGCAAACCGCCGCCATACTGGATTCTATCAATAATAACCATGCATACAAATTTGAACTCTACTGGTATGGTTTAAAGGTTGAAAATAGATTTACGAAATTACTATTTTTAATATTTTTGGTAAATCATACGGTTTGATTAAAAAATGTGTTGGATTTTGCTACCGATAATAAATTTATGAAGTTTTATGTAAAGTCTACCTAAAAATTTTACTGTTATTATTTTGTCGTTTGAATAAGGAAATGACTGAATCAAAGTCTATATTCCAATAATTGTATGTGTTGGATTGATTTATAAATTCGTTACATATGTTATTGTTTGTCAAAAACTTCAGTGCAATAGCTGATAATACCCGATTCCAACCGAAAATCGTCATTTAATGTCGTTATTATAACAAACACAAAAAAAATACAATACCAATACATTTCTTGGCGGATTCCTTGTTTTAGTTACCTGTATTAACATCTTAAATATATTGATAACATTTAAAACAGTGATAGTATTTATGCTTCCTTACATCATGTGTTTTTTGGCAATCGTTTTTTTTTCTATGAATCTGGACAAAATTTGGGAGGATTCGTAAATATAGTGTCTTAAATTTTCATTTTTTACCTTATTTCAAAAAATTGAGCTGTTAGAGAATTAAAAGTTTTTTAAATCGTTTATTTCCTACACTAATGGGCGGGGTGTATATTACACTATAACAATACTTACCAAGTGAAGCAGCGATCTTGTCCTTGACGGATGTAGAGAGCGCGGGGGGAGGGGTGCTGATGGTGCTCGCTGACACTATGGGCGGGGTGTATATTACACTATAACTATAACAATACTTACCCAGTGAAGCAGCGATCTTGTCCTTGACGGATGTAGAGAGCGCGGGGGAGGTGTACGCTGCAGAGAGCGCGGGGGGAAGCCGCGCGGGGGGCGGGCTGCTGATGGTGCTCGCTGACACTATGGGCGGGGTGTATATTACACTATAACTATAACAATACTTACCCAGTGAAGCAGCGATCTTGTTCTTGACGGATGTAGAGAGCGCGGGGGAGGTGTACGCTGCAGAGAGCGCGGGGGGAAGCCGCGCGGGGGGCGGGCTGCTGATGGTGCTCGCTGACACTATGGGCGGGGTGTATATTACACTATAACTATAACAATACTTACCCAGTGAAGCAGCGATCTTGTCCTTGACGGATGTAGAGAGCGCGGGGGAGGTGTACGCTGCAGAGAGCGCGGGGGGAAGCCGCGCGGGGGGCGGGCTGCTGATGGTGCTCGCTGACACTATGGGCGGGGTGTATATTACACTATAACTATAACAATACTTACCCAGTGAAGCAGCGATCTTGTCCTTGACGGATGTAGAGAGCGCGGGGGAGGTGTACGCTGCAGAGAGCGCGGGGGGAAGCCGCGCGGGGGGCGGGCTGCTGATGGTGCTCGCTGACACTATGGGCGGGGTGTAAGACCGCTTGCGGGACTCGCGGCCCACCTGAAAAATACAAAAAGGTTTATTAGCAAAATAAGTTAACAAATATTGTTCCGTTGAGTCCCCCACCTAGATAAGAAAACACAAGATCAAGTTCATGGACTAAGATCCCGCCATACAACCTTCCCTTACCTCTACCGAGCTAATTAATTGTTGAAATTTTTTTTACCAAATAAAATGTGCCAATAAATATGTTGCGAATGGGTCGTCTAATCAACAGACCCAACATTTTTTTTTTGCATTCTACAGACTTCACATTTTCGATTGGAAGGGAAGACAGTGTAAAAGGAATTTTTTTTTTTTTTGGACTGATGTTTTTAAGACAATCCATTCGCAATCTATTTATTAGCATATTTTATTTGATAAAACAGCTTGGTATAGGTAGTTGTACTGCGCTACGTGTATACAGGGTGTTAGGGACGGTGTACCGAAAACTTTGCAGGCATGATCAGACCATCAAACTGAACAACTTTTACTATGGAGCCAATGGTGGGAAACGAAAAAAATATTCCGACCTCCCATACAAAATTCACGATCAGCTGTCTGACTTTTGTATGGGAGCTCGAAAATTTTTTCGTTTCCCACCATTATTGACTCCATAGTAAAAGTTGTTCAGTTTCATGGTCTGAGCACGCCTGCAATGTTTTCGTTACACCACCGTCCCTAACACCCCGTATGTATAAACTTGGTTTAGTACAGTATTAACAACCTTTTGATAAAACTTTTTTCCCCCCTAAAGTTTACACTCCGGTGTCTACGTTACGTTACGACTAATTTGAACTTGCGGTACGGTGTAGTATACAAAAATGTGGTCCCCCACCTCCTAAAGGGTATCAATAGTGTCATCCTATACTTAGACGATGGACTCGATTCTGACAAGATACTAACTAAGAAGTTTATTCGGTCATCGCATTATACTTATATTCAGCATTTTTACCGAAGGACTATGTTTAAGCTCTCTAATTTCTGGAACGCCACTTAAGAGGGCAAGTGACTGAATTATTGTACTGCTGAGATTTTGTCTCTTTCTATGCAACGTTCATAAAATTACAGGATTAGTTAGGTATTAATTAAGCCCTATTCAAACTACAGCAGTGTTCGCGTGGTACGTCAGTCGCAAAACGCAGCTCAACCCCAATTGTACCAATTAGGATACCGCGTACTCCACCCACTTACCGCGCGGACACCGGTCAGGTCTGAATAGGGCCAAGAAGTGCTCTGTCGTGTCAGCATCGAGATCAATCGAGTAACAGGCATGCAGAATATGTAATTTATGTAATGACAATGCATTTAGTAGCCTCATGCAGGGCGAATTCAGTTTTTTGTGTATATTCCTGTCCTTGCATGTTTCCAAGTTTTCACCCTAGTGTCTATCCTGGGGTGGCAGATTGGAATAACGCGATTTTTCTTTTGATTGATATTACAATTATCGTAAAGCTACAGGTATGTTTGTTACCTAGTGTTTCATCAGCACTTCCTAATTTTGGATGAATGACTCATGTTATCTATCAATGCAAACAACCTTAAAACGTGATTGATAAGATCTCTTCTTGACAGCTGTTTCATTCATGTCCCTAAATTATTTACGCTGCCTAGTTTGTACAATGTCGGTACTGACATCCTGATTTTCCCCTCAGAGCAAAATGAGCAAAAAGCAAAATGAGCACAAGAATCAAAATGAGCAAAACGCAAAATGAGCAAACAGCAGAATGAGCAAAACGCAAAATGAGCAAAAAGCAAAATGAGCAAAACGCAAAATGAGCACTGAAAGCAAAATGTGCAAAACGCAGAATGAGCAAATTTGTGCTCATTTTGCTTTTTGCTCATTTTGCTCAGATGGGATTCTTCGCGATGGGATTCAACACATATATCCCTGTTTATACCGGGATTAACGGAAAGGGTATAACAAGCCGAAAGGAGGTCAAGGTACTCATGAAACTGATCAACTTTCCCCATGGGACATGGGTCGAAATATGAAAAAAAAATGGACCTCCCTTAGTAAATCAATTAGCTGATCGGCGATTTTGTATGGGAGGTCCAAATTTTTTTTCATATTTCGACCCATGTTCCATGGGGAAAGTTGTTCAGTTTCATGAGTACCTTGACCTCCTGTCGGCTTGTTATACCCTTTCTGTTACTCCCTGTATAAACCAAATTATACTGGGAGTAGCAGAAAGGGTATAACAAGCCAAAAGGAAGTCAAGTTACTCATGAAACTGAACAACTTTCCCCATGGAGCATGGGCCGAAATATGAAAAAAAAAACGATCAGCTGTTGATTGATTTACTATGGGAGGTCCAAATTTTATTTTTCATAATTTTGACCCATGTTCCATGGGTAAAGTTGTTCAGTTTCATGAGTACCTTGACTTCTTTTCGGCTTGTTATAACATACCAACAATAACATTTCATGCTACCGTACCATCGAACTCCGTTCTACTGGTCAAAGAATATGAAAGTATGTTCCGTGGACAAAAACAGGCTCATATTCTTTGACCAGACTATCTGGACAACTGTGCCGTTTCACCGACTGTAGGACAACTGTTTCAATACGCCTATTTCCCAAAAGGACAATCTGTCAAATATGTTGATATCTTGTCTGGTTTATAAAAACAGGGGTAGGTATATGTTTTAAATCCCAGCGCAAAGAATCCCATCTGAGCAAAAAGCAAAATGAGCAATTTGCTCATTTTGCTTTTTGCTCATTTTGCGTTTTGCTCATTCTGCTGTTTGCTCATTTTGCGTTTTGCTCATTTTGATTCTTGTGCTCATTTTGCTCATTCTGCTCTGAAGGGCTGATTTTATCGAATTTATTGTTCCGCTATAAATCGAGCTATAAAACGTGTGTAGTGTAGGTACGAATCACGTACTGTAAACTCTCTTTGAAATAACAAGTACTACTTGCGCAGATAAAGAATGGACCAGCATGGAATGGACCCTTCTTCCTCATGGCCAAACTATTTCGCCTAACTGAGGATGCAACATTGTTGACATCCTGCTCATATGTAATTTACTACAGTACGGCCGTTCGAATAGGCAATATTTGACTGCTGTCGAAAGCATGATAATAATGCTAGGACATAAGCTTCGAGCATCTTCCGTCCCGTTCCGGCCCCGGGGGAGTTCGTATAGTTACTTTACTCTATACAAATATTTCTGTCGTTTTTTGCGGGGGGAGAGGTAAAGCTGTCAAATCAAGCTAGTGTTGGAATCGACAATATCGATACTTGACCTTTCGATTAATTACAACAGTCTACTCAAAATTGTGTCATATTATCGCATTTTCAAAAGCAACTTAGTTCACAAGAATAGGATTTTTAGTAAATAGAAATATTGGTGGTGGTTTAGCCTGTGTGGTGTTCTGACCAGTCTAGGAACATATTCACAAAGTGATAAATATCAACTTTGTGAGCGAAAGGAATTGAACCCGGAACTTTCTGCGTCGCAGTCAGTCGGACTAGCCACTGGGACACATCGGCTGATAGCCGATGTCACCCGATCAGCTGAGACTGATATTAATTTTCAATAAAACTCGAACAAAATCAGGTTTTCCCAAAATTCATTGCAGAAGTTGTTCAATTTCATAATCTGATCATGCCTGCAAAGTTTTCGGTACAGACCGTCTTTACATTATATAGGTTTGAAACTATGGCGATAGAAAAAGTATCGACGTTTTGTATTAGTTGACTCACTGCACTAGCTTGGGTTCAGTGTGGCTCGATACTTCAAGTTAAAATTATCGTTTTTTCATTAAATATCGACTGGAAATGAACATCATTGAATAAGTAGAACAATCCCAAACTAACATTCTAATCTTACTTAGCAAGCTATTTACTGTTAATAAAGGCATCGGTAAACTAAGATCGTTAATTGTTACCCATTTTATGGTGGAATATTATAATCTTCATTTGAAAAATAAACGATACTATGATGAATACTATTGTTCGACACAAAATAATAACAAAAGGAACAAAATACAATTATTTTATTATAGATCCACCTAAAAAAAACTCCAAATCAGTCATTTTGTACGACTTACTGGCAACACTTATGTACAATTTTCAATCGCTTATTTTATATATTATTTAGTGATATTGTACTGGAGGAATGCTTTCAGATGAAAAGTGATATTGTTCTGTTGTAAATTGGTATTTTTACATATTTTTTTAGGCATTATTAGCTCTACAATTCCGCTTTTTATCGGAGCTCATTTGACATGCGCGACTGGAATCGTTCTAGGAAATAATCTGACAGCAACTGGTTTTTGTAGTAAGGTAAGCCCCCGTGGGCACAGGCCGTGACAGAGGGGAAGTGCTTCGTATAGCGTCTCCCTACCCCAGCTTTCCTCCAAGGACATAAGGTCTATTTTTCTTTGTTGAAATGCCTTCTACTATGCGGTTGACAGCTGTCAAATTGTCGGCCTATTCGAGTGGCCGTACTTTATGATAAAGAGGCCAACAGCAATGTTACCAATTCGGGATCCTTTCTTCATCTCCGCAAGTTACACAGGTTTACTTTATTTAGCAATCGGATGCCTATCGTGTATTCTGGATAGTGTAAAAGAATAATCAATAACAGGAAACAAAACAGTTTATTTATTTACATCAGTCTGCATGCCACCACTAACTAACCTTTGCGGGGACAATGTCTTTGGGCATGGGGTGCGCGGGTCGCTTGTGTTTGTGCCGCTGCCGGATGACAATGGCGAGTAGGAGATGGGTGCGGTTGTCGCTGAGGCCGGGCCCGTCGAGTGGTAAAAGCACGCTCGGCAGCGGCGTGTTGGCAGACAGCGGCACGATGTAGAAGTCCTTCACTGAGGTCGTGTTGGCGACCTTCACCACGCCTAACCTATAATGCCAGCGGAGAAGTATGTTAGAAGGATGCCACGATGTCTATTTTTCTTTTCATAATAAGAAAGCAGCCCCTGAAAACGTTGTATAACAAGTAGTTCTCGAAATCTCGAATATAATATCTCCCTTAAAAAGATCCGACGAAAAAAGGCGCGTCCACACCAAGCGAGGCTGCTCGAGTGCACATTGTCTCGCGCGGCATACGCTCGTGCGCAGGCGAGTCAAGTTCGGCCTAATTTGGACCTAATTCTTAACAGTCGTGAAAGAAGATAAGCTGGTTCAATCTGGAAAATAAACATTTTAGGAAATTGCGATTTAAGATGTTGTTCCTTATGTATGTATGTAGTGTGAAATTTTACTAGTGATTGATAGCGAAAACTCAGAACCGGCTAGTGATAAGGAACAATTTTCCCCAAGGAACATAGGTCGAAATACAAAAAAAAATTTTTGATCTCCCATACAAACTTGCTGATCAGCTGATTTCAGTTACTATGGGAGGTCCAAAATTTATTTTCGCATTTCGACCTATGTTCCATGGGGAAAGTTGTTCCTTATTACTAGCCAGTTCTGCGTTTTCGCTATCGGTCACTAGTAAAATTTCACCCTATACTGGGTTATTTTTTAGTCAGTGCGCAAACTTTGCAGGGTGTTTCTACTCGCGATTCTGAACAACTTTTACTATGGGACCACCTGCGAATTCGCAAAAAAAATTTGGATGTTCCATAGAAAATTTCTAAAATAGATACGCTCTTAGATATAGTCAAAGAAAATGACAATCTCATCGTCATGGGGGATTTCAATGCCGTTGTAGGAGAGGGAAGCGAAGAAACAGCTGTTGGAAAGTTTGGACTTGGAAAAAGGAATAGGAGAGGAGATAGACTAGTACAATTTTGCAAAGAAAATAACCTTATAATTACAAACACTCTATTTCAACAACCCAAAAGACGCCTATATACATGGAAAATGCCCGGAGATATAGCACGATACCAAATTGACTATATCATAATAAAAGAAAAATTTAGGAACCAGATAAACATATGCAAAACACTGCCGGGAGCAGATTTTAATACTGACCATAATTTGCTGATAAGTATTCAAAATTTTCAAATTCTGAAAAGTAAAAGGAAAACTAAACCAAAGAATTTAGATCTTACTAAAATTAAAGACCCTAATAGCAATATAAGAGTGCAATATAGCAATAAAGTAGGAGATAATTTAAATAAGTACAAAAATAATTTAGTAGATAATAATTTAGATAACATAAATAATATAAGTATAGAGGAAAGATGGAATAGTACAAGGGACATATTAGTTAATAGTGCACAAGAAACTTTGCAAAAACAGAAAATAATACCAAGGAAAGAATGGCTTACCAATGATATAATTGATATGATATTAATAAGAAGAAAATTACGTAACAAACCTGATGAGCAAAGTGTTAATGAATACAGAAAGCTAACTAATAAAATTACATCAAAATGCAAAGAAGCTAAAATAAACACAACCATAAATATTTGTAATGATATAGAAGAGCTAATGAAAAAAGGGAAGATGGACCAGGCGTATAATTTAATAAGACAGCTTGATAAGAAACATCAAAGGAAAGGCACTGCTGTTCTAGACGAAGACGGAAAACTTTTGATAGACAGCAAAGACATTGTCGAAAGATGGGTCAGATATTTAGAGAAGTTATACGCAGGGGATGGAATGTCTGAAAATTTAATAGAATTTGAAGAATTTGTAGATAAAGACAACCTAGGACCACTCATATTAAGAGAAGAATTTGATAAAGCACTAAACAGTATTCAAAATGGCAAAGCAGTAGGACCAGATAATATTCAGATCGAAATGATAAAATACGTTGTTTGTGACGCCATGAAAGACGAAATTTTTGATTTAGTACAAAAAATGTATGTATCAGGCAAGATCCCTAACGATTTCCAAATTAGTAGAACAGTTGCGCTCCCAAAAAAGACAAACACTCTGAAATGTGAAGAACACCGAACACTTAGTTTGATATCCCAAGCCAGTAAAATTTTGATTAAAATAATACAAAACAGAATCAGGCCAATCTCAGAAAAATATATAGGACCGGATCAGTATGGTTTTAGAGAGGGAAAGGGTACTAGGGAAGCAATATTGGCCTTACGGTTAATAGTGGATCGTCGATTGGATCTGGGGCTAGAAACACATATTGCTTTCATTGATTTAGAAAAGGCCTTCGACAAAGTTAATTGGGGTAACATGATGGAGGTTTTGAAAAACATAGGAGTCGACTATCGGGATAGAAAAATAATATTTGAACTCTATAAACAGCAAGAAACTTTGATAACCATAGGACATGAAGAGGGTAGAGCAAAGATCAGGCAAGGAGTGAGACAGGGGTGCCCACTTTCGCCGTTAATATTTAACATCTTTATTGAAACCGCTATAAAGAAAATCATAGCTTCAGGTGAAGGGGGTGTCAGGTTTAACGGTGAAAATATTCAATTTATTCGATTTGCCGATGACATAGCTGCCGTAGGAAAAACTGCAATAGAACTGGAAAAACTAATAGCTGTAATGGATGAAACATTTACTCAATTTGGCCTTAAAATAAACAGAAATAAAACCAAGACCTTAGTTACCGCAAAACATCCACATATCAATAGACCAATTATTCTTGACAGCACACCACTTGAAGAGGTCAAAAGTTTTAAATATCTCGGCAGCATTATTACTAATGACTCCAGATGTACACCTGATATAAAAGCAAGGATAGCTATGGCAAAAAAAGCTTTCAACGGAAAGAAGAGTCTACTTAAAGCCAAAATTGCATCGAATGCCCGTAAAAAGCTAATAAAGGTGTACGTCTGGAGCGTAGCACTGTACGGCTGCGAAACATGGACCATGACGCAGAGAGATAGGGAACGTTTGGAAGCCTTTGAAATGTGGTGTTGGAGAAGAATGGAAAGGATAAGCTGGACAGAAAGGAAGACCAATGAGGAAGTGCTCAAACTAGTAAGAGAACAAAGATCGTTACTAACTATAATAGAAAATAGAAGGGGGAAAATGATGGGACACTTGTTACGGCATGACCAGTTATTTAAGACAATTCTTGAAGGCAAGATTGAAGGAAGAAGAGGAAGAGGAAGACCAAGGAGAAGCTTTCTAGATCAAATAAAAGAGAAAATAACGGTCACGTCGTACAGAGAAGTAAAGGAGAAGGCAGAAGATAGAGAAAGCTGGCGAATACTCCACCGACAAGGGCAATGCCCTTAAATACATGATGATAGAAAATTTCATACCTACTCGGCAAAAATGTATGGAACAACCAAAAATTTTTTTTAGATTTCGCAGGTGGCCCCATAATAAAAATTGTTCAGAATCACGAGTAGAAACACCCCGCAAAGTTTGCGCACTGACTAAAAAATAACCCTGTATATTAAAATGGGTAAAGATTGTTTGAAGTGTTCTCGTCAAAACTTTGTAAAGTCAACCTCGAACCCTGAAAATCCACTCTATGTACTCGCCTGTTCCTGGTGCTGAGGTAGCTGTAGAGTGCGATGTACTGCATGCGCTCCTCGTCGTTGGCTGCCTGCAAGCGCAGTACAACGATGTCCTTGTTGCTGGCGCGCTTCATCTTGCCGATGTACTCCCACACCGTGTCGGGGTTGATGCGCCCCACGATGTCCAGTTCCGCGCTCAGGTCTTCCTCTAAGTCCGCGCCGCTGCCTGAAACCTGGATAAAAATAATTCAATCAAAATTTGCGATGTATGGACTCGCAACTCCTCTCGATTCCAACTTCTACCATGTGTCCCCCTCTGTTTCCAACTCTTCCAATGCGACCCCTCCCTTTTCCAACTCCTCCCAGGCGTTCCTGTTTCCAAGTCTTCCCATGCGTCCACATCCCGTTTCTAACTCTTCCCATGCGTCCCCATCCCGTTTCTAACTCTTCCCATGCGACCCCCTTCCGTTCCTAACTCTTCCCATGCGACCCCCTCTCGTTTCCAACTCCTCCCAGGCGTTCCCTCCCGTTTCCAACTCTTCCCATGCGTCCCTATCCGTTTCTAACCTTTCCCATTCGAGCCCCTCCCGTTTCTAACTCTTCCCATGCGACCCCTCCCGTTTCCAAATCTTCCCATGCGACCCCTCCCGTTTCAAACTCTTCCCATGCTCCCGCCTCCTGTTTCCAACTTCTCCAATGTGTCCCCTCCGTTTCCAGCTCTTCCAGTGCGACCCCTCTCAGTTCCAACTATTCCCATGCGCACCCTCGTGTTTCCAACTCCTCCCGTGAGATCTCCTTCCGTTGCCAACTCCATTCCATGTTCTTTCATTCGCAACCTGTCAAGGCGAATTGTTCTGAACCCTCTTGCGAACGAGACGACAACACCTGTAGGAAGTTACAAAATAGTAACACAAATGTTCAATTTCGATTTTCTTACCTCGATTGCTGCAACATAGAACCGCGCGACATCGACCATATTGATACAACCGTTCCAGACGGTTACGGCGGAATTTTCAACTGTACTACTGGGCTCTTGATCGCTTTCTGCTTCTGTAAAGAGAAAAATAAACATTCAATCATATATGTTTCTCATAATATATTAAAACTAATTTAATAATTGGCTTTTATTTACCTGAAACTTTATCTGGTTTAGTGATAAAACTAGGCGTAGGCAAGACGATACTCGTATCGATTGAGAAAGACTTCGTCGGGTCATAATCTGGATTATTGTAATCGTCAACTATGTCCGACTTATACGTGTCTTCGAAACTGTCCCCTCCAGCCTTCCTTAGGTCTTCTTCTGAAAATGCTGAAGTGATCATCGGCTCGTGAGGGTCATATTCTGGATGTACTTCCTTTAGCATTGCCGACTTGGGCCTCTCCACCGAATCGGAATCCGTAGAGCTGAAAATGGAAACAATTAGAGCAATTTGAATGTAAACAATGCGAGTTTATTAGCACTAGAGCGCTAATATCCAAACATTTGCGCCGTCAACTAGACCATTGTTATGCATACCTGGGAAACAATAGTTTAAAAAGCAGTAAAATTTATCTGAAATATGACAAAGTACAGCTATATTTGGTTGTATACGTACTCTTGTTTCTTAGTGGGCACATGTTCCTGAGATCTGGAGCGCGGCGGTTCCTCTGTGCTTGTGGAGTGTTTGTGCCGGGCGCTGCGGCGTCGCTTCTCGTCGCGCGGTCTGCTGCGAGAGCGCGCCCGCGAGTGCGACCGCCGCTTGCTGCGCGTATGCGAGCGAGACCGAGACCGCCGTCGGGCGCGCTCTCTTTCACTCGAATCTGACTTTTCTTTTTCCTTTCTGTCTTTGGAGGCGGATCTACCGCGCTTCTTGTCGGAGCGTCTCGTCGAGCGTTCGTCTCGGTCCTCCCGCTCGGAGCGTCGTCGCGATGATCTCGACTTTCTACTTTCCGAGTCCCGCCTGGACTCCCGGCTACTTTTCTTGGAATGCCTGGTGGAGCTCCTGTCGCGCTTGTCTTTCTTTTTACTACTGTCCTTGGATTCCGGTTTGCTGGGAGTGTCGGGTTTGTCCTGCATGACTTCGTTGGTAACCTCCTCGCCGACAGTCGAGTCGTTCAGAGCTGTTACCACATCTTCAACAGGAAGTTCGGGATCCAATTCTGTCTGTATTGAATCTTTCTTTTCCATTACCTGAAAGAGAATCGTTATTATATACAAAGTAGCAAACAAAATGTACACATTTTTTAAATCGTAGTTATATTCACCTCTTCCCCTTTATGAGTTTTCAGTACGTATGTTTTGCTGGCTGCTAAGAGATCTAACTCGGATTTCTTAATTAACTCTAATTGATGTTTGGACTCCTCTTCTCTCCATTGAGCCAGTTCCTGACTTGCCATCTCTTCTGGAGAAAGACGCACCTAAAATATAAACAAAAGATGTAATAGTAGTTTCCTGAAATCTTTAAGAAATATATTTTTCTCAAAGGAAAGTAACGTACCAACTGCGCGGGAGTGATCTTCCGATCGCAAATCTTCTGCCAAAGCGACAGATTCTTGCGATCCTTGATGTTGAACATCAGCGACCTGTATTTCGCCTTGTACTTCATGCCGACATCTCTTCCAAACAGCTCGTGGAGCTCGTTCTCCGTCTCGTACGCGAATTCCTGGATCTCCTGTTCGTTGAACTTCTTGCCCTTGTTCTCCTGCATGCGGATGCCCATCTGTTCTTGTAGGGACTTGCGCACGTTTTCACGTATGGGCTCCGTGGAGTCCATCTTTGGTTTCCTTTGCTCGGGCGCGTCCTTGCGGCGCGAGGTGGAGGGCGAGACTGCGGCCTGTGTGTTTGTGGACATGTGTTATAATTACCGCGGTTGCCGAACGCTTCAATAATCAAAATACAAACACGCGTCAAGGCCGCCGCTACTACATAAGGATTTTATAGTGGAAAATGTACTAGATTACGGCGTTCACGTTACGTCATCTTATCGCGACATGGGTTGAGTGGATTTTATACAGCATGAAGATTATAGTTGAATCATGTTCTCAAGATTATACGCCTAGCAGAGCCTATAAATATTATGTGGTGGATATTTTCAACTTGAACTAATATTAGAAACACGGAAGTTTGTAGTTTTCTTGTTAAAACGTTCCTTTTAGGTACGCATTTATTGAAGAAACGTAATGTAAGAGAATATGCAGTTCTGGTACTAAGAACAAAGGGTGAAGACCTAGCTAGAATTGATTGGATTTGATGACAATGAAATTTACTTGCATTAGTCACACGCAAACCAAACGAAAATGATAAGATTATTAATTCTGTTGGTACAAACTTTTCAAACAGAGGAAAGTCTTACCTTATCAGACTGCGATCTCGTGGCGGTGACCCTCGCGGGTTTCTTGACCTCCGGTGGTGTTGGCCGCGCGCTGGACGTTGACGGTCGCGGCGTGTCCACGTGGTGCGGGGGCTGCGAGCGCGCGCCGGGGGCTCGCTGCGGCGTCTGCGGCGTACGAGGCTCCTCTCTCTGCGGCATCAGCCTGGGGCGTTCCCGAACTTCCTGCTGCGGTGTCCTCGGACCCCCTTCCCCGGACTTCTTCGGTATCCGCTCGAAGTTCAACGTGGTCTGAATCTTGTTCGCCTCGGCGGCGGGCTTCCGCTTGATCAGGTTGGGTTTGATGGTGTGCAGCGTGCCGGGCCGCACCACTTCGAATGTCGGATTCTTCTGCAGCCACGTCTTCAGGTTCTCCGCGGTGGGAGCGTTCGGCCCGGCCAGTAGCCTTCCGGACTTTCGCTCGTAGACGATCACCTACAAATTGCATATTGAAATAAAAATGCTCTTTCGATATCATTAATTCTTGATCGAACATTCATCACGAGAGTCATAGCATAGTAAACAGCTGCAACTTACCCTAGAGTCGGACTTCTTCTCGCTCGGTCGCCCACTATCAGTCTCCGCTTGACTATGCTGCGGCTGTCCTCCTAGCGAGTCCTGCGCGTGTTGTAGAATACACGCGTCGCTGCAGTAAATGCTGCTAGGTCGTGCTGGTCGCTTGCACACGATGCAGGCGCTTTTGGAAGCCCCGTCCTTGGGAATGAGCCCCGGCGCCGGCGCGGGCGGGTGCGCGCCCTGCTTGTGCGGCGACTCGGGCTTTCTAT
Organism: Phthorimaea operculella; assembly: GCA_024500475.1. NCBI lineage: Eukaryota > Metazoa > Arthropoda > Insecta > Lepidoptera > Gelechiidae > Phthorimaea > Phthorimaea operculella. The sequence goes on from JANFCV010000011.1 coordinate 6,453,673, forward strand.
GCGGCATCGATAACTACAGGAAATTTATCGAAATCATTATTTTTTCCGGCGAAATCATTGAAATAGTACACTTGTTCCGGTTCCGTTCTTCAGAGGGGCACGTTAAGCCGTCGGTTCCGGTCGCTGTCTATGATGGCGGCCGTTACACAACCATGCCAGAGACCTGCTACTGTAGTAGGCGGTTGAAAAACTTTGACACCAGGGTTCATCGGGTCGTTGGACGACTTGGTATCCCAGACGAAGAAAAACATTAAAACAGTAAGATTAATTGTGAAAGTTACTTCTCTTTTTTATGGTGCCATACTCATTTCACGCGATAAGCACTCGAACTAAATGTGTGTGAAATGATGTAACTCTTTATCATGATCGAAGGCAAGGGATTTCTTCGCTGCTACAAACTGTTCACTCACTTTACTTTGCATTTTGCCGGGCGGCGTCTTGGTCTTCTTGATGCAGTTGGGGCACCGCCACTCCTGGCCCAGCTCCTCCATCTGCTGTCCCATAGCCTTCGTGATGTTCACGCATTTACCGTGGAACCAGTCCTCGCAGCCGTCGCAACAGATCATGAAGCGGTTGTTGTGCGGCTGCCGGCAGATGCACCACAACCTACCAAAACACATACATAAATCACACCTTTATTCCTTGCGGGGTAGGCAGAGCGTCAACGGTCGTTATCGCCATGTCTGACAAATAGTGGAGGGCAATTTTAGTTATTTTGTTACAATAGTGTCAGGTTGTTAGCCTGACGCCTAAAATTGCAATATACATGAAACCCTCGAGTCCCTCAGTCGCTTCTTACGAAACCCACAGGAAAAAAAAAGGTGATGCTATTCTAAGCCGGTATCACACTAATACATTATTACGATACATTTTTTATGGTTACGTAGAATTGCGGCTGATTGCTGATGTTTCACTCCATTTTGCCTGTAGGAAGGGGGCGAAAAAGACGACTAAGGGATGAATTCTGAGTGGCATTAATCCCTGAATGCGCGTTCGACGACGTAGGCGAGGTCAGTAGGCAGTAGGCAGATTATGCGAGGATTTGTTTTACGCGGAAACCAGAGATTTTTGTTTTGTAAGTAACATGAGCTGTGCCAATTAAGCCAGGTATTCATTGGGGACAAAATCCCAGATAATTTGTATATCGACGATAAAGAAGATAATCTCCTTTCTTCCTGTGAATTCCATGTAAGATAGGAGGTTATAGTTCTTCATCGTCGATATTATATAATGTATATTGACAATGATCCCAATGTCTAAGCTATTTTTTTGGGAACTTTGTTTGGTAACATTGTATGTATAACATACGTCAACATTGTCCATATACATTGCATAAAATACAAAGTATCTGGGATTTTGTCCCCAATGAATACCCGCCTTGAGTTATTCGCGACGCCATACGTTATAGCGTGGCGAATACATTCGACGAGCTATGTTTGGAAAAGAATCTCCAGTGCACAAGTTTCGCGGGGTTTTCATAATTTTGCAATAAATCATATAAACAGTTATGACTTCGTATGATTGTCACAATCGTAATACTACTGCTTCTTACCAAGCACATATTTTATTGAAAGATTTCTTTTTGGCCTTCATTTCGATAGTAATAATTTTATTTTATTTTTATCAATGAACTACGGCATTCAAGATTTGAAACAAAAATGATTTGTCAAACAAAATAAATGACACATACACATTTATTTCTCTATGGGAAAATATTACGAAAATAAAAGCATTCGAAAAAAAACTAAAACAAAATAATGTTTGAAAGAGTTTGGAAAACAAAATGTGTTTGTATGGTTTTTTGCTTACCTATACGGGTCATCCTCGGAATTCCAGCTCTCTTGAGATTCAGCAGTGGTTTTCTCAGCTGGCGCGGCGGCCGCGGGCGCGAGCGCGGGGGAGGGGGAGGGCGCGGGGGCGAGCGCCGGCTCGGGCTTCTTCGGCGTCAGCTTCTTGTTCACGTACTGCTTGCCGGCCAGCCCCGGCGCGCCGGTCAGCGCGGCTAGCTCAGCGCGCGCCGCCGCCGACGGCGTCACGGGCGCAGCGACGGCGACAGGCGCGGGGGCCGCGACCAACTGCGGCACCGCCTCCTGCGGCTGCTGGTTCTCGATCTGGCTCTTCCGCTTGGACGCGCGCGTGGCGGGCGCCTCTATCGGCGGCAGGGTGATCACGCGCCCGTCACGACGGACTATCTCGATGGGGTTTTGCCTGGGCTGGATCGTCTTCGCGCCCGCCTTCGGGGTGGGAGTGTAGGCGGGCGGGGGTGGTGGCTGCTGTTGCGGGGGTGGTGCGGGCGCAGGCGGTTGCGCGGGTTTGTGCGGGTGCGCGTCCACCTTGCCGAGCACCTGCTTGTCGATCACCTCCTGCAGGTTCTCGGAACTCTCGACGAGCTGCGCCACGTGCATGAGCAGGTCCTCCGTGAGACCCTCCTCCTCGGGCTGCAGGCCTCCCAGCAGGTCGAGCGTGGGCGACAGCGGCCCGCCCAGCCCGGGACTGCTCATTGTGTTAGCTGTGGTGATGACGGGTTGAGTCTTTGTTGAACTGGTTGAGATACCTGTTGTATCTTGCAAGATCTGCGCTAGAGCCGCGTCGTCCAGTTGAGGAATGGGGGCGAGTTCGTAACCTTTAGCCACTTTCTCAGCAGAGCCAACTTTTTGTCTAACATAAGTCTTTTGTTGTGGTGTTCTTCCCTTAGCTGCATCAGCAAGTTTCTGTTGTTCTGTCCCGGGCTCTTGTGATTTGAGCAGACTGATCTGCTTCCTGCCTGTGGAGACTGGCTGAGGTTCTTTTTCAGTGGGAGTTTTACCATCACTTGAAACTCTTCTGATGACATCTGGTGTTGAAAACAGTGATGTCATGTCAGATAACAATGCAGTCATATGCGCTGGTGGCTTCTTGTCCTTCTTCACTGGTTTGGGTGTTTGTTTGAGCACCACTTTGCCTATCTCTGCTACTGGGGTAGCAGGTGTGGCATCTCCCTGCTGGATACCCTCTCTAGATGTTGAAAGATCAGCATCAGACTGTTTTCTTTCTGAAGAAGCTTTGTGCTGGATTTTTTCTCTGATATCTTTTCTAATAATGTGCTTACTTCCCTTGAACCTAGTTGCCACTTTAGGCTCCAATTTTGATTTACCTGGAGTTGGTTTCAGTATTCGAGGTTTGCTTAACTTAGTTTTCCTTACACTTCTAAGAGATCTGTCATGTGTATCTTTGTAGTCAGAATCGGAGTCTCTGTCTGGTATACTTTCCCCAGAACTGATTGATGATGATTCACTGTTTTCTGAACTCTTTGCAGAATCACTCAACTGTTTTACCTTTGGAGGAACAGGCAGAGGTTTGTTGAGTACATCATGACCCTTCAATAAAACTGAAGATTCTGTTGGATTTATGATTATCTTTTTGCCTTTAGGAATGATTTGTTGCTCCAGTATAGTGATTTTCTTTGATTGCGGTACTGGTTTGGGTGGTGGTGTGTGGGTGATTTCAATGACAGGTTCATCATATCCTGAGAAGCTGTCACTTCGCTGCGGCGCCCCCTGGCTGGGGGAGGTGAGTGGAGTGTAACAGTGATCATTTTGGAATCCAACAAGACTGTTTTCTCTTGTCTCAATTCTCAGTGATTGCAACATTTCGGCTCCACTATCTGCAAGGTTAAAATGATAGATATTAGTGATATTTTCAATAAGAGATCATTTTATAAAATGCCACATCTTAACTTACTGAAAGTACAGTAACTTTAGTTTGATTGAAGGCGGGTATTCATTGGAGACAAAATTCCAGGAACTTTGTATATGACACAAAGTATCAGGAGAATGTTCCCAATGTGGATGTGTTTTGAACAATGTCCCCGAACAAAATCCCCGAAAAAAAGCGTACACATTCGGGACATTATTTAACCCTAAATGCAAGCAAGGTCAATGAACTTTTAGTTGCAATGTAGGATGTTAGTTACCATATTTTATTATACTGTTGGGTTCCCCATAGTAACTATCGACTGAGAGTGTTACATGGGGAACTTTTTCTTCATCACTTTCTGAGTCTGTGGCATCATCAGGGCGGCCTTCATGGCCCACTCGGACCACACTTATACCCGCTCCTTGTGACCCATCTGTACCTAAAAAAGCCAATCATTTCTCATAAATAGTAATAAATTTAGAATTATTGTATGTTTATTTCGTTTTTGAAATAAATGTATATGTATAGTGCCCAGACTCATTTTAAGTCACAAATATTATTTTTATGGAATGTTGCTTGCATTACACACACTCTAGCATCCTTTGATAAGAAATAAATTTTGTTTGGACGCTAAAATTATTTTGGCGCCAAAATTTGTTACGGACCAAAATTTCATATAAGTAACTTATAAACATTATCAACACTCAGATATGACCCAATTTTACCGTCTCCAACAAAATCATGAGGAAAATGCTATTGTAAACGAAGTAAATAGAGATTCTTGTAGGAAGTGGTACGTAGGTTTCTCTTCCGTTTACTGACGAATTCTAGTGACATATAAGGCTGAAACCATCTAGAACTCTATAGCACATGTTCTTTATTAAGCAGTAGAGCAGGTAAAAGCTAGAACTTACCCATTAGGGTTCCAAGTAAGCTTTGATCAACAGAAAGAGATCCATCCTTGTTTACAATAACAACAACAGAGCTGTCGGCTTTAGTGGAGGGTCCATTTAGATCCGTATAGTTCGTTATCACTGTGTTGGACATGTTTAGTCGCAATACATGCAACTATCTCGATGCAAGTCCTCTATTTATAGCCATTTTCGACAGTCTTTGCACCGCGTCTATTTATGACGCACTGCGAACCAACGCGTTTGACGCCATTTTGAAATCAAACCAGAACGCGCCGCGAGCGTTCATTTACCTATTTTTCACTATATTTCACCTAAAATCAATCCAATATTTGCTCACATCACAATTTTGCACTCACAAATTATAGCACCACATTCTCAGTTCAAGAATTCTTATGCAAAGTCATAAAATAACCAAAAATACGGGCTTTTCAAGCAATGCTCCTTGTACCATAGACAACATATTTACTTTTTTTACAGGCTCGCGGATGCGCATCTAACAGGCGCGTTCCATTTTTTTGACATTTCATCAAACAATATGGCAACATTGGTTGCACACTTGCACATCACTAGTGACTTCCGTTTCCGGAATGAAGTGAATGCGTTTTTGTTACACAAATGTTGCCCTAAGTTGAATGAAATAGGTTTTGATTGATATAGCGTTGTCTCTTTTTACTATTCCAATAACGCTGATACTGTAAATAAAAAGTTACTTTTTCGAGGTTATAATTTGTGTTGCTGTCAGTCTTCCTTTTGTGACTGGCACAGCTTTGCCAGTTTATTTGTGGATATTGTGTTGAAATATCACAAGCCACAATGAGTTATTCAAAATTTGACCTGACGTTTAAAATCGGGCAGTATTTAGACCGGCACCTGGTCTTCCCTTTACTGGAATTCTTGGCTGCTAAAGAGGTTAGTCGTCATCATCTTGTTTACCGTATTATATCCTCAAGATTTATTCCCACTTCATGTAATCTTGTATTACATGCCCTATATCGCCTAAGTTATGTCTCTCGAAAGTTCAAATCATGATTATTTATCGTTTACAGACCTATGACCAGTCGGAGTTATTGCAAGCAAAGTTGGAAATCCTGAGCAAAACTAACATGATTGACTATGTCATCGACATCAGGAGAATGTTATATCCTGACGAGGATACGCCCGAGGTAAGAGAATTAATTATTTTAAGTATTTAAAGTTATTTAAAGTATGATAAAATACATCATTAAGCGCGTCCACACCAAGCGAGGCTGCTCGCTGTCTACGCGCGCTGCAAATGACCAAAAAATTACGTGGCTCACCTGAGCAAAGCATGAGTCGAGCCAAAATGAATGTGCCTACTGAAATTTCTTTTTTCCCTAAAGAGCCCTAATGAAACTTATCTAAAACTACATATATTTCTTTAAAATTATTCTAAGAACTATAAAAGTATTTGAATTGTTAGCAACATCTTTCTGATAAAATTTGTATAATACCAACCAAAACTACACAAGCTAAAACCCGAGTTATGTTATCTTTTCAGGAAATAAAAGAGAGAAGATCAGTAGTTCTCTCTCAGCTGCAAGAGCTTCAGGATGCTGTGGAGCCGGTGCTGCGGCTGATGCAGCGGGATGATGTGATGAAGACAGTGGAGACCATGAGGGATCCCAAAACACTTATCAACTATCTCACTACTAACAAAGAATTTGAGGTAATATTGAAAATGGAGAGAAAGTTAATGATAGTATTAAACAAGATTTTAAAGAATTTTGAAGGCAAGTATTTATTGGGGACAAAATCCATTGTGGAAATTGTATCGGATACAAATAAAGTTCCCATTGAAGATGCACTTTGTATAAAAGTGTCTCCATTGGCAACATTTATTGGGGAACTAGTGTATTTATGCAATGTTTTGGAACTTTGTCCCCTAAATGTTCCCAATGAATACCCACCTTAATTGTGCTATTACAGCATATAGAATTTCAGGATATTGAAGATGGTATGGATAATTTTTGTGATTGTCAGCACTATTGGTGAAACACCATGTCTTTTAATGTTAAGAGAAATGAGTGCAAATTATTTTTACATAAAATAGTCATATCATAATCATTGAATTGGATTTATCTGTAAAAGGCTACAGAAATGGGTGTATGTAATTAATTATAAGTATGGAATTTGGAAAAATTAGACCAACTAATGAAATATTCTTTTTAATTTTCAGTTCAAAATTGAAATGATAGACAGCATGTACCAGCTGGCCAAATACCGTTACGAGTGTGGTAACTACGTGGAGTCAGCCTCATACCTCTACTTCTGCCAGCTTGTAATGAACCCTACTGAAAAGGTAATTTATTGTTTAAATTAATTATTAATTAGCCTACAGATCCCACTGCTAGGCAAAGGGCTCCACCGCGGTCTTTATTTAGTGTTGTTTAGTGTTTGTTGTTCCTATTCCTAAAGTAAACCTATCATGATAGCCCAAATAGTGCCAGAAAGTGGCTGCTGGAAGAGTGCCTCTACTTGGATTTTCTGTCACTACTAAAAGGCAGAAAAAGACAGTTAATTAAAATATATTAGAACATTCATATACAGAACCTTCTATACCAGTAAGCTGAACTTGCAGAATGATACATTTTTCTACCTGCATTGTCTACCTAAATATGTACAACATTGTAATGATACCTTAGAGTATTAATTTATTTTATTCTTTGGGAATTAGGGAGAAAAGCCTACTCAACAGAATCTTGGAAAATAATACCAACATAAATATATAACAGTATAACTGTATTGCACTAAAGTAGGTTTACAACTTCATCTTAAAATATGTATTTCAGTATATTTTTTTCCGATTCACTGCCGCTAGGATAGCAGCTTCCCCAGTCATTAATGCCCTGGAAATAATAAGATTGTTAATAAATACATTTTAAATATTGATAATCCTCTAATTATCTACTGTCTTAGTATATTTCAATATTATTTGTTTAGCCAATTTAGTTATGTCGTCTTTCAGTCCATTCATGCTGTTTAGAGTTGAGAACTGTTACCATCCCTTCAAATGATTTGTGATTTGATCTAACAATAATAATAAATAATCTGCTGAGAGAAATATCTTACCAGTAATAGTATAGTGTTGGTTTTTGTGCATTTGTAGATGTATAATGGCTGGGAACCACTGCCCACATGTTTCACACTGATAAACTAGATTTCTAAGTTTAAAGACCATTTCATTGATAAAGTGTGTCTTCGTCATAAAGTGGCAGGTTTTGTACCTGAAACAAACATTGCAAACAAATAGTCCTTATCTTAGTGTTGTAATGAAAATGAGTGGTAAAAAAATATTTCCGAATTAATCGTTACCTATGATTGTATAATTGTTCATACGTCTTGAACTTGCGGTCGCACGTGTTGCACAACAGCATCTTGGGCAGGGTGAAGCTGTAGCAGTGCTTGTGCGGACACACCTGCCAGTGCAGCTCCGCCGCCTTGTACGACGTGAAGCCCAACTTGCACCCGTTGCATTCGTAGTTGCGAGCCGTCGTGTGCGACTTCGAATGCCGCAGCAGTCGAGGGATGCTTGTGTACACTTTCTCACAAAACTCGCATTGTAGCAGCAGCGATGTCTTCATCTCTCTGACGGAGTCCGCGTTGTCGGTTCTGCAGCACTGCTTGAGTTCCCGCCGCGGCCACACCTGGAAGCACTCGACGCACGTCCACACCACCTGCCAGCGCGGCTGCTGCTGCTTGAGCGCGTGCTGCACAGCGTAGTGCCGCTTCAGACCCGTCTCGTAAACGAAGCATTTCCCGCAAGCATCGCACGGGTACCTCAGAGCATTGCAACAAGATTCGTCTAACACTTCCTTCTTTTTAGTGTAGTTTAACGTTCTATTTAACATGTTGATGTTTTCCATGATCCTGGCGTTGTTCTCCTTGACCCTCTCTAGACTATATTCCAATATATTCGCATTTTCTAAACCATTTCTGGCATCCTTTCCAATTGTGTTGTTATAAGCATCTTTGCTTTTATGAGTTTCACTCTTAGACGTCTCGTTCGTGTATGTACTTCCGGTATCATTCACCTCGTAACAAAGCAAATTTTGTTTTTCTTTGTTAGAAACTTGCAACGGAGCGTTGTCGTTACAGAAACCTTTATATTTGTCCGCATCTATCGCACAAGAATCTAAATTGATGCTACTGCAGTAATCATTACCTCGATCTACTGTTATGACCATTCTTGGGGATTCTTCGAGTTCCTTCTCGTGTGGTGGTTTGCCATCATACCATTCACTGTAGCTAACTGTGTTCGAACCATTTTCACCATCATCGATCGTTATCTGTAAAGATTTAAAATTATTGCCGGACTCAAATTTATGAACTATCAATTTTGCTGACATTTTCACGAATGTGATTTGACGTGAGTTGTATTGGACATGACGTTGACTTGACAAAAGTAAACTTTTTGCTTGTCTGCAAAAAAGCTTGACCAATGAGATTTTAATTCAAGATTCAGCCAAGAAAAGAGGTCATATATGGGGTCATACACTTCGAGCAACTCATCTTCCGTCCCGTTCCGGCCCGGAAGTTCATACACCTAAAGAAAACTGGCTGTTCTAGCTTGGTTCCAATACTAGCCTTCAAGAAACATGTCCTTCCGTCCAGTTCCGGCCGTTCTGGCTTTCTATTCTGTTAATAGTAGGTCAACGAAACCCACGAAACCCTAGAAAAACACTGTATATGATCATGGGGCAACTAATGACCTGGAAAGTCACAAAAACTTTTTAATGCAAAAAATGTTGCGCCAGCCCCAAACCGGAGCCGGAACGGGGCGGAAGATGCTCGAAGGCCCCAAATTATTAGGGATAAGGGCACGCAGTTGGATGATGATGATGATTTTAATGCGTTTGAAATAGCCAATTGCCTTATTTGTAGAACTACCTATCCGTCCTGTGGGGTAAGCTGGCGAGCGAGATCCTGGTGCAGAACTGGGACGGCGCGCTGGATGACCTGACCAAGCTGCGGGAGTTCATCGACAACGGGGGCGGCGGCGCCACAGCAACTAACATGCAGGCGCTGCAGCAGCGGACGTGGCTCGTGCACTGGTCGCTCTTCGTTTTCTTCAACCACGTGAAGGGACGCGACCTCATCATTGAGATGTTCCTTTACAAGCCTCTGTAAGTAATCAATTTCTTTCCAGCTACTATTTAGAATTGTATCCTTACACCAACATGCAGGCGCTGCAGCAGCGCACCTGGCTCGTGCACTGGTCGCTCTTCGTCTCCTTCAACCACGTGAAGGGACGCGACCTCATCATTGAGATGTTCCTTTACAAGCCTCTGTAAGTAGTTTAGTTCCCTTCCCGGCTATTGTTTAGCATTGTATCCTTACACCAACATGCAGGCGCTGCAGCAGCGCACCTGGCTCGTGCACTGGTCGCTCTTTGTCTTCTTCAACCACGTGAAGGGACGCGACCTCATCATTGAGATGTTCCTTTACAAGCCTCTGTAAGTAACGTTTAGTTCTTTCCAGCTACCGTTGTATCTGTAGTATATTTATATGTAGGTAGATGTGAATCTCAATAATAAAAATCAGTCTTTGTCTGGCAAGCGGTTGTTTCACTTCATGGTGACAGCGGTGTTCTTTAAAATAACGTTTATACGTGATATAAGTGAATATCTAGCTAAGAAGATTAATTTTCACGTAGTTAGTGGTAAATGCAACCAGTGAATAAGTAAAATGGAGCATGCCAGACCCCCTGCGGATCTACGTCTGGAAGGTGGGCCGGCGAGCCGCGCCGTCGCGTGGCAAAAATGGCAGAAGCAATTTAGAATATTCCTCAAGGCTTCAGGAGTGCACAAAGAGGAAGCGGGAGTTCAAGCTAGCCTCTTAATCAACCTGATCGGGACCGAGGGATACGATATTTACACCACCTTCAAGTTTGCGACCGAGGGAGATCGAGATGACGTCACAAAGATTATCGCAAAATTTGATGAGCATTTCAAAACAAAGAAAAATACGACCATGTTACGTTTTAAGTTTTTTACCAGAAACCAAGAGAGAGGCGAAACAATTGACGAGTACGTTACTGCGTTGCGTATTCTAAGTCAGGATTGTGAATTTGAATCCCTTCAAGAGGGTCTAATAAAGGATCGTATTGTTTGTGGCGTTTCTGACATCTCGGTACGGGATAGGCTACTCAGAACCGACGATCTCACACTAGAAAAAGCCATTACACTCTGCCAAGCGAGTGAAATGTCGCAGGAAGAAAATCGTCATTTTGAGGCAGCTAAATCGAACGGTAGTGCAGGGGAGGCGGGGGTGCGGCCACCAGCTGTGGACGCTTTGTTATCGAGCGCAGGCGCATCTAGGTCACGGTCATCGGGAGGCTTCGGCGGCGGAGGCGGCGGCGGGGTGCGGAGAGGGCGCGGGGCTACCGCTAGGAATCTCGCACCTGTACGCGGGAACGCGAGCTATGTACCGGCGGGAAAAGTGTGCGGAAACTGCGGGTTTAGATGTGAAACCAGTGAAAGTGGTGATAGGGGGCTATTGTGTCCCGCGAAAAACGTACGCTGTTTTATTTGTGATAAAAGGGGACATTATAAAAGGATGTGTCCCATGAAAAATCAAAGGAAAGTGTACGAACTTTGCGAGGAGGACGAAGATGACAGTTTGTATTTTGTGTCTACTATTGAGAACTATGTGAATAGCGGCTGTGGTAACGGACAAAACAAGTGGTATGAGTCATTATTCTTTACTAGTAGTGGACAAACTATAAAATTTAAATTAGACACTGGTTCAGATCTCAACGTCATGTCAAAGAAAACATTTTTAGATTTAGGTTGTGATTTGAAAATGGTTCAACCTAGTAACATCAAAGCTCAATCTTTTTGTGGCAATTTAATACCGATAATTGGAAAATGTTGTATGTCATGGTCTTACAAAAACAAAGCGTATAACCTAACATTTGTGATAACGGAAAATGAATGTCAAAACATATTAGGTAAATTTTCATGCGAAGAACTTGGTATAATTAAGAGAGTATTATCGTTAGATGTCAGTGATTATGACGATTTATTTCATGGATTGGGCAAGTTGCCAGGTAAATATAAAATTGTTTTACAGAATAATGCGAATCCCACTGTTAGCCCTGTCAGGAAAATACCTATTGGTATTAGAGATAAGTTACAAAGTGCATTGAATCAAATGGTCGATATGGGTGTGATTAGGAAGGTCACACACCCAACCCCCTGGGTAAACGCGATTGTGCTAGCTCCTAAGAAAAACGGTGATATACGTGTGTGTCTTGACCCACGACCGTTAAATCGCGTGATAAGACGTGAGCACTACCCTCTTCCCACGGTCACAGAGATAGCTGCTAAGCTGGAAGGCGCGCGGTTCTTCAGCAAGCTGGATGCCAGGTCAGGGTTCTGGATGGTGGAGATCGATGACGAAAGTGCAGACTTGTGTACTTTCGGGACACCTTTCGGTAGGTACCAGTACTTGAGAATGCCATATGGTATAAATTCCGCATCTGAAGTATTTCATGCTAAGGTCCGACAGCTGCTGGAAGACCTGGAGGGAGTGGACTCGTTCGTCGATGACGTCATCGTGTGGGGTAGGTCAGCAGAGGAGCATGATTTTCGTCTCAAGAAGTTATTAGAGAGAGCCAGGGAGGTAGGTATTAAATTTAATAGGGAAAAGTGCCAGTTTCGTGTAACTGAGGTAACATATTTAGGTCATACATTTAGTGCAAGGGGTATGCAGATTGATAAGAGTAAGTAGCGCGCCATTGAAGAGATGTCGTCACCTAGTGATAGGAGTTCATTAGAAAGGTTTCTTGGGATGATCAACTACTTATCAAAGTTCATACCTCACTACTCTGAAATCGTAGCTCCATTGAGAGGTTTACTGAAGAAACAATCACAATGGTTATGGCACAGTACACATGAAGAGGCGGTAGTGCAGTTGAAGAAAGCTTTATGCTCTGCACCAGTGCTGGCACTGTACTCCAGTAAGGAGCCCGTGCTGCTGTCAGTTGACGCGAGCAGCGTGGCGCTAGGTGCAGTCCTGATGCAGGCGGGACGGCCGGTAGAATTCGCATCCCTAACTCTGACTGATACACAGCGTAGGTATGCCCAAATAGAGAAAGAAATGCTAGCAATTGTTTTTGCATTAGAGCGATTTCACCAATACGTGTTTGGCAGGAATGACGTCACGATAGAGTCCGATCATAAGCCACTCGAAGCGATCTTTAAGAAACCGTTAGATGCGGTGCCGGCGCGATTACAGAGGATGATGTTGCGAACTCAGGGTTACAGTTTTGAAGTCGTATACAAACCCGGTAGGTATATGTTTATTGCAGACACTTTATCGCGGGCAGCGTTGCCAGACTTAATGCACGATAAAGTTTCAGCGGAATTAGAAGAAACAACGTGTTTCTTGATACAGAATGTCAGGTTTAGTAAGGATCGGTTAGAAGTAGTGAGAGAAGCGACGGCATCGGACAGTGAGTGTAAGTCTATCATTCAATACATAGTAGGAGGTTGGCCTCACAATAAGAGCGACGTAGACTCGCAGGCACGTCAGCTGTGGGCACATAGAGAAACCTTAGAATACATTGATGGGGTCATCTTCAAGGATAATCTTGTCTATATACCTACTGACCTTCGGCGGGATATGGTAGCTAAAGTTCACGAAGGACATCAAGGCATTGATCGCAGTAAGCGTCATGCTCGTGATGTGATGTTTTGGTGCGGGATGTCGCGGGATATCGAGCGCGCGGTTCGCGCTTGTCGCACGTGCACCGCGCACGCGGCGCGCCCGTCGCGGGAGCCACTGATGGTACACGAGGTACCAGAGATACCATGGGTAAAAGTAGGAACTGATATATTCGAGTATGCCAGGAAATACTATCTCGTAATAGTTGATTATTTTTCCAATTATATTGAGGTAAATAAGCTGCCTAGTATGACATCTTCTGCTGTGATAAGCGCTATGAAAGAACAGTTTGCGAGGCACGGGATTCCAGTAGAAGTTATTTCAGATAATGGGCCAGCTTACGCATCGAAGGAATTTCAGAAGTTTGAACAAGAGTGGGGATTTAGTCATACAACTAGTTCACCTAATTATGCTCAGTCAAACGGGTTGAGTGAGCGGGCAGTGAGAACGGTCAAGCACATGCTTAAAAAAACAATAGAAACGGGGACGGATTTCTATTTCGGGTTATTAAATTTTCGAGCAACCCCACGTGATGGCATAGGGTCTCCTGCGCAGTTGCTGATGGGTAGGCGTATAAGCACTAAATTACCTATGCATAAAAATAAATTGCGTCCGGAGCGAGATAACTCGCAAGATTATTCAAACATAATCCGCAACCGCGAGCGAACTAAGAACTATCATGACGCACATTCACGAACCTTAACAGAGTTGCATCCAGGTGATGAAGTAATCGTTACGGACCCGGTCGGTAGGCGGTGCATGCGTGTACGATCAAAAGCAGAACAGCCACGATCTTATTTTCTCACGGATGATTCAAATAGAATTTATAGACGAAACAGGCGACACCTGATAAAAATTGAGGAAATTGATGTAAAAGAAAATAACAAACAGAACGAGCAGGCAAAACAGGAGGAGTCTGGTGTGTTGGAGCAGAACGACAATGAACAAGAGGTGAGTAATAGTGACGAGGAGTACGATGAGGCGCAGTACGAGCAGGCCGCCGATGACAGCGGCGCGGGCGCGGCGAGCGCGATAGCTGGCAACGAGTCATCTCCCACCAGCACAGGTACGTCAGGTGTGGATGAGGATGGTGACACGTTGCCCGAGGAGGGCGTGATCGGCCGCGTTTACAGGGAGGCTAAACGTAAGGCACAGGAACGTCTGTCAGAATTTTATGCCAAAAAATAATGTGCACTTACTTATAGTTAATAGGTACATTATTAATTAACAATTAAGTTAGGTCGAAATGGGTCTTTTTTTTTTGAAATTCTGTAAACTGTTCATTAATCATTAGGCATGTAATAAATAAATAATCTAAGATGTACCTCTAGTAGTAATAATTAAGGATAGATAAAAACAGATCTTGTGAATCTCAATCTCAAGTATGTACCTAAAAGAGAGGAGGATAAATAGTAGTAGGTAACTAGTAGTTAGGTATGTTACATGATCAATGTTTGACTCGAAAGGACTTTGTCTAGCATTTCTTAAAATACTTTATGTTGTTAATTTTCACTAAAAATAGATAGGCAGTCTAATGAGAACACGGTTTCCATGGTTAATAAATAATGTTTAGCTTAAGTACTTTAATATACTTTATGTGTGTGATACCTACTTTTCATAATGTTATATGTTTATGAAATCCTTTGAAAAAGGGAACATGTAGTATATTTATATGTAGGTAGATGTGAATCTCAATAATAAAAATCAGTCTTTGTCTGGCAAGCGGTTGTTTCACTTCAGTATCCTTACACCAAAATGCTTCGTGCACTGGTCGCTTTTGGTCTTCTTCAACCATGTGAAGGGACGGGACCTCATCATTGAGATGTTCCTTTACAAGCCTCTGTAAGTAGTATTTCCCTTCCCAGCTACCGTTTAGAATCGTATCCTTACACCAACATGCAGGCGCTGCAGCAGCGCACCTGGCTCGTGCACTGGTCGCTCTTCACTTCTTCAACCATGTGAAGGGACGCGACCTCATCATTGAGATGTTCCTGTACAAGCCTCTGTAAGTAGCTAAGTTCTTTCCAGCTACCATTTAGGATTGTATCCTTACACCAACATGCAGGCGCTGCAGCAGCGCACCTGGCTCGTGCACTGGTCGCTCTTTGTCTTCTTCAACCACGTGAAGGGACGCGACCTCATCATTGAGATGTTCCTTTACAAGCCTCTGTAAGTAAAGTTCTTCCCAGCTACCGTTTAGAGTTGTATCCTTACACCAACATGCAGCAGCGCACCTGGCTCAACTTGCACTGATCGCTCTTCATCAACCATGTGAAAGGACGCGACCTCATCATTGAGATGTTCCTTTACAAGCCTCTGTAAGTAATCAAGTTCTTTCCAGCTACCATTTAGAATTGTATCCTTACACCAACATGCAGGCGCTGCAGCAGCGCACCTGGCTCGTGCACTGGTCGCTCTTCATCAACCATGTGAAGGGACGCGACCTCATCATTGAGATGTTCCTTTACAAGCCTCTGTAAGTATTTAAGTACTTTCCCAGCTACCGTTTACATCATAAATTCACTGTGGACAAAATCCCAGAAACTTTGTATCAGAAACAAAGTGTTTGAAACAAAATTTTCAATGATGAAGATTTTTCGTTGGGAACTTTGTTTGTTTTTAAACATTGTTTAAAATGCGCCTTTATTGGGAGCTTTTATGGGGAACTTTTGTATTTAAGCAAAGTTTCGGAACTGTTCCCAGAAATGTTCCTTATCAATACCGCCTTAATCCTAGAATCCGCCTGGCTGGCGCTCGTGTCCGATGAACTTTTGCGAACATTCCAGCCTCTTTAATATAAAACCGTAATTTTTTGGTTGGTTTCAGCGCCATCCATACGAGCCAATTTTTAAACCAGTTTAATAATATTATATGTTGATGGATGATTGTAACCTCCCCCATGTGTCCAGGTACCTGAACGCGATCCAGACGATGTGCCCGCACATCCTGCGGTACCTGGCGTGCGCTGTCATCATCAACCGCTCGCGACGCAACGCGCTCAAGGACCTCGTCAAGGTCATCCAGCAGGAGGCGTACACTTACAGGTGGAGTAAAATATTACTGTTAATCTAGGGGATCGTCTTTTTCTTGGGAATTTTTGAAGGATAAAAATAGAACTCGTAGGAACTTGTAAAACGGAAGAGTTTTAAACCACACGCCGTCCTACTTTTTGCTTGGATTATTTCGCTTTTCCAAGAGACCGTTTTTAATTTACAGTACGCACGCGAGTTCTTTACAATCCTGAAGTATGCGCGCCCTTGTCGTACACGCTAGTACCACGGCGAGTATGACAAGGAGGCACATATTTTTGGATGGTCATCTCGTCACTCGCGCGCAAACTGTAGATAGTTTGACCAAAACTGAAGGAAAATATCGGACACAAATCTTGTTGGATAGTTTGTAGACTGTGACTGATGATTCCTAGTTTATAGTTCAGAAAAATGTAATGCACTTACTCACCATTTTAGATTGTGCCATCATAAGTTATGCATTTTTAAGGATTTACTCATATAATTGTGCCGTTTCCCAGGGACCCGATCACGGAATTCATCGAGCACCTGTACGTGAACTTCGACTTCGAGGCTGCGCGCCGCAAGCTCAACCAGTGCCAGTCCGTGCTGGTAACAGACTTCTTCCTCATCGCGTGTCTCGAGGAGTTCGTGGAGAACGCTAGGCTCATGATCTTCGAGACCTTCTGCAGGATCCACCAAGTCATCAGCATAGGGTGAGTATAATGTATATGAAGTAGTAGACTGCGGTAGCACAGAATAAATAAAAGTACTACCGGCGGTAGTGTAAATCGTAATATCGAAATTAAACCACGATTATTTCAGAATAACAAGAAGTAACTATTTCTGTAATCTGCTGACCTAACTGTACTATTAGTCTTCTAATATATGCTCGAACTATCGTTTTTACAATCGCATAAATGTCCGAAAACTAATGATAAACCTCTCCAAATTACCACAGAATGTTGGCCGAGAACCTGAACATGCAGCCAGACGAGGCGGAGTGCTGGATAGTGAACCTGATCCGAAACGCGCGCCTCGACGCCAAGATCGACTCCAAGCTGGGACATGTCGTGATGGGCGCGCAGCCACTGTCTCCTTACCAGCAGCTCGTCGAGCGCATCGACTCGCTCGCCGTGCGCTCCGAGGCGCTCACCTCGCTCGTCGAGCGCAAGCAGAAAGCCCGCAATCAAGACGTGAGTATATCCACAAGTGAAAATAAGAAATAGATAAAATGACATGCATCGACCGGGGATCGAACCCGGGCCGCATGGGTAAACGCCCCACCGCTCTGCCACTGAGAATAATATAGCACTGTGAGTGCATTACAATCCCAATAGATTGACTAAGCAAGCTTCATCATATGGTTTGAATTCCACTCATAATGTGGACTAACCATGTAGTAAGTTCTAAATACTTTCTACAGATGTCGCTGGATTGTCGCTTGGAGACGAGCATCAAGAGATAGATAATTTGGCGTTCATCGGCCGTGCATCGATAGCTCAGTGGCAGAGCGGTGGGGCGTTTACCCATGCGGCCCGGGTTCGATCCCCGGTCGATGCATGTCATTTTATCTATTTCTTATTTTCACTTGTGAGAATAATATAGCACTGTGAGTGCATTTACAATCCCAATAGAGTGAGTATAACCTTAAAAACATAGGTATATTAACGCCAAGATCGACTCCAAGCTCAAGAGGTCATGCTTTCTCACTCGCACTAAGGCTCTTACATACACCAGGCGTCGTTCATGCTTTCGCCCTCCGACTTATGGAATTTCCGCCGTTTATATTCCTTTTCTTCTGTGAATCAGGTAGTAATAAGATTGTTTCCAGGTCATTGACCTATAATGTAGGTCATTGCTTCCAAGGCTGAATCTCAATATAAGTATGACTGAAATATTTATCTTGTCTTTATTGTTTCAGATCCGTTGGGGAACTCAAGAATTCTAAGCTACACGTCTTTTTACGTTATTCAGTATCAGTTCAGTGTATATTGAGAATTCGATTTTCTAAAATCAGCCTTGTCTCAAAATACTTCCATTCTATTTTCAGTCCTTGTATATGAAGCCATTTGTATTAATAAAAAGATACAACTACAATATTCCCTTTTATTTATAAAAGTGTAAAATAATGTAATAATACTTTACTTATACCAACTTTTAAAATTCAGATTGGAAACAAGCTAAAACAAGTCATGCATGGCATGAGTCACTCACTTTCATGTTTCATAGCCTCATTTAATCTTGCAGTGCAGTAGGTAGAAAATAAAAATACATGAAATATATTAGCAACATTTTATTTCTTGTTTTTGGTAAACATTATAATAATTCTAACCTATTCTACTGGTTTGATCGTAATAAATCTGGACAAGATAAAGGCAACCATTATTGTTGAAATCACGAAGCAAACTACAAATATGTAGAAAGTGTCTTCAGAGAACACATCAGTAAATGCTGGTATTTGGTTGTAGATCTCCTCAACAACATGCAGGTTCCCTTTGGTTGACTTAGGCATCTTTGGTCTACTTCCTCTTGGTTTTCTTCTTCTCTAACTTGGTCTGTATGGTGGTCGCCGGCTGCTCTACTGGTGCTAGGGCTGAGATGTGCTTATTTAGTAACTGCAGCAACTCTAAGCAAGTTAGATTTCCACTCTTGAGTGTTACTTTTTTGATGTTAGCAGTTTCTGAAATACAAATAATTTATTACATTTCTTTACTTATCTGTCAATCTGAATCATTATCATTATTAGAAATGTTTCGAAAACTTACCTGCTATAGAAGGCACAATAGTGATATCAACAGTAGGCTCGCTGCGATCACAGACCACCTCTGTTTTGAGTGTGCAGTTAGGATTTGTGAGTGCTACTCTGGGCGCACTGATCAGATGTAGGAAATTTCTGTAACAGTCACAACACAAAGTAAATAGTATGACACAAAGTTTCTAACCATTAGTCTTCAGTTTGAGGTTAATTTAGGCAGGTAAAGCAATATTTGCAGAATGAAACTGATTTACTGACTACGAAACGAAGTAGAAAGGCTAATGCGCTACCAGGAACAAAGGTAGATTATAAATACTTTGACTGAGTCAGTGCAGGTTTACAGCAAATAACTACCTTGTGTGGGTAACGTTGTCGGCGAACGGGTCAAATTTTACTGTAATTCTCTTTGCAGCCTTTAGATTTACTGCCTTCAGCTGTTTACCAATTGCAGACACAACTCCCCCAGATCTTCGGATTGTACCGCTGTACGGCAAGGCCATAATAAATAGGATTTTTCTGGATTTCAAGGAACGATCAATAAAATGCCCCTCGCGTTCCACGAGCAAGTGTCAGTTGTTTATTTTTAGCAAGCGAATAAAAAGGGACAGCTTTATGTTTATTTTACAAGTTAGAAAGAGAACAAGTGATATCACTTTAGAACATGAACTGTGCTACTAGAACACAGCTTAGGCGCGTTCCATTTCTATTTGATATCACATGACAGCAGGATAGTCTTATGGACACTGTTCTAAGTGCGAGCAAGACAGGAATATCGACACAGGAAATCTCTTTAGGCTCTATATGTGTTTGCCATGGCTATTAAAAAATTAGATCGGATTGTCTATGGAAAATGCTAATGTCAAGCAGTTGTCAATTTTTTTTCAGACCATTCCATAAATCCACATCAATTCGATCACATTGTGGCAAATTCATTACAAAAATCTTGTCTAAAATCATTTATCTATATCTTTTCCTTGTTTTATTAGCATATCAAGATGTACCCCGTTGGGCAGCGTAAGTATTTATTGTTAAAATGTATCGTAACACGCGTGTGATGGGCTGCATCATCCTTTGTTTGAATGGCCTAAATAATGGTTCAGCGAGGAGCACATTTGCCGTTGCGAATCTAGCATTACCGAATGAGATTTATCGAGTATGATTGCGAGTGAAAATGTATTTTTGAAGCAGCTCCAGCGGGGGAGACAAGCGGAGCGGCGGTGGGTGTGTCGGGAGCAGTGACTGCCGCGGCGGGCACGACCACAGCAGCTCCCGGGGCTCCGAGCACGGTACCGCCCACGGCGTCGCCCGCGGGCGTCGCGGCGGGCACGGGGGCCGTGTCGCTGGTGTCCCCGGCCGCCGCGCCTCCTCCCGACCTCCCCGTGCTGACATGCCCCCGCCGACCCAACCTCGGCCATGAAGGCAGGCCGATTATGCTCAGAGCTAATCACTTCCAAATATCAATGCCCAGAGGCTTCGTACATCATTATGATGTCAATATACAGCCAGACAAGTGCCCTAGAAAGGTAAAATGCTGACTGATCATTTATTTTCATCTCTTGTCCACTTACAAATTTGCTGTAACATTATAATTTTTGCAGGTAAATAGAGAAATTGTTGAAACTATGGTACACTGTTACAATAAAATATTTGGTGCCCTCAAGCCTGTGTTTGATGGTAGAAATAATTTATACACTAGAGACCCTCTACCTATCGGCAATGATAGAGTGGAGCTAGAAGTGATTTTGCCTGGAGAAGGAAAGGATAGAGTATTCCGCGTTACTATCAAATGGGTAGCTCAGGTAAGAACTATATAACAATTCTGGACTCACATTTTCTTTTAATGATCTTGTATCATGTGAAAAACTTATGATTCATCTCATTCACTAGGTATCACTATTTGCACTGGAAGAAGCGTTAGAAGGGCGTACAAGACAGATTCCTTACGATGCAATACTGGCTTTGGATGTGGTGATGAGGCACCTACCCTCAATGATGTACACACCAGTTGGGCGGTCTTTCTTTTCATCTCCAGAAGGATATTATCATCCCCTGGGAGGAGGAAGGGAGGTCTGGTTTGGTTTCCATCAGTCCGTCAGACCTAGCCAGTGGAAAATGATGCTTAATATTGATGGTATGTTATTCCTTTGACTGTATTTTTACAACATTATTTGCTTGTTGCGTAATTTTAGTGTCCAAAGAGGAAAATGTCTAGTAAGGTAAACAGTTCTATTTTCTAATATGTGTGTTTTCCTTTACAGTTTCGGCAACTGCATTTTACAAAGCGCAGCCAGTTATAGAGTTTATGTGTGAAGTATTAGACATTAGGGATATTAATGACCAAAGAAAGCCATTGACAGACTCGCAGAGAGTTAAATTCACAAAAGAAATCAAAGGTCTCAAGATAGAAATCACACACTGTGGTACGATGAAGAGAAAATACAGAGTGTGCAATGTGACGCGAAGACCAGCTCAAATGCAATCGTAAGTGCAATTATTCAATTTTGTTTTCCATTCTACATATTAATAATCTGAATATTTAATTCTGAAAGTTATGCTTTAATGGTTTTCCTTCTGTTAATGTGTACTGTCCTGTTGCATAACTTGTATTACCAGTAATATTATAAATGTGTTTCCTTATAGATTCCCCCTGCAGCTTGATAACGGACAAACAGTAGAGTGTACGGTAGCTAAATATTTCCTGGACAAGTACAAAATGAAGCTGAGGTACCCACACTTGCCATGCTTACAAGTTGGACAGGAACACAAACATACATACTTGCCGTTGGAAGTATGTAATATTGTTCCCGGTCAGCGCTGTATTAAAAAGCTGACAGATATGCAAACCTCTACGATGATCAAAGCCACAGCGCGGTCGGCGCCCGATAGGTAAGTGTATAACGGGAAAATTATGTATATTTATGAACACATACACAAATATACAATTCTTGGTTTATATCTATTTATTTACACAACAAAGAGCTCTAACTAGTTATGCGTCCCATATCTGTAGTATAAGAAACGTTGTTACGTTCATGTCAAGGGCATGGTGATAGGTATGTGTTCCCGTCTGAGTGGCCGACACGGCGAGTGTAAGATTACAAGATTTGCGTTACTCAGAACTGATAAGAGCGTGGGACGCGGGATGTTTTTTAGACGCTAAGTAATTAGTAAGCTGAGAGAAGTTGTGAGGCGGAGAAGCCAGTCTATCGAAGACACTCGACTTGTAACCTCGTTTCTAAATTTAAGTTACTTAAATAAATAAGTTTAAACTTTATTTGAGGTTTTAAATCAGTTCATCACTTTACGTTCCCGAAATTTGACTGGCGCAGCCGGTTTAGATTCGGTTAAACCCTATATTGTGCCAGCGCCGCGTGTGCTCGAACATCAGTTACGTGCGTGTGCTATATGGACAATATATACCGAGTCTTCGAACCAACAAAAAAATATCGTCATATTTACGGAACTAAACCTGAACTAGAGTGAAAGTGTGGTACACTATAGAAGTGAAGCCTAATGTGACTATGGCAGCGACAGGGCAGTGAGTAAAACTTTTCGCTATCCTATGTTGTTATCCTACATTTTCCTTATTCTTTCCCATTTTAATATCGCATTAAAATTATAATATTGGTTAAAATTGCCAAAGCTAGTTAAGTTCTTTATTATCTGATTTTCTATTAAGTAATTAATTTTAATTTACACGTTAATTAAGTTTCTACGTTAATTAAGTTTAAGTTAGAACTTATCTCGAATACCTGTACCAGTTTACCTGTACATTGATAGCTACGTCTTAATTCAGTTGTAATTTTGTCGTAAGTCGCAAATTGTATTTTTGTTTAACTTACTTTTACTATTACGAATAAAAATGACAGAACGTGTGCCAGTGACGCTCATTCCTAAAGAGGTTGCATCATTAATCCCCAAGTTTGAAGGGGATGGAAATATGTTAAATTTTTTTATAAAGAAAGCCGACTACGTGATTGATTCATATGGTTGTGTACCAGATAACCCAACTCAAAATTTGTACAATTTTCACACTGTAACAAGTAGATTGACTGGTAGAGCAGCCTCTCTATTAAGTGAGCGAGAGGATATAACCACGTGGGCTGCTTTAAAAGACCTATTGGTGCAACATTTCGGTGATCCGCGATCGGAAGAATGCGTTGCGATCGAGCTGGAATCTATGAAAATTAAACACAATGAATCTTTTAGTGATTTTTGCCATAGAATTCAGTCCATACGTAGCACACTCTTTGCGAAAGTAAATCGGTTATCTGACGAAGGCGTTAAAGCTGCTAAAATGATTATATACAACAACACTGCTTTAAACGTATTTCTTTATAATCTTCCTGAAGACATGATTCGTATCATACGTTTAAAAATTGCACTAACTTAGAAGCTGCCTAAGTGTGGTCATGGAAGAAACAAATTTTCAGCAGCAATATAACACAAAAATAAAACCAAACTTAATAATCAGCATCAGAATCCGAAACCACAAGTGCCTCAAGCTACTCAGAACACTTTTGTTCATCCCCAGAACTTTAGATTTGGAAATTTTGGACAGCAACAAAATCAGAGCTCATACCCTCAAGTCTTTAGACCTCACCTGAACAACCAAAATTTTAGATTTAGCGCTCAGCCAAATCAGTTTAGATTTGGAATACCAAATAACCCCTACCAGGGTAACTTTAAATTCGGTATCCTCAGCAACCGGCAATGTCTTACCCACGTCCGAATAATTTTCAAAACATGCAACCAAATCAGTTTAAATTCGGCATACCAAACAACTTTCAACAACAAAGACCATCATACACACCGCCGATGGGAACCGCCGATGTCTCTATGCGTACGGCCTACGCCCCGCTACGCCAAAACATGGTTGAAATTCCTGAAAATATTACAAACGAGAACTATAATGATGAGTTAGAATCCTACAATCAATACAACTCAGCTCTCGAGGCCAATGAACTTAACTTTTATGAGCAAGCAGGTTATGTTTCTTACATTCCAGAGTATTCGCCACCCTCTATGTCGGAATACGTATCTTGTCCACCCGGTTTTGAATCTAACAACCAAAACCCAAGTACCAACCGAAAATGAATGAATCTGTTGATGTAAATTTTGCGTAGCTCGGACGAAGTGCAACCAGAGATAGTATATCTAAATTGTTATCCGGTATTAAAATTGCCACACATCTTCTTACCAGAGCTAAACGCCCGTATCTTGCTAGACTCCGGTAGTATGAGATCATTCCTCAGTCCTGCTTTAGTGGAGAAATTCTTCCCTGAGTTTAAGTATGTTGAACCGTTTGAGGTAGTTAGTACACATGGGCGAAGTCGGCACAATGACATAGTTTACATGCCATTATTTAAAATTTTCCAAAAAGACGTAATGGTGAAATTTTATGTATATGAAGTAGACAACAAATTCGACGGTTTAATTGGGTCTGACTTATTTAAGCTACTCAAAGCCAACTTGGACTATGAACACCAAATGCTCAGAACAAAGGAGGTTAACATACCTTTTTTATATACACCGCCTCATGAGATTTATCTCGAACCACGAACTGAAACTCGAGTCAAGGTCCCCATAGATTTGCAGAATGGTGAAGCCATACTGAATTTTATAGATTTTGGAGAAAACGTTCGCATGCCTAGTGCAATAGTTAAATGTGTCGACTCATATGCCTACACAGTCATTCAAAATGCCTCTGAGGATCTCATAAAAATAACCTTCAAGCAACCATTACATGTTACAAAAACTGAAGAAAACGAATGTGAAGTAAATTTTTGAACGACAACTATGATATCGATGAATTACTAAAGGAAAACTTGAATAAACTCCGAATAGAGCACACCAACGAAGAAGAAAGAAGGGCCATCACACAACTTTGTTATGAATATAGAGACATATTCTATTGCGAACACGTCCCGTTAACTTTCACCAATCAAGTCAAACATCAGATTCGAACCCAAAACGAAAATCCTGTGTATATAAAACCCTACCGCCATTCTCCTGCAGAAAACGAAGAAATCGAAAAACAGATTGATAAGTTTCTCAAAGATAACGTCATCCGTGAATCCCATTCGCCTTGGAGTGCTCCGGTACACCTTGTGCCTAAAAGACTGACGCATCAGGCGAAAAGAAATATCGTATGGTAATCGATTACCGACGCCTTAATGATGCTACCATCGATGATAAGTACCCTTGCCGAACATCACCGACTTATTCGATAAGTTGGGACGAGCGACGTATTTCAGTACAATTGACCTTGCGAGTGGGTACCACCAGATAGAAGTTGAGGAAGCAGACAGACACAAGACGGCCTTCACGACACAATCAGGCCACTATGAATTCACGCGTATGCCTTTCGGACTTAAGACGGCTCCAGCAACGTTCCAGCGAGCAATGGACAACGTTTTACGAGGTTTACAAGGGTTACATTGCTTAGTTTACTTGGACGACATCATTGTTTATTCATCCAGTTTACAAGATCACATTGTAAAACTACGCAAGGTATTCGATCGACTCAGAGAAAATAACTTAAAAGCAACTCTAGACAAATGCGAATTCATCAAAAAGGAAGTTCTATACTTGGGTCATCAAATCACTAAACACGGTCTTAAACCCAACGATGACAAAATAAAAGCGGTGCTCAACTTTCCTCTTCCTAAAACCCCAACGGAAATTAAGAGCTTTTGGGCTTGATAGGTTACTACCGAAAATTTTAAAAGACTTTTCTAAGATCACGCAACCGCTCACAAACTGTCTCAAGAAAGGAAAAAGCGTAGATATAACTGACGATTTCGTATCCGCCTTTGAAAAATGCAAAGAGCTTTTGGTAAATGCTCCTTTGCTGCAGTTTCGGATTTCGATAAGCCGTTTGTGTTGACTACAGACGCCTCAAATATGGCTTTAGGCGCTGTTCTCTCTCAAGGTCCCATCGGGAGTGACAAGCCTATAGCATACGCAAGCAGAACTCTTAACGAAGCCGAAACGAGATACAGCACAATTGAGAAGGAGCTATTAGCGATCGTTTGGGCTGTGAAACATTTCAGACCCTATCTTTACGGTCAAAAATTCAATATCTACACTGATCACAGACCCTTAGCCTGGTTAAAATCTCTAAAGGAACCAAACAGCAAACTAACCCGATGGAAATTAGCACTATCTGAATTTGATTACGACATCATCTACAAAAACGGCAAACAAAATTCTAATGCGGATGCCTTATCCCGAATCAAAGTAAATGCTCTTGACGACAACACATCAATGCAAGTTAACGTTGATACGTTTAATGAAGATGAGGTGATAGAAATTGATTCCGAAGGTACAATGAGTATACCTCAATTGATAGGCTTAAATTTGAATCTGATTACCCGGTATTGTCCTCATCTGAAAGTACTATCACCGCCAGTTCAAAGGGAGACACAATACACTCAGCTCCAGACATAGATACAGATGGCATTCCCATTTTACACGAAGCAATTGATACGAAACCCAACCAGATACACATATTTAAATGGAACAGAAACGAAACGTCCGTAAAAGACATCTCTAGAGGTAAACAAAAGGTACTAGAAGTACACATGCCCCTAGGTAACGCAGATCTAGTGAAAGATTTTTTATTGAAATACATCAAGCCCAACGTTAAACATTTTATCTATTTCGAAGATGAGCAATTCAGAAAATTGTTCACCGAGGTAGTTGTAATCCTATTCAAAAAGGATACTGTCAAGCTTTTGGAGTGCACAAAACGCGTAGTATACATAGAAGACGAAAACGAGCAGCGTGCCATAGTAATAAAGTACCACGAGGGTCCTACCTGCCATCGTGGAATTAAAGAAACCGTCATGAAATTAAAACGAAATTACTTTTGGGCTAATATGGACGTTACTGTTGCGAGTATTATTAACTCCTGTCAAGTCTGTAAACGAATGAAATACGACCGTAAACCATTTAAACCCGAACTTCAGTTAACTCACACGCAAGACAAACCATTCCAGGAACTCTTTATAGATCTATTCTCAATAGAAGGTAAAACGTATCTCACACTTATAGATGCTTTCAGTAA
This sequence comes from Phthorimaea operculella, assembly GCA_024500475.1. Taxonomy (NCBI): domain Eukaryota; kingdom Metazoa; phylum Arthropoda; class Insecta; order Lepidoptera; family Gelechiidae; genus Phthorimaea; species Phthorimaea operculella. Next base: position 6,480,787 of record JANFCV010000011.1, read on the forward strand.
GCTTGGGCAAGCCTTTGCCATTTCAAATAAGTCGGCGCCTGAAGTTGTGCGAGCACTTATAAAATATTTTTCCTATTATGGTACCCTTGTAAAATAAATGCTGACCCTGGTACCGAATTTAATAATGCTCTCTCAAAGAAATTCTACAGTTTTACAAAATAGACTTGCACATCAGCACCCCACACAACCCTAATTCTATGGGACTAATCGAGCGTTTTCATTCCACTCTCATAGAAATTTATCGCTTAGCCAAGTATGAACATAAGATCACAGATGCAGCCTCAGTAATGACTTACGCCATAATGTCATATAATCAAACAATTCATTCTGTTACTGGGCTGACACCATTCGAAGTTGTCTTCGGACACACCGACGCTTCTAACGCTTTCAATGTAGATTTCTACAAGCAATACACACAAAAATTGGTCAAGGATCACGTTAGAAGAACAAAACATCTATACAAGTACTTAACTGACAAAATGGTTCAGCATAAAACAAATATTAAAGAAAAACGCGGAGGTGAGAAAGAATTTGATATGAAAGAGGGTGATGTCATCTTTGTCAAAGGAGTTAATACTAGACGAAGTAAAGATAAGCCGCGCTACCAAAAGGCCCAAATCACAGGCGAAGTAGTAAAAAATATTATACCTGTCCAAATTCATGGTCGTGACACCAAAGTTCCCATTAAGGATGTCAAACGTCCTTCACAACTTTTAAAGAAATCTTTCTGACACAAACCATCTTAAGCCTTGTCCTACAATTTCAGATAACTGAAATAAGATAAAAACGATTACCTAAATTACCGAAATGTTGAAACCTTTTAAAGATACCTCAAACTCTACCACCAGTTATATCATTCAGATAGACAAAACACCCTGGGAAATTCGAAAACAATTCAATAGTTTACTATCTAATTTTATACAATTTCCAAATGATATATACTTGACGGGAAGAGATTGAGGTCGCCATATGTTCTGTCGATCTAATAATAGATACAAATAAATAAGGAAAATCAGATAATACTCAATGTGAAGCCAATACTTACTTTAAAATAATTCTCGTACCAATTCCTATTTCCACACGACCATCATCATCCAAGCTCCTAATAGTGAAAGGTTTGAAAACAAGTCGCTCTGCACACCCTGCAAGATAATTCACAGAGCCATGTATGTTGATTACGAAGATGATGTCACAGTCACCAGTTACCAGTCCAGGATATTGATTAAAATCGCCCTTAAATCTGATTACAAACATCACAGATTGCAACCCAAAAAGGTGAATCAATGGATGATTTACAACAAAACTCAAGGTCTACTCACCAAATCCTACTATTCTGAAAGGCCAGAACGGAAAGTAGAATACCGATGCGGCGTGACCAACAGTGAGTGGATTAGTTTCATGAACCAACCAACTTTTTGAAAACATGTTAGTTGCTATCAAATGTCCTATATTCAAAGAGAAATGAAAGTACCTAAGTAAAATCTATTAGAAGGCGTTACCAGAAGAAAGAGCACTTAATCTGGATAAACAAAAGTTAGTGAATCTACAGCAAATAATGAACAGACCTAAATTTGTGTAGTGAAAAGTGAAAATAACGTTGGTATTAAAAGTGTATTAGTTAAGTAAGGTGCCTTAATCTAGTTTAGTTATTACTTTTCTTATTAATAGATTATGCGTTATATAAGCATATAAATTTAAGCATAGTTTAATTAAATTTAGTTTTCTCGAAGCCATCAGACAGATGATCATCCCTCTGATGACCTCGAGCTTAATGGGGGAGGAGTTATGCGTCCCATATCTGTAGTATAAGAAACGTTGTTACGTTCATGTCAAGGGCATGGTGATAGGTATGTGTTCCCGTCTGAGTGGCCGACACGGCGAGTGTAAGATTACAAGAGGTGCGTTACTCAGAACTGATAAGAGCGTGGGACGCGGGATGTTTTTTAGACGCTAAGTAATTAGTAAGCTGAGAGAAGTTGTGAGGCGGAGAAGCCAGTCTATCGAAGACACTCGACTTGTAACCTCGTTTCTAAATTTAAGTTACTTAAATAAATAAGTTTAAACTTTATTTGAGGTTTTAAATCAGTTCATCACTTTACGTTCCCGAAATTTGACTAACTATATCATGCACTTATTATTAACTTGTCTAGTATAGAATGCGTACTTCCGTTGGCGGTAGTGTCGCTACGCCGCATCGCTCGGACAATTTCTTATATTGAGTAATTGATTTATAACACCCTCCAATCAAATAAGATGGATTGAGGTTGGACCTGTATTCAATCAAAGAGAACACCACATATTTAGCTAGAGTTGATCTGTGTTAAGATTTTTTCAATTTTAGGACAAAAAGATGAAGTTGCTTTTTACGTTTCTCTGTCATGGAGTTCTAACTGTTTCTGAACCTTGTAATGGTCGTTTTTATGCCGTTTTTTTTTTAATAGATAGGTTATAGGTTTGCAGCGGATGAAACCGCTAACGGGCCGCTAGTTAATAATTTCAAGACCCTTAAATTCTCAAATGTGAATTTATTACAGTCATTATGATTTTCAGACTTTTTTTTTTTTTTTTTTTTTTTATTGGCAATAGTCAACCCTAATCAGGGGACATTCCTGCCAGCGTCAAGTGGCAAACAAAATAAAATTAAATAGAAATATCATGGAAGTTCAAATATATACACAAACACTTTATATACACCTTATTAGTCAAACTCAATATACAAGCAGTATTTACAGGGAGAGGCGCTTTATGCGCAATTAAAATATGATACAAACTTAATGAATTATATTTACTGCATAAAAACAAAGTATGGGTAATGTCTCCATTACCCAATCCACATTCACATTCGTCATTGTCGCTAATCCCCAATCTAGCCAAATGTGCTGGGGTGCAGCAATGACCTAATCGCATACGTGAAATGACCGAAGCAAGTTTCTTAGGAACCATATACTTTGAAAACCACGGACGACTTTGGATGGTAGGCTGCAAGGATTTGTAAAATTTACCTTTTTCTGGATTTAACCATTTTTCTTTCCAGTTTTGAAAAAGAAAATCTCTAGTGGACGGAAGTAAATCCTGGACATATACCGATTTATTGTCACTGTTGCCTTGAGAAGCTAATTTGGCCAATCTATCCGCAGTTTCATTACCTTGCACCCCTGAATGACCAGGGATCCAAGCCAATGTAACCCTTAGATTTCGATTGCCACAAATGAGCAACTTGTTCTTGATTTCAAGAGTAACGGGAGACACAGAATTTTTAGTCACAGGATTTGCTAGAGACATAAGACAACTTAAAGAATCAGACAAAATCAACGAATTATTGTAACCCTTCAAAATAATATAATTTATGCATTCTAGTATGGCCAAAGCCTCAGCAGTGTAATTTGTCACAACAGATGGGTACTTAAAAAGTTTGAAATAACCTGTATTGTTATGCACGAATGCAGCACCAACACCTTCACCCATGACAGGTTGAAGCGTTTTTGATGCATCCGTGTAAAACACCTGGGCATCAGAAAAGTTTGATTGAACAAATTGATTTACAAGAGCATTTGCAACTACAGATCCCTTCGCAACACCAACATCCAAACGAATGTTGGGTGAATAGACTACAACTTCATACCCTACATGAAACAATGGATGACAATGAAATCTTTTTAATGAATCCTGATATTCTGAAAGTTTTCCGTAGCTATTTATTATGGGGACTTCTTTTATGGGCCCAATAACTGTGACTGGACTCTATGTAATTTTTAA